>CM069866.1:32319790-33656040 GCA_036172795.1 Pelodytes ibericus
GGGGAAATGATCTGGGCACGGTTCCAGTTTTGGGTTTGGATGACTCGATTAAGCATGATTTGGCCAGAGTGCGGGTCCCGTTCCCTGAGGTTTGCTTAGTCTGGTCGGAGGTGATTCCTAGGATTTTTTGGACGTGTGCGCAGAATTAGAGGGCTCTGGAAAGGTCGAGAATTAAACGTAACAAGCGGGTATCGAAGTTTGTTTTGGGGACTGGGGGGATTACGGCTCGCTACAGAGTGTTCGAAAGGGATGCGGCCGTTTTTTTCCATAGTGATGGGGTCCATTTAACGGAAGTGGGTCTGGATTTATCTTGATGTACTAGTTAGATTGACAAGGACTAGTTGTAACTGTATTTGCACTGAATGTTCGTAAGTTATATATATTTTTCTATATTTATATATATATTAAGTTATGGAAAGGTTATGATAATAAACGGAGATGGTTTTTGGTCATACAGTTATTTTCAACAATTCTCCAATACAACTGAATGGGAGAATTTTTCCAACTCAGCAACTTTGGCCTTAAGCTTTAACTTACCATCTCAATTACCTGCATTTCTCTCTTCACTGAGTAGACCCTTAAGTAATAAAATAAATACCCTTACCCAACGCAGAATATCAGTGTCATTAATATGACACATTAATATGGATGTGTGACTCAAATTAAATGGCTGCAAGAGGTCAGTAGAGTCTGGAACATGTTAACTGATGCTATTGTTTTTTTATTTTTTATTACCAAAAGTACAAAATACAGATTAGATAAAATTGCACGGCATAGACATTTGACATTACATATAGATAGTACATTAACCTGATTCTAGGACAATTTGTTAGGATGTTATTACTTTAAACTTACAAAAATATACTTCATTTTATTTTATTTTTAACAATTACATGTATATAAGTTTCTTTTGTCCTTAAGTCCGGAACGTCATAGACATACTTACATAAACATTTAATAACAACTGAGAGATGATCTATCGACCTGGCTTATGTTGGCAAAGAGAAAAAGGAAAGAGAGGGGAGCTGGGGGCGGGGGAGGGAGAGGTCTATTTTTAAAAAAATTAAGTTTCTTACCTTTATGGAATCAAAGAGTCACAGATACAATCGTCCAGGGGGTAATTCATTCTGATGAAGAGTTTGCAACTCAAGGCTAGTTTCTAGAGAACAAAGGTTGGCATCCCTTTCTTAGTAACCAATCCTGCATTGGGGTCCATTGAGCCTCAAATCTCTGGTTGTTCCTCGCTTGAAACGAGAAACCTCTCTCCATATTATATTGGTATATTAATTGTGTATTGACTTGCGGCCAAGTTGAAACCTGTTGTAGCCAATTCCTTGATAACACTAATTTTGTGGCCATTAGTATCTGTAATATTAAATACTTTTTCTTTTTTGTGAGTTCAGTTAAATTGAAGTGAATAAGTGCTATTAATGGGTCAGCCTCAAAAGATTGGCCCAAGACTTCAGATATTATCAAAAATATTTTTTCCCAAAGAGGTCTTATTATCGAGCAATCCCACCAGATATGTCTTGAGCTACCCTCTACCTGGTTACATTTCCAGCATAGTTTCGAGGTGGCCGGATACATTTTATTCCGGATTTTTGGGGCCCTATGCCATTGATGTAATATTTTATAATGTAATTTAATTATGTTAAGGCAATGGAAACATTTTTTCATTTCCATTATTGAGTTGTACCAGTAATCTATATGCTTTATTTGTCCCATCTCGCTTTCCCAGTTTATCAAGGCCTTTGGTTTCTTCCCCTCTTCAATAAAATCAACCACCTCGAAACAGCCATTATGCCTTTATGTTTTTTTATTTGGGTTAAAAAGATCTATTGCTTTTGTAATTTTAGGTTCTTAATTTTTTTTGTATAAATGCAATAAAAAATAATTTTTTAAAAGTAGATAGGTAAAGGTTTCTTTGGAGGAGAGACCAATCTCTATCTGCAGCTGGGCAAAGCTTTTAATTTAATTTCCCTCTATTAAATCAGTTAATTCGACCGGGCTCTGTTTTTTCCAGTTTGCCAAACTGAGATCCCTTATATTTAACTCAATTGTTGTTAACGGGCTGTACAGTGGTATTTTTCCCCCCATTTTTTTTTGTCCTCCTAAATATATACCAATCATTCAAATGATCTCTCAAATAGAAATATTGAATCTTAGTTAACAATTGGTTACTTTCCCTAGCATTCAGCCATAGGGCTATAGAGGGGCCAAATGGCTTCAGCAGGGCAGACTCAATGCGGAACCATGCTTCTTCCTTACTCGTGGGGTCCTGCCATCTCTGCAGATGGAACAAACGACTGGCCATATAGTATTTGCTTACGTCTGGGACAGCTAGGCCTACTTTCTTTGGTTGTTTCATAATATAAGATTTAGAGATTCTTGGTCTTTTGTTGTCCCACACATAATTCATAAATAATATTTGAACCTGTTTTAATTGAAATTGTGAAACTGATAAAGGAACCATTCTTAACAAATAGAACCATTTTGGTAGTAAATATGATTTGTTGACATTTACCCTGCCCAGCCAGATGATATGGATATTTTTCCATTAATTTAATAACTTCCCGCTCGAGTATTTATATTTTTTTTTCCAATTTTTGGACATAATGTCCCTAATATCTGAAGATATTAAGACACCCAGATATTCGAAACCCATCGGCGACCATGCTAAAGGGAAATCTCAAGACAGAGTATCTGTCAATTTTTTATTCATATTAATTGGCATGATTTAAGATTTGCCCATGTTTAGTTTATAATTTGAGAGTTTCCCATGTTTTTAATTCTTTCATTAAGGCAGCCAATGAGTTTGTAGTATCTGTTAATGTGAGTATAATATCATCGGCATATAAGCCTATCTTGTATTCCCTTTGATCAAGCTCTATGCCTTTGATAACATCGTTATCTCTTATTCTTGCAGCAAGTGATTCAAGCGTCAGAATATACAATATTGGAGCTAAAGGACATTCCTGTCTTGTTCCATTTTTTATTGTAAACCAGTCTGCAGAGATGCCAGGACCCACTGTTTTGGCCATCGGGCCACAATATAATGCCATTATAGCTGATTTTATATGACCTACCAATCCAAACCTTCTGAGTGCAGCTCATGAATCCCCAGCTGACCCTGTCAAAAGCCTTCTCGGCATCAAGTGACAGGGCCACCTGGGGAGTCCCCCCCACACCCGCTAGGCCAATAAGACCAATCAGTCTTCTTGTGGAGCTGCCTGCTGAACGTCCCTGAACAAATCGGACATGATCCTGATGAATCAAAGTTGGAACTATTTGTTTTAATTGGTTTGCTAAAACTTCTGAATAAAGTTTTATATCTGTATTAATTAAAGAGATTAACCTATAGTTGGCTGGATTTGTGCTATCTTTAGTTGCTTTTAGGATTGGAGAAATAGTGGCTTGAAGAAGCTCCTGTGGGGCCCTGCCTAGTGTCCTGATTTCGTTAAATATTTCAGCTAAATGCTATGATAGTATTAGTTCAATTTTTTTTATAAAACATATTTGAGTAGCCGTCGGGACCCGGGGCCTTATTTCTTTTTAAGTGATTAATGACCTCTGTTATTTCCTCTTCCGTAATAGGTAAATTCAGTTTGATCAAGTCGTTTTTTGACACAGTTGGTAATTTTGTCTCTTCCAAGTATTTAATAACCTCTTTTTCTGAAGCACTTTCTGTGAGGTTGTATAATTGAGAATAATATTCGTTAAAAGTTTCACCAATTGTTTTCGGGGTTGTATGATTCCGACCTTCTACTATTTTATTTGCCACTCTTGCTTTTACCTTCCTATTTTTTAACCTATTTGACAAGAATCTGCCCTGTTTCCTTTAAGGTACCATTTTTGGTTGAGTTTCATTAGAGCGTGATTAGTTCTTGCCATTAATAGGGTATTAATCCTATCAGTTATTTGTGTTATTTGGCTGGAACGGTCCTTCGAAGGAGATGTTTTATTTGCTTAGTTTAATTTGTATAAATTTAAATAAACAAGGTAGGCCTTGTTTCCTTTTATTTTCAGCACCCAATTTAATCAAATACCCCCTGGCTATGCTTTTAAATGCACACCATACAGTAGTGTTAGCAATATCACAGGAGGCATTTTCTTCAAAATACAGTCTAAATATTGTAGACAGGTGTTCAATATTGTCAGGGTTCAGTAGAAGACTTTCATTCAGTCTCCAGAACTGATGCTACTTTAATGTTTTCTAAATGGTTATTTAAATTATGAAGACCTAATAAACATGCCCTTTTTGTGTATATATTGAGATCATCAGACTATTGTAATGTTTTATAATTGGTTATTTCAATTACTAGCACACAATGACTATGCCATACATGTATTTATTGTGAATATAACACTAAGTATGATTGTGCAATGTTCTGAATCTATTTCTGTACATTATAAAGTCAATTTGCCTACATTTTGCATTTGCTCCCCCCAGGATACAATTTGTCTACCATGCCAAAAAGTTATCCAACTTGAACTTCTTTGATGCCAGATAATAATAGCACTTGTAATAAGGCAGACAGATATTATCACATGTAATGACTAAGGGCTTTATTCAAGAAAGAGGAAATTGCTGGGAATTGAGACAGGAATTTCTAACTTAAGGCCCACATAGCATCTTAGAGAATTTTTTAAACTGCTACTTTGGCCTTAAGTTTGAAATTCCCTTCTCAAGTATTTTAAAAGACACCAAATAAAAAGAAATTGCATTTTACTATTTGATTTCTTTTAGGCATTTTTAATCATGAGCAATGTGTGAATAAATCATCAATATATATTTTTTAAAAAAAGCATTAAATGAGGTTTCTAACATAAGATCATTCTTGCAACCAAATGTGTAGGCTACAATTGTGGAAGAAAAAAAAACCATAGAATAAAATGTAATAGAGATTTTTAACACCAGAATGTAAATGGCAGGTGTCCATATAAATTCTGGGCATCTTTGTCAACCTTACAGCACTTAAAGTGTTAATATAATATTTGATTATACAAAACACGTTTATTGTCAGGTTTTGCATGCTGGCAAGTGGAAGGAAATATGAAGAGATGGATTGGATCTTGGACAAGATACAGCCATTTCAACAATAATCTTTATACATACCGTATTTTCCGGCGTATAAGACGACCCCCCAACTAAGTCGTCTTATAAGCCGGAAAAATCGCATCTATATTTTAACTTTTTAGGTTAAAATATGGAGTTTGCCACCCTCCTCCCCCAATCCCCACCTATTTTCTGCTCTGTCTGGTCCGTGGCTGTGAGGGAAGCGTTGTGAGCTCCCCTCAGGCCGCGCGGTCAATAAAGTTTGTTTAAAAAAAAAGTTTAAACAAACTTTATTGAAGCCGCGCGGCCTGAGGGGAGCTCACAACGCTTCCCTCACAGCCACGGGCCGGCTTAACAGCGAGAGAGGAGACAGAGCAGAAAATAGGTAAGTAAATCCCAGTAACCAGCGTATAAGACGACCCCCCAACTTTTGAGATTTTCAGGGGTTAAAAAGTCATCTTATATGCAAAACACAGTATGGGTCCCTGGGCAGGAGCATTTGGAGAGAAGGGTGGGCTAGAGCTCCAAAAGCACTGGTTGCTCTGTAACTGACCACAACTTGGATTTGACTTAAGAGTTCCAGAGATGTAAAATAATTAACACGCACCTGTAGCTGGTTAATTAGCAGGCAGGAGACAGCATAATGGTGATTATTGCAAATCCTTTTTTGTTTTCTTGGAAATTGGTAAGTGGGAAAGCCACCCAATTACAGATAGATATTTTTGTTTATTAAGAGCAAGGAATTTTATTTTGTTTATATTTATTTTAAAGCACCTGTTTGCTCATAAAATAAAAAGGAAAACTGTACTGTACCAAGGCTGTGGTTACTGTAAGATCTGTGACAAAATCCTACCTGTGTAAGAGGTGGTTTGTTACAATATACATATATATATATATATATATATATATATATACACATATACACACACACATATTTCCACTTCCCATGCATAGCTTAAATTTGGATGGAAGATGGAGTAGAATGTAATGACTTGTTCAGTACTGCTGCAACCAGACAGCATGAGTTTCAAACACGGATACTCTTGCCTTGTATCACTGCTACATCCTGTGTTTCTGCTTGGCTTATACTGTATATTTCATTTGCTGTCACTAGAGGCCTCTGAATCTATATTTGGTACTTCTGCCTCAGACTGATGCTTTCAGCTTGGCCTCATTTTGCATCCAAGTAGTCCACTGCTTTGACTTTTAAAAATCTGATCCTTGTTGCAGCTTGGGACTTTGCCTGGCTGTTCCATACTTTTCAGATTCCTTTGTAGGACCCCCTAACCTAGAAGCTCAACCCACTGGGTAAGGAAAGAAACATGGTCCATATGGTAAGGTATATTCCCGGTGGGATAAGCCCTTAGGTCCTGTCCGAATGTCTCCTTGCAGTCCTATCTGTGACTATCCAGTACTGTCTTAGTGTTTCCAGTAACATCTGAGAGTTACCATCCAGTCTTCAGAATGTATTGAGGAGTGCAGATATACTCGTTATTACTTTATGCCCAGGGACCCCTGTTTGACGTAAATCTCGTCTGCGTTTTGATATCCTGCTTTATGGATGTCTTACGAAGCCATTCCCAGCAAAATAAATTAGAGAATAACATTACAGCACCATAACATATCACACCGGGGATATTCCTAAACAAAATAAAATAAAAAATGTGCCACTAAAATAGTGTATAGTATATAAAATGTAATCTACCCCCAATAAACCAGGCGCAGCATCCTTTAGCATTCCTCAGGTGTTTGAAGACAATAGTAGACTAACTAATTGGACAGGCAAGATGTTTAAGTGGAAAAAATTTGAAAAAACAAAAACACTTATAGTGCAATATATTACAACAATAAATCTGTATGAATAAATAAATATATTAAACTAACAAACATGAGTGGATAATGAGCCTCAAATGAAATGAAGAACTTTTCACCAGGAGATGTGAAAACCTAAATCCCAAATGAAATTCTAAAGTTGTAAGAAGTTGTAAGACACTGTGGTGAACTTTTTTTTCTTTTTCAAGCTGGTTAAAGATTTTTTGGGGAATATCCACATGGGAAGTCACATAGGCCCTTTGTGTGAATTTGTATAATCTAGAGCAGACGTAGTGTGTAACAAAGAACTGGAGTCACAATGCTTGTAATACAGAGTGTAATTAGGATATGTACATTTGCATAGAAACATGAGGGTCATCAGACTGCATGCTGAGTTCCCTTCATACAAATCCTACACACTTACATGGTAAGCACTGGCTCAGTAAGGCCCAAAGAGTCTGTGGGGTGATCCCAAAATGCATTTACTGCTCAAGAGGTTTAATGTTAACCCCAAAAATATTCACTGGTTGTTAGTGAAATACATAGTTAACCTGTGAGGTACATATCACGTACATTGCTCTCCTCACCAGACATATTGGTATATATGCTGCAAATATAGACAGTGTTCCAAACATCACACATAATGAGCTATATGCAAGAGAAATTGAATAGTAACAATTGTGTAGCACTGTCATACTGTGCAGTATAGCAGACACTACTTTATATTACAGGGCTTTCAGGAAATGAAAACAATATAAAACTATTTATAACCTCTTTGCTTCAATTGTATTACTCTTCCCTAGTAGCAACCTACAGATCTTACATTAGCCTTGGATTCAACTCCCATAGTCCTCAGAAACCAAAAGGGTGGCTGAGAACCCCCGGATGCATGCTGCCTGCCCATACCTACGGCTAGCCAGACTTTTATCCTTCAAGTAATACTGAGTAACACCACATAAATAATTAAATATTTCCAAAGTGGAGTTGTTGAGTTTGTTGAATTCATTAACACACTGCACTTCAAAACAAGCATTATTATATACAGCTGTGAATTAATGGCTAATCTTATCATTCTCCAACCTTTCATTTTTTTACTTTCTCCTAAAAAATATGAGCATTCAGAAAGCTTGGGTCTCAATGACTTTAGTTTATGACTAAATGAGACTCATTCGGTCACTCCTCAGAGATATAAATACATGTCTTATTCATAAAACGTTGTCCTGAATACAAACCAATTGTATTGATGAATGATTACAATTAAGTTATTTTTAACTTGTGCCAAACCAGGACAACGGTAGTTTCCGGTGTAATACTGTAGTACACCAGAAGAGGGCAGCGTAACACTACTTACATTACAATTTTTTCAAACATGAGAAATCTTGTTTTATAGCTGAAGCGTTCATTTCATTTGTTGAACTCTGCTTGTAGAATAAGTTTTGAGAACTTTGCCACATTGAGCCTCTATGAGAAATGCTACGTCCTGTGCCTATTCTCTGTGCAGATGAGGCAGTTGGTGGCTTTGTATAAAATGCTGGTGTTGAAAGTGAAAGAGTCCAGGGGCTCTCTGCTGCAAAGTTTAAGTCCGAAGAGGCTCTCTTCAGAAGATATCCAAGGTGGTTTGAGTTCAGGCTTACATTCTGGAGGATGGACCAGACAACTCGTAGAATAAAACATACGCATCACTGCTTCTAACTTGGCTGGAAGACATTGCAGTAACTCTGAAAGAAAACAAGAATTACATCAGTAGGGATATAACAGGCACATGGGTTAACAAGGTAGGCCAGAATATATGCACATTACGACTAAGACAAGAAAGGAATAGAGCACATTTCAAGAGTAGGATGGCATAATTCAAAAAAGGGGAGACACATGATGCTATTAAGAAGGCAAGAAATACCTGTAAGACATACATAATTAGTTTGACCTCTGAAGAATACTATGATAATTATTGCGGTGGCATCACTCAGCCTGGCCATAGTATACAACATAATATTGTAGATTGATTCTGCCCCAGTTATATATAATTTTATTCTGTGAGATATATTTATATATTTATATATATATATATTTAACATGGCTCAGTGAAACAGAGTTCCAGCCTCTCCGCTACAGGAAAATCTGGAGCTCTATTTTTCTGCATGTAAACTATGTACAGAGCACAGTTCAAAACAGAAAAGTTGAGACAAGGCCAAATTTGATGGGACAGAGACCCAAAATACGGGACAGTCCTGGGGATCTGGGGATGTTGGCAGAGAAACAGAGTTTGAAACAGATATGCATTTATCACATAATTCAACCAAATATGTTAAGTATATAAATTGAAAATAATTTTCCCCACAGTGCTGAGGGATTTGGTAAGTTTATCCAAGGGGTTAGCCCCAATGTTTTCTGGCAAACTTTTTTTTCAAGGAAATACCCAGTTTTGGGACAACTTGAGATTCAGAGAAAAAGGAATGGTGTACCAATGGAGGTATTTTAAATAAAGTAGAAAGACAGGTGCATTACCTCGAGTCATTAAAAGTGTACCACTCTCCATTATTTGGGTTCTTACAGTATGCAGTGTAATGTCCTCCCATTGTAGTTCCTGAGTGATTGGATACGGCATATAGATTATATTTAGCTTGAGCTGTAAGAGAGAATATGTAACTTGTTAATACTACATTACTGAGCTAAAGAGTGTTCAGGAGCGAGAGGCTTTGACTGAACATCCTTTAATCATATCTTACTACTGGCAGGCAATAAACACGGAGGGGAAGCGCTCCAATGTGTGGTTAGATATAAGGGAAGATTACCGCCATGATATAGTACTACTGATCAACTCACAGCTTGGTTCAGAAGAGAATTCCCGTAAGTCCAAGTCTTTAAGTGGAAAATTAACAAATGTAGAGAGTTTACTGCTTCGTATCCTGGCTTCAGAGAATCTCTTGAGATCTTAAGGAGAAAAGTCAAGGAGAAAAACCAGGAGCAGTAGAATGGACAAATAAATAAATAAATTGTAGTAGTGGGAGGTATCTAAACGCAACCCTGGTCTGTGGGAAGAATAGGTACCAGAATAAAATAAATTGACCCTATTCTGCTTAAGTAAGGTGTGGGCAAAACAAAGATATGGCGTGTGTGCTACACTAACCACACATTTAAAAAAAATCATAACTATGCTCACTAGCAACACTCAGTGGCCACTTTATTAGGTGAAACTATGGTAAAACCTCCTATTGCCTTCAGAACAGCTTGAATTGTTGACATAAATTCAACAAGGTATTGGAAACAAATATTCTATTGCCTTCCCTGTAGATTTTTAATCTACAGGGAAACTATAATCTAGGCATTACTTTCCATATCACATATTGCCTTGAAATTTGAGCAAAGTGAGGCCTTTGGAGAAGACTTCTTGAGACTGTGTTTTGTGACGTGTGGAAATGGTTATGGGGAAACAAGTGTAGTGTGGCCATAGACGGAGGCCAAAACACTTGCCAAACTCCATAATATTGTTACTTTCAGAACTAGGGGATGTATTTTTTAAAAGGAACATGATAAAAGGATACGAAGTACTAGGATCTTTGGAAATTTCTGGATAGTGAATTTCTTTGTGCATCTTCTTCTAGCTTTGCACCTGCAGCATGTCTGAAAATCAGAGCCAGTAAGTAAACAAAACAGTAAGAAAACAAATCTATCCAAAATAGCCCTTGAAAAATGTACCACTGATATTATAGTATATATATAAATAAAACAGCTTTTTTCTTCTTTCTAAGCCTACAGTGTGATTTCTTTCATTAGCCTAGCAAAATGAACTGTTTTGACCTTGAACAGTTACTAAATCTATATTTTTTATACACAAATCCCAGTTGCCCTGAATTTGCCTTGAGAGAAAAATGAGCGGCTCAGAAACAGCAAATCATATTTTTTCCTGAGTCAATATGCCTCATACTGTGAAAACAGTGTATCCTTCATATAAAAGTTGTCAGAAAATCTAAAACGAGCATTAGCACACTGCAGGTTTATGGTTTTACTTTCTTTGTTTTCATAGGATCAGGTAAATGATTTTGGTATAAGGTGTCTGCAGAGTACATTTTTTTCCTGACTTCTTATAATACCTGAGGTTTCATAAATTTGGAGTTGGACATACACTATATGGACAAAAGTATTGGGACACCTGACTATTACACCAACAGGGACTTTTATGACATTGCATTCTAAATACACAGACATGAATATGTAGTTGTCAGCAACCCCCAACCCCAGTGCACAAAGCAAGGTCCACAGTCATGCTGGAATAGAAAAGGGCCTCTCCCCAAACAGTTGGAAGCATAGCATTGTCCAAAATGTCTTGGTATTCTGAATGTATGTGGAAGTTTGGAACTCTTCAGCTATGGAATCAGCACTGCATTGCCAATTTGTATGCACCTCAGCACTCTGTCACCCCGCTCTGTGACTTTACGTGGTGTTCCTCTTTGTGGCTAAACACTTTCACTTTCCAATAATACCACTCAGTTGACCGTGGAATATCTAGCATGGATACAATTTCAAACTGACTTACTGAAAAGGTGGCAAACATTTGTAAATGCAGACTGCATGATGGGGTGCTTGATTTTATACACCTGTTGCACTGGGTCTGACTGAAATAATTAAATAATTAAGTTGTGTGTCCCTATACTTCTGTCCATATAGTGTATCTTTTCCATTTTCAGTAACCACATCATCTACATATTCAACATTCACCTTAATCTTCAGTATTATAGTTAGCAGATCACTAGAGAAGCTTTGCTACTGGCCAGTCTCCTTTACTTAGGTTAACTGTATTACCTCAGATAGAGTGACCATGTAAAAATACCTCTGAATAACACCACATAGAAGTAAGACTCACCGGCTTTTCTTCACCATCTAGAACATCCTCCTTAGTAAAAAGACGGATGCAATCCATCAGGGATACTTCAGCTCCACTCTTCTGTAAAAAACAGTGACACAGAAACCACACATTACTTAAATTGTATATATACCAGACTAGAATTTGAAGGTCTGGATTTGAAATAACATGTATCAAAATACAAAAGAAAGAAAATGTCAAATAAACAATCAAAAAATATGCTATTAAATAAGTGTCGGAATGCACAGAGTGCCTGCTTTGACTGTTTAAATATTTCATCTACAGTCAAACCTCTCAAGTTACTGACTGGGTGCATAATATAAAGGGATCCCTGTCAACTGACCAAAATAGTGTGCAAGCTCTTGTGTATTGTAGAACATTTAGGAGTGCAGCTCCTCATTTATCGACTTACATGATAATGATTTGCGCTCCATAAATAATAGTTACTGGTCTTAGCTGTAGTTAACAGTTTGGGTGTCAAAGGTTACCTATTATGTTGAAGATACTGTCAAGAGTTAAGAGATCAACAACGTACTTGTGCTAATGTATAATGTTTAAAAAGTGTATACATTAATCACTTCATTTTTTCCTATATTATGTGGTCTGTTAAATGAGTTTTATAATTAATTTGTGTTGGATTAAGATGTTTAGAAGAAGGAATACATATTGTGCAGTATATGTTACAGTAATCAATGGCCAGTGGCTTATGTGATTAAATACTGCTTCAGCTCTGTACAAGCATGAATATATTTGTTTATATATTTTTAAAAGCATTTAGAAAAAGGCATAAGCTTAATAATGTGAGTGGTTCGAGATCCATGATATAATGCATCATATGTTTTTATTTATGTGCATGTAAATAACACATTCCTTGTGTTATTGGGTGCCGTTTGGGTCTATTCACTAAACAATGTGCTGTGGTAAATGGTCAGTAATGGAGGAATAGCAAAAACAAGGTATTAATAGAATTAGTAAGATAGGCAAGTTCACTTCAAATTTCCCTTGTTAGTTTATTGCAGTTTTCATATGAACAGACTTCATTAAGCAATGACAGATGAAGCATACATTAACCTAAATAACGCAAGGTCACTGAAACTAGAAGCAGGTTTTGCCACATCAAAGACATTATATTACCATAATTTTAGGAGGACTCCTCCCTACATGACCAACATGTATGTTAAGTCTGCTGGAGTTGTTCAAGGGGACAGTACCTTGGCTATTGGAAGTGACAAGTCCCAAAAGGGGTCAAAAACAGTGGAGCAATATCCACATTCTGTACATGTGAGGGAACTCTTCAACTGTCCCACAAACAGCTCTGTGGAGAGAGAGAGAGATAAATGAAAGGGATGATCAGATCACTAGTAAGTATATGGGGAGAGAAAGAAAATGGGAAGTAGGTCGTACAGGTAGAAGACAGAGCAAATCAGAAAGTTAAGTAAAGTGAATTAAGAATGAAGAAATAAAGAGAAATGGTCAGGAAAGCCAGTCTATTTTTATTTCATAAAAAGATATGGTAAACAATAAAAACACAGATTATTCTTGCACCATTTTACAGGTTAGACAACCATACATAACATATTCCAGAGCTTGACAAGTTTGATTTAAATCTAGGAGCCAGGTGCAAATTTTAGGAGCCAGTACCAAATGCTGTGTCAGAAAGGAAAATGTTTGGGTCAAGGTCCATACACATACATGCTCACCCACAAATACATACACACGTTAACACACCAATAAATTGACACCAACACAGACACACACTTAAATCCTAGCACACACTAACACATCAATTCACTTTTACATACGTGCACAAACACATACCTATACATGTAAATACTAACACATACATACATATACACTAATCTGCCGATACATACAGTAACACATGCTGGCACAAATACATACATACATAGACACAAATCTGCTGATACACTTACACATGTTGGCACAAATACATACATACACTACCCTGCTATTACATAGACTAATCATTGCTGACACAAATGCATACACACTAATATGCTGATACACATGTTCTCACACAGATTCTGATAGACAATCATAAAAACAGATGCACCGTCCTGGAAAGTTACATTTGAATGATCACCTGTAACTTTGTGCGCATGCGCGGTGAGTGAATTCTACTGTGCCTGTGCCTGTGCAGTAGAATTTGCTCGAGAAATTTGTCAGAACACTAGCTGCTCTGTACTGCTTGTCCCACACTCTGCCCGTTATCTGATCGGTAGGTAAAGGGCAGCAGAGTGTGGGACAAGGTAGCTGCAAGATATGGGCGCCAGCATCCAGATTCTAGTCGCCACGTTGACCGGGTTTTGTTGAGCCCTGACATGTACGGTCACCAAAAATGGTTATAAACATAATATACAACCCATACATTCACACAACAATGCTCAAATTTGCCTTATTTACTCAAATGCTCTGTAAAAAAAAAGTCACTGTTCCTTATATTTGAGGTTTGCCTTATAATTAAACCTTCAATGGAGATCTGGTTAAAAGACTAAGGTCCAGGTTCCATGCAGGGCTGCAGGGGACCTGTATCCTCCTTGCTGGGCAGTTAAATATCTGTTCGCTGCTCGGTGCACACAGACATCCTCCGTAACTGCTGGTGTGTCATCAGAGTTAGGTGTCATTTGAACTCCCGGCATTTCATCTCATAGAATACACAGGAAGAATCAAGCAATATCAGAGGATGTTTCTGCATACTGAGCATCCGGCTGCCTAGTACACTGGGGTATCCAGGCTACCTCTGGGTGTAAAGTGAGTGTTGGAACATGCAAGGCAAGCCCAGAGGGAATCCGCAAGTTAAGCCCCGGGAGTGCAAGGTAAACCCTGGCAGAGGGCGTAGGATGGAAGAAAAAGGTCTGTCTGAAAGGTTAGTAAACACAATTAGTAATATTGTACAATATAAGCATTATTATTTAAGTATAGCAAATTGTGCAGGAGTCAAAAAACAGTAATGTTCAAATATGCAGAAGCCATGTTTTTTTTTCCTGAACTTGTCAGTATAATCTTAGGAAATAGGCCCCACTAAAAAAGACCAAATGCATCATTCATCCTCCCTTGCATGCTCAGTCATCACTTCTACGTTCACATTTCCATGGTTTCAACTGGTTCCAAACATTGCAACTTACCCACAATCCTACTGTCCTCCCTCTCCAGATATCTCTTCCACATCTGTCTGCCCTTTTCTGTGTCACTGATACAAAAATTACAATAGAGAAAAGAAGGATCAGACGTGAAAGGCAACTCCCTAACCGCTCAGCAATAGATTGAAGGCATTACATTTCCCAGCCTTGCAAGGAGAGATCTGTGTTTCACAGTTGCTTTGAGTGCATTGTACTAAAACCACTGCTTAAGTTGTACAGATCTAGACCTGTAATTGAGGCATAACAATTTGCAGTAGAAAGAAGTAAACAGTGGGCTGATGGCCCAAAATGTCACTCCTGAAAAAAACTGTATAAATCCACATGGTGGGGACCCTACTGTTGCATTCATGACACACAGATAACTGTACTTCAAGTGAACTTGTATGAATTTGCTGCTAATAAAAAGTAATGAGTGAATTTAGACATGCAGCACAAATAAACCTCTCCTATTTGTGGTCCTTTGATTACTGTAAGAATTCATTAGCTACAGTTGCACGTAAGAATAATTAAAAATGTACTGGTCATAAGAGGGTTTCAACTCTATCACAAACACAAATCTTTAACTTCCAAGAAGTATCTAATAGAATGTTAATTTAACACAAGCCGGAATATATGGTATTTAACAGGAATGCCCATTAGTTTATCATTAACACGCATAGGTTAATTTGTGTAGTTACTGCCTGATAGTTTATGGACTCGCTTCAAAACGAAGTAAATGTAGGATTTTAGGGCCACCATCTTGTGCAGGAGGCCAAATACAAATGGTGGTTCAATGTGGACTGTTATAAAGTCGCACTCACCCACTGTATAGTCAGGGCCGGACGGAGAATATAAAACAGGACTGGAAACAATATTGTACCAGTCCCATGGGATTGTACCATTATTTTAATTTTCACGATAGGGAAAAACCTAACGTTTTTCAATACATTTATAAAATATACTGTTTATAGGCAAGAAATTGTATGTAAAGAGCATTAGTTAGGCCCAGGGCAGACGGTCTACCAGGACATTTGCAAGGTACGCCAGTCCAGCCTTGCGTATAGGGGACATTGTACCTGAAGATAGCCATAAATGAGTGAAACCAGTACACACGTTACCATATTATAAAATGTAGCAATCTTTATTTAGATCGTGCCTCTATGTTACATACTTAAAGTATGTCACAAACGTGTATAACGTGAAGACTTAAACACGGATAAACAGTCATCCTCTTTCACAGGATTTTGGTTTTCTAAAGTATAAATACAATGCAGTCCTGCTACGCTTGAGATACTATTTTAAAAAATTGTGATTGTGAAATTCTTCAGCTTTCCATTTCCAAGATACATAAGCTAGATAGACCATACTCTTATTTACTGCTAACACTGACTAGAGATGGGCATGATCTTAGTGCTAAGATCTTTTTTAAAAAAATCTGTCTCTGCTTTGGTGAATATCGCTTGCAAAAAGTGCATTTTTCTTTAAACAAATTTTCACATGGTGTTGCACTTTCATATAATAGGGTATGCAGCATATCTGCGCTTTTATGTAAGGTATGAAGCTACAAAACAAGCACACATGTGGGTGCATGCACAATGCACTAAATTAAAATACAGTCAGTCAGGGAATTAAAAAAATTAATTAATTTTCCACTACACATTAAAATAAGTACATTTAAAAAGTAACTTTCATAGTGCTAATTGTTTTACAAACAGCAAAGTTTGGAGGTATTACAAATGATACGTGTCATTTTACCCTGGAGAGAACAGGTTCAATCTCAGGTATACAGGCTTATCTGGTCATCGACTGTCACTCACTGTTGCCTGAATGAGGCACACCCTGTTCTACAATAGAGGACGTTAACATCCCAGGGTGCCATGTCACGCTATCAAATGTGGCGGATCAGCATAGGCAGCATTTCAACAATATCGGCATGATCCAACTGCAGACCAGCTGTGAAAGGGTTTGGGTGAGAAGCAGAATGTTCCTCAAAGTACATGCCACTGAGGGCACTATAAAAATAACTTAATTTTAACAAAGAATAAAAGCGTTACCATTATTTCCAAAATGCCACTGCATTTCAGGCAGGGTGGATAAAAATCAATGATTTAAAAAAATCAGATTTATTTGATTTAAATCAGATTTTTTTTTTTAAATAAAATGCTTTTTGAGAAAAATATATTACCATCCAAACATTATTCCATCATGAAATAAAGATTAGTTTTTTAATTATGTAGAATAAGGCTGTATATGTTTAATTTATTTGGTAAATAAATTCCATTAATCCATTCACAATGTCATGCTCTTCCAGAGGTTTATAAAGACTAATGTTGTTGAAATTGCTAAATACTTCCGTAACAATCATTTTGCTGCAGTAGCTCTGAAAAGCATGGGTGGAACCAAGCTAACGCTCAGACAAGATGTTAGATTGAACTCTGTGGTGGATGATGACAGTTTGTGAACAAAATCGGGATAAAATAGATGGCACTGTCACGGCCAAAATCCTCAACATTGGGCTTAAGAGAAATGTTGAACATATGCTGAGCATCCTGAAACCCATCTCTGAATGCTTTAAACAAAATACAGAAAAATACCTGTTTTATTGCTGATGCTGTTGAAATTTGGAAGGAACTAAGTGAACACTTAAAAACAGAACTACACATGGACAGAATTAAATTGCAAGCATTAAAAAAACGAATGGGACAAGGACTGTCTCCAGCTCATTTTTTGGCAAATATTTTCAATATCCAGTACCAGGGTCAAAACTTAAGTGCTGAGGAAGAGGAGTTAGCTATGACATGGGTATCCAGCAATCATCCATCTGTAATGCCAACTATAATAAACTTCAAAGTTAAGGGGGAACCATTCAAGAAATATATGTTTGCTGAAGATATTTTAAAGAAAGTCACACCAGTGAACTGGTGGAAGTCACTTAAGCACTTGGATTCAGAGACTGTTCAAGTAATGATTTCACTTTTAACAGCAGTAGCTTATTCTGCAGGCATTGAAAGCATATTCTCTTCCTTTGCACTCATTCATTCTAAATTGAGAAATCGTTTGGGACCCGATAAAGCAGGAAAGCTTGTTTTTCTTTTCCAGATTAGGGAAAGGAAGAAGATGACGAGTGAGCTACAGAGGACAGTATTTAAGTTTTTCATGTGTAGGCTGGGCTGACAGTCTAAGTTTCTTAAAATATATATATTTTGTTTATCCAAATTAGTTAACAAACATGGATGTTTGTTTAACCCCTTAGTGACATGACTTTTTTGGCTTGTCCGATGCTTGTTTTAACATTTCTGAGGTGTTTGTGTTTTGCTGTAATTTATTTCTGTCTCATTTAGTGTACCCACACAAACTATATATCGTTTTTATCGTTATAAGGGCTTTCTTTTGATAATAGCATATAATTTGATGTAAAAAAATAATAAAATATGGCAAAAAAATTAAAAAAAAATTTTTTTTATGACTTTTATTTGAAAAATCGTATACTCATGTACAAGAGACAACAAAAAAACACTGCTAAATAGTTTCTAATATATGTCCTGTTTTATGTTTGTGCTTTTTTATTCATGTTACAGGGCCAGAACTATAAGTAGTGCAAAGCTATTTTAAAATCCTTTTTTTCAAAATTAGCGATATTGACATTGTAACACTGATTTCTGTACTAAATCCATGAATGACCCCCAACATGTACATATTTTTAAAAACTAGACCACTCAGGGCATTTAACTTGGGGTATTTTGACACATTTTATGTAGCCATTTTACCACCAATCTTTGCCAAAGTTCTAGTTCACATAGATTGCAATTTAGGTACACATTACCTTAAAATGTGAAGGGGTATTTCCAAATAACACCTCAATATGTGTTCAGCAACATCTCCTGAGTACAGGGATACCACCCATGCATAGGTTTGTTGGTTTGTTTTGGGGATTTTTTTTGTGTTCCTGATTATCTAGACTTGCAAAACAATCAGAAACACTTTCTGAGCATAGGAAGCGAAAAATTCACTTCCTATGCTCGTTTTTGAAATGCCCGCGTTTTAAAGGTACTGTGACTTTAAAACCGGCATTACAATCGCTCTCCGGAGCGATCGAAATGCCGACGGGCATTTTTTTCTGTATTGTACGATGCTTCCATACGGAAGCATCTTTACAATACCGTGTGAGCACTGAAAGCGGAAAAACTCCGCTTTCAGTGCTCGTTTTGACACTAACGCCTCGGCACACAGGACAGACCTAGTCCGTCCTGTGTCGCCAAGGTGTTTAGGAAATAACATATGCTGTAATGTTATTGTTTCAGTTGAATAAATCTATTTAAATTGTTATTATTAAGGTAATGATTATTTTTCTCCTTCCTAAGTACAACAGAAAAGTTGTCCAAATATGAATGATTAACCTATTAAACTGGGGATAAAAAAACTAATATGAAAAGTTGTTATTCTAAAAATCTTGCATATTAAAGTTATACCAGCCAGAATTAATCTTTATGTAGAAAAATAAGATTTAAAACAAGCCGTACTGACTAGTGATTTAAATTGTGATTTAAATCGTGATTTAAATCAGTTTGATTTAAATCAAATCCACCCTGATTTCAGGGGAAAAAAAACAAACAAACAGGATTCCACACATTTCTCTAGGGATTTTTCTAACCTATATCACAGCATTAATTCAAAGGGTATTACTTCTGGGCAAACAGATCATTCTGTAGACAATGGTGCCACTGAATATAATTTTTGTATCCAAATGTTATAAAAATATTGGATATATATAGTGTAGATATAGAAGATTTTGAATTGCGTATGTTTTAACAAGCAGTCATACAGTTTTGTATGATTCTTTGAAATTGTCTTTTTTCCATATTTTAAGTCAGTAACTTGACCGTAGATTGACTATTTAATGAATAAATCAATCCAACCAAGGTGTAACAACTGTGTACCTTGCAAGGAATCAACTTGGTGACATTAAAAATAAAAAATTCTTGCAAGCAAACCTTGTCTACCACTATGATATGTTGTCCGTAATCCTTTTTGAATTTATTTTTAATACAGATAGCTCTATGCTAATCATCTGTTCCTTTCTCTACATTTGTTTACAGGCTACAACATAAGCAGAACTTCAAACATAACCTACATATTTGCAAATGGGCTTTTGATGAATAAACAACATATGCAAGTATTTATCTTAAGCTATGTAACCCAAAGTTTAACTGCCGAATTGAGTACTTAAAATGTCACTTATAATAGTTAAATAGCCATTAAAACATGTTTCTCTCCACTTGTGCTTCTAATATAGAAAATTAAAAAATGATTTTTTTTTCTAGGTGTAAGATCCTTTGTGAAGAAGCCAAATATGTGAAATTTGTCAAGTTTATTCTGATGTCAATATTCCAAACCCGAGACCAATGATTTATGACCACTTTGCAATGTATCTTTATGTATGTGATTTTATGTATATGCATCAATTGTTTTAAAATGTATTCTATTTCTTAAAATTGTACTAGTCTTTATTATATCCTACATTACTTAGAGTGCTTACACCAAATCATGTATTCTAGCTAAGAGAGATACACTGCCTGGGTCACAGTAACCAGGGTAAACAAGCAGTAGCTATGATTTTAACAATTTAGAGGGCGAACGAGAAAGTTCAGGTATGATGTAAGATGAATAACCGGACTGTGTATTTGCACAGCAGCCCTGTCATTATAAATTATAATACGTAATTGTGGTTATATAATGAAAGATAAGTCACAGGATGACTTTGGCAGGGAGGTGATGAAATTCCAAGTATGGCAGAACTCCAGGTACTTCATCTGTTTTGGAAACGTATGTTTGTGGTGGCATCGACAACAGAAATTACTTTTACAACAAAAAGTTCCCCCTCGCCAAAAGAACCTGCAGGATGTGTACTTTGTTTCCAGCAGATGAGCACATTCATTAAAGCGAGGAGGTACTTTGATTTGGCAGGCAATTCTAATTAGAGAATTGAAGGCAAGAAAAATATCCCTAAAAATAAGATGCCTGGATGTTCTAGGATAAAGGATAAAACAGCTTTTATTGCTTACAAAAATAAAACCACACCATGCCAAACAGGTAGGGCATACACCCATTTCTAAATACAAAAAAAACGAACAAAATAACTGCATTTCTGTTGGAAACAGACAATCATGCATGAAAGCATTTTTGCAGTCATTTTATTAGATATCGAGTGTCTCTGCAATTATCTGATTAAATATCAACTCACTACTCCATTATTTAGGACTTAAGCCTAATATTATTTTAAATGAGTCATAAGGCACTCAGTGTACTTTCAATCTTTAATGAGACATTCCATTGCTCAACTGACAATTAAAAGAATAATACAGTATAAGCCGACAGCAGGGAAATGCACTAAGGTTAGATACATTTTCATTTCTCACTATTCAGTATCTCTGTTCTGTACCTGGGATACATGACTTGTTAAAGTTTTGGCATGTCTGATATTTTGGACTATATTTCCCATAATATCATTTTGGACTGACTTCACATCATGGAAAAGCAGCCCACAACAGCTGCGGTACTAAAGGCTAGCTGCCTGGTACACATTTAATAATCCCTTTCCTAATATCTGTACTCACGGCATATGGTCCAAGTCCTGGCAGGAGGGTCGGGGTCTAACAGTAACTCTGTTAACTTCATTGTGCAAACCGTCCAATAGAAATCGTAGAAACTCCTGAGCATCCTGCTGGCTGTAGAAAGAAAGAGGACTTGTGGTCAAAGCTTGAGAGATGGTTATAGGGTCAAATGTTTGTATAGTCCTGTAAATTCTTTGAACCATATTTTATATTATAGGAAAAGCCTTACATCTGTTTGTTACAGGTGTTGGAATCCAACCCTATGGACTTTCATAACAAGTCAGATAAGCCCCATACACATGGTATTTGTCTTAAATAATGCTTTGCTGACAGTAATTACTATGCTACAGTAATAATTTATCACAATAGCTTGCAAAAGAATTTCAGATCCCAGTCTGACACAATTAAACTAATAACGAGCTCATCGCTTGCACTAGTATAACCAATTGTATATCACAGATACAATTAAAAGTAGCTTAGCCAATCTGAATCCAGGGAGAATCTGATTTTTATATAGAACTCTATGAAAGTACTGTATAATAACTAGGCTGGCTCATTAATTGGTTTGTTGCTCTCCTGAAGAAAAAGAGGGACAACAATATGGGCACAATTTAACCCCTAAAATAAAGATTTAACATATTAACACTAGTGCTGCTTTATAAAGGGAATTGATACCTTAAAGGAGAAGAGTATATTTAAAAGAAGAAACACTACCACAACATAATGACTTAAGGGTCTACTCACCAAAGAGAGAATTGCAGGAATTTGAGATAAGAATTTCAAACTCAAGGCATTCTCCCATTCAGCTGCATTGGAGAATTTTTCCAACTCGGCTACAGCGGCCTAAAGTTTGAAATTCCCGTCATTTTGCCTGTAATTCTCTTTTTATTGAATAGACGCTATAGTCGTAAATTAGGAGAAAAGTTTATCAGGAATATTAAGAAGTATTATTTTACTGAGGGGCCAGTGGATGCATGGAATAGCCTTCCAGTAGAAGTAGTAGAGATTAACACAGTGCAGGATAGGGATTCTCTTTCCAACTTGTTTATTGTATTCTTCCTGGTAAAACACTTTCTAAATAAAATATGCATAAGGTTATCCTAGATATAAGATAAGGCCAGGGTCTAATGACAGTATTCATATGTTTTTTTAGGAAGACTTGAAGTTGGTCAGACTAGATTGGCCAGGGCTTGACAAACTTAGTTCATGTCTAGGGGACAGCAAAAAATGTTAATCATAAATTAATCAAAATGTTGTCATAAATGACTGTATGTCAAGGATTTCAAGGACAACACAGTCAAGGATTTTAAGCATGCGTGGGATAGACACAAGGCTATACTAGCTATAAGACCGGGAGACTAATAAAAAGTACTCAAAAAAAATTGGGCAGACTAGATGGACCGAATGGTTCTTATCTGCCGACACATTCTATGTTTCTATGCACATAGTTTTCTGACACACACATAACACCCGCCAGGCATATCAGACACTCAGAGCACCCGTGATCACCCATAACACACACAGTACCTGTCTGCTCACCTATAAAAACACAAATGCACACACATAAGCAGTACGCCATTACACAAATAAGCAACATCCCAGTCTTTTTAGTTATCAGTGCCCTGGAACCAACTTTAATAATGGCACAGATGCCCACCCAGCCATTTGGCCTGCTGGGGATCATAGAACTCTAGCCAGTCTACAACGGAATAAACAAATGTGTGCCCTAAAGCTGGCTGTAGGGCATTGATGAGTTACCTTTCTCCATTTAGATTATTTTTTTAATATTAAACAATGATTGTGCATTATTTTATGTTCACACAGTTTTATTAGTTTATTAGTGTGTGTGACTGGAGCAGTGTGTGGATTTTTTCTCTTTAAAGCAGGTCAGATATTTGTATATGCTATAGCGTATTGGATAGCAATAAGGGTCATGTTTTATTTAGGATTAGTGAATCAGTGAATAGTGTTGTTGTGTAGCTTACCATAACATTTAAGTTTTAATTTACTTTAGGATTAGTAGTTAAAAGTACAATAAAATCAGTATGGCCAATTGAACTATTATAGAAATGCGGTCATGACTGTTACGTAAGTGCTGACTGTTAAAGCTGTTTGAATTGGCTGTTGAAATGTAAACATTTTGATTTGCGTATCTCTTTGCTTTCCTCTTGCTCCTTTTCCAGAGAAGGTTCAACGTTGTCCCTCCCTCAGCTTTTTCTGTGGTTTTATTTTTACATCTCTGTTACTTAAACCTTGGCAGCTCTTGGAAATATCAGCATGTTCACTCTATCAATGTTTGGAGTAGGGTGTAACCGTCAGCAACATAAAAAAGAAACACTACCATACATGTAATCCGTCTGGGTAGGCTTGTGGTTTTGGCCTTTTCTTACTGGCAAACACTGAAGACGAGAACTGGGAATCATCTGGACACCCCAAGAACAATGCAGTAGCATGCTGCAGTAAAAAAAAAGTGACTATTTATTTAATTTATATGTGGACATCAAAGTAGAGGGAACAGCCGGACAGAGTGGCAGAAAAAGGGAAAACACCCTTCGCTTTTCTAGCTGCCAAGTAGCTCTTTGGCATGTTAGGCATTTTCTGCTGCTTTATTCCACTGTTCCCCCCTCCTTTAATCACCACATATAAATTAAAGTCACTTTATTTAATCCTGGAGACTAGGATAGCATTGTTTTGGGGGTGACTTCTGTCCGGATCACTTCAAGTTCCCTTCTTCAGTGTAACTGGCAGTAGTCTACACAATGTCAGTAACAGACTCATTAGAAGTTTATTTATGCTGGTTAAGATATGTTAACATTAAGATTGTTATATTTAGTTTAAGCTGTGGCCAATGCATTTACATTTGTATTTATCTCACTATATCATGGGGTGCCGTTATTGTTACGGGTAGGAATATCTGGCATGATAGTCATTTGCATAAGATGTTAATTAGAAAGTTGAGAGGTTGATGCATTTAATGTCAAGAAGAACTGCATGAAAGATAATTTAAAAACAGTTTTTTTTTTTAAATAATGATTTTCCGAAAATCCTTGTAGGTCCATATCCCTCTTAAAAGTATTCTATTGCGAACACCAAAGACCCCATAATTGAGTTCTGTGATTACTCTTCTTAGATTCGTCTTCAACTTGTATCATGCTATAGAAGTGGGACTCTTTAAATAACAAGTATATTATTATTCCATTAAACATTGAGGTTATAATAATAGGATTCCATTTTGGATGGACACTAGTTGTTATAGGGTAATGCCGCAATATGCCTAGTAATTATATAGTGTTGTCACAATATAATGAAAGAAAATATATTTATAGATGTAACAGGTTGTAATTTATGTAAATGTGCTCAAAATAATAATTAAAGTTTTACAATAATGCTGGTAGAAATTGATGTAATGAAAATGTAACAACTGTTTTAAAAAAAAAAATATGACAGAGGCCAGAATTCACCTTTAAGAGGTGCCATAATGGAAAATGCTTAGTCAGGTTATGACCATGTCCATTTGTATGCAAAATGTCTGATTTGTTTCATCCAGGTATTTTGTTTTCATTCCACCAGCCAATTGTGTGGTTGCTTCAGGGACTCAATTAACTTATTTTGCTATCTGACAGAAGCCTGTCATTTCACACAGTCATAACGAAAATGGTTAGACCAGGGTTTCTTGTTTTTGTCCTAGATTAGGTATTTCTGTGGTGCTGCTGATAATGTCAAATTATTATTTATAGAGTTAAAATACAAGGGCAATAGGGTTATTGTTACAGGGTTGTGAACTTTGATTGTTTAAGTTAAGCAAAGAGACACAACAAGGACTGCTAGGGTTGCTTACTTATATCCCATGAAGCGTGGAGCATATCTCTGAATCTGGGTTTTGAACTCTGAGGGGCTGACCACTTCATTGACTGAACATGTCCACATGGCCTGGAGGAGGCGAGCAAACTCTGAGAGAAAAAAAGAAAAGGAAATTACTGGAATGTAATATGGGATGAATGGTGGAAATCTAAGCAGAATGGTTGTCTTTACTTTATTGTAGGTATACATTGCCTTTCTTTTTGTATTTGTGTGTTCATCCAAGCTGTGCACACCAGACCAGCGTGTCCCTGTGTTTATGTCCTGTATGACACTGTTTTGGTGTCATTCATAGGAGTGCCTGTGACATCATCATGTTGTCCTAGTAACTGTTTTTTTGGAAATACCTTGTTATGGTTAGGTGCGTCTTTGTGTGTGTGTCTATTTCGATGTGTGACTCACCTTCCAACACAGCAATTATACCTTTACAGTGTACATTTATCTGTATACAAACTATGTCTCACTGAACATACTTACCTGATGTGTCTATTCATAATATGCAAGCATGTTCTGAATTTTGTATAAATATATCTGTGCTGCTGGACATAGTTTCCTGTTCACATGTCAATGCTATGCACTGTGTTGTTGAAATTTAATTTAATGTGGGGGGCCACTTACCCTATAGAAGTTTTTGGTAATTTCATGAGGCAATATAATAGAGCATATGGGATTTTTAGAATACAGGCTGCCTAAAATAAAACTCTTGAGCAGTGGCGTCCCGAGGGGGGGGCGGGGGGGGGGGGCGGACCGCACCGCGCGACACCTCCAGCGGGGGTGACACCCGTGCTGCCGCCACCCCCCCGCATCGTGCTGCTTAACTTTTTTTTTTTTTTTCTTAACAAATCCCTACCCCAGAGAAGGAGGAAAAAAGTGTTGCCAAATCAAATGTCTCCAGCCGGGTACTTCTTGGATCCAGGATTTATGCCCAGATAGCTTTCAATGCACACGGCGTTTAAAAGATATTACCTTTTAAAGCTAGCACATGGGTTAATGAAGTTATTTTGATTTATGGTTGCAGTTTCTATCTGGAAGATTTCAGGATGCTGACAGTTTAAGGATATACGTTAAAGCTATGGCTGTACATTGTGATGTGTGCACACATACACACTCCCATAATACTCAGTGATTAAACCACAATGCCACAAGAGATCCGTGTGCTAAGCATCAAGGGATCGAACAAACTTGTGGGAGTGTGCACACAGCACTATGAAAACTATCAGCCATCAAACAAGAATATAGTTAATCTTACACCCAGACAAATGTAGATTCAATCACGTTGCCTTCATAAAGAGAGCTAGGTCATCTAAAATCCTGTGGATTGCAGGCACACTTGAGCAACACACAAAAGATGATCAGGAAAAATATACTACAATCACCAGATTCCAAAGCACCAAAAGAACACTATTTAAAAACCTATAAAAATATTTAATCTTCCAAACATTACAGCTGCAAATTTATATGAAGAACTGCCCACTGATGTGAATTCTAACTTTCAAAGTTAACTTTATGGGTCGCTATGGGTGTGCATTTATGTAAAATCCGAGTAGAGTTAGTCAGGTAAGAATGTTATTTAATCAATATATTTGTCAGTGGTCTTGCAACTATGCCAGTTTCATCCACTTTAAAAAGTTTTCCATGTATACAGCGGTCGTTAAGTAACTGAAGATAGTTTCTGCCTCTGTATATACATTGTGTCTACGTTTATAACTTACCCTCCATAATAGCAGTATTACAGGTCTTGGAGTTCAGATCCCGCCGGTGTGAGTTCTGCATGCAATAATCCCTCAGGTCCTTAGTGTTACTGAGACATTGCAGTATGGAGTTCATGAAACACTGAAACGCAAACACAGTGTCCATTACATCCAAAATCCAGAGGTATCACAGCAAGAAATGGGGAATGGTTTCATAAAACCAAACTCACCGTGTTCCCCAGGTTACGGAGGCCGACCAATCCCTGTACAGATTTCACAGGCTGAAAGAGGAAAAAAAAGTTAAGTTAAGTTAATAGACTCACATGTTAAACTGGATTCAGAAAAGGAGAAAAAAAAAAAAAAAAGCCAATTTGAATGGACAGAAGAGAGGACACCAACATAAAAGCTAAGAAATACACACAACAAGATAATAAATGGTTGGAAAACAGAAGGTGAAGGTGAGAGACTTGATGGAGTGGGATAAAAAAACAAAAACAAAGAGCTATAAAGGTGCAGTCGCAGCATCCAATCATTTAAAAAAAAAATTTAGAAGCACTACTGCGTTTACAGTATAAATCTCCTTACCACACTTTTTAAATGTATACTTTTAAATCCTGGTAAAAGGATAATTTGTACTGCATGTATGGCCATAATTTCCAGATTTTACCAGGATTGTTGCAGGGGTTGAAGTTTTATCACCCAGACAATGGTCAAAAGTGGTTCTAAACAATACCAATGAAGCCTTAAATGTATGTTAGATGATTCTACAACGGAAGCTTGCATAAAATAGCTGCCAGTGACCGATGGTACGTCGCACGATACTGTTACAAGCATACTAAGGTTTACAGGGCCTAATCTAACAGTGTCAACCCATACCTACAGCTCAAAAAAGAAGGCAGTGCATAACACAAAAGTTCTGGACAGTCCAACTCTTGCTGGGATCTTTAGAATACTATATTTTGGACATGTGAAGGCCATATGTTTGTGAGTAGTACTCTTTAGGAGTATTTTGTTTATATATTATTATACTGGTTTAACATTTTAATGTTGTTCTGCACTGTGAGGCTGCACCTTTCTGCGTCCCACACCTTCTCTGTTTATATATGTATATATTGCTGCGGTCAGTAGGAGAAGGATCTGAACGTGGATACTTCTCTTTAATAAACACACCTTTGCAGCGCAGTAACATGTAAATTATTAGATTTGATGTTGCACAAAACTTCATACCATTTTGATATTGGGACCTGTTTTATATGAAGTTTAAGAACACATTGAGATACTTATATTGTATTTAAAAATGTGGGTCCCTACTGATCAAGGCACAACATGAGAATCATGGGCATAGTGCATAGTCATTCCATTGGTATTGCTCCACATTTGACCTGCAAGAGCTTCAGTTGTGCCATTATAATTACGGTCCATGGTTCGTTAGACATAGAAACAAAACCTTGTAAAATGTACCATGCATTGAAAGGAGGTCAAAACTCTACTGTGATTGAAACATAATGGCCGAATACTGCTTCTAGCAAAATTTAAATAGGAGATATTCATAGCAATACAGCAAAAAGCATTGAGTACAATAGTACAATGAATTCTCTCTCCAGAAACATATCCTTTATTTTCCCAAGATTGCATCACAAATTCAATGAGGCAAAAAAGATGAATGACGGCAGCATAAATAGATCAAATGCCTTCTGGTTAACCAATGTTACAGAATTTCTACAAGCCACCTAATTACACAAAACAGTGCCTTTGGCACATTTTGCTTTAGTTTCATCCATGCTAGTGCTGCAGGATATTTTTGTTCTTGCCTTTGCAATGTAATAGAATAAGAACCGATTTCCTCAGACAGATGCTTACAGATAATAAATCTTTATGAAAGACAGTCTAGTGACATGAGGAGGGGTTTAGAGGACATATGACTTATGTTCTGCAAACAGCACATTTTCTAGGAATTAATTCTTCGCTAGAGATTTCCACTGTGAGTTGTTGTATCAGGGCTTGTAAATAGTTTTTATGGTTGTATCTCTTTTTACTCACTAGATGAAATGGCTGCCTAGGGTCCCCAGTAACTTAGAGGCTATGCGGCAACCCTACTCACAGCACCTGAGGAGAGACAGTTATGGTTAGAGGGGAATAGGCAATATGGCTATTTGCGGGTGTTGCCAACAAACAGTCTCTCTCCATTAGTGCAGTGAGGGACCTTCCTTTTCACATACCAACAGAGAGGCCCTTTCAACAGAGGTCTCTCACCGCACTAGCTGGGGAGCATCATGGCTGACAGTCAGTGGAGGTCCCCTCTGTCCTCTTTGCCCTCTGCTGGTGGCATGTGTAAACAGAGGCCGCTTACTGCACTACTGTGGTGGCATGTGAAAATGGAGGTCTCTCACGGCAGTAGCACTAGACGCTGTCAATGTGCGCCAGCATCTAAATCAGGGCTTGACGAAGTTAACTGTCTTTTAGGAGCCAACAGTCAGTCAAACATACAGACGCATACACAAAGTCAGTCACACACGCATACACATAGATACTCTGTCAGTCACAAAGTCACACATACACACAATGTCAGACATAAAAGTGAGTCATAGGCCTAAAGTGCTAGAAACCTGACCAGTGACAGTGGTTGCAATGCCCAGACTGCCATGCATTGGGTCTCTAGGGGGAATGGAAGCCATTTAGGGGTGACATTTCTTATGCAGAGGGAATCACAGCACAGAGGGCTATTGTTAACCCTTTCAGTCCATGGCACTGTGAGGCATTGGTTTTACTTAGCGAGCCTGCACTCCCTGGCTCATGACGTCACGCACCTGACAGTCCTGCTCCTAGCTGGTCAGAGTAGTGGCCAAATAAGGCAGATGGGCGTGTCACTTCCTCTGGAACCGCCCACCGGCGCGCTGATTGGCCAGCGGGGGTGTCACTGCAGAAAAGGGGGTTATTAAGTCCAGGTTGGTTTATGCCTCAGTCGACGTTGGTCTATGCCTCAGTCGACGTTGGTCTGTGCACTCTGGCACTACAGCACGCTGTGCGAGGGGGCGGAGCAGGAAGTGTGCGCATCCTGTGCACACAATCTGTTCCCTCGCGCGCCGGAGAATTACATTTTTTTTTTTTTTTTTAAAGATTCCAGCGACGAGAACACCATGCGGGGCTCATGCTAACCGGGCGCCAGGTCTGATTTCCTAGTCGCCATGACCAAGCCCTGATCTAAATGTTTTTTGCTTCAGCCAAGAGGCAGAGCTCAGAATACAATGGAACAAATGAAGTGATGTATCAATGCTTAAAATACATATACCAAGGTGCAGTCTGTGCAAAGGTGAAAAAAATTCACTAGTGCAAAACTTCACAGAAAAAAAAAAGGTCAGAAAACACTCAACACAACCCCTTGAGCAAAACAACTGTAATAATAAAGTGCTGCAAATAAGACTTGTGTCTGAAGAGCAAGGTGGATCCACTCTGGGAAGAGACTAGATGTTACTGACAAGTGCCTGAACCAGCTAAAAGAATACCTTTCCTGATCCCAAGGAATCTTTCCTGTTTTCTCATTGGTAACTTTAAAGATGCATGGGAAATTGAAAAACTGCACAACAATAACATAATACTTACATTCGCTCTATGCACGACAGTGCCAGGCCTGTGTTAGAAGGTATAAAATATCTCTTCACTCAAGCATCCAACTCTCCAAATCAAAAAACTTATAATTATTAGATTTCTATTCTTTTCATTTTATGTATCATTGCCTAACCTACTGATGGTCTATACCTTTAAACATAACTGTATTTTATGGTCTTCTCCTGTGTGTAATACACATTTATTTGTGTATATCTATATTTTGTATTTGATCCCTGGTAAGCGATACATGAAGAGATTAAGCCCCATAATCAACAGTATTTAGTGTTAGAACCCACCAATATTGGACGTAGTGGTGGGCTTAGCATAATATGGGCATATATGTGACTAAATCTCCAATTTTGTCATCACAGAAAGGTGTTTTTAAGTAGCTTTAAGAATTTTTCTCCTACCCGTTTTGATGTGAGTGCACTAATCTTTGGAAAAAAACAACAACAAAAAAAACAACATATATATATATATATATATATATACACACACACATACACATACATACACACACACACATACATACATATATACACACACACATACATACATATATACACACATACATACATACATATACACACATACATACATACATACACACACACATGTTGGGTTTGTGATTCATTTTGCACATCTATCTATCTAGTATAAACCTGACAGTACACCCATCAACCTTATTTCTAGAATAAATTCTGTCCAGTGTTCTATAACAGGCTCTCTATCTCTTGCATATAGTGATGTTTTCCAGTTTCCGACTATCAGAGTAGTAAAAGTGGAGCAATCAGCAGGAATATTATGATGGTTTCTGTGTCGATTTTTCCAATTTGACCTTACTCTTTATCCATAATCCCTGCAGTTTTTATCTCTACACCTTTGGGTGCTAATATTTCTCAAAAGGCTTTTTCTCTAATCTATGCAATACCACTGGTAGACCAGTTGCTCTGCAGGTTTCTGTGCTGGAACAAGCTGGTTGTGGCAGGAATAGCAAAAAGTCTAAGTTACTACCCTTAGAAAGCTAAAGGGGTTATAAAGTTTCCTAGGTGTTGACTGGATAATATTCTGGCCAGACTGTGAGGCCATGTGCCAGGCTTAGTAGTAGGCAGGATGATGCAGTTAACTGCCCATGGCTCCATTTAGAGAAAAATGGGGGGAGAGGGGTGGTTGGAAAAGAACACAAGGAAGGGTAATAATATGTGTTTCTTCATAATCGATAGTTGTTTTTTATAATTAATTTATATTTTTCTAAATGTAGGTGAGAATGAGATCAAAGGGGTCCACTATTGAGAGCTTTGCCAAGGGTTCACCGGTACCTTAAAGCATGCCTGGTCCTGAAAATCCTTAAAAAAAAAAATTGTCCCTGAATAAATTGTGGATGCGGTGACCTTAGTTGTGGCACCATCCCTGATGTAGCTAGGGCTGGTCCCCGAGTTTGCCATCCCACCAAAAATACTACTATGCATGGTACTTGACGTAAGCACCAAAACTGCTGTCTTCCTGGCCTCGATCACAAGATGATTGGTAGCCAGGGACAAAGTGGCAGAGACCCGAACAGTGACTTAATCGACCCTATTGATCCCTGCCAAAACTCACAAGACCTCATGATGTTCATGTCATGGAGGCGTGCCTGAACTTTTGGCGCGTTTTATTAAAATGTGTCAGGAACTCATCTGACAGGTGGTATAACTCTTTTTAGTTTACATTCCCCAATAAAATAAAATATGTGCGAACATATTATAGATTTGGAAACAGCACAGGTCTTTTAAACACAATTATTTAAAAAATGTATATGGACCTCTCAGCAACCTTTGTAGAAATCCAAGAATAACTTTAAAAAAGTATCAATCACTATGTACCCTTACAGTGTGATAAATGGTGATCACCTTGTATTTTAAAGGAATTTAAACACAGTAAAAGAGGAGAGTATATTTAAAAGAAGAAAAACTACCAGTACACGAGGTCAATCTTAAATTAGAAGGGCAAAGGCTTAAAAATAATAACAGGAAGTATTACTTTACTGAGAGGGTAGTGGATGCATAGTATAGTCCTCCAGCATAAGGGGTAGATGTTAATACAGTGAAGGAGTTTAAGCATGCACAGGATAGACATAAGACTATCCTAGACATAAGACAGGGCCAAGGACTAATAAAAGATTTTGGAAATTGGCAGACTAGATGGGCCAAAGATGGGTGTTTCTTATCTGGAAACACATTCTAAGTTTCTATGAAACATACTATTTGGTATGTTACTAAGGTGCAATATATAAATATATTTCGTCACCTGTATGATACAGGCTGCTAATAAACACCCAAAGCTTATATGGGCTTAAACCTTCGAATGCCAAAACTTAATGAACCAAGTAGGACCATTCCTTCTGAACCCCTCTTGGTGTAAAACGAGGTAGGCTTGCCAGTTGCCAGATATTCCAAAATGCATATATATGAGAATATCGAAATAAATTGTCTACAATTAAGTTAGCTGTTTTGGGTGTTGATTGGAAAAAATTTCCTGTAAAAGTCTTGGCCAGATTACTACCGGCGATACCGAGTGCCAGGCAGGCAAGTGAATCAGTCTAATGCATCGTGAGAACCACTCTTCCGGCACTCAAAGAGTTAATCACTATCAGAGACTAGGTAGCAAGCTATTTCATAATCTATTGCAGCATATATCTAAAGCCCCTCAGCCAAGTAACTATAAGTGGCTTCCTTAGTGTGTACGTCTAGGGGTTACGCACTATGGGTTACCAGTATGACCTTTCACAGGTCAAATTACCAGTCTAGATTCAGATAAAAGTATGTTCAGGAACGCCTCCCTTAAAACATTCTGTGGTTGCCTTATTCCCTTTTAACATTGCTCACCTTGGTTCTGTTTAGCATGAAATCCATTAGATTGGAGATTACCATTGCACCAGTAACCTGATGGTCTCTGCTACGGCTGCTCAAGCCGTGCATGGTGAGAGTGTAAGAGCGCATGATGAGATCGCAGGTACTGCCTGTTTGGTATTGAGGTGCTTGCTCCTGGTTATTCCTTGTTCATGTTCCAGATGTAAATGCTCCTTTTTATGTCAGGTGAATTACCGTATTTCTGCTGATCTAATCTTGAGTCTGGGATCTGGAGTAGTCTAGTGTCAGAGCGCTCACCTTGATACAGCAGTTTTAGTTCACCGCGCTTTATGACTTCGACTGTCAAAGTTCCAACACTGATTTACTCCTTGTTACAAGGTATTCTGAATGGCATTCAGCCCAACCTCCCTCCCCTTCTGACTACACACGGCCTCCCCAGGATAAGAGAGAGAGAGAGCTGTGAATGGAATGTGACAGGCTCTTCGCGTCATGCAATGGGGAGGAGAGACACATAGGTCACACATACTGCTCTCTCCATGGATGACTTGTTACACTGACATAGTGCAGAGTACAGATGTGTAGTACAGTACATAATGCGTACTATTTTATTGAGCATATGAAATGCTCCCTCCTGGGCCTTTGAAGCTGTTGATGATTATTTCCCATAATGCATGGGTCAGCTACTTGGGAACAGATATACGTCACGTATAATTTAGCTATATTTCTGCATATGATGCACGCATGTCATAAGCTAAATACAAAGTAAGGGGGGGAGAGGCACCAATATAAAACAACATAAATGAATCCTGCTTGTGCCAGAGTGTGCAACCATTAATAGGCCAAGCATTACCATTTGCCTGTGTAGTCCCATGCAATGGATAGCCCTTCTAGTAGCCAAGCATTATACTAGGAGTGAGCAGGGGGAAAAATGCCGAAATTCTCCTCCCAACGATTAATATCCCGCTGATAATTTGCTTCTTAATGTGCCACTTAAAATTTGCGTATCAGTAGCCACTGATAATTTGTCCCCTAATAGCCACTGATAATTTGTCCATTAATAGTCACTGATAATATGTCCATTAATAGCCCACTGACAAGTTGTCCATTAATAGCCCACTGATAATATGTCCATTAATAGCCCACTGCTAATTTGTCCACTATTAACCCAGTGATAATATGTCCATTAATAGCCCACTGATAATTTGTCCATTATTAGCCCACTGATAATTTGTCCATTATTAGCCCAATGATAATATGTCCATTATTAGCCCACTGATAATTTGTCCATTATTAGCCCAATGATAATATGTCCATTAATAGCCCACTGATAATTTGTCCATTTGTCCGCTGGATGTGGATCTGCCGGCTGCTGCCTGATCGCCCGTCCCCCTCTGATGGCGGCCCTGATTTAAGGTGTTGAGTTTAGCTAATTCTTAGAAAGAGCCTGTCCAACATTAGAGATCAAATGAGAATTCAATTCTAGTTCCAGCAACTTATCACACATATCCAGATAAGAAATTGGATTAGATACCATAGTTGCTAGAATATAAAATGACCCTGATTACAAGGTAGCCCCCAAACTTTTAAATATTCATTTAGGAAAAAACTAAAAAGCCTGAATATAAGACTAACCTATAGGAATTCTTTTTACTTGTAAATATTCACATGTAAGCTGATTTTTCATATTTAATAAAAATTATGACCAAAAAAAAACCATTTATTTTCCTTTTATTTACCAATCTGCCCCCCACACTTATCCAATGCATCCCCCTGCACCACCATCTGCCCCCCAGAGTTAGTCGATGCATCACCCCAAACAGCCATCTGCCCCCCAGACTTAGCTAATGCATCACCCACACTTAGTCAGTGCATCCCCCCACACTGCCATCTACCCCCAGACTTAGCCAATGCATCCCACCACACAGCCATCTGCCCCCCCCAGACTTTGCCAGTGCTGTGCCCCCAGACTTATCCAATTATGCCCCCTCCAGACTAAGCCAATGCTGCTCCCCCCGACTTAGTTAATGCTGCCCCCCAGACTTTTGCCAATGCTTCTCCCCCAGCCTTAACCCTCCCCCAGACTTAACCCATGCTGCTCCCCTTTCCCCCCCCAGGCTTAACCTTCCCCATGCCATGTGCGCAGATGTCCTCCGAAGCTGCCCAACACTTCTGGGTCTTCTATGACGAACCATGGCAGGGCCGGATTAAGGCATGGTCTTTAGAGGCTGCAGCTCAGGGGCCTCGAGGACTGCAGCTCGAGGCCTATGCCTTAATCTGGCCGATGGAAAACAGTAAAAGCTTGTCACAGATGCACTGGCTGGAGAGATCCACAGACAAGTCTCCATGCCACCGGTCTCGCACTCCCCCTCGCTCTCAAAGCAACAAGTCACGTGATCGACGCTGGGTCACGTGACCAGCCGGCGATCACGTGACCTTCCGTGATGAGAGTAGCAGGGAGCGCAGGAGACGAAGCAGCAGGAAGGTGAGCACTGGGGAGAGGGATAACAGTATTTTGGCATATTTTTGGGCATATTAATTGTGGCATGTTAGTGGGCATACCAATAGTGGCATATTAATTGTGACATATTGTTGTGCATATTAATTGTGGAATATCAATAGTGGCATATTATTGGGCATACTGCACGACCTTTTCGCTCCTCAATGGGACTAAAACTCTCCTCCAACCTCATCACCACTTCTCATTTGCGTCTCCAAAATTTTGCCCGAGCTGCCCATTCTCTCTGGAAGTCCCTTCCGCGGAGCATCCAGCTCTCTCCCTCCTTTTCAAACTTTAAAAAGTCCCTCAAAACTCTTTAAAGAAGCTTACTACCCAACCCACTAGAATACTGGTCACTTTACCTCGAGCTGATCCCACCTAGCTGGAACACGCACAATCTTTGGCCTATCCCACCAAGTGTCACCCATCCACACTACTGTTACAACAACTTTCGATCCCTCTGACCTCTTCAATCCTTTTTGTCTTATGGACCCCATTCAGGGCCGGTGCAAGGATTTTCGTCTACACAGGCGAAGGTGCATTTTGGTGCCCCCCTGCTCTGATCCGCCACGCCTCCCACACCATTAAGCCTCCTTACATTATATATATATATATATATATATATATATATATATATATATATGAATAATGTATAGTGTAGAAAATAAATACATCTAAATATTCAACTCGCATGCTCTAAATGTGTCACACACTGAAACCCTTAAACACAAAGACACCCTTGCAGTCACACACACAGACACCCTTACCACTTACACACACACACAGTTACACCAATTCACACATAACCGGAGACACACTATTTTGCCACTCAATATGCCAGTATTTAGCCCAGGGGTCCTTAAACTTTTTAAACAGGGGGCCAGTTCACTGTCCCTCAGACCGTTGGAGGGCCGGACTATAGTAAAAACAAAAACTATGAACAAATTCCTATGCACACTGAATATATCTTATTTTGAAGTGAAGAAACAAAATGGGAACAAATACAATATTTAAAATGAAGTAAAGTTAAATCAACAAACTTACCAGTATGTCAATGGGAATATTATGCCAGTCAGAGCCCAGTAATATTATGCCAGTCAGAGCCCAGTAATATTATGCCAGTCAGATGCCCAGGAACATTATGCCAGTCAGAGCCCAGTAATATTATGCCAGTCAGATGCCCAGGAATATTATGCCATTCAGATGCCCAGGAATATGCCATTCAGATGCCCAGGAATATTATGCCATTCAGATGCCCATGAACATTATGCCAGTCAGAGCCCAGTAATATTATGCCAGTCAGAGCCCAGGAATAGTGTGCCAGTCAGATGCCCAGGAATATTATGCCAGTCAGATTCCCAGGAATATTATGCCAGTTAGATGCCCAGGAATATTATGCCAGTCAGATTCCCAGGAATATTATGCCAGTTAGATGCCCAGGAATATTATGCCAGTCAGATTCCCAGGAATATTATGCCATTCAGATGCCCAGGAATATTATGCCAGTTAGATGCCCAGGAATATTATGCCAGTTAGATGCCCAGGAATATTATGCCAGTTAGATGCCCAGGAATATTGTGCCAGTCAGAGCCCAAGAATATTATGCCATTCAGATTCCCAGGAATATTATGCCAGTTAGATGCCCAGGAATATTATGCCAGTCAGATGCCCAGGAATATTATGCCAGTCAGATTCCCAGGAATATTATGCCAGTTAGATGCCCAGGAATATTATGCCAGTTAGATGCCCAGGAATATTATGCCAGTCAGATTCCCAGGAATATTATGCCAGTTAGATGCCCAGGAATATTATGCCAGTTAGATGCCCAGGAATATTATGCCAGTTAGATGCCCAGGAATATTGTGCCAGTCAGAGCCCAAGAATATTATGCCATTCAGATTCCCAGGAATATTATACCAGTTAGATGCCCAGGAATATTATGCCAGTCAGATGCCCAGGAATATTATGCCAGTCAGATTCCCAGGAATATTATGCCAGTCAGAGCCCAGGAATAGTGTGCCAGTCAGATGCCCAGTAATATTATGCCAATCAGATGCCCAGGAATATTATGCCAGTCAGATGCCCAGGAATATTATGCCATTCAGATGCCCAGGAATATGCCATTCAGATGCCCAGGAATATTATGCCATTCAGATGCCCAGGAATATTATGCCATTCAGAGCCCAGTAATATTATGCCAGTCAGATGCCCAGGAATATTGTGCCAGTCAGATGCCCAGGAATATTATGCCATTCAGAGCCCAGTAATATTATGCCAGTCAGATGCCCAGGAATATTATGCCAGTCAGATTCCCAGGAATATTATGCCAGTTAGATGCCCAGGAATATTATGCCAGTCAGTGCCCAGTAATATTATGCCAGTTAGATGCCCAGGAATATTATGCCATTCAGATGCCCAGGAATATTATGCCAGTTAGATGCCCAGGAATATTATGCCATTCAGATGCCCAGGAATTGCTCATTTAACCTCCCTCCTCCCCCCTTTCCCAGACCCCAGTACTTACCTCCATGCCGCTGTTCAGGTCCGTGGCTGAGAGGGAAGCGCTGTGCGCTCCCCTCAGGCCGTGCGCATTCAATAAAGTGTGTTGAAAAAAAAAGTTTCAACACACTTTATTGAATGCGCACGGCCTGAGGGGAGCGCACAGCGCTTCCCTCTCAGCCACGGACCTGAACAGCGGCATGGAGGTAAGTACTGGGGTCTGGGGGAGCGGGCGATTTTCCCGCCCCCACATTGGTGCGCCCTAAGGCAGCCGCCTGTGCTGCCTTACGGTAGCGCCGGCCCTGACCCCATTCCCTCTAGATTGTAAGCTTCCGAGCAGGGTTCTCTATCTCATGTACCAGTCTGTTCAAGTTTGTCTAACTTAGTATGTAGTTCCCTTCTATGCTCTGTACTTGCGCTACGTTGGCGCTATATAAATAAATGTTAATGTAATGTAATATTGTGGCATATTATTGGGCATATTAATTGTGGAATAGTATTGGGCATATAAAATGTGGCATATCAATAGTAGCATATTATTGGGCATATTAATTGTGGAATATTACTGGGCATATTAATTGTGGCATATTCATGGGCATACTAAGAGTGGCATATTAGTGGACATACCAATAGTGGCATATTATTGGGAATATAAGTGGTCATACTAATAGTGGCATATTATTGGGCATATTCATTGTGGCATATTAATAGGGGCATATTATTGGGCATACTAATTGTGGCATATTAATGGGCATATTTATGAGCAAATTAGCAGTGGTATATTAATGGACATATTGGCTGTAGCATATTAATAGGCAGACTAACAGTGGCATACTAATGGGCAAATAGTGGCATATTAATGGGCATATTGGGTGAGGCATATTAATGGGCAAATACTGGCATATTAATCGGCAACCTGGCTGTGGGACTACATTGGCAAGACTGGTTGTAGAATGCAAAGTCTGGGGGTGTATTAACAAGTCTGAGGTGTAGCTTGACAGATTGGAGGGGCAGAGTGGCAAGTTTGGGGATGCATTGTCAAGTCTGTGGGACAGATTGGCAAGTCTGAGGGGTAGATTGACAAATAAGGAAATCAAAACAATAAATGCATTTTCTCAATCATAGGTTTTATTAAATATGGAAAAAACTGTCCACATGCAAATTATTAATTAATAGTAAAACCTTTTTTCATGTAAGGTCAGCTTATATTTACTGGGGATCACACAATACCTGTAGCCCAGGGGCCTACAATGTCTAATGTGCACAATGTCAGCGTGCACCATGCAGACATCCACAGGCTGCCTGCGAGGGGGACCTCGAATATAAGACATGGGGACTTTTATGATGCATACTTTGAAAGGTAGTCCTATATCGTGATTGGAGGGGACAGCTATACTCACACTGGGGATTGCTATGTTCTGCATACTCCCTTGAGCTTTAATCACTTAGCTCTTTTAAGAGCTTGTTCCTGATACGCTCTCCTGCAGCAGAGGTCTTCCCCACACAGTCCTGGAGGACAGAAGCTGATCCAGGGTGGACAGAAGACGGCGAGACTCCAGTTAAGCTACGGCGGTTGTGGAGTCTGCCGTGGTTGTGGTGTCCGATGCGGGGCTTGTGGTCCTCGGCGCAAGCTAGGAAGCGTCCATCAACAGAAGGTACTCGGTCGGAGTACGGGGAGTTCCGTTACACTTAGATATTTAAAGACTTCTCTAGCTGACAACTCTGCTCTGCTTTGTAAACTGTCAAATGAGACAGTTTGATCATGGTCAAATAAATTGGATATAAAACTTAACCCCTGCTATTGCCAATTTGTCAAGCTCACATCTGCAATGTAAAAACAGATTTCGGGCTGGTTTTTGTAATAAATCTAACAGAGCTAGATGGTCTGTTTGCCTTCTAAAATGTATACATATACATAGAAACATAGAATGTGTCGGCAGATAAGAACCATTCGGTCCATCTAGTCTGCCCAATTTTTTTTTTTTGAGTACTTTTATTAGTCCCCCGTTCCCGGTCTTATAGCTAGGATAGCCTTGTGTCTATCCCACGCATGCTTAAAATCCTTGACTGTGTTTACCTCTACCACTTCTGCTGGCAGGCTATTCCATACATCCACTACCCTCTCAGTAAAGTAATGCTTCCTGATATTACTTTTAAATCGTTGCCCCTCTAATTTAAGACTATGTCCTCTAGTTGTGGTAGTTTTTCTTCTTTTAAATATACTCTCTTCCTTTACTGTGTTGATTCCCTTTATGTATTTAAATGTTTCCATCATATCCCCCCTGTTACGTCTTTCCTCCAAGCTATATATGTTAAGATGCTTTAACCTTTCCTGGTAAGTTTTATCCTTCAACCCATGAACCAGTTTAGTAGCCCTTCTCTGAACTCTCTCCAAAGTATCAATATCCTTCTGGAGATACGGTCTCCAGTACTGCGTACAATACTCCAAGTGAGGTCTCTGTACAATGGCATGAGCACTTCCCTCTTACTACTGCTAATACCTCTCCCTATGCAACCAAGCATTCTGCTAGCATTTCCTGCTGCTCTATTACATTCCCTACCTACCTTCAAGTCCTCTGAAATTATTACTCCTAAATCCCTTTCCTCAGATGTTGAGGTTAGGACTGTACCAAATAGTATATATTATGCTTTTGGGTTTTTACGCCCAAGGTGCATAATCTTGCACTTGTCCACATTAAATGTCAGTTGCCACTGCTCTGACCATTTTTCTAGTTTAGCTAAATCATTTGCCATTTGGCTTATCCCTCCATGAATATCAACCCTGCTGCAAATCTTTGAATCATCAGCAAAAAGACATACTTTGCCAACAAGACCTTCTGCAATATCGCTAATAAAAATATTAAAGAGAATGGGTCCAAGAACAGATCCCTGAGGTACCCCACTAGTAACAAGACCTTGCATTGAATATACCCCATTGACTACAACCCTCTGTTGCCTGTCACTCAGCCATTGTCTAATCCATTCAACAATATTGAAATCCAAACTCAAAGATTTCAGTTTATTGATAAGCCTTCTATGTGCGACAGTGTCAAAAGCCTTACTGAAATCTAGGTAAGCAATGTCTACTGCACCACCCTGATCTATTATTTTAGTTACCCAATCAAAAAAATCAATAAGATTAGTTTGGCATGATCTCCCTGAAGTAAACCCATGCTGTCTCTGATCTTGAAATCCAAACGACTTTAGATGTTCAACAATCCTATTTTAACAAGGTTTCCATTATTTTCCCAACTACTGAAGTAAGACTTACTGGTCTATAGTTGCCCGCCTCCTCCCTACTACCTTTCTTGTCAATGGGCACAAGATTAGCTAATTTCCAATCTTCTGGAACTACTCCCGTTAGCAATGATTGGTTAAATAAATCTGTTAACGGTTTTGCTAGTACACCACTAAGTTATTTTAATAACTTTGGATGTATCCCATCAGGTCCCATCGACTTATTTGTCTTTACTTTAGACAGCTGAAGTAAAACCTCTTCCTCTGTAAACTTACATGCATCAAAAGACTCATTAGTCTTTTTCCCTAAATGAGGTCCCTTACCCTCATTTTCATTTGTAAAAACTGAACAAAAATATTCATTAAGGCAGTCTGCTAAGCCTTTATCCTCTTCTACATAGCATCCTTCTTTTGTTTTTAATCTAACTAATCCTTGTTTTACTTTCCTTTTCTCATTTATGTATCTAAAACATGTTTTATCCCCCTTTTTCACTGACTGGGCTATAGTCTCTTCTGTGTGTGCTTTGGAAGCTCTTATAGCTTGCTTTGCCTCTTTCTGCCTACTCTTATAGATCTTTCTATCTTCCTCACTCTGAGTATTTTTATAATTACTAAATGCTAGCTTTTTATTTTTTACTATTCTAGCCACCTCTGCAGAGTACCACAGTGGTTTCTTCAATTTTTTGCTCTTACTGACAAGCCTTTTGCACTTTTCTGTTGCCTTCAGTAGTGTAACGTTTAGACAATCCCATTTCTCCTGGACTCCATTTAAATTGCTCCAGTCTGATAATGACTCCTTCACACCTACAGATATATCTGATAACAAATCTCCATTTGTGAACACTAAGTCTAGTATGGCCTGCTTTCGAGTTGGCTCCTCCACTACTTGTTTTAGAGATAATCCCAGTAGGGAGTTTAGGATATGCGTACTCCTGGCGCAAGTAGCTGTTTTGTATTTCCAGTTCACATCAGGAAGATTAAAGTCACCCATGATGATCACTTCTCCCTTCATTGTCATTTTAGCTATTTCCTCAACTAGTAGATTATCTAACTCCTCTATTTGTCTAGGGGGCCTATAAATCACACCTACCCGAGTTACCATATGATTACCAAATTCTAATGTAACGCAAACTGACTCTATGTTCGCCTCACTAACTTGTATTACGTTACTTTTTAAGCTATTCCTCACATACAGGGCCACCCCTCCCCCTTTTTTACCTTCTCTGTCTTTTCTATATAAAGAATACCCTGGTATTGATATGTCCCAGTCATGTTTTTCATTATACCATGTCTCAGTAACAGCCACTAAATCTACATTCTCAGTTGCCAATATTGCCACAAGTTCATGGATCTTATTCCCTAAACTGCGAGCATTTGTAGACATGACCCTAAGCTTATCATTTTTCAGCACACTGACTACAGGTAACTTCTGTCCATTTTTTGGGGGGCAATTGGATTGATGCTTTATCGCCATTTTGCCCCCCTCTTTTAGTTTAAAAACCTCCTAGCAAAACCTCTGAACTGCTCACTGAGAACATTCGTTCCCTTTTGAGAAAGATGCAAACCATCTTTTTTGTACAGTTCCTTTCTATCCCATTCTCCAAGCCACAGGTTGAAGTCCCTAATACGCATCCGTCTATCATTCTGAATGTTATGCACAGGCATAACTTCAGAAAAGGGACAGTGTGGACACAACCTGCCGTATCTCATTGGCAAGAACACGAAAAGCTTCCTTCACCTCTGAAACCTCATTGAAAGCCAAATCATTTGTCCCTAGATGAACCAGTACATCCAATTCTCCTTCCTGATTTGCTTGCTTAACAATATTAGAAATACGCCTCCTGTCTCTGCGAGCAGTAGCTCCAGGAAGACATCTCACTAAGTCAATACTGTCCAACTCCGCACCTCTTATGATAGAATCACCCAACAACAACTGCTTTCTATCAGGCCTCACCTTCTCCTTGCACACCTTAGCCACATAGGAGAGTGGTTCCTCAAACTCTGTGTCTGAGCCTGCCTCCACAACACCACTGCACTCTGAAAGTGTAGAAAATGAATTCTGGACAGCCACAGACTGCGGGAAATGCCTTTTATCCACAACTCTAAGCCTACCAGATCCAACAGTAACCCACCTGCCATTCCTAGGAAGCCTCTGCGGCAATGGCCTCTGTGGAAGTGACTTCGCAACAGTCTCAGCCCGAGTTTGTTTTACAGATAAATTACAAATCTCGGACTTTAAAAATGCAATCTCCTGCTGCAATCTTGAGAACTGTCTACAGATTAGACAGCCTCAAAACCTCCAAAAAATGGAACGTGAAACAAATGCAGAACAATTATCACAGTAAACCAAATCTGCCATTTTAAGAATTTAAATCAAAAAGATCTTTTAGTTTTGCTCACCTCTTGTATACCTCAGACTACAAAAAGCAAGTCTGTCTCCAGAATATCTCTTAAATATACTCTTTGAAAAGCAGCTCTTAGAAGAGCAGCCAAGCTATTAAATTAGCCAAGCTAATTTCTACTATGCCTTATATACACCCACAGCACACACCTACAAGCACCAAGGAAGGTTTTAACACCTGAGTGGGCCTATGCTAATTAGAACCAAACAATGACAAACACCTAAGTATTCAATTCAAATTCCTTAGCAATTTGAAGCAGGAAATCAGTACAAACCACCACACAATAACTTGACTAAATAAACATCATATACCGTATTTGCTCGATTATAAGACGACCCTGATTATAAGACGACCCCCCAAACTTTGGATATTCCATTAGGAAAAAAACTAAAAGCCTGAATATAAGACTACCCTATAGGAAAAAAGTTCAACTTGTATATATTCATATGTAAATTGCTTTTTTATGATATCAAAAAATGTATTTCTAGTTTTTATTTCTTTTTATGTGCCAATGCTGCCTTTCTCTTTCCCTTGCCCCCATTTTTCTCTCTCTCCCCCCTCCCCTTGTCTGTCTCTTAACCCCCTCACTCTCCTTGTCTCTGTCTCTTAACCCCTTCCCTCCCCTTGTCTCTGTCTCTTAACCCCCTCACTCCCCTTGTCTCTGTCTCTTAACCCCTTCCCTCCCCTTGTCTCTGTCTCTTAAACCCCTCACTCCCCTTGTCTCTGTCTCTTAACCCCTTCCCTCCCCTTGTCTCTGTCTCTTAACCCCCTCCCTTCCCCTTGACTCTGTCTCTGCCCCCTCCCTCCCCCCTGTCTCTCTGTCCCCCCTGTCTCTCTGTCCCCCTCCCTCCCTCCCCCCCCCCTGTCTCTCTGCCCCCTCCCTCCCTCCCCCTGTCTCTCTGCCCCCCCTCCCTCCCTTCCCCTTACCTTGATCCCTGGTGGCTAGTGGGGGCAGCCGGGGGATGTCTGCACGATACTTGCAGACATCCTCCATGCTGCCCGACACGGCAGTCTATTATGACGGACAGCTGTCCGTCATAATAGTCTGCCGTGTCGGGCAGCATGGAGGATATCAGCACGTATAGTGCAGACATCCCCCAGCTGCCCGATTGTCCCTGGTGCCTAGTGGGGCAGCAGAGGAAGTCTGCGCGATGAGCGCAGACCTCCCCTGCTGCCGCCCGGCACGCTCACCGGGACTTCTGTGACGAAAGCGGAAGTTCCCGGCTTCTTCACAGAAGCCCCGGCGGTCGTGCCGGGCGGAAGCAGGGGAGTCTGCGCTCGTTACGCAGTCATCCCCTGCTGCTAGAGAGGGGGATCCAGGTCCCCTGCAGCTCTGCTGGGGACCTGGATCCATGTCTTATAATCTGACCTCAATTTGAGGTCAGATTATAAGAAGACCTCGATTATAAGACGAGGGGTAGCTTTCAGATTTTTTTTTCTGAAAAAAACCTCGTCTTATAATCGAGCAAATACGGTATTCATGATGTCCCAAATATTTTATAGTTCACTTTTTTTTTAATTAATTCCATGATGTTTTGCGCTATTTATCCTCTGTATGCTGCTTTACGGTACCCTGGTCAAATACTTACTGACTAGTGTACAGTTACCCTCTGCAGGAGCAACAACATGTCATGCCATCATCAGTGTGGCGAAAGGAAGAGTTTTGTTTAATTCCACTTGTTTTATATACCAAGTTAGCTCCATTTGTGAGTTTGTTCATTACTAATGGCCTGCTGGTTTTGAGATGGCTCCAGGGTGTCTCAGGATGTATCCCAGAGACAATAGGACAATGGGCTATAGCCTGAGACATCCTGGCAAGTTATGGATTAAAGGTAATTAGTTTAAGAGTTCAAGGGAGGGGATCTTGATTGGGGTCAGGAAGGTTATCAGTCAGGGCTATTTCAATGTAATTATAATGCTAATGTTTGTTTTCATTGGGAGCTTGATACTGTATTTGGTGTGCTAGGGGAAGCTGGGGTGGGATTATACTGTAATCCATTTATCTCTCCAGATGTGGGGAGGAGTTCTGGCAGAGCATAAAAATAATGATTTGAAAGCTGAATAAACACACTGATTTTTACCCCTTCATGAAGTCTCGGCTCATGTTTGGGGAACTGGGATTTTATATTCACTTTGCATCATATTTCGGCTGTTTATTCGGGAGTAAGCTGCACAGGGCTCATTTATTATACATATATGTATATGGGTTCCTTTACACTGGTGGCAAGCGGCGGGATTTCTTCCGAATGGATGTATTTCATTTAACCGAAAAGGAAGTGAATGGCGCATAGATACGAACGGCTGAAACGAACAACACTTAAAGAACTGCTGGAAGCTCGAGGCATAGTGGCAAGCAACAAGACGAAAGCCACGATAATAGCCGAATTACTGGAGAGCGACCGAACCAGCGAGGTACAAATGGCGAACGCAGAAGAAACAGAGTTTCAGAAAGATGTGAGATGGAGACTCAGCTTGGTAGGACCGAATCCTGCACCAGAGATTGTGGTACAAATCATGGCACAAGTTTCGGAAGCAGAGAGTCGCCGGGAAGCACGGGAGACCAGAGAAAGATCACCACAAATGGATATACTGTCACTACCAGGATCATCTGTGGGGCGGCCACGTAAGATAAATTATGCTGCTTTTAAAAATTTTATAGAAAGCGAAATGGATATTGATAATTATCTGCAGGACTTTGAAAGACAGTGTGTATTAGAAGATGTGGATAAAACTAATTGGCCTGCAGTATTGAGCAGCAAGCTGTCAGGCAGAGCAGCAGAAGCCTTTAGAGCAGTACCTGATGTGGACATGCAAAATTATGAAAAAGTGAAGGAGATTTTGTTAGCCCGTTATGCAGTTACACCGGAGGCACACAGGAGAAAATTCCGGTCGCTCCGCAAGCAGGGCAAAGACTCTTACACAGAGTGGGCATTCCGCATGCACCGCGCTGCCAGTAACTGGATGCAGGGATGCCAGGCGACTACACTGGAGGATGCATTACAATTGTTAATATTGGAGCAGTTTTTTGACCACACTCCTACAGATACCAGGGATTGGGTCAGAGACAGAAAGCCGCTGTCAGTAGAAGAGGCAGCACGTCTAGCAGACGAATTTCATGAGAGCAGACGGATAGATCACAACTGTGGAGCTTCAGGATTTCGACCGCGGTATCACGCTCAAGCTCCAGCACCGCAACCGAAACCAGTACCACCGGTGAGTCAACCTACTTCCACTGGGGTTCAGAAAACTGCACCAATGTATTTTGGGTGTAAGCAGGTGGGACACATAAAACCTAATTGTCCACACCGTAATACTGATCGATGGGGGCGAGCACCAGCCCCACCAACGAGAGCAGCTGCTCATTGTGTACAAGAGGATTACAACTATTCTACGCAAGGGGGTGACCACACTAATTCAGAGAATTGGTCCATGCTACACGAGGTCAACCCAGTTCAAGCAGCAGATGACAATCGGGCGCACCATCAACAGACCGTGCGACTTAATGGGCAGGAAGCCAGAGGACTGAGAGACACTGGAGCTACGATAACTCTGGTACAACCACACCGTGTCAAACCATCCCAACATACTGGACGCTCCGTGGCTGTAAGGGTGGCGGGGGGGGCTATTCACAAGTTACCCACTGCCATGGTACACGTTGACTGGGGCACCGGGGCTAAGGCTGTGGAGGTGGGCATCATGCCAGAGTTACCGGCGGAGGTTTTGCTGAGAAACGATTTGGGGTGCTTGACTTCTCAATTTATACAGCTGACTACAGCAGGAGCGCTCCCAGTCACAACCAGACAACAGGCACGAGCTATGGACACCTCACACTCCACAGATGACCCGGTAGCACTAATAATGCTTCTGTAGATTCTAGTCCTAACATGTATTGGGGCACTCCCACCGACTTTGGGCAGGCTCAGAGGGAGGATAGCACTTTAAGTGGGTACAGGAGGGAGGCAGATAAACCCCAGGGAGACGTAGGACAGGAAAGGTTCCAGTGGGAAAAAGGTTTGCTATATCGGATAACAGAGAGGGCAGGAGGAGGAACCCGACAGGTGATGAAAAAACAGTTAGTGGTACCCCGCAAATATAGGGCAGAGTTATTACGGATTAGCCATGATATACCTTTAGCAGGACATCTAGGGATTAAGAAAACCCGAGATAGGTTGACTCAGACATTTTTTTGGCCAGGTGCTACCCAAGATTTACAAAATTATTGTAGAACCTGTGATGTATGCCAAAAAGTAGGAAAGAGGGGTGACCACCCCCGAGCGAAATTAAGACCTCTTCCCATAATAGAGGAACCTTTTTTCAGAGTGGCAGTGGATTTGGTAGGACCCCTTAGTAAGCCTAGTCTATCGGGTAAGAAATATATTCTTACGGTGGTGGACTATGCTACACGCTACCCGGAAGCTATAGCCTTACCTAATATCACTGCTGAAACCGTAGCTGAAGCTCTCATCAAAGTATTTACTCGAGTTGGGTTCCCTAGGGAAATAGTATCCGACCAAGGGACCCAATTCACAGCGGTAGTTACTCAGCAGCTCTGGCAGAGCTGCGGAGTAAAACCCATACTGAGTTCTCCCTATCATCCCCAGACGAACGGGCTCTGCGAACGTTTTAATGGCACTCTAAAACAGATGCTAATCACGTTCACAGAGACCTGGCAGAACTGGGAAAAGTTCCTTCCCCACCTGCTGTTCGCATACCGGGAGGTACCCCAGGCATCCACCGGATTCTCTCCTTTCGAACTGTTATATGGAAGGAGAGTCCGAGGACCCCTGGACCTGGTCCGCGAGCACTGGGAAGGGGATATGGGAGAATCAGGCACGCAGATAGTACCATTTGTTTTAGAGTTGAGAGACCGACTGCAGGCGATTACTCAATCGGTAAGGGAAAACATGCAGGCGGCTCAACAACATCAGAAACACTGGTACGATAGGAGAGCTAGAGATCGTATTCTAGAGATAGATCAAAAAGTGTTAGTCCTCAAACCGACCAAAACAGATAAGTTACAGGCCTCTTGGCAAGGGCCCTACAAAGTAGTAGCCAGGGTCAGCGACACTACGTACATAGTAACAGATTGTAACAATGAAAGGATCCGCAGGTCCTTTCATGTTAATATGTTGAAACCCTACTTTGAGAGGCCAGAGAAAGTCTCTGCAGTATGCGCTCCGGCGCTTGAAGATAGTGAGGGTATTCCCTTGCCCAACTTGCTCCACAAAGAACCCACCGGGGTGGAGCAGGTTGGACTAGGACCGGAGTTGAAACCAGAGGAAAGGGCACAGGCTACTCAGCTGTTACGGGAATTTCGGGATATGTTTTCCGCTCTCCCGGGCTACACGACGCTGGCAGTCCACCGGGTGGAGACCCCATGTCAGGTACCTTTGAGACAGCAACCATACCGAATTCCTGAGGCAGTTAGAGATAGCATGTTAAAAGAGATTCAGGAGATGCTGGATCTAAGGGTTATAGAACCCTCGCAGAGCCCTTGGGCCTCCCCAGTGCTATTAGTACCAAAGAAAGATGGTACCACGCGGTTTTGTGTGGATTACCGCAGGCTTAATGACCGTACGGTCACGGATGCCTACCCCATGCCCAGGGTAGATGAGTTATTAGACTGTATGGCCGGGGGTAATTACTTGACCACTATTGACCTGTGCAAAGGGTATTGGCAAATCCCCTTGGAGCCTGATGCTATTCCTAAGTCTGCATTCGTCACCCCATTTGGCTTGTACCAATTTAAGGTCATGCCATTTGGGATGAAGAATGCCCCAGCTACTTTTCAAAGGATGGCAGACCGGCTCTTAGAGGGATTTCAGGGCTTCGCCTGTGCTTATCTAGATGACATAGCCATTTACAGCAGCACTTGGGAGGCCCACCTGGAGCACATTTCTGTAGTACTCAAGCGAATTCAAAAGGCAGGATTAACCTTGAAACCAGAAAAATGTCATGTAGGCATGGCCGAGGTCCAATACCTAGGCCATAGGGTAGGGTCAGGCAAGCAGAGGCCTGAGCCAGCTAAAATTGAGGCTATCACGCAGTGGCCCCAACCACGCACCAAGACACAGGTTATGGCCTTTCTGGGAACAGCTGGCTATTATAGGAAATATGTGTCAGATTATAGCGCCACAGCCAAACCCCTTACCGATCTTACCAAAAAGTCGTTACCTAGGCAAGTAGTATGGTCTCCGGAGTGTGAGGAGGCCTTCCAGAAACTCAAGCTTGCGTTAAGTAAAACCCCTGTATTGGCGGCACCTGACCACACTAAAAGATTCCTCGTTCACACAGATGCCTCAATGTTTGGACTGGGAGCCGTGTTAAGTCAAGTGGGGGACGATGGCCTGGAGCATCCGGTAGCATATCTGAGCCGAAAACGTATACCCAGAGAGGTCAGTTATGCCACCGTTGAGAAAGAGTGTTTGGCATTAGTCTGGGCCCTGAAGAAATTACAGCCTTATTTATGTGGACAATCTTTCACGGTTATGACGGATCATAACCCCCTCATCTGGCTCAACAGAGTAGCCGGAGATAACCCCAGACTGCTAAGATGGAGCTTGGCACTGCAACCCTATAATTTTACAATGCAGTACCGGCCAGGGAAGCAGAATGCCAACACAGATGGGTTATCCCGGCAAACAGAACTGGAAAAACAAAGTTTAACAGCGGACATCCCCAAGCCAACCCGTTAGTTCCCATGGAACTAAGGGGGAGCTATGTGGCAAAAGGAAGAGTTTTGTTTAATTCCACTTGTTTTATATACCAAGTTAGCTCCATTTGTGAGTTTGTTCATTACTAATGGCCTGCTGGTTTTGAGATGGCTCCAGGGTGTCTCAGGATGTATCCCAGAGACAATAGGACAATGGGCTATAGCCTGAGACATCCTGGCAAGTTATGGATTAAAGGTAATTAGTTTAAGAGTTCAAGGGAGGGGATCTTGATTGGGGTCAGGAAGGTTATCAGTCAGGGCTATTTCAATGTAATTATAATGCTAATGTTTGTTTTCATTGGGAGCTTGATACTGTATTTGGTGTGCTGGGGGAAGCTGGGGTGGGATTATACTGTAATCCATTTATCTCTCCAGATGTGGGGAGGAGTTCTGGCAGAGCATAAAAATAATGATTTGAAAGCTGAATAAACACACTGATTTTTACCCCTTCATGAAGTCTCGGCTCATGTTTGGGGAACTGGGATTTTATATTCACTTTGCATCATATTTCGGCTGTTTATTCGGGAGTAAGCTGCACAGGGCTCATTTATTATATATGGGTTCCTTTACAATCAGAATCTAGTCCTTGTGGCATATGACATTAATTGTGTTGTCATCAGGGCCGGCCTTAGGGGTGTGCGACCTGTGCGATCGCACAGGGCGCAACACTCCAGGGGGCGCCTGCCCGGCCGTTAAAAAAAAAAAAAAGTAAAAAAAAAACAAACAAAAAAAGCCGGTATAGGCACTGGATGGGGGAGATCAAAAGATCCCCCCTCACCAGCCCTCTGCTTGGCATGCCGTGCTGTGTCCGGGGAGGGGGCGGAGCTAACCGGCTCAGTGGTGTAGCTCCGCCCCCACCCTGTGAAGCAGAGCAGCGCCTGCTTCACAGGGAGCCACGGACAGCAATAGAAGGTGCTGCTCGGCTCCCCATGCCTGCATTAAGTATGGGGAGCCGAGCAGCACTTTCTATTGCTGTCTGTGGCTCCCTGTGAAGCAGACGCTGCTCTGCTTCACAGGGTGGGGGCGGAGCTACACCACTGAGCCGGTTAGCTCCGCCCCCTCCCTTGAACCACACTTGCAGGCAAAGGGGGGAGAGAGACAACAGGAGGTGAGAGAGGGACAGAAAAGGGGGTGAGAGGCAGAACAGGGGGAGGGGCAAGAGAGAGGCAGAACAGGGGGAGGGGGGGAAGAGAGAGAGACAGAACAGGGGGTGAGAGAAGGACAGAACGGGGTGAGAGGCAGAACAGGGGGAGGGGGGGAGAGAGAGGCAGAACAGGGGGTGAGAGAAGGACAGAACAGGGGGTGAGAGGCAGAACAGGGGGAGGGGGGGGAGAGAGGCAGAACAGGGGGTGAGAGAAGGACAGAACAGGGGGAGGGGGGAGAGAGAGGCAGAACAGGGGGAGGGGGGAGAGAGAGGCAGAACAGGGGAGGGGGAGAGAGAGGCAGGAGAGGGGGAGAGAGAGGCAGAACAGGGGGAGGGGGGAGGGAGAGTGGGAGAGAGAGGCAGCACAGGGGGAGGGGGGGGAGAGAGAGGCAGGAGAGGGGGTGAGAGAGGCAGAACAGGGGGAGGGGGGAGGCAGAACAGGGGGTGAGAGAAGGACAGAACAGGGAGTGAGAGGCAGAACAGGGGGAAGGGGGAGAGAGAGGCAGAACAGGGGGTGAGAGAAGGACAGAACAGGGGGTGAGAGTCAGAACAGGGGGAGGGGGGAGAGAGAGACAGAACAGGGGGAGAGAGAGAGACAGGAGGTGGGAGAGAGACAGAACAGGTGGGAGGGGGGAGACAGACATGGCAAGGAAGAGAAAAGGGACACATACATAGGGGGGTGAAAGACGGGGGGGGGGGGGCACCATGGGGGAAGCCCGCACAGGGCGCCGGAACACTTAAGGCCGGCCCTGGTTGTCATGCTAACAAGGCTTTTCACCCAAAGGCTAACAGGCATTCTATGATCACAGTATGATTTTAAAACCGGTGTTTGGAAAGATGTGACCCACTTTGAGTTTACAGCTTTATGTCTGTGGAAAAGACAGGGTGATTTGAGCAGATGTTTGCTCTGCATTTACCACATATAATACAGTGAATGTAACAGATTATTGAATTAGTGCAGTAGCAATAAAAGGTTATACTGGTAACATCATAAAAATATTTTTTTCGTGTGCATTTCCCCAATTAATTTTTTTAATTAAGTATTTTTGGGTATAGCGTAGGACCCGGGGAATTGTGCATCAAAATTTAGAGGCTAGGTATTTTCTCCTATTCAAAAATGATGTTTTTAGAAGTACCTAATTGCACTGCACTAAAAAACATCACTCACCTGTACCTCTTTGGTCCTGGATACATCACTCTTCTCATATGAATATGTAAAGCGGGAGCTGGCCTTTGAAGTAGATGTTTCAGGAGCTAGCCCTTGTGTTACACCATAGCCATTTGTACCACCTCGTTTCTTGCCATACACATCATGAAGCTCACTGTGGTTTAATCCTCTAGAAATTCGTGAGGTGTCTTCCACATCAAGGCGAGTGCGGGTCAGTGCAGGGCTGCGGGAATAGTAAGTGTCTGATGTCCTCAGCTCAGAGAGTCCGTGAGACAGGTCTGTGTGGCTGGAGGACTTTCTGCGTGATAAAGAGGTGGTGGGAGAAGTTCCAAGTGATGAATAAGTGTTACTGTAGCCATAGGAGTATGTGGGGAAACTGTTTGTCCCATATTTCGAAGGAGAGCGTCCAAGAATCTCAGTTCTCTTACTTGTTACATCCAGACGTGGAAGACTTCGTTCAAGCTCTGGGTAAGAACGCAGGTGAGAGGATGTGGGAAGGTATGAGCTACCCAGGCTGGATTTGCAATACAGTTTATCTCTGTCACTGTATGAAGAGCTGAGGCTGGAACTATATGAACTGAGACCTCCATAACTCTTGGTATAAGATGTATCCACATATCTCTTGAGGGTGGAGGAAGAGTAAGACATTGCGAGGATTAGCAGAAGAATGAGAGATCCCCACCTTGGACTGCAGAAAGAAAGAACAGACATGAATGACTAACCATTTAACAATAAACATCTTTTAATACATATGCTACCTGCACCCTTTTTAATATGTACATGAACTGTAATGCTGCATCTTTCTTATTGACACACCAAAATTATGAACATTTTCCTTAGCTTACAATTAATCCAGCTAGAACAAACACAATTAATCTTTTGCCAAACCCACCTAGTGCCAACCATCCACATTACTGTTACTACAACTAACTTCCCTTTGATCTCTTCACTCCCTTACGTGTTTTGTGTACCTGTCAGGTTCCAGGACCTTCACCTACCTTGCCCAGGGGACCCTCACAGCCAAAGTCATCCTCTGTCCCTGTTTGCCGCCATCGCGCTGTAGCGCGACCGCGAGGTAGGCCGCATTCCCGGCCTCGAGTTGCTATTCACCCGCTAACAGTGAGTGTAACTACTTCCAAGAGGTTTAGGGGGCGGAGCTTACTCGCGAGAAACGTTGCGCGATTGGTTGTTGGCAAAGGGGCAGGGAGAATAGGAAGAGGAGGCTGTACCTCTTCTCCCTATTCACAACATGGTGCAGGGGCGGTCCACAGGTGTAAAGGGGAGAGGTCCTTAATCAACAGCTCTATAAAAACCCCACACTCACCTCAATCATTGCTTGCTTGTTGAGCTGTGGTGTCTGTTCTCAGTACCATTTATTCCCCAGTTACCTACTACTTTGATTGAAGATTTACCTGTGTACCGACCTTGGCTTTTTCCCTGGACTATCCTTATTGCTGTATCCCTACCTGTACTTCTATACCTGTTTGTGTATCCTGACTACCGGCATTGACCTTTTGGATTGGACTGACTATTCTACCGCATTACCCTTTTTTGTGTCACTTTTGGAGTCACCTCATCTCTCCACCAGCCACCCAGCGCTACGCTCCTTACCCCCGAATCTCACATAACAAGCTAGCCAGCTATGGAGCTTGCAGGGATGGCTGAAGCTATACAAGCACTGACACAACAAATTGCGATCTTGACACACACTGTACAAGGAGTCCAGGAACAACAGATAGATTTGCATAATCAAGTACAAGCACTCCAAGCGGCACCACCTCCTCCCGCCCTTGCAGTACCTCCTCCATTTCTTGTCGCCGCACCACCAGAAGATGGGGGCGCCGCCTTCCCAGAACCTCAAGTCAAACTCCCAGAGAGGTTCGAAGGAGACCGTACCAAATACCGAACCTTCATCACGGCCTGTGAGTTACTATTTGTATTAAAACCCCGGACCTATGCCACAGACTTCGTAAGGGTTCGAACCGCTATTTCCCTTCTATCTGGAGGTCCCATGACCTGGGCCCAACATCTACTGGAGAGTCAACACCCCTCTCTAGCATCATGGGGGACATTTCGCCAAGAAATGGATACCCTCTATGATGACCCCCACCGTAAGTCAACAGCTGAATCTAACCTCAGATCTCTACGACAAGGTAAACGTCCTGTCGAGGATTACATCGCTGACTTCCGCCGAACAGCGGGGGAGACTGAATGGAATGAACCCGCCTTGATACATCAATTTCGTTTGGGTCTATCTGAATTTCTGAAAGATGAAGTAGCCCGAGTAGAAACTCCAGGATCATTGGATGCCTGGATCAATGTGGTCACCCAAATGGATAGACGTATGAGAGAGAGAAAAGAAGAGCGAATGGCTCAACAAAATACCTTCTCCCGGCCCAAACTTCCGTTTCGGTCTACCAGCTCAACCACTACAACCCCTCCTCCTTGCACTGGAAGTGAAGAACCTATGCAACTTGGAGTGGCTCGTGGACCCTTATCTGAAGCGGAGAAAGACCGTAGACGAAGGGCTAATCTCTGTCTATACTGTGGAACCCCTGGTCATACTACCACCACTTGTCCTCGACTGACTTCTCGAGGTAAGAAGACTATATTTCCCACTCCTCTCATGACCGGAGGTGTTACCCCTCTCTTATCTGTTCCTGTTTCCTTACAGTGGGAAGATAGGATCATCATTCAGGAGGCTATTATATACTCTGGAGCCAGCGAATGCTTTGTAGACCTGACCCTAGCGGAACATCTGAAACTTCCCACACAATCAAAAAATCCACCTTTAGTTGTGCAATTGGTAGATGGAAGCCCTATATTATCTGGTCCTGTGAAACTACAAACCAAACCCTTGCGACTACGCATAGGAAAGAAACATGAAGAAATCATCTCCTTCAATTTAGTGCATTCTCCTTTATTTCCCCTCATCCTGGGATTACCCTGGCTCAAGCTTCATGATCCCCTCATCCATTGGTCGTCCGGAACAGTCACTTTTTCTTCATCATTTTGTCTCCAACATTGTCTTCCTCCAGCTCATATCACCCTTATACAAGAACCCATCTCTCAAAAGGAAGAAATACCAGAGGCCTATGAACAGTTCCGTTCCGTCTTTAATCAGAAAGAGGCCGAGCGTCTCCCTCCTCATAGACCATACGTCTGCCCTATCGATCTCCTCCCGGGGGCTGCCATCCCCTTTGGGCGAATATTTCCTCTATCTGAACCTGAGTTGACAGTATTAAAAGAATATCTGGATGACAGTCTCCGAAAAGGATTCATTCGTCCTTCCACCTCTCCTGCAGGAGGCAAGAAGGACGGGGGGTTGCGACCCTGTGTAGACTATCGGGAACTAAACAATGTAACAATAAAAAACAAATACCCATTACCGTTGATTCCCGAACTTATGGATCGCCTGCAAAACGCCCAGATATACTCAAAAATAGATCTTCTAGGGGCATACAATCTTGTACGTATACGGAAAGGAGATGAGTGGAAGATGGCCTTTAGAACTCGTTACGGGCATTACGAGTATCGAGTGATGCCTTTTGGATTATGCAATTCCCCAGCCACTTTTCAACATTTCCTCAATGACATCTTTAGAGACATGTTGGATAAATTTGTGGTAGTCTATTTGGACGATATTTTAATATACTCTCCTTCATTGGGAACTCATCGCCAACATATGTTCCAGGTTCTTGAGAGATTGCAACAACACAATCTATATGCTAAAATATCTAAGTGTATCTTCGAAACGACCAAAGTTGAATTTTTGGGATATGTGATCTCTCCGGGACGTTTGGAGATGGATCCCAAGAAAATATCATCTATTCTTCAATGGCCTACTCCTAATTCCGTGAAAGCTGTCCAGAGGTTCGTAGGATTCGCGAACTTCTATCGTAGATTTATCAACAGTTTTTCCCGCATCATACATCCCATAACACAACTTACCAAGAAAAATACTTCATTCCATTGGACTCCACAAGCCCAAAAGGCATTTGATACCCTAAAAAATAAATTTACTCAAGCTCCCATTCTGGTCCTTCCTGATCCGAAAAAACCTTATTTTCTGGAAGTAGACGCCTCCGAAACAGCGGTAGGAGCAGTTCTCTCTCAATGCCATGGAGAGAAAGACTTCCTTCACCCAGTCTCCTTCTTTTCTCGTCGACTGACCCCCTCAGAGACTAATTACAGTGTTAGCGACCGTGAATTATTAGCCATTAAATTGGCATTGAAGGAATGGAGACACTTGTTAGAAGGAGCTCTTCACCCTGTCACCGTATTTACCGACCACCGAAATCTAGAATACCTCAGGAAAGCCCAAAGATTATGCCCGCGACAAGCCCGCTGGGCTCTTTTCTTTACAAGATTCAGGTTACATATAACCTATCTCCCGGGATCAAAAAATCTCAAAGCTGACGCTCTATCCCGGCTCCACGAACCTTCAACCCCTAAAGATATGACAAACAACACCATTCTACAACCAGGTCACTTTCTAGCCCTTCACACCTCTCTTTTATCAGAGATAAAGAAACACGGATCTCACCCCGTCTCACTAACAGAGACCTCTTCTTTAAATCAAGACCAGGGTCTTTGGTACAGAAACAAACTTATTTATGTACCCCCACCAGTAAGGACTGCTGTTTTACAATCCCTCCATGATGCCCCTCTCGCAGGACATGGAGGATTCCAACAAACAGTCGACCTAGCTTGTAGATATTTCTGGTGGCCAGGATGGAGACAAGACATAAGAAATGATATCCTTTCTTGTGACATCTGCGCTCGTTCTAAAGGTAGGAATACCAAACCAGCAGGACTCCTTCAACCGCTTCCTACTCCAGATCACCCTTGGGAGGATCTAACAATAGATTTTATAGTGGATCTCCCACCATCACTACAACATAATACCATCATGGTTGTGGTCGACCGGTTCACAAAAATGGCACACTTTATTCCTACCACCCAGTTACCTACCGCGGCTGAGACCGCCGAATTATTTTTGAAAAATATTGTACGTCTCCATGGTCTTCCTCGATCCGTATTATCCGACAGAGGTGTTCAATTCACTTCACGATTTTGGTCAGCGTTCTGTAAAGGACTTCAGATAGACCGTCTCCTCTCCTCAGCCTACCACCCTCAAACCAATGGACAGACAGAAAGAGTAAATCAAATACTCGAACAATACAATGATGCTACATCACCCATCTCCAAGACAATTGGTTATCTTTGCTACCCTTGGTGGAATTTGCCTACAATAATCATCTACAGAGGACTATAGGCATGTCACCCTTCAAAGCCAACTACGGGTTCAATCCCACATTCCATCTTGATTTACCAAAGACCAGTCATGCACCTCCCGTCACAGATCGTCTTCAACTTCTCCAACAAAATTTTTCTGTCATCAAGACCACCCTAAACAAAGCCCAACAAGACTATAAAAGATACGCGGATAGACGTCGGATTCCAGCACCTTCCTTTCAAGTAGGAGAAAAAGTTTGGCTCTCATCGGCTCATATCAAGACAACCGGGCCATCCCGCAAACTAAGTCCTAAATTCCTAGGACCATTTCCTATCACAACACTCTGTGGACCCGCCGCAGTTCGATTATCGCTCCCTAAGACCTGGAAGATACACCCAGTCTTCCACGTCTCTTTAATCAAGAAATGGAAACCAGATGCCTATCCTCGAAGACATACCCTTCCTCCTCCACCAATAACCATCGATGGATCAGAGGAGTATGAAGTGGACAAGATTTTAGATTCCAAGATTCGCCATGGAAGACTCGAATATTTGGTCCATTGGAAAGGCTACTATCCCGAAGAAAGAACCTGGGAACCCATGGCTAATTTTCATGCTCCTGCTAAAATCCGATCTTTTCACAGGCTCCATCCTGGGCACCCGGCTCCTCAACTCACCCGGAGGTTGCGTGTACGGGGGGGAGTCTGTCAGGTTCCAGGACCTTCACCTACCTTGCCCAGGGGACCCTCACAGCCAAAGTCATCCTCTGTCCCTGTTTGCCGCCATCGCGCTGTAGCGCGACCGCGAGGTAGGCCGCATCCCCGGCCTCGAGTTGCTATTCACCCGCTAACAGTGAGTGTAACTACTTCCAAGAGGTTTAGGGGGCGGAGCTTACTCGCGAGAAACGTTGCGCGATTGGTTGTTGGCAAAGGGGCAGGGAGAATAGGAAGAGGAGGCTGTACCACTTCACCCTATTCACAACATGGTGCAGGGGCGGTCCCCAGGTGTAAAGGGGAGAGGTCCTTAATCAACAGCTCTATAAAAACCCCACACTCACCTCAATCATTGCTTGCTTGTTGAGCTGTAGTGTCTGTTCTCAGTACCATTTATTCCCCAGTTACCTACTACTTTGATTGAAGATTTACCTGTGTACCGACCTTGGCTTTTTCCCTGGACTATCCTTATTGCTGTATCCCTACCTGTACTTCTATACCTGTTTGTGTATCCTGACTACCGGCATTGACCTTTTGGATTGGACTGACTATTCTACCGCCTTACCCTTTTTTGTGTCACTTTTGGAGTCACCTCATCTCTCCACCAGCCACCCAGCGCTACGCTCCTTACCCCCGAATCTCACAGTACCCCTTTCCCTCTAGATTGTAAGCTGACGAGCAGGGCTCTCTACCTCATGTACTAGTTTATTTTAGTATGTAGTTCCATTCTATCAGTGGAGGATGCGCAATATGTGCTAGGTGAGCACCAGCGATGTGTATTTCTGGGGTTTGTGTGCTCCGAAGAGCACACAAACGCCAGAAATACATCAGGGAGACAGACAGCAGAGACTAACTCTGTTGCCAATTCGACAAACACTAAAAATATACAAATATTTGTATACTTTTTAAGCTTGTCGAATTCTTAGCTGGTGTCCGATGTAATTAGTGTATTTCCTGGGGTTTGTTTGCTGGCTGCATGCCTGTGACTTAAGGGCACGATATGCCCCCGCCATTCCATGTTGGCGCTATATAAATAAATGTTAATGTAATGAGTAAAATAGGCCGCAGGATAGCTCATATTATAAAACTTAGGTAATCTATGTCAGTAAAAATGTGTTTCTTTTATTTTACCTATTTCCAACTAAGACCATGAATGGGCCCTTTTAAAGGGTGAATTCAATCCCTTTGCATTTATCGACGTTACCAGGAACAAAAAAGGTATAACCATCATTTTGTTAGGTACCGTATTTGCTCAAATATAAGACGACCCTGATTATAAGATGACCCCCCAAACTATAAATATTCCTTTAAGGAAAAAACTAAAAGCCTGAATAATGTAAATTGCTTTTTCATATTTAATAAAACCACGATATAAAAAAATGCATTTCTTGTTTTTATTTACCTTTTATGTGCCAATGGTGCCCCTACCCCCCAGACTTACCCAATGCTCCCCCCAACGGTGTCTGTCTCTCTCCCCCTCCCTCCCCCAATGTTGTCTGTCTCTCTCCCCCCAATGTTGTCTGTCTCTCTCCCCCACCATCCCCCCAACGTTGTCTGTCTCTCTCCCCCAATGTTGTCTGTCTCTCTCCCCCACCCTCCCCCCAACGTTGTCTGTCTCTCTCCCCCAACTTTGTCGGTCACTCTCCCCCCAATGTTGTCTGTCTCTCTCCCCCCAATGTTGTTTATCTCTCTCCCCCACCTTCCCCCCAATGTTGTCTGTCTCCCTCCCCCAAGCCCCCTGGTGACTAGTGGGGGCAGCTGGGGGATGTCTGTATAATATGTGCAGACATCCCTTAGCTGCCCATATCTCCCTGGTGGCTAGTGGGGGCAGCCAGGGGATGTCTGCACGTATCCCTGCTGCCCGACACTTCCGTCCATTATGTGATCATGTGATCATGCCATACATGAAAACATTATAAATACAATACTTAGTCTTACATTTTGATGTCTTCCATGAAACTCATGGAAAAGAAAACAGAAATATAATACAGAAAGATAGTGTTGTATATTTGAGTGGTGAGTATAAATAAAAGCAGTACATAAACTCTGCTGATTATGACAAACAGTCCCACAAATATTGATATTAAACCCCCTCCCACTGTCTGTGCAACAAAATCCATTACTCAAAGGAAAATTAAACATTGTTTAACCCTTGCTTCCTTAAAGGAAGCAAGGGTTAAATAATACCTGTTCCGGTAGAATGAAGTAAACTTGACGTGTATCTTAATAGATACACGCGGGTTTACTAACTGCTGAGACAAACGTCAGCACGCACACAGCCAATCAGAACGGGGGCACAGCGAGTGACCCTCGTTTTTGCATGGGATCAGCAGGGGGACCTAGTTAATATCCCCTCCTGCTGATCCCATGCAAAAACGAGGGTCTCTTTCTGCACTAGTCGCCGACCAGACGGCTGCCTGCGTCTTATGGAAGCATGGCAGCTGTCGGTCAGAGGATAAACTGGCGTGTCCTATCAGAAGTACACGCCAGTTCATCCTCATACTAGGGACTAACTATATTAGAAGCACAAGTGAGAAAAAACGTTTAGTGTCCCTTTAATGTACTCTCTTGATTTAGTCATTTTCATGTAACTCTTCTGATATCAAACAGAATCCCATCCCACCATATTAACTACTCTCTCTGGCGATATAAATTAGGAGAAGTTCACTCCCTGATATTGCACCATACTCTGAACTGCCATTAGCCTCCAGGGCAAATTCATTCTACAGTTTTCTAAGAACCCCCAAAAAAAGGCTAGTCAAAATACAAAAAAAGAAAGGAATGGGTGTTCTATTGATGCTGATCGCTCTCCAGTTACCTGTATCTCAGTATTTAAAGCTTGACAAGGGCTCTTATTTTGAAGGTTCCTTTGAGACTTCTGTTGCCAAGATGGATTCAGAAACGGGGTTACCACATGTCTTGCAATGCCTCCAGCCCCCATTGTGACAGGACTGGAGGTCCAAGACACAATGCTGCACAAAATTCAGGCACTTCATCTAGTGTCTGTGCTACATAAGTCATAGCCTCTTTGCGAACCGTAATCTTGAAGGGAAATCCCCTTATTCATCCTCTCAGCTTATTCAGAAATAATTTAAGACTTTTTCTCATTTTAAGTGTGGTCCATGCAATGTCTGGGAGAATCTGTATCAGAGCTTCACCGAATTGGTCTTTGTTTCTTTGCAGCTTTTGAAATATCTTTCTTTACAATTATATGAATGAGAGCAGATAATATGGGCCGAATGGTTCTTATCTGCCAACACATTCTCTAATATATCTTGGATTAGATGCTTCCTGATTTTTAGGATGCTGAGCTCTATGGGCACAATGTATTCAGTTCTTGATTTAAAAGTGTGTTAAATAACTCCATAAGTGTCTAGAAGACATCCTACTGATCCTTTAATTCCGTTCTATACTGGATTCTCAAACAGTTCTGTTGCCCACGGTTTCATTTGCACTATAATTACCCTTTGATGTATCAGCTTTTGTTCCAGGGCAATCAAACAACCTTTCAGCAATTCTTGGTCAGCTTCCGCGGCTCGCAAACTGAACCCGGGTCGGTGAATATAATTGTTTAACCAATTTGTCTTTTATAGTATCTCTTATTTTAGATCCCAGCAAAGATAATTCTGTGATATTGCCAAGTTCACATCCACTTTTATCAGTATTTCTCTTAACTGTTCTTGAATATCAGGTTAGAATTGACTTTGCGATTCAGCCTTTCCACTATCCTGTGAATTTCGTCCGGTGTTTCCTGCCATCGTGGATATTGGGACTAGAGAGGTAAGGGTGTTCCTTGCCTTTGAGGTTTTCCGAAACCGGGGTGTTAGGATGCTTTCTTGATGGCTTACCCATTCTTTGAAATTATTAGAAAGTGCATTTGTTCATTTGGAGGTCTGTACGACCACTTCCATCAACTTCCAGTTCCCGAGTTTATTCACGTTTCACACAGAGCATATTTGATTCACTTTTATCAATTACCCATATCCTGCTTAGTTGCCCTCTCTACAGTTTCCTGCTTAGTTGCCCTCTCTATGGTGTCATGCTTAGTTGTCCTCTCTAGGGTGTCATGCTTAGTTGCCCTCTCTAGGGTGTCATGCTTAGTTGCCCTTGCTCTGCCCTTCTCAGGCCTCACCATTACTTAAGGCCTTAGCACTTATGTTACTCTCTCTACTCCTACCTCTGTGTTTGTTTATACTAGTTCCTGCTAAAGCTCTTTGTTTATACAGCAGTTTGTACTAAAGTTCCACTTTTGTCTATGCTACAGTCCTAATTAAAATCCTTATTTTCTGTTTCTATATATTTTTTCAACCTTGCAATATGAATACTAGCATGCAACCAGACTCCTCATCTGTCCCTGCACTGAAACATATTTTTTCAGGAGTAGGGTCTAAGGGCCTGCAGCAGCTGGATATATCATGAATGCAGTCGCAGGGTAGCAAGGGTAACAGCAATCTGTGCTTCTTACTATAGACTACATTTGCTATGATGCTAAAATCACTCTTGGTTGGCTGAGCATGATGGTAAATTTAATCTGCAACAATATATAACAATTACATGTTTTAACGCTGCAATGACCATATCCTAAATTCGGTCTTGCACCTGCCACATAACACTATCACCTATGTATGCGGACTACCACTATACTTAGGGAATGTCACAGGACAAATATTGGGGTGTTGTTTGTAATTAACACAAAACAACCCTTGTAAATTTATACCTGAAGTACCTAAATTGTGTGAAAAAAAGCACAAAACAAAATTACAAAGCCAAAGATTGGTAGAAAAATGGCTGACTTGAAAATTGTCAAAAAAGCCAAAGTAACATATCCCAGGTTCTACTTTCGAAGAATATGTGCGTGGGGGGAGGGGGGGGGGGGTTGATTCAGGGATTCATGACAGATATCAGTGTTGCTAATTTAGAAAAAAATATTTTGAAATAGCGATTCGCTACTTGTACTTATTGCCCTATAACTGGGATAAAACATCAGAAAACCATGTAAACAATGACTATTTCTAAAATCAGGACAAATATTAAAAACATTTTAGCAGGTTTTTTTATTAGCCTTTGTTTCACCATATTTTATTATTATTTTATAATAAATTGCATGACATGATTGGCTGGTATCTAAAGAAATTATTTCCCTTAAAAATATATATCATTTGTGTCAGTGCAGTAAATGAGAAAGTGGAATCTTACAGCTAAACACAAACACCACAGAAGTGTTAAAACAGCCAAGGTCCTTAACGGTCACAAATTAGTAGTTAACATTATTTTGTAATAGGTAGACTTTTCATTCCCTTTAGAGGATACCAAGGGAAAGTCTTGGTAGTCTCTATTTCATCTAAAATTATTATTATTTAAACAATCTATTTTTAATTTATTACAATTTTTAAATATGAATCAAACATGCTCTGTGTGAAATGTGAATAAACTCTAGTTTTATTCACATTTCCCACAGAGAGCGCTTGATTCACATTTTCAATTTTTATTATCCATTTTTAAATATATTCAACATATGTCAGGTTTTAAAATTATTTTGCAATAGTGAGGCTTTTCACCACATAATACAATATAGTATTATGGGGATCTGTTGTTCTGTTGTTTGTGATCCTCTATGTTCTGCAGAGTAAATAAAATAGCGGATAGACCCTTATTAGAGTAAATATTATTTAGTTTAATTTCTTAAAAAATAACATTTTATTTGGGTCTTTTAAAACTGTTGATAATTCATATACTTTGATTTTACTTTGAGGCTGACATATTTACTTTTATATTATGAAATGTATGTGGATCTTTTATGTTTATACATTTTCCTCATGATGCACATTAGAAGCATATAGCATATGCATTTATTTGTAAATGTAGCACTGTCAGGGCTAACAAAACATCTACAAGTAATAAAACCAAACAGTAAAGAAACCTGTCTTCTATCCAGGAGAGTAGTTATACAATATTTTAGACATTGCATAAGCTTTATTTGCTAGCTGAGTTAGAGTGCAAGCTTTATTGGTAACATTAATTGCATTAGAAAACAAGCTTTACTAGTAATTCAATTATTACTTTGCTATATATTATGCCAGCTCAACAGATGATTCAACAAGAAATCATGTGGCACATAGAATAACCATATTCCACTGTCTGTCTGTACAAAGGTCTCCCAACAGGTTTGTCTCCCAACAGGTTTCAGTTAATCAGCCTCAAACACCCATTTTAAACTATAGCAGAAGCTTTACATCACTAAGTGCATATTCAGGATTGCAAACAGCTCCTTTCTAGCCAGGAACCTGTACCAAACCCCAGCACCTATTATAGAAGGCTTGTATCAGATTGCTGCTTATTTAAAGTAGAAAAAGTTGTTCCTCATGATCTTATACAGCTTGACCTAGGTAAGTTCATTCAAGCAGTCAAGTTTCCCTGCAACTATATTCAAATGGTCTCGCACAAGATGTATGCCCCTTCCTCAGATCAACCTATTTGGAATCCCAGACAGTTCTTTGCGAGCCTTTAATGCTGAGTACATGCAATGTATGTCCTTATTCTTTTATTATAGACTCATTTGATACATCAGTCAATTCTTATTCAGTCTATTAGGCCTCCAAAGCAGCTACTTACTAACCAGAAACCAGTCTCTAGTAGTTTTATTACAGAAGGCTTGTATTAGTTTGACTGCTAAGTATCCTTACATGCTCCCTTTGAGCTAGTAGTTATTCATAGACATGTGCATTCGTTTTCGGACGAATGCATTTTCGTCCGAAAATAGCATTTTCGTCCATTCGTCCGAAAAACGAAGAACGAAAATGCTAAGCTAACGAAAGCCTAATGAACGAATGGTTAATAAACGAAAATCATTCGTTCATTCGTCCATTCGTAGTACTATTGCATTCTATAAGCCGAAATAGAGTCGGTTTATAGAATACAATAGCATTTAACTATACGGAGACAGAGTCTCCATTCATAAAATTATGAATGGAGACTTTGTCTCCGTATAGTTAAAAGCCGACAGCCTATAAACCGAACGTTCGGTTTATAGACTTTCGGCTTATGGAATACATGTATTCCTATTGCTATTCTATAAACCGAACGTTCGGTTTATAGAATAGCAATAGGAATACATGTATTCCATAAGCCGACAGCCTATAAACCGAACGTTCGGTTTATAGGCTGTAGGCATTTTACTACACGGAGACAAAGTCTCCATTCATAATTTTATGAATGGAGACTCTGTCTCCGTATAGTTAAATGCCCACAGCCTATAAACCGAACGTTCGGTTTATAGGCTGTCGGCTTATGGAATACATGTATTCCTATTGCTATTCTATAAACCGAACGTTCGGTTTATAGAATAGCAATAGGAATACATGTATTCCATAAGCCGAAAGTCTATAAACCGAACGTTCGGTTTATAGGCTGTCGGCTTTTAACTATACGGAGACAAAGTCTCCATTCATAATTTTATGAATGGAGACTCTGTCTCCGTATAGTTAAATGCTATTGTATTCTATAAACCGACTCTATTTCGGCTTATAGAATGCAATAGTACTACGAATGGACGAATGAACGAATGATTTTCGTTTATTAACCATTCGTTCATTAGGCTTTCGTTAGCTTAGCATTTTCGTTCTTCGTTAAAATTAAAATTAACGAAACGAAAATAATGAACGAATTTCGTCTGAAACGAATGCAGTAATGAACGAAATTCGTTTTAGACGAAATAAATAACATTTTCGTCCGAATGGACGAAAACGAAACAAAATTTTTTGCACATGTCTAGTTATTCAGCTTATTCAGGATCTAAAGCAGCTTCAGTATTTTATTTCACAAGGCTTGTATCAGTTATGAGTTATTCATATAGAGAGATTTGTTTAGCCAGGTCCTATACAGCTTAACCTGATTCAACTAGTACAAACAGCAGGGGCGTTGCTAGGTCTCCAAAAGATCCGGGGCTGGAGCCCATAACAGTTTTGATAGAAGTGGAGTAAATTAGCTCACATGCTTTGGCGGCATACAGACTGATATATTTGGTGCCAATGAGCAATAGGTATATGTGGGTATATATCAGGGCTCAACAAATCCTGGGCACCAGGAAATTATACCTGGCGCCTGGTTATTGTTGTCCCTGCCTGGTGCCCTCACCGCTGGGATCATTTTATTTATTTATTTATCCAGCGGAGCGCGAGGGAGCATTGTGTGCACTGGCTGCACAGTCCTCCTGCTCCATCCCCACATGCACCGCATTATAGTGCGTGAGCGCTGAGTTTGCTCAGCAGGTCTAGAAACAACAGCAGGGCACAGACCAGGCTAGAATGAGGGGGACATATTGATAGATGCACTTTTTTATATCGTAAACAACAAAATTGCTGACTTGTGCGTAAGTGTATGTGACTGACAGTGTGTGTGTATGTGTGTGTGTGTGCGTATATGACTGACTGCATGTGTGACTGACTGTGTGTTTGTGACTGACTGTGTGTGTGTGACTCACTGCATGTCTGACTGTGACTGAATGTATGTGTGTATCTGTCTGTGACTGATTGTATGTGTGTACCTGTCTGTGACTGATTGTATGTGTGTGTCCGTATGTGACTAACTGTATGTGTGTGTCTGTCTGTTACTGACTATATGTGTGTGTGTGACTGACTGTATGTCTGCCTGTGACCAACTGTATGTGTGTGTGCCTGTCACCAACTGTATGTGTGTGCCTGTCTGTATGTGTGTGTCTGTCTGTCTGTGACTACCTCCACAGCAATAAAATTCACAGTAATGTGCAGTGTGTGAGTGTATCACAGTCTCAACAGCAATAAAACTCACAGTAATGTGCAGTGTGTGAGTGTATCACACACTCAGGCTGCACATTACAGTACCACAATACACAATAAGACTCACAGCACAAAAAAAAACATTACTCGAAGTTACACTTATACACATAAATACACAGCCACAAATACAGCCACATATACTCACACTTGCACAGTCACACATACATACACACACCCTTACACACAGACACACAATCCCACTTACACACACACACACTTGTATGTGAGCAAATTCCCATGATTTCAAAATAACTGAGCATTGCATACGTTGCATTTAACACCATTTACCAGACGTTGAGAAAAAAGTTGACCAACAGTCTCATAATATGTCATAATATAGGGGATATCACACACACACAGACACCCACCCTTACACCCCCACATAGACAAACTTACACTTACACACTCTCTTACACACACACACATCCAGACAACCTTACACACAGACACCCTTATACACACAGATGGCCTTTCCCACACAGATATTCTGCCACGCAGACACGTGTGTAAACCTGCAACTCTCACACGCACATAATAAATATTTTTATTTTTTAATAAAAAGGGTCAAAACCTGGGGAGAATAGGCTGAGGTATGAAGGTATTCTCCTTCTACCACACTCATAAAAGAGAGAAATGCAGGGATTTGAGATGAGATTTCAACTGAATGGGAGAATTTTTCCAACTTTGCTACTTTAGACTTACCGTAATTTTGAAATTCCCATCTCACTTCCCTGCACTTCTCTCTTTCATGAGTAAAGCCCATAATATAATGAGCAGCACATTCACTCATAATGTATGGGTTTAATACTATAAACAGGTACATGGGATGTTTAATGCCATGTGTATGGACTTTTATTGCCATGAATATAAAGACTATATATAAAGATATTGAATGTGATAATCAAGTGTGAAAATAAAACTAATATGAGATGATAACATTGTTTCACACTTGATTATCACATTCAATATGAATAATAGTCATTAGTCACATTTTCTCCTAGTAATCTCACTGGGATTCACACTCACACTCTGCCACTCATAGCTCTGCCACTCACGCTTTCACTCTCGCACACTTACACACTGCCACTCACACACACACTCATAACTCTGCTGCTCACGCTTACATTCTCACACACTCTGCCACTCACACACATACACACGCACACTCATAACTCTGCCACTCATGCTTACACTCACTCACACTCACTCATAACTCTGCTGCTCACACTTATACTCTCACACACTCTGCCACTAACACACATACACACGCACACTCATAACTCTGCCACTCATGCTTACACTCACTCACACACACACTCATAACTCTGCTGCTCACGCTTACATTCTCACACACTCTGCCACTCACACACATAAACACGCACACTCATAACTCTGCCACTCATGCTTACACTCACTCACACACACACACATACACGCTCATAACTCTGACACTCATGCTTACACTCACTCACACACACTCATAACTCTGCTGCTCACACTTATACTCTCACACACTCTTCCACTCACACACATACACATGCACACTCATAACTCTGACACTCACGCTTACACTCACTCACACATGCTTCCAAACACTCACACTCTGTCTCACACACTTACACTCTACCACTCACATTTACACTTGGCCACTTACACACACCTACATTCTGCACACACACACACACATACACACTCATAACTCTGCCACTCATGCTTACACTCACACACACTTACGCTCTTCAAAACACTCACTCACACACTTACACGCTGCCACTCACACCCACTTCCACTCTTCCACTCACATAAATACACATGCACACTCAGAAATTTGCCACTCACACCCACTTACACTCTGCCACTCACACCCACTTACACTCTGCCACTCACACCCACTTACATTCTGCCACACACATGCACACTCATAACTTTGCCACTCACACCCACTTACACTCTGCCACTCACACCCACTTACACTCTGCCACTCACATACATACACATGCACATTCATAACTCTGCCACTCACACCCACTTTCACTCTGCCACTCACATACATACACATTCATAACTCCGCCACTCACATACATACACATGCACACTCATAACTCTGCCACTCACATACATACACATGCACATTCATAACTCTTCCACTCACATACATACACATGCACACTCATAACTTTGCCACTCACACCCACTTTTACTCTGCCACTCACATACATACACATGCACACTCATAACTCTGCCACTCACATACATACACATGCACACTCATAACTCTGCCACTCAAATACATACACATGCGCACTCATAACTCGGCCACTCACACCCACTTTCACTCTGCCACTCACATACATACACATGCACATTCATAACTCTGCCACTCACATACATACACATGCACATTCATAACTCTTCCACTCACATACATACATACACACTCATAACTCTGCCATTCTCACTTACACTTTGCCAGACACTCACGTTCAAAACTCGAGGGGCGGAGTTAAGTGTGAGGGGCGGAGCCGAGCATGAGAGGGCGGGGTCTGGGGCTGCTCAGCACACAGAGTGCACATGCAGGAGGCGGAGCTGAGCAAGAGGAGGCGGGGCCAATCAATAGGGGGCGTGGTCAGAGTATCCATTCGGTGCTATGGAGGGGAGATCCGTGGCTTCAGCCCCAGTAGCCCCCCCCAGCGACGCCTCTGACAAACAGACAAGTTTCTCTGCCCGGTGTTCATACAATCTCATACAAGATAAATCCCTCCTAATCAGCTTTCAGTGCACTTTATGTTAGTATAGGATCATTGGATCTAACATTTCTTGACCAATATATTTAAAGTCAGATACCATTCCTTATGTGCACTTCAGAACTAATTACATATTAACATGATGTCTTCACACCCTTTTATTTATAAGCTCATGTTTCAGGGGCAATGCGCTGTGTGTTCATTATTCAATTTTTTTCGTGTAACAGATAACCTAAATCGGCAATTTTTGTTTTTGTATTCAAACTTGCAAGTCCGACATGGTAGGCAGACTCCACATCTATAAAAGGCCTCATCCAAACTAAAATGATTCCTTGGCTTGAGAACAGTCAAGGAGTTATGAGATGACTGTTTTCAAGCCAAGCATGGTCGTCTTTAATGCGGGGCAAACAGGGCAGCTTCCCCTAGCCCAGTTACTCCTGGGGGCCCCAAAGCAGCTGCCCCATGTGCCCCCTGCCCTTGCACGTCCTCCTCGGAGCGCATCGTGCTGCTGGATGCGGCTGCTGAAAAAAAAAAAAAGATCCTTGCCACCGGATGTGACAATATGTCATATCCAGTGGCTGTGTTTCCCAAAACACCAGGGGACACGAAGCACAATAATACTGGCATCTTAATAGCACAATACTGGCATCTGAACAGCACAATAATACTGGCATCTTAATAGCACAATACTGGCATCTGAATGGCACAATAATACTGGCATCTTAATGGCACAATAACACTGGCATCTGAATGGCACAATAATATTGGCATCTTAATGGCACAATAATACTGGCATCTTAATGGTCAAATGGCTGTGGCATCTGAATGGCACAATAATACTGGCATCATAAATATATATGAACATATGTAAGTGTTCTTTAATATCTATGTATACTTTTGTAAGTTAGGCAATGAGCAGTTTTATTGCAGTGTTGCATAGTAAGAAGAAATACATATTGTAGCCATATATACACATTTTGATCCATATATAAAGTTTATACACTGCAATTATACACATTTTATACACTGCAATAAAAGTCAAATTTTGTGTGTGTTTATTTTAGTGTGTTTTTTTTTTTGGTGGGGGAACATTGCGATGGACGGTGTGATTGCATGCCAGGGACGGGGGAAGCCTCCAGGGGGTCCAAGCAAATGCTTTCCATTTAATCTAATCCATATTAAAGACAGCCCTGAAGCCAAGGGATCATTTTTGATTGGATGAGGCCTTTTATAGATGTGGAGTGTGCCTACCATGTTGGACTTGCAAGTTTGAATACAAAGAGAAAATTGCCAATTTAAGTAATCCGTTACAGAATAAAACTATAAGATTTAGAGGGTACATTTTTGCAATTTATTTATTTAATTGAGTCATTTATCTACTGACTTTCCCATGCGGATATCAATATGTTGTCAGAACTTCACGTAAACTACACATAAGGATAGGCGAATATGTATATAACATAAAAAATGAGTACCCCAATCATAGTGTACCTGCTCATTTTGCACATACACCTGAAAAAACCCAGAACACCTCCACTATTTAATCTTTGAGAATGTGATAAAACACTGGAGAGGTGACCATACTAGAAACATGGGTCAGATTGAGATGAGGTGGGCATTTGAACTTAAAACTTTGATTTATTCGTGGGGTGGAGCAATGACAGAGCACACATGCCACGCACGCTCTGATGTAGAGAGAGCTAAGCTCCGAGAAACCTGTGCGACCTCCGCCCTGAAGCCCACCGGCGTGCCACTCTGCCTGTTAACTATTAGGCACAGGATTAAAGCCTATCGTTTTTTTTGCCCTCCTGTCCCCCTGTGCTCGGAGAAGACTTAATACTGCCTCTGGGCAGTAAAAGTGGCTGCGAAAGCATCAATTACTTCCGGAAGATGACCACTGAGGGAAGGCTTCGGCCATCTGCCTTTGGGGAGAGCAAGCTGCCTGTGGTGATTGACAGAAGACCAAGCGGAAATTAAAAGTACATAAAAAAAAAAACTTTACTTACAGTTAATGTATGGTTGAAGCTGGTAAAACATAGGAAAATGAGAAACTGTGACGAGAACTGTGAAAACTGCATAACTAATGTTGGGCAGAGGACAACTACAAGTATATGACTGATTCTTTATTAGCACTGAAAACTTGATATCCAGCTGCATAAATGTATACAAAGAGGCAATGCATACCCTAAGACTGCACTTTTAAGAAACAAGATAAGTCAAAATAAAGAAGCATAAAAAGCTTGAAGTAAATGCAGTTTCAACTATAACGGAAGGAAAATTATGCAGAGGATAATTGCAGGCGTTTGAGTGTGGTTAACTGCATTTAAATGCTGCTTGACCTGACAACTGGGTCAATAGCTCCGCATATGGGGGCAGTACAGACTTGATGAAATTATCTGTGTACGCTATCTGAAGTCTTTCCTTTTCCTGAAATCATCTACTTCAAGCAAGTCCATCCCAATGTTCGTTGTATGACTTAATGAGAGTCTGAGAGAAAGTAAGGGAAAGGAGTGAAAGGGAGAAGGAAAGGGAGAAGAAACAGCTGGGCTGCAGGTGTGCAGGAAAAGAGACAGGAGAGGAGGAATAGAAGACAAATTATTACAGTACAGGAGAGAAAAAAGGAGAAAAGATGGCGTTAAAAAAGGGCCAAGAACTCAAAGGAACAACTAAAAGGGAAAGGAAGTGATAGAATAGACAAGAGAAAAGGATGTTTCGTTTTTTTTCCTCCCCCTCAACAAAATCTACCAGGGACCCAGTCGATATGGGAGAAAATACAGACAGTGCCGTCTTTCCGCATGGGCTTGTGGCGATTGCCCATGGGACCCCGAGTTCCAGGGGGCCTCGTCCGAATTAAAAGAAACAAAACAATTTAACTTTTTTTTTTGCTCATATTTTTCGCTCCATAAGATGCACTTTTTTCCTCCTCAAAAGTGACTGGAAATGCCTCTGCGTCTTATGGAGCGAATGTAGTTGAATACTTACCTGCTTGTTGCTTGCTCTCCGATGTTTCCTCCGTGCAGTCTAACCTCCTACACGGAGGAAGGAAGCTCCGTCGCTTTTTTTTTCTTCTTAACTTTATTGAAGTTGCGCAACTTCAATAAAGTTAAGAAGAGAAAAAAAGCGACCGGAGCTTCCTTCCTCCGTGCAGGAGGTTAGACTGCACGGAGGAAACAACGGAGAGCAAGCAACAAGCAGGTAAGTACTGGGGATGGGGGGAGGAGGGTGGCACAAAACAAGCAAATCTGGGCATATTGAGTGGCTAAATCCTGGCATAGAGTGGCTAAATCCTGGCATATTAAGTGTCAAAATCCTGGCATATTAAGTGTCAAAATCCTGGCATATTGAGAGGCAAAATCCTGGCATATTGAGGGGCAAAATCCTGGCATATTGAGTGGCAAAATCCTGGCAAATTAAGTGGCTTAATCCTGGCATATTAACTGGCATAGAGTGGCAAAATCCTGGCATATTGAGTGGCAAAATCCTGGCCTATTAAGTGGCTAAATCCTGGCATAGTGAGTGGCTAAATCCTAGCACATTGAGTGGCTAAATTCTGGCATACTGAGGGGCAAAATCCTGTCATATTAACTGCCATAGCGTGGCAAAATCCTGGCATACTAAGTGGCTAAATCCTGGCATATTACGTGGCTAAATCCTGGCATACTGACTGGAAAAATCCTGGCATATTAAATAGAAAAATCCTGGCATACAATGGCTAAATCCTGGCATATTAAGTGGCTAAATCCTGGCATATTGAGGGGCAAAATCCTGGCATAGTGAGTGGCTAAATGCTGGCATAGTGAGTGGCTAAATCATGGCATGTTGAGGGGCAAAATCCTGGCATAGAGTGGCTAAATCCTGGCATCTTGAGTGGCAAAATCCTGACATATTAAGTGGCTAAATCCTGGCATATTGAGGAGCAAAATCCTGGCATACCGAGTGGCAAAATCCTGGCATATTAAGTGGCAAAATCCTTGCACATTGAGGGGCAAAATCCTGGCATAGTGAGTGGCAAAATCCTAAATCCTGGCATAGTGAGTGGCTAAATTCTGGCATTTTGAGGTGCAAAATCCTGTCATATTAACTGGCATAGAGTGGCAGAATCCTGGCATATTAAGTGGCTAAATCCTGGCATATTAAGTGGCTAAATCCTGGCATATTAAGGGGCAAAATCCTGGCATATTAAATGGCAAAATCCTGGCATATTAAATGGCAAAATCCTGGCATAGAGTGGCTAAATCCTGGCATATTGAGGGGCAAAATCCTGGCCTAGTGAGTGGCTAAATCCTGGCATAGAATGGCTAAATCCTGGCATATTGAGGGGCAAAATCTTAGCATATTAAGTGGCAAAATCCTGGCATATTAAGTGTCAAAATCCTGGCATATTAAGTGGCAAAATCCTGGCATATTGAGGGGCAAAATCCTGGCATATTGAGGGGCAAAATCTTGGCATATTAAGTGGAAAATCCTGGCATATTAAATGACTAAATCCTGGCATATTAAGTGGCAAAATTCTGGCATACTGAATGGCTAAATCACAGTGCATCCGGTGCTGTGAGGAAGAACAAAGTGCCATGCCTTCAGCACAATGTGGTCTGTGAGACCATTTTCAACATTGAGCACCTTTCCTTCTGGCTGAGTGTTTCTGTTAGTGTGTGAGTGTGTATGTATGTATGCATGTATGTGACTGACTACCTGAGTGAGTGTGACTACGTGTGATTTAGTGTTGTATAGATTTTTTTGCTGGTTCCTTAAACTCTGTTAAGTTTGTCAAGCCCTGTTAAGTCCTTTAGGTGCAATGTGGGTGCAGAGGAATGGAATAAAACCAAGAAATGCAATTTTTCAATAACCTTTTAATTACATATGAAAATAGTTGAATATTAAAAAAATCACAATCAGAAAGTATAAATTGTATTAATAGATATCATATGCCGTATTTGCTCGAATATAAGACGACCCCCCAAACTTTGGATATTCCTTTAGGAAAACAACTAAAAGCCTGAATATAAAACTACCCTATATACAAATTTAACTTGTATATATTCACATGTAAATTGCTTTTTAATATTTAATAAAAATTATGATATTAAACAAATGGATTTCTTGTTTTTATTTCCTTTTATGTGCCAATGCTGCCTCTCTCTCCCCTCGTGTTATCTCTCTCCCCCTCCCAAACTTTTTTCTCTCTCTCCCCCAAACCTTTCTCTCTCCCCCTTCCTCCCCTTGTCTCTCTTCCCCCTCCCCTTGTCTTTCTCTCCCCCCTCCCCTTGTTTCTCTCCCCCCTCCCTTGTCTTTCTCTCCCCTTGTTTCTCTCCCCCTCCCTCCCCTTGTCTTTCTATCCCTTTGTCTTTCTCTCCCCCCTCCCCTTGTCTTTCTCTCCCCCCTCCTCCCCTTGTCTTTCTCGCCCCTCCTTGTCTTATATTGGGGGCAATATCATGGCATATTAAATGGCATATTGGGGGCAATATCCTGGCATATTAAATGGCATATTGGGGGCAATATCCTGGCATATTAAAATGGCATATTGGGGGCAATATCCTGGCATATTAAAATGGCATATTGGGGGCAATATCCTGGCATATTAAAATGGCATATTGGGGGCAATATCCTGGCATATTAAAATGGCATATTGGGGGCAATATCCTGGCATATTAAAATGGCATATTGGGGGCAATATCCTGGCATATTAAATGGCATATTGGGGGCAATATCCTGGCATATTAAAATGGCATATTGGGGGCAATATCCTGGCATATTAAAATGGTATATTGGGGGCAATATCCTGGCATATTAAATGGCATATTGGGGGCAATATCCTGGCATATTAAATGGCATATTGGGGGCAATATCCTGGCATATTAAAATGGCATATTGGGCTTCAAAGTTCTTTATTTGAAATTTAAGTTTTTTTTCCTGAAATTTCCTTCTTAAAATGAGGTGCTTGTTATACGCCGATAAATACGGTAGTTAAAATATGTGAAATTAATGGGGGGCTCTATACCTTGATAAATATCTATGCCCCACATATTTTCCCAGTGTGTTTCCTGAAGAAAATAATAAAGAGATCATACAAGATAAAACAGGAAAAAGTAATATATATAGGTGACTTCAATCACGTAACTGACCCAACAATGGACAAAAAAATCAATAAAAGTTTTGGGCATCGATCGAAAATTAATAAACATGGCAAAACATATCCAGAATACCATCTCAAAGGCAGATCTTTTAAATATATGGAGGATATACCTTCCAGCCGAATTATGACTACACTTGTTATTCATCAACACACGGGTCATATTCAAGGACAGACATGATTCTAGGCAACACGGAACTTATAAACATTATAGATAAGATTTATATACGTGACACTACATGGTTGGATCATAATTATATCATCATGGATATTAAGAAGGAAAGCTTTATGTGAGACTGAATTAGAGACTGAATGATTATTTGTTAAATTCAAAGGAAAACCTAGAATACCTTAAGTAAATTACAGGCTACTCCTTTATGGAAAATACAAATGATGAGACTGGTGATTCTAATATATGGTGTGCCTATAAGGCAACAATTCGGGGGTATTTAATAAAATTGGCAGCTGAAAGATAATAAAAAAGGGCAAACAAATAGCAGACCTATACATACAGTATTATGATTTTGTAAGAAATAACAAAATATCCCTCTCACTAGAGAATATACCCAAGAAAATTAAGGACAAGAATTTTGAATAGATTAGAACTAAATATTATTATAAAAAAAAAGCGGATGAGGTATTAATAAATTGGGCTAAAGAACAAAAGGCTAAAAGACGTATAACTAAAATATACAATGGAAAAGATATATGTATGACACCCGAAAAGATTAGTTTGGCATTCAATAAATTCTATGCTAAATTATATAATAAACCCCCCCCTACCCCCCAACAATGCACCTTCCAAAAATGAATGCCCAGCAACTTGCTGATCTAAATCAGGAGATCTCGGATATGAAGATTCAGGCAGCCATTAAGAAGCTAAAATAAAGCACCAGGGCCTTAGCACTAATCTGATAGTCTCCCTAAAACGTACATTCAACAATTTCCTGAAACAAGATAAAATACCTGATTAAAAGCCAATATTGTTCCAATATAAAAACCAAATAAAGACTCAAAAGAAATAGCAAACTATTGTCCCATATCGTTATTGAATGGAGATATTAAATTGTATGCAGCAATATTCCCTAACAGACTTGGTAAAGTAGTCCCATTTTAAACCCCTTTGTGACCTTATAGCCACAACGTTAGCTACCTTATGATGAGTTAACTCATCATGCAGTCTAGCCAGCAGTGCGCTCCGTGCGCACTGCCAGCCAGCCTGAAGTTGGTCCAGGACTGTGCCTCGCACCCGAGGCAAAGCTCCTGGACCTGATCAGTGTATTTCCAGGCATGTGATCGCGGTGAGGCATGACTTTGCCTCTAATTATTTTTTTTTTTTTTGCCTCTAATTCACTCCCTGTGCTTCACATACTGATAGTGCAAGTGAAAAATAAATAAATAAAGAACATTTCCTGGAAAAAAAAAACCCACAAAAATTACAGCCTCCGTTTATATGGCCCAGGTTTTTTTTTTCATCTCTTAACGGTACTACTAATTTATAGGAGGAAAGGAAAAAGAAATAAAAAACGTAATCAGTATTTTAAGTCCACTTTAAGACACAGATGATGTTTATTGCCTTATTTTCTCTTCTCCTTCTTCTGCTTTTCTTTTTCTCTCCTCCTTCTGCTTTTCTCTTTCTTACCCACACACATAGGGATAGCAGAGAGGGAAAGGTAGGGTGAGATACAGGGTAAGAGAGGGTGACGTGAGGGTAAGCGAGGGGTATTTTTGAGTCAGAGCTAGGGATAAATAGGGACAGATTAGGGTCAGATGAGGGATTGCTATAGGGTAAAATAGGGTTCGATGGGACAGAGGATATATTCATGGAAAAAAATCCTTGTCCTTTCACTCCGGCCCTTCTTTCATTCTTTTTTTTCCTATTCTAACTCATCATGCAGTCTAGCCAGCAGTGCGCTCCGTGCGCACTGCCAGCCATCCTGAAGTTGGTCCAGGACTATGCCCAGGCCCGGACTGGCCATCGGGCACACCGGGCAAATGCCCGGTGGGCCGCGGTGGCCATGGGCCGAGGCCAGCAGGGGAGGTCCCAGCAGTGGCCTCTGGGTCCCAGGATCTCCCCCGCCATTCTATGCAGGGCTGGCACTATCCGAGCGCCGGCCCCGCGGTTTTCCATGAAGGGCTGGTGAGGAGATCAAAGATCTCCCTCACCGGCCCACATGCCGTCAAATGCGGCCGCCGGCGGGGAGAGAGGGAGGGAGACAGCCAGCCTGGAGAGAGGACCCGGCGGAGCTCTAACTTGCAGCTCCACCGGGTACCTCTCGTGAGATCCGGAACATTGCCATGGCAACGACCAGATCTCACGAGAGTGAACTCTAGCCCGCAGGCTAGAGTTCACTCACCACGAGGACCACCAGGGAACACCGCCACCCCGCCTCCCAGTCCCAGGTACCAGCATGCTTGTCCCCCCCTCCCAGGCTAAAGGTAAGAAGGGAGGGGGGGGGGCATAATGCCTGTTATTTTATTTGTTTATTTACCCCCCCCCTACACATACACAATCCATTCTAACATTTATACACCACTCTCACACCCATCACACACAGCACTCTCAGACACAGCACCATCACACACAGCACTATCACACACAGAACTCTCACACACACAGCACTCTCACACCCAGCACTCTCACACCCAGCACTCACACCCATCACACACGGCATTCTCACACACAGCACTCTCACACCCATCACATACAGCATTCTCACACCCATCACACACAGCACTCTCACACCCATCACACACAGCACTCTCACAACCATCACACACAGCACTCTCAGACACAGCACCATCACACACAGCACTATCACACACAGAACTCTCACACACACAGCACTCTCACACCCAGCACTCTCACACCCAGCACTCACACCCATCACACACGGCATTCTCACACACAGCACTCTCACACCCATCACACACAGCATTCTCACACCCATCACACACAGCACTCTCACACCCATCACACACAGTACTCTCACAACCATCACACACAGCACTCTCACACCCATCTCACACACATAGCACTCTCACACATAGCACTCTCACACACACCACACACAGCATTCTCACACACAGCACTCTCACACACATCATAGACAGCACTCTCACACACAGCACATTCAGCACTCTTGCACTCTCACACACAGAACTCTCACACACATCACTCTCACACACACATCACTCTCACACACATCACTCTCACACACATCACTTCCACACACCGCCCCCCTCACACATCACCCCCCTCACACACTGCACCCTTCACACACACATACTGCACCCCTCACATACACACAGAACCCCCCAACACACTGCACAACAGACATACACAATACTTCCATATATATATATATATATATATATATATATATATATACAGCACCCCTCACACACATACTGCACCCCTAAACACATTACATTCCAGACACACACTAGATCCCTTACCCAACTCTGGATCATCTACACACATACACACACTAGATCCCTATATACACTCTGAAACCGTTATAAACACACACTCACTAGATCTCCTATGCGCATTCTGGGTCCTTCAAACACACACTAGACTCATATATATATATATGTATATATACACACACTAGATTCCTTGTAAACAAACACATACTACACCCCTACACACATACTACATCTATATACACACACACACACACTATAGCCTGTATGCACACACTTGCTATATCCCCTATACACACATTCTCTACAGCCCCTAGCCACATATGCATCACATTACACCACAAACACAACACAACTAAAACCGACCTTATTACACAATACCACACCACAATCAGCTCACTCTACACACACGCAATCCCACAAGCAGGCTCCAAACACATGCTCAATACTCTTTCCTGGCATTTTTGTCTCCTGGTATCCATTTATAGAGACACCAGAGACAAGTTGCAAGGAAACACAGTGCAAGTATTTTATTAAATTTGCTTGCACTGTGCAGAACAAATACAGGGCTTTTTTCTCATGCAAGAGCTCTGCTCTGCTCATGGTCTGCCCTGGAAGAGCATTGAACCAACATGCTCACTTTGAGAGGGAGCGTGTTTGTCATTGGTGATGACAAAACACACCTCCTCTGCCCCGCCCCCTTCTTAGTGGGCCGCTGTGATAAAAAAATGCCCGGGACGAATTTTTCTCCCAGTCCGGCCCTGACTATGCCTCACACCTGAGGCAAAGCTCCTGGACCCGATCGGTGTATTTCCGGGCATGTGATAACATGAAAATTAGATGGCAAAGATGACTTTGCCTCTAATTCACTCCCTGTGCTTCACATACTGAGTGCAAGTGAAAAATAAATAAATAAAGAACATTTCCTGGAAAGAAAAAAAAACAATACCCCTTTCATTGCTGATCACAGTTTGTAACTTCCACTTTATGGCTCTCATTTTGTTTTGTTTTTTTATAATTTTTTTTATTTTTTTTATTTTTTAGTAAAAGTCTTTTACTAAATAAATGTCATTGTTATATATTCATTTAAATTTAACCCCTGCATGCCTGTTCCGTGATTTTTATGGATCTGACATCGCACTCTTCAGAGTTTTTTTTTCTGTCTTTTTTGTTTAGTGGGGTTTGGGAACCAATATTTTTCTTTTTCATTAGTTAGTTAATTAGGTGGGATAAGTGGGTTAGTGTGGAACTAGCTTTGTAGCTTATTATTGGAAAAATCATGGGGAAAATTTTTTTTCCAAAAAATTTCCTCTTTTATATGTTTTGTAATACTAAAATGTAAATCATTTTTATGTATAGGGCATCAAAAGAAAGCTCTAACTGTCCTTTAAAAAACAACATATAACTTGGATGGGTGAATTAAAGGAGAGAGAGGAAAATTATGTTTCAACAAACACATATTAAAAATTGAAAGTAAAATCCCTGGTCCTGAAAGGGTTAATACATAGAGATCAAATGGGTTTTGTTCCTGGTAGAATGCCTATTTATAATACTAGGAAAATAATAGATATTTTCGATATTGCAAATAACAAGAGAATTCCCATCTTGATCATGTCGTTGGATGCGGAGAAGATAATTACACATATAATTTTAGCCACACACCATAGCAAGAGCCTGGAAGACATCAGAGAAACTAACATGGAAAAAAATAGTCCCACAAAATTCCTACCAATGGAAAATGGAAGCAGATGTCTTGAGACACTATACAAGATATAAGAGAAATTGGATTGAATGTCAAAAATAGATAGAGAAACTACAGGGGAGGACCCAGGGATAGGGAGGGAACACAGAGTAGAGACTAGACCCATCCAGCCTCCGGACGCCACCCTGCATCAGAAAACGAAGCTGTAAATATTCTGTAAAATCCTATGTTATGTATTGTCTGTAGGTCTTTGTAAGTCTGTATATATAGTGTAAGTTTGTGTATATAGTAAATAGAAAAGTGTAAGTTTGCTATGATTCATAATTATAATTGCATTAAGAAAGAAAACCCCAAAAACAATTTTTTATAGTGAAATTTATAAGCTATTAATAATGTGTTCTTCTTGTCCCATCTCTCTTCCTTGCATCCAATTCTAGGTTTCACATTACTGAATGATTCACTAGCGTGTCTATATGTCATGTTCATCTTGCATTTGCTATACACTGGCAACCCATCCTATTGTCTTTTTTTTCTTTAATATATTTTTTTAGGTTTATATACATTCCATTACTGTTTATTTATTTTTATTTATATTTACATTTATTTTCATTCTTATTATTATCATTATTTTTCTTTTTCTTTTATTTATTTTATAATTATTTTTTATTTTTATTTATTTTAACTTCTTTGTTTATTTTCATTTTTATTTTTCTTCGAGGTCAGATTATAAAACTGGAATCCATGTCCCCGCAGAGCTGAAGGGACCTGAATCCCCCTCGCTAACAGCCGGTGGATGTCTGTGCAATGCGCGCCGACATCCTCCGCTGCTGCCCGGCACGTCCGTCGGGACTTCTATGATGAAGCCGGGACCTTCCGTACTAGCCACCAGGGAGATATGGGCAGCCGGGGTAGGTCTGCATATAACATTAAGACAACCCCCGGCTGCCCCCACTAGCCACCAGGGAGGCTAAGTTGGGGGGAGGGAGGGGGGAGACAGACAACATTGGGGGAGAGAGACAGACAATGGTGGGGGAGAGAGACAGACAACATTGGGGGGATGGTGGAGGAGAGAGACAGACAACTTGGGGGGAGGAAGAGACAGACAATGCTGGGAGGAGGGAGGGGTGGAGAGACAGACAACGCTGGGGGGGAGAGACGGACAACTTTGGGGGAGGGTGGGGGAGAGAGACAGACACTGTTGGGGGGAGCATTTGGGTAAGTCTGGGGGGTAGGGGCAGCATTGGCACATATAAGGTAAATAAAAACAAGAAATGCATTTTTTATATCATAAGTTTTTATTATATATGAAAAAGCAACTTACATGTGAATATATGCAAGTTAAACTTTTTTCCTTTAGGGTAGTCTTATATTCACGCTTTTAGTTTTTTTCCTAAAGGTTTGGGGGGGTCGTCTTATAATCAGGGTCGTTTTATATTCGAGCAAATACAGTATTAATATTTTATCATTATTTTTTGCTATTTTATTATTACATTTCTGGGACCTTTTATTGATTGAAGTTTTATTTCTATAATTTATTCTATATTTTTTTCTGATTATTTCATTATTGTACCGCTCCAGTCCACTCTTTTTTTTACATATATTTTAGTGACACTTAGTGACTTGAGGCTGATTTTACTCTTCTGTAATGTTTGTGTTTACCTGTAATTGTCCTCGTCATCATTTAATGTACTCACACATGTTATATACTGTTTTTATCACCATAAGAAGGGCTTTCTTAAGATTCCAAATTTTTTCATCATATTATATAACTGAATACAAAAAAACTCACACTTTTTCTAACTTTTACCTGAAAAATCTTTTTCTACAAATGGTAAAAATGGTAAATATTTTGCATGTTTTTCTGTTGGTTTTTTTTAAGTTATAGGGCAATAGCCTAAATTAGCCCAAACAATCAACTTAACCATAACTTTAAACCTAACCCTAACATAACTCAACCCTAGATCCTAACCCTAACTATTGATCTAATTTTGTGAACAAAAAAGCCACATTGTGCTGCTTGTGAGCGGAAGAGAAGGCAGGCGTACAGCAGGGAAGAGGAGGCATTACCATCAGTAAGTAGCATATTTAATGGGCAATCTGAATGACATCACTAAGGAATCTGTTTGACATGGTATTGGAGGAAATACCAGTGGGGTGACACCATGAGTTACCGGACTGGGTGACACCAACCTTAGTGACGCCTCTGGAGTAGAGTATATTTAAAAGGGAAAAAACTACTACAACAAGCGGATATAGTCTTAAATCAGAGGGGTAGTGCATGTATGGAATACCCTTCCAACTGGCTCAGTTGTGTCACCGACACAAATGAACCAAGGGCTGAATGTGGCATCCGAATTGCATTTCTGACAAAGCCTGTGTGTGTGCAATTCTGTAACTTGGCCGACTGTGAACTGTGCGCGTATGCGCACGCATGGTTGTGGTTTTAAAACTAAAGCAGAATCAATGGAAACTACATATCTCATGATTGTGTGGTGGAAGAAGGCACAATCGTGCATGTGCGCACACGCACAGTTAAATGCTCGGGTATTTTCAGCAATTCAATTTTGGATATAACATTCATAGAGTACTTAGCAGTGGCTGGGGACACTATGAATGAAATAAAGTAAGCCTCCCTCCCCCAAATAAATAAGTTCACTTAAGTTAATTGCTGACTCAGTGTTAGTTGTCCTTTAAGCATACAGTGATAGGCATAATGCTATTATAGATATAAGACAAGGCCAGGGACTAATAAAAGTATTCAGATTTTGCAGAAATTGGGCACACTAGATGTGCCGAATGGTTCTTCAATGTTTCTATGTAAGGTGGTTTTTTGCACATTCCAAGCATACTTGAAGTCCATTATTGTTTCACGGAAAGACCTTTCCAAGAATCTATTACACTCTCTGTAAAATACTTTCCTAGTAATGTATTAGTATTGTACACATTATATATATTGAGATTTCTTTCTCTTTCAAGTGTGTACTGAGGAGCATGTCAAATAAAATGCTACTGTAGAAGGAGGGGAGACAGCGCTACAGAATGATGTAGAATTAGGTGGAAATGACTGAATATGAATGTATATAAATACACCATAAAAAAACACACAATTTAAAGGTATAAAAAAATATATAGATTTAATAAATATAATGAAATAAAATAGGTGAACACAGAACCACCTGAAATCAGAGGTGGAAACACAAAATACAAATAAATATATTACAACTAGCAGTATGGGTATGCTACTGACAAATATAAATAAAACTAAAAAGACAAAACTGAGTAAAAACAATAACAGTAATGGGTAGATAATACACACCATTAAAGGAGAGCCTCTTGAGACAGTGCTGGACTCAGAGCAGTGAATCCGGAGCGAAAAAGAAGCCTGGCCAGGTCTTTCGCAGAGAAAAAAGGACGCCAAAAAGGGACGCGTTTCGAAAACTTCTTCAGCATTTGGCGTCCAGCACGACCTATACTTCCGTCAGGTTGTATATCACTCCTTCTTCAAAATGCTACTGTGCTTAGTGATTTGGGGACAAAAATGGCATACTTAGACCAGATTATGTAAATATCCATGTGTAGGTGTTTCATGGTTTTCAGAGAATAAAGATTTACAATTTACAAATAGCTTGTCTGGACCCATTTAATATTTCGGGCATTTTACCAGCCCACCATTTCAAAATTCCCCAACCAAAGTGTATAAATTTGTAAAAGAGACAACCTAGGGCAGTGATGGCAAACCGATGGCACGAGTGCCTCATATGGCACTCAGGAGCCTCTGAGGTGTGTGATTTGGAGTATTTTAAGAAATGTCATGCAATCATTTTACCACAACTTAATGCCAATCATAGGGGAGATTTGTTTCTGCACTTTTTAATTTTTTCATTTTTAGAAATGCTGCTATTTTTAGTAGGATTCCTACACCAGATTACAGTATTTGCTTGAATATAAGACGACCCTGATTATAAGACGACCCCACAAACTTTGGATGTTCCTAGGAAAAACATTTAACTTGTATGCTTTTTCATATTTAATAAAAACTTATGATATAAAAAAAACATTTCTTGTTTTTATTTACCTTTATGTGCCAATGCTGTCCCTACCCCCAGACTTACCCAATGCTCCCCCTCCAACATTGTCTGTCTCTCTCTCCCCCTCCCTCCCCCTAACGTTGTCTGTCTCTGTCTCCCCCCTCCCTGCCTCCCCCCCAACGTTATCTGTCTTCCACCTCCCTCTAACATTGTCTGTCTCTCTCTCCCCCTCCCTCCCCCCAATGTTGCCTCCCTGGTGGCTAGTGGGGGTAGCCGGGGGATGTCTGCACAATATGTCCAGACATCCTCTATGCTGCCTGACACTTCTGTCTATTATGACGGACTGCCAGTCCGTCATAATTGATGGAAGTGTTGGGCAGCATGGAGGATGTCTGCACTGGTGGCTAGTGGAGGCAGCCGGCTGTTAGAGAGGTGGATCCAGGTCCCCTGCAGCTCTGTGGGGGACCTGGATCCCAGTCTTATAGATTTCAGGTCAGACTATAAGACGACCTCGAATATAAGACGATGGGTCTTTTTCTGAAAAAAAAAACCTTCTCTTATATTCGAGCAAATATGGTACATACAGTCAGGGCCGGACTGGCTTCCGGCATACCGGGAAATTCCCCAGTGGGCCGGCTGTCCTGAGGCCGCTTTGAAGAGTGGCTGCAACTGCGAGAGAGCAGATGGTCTGTCGGCACAGATTCAGAGCATCGGGAAAGCAGTGAATCATTTGACCAATCAGGATGCAGGAAACAGGTCATATGCCCTAGCCAGCCAATCACAATGCTGGTAAAGTAACACTTGCCCCTCCCCCCGTCTTCTGAGACAGCGGACCTGCATTCAAGAGCTTCTGGGTAAGGAGACACGAGCCAGCATGCTGCTCTGCAGGCAAAGGGATTGGACAACGGGAGTCCATACAGCCTAGGTACAAGGACCATGCAGGAAGCCTGCAGGAAGGCTGGGGAGGGGGCAGCCTAGGTACAAGCAACATGCAGGAAGCCTGGGGAGGGGGCAGCCTAGGTACAAGCACCATGCAGGCAGCCTGGGGAGGGGGCAGCCTAGGTACAAGCACCATGCAGGAGGCCTGGGGAGGGGGTACAAAGCTCCTGGGATTCACGCAGGGTGGAATCAAATGAAAGTGCTGATCTCCTGGGGGCACAAGCCTTTCCTATGTGCAGACAAGAATTTCCTATGTGCTGAGGATATTTAGGGGATATATACAGTGATTCCTGTATACATCATGTGTAGCCCCACGTTAGGAGATTTGGAGCTAAAGACAATTGGGGCTACACCTTTATGTATACAGGGATCACTGGGAGCTGCAGAGTTACTGTATGCTGAGCCTGCAGGAGAGAATATAACCTGGGCCCCAGGCCTGCTGCACAGGTTAATTGCTGCTGCAGTGGCAGGAGCTGCTCTACTAGATCATAACCCTGAGGATCAACAGGGTTCCTGTATAGGGACCACAATCTTTCAGGAACAGTCCTAGAGGTGCTGCAGCAGCTGTCAGTCCCACCTGTCAACTCCTCCAGCCAGGACAGCACAAGGTACAGAGTATACATTTTGTCAATTGTGTGTATCTGTGACTCTCTCTGTGAGCCAGACAAAACCAGGAGTAAATCTGTGGTTAATATTTTTAGTAGCCAGGAAAATGGTGCTAGTAAAACTCAGAAAAGTTAGGAGCCCTGGTGCAGACAGTCCAGCAATTTCATTGTTAGCAAAGTGATTGCTATTTTATTCGATGTCCTTTCTATTAAACATAATGAGGGAATGTATAAATAAAGTCCTCGTAATAATGCAAATTCCTTACTCCGTAACCCCAAACAACCCAGTTGTTCTGGACTAAGATACATATGATACATATGATGCACAACCAGCCTAGTGAACCCATTTGCCACTTTGCACCAGAATAAGCTTTTTATATACAGGCCCCTACATGTGTTCTTATCTCTCTTGTCTATATATCTTGTCTTTCAAAATGCATGGTTTTCATTCCTTCTAGGAACAAGAAAATAATGACATGATTTGGGGGTTTTGGGGCTGGTGTAAAATGATTTCCAGGGCTGGCTTTTATTCCCAGTCCGGCCCTGCATACAGTTATAGAGAAAAACCTTTAAAACATGGTCAGCTAAATCTCCATAATACTCCACATGCATGGGTTCACAAGTTATATGGTTTTCAGATATTGGCCCTATTAAATACCAATTTGTTACTTAACAGCAATTTTTTTGTAAATCAGTTTCATTGATTTTCAATTTAAAAAAAAAAACAGTTATTACAGGGTAATGGTTATCAAAAAGCTGACACAGCAGCCCACAGTGTCAACAAGTAACCATTTGGTATTACCAAAAGACAATAAATGGATTGAACAAAAGTAAAAGAAACATTGCCAGTAAAGAATTTAAATGTGAATGTAGTGTTGGGCCTTAGTTAGCCAAAACTTAATTTAAATGGGTACCAAAGCGAGCTATATGCATGAGAGTGGTGTGATGGGTCAAGGGAGGATGGGTAAGGGGGGGGGGGGGGTCAACAACCAAAAAGGAGTGGGGTTAGGGCAAATAGAAAGTGTGGTTGAAGGCAAAAATACCTTGAAGAATATAATTTTGTTGCTTTTCATGAAGGGCAGTTTTGATCAAGGGAGGAAGGAAGTTTGAATTTGTTTTTGGGAATAGTGTAAGGAGGCCGAATTGGGAGGTCAATTTTTTCACCATTCAACTTCCTCTTGCTATACTCAAATTTTAGTGAATACCCTCTATAAGTATGCCTGAGTTATTTGGCTAGTAGCTAGAATGGAAAATATTATAGTGCAAAATGGTCTTTGTCATTTACTATAAAGTACAGCCTCAAGAGTATGTACTTTAGTCAGGGCTCGAGTCCTGCAGGAATGCGTGGGAACGGCGTTCCTGCACTTTTTTCATGGCAGGAACGCCGTTCCCTTTGCTCCTGCAGGACTTCCTGTCCAGTGGCGGATCTGGATTTGAGCCGCCGTGTCTGCACGGAGGAGGTGTCCGTCCAGGGACACGGAGCAGCAGCTACTAGGTAAGTGATGGGGAGGAGGGTGGTTCCTGGGGACTGACTGGCTCACTATTACTGGGCATCTGACTGGTACACTATTCCTGGGCTCTGACTGGCACAATATTCCTGGGCTCTGACTGGCACAATATTACTGGGCATCTGACTGGCACACTATTACTGGGCATCTGAGGGGCACAATATTACTGGGCTCTGACTGGCACACTATTCCTGGGCTCTGACTGGCACAATATTCCTGGTATCTGACTGGCACAATATTACTGGGCTCTGAGTGGCACAATATTCCTGGTCTCTGACTGGCACAATATTCCTGGTCTCTGACTGGCACACTATTCCTGGGCATCTGACTGGCACAATATTCCTGGGCTCTGACTGGCACACTATTCCTGGACATCTGACTGGCACACTATTCCTGGGCATCTGACTGGCAAACTATTCCTGGTATCTGACTGGCACAATATTCCTGGGCTCTGACTAGCACACTATTACTGGGCATCTGACAGGCACACTATTCCTGGTATCTGACTGGCACACTATTACTGGGCATCTGACTGGAACACTATTACTGGGCTCTGACTGGCACACTATTCCTAGTATCTGACTGGCACACTATTCCTGGTATCTGACTGGCACACTATTCCTGGTATCTGACTGGCACAATATTACTGGGCTCTGACTGGCACACTCTTCCTGGTATCTGACTGGCACACTATTCCTGGTATCTGACTAGCACACTATTCCTGGTAGCTGACTGGCACACTATTACTGGGCATCTGACTGGCACACTATTCCTGGTATCTGACTGGCACACTATTCCTGTCATCTGACTGGCACACTATTCCTGGTATCTGACTGGCACAATATTCCTGGTATCTGACTGGCACACTATTACTGGGCATCTGACTGGCACACTATTCCTGGCATCTGACTGGCACACTATTCCTGGTATCTGACTGGCACAATATTCCTGGTATCTGACAGTCACAATATTACTGGGCTCTGACTGGCACAATATTACTGGGCTCTGACTGGCACACTATTCCTGGTATCTGACTGGCACACTATTCCTGGTATCTGACTGGCACAATATTCCTGGGCTCTGACTGGCACACTATTACTGGGCATCTGACTGGCACACTATTCCTGGCATCTGACTGGCACACTATTCCTGGTATCTGACTGGCACAATATTCCTGGTATCTGACTGGCACACTATTATTGAGCATCTGACTGGCACACTATTCCTGGCATCTGACTGGCACACTATTCCTGGTATCTGACTGGCACAATATTCCTGGTATCTGACTGGCACAATATTACTGGGCTCTGACTGGCACAATATTACTGGGCTCTGACTGGCACACTATTCCTGGTATCTGACTGGCACACTATTCCTGGTATCTGACTGGCACAATATTCCTGGGCTCTGACTGGCACACTATTACTGGGCATCTGACTGGCACACTATTCCTGGCATCTGACTGGCACACCATTCCTGGTATCTGACTGGAACAATATTCCTGGTATCTGACTGGCACAATATTACTGAGCTCTGACTGGCACACTATTCCTGGTATCTGACTGGCACACTATTCCTGGTATCTGACTGGCACAATATTCCTGGGCTCTGACTGGCACACTATTACTGGGCATCTGACTGGCACACTATTCCTGGTATCTGACTGGCACACTATTACTGGGCTCTGACTGGCTCACTATTACTGGGCTCTGACTGGCACAATATTACTGGCATCTGAATTGCATAATATTACTGGTATCTGACTGGCACAATATTACTGGGCTCTGAGTGGCACAATATTATGGGGCTCTGACTGGCACTCTATAACTGGACTCTGACTGGCACACTATTACTGTAATCTGACTGGCACAATATTCCTGGTATCTGACTGGCACACTATTACTGGCATCTGACTGGCACAATATTCCTGGTATCTGACATTTACATTACATTGTTATTGTTTTTAAGTAGCAGCACACCTTTCTCTCATTACCAGGATACGCCCCTGTTCCTGTGACTGCCACCAGATTTGACAACAAGTCATATCCGGTGGCGTTGTTTCCCTCCTCCGTGCAGGAGGGAAGAAGACTGCATGGAGGAGCTGGACGGAGACAGTGAGCACCAAGTAGATGGTGAGTACTTACCTCCTTGTTGCTCTCTGTCTGACGACCAGAGCTTCCTTCCTCCGTGCAGGGGGGAAGATGCACGGAGGAGAAGACCGGAGGTAAGTACTGTCCTGTCATATAGAGGGGCAAAATCCTGGCATAGAGGGGCAAAATCCTGGAATAGAGAGACAAAATCCTGACATAGAGGGGCAAAATCCTGGCATATAGAGGGGCAAAATCCTGGCATAGAGGGGCAAAATCCTGGCATAGAGGGGCAAAATCCTGGCATATAGAGGGGCAAAATCCTGGAATAGAAGGGCAAAATCCTGGCATATAGAGGGGCAGAATCCTGACATATAGAGGGGCAGAATCATGGAATAGAGGGGCAAAATCCTGGCATATAGAGGTGCAGAATCCTGGAATAGAGGGGCAAAATCCTGACATAGAGGGGCAAAACCTTGACATAGAGGGGCAAAATCCTGGCACATAGAGGGGCAAAATCCTGGAATAGAGGGGCAAAATCCTGGCATAAAGAGGGGCAGAATCCTGGCATAGAGGGGCAAAATTTACTGAATTTTCGGTGAAATATATATTTGGGGGGGGAGGGGGGGGGGGTTCGCAGTGGATTTTGTGTGAGTTCCCACACTTTTTTCCCCAGGACTTGACCCCTGACTTTAGTGATTACAGTGTAGCAAAGCGGCGATGATAGAACTTAAACATAAAATTTGTTAATATTTTTTATTGCTAAAATTGACAGCATGATTTTAATAAGGTTCTACAATAAAGTGTCATAAACAGCAGATTTAGCAAATATTGCCATGACTTTTCTCCTGAACGTCTCAAATGCAAGGTTTGCATTAGTGTCTAACATCTCGTCATCAACATTTTGTATATATTAAAAAAACATTTTAAGCAAAATAGTAAAACATTGTAACACACTATACATTTCTGTGATATCTCTACTCTCAAAACAAGTCCAGTGCTTTGTTTCTTCTTAGTTTCTTGTATTTGTTTTGTAATTTTACCTAGGCAATGTATACTGTTTGCATCAATATAATGGAATAACCTTATAGGTATTATTCATTTATTGTGTAATAATATAAAATATAATATTTAAACATCATATACAACAATGAATGCATGATGCTAAAATTAAAGGAGTATACAATATTCTCTGTGTGATGTCTGAATGGTAATTTTGATCCAATATTGTACAATAATTTCAAATACATAAAGAAAAACTATACAACATCTATATCAAATAGTCAAATTGACAGTGGGTGTCATTGTTTACAATTCTGCTAATATAAGGTGCCAAGAGCCTTAGAGACAAACACAACATATCTAATGAGTAAACTATCTAATTACACCTCACACTTCCTTACTTGACTAGCAAGTTACAGATAGACTTCTGTATGCAAAGAATGAGATATGACAAAACCATGAAGCCAGTAACCAAAGTGCCTAACCATCATTTGATGGGAATATTTACCTCATACCACTCACATCCATTCTAACAATTAGAAAAATACGATAAAGCAATCACTTTACTGCCTGTTTACCTATCTACTATCTCTTGATATATTGAATTGAAACAAATACATCAATCATTGCTTAGCAACCAGTAAGAACCGTGAAGATATGGAATTAATTGCCAGTAAAGGTTTTGGTATTAAATGCAGCAGATGCCTTTAAAAAAAGGCATTGGCTGCTTATTACTGGATATCTATACTGGCAAGAAGTCTATCACCTGGTAGGAATTAGATAACACAATTATTGATGAAAGCTAAATTTGACATTTCTACCACAATTGCTAAAACTTGGTAAAAATTAAGTTTTAGCAATTGTGATAGGAATATAACATTGTTTTGTCTTTCAACGGTTTATGTTCAAAAGACAACTATAAACTTGTTTTCTCTTGTTCTTCTAATGCAGAAGCACAAGTGAAAAAAATAAGTATCCCTAGTATGCGGATAAACTGGAATGTACATTTGATAGTACTGTACATGCCAGTGAATCCTCTGACTGGTATTTGTCATGCTCAGTGGCGTCCCGATGGGGGGGCGGGGGGGGGCGGCCCGCCCCGGGTGCCACTGACAAGGCCACTGACAATATTACTGGGCTCTGGCTGGCACAATATTACTGGGCTCTGACTGGCACAATATTACTGGGCTCTGGCTGGCACTATATTACTGGGTTCTGGCTGGCACAATATTACTGGGCTCTGGCTGGCACTAGATTACTGGGTTCTGGCTGGCACTATATTACTGGGCTCTGGCTGGCACTATATTACTGGGTTCTGGCTGGCACTATATTACTGGGCTCTGACTGGCACTATATTACTGGGTTCTGGCTGGCACTATATTACTGGGCTCTGGCTGGCACTAGATTACTGGGTTCTGGCTGGCACTATATTACTGGGCTCTGGCTGGCACTATATTACTGGGTTCTGACTGGCACAATATTACTGGGCTCTGACTGGCACAATATTACTGGTATCTGACTGGCACAATATTACTGGGCTCTGGCTGGCACTAGATTGCTGGGTTCTGGCTGGCACTATATTACTGGGCTCTGGCTGGCACTATATTACTGGGTTCTGACTGGCACTATATTACTGGGTTCTGGCTGGCACTATATTACTGGGTTCTGGCTGGCACTATATTACTGGGTTCTGACTGGCACTATATTACTGGGCTCTGACTGGCACAATATTACTGGGCTCTGACTGGCACTATATTACTGGGTTCTGGCTGGCACTATATTACTGGGCTCTGGCTGGCACTATATTACTGGGTTCTGACTGGCACTATATTACTGGGTTCTGGCTGGCACTATATTACTGGGTTCTGACTGGCACTATATTACTGGGTTCTGACTGGCACAATATTACTGGGCTCTGGCTGGCACTATATTACTGGGCTCTGACTGGCACAATATTACTGGGCTCTGACTGGCACTTTATTACTGGGTTCTGGCTGGCACTATATTACTGGGCTCTGGCTGGCACTATATTACTGGGTTCTGACTGGCACTATATTACTGGGTTCTGGCTGGCACTATATTACTGGATTCTGGCTGGCACTATATTACTGGGCTCTGACTGGCACTATATTACTGGGTTCTGGCTGGCACTATATTACTGGGCTCTGACTAGCACTATATTACTGGGCTCTGGCTGGCACTATATTACTGGGCTCTGACTGGCACTATATTACTGGGTTCTGACTGGCACTATATTACTGGGTTCTGACTGGCACAATATTACTGGGCTCTGGCTGGCACTATATTACTGGGCTCTGACTGGCACAATATTACTGGGCTCTGACTGGCACTTTATTACTGGGTTCTGGCTGGCACTATATTACTGGGCTCTGGCTGGCACTATATTACTGGGCTCTGACTGGCACTATATTACTGGGTTCTGGCTGGCACTATATTACTGGGTTCTGGCTGGCACTATATTACTGGCTCTGACTGGCACTATATTACTGGGCTCTGGCTGGCACTATTTTACTGGGTTCTGGCTGGCACTATATTACTGGGCTCTGGCTGGCACTATATTACTGGGGTCTGGCTGGCACTATATTACTGGGCTCTGGCTGGCACTATATTACTGGGCTCTGACTGGCACTATATTACTGGGTTCTGACTGGCACAATATTACTGGGCTCTGGCTGGCACTATATTACTGGGCTCTGACTGGCACAATATTACTGGGCTCTGACTGGCACTTTATTACTGGGTTCTGGCTGGCACTATATTACTGGGCTCTGGCTGGCACTATATTACTGGGTTCTGACTGGCACTATATTACTGGGTTCTGGCTGGCACTATATTACTGGATTCTGGCTGGCACTATATTACTGGGCTCTGACTGGCACTATATTACTGGGTTCTGGCTGGCACTATATTACTGGGCTCTGACTAGCACTATATTACTGGGCTCTGGCTGGCACTATATTACTGGGCTCTGACTAGCACTATATTACTGGGCTCTGTCTGGCACTATATTACTGGGTTCTGACTGGCACAATATTACTGGGCTCTGGCTGGCACTATATTACTGGGTTCTGGCTGGCACTATATTACTGGGCTCTGACTAGCACTATATTACTGGGCTCTGGCTGGCACTATATTACTGGGCTCTGACTGGCACTATATTACTGGGTTCTGGCTGGCACTATATTACTGGGTTCTGGCTGGCACTATATTACTGGGCTCTGGCTGGCACTATATTACTGGGTTCTGGCTGGCACTATATTACTGGGCTCTGGCTGGCACTATATTACTGGGGTCTGGCTGGCACTATATTACTGGGCTCTGACTGGCACTATATTACTGGGCTCTGGCTGGCACTATATTACTGGGCTCTGACTGTTACAATACTCCTGGTATCTGACTGGCACACTATTACTGGGCTCTGACTGTTACAATACTCCTGGTATCTGACTGGCACAAAATTACTTGGCATCTGACTGGCATAATATTCATGGGCACTGACTGGCACAACTTTACTGGGCATTTGACTGGCACACTATTCCTGGGCTCTGAGTGGCACACTATTACTGGGCACTGACTGGCACACTATTACTGGGCTCTGACTAGCACAAACAATAATACTGGCTCTGACTGGCACAATATTCCTGGTATCTGACTGGCACAATATTACTGGGTTCTGAGTGGCACACTATTACTGGGCTCTGACTGGCACATTACTGGGTTCTGAGTGGCACTATATAACTGGGCTCTGACTGGCACACTATTACTGGGCTCTAAGTGGCACACTATTACTGGGCTCTGACTGGCACAATATTACTGGTATCTGACTGGCACAATATTACTGGTATCTGACTGGCACACTATTCCTGGTAACTATAATTGTACAATTTTCAAACATTGAAAAAATTGTGGGTGTTTTCTTGCATTTTTATTGTGGGGAGGGGGGGGGCTATGCCACACTCGGGGTCCGCCCCGGGTGCCAAATGCTCTAGGTACGCCCCTGGTCATGCTTCCCTGGGAAGCAGGTCTGGTTGGCAACTGTTGGCAACCCTTGTTTTCAATGGGGATTAACAGAGGGGATCTTAATTAGGATGCCACTGAGAGAGAGACCCCCACTGAATACAGACCCCAATGAGACGACAGGGTGAGCCCCCACTCTAATTGGCTGTGCATGCACTGACACTGTCAGCACACGCTTACCTTCCAACCAGCTCTGCTTCAGCTTCTGGGCAGAGCTGAGAATAAACCGACATATATCTTTAAATATACACATTGGGTTTACTGTGGAGAAGGGGGGAGACTATTTTTAACCCTTCCTACCTCTAAGGGAGCAAGGGTTAATAAAAAAAGTTTAGTGGTCCTTTAGCCAAAGATGCAGATGCACGCTCTGTAATAGCTTGTTGATCAAAGAAAACAGCTTATTGCTATTCTGGCATCAACAAGGATTTTTTTTACCTTTATGGAATAATATTAGGAACAAAAACATGATTGTCTGAGAGATGGAACTTTGTTTATCAGCCACTTTATTTCAGCTTCAGTTGTTAAGTTACTACAGAATATACTATTGTAACATGCAGTGTACTATTTTACACATTTACATTCTGTTAACATTGTACTGAACACTACATCTCTCAAAATGTCAGGGCAAAGTACTACATTTGACTACAATAATGACATATTACATAAAGCTGTAATTCATGACACAGTCGTCAAGAACAAATAAATAAAATAACTATTCCAAGGCCTTTCACTATACACTCTGGATACCAACAGTAATTATTCCTGGCAACGTCTCCTGAAAATGGTCACTGGGCAGTCTCCTGTTGGTGCCATCCAAACCCGTGGCTCCATTACAAATAACACATCATTCATGCATCATACAAACACACTTACCGTTTCCGTCAATTGCTTGTTTGCCTCCTTCTCAATTCCACAGCACATTTCATTATTCCGGAAAGTGGTCTCAAAAAAAAATTGTCTCACAAAATATTTTATTTTCTTCAACCTCCCTCTCACTGTCTCTATATTTCCCTCTTCATTTAAAGATGCTCTGTGTGCCCCCTGGTTGTTAAACTTGTTGGTAGCTTTTCCTTTCTGTCAATTTTTACTTTATCTTACTTTTGTAAATTACTGAGCACTTATAAGTTGTTGACTGGAACACCTCCTAGTGTGGTTTGTCTTCTATTTTTCATTTTTTGCTTCTTTTGCAGTCTTTTTCTTTCTTGCACCTGCCTCTGGTATTATTTTAATAGTTGCTGTTTTGTTCTTCTGATATACTTTCTATGCTTCTGTTTTTGAATAATGTGATTAAGGTGACTTCATTCTATATTAATTTCCTGATTTTCGTATATTTCTTGCCGTTTAGCTATGTCTTTTTTCGTCTTTGTTTCTGATTCTCTGTCTTTTGCCCTGTCTCATTCCGTTGCTAACCCTGTTTTTTCTTTCATTCTTGTAAGAGGAGCCGTGCTGTCTCACATGGCTGTTGAGTCCGTTACCTTGGGAATGACCCTGATTACAAACACTTTTCATGTTGCTCATTGAAGGAGCTGCAAACACACAGACTTCCTCTGGCCGATGTTTACTGAGTAGGAACATGCACAGACCTGCCCTACAGACAATACAGGGGGCCTATTTTGCAGAAAAAAAGCACCACAGGGAAAATCCCATACACAAATGTGCCGAACAGTCTGGGTTTTTTATGCATATAGCTAGCCCTTTTCAAAGCCTCATAACGAATTTAGAAATGAAAAGTGCTAGCTGTTTCTAGAAAGTTATAGGCCTTTGTACATATAGTAAGTAACCAATTTATGCTAGAGCAGGGCTTCACAACCAGGGGGAATTCTCCCCATTCCGGGGGTGAATGTTAGGGATTCAGAGGAAAAATCGGGACCACAGACTCAAACTCTTGGAATACTGATCTTTCTACAAACTACAATTCTACAGATTGTACATAATATAATGGATGTCAATCAATTAATAATAACGCAATTAACAGCACTGGAAAAAGGATTCAGCAGGTATTTGCCTGAATTCAGTGATGAAGAGATTGATTTAGTCTGAAATCCATCCAGTCAGTTGAAAAAGTTTCTGACGATTTTCAAGATGAATATCTTTATCTGTTCAGCGAGAAACCAATCACATAATTGTGTCCCTCAATATGCAATTCTTACCTAAAAGTTACAGAAAAAGTTATCTATGCATTGCTTCCATTTGTGTAGACATATCTTTGTGAGTCAAGCTTTTCTACTCCATTGCAAGTGAAAACGAAGCAGCAAAGCAGATTGGAGGCCAAAAATGACCTGTGCCCTTTTAAGCACTTGGCACAGTGTTATACTGCCCACACAGCACATGGCACACTGCCACACTGCCCTCATAGCACTTGACACAATGTCACACTGCCATTGCAGCACCTGCCCACAGTGTCACACTGACCACACAGCACTTTGCATAATGTCAGACTGCCCCCTAGCACTTTGCACAGTCACACTGCCCCCCATAGCTCTTGGCACAGCATCACATCACACGTGTGTGCAGACATCCACCGGCTGCCCCAATCTCCCTGGTGGCTAGTGGGGGAAGCCAGTGGATGTCTGCACGATACGTGCAGACATCCTCTGCTGCTGCCTGGCACTTCCGCCGGGACATCTATGACAGACCGTCAGAAGGTCATGTGATCTCCCGGCTTCCATCATTGAAGTCCCGGTAGAAGTGCCTGCCAGCAGCCAGATGATGTCTACATGCATTATGCAGACATCCACCGGCTGCTTACGAGGGGGATCCAGGTCTCCTGCAGCTCTGCTTGGGACCAGGATCCCAGTATTATAGTCAGACCTCGATTTGAGGTCTGATTATAAGACAAACCTTTTTTACAGAACATTTGCTCTGAAAGTGCAGAGCATGAGGGTGTGGAGCATACAGACTGTGCGGAGTCAGCTGGCATATGCTTTACCCCTTGCGCTTACCCATAAGGTTCTCTCCCACTGGACTATCCCACCTGTGTCATTGAGAGCACCCGAGTGGCTCTGGGTCTGTGCTTCACCTTTGGATGCCCACTAGGGATTGTACAGCCTTTCTTAAAAAAAAAAAAATAATAATAATAACAATAACTGCCTTACTATGGCCTCCATCGACATAACATTGGCTTCAAGCCAATATTTTTTACTGGCTTCCTGGTAAAATACCCTCTGAGTGGCAACCTTAACACATCTGTCTTGCATACACACACAGTGTCATAACAGTCTCGCATACACACACATACACTGGCACATACACACATAGTGTCAAACACAGTCACAATGGCACATGCACGCGCAGTGTCTAGTTTTGTTACCCAGCCAGTATTTTACCGGCAGAAAAAAGGGCATTGTTAAATCTATGATGGCAATAACAGGCACATGCGCAGTGACACACACAAACTCACAGGGGCATCTGTTACCAAGATGTTAGAAGCAGATCATTTAAGTCCTGTAATTTACGAGGTGGGCCTCCATGGATTGGACATTTTCAGCAATTTGAGCTAAACTCGTTGTAAGATTAGACCACACGGGCCAGCCTTTTGCTCCGTATGTACATCAGTGAGCCTTGGCTGCACATGCCCCTGTTGCTGGTTTCCTGCTTTTCCTTCCTTGGATCACTGTTGACAGGTACTGACCACTGCAGTCTAGGAACACCCCACAAGAACTATAGATTATCGCACCAGCAGTGATTCAATGAAAGTTAGTAAAAATGAATGGCTAAAAATCTTTTGTTTTTGCCCGTCAATTTAACACTAAAAAAACATGACTTAAATGTCCATTGCCTGCTTGGCGCAGATGATATTTGAATATTTTAACCCTGTCAGTGCTGAAGTGAACACAAACCATGGTTCATAAGGGTTAACGTGTAAATATTTAAAAAAAGTTGAAGAAGCCACGGGGGTCCCCCTACGGCTTCTTCCAAAAATAAAAATGATTGTCGTCCCCCCTCCCAGGACCATGGGACCTCCTGCTGGTCCCATGGAATACAAAAACTGTCCCCCCCCCTGGCGCAATGCTACTGTCACTAATATAAATAATTTTTATCCCTATATGACCAGACGTGGACATGTAACCTCCAACATTAAATAATTAAGGACCCCAGAGGTATATGACTGCAGCCCCCAATATAAAAAATAAATTATGCCCAAAGCATTTATTTAAATAAATAATTGTACCCCGGGGCTTGGGATTGGTTCAATACCTCAACCCTCAATTAAATAATTACCTTACTACCGTGGTAGTTTGAATGCCACACTTCTTTATTGACCAAAATATTCAAACATTCTATGTTTCTATTAAAATATATAAATAGTTTTCAAAGTAATTTACTTACTCTACTATTAATAATCTCAGTGACTAATTTCTAGGCAACCTTTTCACAATTAAATCACAACCTCCTAGTTTCTTTTTTGGAAAATCAGCTGGCCCATATCATATATGTAGCATTTTGCAGCAATATGCCCACTACAAAACCTACATAAAGAGTGTATAAGGTTGACAAGGTGGCATTTCATACATTCCAACACATATACTGAATACTTTGTACATGTGTATGGTGTCTCAGATTTTGCTAGATGGAGAAACATATCCTTAGAAGAATGTGGGCCTCCTGCCTAACTCTCCCACCACCATTTTGAAATCGATAAACAGCAAGACATCTTAGGATCTATGAGGAAAATAGAAGACAGTAGATGTGCATGACATGTAGAGTAAGGTTACCGTGTGTCCTGCAATATCCGGGACACTCTTGCAACTGAAGTAGCAGTCTCATGTCCTGGGCAACCCTATTCTGCAACAACATGGAACAGAGTGCAACTATGCGGTGTCTCTTCACCAAGGTCCGAGTTTGGAGCTCAAGATTAGAGCTCATCTCGAAGAGCAAACTAAGACAGATTTGACCTCCCTCGCACGGCCACATCTCGACCTTGAAAAATGCGATTCTCAAAAACCCTCATTGTCCCCCCATTAAAATCATTACCACACACAGTAATTTAAAACAAATATAATATGGTAAATTAATCACCATTATTTAATGTGTGCGGTAAAATGACTGCATATGTTTCTCAAAACTGTGAAAGAAACAATGGATTGTGTGGTAAGTATACCCCCTCTATTAAAAACTGGTGGTTGAGGGTTGCTGAAATGGAGCCAGGAGCTGGGCAAATTTCTCCTGCCAATCCCCTTAGCACTACGTTGGGGGACTTAGGGCATTAAGGTGCTGATGCATTTTTATTTATTGCATTGTATAAAAGTTGAGGTCAAGATGAAAGTTTGAGTTGGACTTTGTCAAGGGGGGTCGAGTTGAAAGTTTCATTTAGTGAATAGGTGAAGGTTGCCGAGTTTGGAGGTTGGGTTCAGTTTTGAGACAAAATCAAACTCTGCCTCCCAATGCAACCACCTTCAGCAAAACTTGAATTTTAGTGAATAGCACCAAGAGTGTTTATGTGTGACTCTATGTGTAAGAATCTGTGTGTGAGTCACTATGTGTGAACTCTTGGGTCTATTCATTAAAAGGTGAGCTAAACATTTCATCTAACCAATTTAGCTATACATTGTGAGAATTGGTTTGCAGCTTGCTGAATACAAGCGCATCCACCCCGGTTGATACGCAGGTCGGCAGCGGAGACCCCTCTATATATCCCTGCCGCAAAATGATAGGCAACCTTGGAGCCCCACGGTAAACCGGAGTCTTCCGATATTTGTACTGGCTATGTGAGCCAAGTGACAATCATATCAGACAACGTGGGGATTGGTGATAGACCAGCTGCATGGAGGTTCACCAAGGTTATATTGCTGACAAGTGTCAGTATTAGCTGGTAAGACACATTACCTGCCATAGCCCGAGATAGGGGTGAAGAAGGAGAGTCAGGGAATTAGACAAAGCTGTTAATCGTTCAACAGAAACAAATATACATGAGGCCACTAGTTATATTACCAAAATAAATTTACTAAAAGCATGGACTCTCTGTATGTGAAAATTAAGTCCGATTTGGATTAAAACCTTCTAGATTATAAAGAAGAGCTCTCTCAAATCAATTCTTCCCTTTTGACTCAATCTAATGAAATTGTCTCTCTCCATCAGAAAGTTAATGAGTTGCAAACTCAAAATGAAATAATTAACATGAATGTAACAAAGAAGTCCCCCGGGAACAAGCGCAGCTAGGTGGGAGGGGGCCATGTATGTGTGAGGGGTTGTGAAGATGTGTGAGTGACAGGTGTATGTATGGTGGGGGCATGATGGCAGCAGAGGGGGTATAAAAGGACTTCCCCCTCTGTCATCCGGCAGCCATTTTAGGTCCGGACACAGCAAAAGATAATTTCCCACCCACCCATCCCTTTGTTTAAGTCATGTACTAACAAGTTTTTCTTTGTCGCAGCAGGCGGGGTTTGTCCTTGCCAGTCCAGTTAAAAAGTGGAAGGAATAAGACAGACGGATCGATTGGGGGGCCCCTCCCCTAACCTCTAGCATTGAGAAGGATGATAATGGTCGTGCCCACCAAGCTAACAGCCGGCTGGTGGTTGGCATCAGGTTTGAAACATGTGGTAAAAGAATATATGGCCGAGGGGGGAGGGGCTTAACCCTAGGGGGGGCTCAAGTTAGAGCTAGTATAGTTATGGATGTATGTTATTTGATTGGCAAGGACTAGTTAACTGTATTTGCACTACATTATTGTTGTATGGTTAAGGTTTCGTATATATATATATGTATAGATGTTCATATATATATATATTAATTTATATACATTGACGATTAAGTCATATATTTTAAATAAATAATAAAGTTAAATAAAGGAGAATGTGGTCGTACAGTTTATTTGGATTGTAAAATAAATGCTGTGGCCTATTTAACTCCATCTACGTCTGGTGTGTCTTTATTGGGTTCGGGGTTTTTATGGTATAAGGATGAACTAAGTCCCATCTACTACATACATGAGCTTGAAAATGGCTGATTTAGAGGACCACTCCCACCGACAAAACCTGAAGATTCGAGGTATGGCAGAAGATATTACAGATTCGGATACTTCCTCAGCTGGCGGGCGGTAGTGCAATTCTTTCTGCAGATTGCACTACTGCCCACCAGCTGAGGAAGAATTCGAAAAGCGTCCTGTGGGGTGTAGTTGTTTTCTAGTGCAAACAATACCTTATTGTTCAATATACCTGGCCAGGTGAACAAACCCAGTGGGTAAGGGATTTTTTTGTATTTTGTGTATTTTTTGTATCTTTGTATCTGTTATATGTTGGTATTGCTGCATATGTCTATTTTACATCTGTAGCCTTTCTTTTATCTGTATGCTATTTATTTATGTACATTTTTTATAATGTATGTTTATTATCCATGTGACCACCTATCTTTACACATTTAGTGGCCTTGGATTATATATATCCTTTGTTGGTATTTATATATATTTTTTATTATTTATATACAATAAATTGATATACTTTTATACATATTTTGTCTCTGGGGTTTATATTTGTAGTTTCCATCTGCATGGAAATTTAACATGTATTGTATAGCTTCTTGTTAATGCAGGGTTGTGATTTCTTTCCTTTTTTTTTCTCTTTTTCCTCTTCTCTTTGCTCTCCCCTTGTTCATCCCTCTCTCTCATTTTCTTCTCTCTCACCCTGGCGAATACATATTATTGAATCCGGGACAAAAATTCACAGTTTGGCTGTTCTTTATGTGTCATCAACAGACACACTTTAGAATTGTGTATATCACATATAAAAAAAAGTTTTATGTCAGCAAGGTAGGGGGCTATACAGTGAAAATCAGGTTACGCTCATACTTCACTATAATCAGTAGGTTGAATGCTATACGGTTGTGTAAAAATATTGGCAGAATAGATAGTGAATACACATGCTGACGAACATAATATTGGTTTTGCAATGACTTGGTGTGTAGAGAAAAACGGTTTTATTTTTATTTATTGTTTTTAAAATTAATTTTATTATGAAAATATAAAAAATACATATATTACATAAAGACATACTAACAAGACAAATCTAAAAATGTACAATCAATTAATTATTGAGGAAAGTGTGCAGAACAATCAGAGAAACAATCTTAGATTAGATATTTCAATTGATGTGGTGGGTAGAGAAATGTTTATTTCTCTACCCACCACATTGTTTCGTGTGGATAGAGAAATGTTTAATGCTGTGGTGTGTTGAACATTTTTCTCTACAATAATGGAAGAGTAACAAATATACAGCTTGCTAGCTGTGCACGAATATAAATTAGTGTGATTCGGAAATATGCACTATAGATAAGATAACGATTCATATAAATAAATAAATAAAACAAGAAGGGGAAGCTCACTAGGTTTGTCCCTGCACAATGTATAGTTAAAATGGTGAGACATCATCTCACCTCAACTCACCTGTAACTCACTTTTTAACAAATAGATTCCCTCTGTGTGTGAGACTCTACGTGTGTGATACTGTGAGCCTAGGAAAAGGTGACAGCTTCACAATGGTTATCAAAGCCCAAGAAAAAGGCAATGATGTTTCTTCACAGCACTTTCTGAATTGGTACTGTTTTTTTTGCTATTAAACAGAATACATCTGATTCCATGGATTCTAATGTGTTCTTGGCAATTTTGAGAGACACATAACTTTTACATGAACCCCTGCAGAATGTATCATTTGTAAGTTTAATCAGTTAAATGATAGATAGCTCCTACAGGATTCCCTCATAGATTAATTAACTGGTTCCACGGGTTCCACCTGTTCAGGAAAAAAAAAATGTTCATCAAAAAACTTACTGACCTGGCAATGCTAACTGTACAACTGGTGGAAAAAACCTACAGATGTGTGCTCTTTACAGATTCCTGTGTAAATACATATATTCCAGTATATGTAGGGAAGTTTAATTATCATTTGGGCTGCTTTGCTTTTTTGAAACCCTTTAAAATTATGATTTTTTTCCCCCTCCTAGGCACCAGCAAAATACCGAGAGCTAAGTGAGAGTCAGTAGGGGAGTCAGTAGGAGTTATCACATTTATAAAATGATCACATCTATATTCTACTGAATGTAACATGAAATGTCAATAAAAAGTTAGTTATGACTAAATTAAATACAGTAAGAGCAAGAACGGAGAGGGAGGCATAGGTGGAGAAAGGGCACAGCAATTGGTTTCATTAGAAAGTCAGAGAGTTGAGCATATAGTGAGGGGAAAAAAAGTATTTCAGCATCAGCATCTGCTGATTTTGAACATTTGCCCACTGACAAAGAAATGATCAGTTTATAATTTTAATGGTAGATGTATTTTAACAGTGAGAGACAGAATAACAAAATAAATCCAGAAAAATGCATGTCAAAAAAGGTATACATTTGCATGTCATTGGGTGAAATAAGTATTTGATCCCCTGTCAATCAGCAAGAGGAGGGTGGCATAAAATGAGCAAAATACTGGCATATTGAGTGGCTAAATAATGGCATATTGAGTGACAATATACTGGCAGATTGAGTGGCTAAATAATGGCATATTGAGTGGCAAAATACTGGCATACTGAGTGGCTAAATCCTGGCATATTGAGTGGCTATATCCTGGCATATTGAGTGGCAAAATACTGGCACACTGAGTGACAATATACTGGCATATTGAGTGGCTAAATCCTGGCATATTGAATGCTTAAATACTGGCATATTGAGTGGCAAAATACTGGCATACTGAGTGGCTAAATCCTGGCATATTAAGTGGATAAATCCTGGCATATTGAATGGCTAAATCCTGGCATATTGAGTGGCAAAATACTGGCATACTGAGTGGCAAAATACTGTAATATGAAATGGCTAAATACTGGCATACTGAGTGGCAAAATACTGACTGATTGAGTGGCTAAATATTACTGGCAGATTGAGTGACAAAATACTGGCATATTGACCAACTGCTCCCAACTACCCTCCATATTACACTAGACCTGGATAACATGCTTGTGAGGGAAGGTGGGGCGAGTGGGAGATAATGTCGGGGGGTCCTGAGGGCCAGAAAATTTGTTCAGTAAGGGGCCCTGGAATTCCTGGTGGCGGCCCTGTGAGGAGATCGGCAGGGAATTGAGGTAGTATGCCTATGATTAAGTGCAAAGTAGCACGAAAGGCATAAGGCGATGATTCTTTGGAGGATTTCTTGGTCTGTAGATGCACAAATTTTATATGGAATAAAACACTGATTTATTACACTTCATTGTGTAGTCTGTCTCCCTGCTCCTTTCTCCGTGACATATTTTCTACTTTTGGGGCTCGGAATGCCAGGCGAGTTTGAAAACAGCATCCATTTGCATACATTGGAGGAGCAAATGGTGGGTTAAGATGTAAGTTGTATGCAACTAATAGTTTTAATATCGACTCATTTCCACTAAATTTCGACTTTAGTTGGATATGGAACTAACATACTCAATTTCAACTTATTTTGACTCAATTTTGACTTTAGTTGTGTATGTAACTAATAGATTCAATTTTGACTCATTTCCACTCAATTTCGACTTTATTTGTTGTATATGGCAATTCAGATTAATTTTCACTCAGTTTCAACTTTAGTTGTATATGTAACTAGACTCAGTTTCAACTTAATTCGACTTTAGTTGTATATGTAACTTATAGACACAATTTTGACTTTAGTTGTTGTATATGTATGTATAATTGTATAAGGTTGGGGAATTTGAATGAAAGAGGCAAATTTTATTCAAATTTCATCCCCATACCTTGTACTATTGAGCTTAGGAAACGTTTCTGTTTGTTTTAGGACGACATTCGGTCAAAACTCGGCTTTTTCATCCGAATTCTTATACTAATGAATATATGTGAATTTTCTATTCGTACGAATGAAAATAACGAAACTATAATAATGAATGAATTTTGTCAAAAATGAATGCAGCAATGGACAAAAATTTTAGTTTTGCCCAACTCTACTATGTATCTATGTAACATTGTACCAGACACAGCCACACATGTTGTTTGCTCATGAGTGATCCACTTATTAAAAAAAACCTCACATCAGCAGACTCCGACAGTAGCCTCTATGGCATGTAATCCATCTTATTTCATGTGTGCAAAATCAGTTATAAAATATTGACTCCAAAACACATGCCTTCAGTCTCAGTACAAATTTGACTTTTCTAGTCTTTCTTCCTAACTAAAATTTTCCATTCCCCTTATTAGTTTTGTCGCACTTTTCACAACTTCATTAAGGCAGTGTGAGTGAGCATGCAGGCCCTCTAAACAGCCACTTAATTTGTTTATATGTTAGTGCCACCACTGATAGTAGTAAACGCCTGTAATAATCGTCCAGTGGTAGTAGTAAAAGCTAATACTGTACAGCTATAATTACGTATACAACTCCTGATTGCCGCACTGGTGAGACAATTTTCACAATGCTTTATCCAGTTCATACATGTCCATCTTACCAGCGAGTTTATTATAACTTACTGTTCATTAAACCATACGTTACTACACTAACTTAGCTCCCTAGCCCCTTATTGGCTGTCCCCTCGAACCCAACTGCTAAGTGTTTTTTTACGCATTAAATATAAATCTCTGCTACTACCCAGATTTTCAGTGCTTTACCATCAAGTCAATTTCCACCCAATTCCAGATTTCTACAATATCCAGTTATTATTATTTTTTCTACTGGCAGGCAGGTAAGAATTAGATTTGAACACAATGTTAAGCCTTTGAAGACAATATCAAAGCCAGTATGTTTTAAAAAAAAAGTTGCCAACCATAGTTGATTATGTCAATACTATGATTTTCTACCATTTTCTACCATATTACTTTATATGTTTATGGAATTTATTAATCAAAGTTTAGAAGCAGCAAACGGTTGGTGGAGGGAGCTCACAGTAGACAGGGAATGCCAAAATTAAGCCATTTTAATAAATCATGTAAAAGGCAGGTACAAAAAAGAAACTGGACAAGACACAGTGAAAAAAGAGACACCTTACCTTTTTTCACTGTGTCTTGTCTAGTTTCTTTTTTGTACCTGCCTTTTACATGATTTATTAAAATGGCTTAATTTTGGCATTCCCTGTCTACTGTGAGCTCCCTCCGCAAACCGTTTGCTGCTTCTAAACTTTGATTGATTATTCAGGCAGGATAGCCTGGCGTCGAGGGAGGCTCCACTTTGTCTACTTTGGGCTAAAATAGGAGGAATCATTTTTACCTGGCTTTTGACCGAGGAGGTCCTTCAGTTTATTTGTTTTTATGGAATTTATTACCTGGGAAAGTCAGCAATAAATGACAGACCTGTTAATCTCAACACCTGTTAATCTCAATTGACCTATTCGTATGAATGGGGACTCTATTTCGGTTTATAGAAAGCCAATAGCATTACATGTATTTCATAAACCGAAAGTCTATAAAACAAAAGACATTCGGTTTATAGACTTTCGGTTTATGGAATACATGTAATGCTATTGCTATTCTATAAACCGAAATAGAGTCCCCATTCATGAATAGGTCAATTAATACTATCAGCAATATTAATATTTAATAATTATAATCATTATCAGTTGCTTCTGTAGCACAAATGTATTGCAGAGGGGTAGGGCCACCATCATAAATTTTGGGGCCCCTTGCAGAGCAAATAGTCTGGGCCCCTCCCATAAATATACCTCCCACTCCCTGGTCTATGGTGCTGCTAATTTGAAGGAGGCTAGCATTTATATAAGGATTTTCTTCTGGCTGGTGCGCTGTGCCCTTTCTCTCTTGTCATAGAGCGCTGGATGTGCACCAAACAGAAAGCAGTATTTTCCGCTGCAGCTGCCCCCCACTTGAAAATAAATCAACTCTGATTGTAAGGTGGCCGCCTTCATTTCTGAAAAAAGAAAAGGCCTGAATATAGGGAAAAACATGTTGCTAGTAAATAACTTTGCTGCTGCCAGCTGGCACTACACACTACTGCTAAGTCTTTTGTCTACAATGACTCACAAATCCTTGGGAGATTTCCCCAAGGAAACATCATTTATCCTAAATTTTGCATTTTAATTAGCATACCCAAAGTGAATAACTTTACATTTGTCTATATTAACCCACTGGTGACTGGATTGTTTTCGCTGTGTCTTACCCTTGGTGACAAAGGCTGTTATAACACTTTACCAGTGTTTGTGTTTAGCTGTAATTCTTCTCAAATTTCATTTAATGTAACCAGACATATTATATATTGTTTTTATCAGTATAAGAAGGGCTTTCTTAAGATAGTATTTTCCACTGCATTATATAATTTACTATAAACAAATCATAAAATATGTTGACAAATTGAAAAACAAAAACACTTTTTTTAAATGTTTAGTTCTTTAAGTACCCATGCGTGTTTACCATTCAATCCCTGGGAGTTTGTCTACCTTAACATCATTTAATTGTTTATTTTGTATTTGCTTCCAAAGGGTATACATTTATATGCTTTTTATTTGTAATGTTAGTTTCAATGTATTCCACTTTACTTATGTTTTTTGTTTTTCCCCCAGCAAATAATCTGTACTAGTCAATGAGAGCCAGGGATGCATTAATCCTGCTACAGGTAGCCTGTCAGGCTTTGAGGCCTGAGCGCACCATACCCCAGGTGCGCTCAGGGGCGTCATACTCTGGCACCACAGCCGGTGCATATAGCACATTGTGTCATGGCTGGTTGGGGGTGCGTGTCATAATATCTGTGGGAGCGACGCAATTTGGAGAATCGATGGAGGCGGGGCATTATGGGGTCTGAGGAGGAGGGCTGGACCTGAGGCTGGTGGGCGGTGCTTCAGTCCTATAAAAAACCCTGCACACCAGTCATTATTTGCTTTCATATTAACCTCTTGGCGACACAGGACGGACTAGGTCCGTCCTGTGTGCCGAGGCGTTAGTGACACAGGACGGACCTAGTCCGTTCTGTGTCAACACGAGCACTGAAAGCAGAGTTTTTCTGCTTTCAGTGCTCTAATGGTATTGTAACGATGCTTCCGTATGGAAGCATCGTACAATACTAAAAAAAATGCCCGTCGGCATTTCGATCGCTCCGGAGAGTGATTGAAATGCCGGTTTTAAAGGCACAGCGCTTTTAAAACACGTGCATTTCAAAAACGAGCATAGGAAGCAAATTTTTCGCTTCCTATGCTCAGCAAGTGTTTCTGATTGCCTCGCAAGTCGAGGCAATCAGGAACACAAAAAAAAAAATGCACGATCTTGGTCACTGTGTGACCAAGATGGCGCTGCCCTTCTAAGGGCAAGAGCACAGGAGGCAGGAAGTACCTGCTTCCTGTGCTCTTCCTGCAGTCACACGATTGCCTCTTCACAGAGGCAATCAGTGACTGCCAGGCACACTGACAAGCAGTGGGGATGCTCTGATGAGTACCCCCACTGACTCGTCAGATCAATATTAACCCTATATTGATCTGACCAGTTATGATCTGCCTCCCTCTCCTCACATATTTTTTAGTGAGGGAGAGAGACAGATCAAAGTAAGAAAAGTAAGTAAAAGTAAAAAAAAAAAAAAAATACACAACACACGAATAATAAAACAATAAAAAAAACATTTATTAAAGCAATTCCCTGCGTTTAACCCCTTCCCTGCCACTGATCTTGCGTAAGCAGTGATCGTGCACATCAGCGCATTTATTTTTGCTGTTTGTGCCTTTTTTAGGGGTTAATTTTTTTTGTACTGTAATTTATTACAGTATTACAAAGGCTCTTCTAAGAGTTATTAATCCCTTCTATGCTGTCGATCACTGCTTACGCAATGATATTGACGCCAAAGCAATTTTTATCTGTCTGCATATTTTTTTTTACACATACCCGCTAGGGGATTACATGTTAAGTAAAAGTATTTGAGATTTTTTTTTTTAAGCTGTCTGAGCGCATAGCGATCAGTAACAGCGAATTAGTGGCAAAGGCGGTTTGGTGATTTCTCAATTAAGTTCACCATTCGCCCTGGTCAGATCAAAATTGGTCGGATCAATATTCACAAATATTGATCTGCCTCCCTCTCCTCACTTACATTTTTGTGACGGAAAGAGACAGATCAGTATTAGTGATATAAAATAACATTTTATAAAATTGGCAGGTTTTATGAAAGTCTTTCACTGTGTATTAACCCCTTCCCTGCCATTCCTCACTGTATAAGCAGTAATCTTGCACAGCAACAGTATGTTTTGCTGTCTGCACTGTTTTATGGATTAATTACTTTGTACTGTAATGTATTACAGTACTACATAGGCTCTTCTAAGAGCTATTAACCCCTTCTTTGCTCGAGATCACTGCTTATGCACTGATTCTGAGGCCGCGGACTCAGGGTTCGATTTTGACCCTGGTCAGCTTTCTGATACATCATCTAGTGATGTATCGGTGGCTGCTGAGCCCTTGCCACAAGGAGTGATGGGTGTCTACCGTTAAAAAATATATGGTTTGGTGGGGGTAAATTACTTTGGCTGGCTTCAAAGAATATCCCATATAGGACAAGTTGGAATTTTGAGATGCGCATCTCACAAATGTTGCCTTCTAGCCAAAAACAAACCAACAAACCTATGCATTGGTGCTATCCCTGTACTCGGGAGATGTTGCTGAACACATATTGGGTTGTTGTTTGGCAGTGACATATACCAGAATCTGTGAATTCATGCCTGAAGTACAATGCATGTGGAAAAAAAACTCCCAAAAAAGTACTACCACAAACTTTTACAAAGGCTGGTGGTAGAATTAGTACATATACAGTATTAAAATACCACCAATTGAAATACCTTCGGATGTCTATTTTTCAAAAATATATGGTTTGATGGGGTAAAATTCATTGGACGGCTTTAAAAATGTTCCAAATGGAACCTGGGCGCAGGCTTACTACATGTCAAAATTCCAGGTTGGAATTGCGCCCCCCCTAAATGTGGCCTTTTAGCCCCAAAACAAACCAACAAACCTATGCATGGGGGGTATCCCTGTACTCAGGAGATGTTGTTGAACACATATTGAGGTGTTGGTTGGCAGTGGCAAATACCAGAATGTGAAAATTCCTGCCTGAACTACAATGTGTGTGGGGAAAAAATGACATCCGAACCCTTTGACATCGGTTGGTGGTAGAATTAGCACTTGGAAAGTGTTAAAATACCACAATTTTAAATACCCTAGGATGTCTAGTTTTCCAAAATATATGGTTTGATGGGGTAAAATACTTTGACAGGCTTCAAAAGTGTCCCAAATGGAACATGGGCGCAGGCTGACTACATGTCAAAATTCCAACTTGGAAATGCACCCCCCCCCTAAACGTGGCCTTTTAGCCCCCAAACAACCCAACAAACCTATGCATGGATGGTATCCCTGTACTCAGGAGATGTTGCTGAACACATATTGGGGTGTTGTTTTGCACTGACACATAACAGGATCTGTGAATTCATGCTCGAAGTACAATGTATGTGGAAACAAAACATTAAAAAATTACTAACCTAAAATTTGACAAAGGCTGGTGGTAGAATTAGTGCATGGAAAGTGTTAAAATACTATCATTTGAAATACCATAGGGTGTCTAGTTTGCTAAAATGTATGGTTTTGTGGGGTAAAATACACATTCTGGCTTCACAAATGTCCCAAATGGAACATGGACGAGGGTTTTCTGTATGTCAGAATTCCAAGTTGAAAAAACATTAGAAAGTCAGAGAGTTGAGCATATAGTGAGGGGAAAAAAAGTATTTCAGCATCAGCATCTGCTGATTTTGAACATTTGCCCACTGACAAAGAAATGATCAGTTTATAATTTTAATGGTAGATGTATTTTAACAGTGAGAGACAGAATAACAAAATAAATCCAGAAAAATGCATGTCAAAAAAGGTATACATTTGCATGTCATTGGGTGAAATAAGTATTTGATCCCCTGTCAATCAGCAAGAGGAGGGTGGCATAAAATGAGCAAAATACTGGCATATTGAGTGGCTAAATAATGGCATATTGAGTGACAATATACTGGCAGATTGAGTGGCTAAATAATGGCATATTGAGTGGCAAAATACTGGCATACTGAGTGGCTAAATCCTGGCATATTGAGTGGCTATATCCTGGCATATTGAGTGGCAAAATACTGGCACACTGAGTGACAATATACTGGCATATTGAGTGGCTAAATCCTGGCATATTGAATGCTTAAATACTGGCATATTGAGTGGCAAAATACTGGCATACTGAGTGGCTAAATCCTGGCATATTAAGTGGATAAATCCTGGCATATTGAATGGCTAAATCCTGGCATATTGAGTGGCAAAATACTGGCATACTGAGTGGCAAAATACTGTAATATGAAATGGCTAAATACTGGCATACTGAGTGGCAAAATACTGACTGATTGAGTGGCTAAATATTACTGGCAGATTGAGTGACAAAATACTGGCATATTGACCAACTGCTCCCAACTACCCTCCATATTACACTAGACCTGGATAACATGCTTGTGAGGGAAGGTGGGGCGAGTGGGAGATAATGTCGGGGGGTCCTGAGGGCCAGAAAATTTGTTCAGTAAGGGGCCCTGGAATTCCTGGTGGCGGCCCTGTGAGGAGATCGGCAGGGAATTGAGGTAGTATGCCTATGATTAAGTGCAAAGTAGCACGAAAGGCATAAGGCGATGATTCTTTGGAGGATTTCTTGGTCTGTAGATGCACAAATTTTATATGGAATAAAACACTGATTTATTACACTTCATTGTGTAGTCTGTCTCCCTGCTCCTTTCTCCGTGACATATTTTCTACTTTTGGGGCTCGGAATGCCAGGCGAGTTTGAAAACAGCATCCATTTGCATACATTGGAGGAGCAAATGGTGGGTTAAGATGTAAGTTGTATGCAACTAATAGTTTTAATATCGACTCATTTCCACTAAATTTCGACTTTAGTTGGATATGGAACTAACATACTCAATTTCAACTTATTTTGACTCAATTTTGACTTTAGTTGTGTATGTAACTAATAGATTCAATTTTGACTCATTTCCACTCAATTTCGACTTTATTTGTTGTATATGGCAATTCAGATTAATTTTCACTCAGTTTCAACTTTAGTTGTATATGTAACTAGACTCAGTTTCAACTTAATTCGACTTTAGTTGTATATGTAACTTATAGACACAATTTTGACTTTAGTTGTTGTATATGTATGTATAATTGTATAAGGTTGGGGAATTTGAATGAAAGAGGCAAATTTTATTCAAATTTCATCCCCATACCTTGTACTATTGAGCTTAGGAAACGTTTCTGTTTGTTTTAGGACGACATTCGGTCAAAACTCGGCTTTTTCATCCGAATTCTTATACTAATGAATATATGTGAATTTTCTATTCGTACGAATGAAAATAACGAAACTATAATAATGAATGAATTTTGTCAAAAATGAATGCAGCAATGGACAAAAATTTTAGTTTTGCCCAACTCTACTATGTATCTATGTAACATTGTACCAGACACAGCCACACATGTTGTTTGCTCATGAGTGATCCACTTATTAAAAAAAACCTCACATCAGCAGACTCCGACAGTAGCCTCTATGGCATGTAATCCATCTTATTTCATGTGTGCAAAATCAGTTATAAAATATTGACTCCAAAACACATGCCTTTAGTCTCAGTACAAATTTGACTTTTCTAGTCTTTCTTCCTAACTAAAATTTTCCATTCCCCTTATTAGTTTTGTCGCACTTTTCACAACTTCATTAAGGCAGTGTGAGTGAGCATGCAGGCCCTCTAAACAGCCACTTAGTTTGTTTATATGTTAGTGCCACCACTGATAGTAGTAAACGCCTGTAATAATCGTCCAGTGGTAGTAGTAAAAGCTAATACTGTACAGCTATAATTACGTATACAACTCCTGATTGCCGCACTGGTGAGACAATTTTCACAATGCTTTATCCAGTTCATACATGTCCATCTTACCAGCGAGTTTATTATAACTTACTGTTCATTAAACCATACGTTACTACACTAACTTAGCTCCCTAGCCCCTTATTGGCTGTCCCCTCGAACCCAACTGCTAAGTGTTTTTTTACGCATTAAATATAAATCTCTGCTACTACCCAGATTTTCAGTGCTTTACCATCAAGTCAATTTCCACCCAATTCCAGATTTCTACAATATCCAGTTATTATTATTTTTTCTACTGGCAGGCAGGTAAGAATTAGATTTGAACACAATGTTAAGCCTTTGAAGACAATATCAAAGCCAGTATGTTTTAAAAAAAAAGTTGCTTTTTCATCCGAATTCTTATACTAATGAATATATGTGAATTTTCTATTCGTACGAATGAAAATAACGAAACTATAATAATGAATGAATTTTGTCAAAAATGAATGCAGCAATGGACAAAAATTTTAGTTTTGCCCAACTCTACTATGTATCTATGTAACATTGTACCAGACACAGCCACACATGTTGTTTGCTCATGAGTGATCCACTTATTAAAAAAAACCTCACATCAGCAGACTCCGACAGTAGCCTCTATGGCATGTAATCCATCTTATTTCATGTGTGCAAAATCAGTTATAAAATATTGACTCCAAAACACATGCCTTCAGTCTCAGTACAAATTTGACTTTTCTAGTCTTTCTTCCTAACTAAAATTTTCCATTCCCCTTATTAGTTTTGTCGCACTTTTCACAACTTCATTAAGGCAGTGTGAGTGAGCATGCAGGCCCTCTAAACAGCCACTTAGTTTGTTTATATGTTAGTGCCACCACTGATAGTAGTAAACGCCTGTAATAATCGTCCAGTGGTAGTAGTAAAAGCTAATACTGTACAGCTATAATTACGTATACAACTCCTGATTGCCGCACTGGTGAGACAATTTTCACAATGCTTTATCCAGTTCATACATGTCCATCTTACCAGCGAGTTTATTATAACTTACTGTTCATTAAACCATACGTTACTACACTAACTTAGCTCCCTAGCCCCTTATTGGCTGTCCCCTCGAACCCAACTGCTAAGTGTTTTTTTACGCATTAAATATAAATCTCTGCTACTACCCAGATTTTCAGTGCTTTACCATCAAGTCAATTTCCACCCAATTCCAGATTTCTACAATATCCAGTTATTATTATTTTTTCTACTGGCAGGCAGGTAAGAATTAGATTTGAACACAATGTTAAGCCTTTGAAGACAATATCAAAGCCGGTATGTTTTAAAAAAAAAGTTGCCAACCATAGTTGATTATGTCAATACTATGATTTTCTACCATTTTCTACCATATTACTTTATATGTTTATGGAATTTATTAATCAAAGTTTAGAAGCAGCAAACGGTTGGTGGAGGGAGCTCACAGTAGACAGGGAATGCCAAAATTAAGCCATTTTAATAAATCATGTAAAAGGCAGGTACAAAAAAGAAACTGGACAAGACACAGTGAAAAAAGAGACACCTTACCTTTTTTCACTGTGTCTTGTCTAGTTTCTTTTTTGTACCTGCCTTTTACATGATTTATTAAAATGGCTTAATTTTGGCATTCCCTGTCTACTGTGAGCTCCCTCCGCAAACCGTTTGCTGCTTCTAAACTTTGATTGATTATTCAGGCAGGATAGCCTGGCGTCGAGGGAGGCTCCACTTTGTCTACTTTGGGCTAAAATAGGAGGAATCATTTTTACCTGGCTTTTGACCGAGGAGGTCCTTCAGTTTATTTGTTTTTATGGAATTTATTACCTGGGAAAGTCAGCAATAAATGACAGACCTGTTAATCTCAACACCTGTTAATCTCAATTGACCTATTCGTATGAATGGGGACTCTATTTCGGTTTATAGAAAGCCAATAGCATTACATGTATTTCATAAACCGAAAGTCTATAAAACAAAAGACATTCGGTTTATAGACTTTCGGTTTATGGAATACATGTAATGCTATTGCTATTCTATAAACCGAAATAGAGTCCCCATTCATGAATAGGTCAATTAATACTATCAGCAATATTAATATTTAATAATTATAATCATTATCAGTTGCTTCTGTAGCACAAATGTATTGCAGAGGGGTAGGGCCACCATCATAAATTTTGGGGCCCCTTGCAGAGCAAATAGTCTGGGCCCCTCCCATAAATATACCTCCCACTCCCTGGTCTATGGTGCTGCTAATTTGAAGGAGGCTAGCATTTATATAAGGATTTTCTTCTGGCTGGTGCGCTGTGCCCTTTCTCTCTTGTCATAGAGCGCTGGATGTGCACCAAACAGAAAGCAGTATTTTCCGCTGCAGCTGCCCCCCACTTGAAAATAAATCAACTCTGATTGTAAGGTGGCCGCCTTCATTTCTGAAAAAAGAAAAGGCCTGAATATAGGGAAAAACATGTTGCTAGTAAATAACTTTGCTGCTGCCAGCTGGCACTGCACACTACTGCTAAGTCTTTTGTCTACAATGACTCACAAATCCTTGGGAGATTTCCCCAAGGAAACATCATTTATCCTAAATTTTGCATTTTAATTAGCATACCCAAAGTGAATAACTTTACATTTGTCTATATTAACCCACTGGTGACTGGATTGTTTTCGCTGTGTCTTACCCTTGGTGACAAAGGCTGTTATAACACTTTACCAGTGTTTGTGTTTAGCTGTAATTCTTCTCAAATTTCATTTAATGTAACCAGACATATTATATATTGTTTTTATCAGTATAAGAAGGGCTTTCTTAAGATAGTATTTTCCACTGCATTATATAATTTACTATAAACAAATCATAAAATATGTTGACAAATTGAAAAACAAAAACACTTTTTTTAAATGTTTAGTTCTTTAAGTACCCATGCGTGTTTACCATTCAATCCCTGGGAGTTTGTCTACCTTAACATCATTTAATTGTTTATTTTGTATTTGCTTCCAAAGGGTATACATTTATATGCTTTTTATTTGTAATGTTAGTTTCAATGTATTCCACTTTACTTATGTTTTTTGTTTTTCCCCCAGCAAATAATCTGTACTAGTCAATGAGAGCCAGGGATGCATTAATCCTGCTACAGGTAGCCTGTCAGGCTTTGAGGCCTGAGCGCACCATACCCCAGGTGCGCTCAGGGGCGTCATACTCTGGCACCACAGCCGGTGCATATAGCACATTGTGTCATGGCTGGTTGGGGGTGCGTGTCATAATATCTGTGGGAGCGACGCAATTTGGAGAATCGATGGAGGCGGGGCATTATGGGGTCTGAGGAGGAGGGCTGGACCTGAGGCTGGTGGGCGGTGCTTCAGTCCTATAAAAAACCCTGCACACCAGTCATTATTTGCTTTCATATTAACCTCTTGGCGACACAGGACGGACTAGGTCCGTCCTGTGTGCCGAGGCGTTAGTGACACAGGACGGACCTAGTCCGTTCTGTGTCAACACGAGCACTGAAAGCAGAGTTTTTCTGCTTTCAGTGCTCTAATGGTATTGTAACGATGCTTCCGTATGGAAGCATCGTACAATACTAAAAAAAATGCCCGTCGGCATTTCGATCGCTCCGGAGAGTGATTGAAATGCCGGTTTTAAAGGCACAGCGCTTTTAAAACACGTGCATTTCAAAAACGAGCATAGGAAGCAAATTTTTCGCTTCCTATGCTCAGCAAGTGTTTCTGATTGCCTCGCAAGTCGAAGCAATCAGGAACACAAAAAAAAAAATGCACGATCTTGGTCACTGTGTGACCAAGATGGCGCTGCCCTTCTAAGGGCAAGAGCACAGGAGGCAGGAAGTACCTGCTTCCTGTGCTCTTCCTGCAGTCACACGATTGCCTCTTCACAGAGGCAATCAGTGACTGCCAGGCACACTGACAAGCAGTGGGGATGCTCTGATGAGTACCCCCACTGACTCGTCAGATCAATATTAACCCTATATTGATCTGACCAGTTATGATCTGCCTCCCTCTCCTCACATATTTTTTAGTGAGGGAGAGAGACAGATCAAAGTAAGAAAAGTAAGTAAAAGTAAAAAAAAAAAAAAAATACACAACACACGAATAATAAAACAATAAAAAAAACATTTATTAAAGCAATTCCCTGCGTTTAACCCCTTCCCTGCCACTGATCTTGCGTAAGCAGTGATCGTGCACATCAGCGCATTTATTTTTGCTGTTTGTGCCTTTTTTAGGGGTTAATTTTTTTTGTACTGTAATTTATTACAGTATTACAAAGGCTCTTCTAAGAGTTATTAATCCCTTCTATGCTGTCGATCACTGCTTACGCAATGATATTGACGCCAAAGCAATTTTTATCTGTCTGCATATTTTTTTTTACACATACCCGCTAGGGGATTACATGTTAAGTAAAAGTATTTGAGATTTTTTTTTTTAAGCTGTCTGAGCGCATAGCGATCAGTAACAGCGAATTAGTGGCAAAGGCGGTTTGGTGATTTCTCAATTAAGTTCACCATTCGCCCTGGTCAGATCAAAATTGGTCGGATCAATATTCACAAATATTGATCTGCCTCCCTCTCCTCACTTACATTTTTGTGACGGAAAGAGACAGATCAGTATTAGTGATATAAAATAACATTTTATAAAATTGGCAGGTTTTATGAAAGTCTTTCACTGTGTATTAACCCCTTCCCTGCCATTCCTCACTGTATAAGCAGTAATCTTGCACAGCAACAGTATGTTTTGCTGTCTGCACTGTTTTATGGATTAATTACTTTGTACTGTAATGTATTACAGTACTACATAGGCTCTTCTAAGAGCTATTAACCCCTTCTTTGCTCGAGATCACTGCTTATGCACTGATTCTGAGGCCGCGGACTCAGGGTTCGATTTTGACCCTGGTCAGCTTTCTGATACATCATCTAGTGATGTATCGGTGGCTGCTGAGCCCTTGCCACAAGGAGTGATGGGTGTCTACCGTTAAAAAATATATGGTTTGGTGGGGGTAAATTACTTTGGCTGGCTTCAAAGAATATCCCATATAGGACAAGTTGGAATTTTGAGATGCGCATCTCACAAATGTTGCCTTCTAGCCAAAAACAAACCAACAAACCTATGCATTGGTGCTATCCCTGTACTCGGGAGATGTTGCTGAACACATATTGGGTTGTTGTTTGGCAGTGACATATACCAGAATCTGTGAATTCATGCCTGAAGTACAATGCATGTGGAAAAAAAACTCCCAAAAAAGTACTACCACAAACTTTTACAAAGGCTGGTGGTAGAATTAGTACATATACAGTATTAAAATACCACCATTTGAAATACCTTCGGATGTCTATTTTTCAAAAATATATGGTTTGATGGGGTAAAATTCATTGGACGGCTTTAAAAATGTTCCAAATGGAACCTGGGCGCAGGCTTACTACATGTCAAAATTCCAGGTTGGAATTGCGCCCCCCCTAAATGTGGCCTTTTAGCCCCAAAACAAACCAACAAACCTATGCATGGGGGGTATCCCTGTACTCAGGAGATGTTGTTGAACACATATTGAGGTGTTGGTTGGCAGTGGCAAATACCAGAATGTGAAAATTCCTGCCTGAACTACAATGTGTGTGGGGAAAAAATGACATCCGAACCCTTTGACATCGGTTGGTGGTAGAATTAGCACTTGGAAAGTGTTAAAATACCACAATTTTAAATACCCTAGGATGTCTAGTTTTCCAAAATATATGGTTTGATGGGGTAAAATACTTTGACAGGCTTCAAAAGTGTCCCAAATGGAACATGGGCGCAGGCTGACTACATGTCAAAATTCCAACTTGGAAATGCACCCCCCCCTAAACGTGGCCTTTTAGCCCCCAAACAACCCAACAAACCTATGCATGGATGGTATCCCTGTACTCAGGAGATGTTGCTGAACACATATTGGGGTGTTGTTTTGCACTGACACATAACAGGATCTGTGAATTCATGCTCGAAGTACAATGTATGTGGAAACAAAACATTAAAAAATTACTAACCTAAAATTTGACAAAGGCTGGTGGTAGAATTAGTGCATGGAAAGTGTTAAAATACTATCATTTGAAATACCATAGGGTGTCTAGTTTGCTAAAATGTATGGTTTTGTGGGGTAAAATACACATTCTGGCTTCACAAATGTCCCAAATGGAACATGGACGAGGGTTTTCTGTATGTCAGAATTCCAAGTTGAAAAAACAAAAAGCGCACCTCTCAAATGTGGCCTTTTAACCCCCAAATAATCTAACTAACCTACACATGGGTGGTATCCCTGTGCTCAGGAGATGTTGCTGAACACATATTGAGGTGTTGTTTGGGACTGACACATAATAGGATCTGTGAATTCATGCCCGAAGTACAATGTATGTGAAAAAAAATGACTATCCATAACATTGACATAGGCTGGTGGTAGAATTAGTGCATGGAAAGTGTTAAAATACTACCATTTGAAATACCCTATGGTGTCTAGATTTCAAAAATATATGGCTTTGTGGGGTAGAATACACTTGTTGGCTTTAAAAATGTCCCAAATGGGACATGGGCGCAGGTTTTCTGCACGTCAGAATTCCAAGTTGGAAAACCAAAAAGCGCACCTCTCAAATGTGGCCTTTTAACCCCCAAATAACCTAACCAACCTATACATGGGTGGTATCCCTGTACTCAGGAGATATTGCTGAACACATATTGAGGTGTTGTTTGGCACTGACCTATAACAGGATCTGTGAATTCATGCCCAAAGTACAATGTATGTGAAAAAAAATTACTACCCAAAACATTGACATAGGCTGGTAGTATAATTAGTGCATGGAAAGTGTTAAAATACTAACATTTGAAATACCCTAGGGTGTCTAGTTTAAAAAAAAAATATGGCTTTGTGGGGTAGAATACACTTTCTGCGCACCCCCTAAATGTGGCCTTTTAGCCCCAAAACAAACCAACAAACCTATGCATGGGTGGTATGCCTGTACTCAGGAGATGTTGCTGAACACATATTGAGGTGTTATTTGGAAATACCCCTTCACATTTTAAGGTAATGTTTACCTAAATTGCAATCTATGTGAAAAATGTAAAAAAAAGATTTTTTGCTGCAAACTTTGGCAAAGATTGGTGGTAAAATGGCTACATGAAATGTGTCAAAATACCCCAAGTTAAATGCCCTGGGTGGTCTAGTTTTCAAAAATATGTACATGTTGGGGTCATTCATGGATTTAGTACAGAAATCAGTGTTACAATGTCACTATCGCTAATTTTGAAAAAAAGGATTTTAAAATAGCTTTGCTCTACTTATAGTTCTGGCCCTGTAACATGAATAAAAAAGCACAAAAACATAAAACATGGGCTATTTCTGAACTCAGGACATATATTAGATAAAAACGATATATAGTTTGTGCGGGTACACTAAATGAGACAGAAATAAATTACAGCAATACACAAACACCTCAGAAATGTTAAAACAGCCCATGTCACCAAGCGTCGGACAAGCCAAAAAAGTCATGTCACTAAGGGGTTAAGCTATCAGGTCTCTGTTCCTAGTCTCCTGTGTGTTTACCCTTTGCTTGCTGGTTCCCCTATTTTACATTGATCTCCCTGGCTTTTGACCTTTGGCTTGCTCCTAGACTTCCAATACTCTCCATTCCCAACTCTTTGGCTTTGTTCCTGCGTATCTCTGAACTCTCCTATACTGACCTTGGCTGGCTCCTGAATCACTCTGACCTCCTCTACTCTGCTTTTGGCTTAATCTTAACCAGTTGCTTACCCCGCTACTACCTACAGTTATCCCATCCAGAATACTGTGGCTTCCCTGCTACGCGCTCCAACCCTGCACCATGATAGGCCCGACATAGCCTTTTAAAAATGTATTGTGTTGTTGGAACCCACAACTATTTGCATTTTTAATTAATCTAAAAAGATAACATTTTATGGTCAATATATGACCCTGTTGGTGTCTGTACTAGTTGAAAAAATAAATAAAACAGAAACGTATTGCTTTTAGCAGAGATAGTTGTTCAAAATTTTTCAAAATCACCATATCTGGTGGTAAGTAACAAATACCTACTAATTTTTTCTGGCCAGTTCTACCCCGAATGACTATTTCAACCAACAAGGATTCACTACAGTCATCATATTTATGCTCCTGTTACTGAGCCAGTAATGCCGATTTGACATACAGACAGACCCCATCCACCGGTTTTGTTTGACCTGTCTTTTCTAAACAACATGTAGCCCTTCAAATTAATTGACCAATCATGTGTGTCACCCCACCATGGTATGCTGTTTTATTATACATTTGTTCTACTTATATATGGCTGCTCTGAGAGTCACTATACATGGTATATTTGCAAAATGATTTTAATTATGCATTGTACTATAGTACAATTTAAAATAAATACCATTCTATAATGACCAGAATAAAAATAGCAGTCAGTCATCTGACACAATTAAACATTATAAGCAGACTTATAAATAACACTTCCTGGTTTATTACCATACACTTTACATAAGCTGTGTACATGTTGAAAGCAGGATGAAGGTCAAATGTTTAGTAAACTGCTCTGTGCTACACTCACAAGGTTGTGGATTACAAAATAGTAAAAAAATGATTGAGTAATAGCAGACAAAAATAATATAATCTCTGTTGGGGACGTGTCTGCAGGTATTTAGATTGACCAAGATGGACAGTGCTAACATAGTGTGCCTTGTAGGTTGGTACACTCTCAGGAACCTCTAACAAGTTTTTATGGATGTGTTTATTTTTCTTGATTGAGTCATATCAGAAGAACCTATCCAACTAAGCACACACATATATCTTTAGTGTTCTAGATTCAAAATCCCAGACAAGACTTCTACATGAGGGATTCAGACATACCAGATGTACATCCATCAGGCACAGAGAAGGATTTGCACATGCTATCAGAGTTCTTCCTTTGAAGTGGCACAACTAAGCTAAAAGTAGTTGTAGACCATCCTAAGTGGGTTTTATCTAGTAAGTCAGGCTTCTTGACCACAGTGAGTGCTTTACAATGTTGGGCTACGTTTTGTAAACTTTGAGTCCTAATACAAAGATGAGGCCCAAAGTGTCTTTACCATTTAATAGCCCTAGCATCACCTCCAGAAAATCACATACTCCATCCAAAGCTCAGCTATTGAAATTAGTAGAAAGAGTTATAACATTTTACCATACAGTTTCACACTGTCTTCACGTGAAAGATCTAACACTTTCACGCAGAAGCTCACACAGTATAGAATGGTCATTAGTATTGAGTAAACGGAAAAACTATTGGTAATTACACTGCCACCACTGACACGGCAAACCACATTGCCGCAAATACGACCCAATCAACACAAACACAATATCAAGGCAGCTCCTGGGTCACGCTAGCCTCCGAGCTGTTACTCAATAAATCTTAGTACACAATCCATCCCTATAAATATCCTAAGCATAAAGAAGCATAAATGCACACCACTGAACAGTTTTACAGACCTGGAGGTAGGATTTGTGCCTAAACACATTGGGTCACAACCGTAGGCAGCCAAAGACTTAATTACCAAAATTAAAAAGCATTATCTGACTATCTACTTTTTCCATCTATAGACAGACTACAAACATAATTATGTTGTTGCTCTACAACTCCTATCACCTTAAGTTAGTTTGGATATGGGTAATGGAAGCTGTAGTTCAACCAATGACTAAGGCCCTTTACATTATTTTAAAATTAAAGCCATAACATGACATTTATAGCCTTTTTATGCTTTATCAAGGTCTTAGTAAGAGGAAGCAATAGTCAGTCTATACTGTGTAATCACTCTATCACTATAATGAAATACACAGGTAGAGTGTTGACAAGAGACTCATATCTTTGCATATATTAATTTCAACAACAAGCTTTCGATTTTTTGGGTGTCACTATCCAGCACAATACTTATTGTACACATCTCTGCAGGTCTGCCAATAGCAAAACTTTTTTCTCAATAGGGTTGCCTTATATTCAGGCCTTTTCTTTTTTCGTAAATGAAGGGGGCCACCTTACAATCAGTGTTGCCTTATTTTCAAGGTAGGGTTTTGGGTTTTTCATTATGTGGTGGCGATCAAGTAACTGACACCACTATCCCTCCAGGAGGGTAGGGGCCTGACTGTATCTGGGGCTGGTCACAACAATGTCTTCTTGTCGGTGGGGAGTGGGGGCCTGCTGCAGCAGAAAAGACTGCTGTCCTGTTTGGTCCCCATCCAGCGCTCTGTGACAAGAGAGGAAGGGCACAGTGCACCAGTCGGGAGAAAATCTTCATATCCGTTCGAGCCTCCTTGAAAATTAGCAGTACCATAGACTAGGGAGCGGCAGGTATATTTATTGGAGGTTCCCAGACTATTTGCTCTGTAAGGGGCCCTAAAATTTATGATGGTGCCCTACCCCTCTGCCATTTATTTGTGCTACAGAACCAACATACTGATGATGATAATAAATATTGAATAATAATATATATATTACTGGAAGGGGGAATGCAGAGCATGTAAAATGTACACCCTCCCTATGAAAGCACAGATACTTGATTAGAAAAAACCTGAGATCCATTGGTTCATAGAAATTGAAACATGTCCATGTGCTCTGACAAAAAGATAATATAAAATAACACAAACACTAAGTTGTATGTTAGTCAGATAGTAGTATGGTTGACACTTTTTTTTTTGGAGAGAAATACCAAGTAGCTTTGTTACTTCTCTCACAGAGCTATAAATGGCTACTAGTCAACTGATATCTGGCCTGATGGTGAAACATTGTCTAGGGGGCATCCCTAGCTGTTAGTTTAAGGGGTTAATCAATATGGTGTTGAGATTAACAGGTCTGTAATTTATTGCTGACATTCCCAGATAATAAATCAGTAATATGGTAGAAAATGGTAGAAAATCATTGTCAGTCATAACTATGGTAATCAACTTTTTTTTTCAAAACATACTGGCTTTGATATTGTCTTCAAAGGCTTAACATTGTGTTCAAACCTAATTCGTACCTGCCTGCCAGTAGAAAAAATAATGATAACTGGATATTGTAGAATTCTGGAATTGGGTGGAAATTGACTTGATGGTAAATCATTAAAAATCTGGGTAGAAGCAGAGAGTTATATTTAATGCGTAACAAAACACTTAGCAGTTGAGTTTTAAGGCGCTAGGGAGCTGAGTTAGTGTAGTAACGTATGGTTTAATGCATAGTAAGTTATAATTAACTCCCTGGTAAGATGGACATGTAGGAATTGGATAAAGCATTGTGAAAATTGTCTCAGCAGTGGGTTGTAGGAGTTGTATACGTACCGTATTTGCTTGAATATAAGACGACCCTGATTATAAGACGACCCCCCAAACTTTGGATATTCCTTTAGGAAAAAAACTAAAAGCCTGAATATAAGACTACCCTATAGGAAAAAAGTTTAACTTGTATATATTCACATGTAAATTGCTTTTTAATATTTAATAAAAATTATGATATTAAACAAATGCATTTCTTGTTTTTATTTCCTTTTATGTGACAATGCTGCCTCTCTCCTCCCCCCACTGCGTTTTCTCTCTCCCCCTCCCACGTTGTATCTCCCTCCCCCCAAACTTCTCTCTCTCTCCCCCCCCTTCCTCCCCTTTTCTCTCTCTCCCCTCCCTCCGCTTGTCTTTCTCTCCCCCTCCCTCCCCTTGTCTTTCTCTCCCTTGTTTCTTTCTCCCCCTCCCCTTGTCTTTCTCTGCCCCCCCTCCCTCCCTCCCCTTGTCTTTCTCTGCTCCCCCCCTCATCTTTCTCTCCCTCTTCCCCTTGTCTTTGTCTCCCCCCTCCCTCCCCTTGTCTTCTCCCCCCTCCTCACCTGTCTCTTGCTCCCTGGTGGCTAGTCCGTCATAATAGACGGCAGTGTCGTGCAGACACGATATACGTAGACATCCTCCACTGCTGCCCAGCACTTCCGCCGGGACTTTTATGATGAAGCCAGAAGGACCCGGCTTCATAATAGAAGTCCCGGCGGTCGTGCCGGGTGGCGGGGGAGGATGTCCACCTGCTGTTAGCGAGGGGGATCCAGGTCCCCTGCAGCTCTGCAGGGGACCTCCTGGATCCCAGTCTTATAATCTGACCTCGATTTGAGGTCAGATTATACCACAACCTCGAATATAAGCATTTGTTCTGAAAAAACCTCGTCTTATATTCGAGAAAATACGGTAATTATAGCTGTACAGTTTTAGCTTTTACTACTACCACTGGAAGATTATTATAGGCGTCTACGACTATCAGTGGTGGCACTAACATATAAGCAAACTAAGTGGCTGTTTAGAGTGTGTGCATGCTCACTCACACTGCTTTAATGAGGGAGAGGCAAAAAGCTGAAGTGGGGCCAAATTTATCAAGGCAAAAGAGGTGCTATTTCTAAAAAAAAAAAAAAGTGCTAAATTTGGAGCAATCTTCCATAACTTTCATTTGGTTTCCATGGTTACTACTACTATATTAGCACTTTTTCCAGAAATACTGCCTTTTTTGTCTTGATAAATATGGCTTGTGGTGTCTCAATGTGATTTTCTTTCTTGTTCCCCCCCCCCCCCCAAAAAATAAAATAAATTTGAGAACTCCCCTGACTATTATTTAATTAGGAGCTGGGTAAGTGGAGTAAATAATTGTTATTTTTTTTCCAAAATGGCACCAATACATTATACCAGTAAGTAATGTTTATTGTCAAAAGTTTACACAGAGATTTAAAGAGTAAAGATAAGTCACTGTTGTATGGATTTCTCACCTTTTTGTGAGGATGGTTGATTGCAGACAGCGCTTCCTAATCCCATCCAACACTTTCCCTGGATAATTCAGCAGCAAAATGATAGTTCAGAAATCAATTCTTAGGCCCACAAGATAGGAGGTTGACAGGTACCTGCTAAGTCAGGGTCTCTCTTGCACAATTGGTGCAGTGGTTAATGACAGGACCCAAGATCTGCTCTTCCCCCAGGAATCTTCAGCTCAAATTACTAGCAGGATAAATATAGCTTCTGACTCTACTATCTCAAATTCTTGGTCTCAAGGCAATTAACCTCTCCCGTGCCGAACCTAAAGTGGTGTACTTGCATATCGTCACCAAATAAATATTCTTAACTGTTTACACCAACATTCAGAGGTAAAACAGTATTAAATGAAAAAATTGTGAAATACTGCTGATAGGGTCCTAATAATGGTCCTTTACTTTCTAGGCCATGGTGACTTACACCTGCTTCGTTATGAGTACCCCTGAAATTGGACAGTTTCTCTTCTGTTTTGAAAGGCCAAGTTTGAACTTCTAACTCAGCTATATACGCTTGTTCACTTGTCAGTTCACCACAGTTCACTTTTTAGTCAACAGAAAACTTTGAGCAAGATTTATCAATGTAAAACCAGAGCAAAGTGATTGGAACAGTGCATTACAAGCAACATAAGCACTCACAAGTATTTGATTACTCACTAAGATGTTTTGCACCAGCATTGTCATCTGAGGGTTAGCTAGGGTTGATTTGAGAGACAAATGTAACATTTAAAAAAAAAAAAAAGATACTCTAAATATTTTATTTTATATTGCAGGTGTACAAATTTATCACATTTGGTCAGACAAACATATCTTTCCTTATATAAGTGTTCTATTATATAACTGTATATAGAGTGTCTTTATCGGTGTCTGTTTTTCTCTGTAGCTCTGTAGAGTATGCTATAACATTTTGTTTTGTGAGTTGTAGGGGAAACTAATTTCGGAAATGGTTCTGTTACATAGTGTCAGAGTATGTTGTGGTATCGTTTATAACATGTAACATTTATATGCTTCCCTACATTATGTAGAATAGCCATTAATGAATGAATTAACTAATTCATTAGTCAATTTAGTTTAATTGGGATCCGCTCATTGATAATTAATTCCAATCATTGATTAATTGATTCCTTGTGGATATGTGAATTCTACATTGTGCAGTACAGCTTATAAAATTCCTGTGTCCCTAAAAAATGGCTGATCTGGCAATCCTACTGTTGGCTAACTTGATAATAATGCTAGTTGTAGAACAACAGGAACTTAAGGCCCATAGCATTTTATTAATCTCTCTTATGCAGAAAAAAACTAAATTTTAAGGTTGATATAAACTGTTTGGGACTATCATCGCTGTTATAAAGCAGGGTTCCTCAAACTTTTTAAACAGGGGGCCAGTTCACTGTCCCTCAGACACTGTTGGGGGCCAGACTATAGTTTAAAAAAAAATGAACAAATTCCTATGCACACTGCACATATTTTATTGCTCAGCAATAGTGCAAAATGGTCAGCGCTCAGCAGTAACGCCTTTATTGCACCCATAGCACATGGCTTGCACTCAAATTACACCCACACAATTTGGCATGCCACAGTGTCAATTTGCCCCACAGAACATGTTATTTTGCCCCACAGAACATGCCACAGCATTACTTTGCCAATTAAAATAAGCCATTGCAGAGGCGTCACTAGGGTTGGTGTCACCCAGTGCGGTAACTCATGGTGTCACCCCCCTGGATTTCCTCCAATACCATGCCAAACAGATTCCTTAGTAATGCCAGTGAGATAGACCATTAAATATGACATGTACAGGAGCCCCATAAATTATGTCACACAAAGGAGCCCCATAAATTATGCCAAACCAGAGCCTCATTATTTATGCCTCACCTTGGAGCCCAATTAATTATGCCACACACACAGGCGCCCCATAATTATGCCACACAAAAGAGCCCCATAATTCCAACATTTAACCCCTCAATATGCCAGAATTTTGCTATTCAATGTTCCAGCATTTAACCCCTCAATATGCCAGAATTTTGCCATTCAATATTCCAGCATTTAACCCCTCAAGATGCCAGAATTTTGCCATTCAATATTCCAGCATTTCACCCCTCAATATGCCAGAATTTTGCCATACAATATTCCAGCATTTAACCCCTCTATATGCCAGTATTATTTTGTCACTCAATATGCCCGTATTATTTTGCCATTCAATATGTGAGTATTTAACCCCTCAATATGCCAGAATTTTGACATTCAATATTCCACCATTTAACCCCTCAATATGCCAGAATTTTGCCATACAATATTCCAGAATTTAACCCCTCAGTATGCCAGTATTATTTTGCCGTTCAATATGCGAGTATTTAACCCCTCAATATGCCAGAATTTTGCTATTCAATATTTTACCATTTAACCCCTCCATATGCCAGAATTTTGCCATACAATATTCCAGCATCTAACCCCTCAATATGCCAGTATTATTTTTCCACTCAATATGCCAGCATTTAACCCCTCAAATGAGCATCCCCACTGCCTGGTCAGATCAATATTAACCAAAGATGGTGTTTGGTGTTTCTTTGGGAATTGAGGACATCCCTGCAGAGATATATACTGAAGGAGAGTATTGTTGTTGCTCTAGCTTTTGTATTACGTGTTACGTGTATATATATATACATATTTTTTGTCTCCAATATTAACCAAATATTGATCTGACTACTTAGGATCTGCTTCCCTCTCCTCACATTTTTTTTTAGTGAGGGAGAGAGACAGATCAAAGTAATAAAAGTAAGTTAAAGTACAATAAAAAAATAAATACACAATACACTAATAACAAAACAATAACAATTTTTTTTAGAAAAGCAATTCCCTGCATTTAACCCCTTCCCTGCCATTTATCTTGAGTAAGCAGTGATCTTGCACATCAGCGCTTTTATTTTTGCTGTTTGTGCATTTTTTAGGGGTTCATTTTTTTTGTACTGTAATTTTTTACAGTACTACAAAGGCTCTTCTTTGCCATCGATCACTGCTTATGCAATGATTTTGACGCCAAAGCAATTTTTATCTGTCTGCATATTTTTTTTTTTTACACACACCCGCTAGGAGGTTACATGAAAAGTAAAAATATTTTTTTACTGAGCGCATGAGCGCATAGCAATCAGTAATAGCGAATTATTGGTATGGCGGTTTGGTTATTGCTTAGATGAGATCAATATATCCGACCAATTTTGATCTGCCTCCCTCTCCTCACTTACATTTTTGTGACGGAAAGAGACAGATCAGTATTAGTGATATAAAATAACATTTTATAAAATTGTCAGGTTTTATGAAAGCCATTCCCTGTGTATTAACCCCTATTTCCCTGCCATTCATCACTGGATAAGCAGTAATCTTGCACAGCAAAAGTATGTTTTGCTGTCTGCACTTTTTTATGGATTAATTTCATTGTACTGTAATATATTACTGTAGTAGATAGGCTCTTCTAAGAGCTATTAACCCCTTATTTGCTGTAGATCACTGCTTAGGCACTGATTCTGAGGCCGCGGACTCGATTTTGACCCTGGTCAGCTTTCTGATACATCATCTAGTGATGTATCAGTGGCTGCTGAGCCCTTGCCACGTCATGGGTGTCTATGTTTAAAAAATATATTGTTTGGTGGGGCTAAATTACATTGGCTGGCTTCAAAGATAAAAAAAAAGGGGGGGGGGGTGCTACAATGCCCGAGAACAAACAGTACTGCAATAGTCTGTCCTGTAGGATAATACCTACTCGGGAGAGCAACTCCATTTTTTGCCTGCTTACACCATTGCAGAGGAACCACTCCATTAGCATATCTGACTGATCCCACCTATAAGGGCAGTCCAGACCCGAAATGCATGGCTAGTACCCTCTACACAAGGAACACAGCAAACCACAGATGTACGTAACAGGGTATGCCTACGGCCGTGGGTCCCTGGCCTGCTTGCACCTAGAGGATCATCAGCCATACCACACTGACGAGGCCATGTAGGCCGAAACGTAGTTCTGTGGTTTGCTGTGTTCCTCGTGTAGAGGGTATTAGCCATGCATTTCGGATCTGGACTGCCCTTATGGGTGGGATCAGTCTGATATGCTAATGGAGTGGTTCCTTTGCAATGGTGTAAGCAGGCAAAAAACTGAGTCGCTCTCCCGAGTAGGTATTATCCTACAGGACAGACTATTGCAGTATTGTTTGTTCTCGGGCATTGTAGCACCCACTCCACTCTTTGTCGCCATGAGTAACAGGGTATGCCTACGGCCGTGGGTCCCTTGCACCTAGAGGATCATCAGATATACCACACTGACGATGCCATGTAGGCCGAAACGTACGTCTGTGGTTTGCTGTGTTCCTCGTGTAGAGGGTACTTGCCATGCATTTCGGAGCTGGACTGCCCTCATGGGTGGGATTAGTCTGATATGCTAATGGAATGGTTCCTTTGCAATGGTGTAAGCAGGCAAAAAACTGAGTCGCTCTCCCGAGTAGGTATTATCCTACAGGACAGACTATTGCAGTACTGTTTGTTCTCGGGCATTGTAGCACCCACCCCACTCTTTGTGGCTTCAAAGATATATCCCATATAGGACATGGACACAGGTTGACTACATGTCAAAATTCCAAGTTGGAACACTGAGATGCGCACCTCACAAATGTTGCCTTTTACCCCCCAAGCAACCAATCAAATCTATACATGGATGGTATCGCTGTACTCGGGAGATGTTGTTGAACACATACTGGGGTGTTGTTTGGCAGTGACATATATCAAAATCTGTGAATTCATGCCTGTAATCCAATGTATGTGGAAACAAAACTCCAAAAATGTGCTACCACAAACTTTGACAAAGGCTGGTGGTAGAATTATTACATATACAGTATTAAAATACCACCATTTGAAATACCTTAGGATGTCTATTTTCCAAAAATATATGGTTTGATGGGGTAAAATACATTGGACGGCTTCAAAAATGTTCCAAATGGAACATGGGCTAAGGCTGACTACATGTCAAAATTCCAAGTTGGAAATGCGCACATCCCAAACGTTGCCGTTTAGCCCCAAAACAAACCAACAAACCTATGCATGGGTGGTAACCTTGTACTCAAGAGATGTTGCTGAACACATATTGAGGGGTTGGTTGGCAGTGGCAAATACCAGAAAATGAAAATTCATGCCTGAACTACAATGTGTGTGAAAAAAGATGACATCCCAACCCTTTGACATAGGTTGGTGGTAGAATTAGTACATGGAAAGTGTTAAAATACCACAATTTTAAATACCCTAGGATGTCTAATTTTCCAAAATACTTTTACTCAGGAGATGTTGCTGAACACATATTGAGGTGTTATTTGGAAATACCCCGTCACATTTTCAGGTAATGTTTGCCTAAATTGCAATCTAAAAATTTTTTGCTTCACACTTTGCCAAAGGCTGGTGGTAAAATGGCTACATGAAATGTCTCAAAATACCCCAAGTTACATGCCCTGGCTTATCTAGTTTTCAAAAATATGTACATGTCATTCACGGATTTAGTATAGATATCAGTGTTACAATATCACTATCGCTAATTTTGAAAAAGAAGGATTTTGAAATACCTTTGCATTACTTATAGTTCTGGTCCTGTAATATAAATAAAAAAGCACAAAAACATAAAACATGGGCTATTTCTGAATTCAGGACAAATATTAGAAACTATTTAGCAGTGTTTTTATTGTTGTCTCTTGTAGATGAGTATACAATTTTTCAAATAAAAGTCAGATTTTTTTTTTCATTTCTTTGCCATATTTTATTATTTTTTTATTTATCAAATTATATGCTATTATCAAAATAATGGTATCAAAAGAAAGCTCTTCTTATGATGATAAAAAATATAATATAGTTTGTGTGGGTACACTAAATGAGACAGAAGTAAATTACAGCAAAACACAAACACCTCAGAAATGTTAAAACAGCCCATGTCACCAAGCGTCGGACAAGCCAAAAAAGTCATGTCACTAAGGGGTTAAGCTATCAGGTCTCTGTTCCTAGTCTCCTGTGTGATTACCCTTTGCTTGCTGTTTCCCCTATTTTACATTGATCTCCCTGGCTTTTGACCTTTGGCTTGCACCTAGACTTCCAATACTCTCCATTCCCAACTCTTTGGCTTTGTTCCTGCATATCTCTGAACTCTCCTATACTGACCTTGGCTGGCTCCTGGATCACTCTGACCTCCTCTACTCGGCTTTTGGCTTAATCTTAACCAGTTGCTTACTAGACATGTGCATTCGTTTTCGGACGAATGCATTTTCGTCCGAAAATAGCATTTTCGTCCATTCGTCCGAAAAACGAAGAACGAAAATGCTAAGCTAACGAAAGCCGAATGAACGAATGGTTAATAAACGAAAATCATTCGTTCATTCGTCCATTCGTAGTACTATTGCATTCTATAAGCCGAAATAGAGTCGGTTTATAGAATACAATAGCATTTAACTATACGGAGATAGAGTCTCCATTCATAAAATTATGAATGGAGACTTTGTCTCCGTATAGTTAAAAGCCGACAGCCTATAAACCGAACGTTCGGTTTATAGACTTTCGGCTTATGGAATACATGTATTCCTATTGCTATTCTATAAACCGAACGTTCAGTTTATAGAATAGCAATAGGAATACATGTATTCCATAAGCCGACAGCCTATAAACCGAACGTTTCGGTTTATAGGCTGTAGGCATTTTACTACACGGAGACAAAGTCTCCATTCATAATTTTATGAATGGAGACTCTGTCTCCGTATAGTTAAATGCCCACAGCCTATAAACCGAACGTTCGGTTTATAGGCTGTGGGCATTTAACTATACGAAGACAGAGTCTCCATTCATATGAATGGAGACTTTGTCTCCGTATAGTTAAAAGCCGACAGCCTATAAACCGAACGTTCGGTTTATAAGCTGTCGGCTTTTAACTATACGGAGACAAAGTCTCCATTCATATGAATGGAGACTCTGTCTCCGTATAGTTAAATGCCCACAGCCTATAAACCGAACGTTCGGTTTATAGGCTGTCGGCTTTTAACTATACGGAGACAAAGTCTCCATTCATAATTTTATGAATGGAGACTCTGTCTCCGTATAGTTAAAAGCCGAAAGCCTATAAACCGAACGTTCGGTTTATAGACTTTCGGCTTATGGAATACATGTAATCCTATGGCTATTCTATAAACCGAACTTTCGGTTTATAGAATAGCCATAGGATTACATGTATTACATAAGCCGTAAGTCTATAAACCAAACGTTCGGTTTATAGGCTGTCGGCATTTTACTACACAGAGACAAAGTCTCCATTCATAATTTTATGAATGGAGACTCTGTCTCTGTATAGTTAAATGCCGACAGCCTATAAACCGAACGTTCGGTTTATAGACTTTCGGCTTATGTAATACATGTAATCCTATGGCTATTCTATAAACCGAACATTCGGTTTATAGAATAGCAATAGGAATACATGTATTCCATAAGCCGAAAGTCTATAAACCGAAAGTCGTTCGGTTTATAGGCTGTCGGCTTTTAACTATACGGAGACAGAGTCTCCATTCATAAAATTATGAATGGAGACTTTGTCTCCGTATAGTTAAAAGCCGACAGCCTATAAACCGAACGTTCGGTTTATAGGCTGTGGGCATTTAACTATACGGAGACAGAGTCTCCATTCATATGAATGGAGACTTTGTCTCCGTATAGTTAAAAGCCGACAGCTTATAAACCGAACGTTCGGTTTATAGGCTGTCGGCTTTTAACTATACGGAGACAGAGTCTCCATTCATATGAGCTCTTCACTTTCGTTTTGCTGTGGCCGTCGCGTCTGGTTTCTAGCGCGGTGGCGGCCATCTTGGTGAAGCCCTGTGTGGGGTGATCACGCATGCGTGATTCATCCGGATGCAATTTTGGCGGAGCCTAACGGTTTTAACCGCCTCCCCGCCTTGGTGAAGCATCTAACAGCTGTGAAACGGCAGTTAAGGACAGGACACTTCAGTTATAACTCCTGTCAGTTCTATAGTTTCCCCAACGGGATTAACTGATTATACACCACTAATTATTCGTTTTAGTTCCCTTACATCAGCATATCTATTTGATATACTGATTTTAGATTTTCTTCTCACATACAATTTTGACTGAATACAGTTTTTGTCCTTTTAGATTAGGTTTCCATCATCCTATTTTCCTGAGGTTTATTTACACTCCAACAGTTTTATGGAGCAAGCAGGTGGATCCCAGACCCCTGGTAGAGACACCCCTGTTTTTTACCCCTGGTAGAGACACCCCTGCAGCTGATATCATGGGTTCCCAGGAACTGCAGACCCTCCTGGATGTTACCATGGTCAGATCTGTGTCTCATGCTGTTCAATCGGCAATGGGGATGATGATGGCTAATTTGGCGTCTTCCATTTCATCGGCCATGAAGGCGGCACGGGGTACTGGCCCCCACGGGGAGCCATCCCTAACCACTAGTTCTACGGCTATAAAATCTATGGGCCGAAAGTCAACGGCCAAAGTAAAGCATGCCCTCAGAACCTCTTCACCGGACATGGTACGTCATGTCAAAGATGGCGGGTTACCACGCAAGAGAGCCTTGCATCAGGCTAAGTCGATGCGCTTTTGGAAAAGGGCTAAAGCCCTACAAGATGAGGACTCAGAGTCCATTTCAGAGGGGGCATCTGAAGGGTCAATTGATTCTGATCAAGATGTTTTAGAGACCGGGGTCATGTCGCCAATAGACTCAGGTCTAACCCCGACCGATGATTGTGTTTTGGACCCCAGGGGTAAACCCTTGTTTGATCCGGAACGACTCCTCCACCCTAGGTCGACCGAGTGGGTTCCGTCCACTCATGTGGCTAAGTACGTCTCCTTAAGGGTGTGTAAAGCCTTGGATCGGCCCACCAGGGATTAATTACGGGCAGAATGCCCCAGGTCCTTAGTGCCTAATTTGGCTTGCAAGACCCCGGATGTGGATCCTAAGGTGGCTCAGTTTCTGTCTAAGACAGGCTGGAAAGCCAGAAAGGGGATAGACTACTCTCTGCGAAACTGGCAGGATAGAGTCCTGGACGTTATGGGTCCTCTGACCCAAATATTTGAGACAGCCATGTCACAAGGTACCCCAGTGGATCCGGAATCCTTAAGAGGCTGGGTCCAAAGGGCTATTTGCTTCTTTGGAAAAGTCAATACGGCCCTATCTAGTGAGCGAAGGAAGGCCATTTTACTTTGGATAGAACCTAAGTTAATTAATATGGCTCCTACGGAGCCGGGCCGAGGGCCAATGGCTTGTTGTTTGGCGATTCATTCATCTGGGACCTGGGTTCCTTTGTACAAACATTTACAGCCACTATTCCAGGGGTCCCCCCGTAACCCCAGAGGCCTCTCACAGCCAAGACGTATGGTCATTCCGGAGATCATGGCCCCTGCTCTTCAATTCTTCCCTCAGAGAGGACGTCCTTGGCAGAGCAGAGGTGTCCGTGGAGCACTCCAGCATAGATGTACATGTAAGTCCCATGTCTATTTACCCTTTTCCACAAGGAAAGGTAGGGGGCAGACTTATGCACTTCATAATGAACTGGTGCAGAATCACGACAGATCCTTGGGTGTTACAGACGGTAAAGGACTACTACATAGATTTCGTCAACTGCCCACACCAGATGTTAGCCCCTCGAGGGATTGGTTTCTCAGACCTAGACCGTCAGTTAATAGACATGGAGCTTCAGGCTCTACTATCGAAAGGGGCAATCACACTGACAGATTACGACACGAACGGTTTCCTAAGCAATGTGTTTTTGGTACCCAAAAAGGGTTTGAGGTTCCCGACCAGTTATCAACCTTCGTCCTCTAAACGAGCTTGTAAGATACCAGCACTTCAAAATGGAAGGCATTCAGTGCCTTCGGGATCTCTTTTGCATGGGAGATTGGATGATCAACTTGGATTTGCAGGATGCATATCTGACGGTTCATGTGGCGGAAACCCACCAAAGATTCCTTCAATTCCTATGGCAAGACAAGACATGGAGGTTCGTATGCCTTCCATTCGGTCTGTCCGGCCTCCGCTCCTTGGTGTTTCACCAAGCTACTGAAACCAGTGGTGAGCTACCTTCTCAGGAGAGGGGTCAGACTAATCATTTATCTAGACGACATGCTCATCATGTCGCAAGACACGGACTCACTCCATCGACATACATCATGGGCTGTCAATCTGTTGCAAGCTCTAGGATTTCTCATCAACTGGGACAAATCCGTTCTAAGATAGAGTTCCTAGGTTTTCTGGTCGACTCGATTCAGGGATCTTTACATTTACCAAAAGATCAATCCCATCAAAAAAGAAATCAAGGGAGCACTGTCAAAATCTGTGCTCACAGTTCGCCAGCTAGCACGTGTAATCGGTCTTTTGTTGGCCTCGATCCAGGCAATATTTCCAGGCCCACTTCACTACCGGGCTCTTATGCGGCTCAAGATCCAATCGCTGCACCAAGGATGGACAAACGATCATACGGTCCCACTGGATTATGAAGCAACGACGGAACTGAAATGGTGGCTGCACCATATGGAAGCCTGGAACGGCAGAGCAATTTTCAGTTCGGCCCCGGACCTGGTGATCGCCTCTGATGCCAGTCTTCGCGGTTGGAGAGCCCACTGCGGAGTCTCCTTCACCGGAGGGTGATGTTCTCTTCCATAACAGAGTCTGCATATCAATTGTCTGGAACTATTGGCAGGTGCCTTCAAAAGATTCACACACAATTTCTCGAACTGCTCGCTCTTACTCTGTATCGATAATATATCGGCAGTACGATATATCAATCATCTGGGCGGCACCAAATCCACGGCACTCTCTCATCTAGCGGTGGATTTTTGGCAGTTCTTTCTGGAACACAATATATCCATTCAGGACGCACATATCCCAGGTCTAATGAATACAGGTGCAGACTGGAGCTCACGACACCTCAGAGAAACGAGTGATTGGCAACTTCTCCCGTCAATCTTTCAACGACTACATTATGGGGAACGCTGGATGTGGATCTGTTCGCGTCCTAGTTAAACAGACAACTCCTGAGATTCTTCAGCTGGAGGCCAGATCCCTAGGCGTTGGCGATGGACGCTTTCCTCCAAGACTGGCCAATGAGCAGACACTTCGCTTTTCCTCCATTCTGCCTAATCACTAGGACGTTCGTACACATGCGAAGGACCAGGACGTCGTTGGTCCTGATCACACCGTGGTGGAAATCACAACTGTGGTTCCCGACGCTGTTGGAATTGTCAACAGCCTGGCCACGCATTCTCCCGATGGTATCGGATTTACTGACGGACCCGGATGGGAATTATCATCTGTTGATTCAATCAGGGGGCCTGACTATGATAACATGGCTGCTTTCAGGGGACCCTGGTGCTTACAAAATGTTTCACAATCGACTAGGACGCTCCTGGCAGGAGCTTGGGCACCAGGAACTCGAAGATTATACGGCAATGCCTGGAAGTCATGGAACGGTTGGTGCACGGAACATGGTATGGATTCCGTATCGACACCTGTGACGGGCATGTTAGATTTTCTAACCTCTAGGTTTGATGAGGTCTGGCGTATAGATCAGTGAACGTGCTTAGGTCAGCCATTTCGGCGGGCCATGTCCTACTCCGGCAGGTAAACATGCGTTGGTATGCCGTCTGATGAAGACTATGAGACTGTCGAGACCACCTCTCCCAAGGTATTCTACTTTGTGGGATGTTTCTGTACAACTACGATTATTGGAAAACTGGCCAATTAATAAAGAACTCTCTTTAAAACAATTATCAGCAAAACTGGTGCTTCTTTTATGTCTCATTTCATGTAAATGGGTGTCAGATGTTAGGGCCTTAGACGTAATTTACCGATCTTTCTCTCCAGAAGGGGTTTTGTTCGATATCTCCAGAAGAACAAAAATCTCAATTAATTCGACTTTCTATCCAGCTTTCCTGACACCCCCCCCCCAGTTATGTCCAGTGTTGTGCCTTAAAGAATACGAGCACCGCACTGCACAATGGCGTCTACTGACACACCCAGAGTTATTTCTTGCTTTACGTAAACCTCATGCTCCTGTAGGTATGGGGTCGTTAGCCAGATGGGTCAAATGGATATTGGGGGAAGCAGGAATTGATACTGCCTTTTTTGGACCTCATTCAGTCAGGGGAGACATGGCTTCGAGAGCTTTTAATTTGGAATGTTTAATAGGGCTCTGGGCAGAACCTTATTATTCTTAGTGACTGATAATGAATAAGGCATTTCCCAGCGGTATTTTACATTGTGAAAGCGCAAGAGCGCTGTTAGACAAGAGAGGGATCTCCTCCAACGGATGGCCTCCGGAGGTAAGTCCTCATAGAACTGGAGCCTAGTGTCCTCATGTATAACGGTTTACAGTTTTCTAGCTGCTAACAATATAGCCATTTTCTCTGTCAGTGACCGCAGCCTGATTATTACATCGCGTGGAGCATCTGTTGGAGCTTTAGCAGCCTTCCTGATTCAGTAACTATCTGCAATGTCTAAAGTGTTCAGGTCCACAGCCGGCTGCAAGTAATTCATTTCTTTAGATAGGTGGGAAGGGCAGTGTGCCCGACTGCCTCCGCCACTCCTCTGATTTTGATGTTGAGTTGGCGAGATCTGTCATCCAGGGCAACGAGCTGACATTGAAAAGAAGCCATATGTTGAATGAGTTGAGCCGTTTTGCCCGTTGCCTCCATCTGGGTCTGCTGTATTTATGTCACTGATATTATGTTGAGATATCAGTTTTCGTGCTCACCAATTCAGTTTTGATAACTGTTTGAAGGTCTCGGTACAGTTGCTGTACATCAGCCTTCGTGGCTGGGACCTGTGGTGATGGTCGGTCAACGGATTCTTGATCGTGGGTCCCAGTATGTACAGCGCTAACATCTTCCAACGAAGATTCAGAGTCCAGTTGAGCCTGTGTGAAAAGCCTGTGTGAAAATGTCTGGCGGTAAAATCGATGTAGACAGCACAAGCCTAACCAGGAGCGACCCGATATCCAGGTGTTTGGGCTTCGTGGAGGGTTCTGTTTTTTTGGATCGTCGACCCATATCTTTAGTTCGATGGGGAACAAGTTATTTTGGTACTTTAGACGGTGTAGCCATCTAATTGGGCCTGGAAACGCATCCATCTTCATCCAGAGCCGGCCCCGCCCCCAAACTAAACTTACATTTTTTACCTGATGCCTATCACTTTTATGTGTTGCCCAAAAGGAAATCCATTCAGTGTGGTTTTATTGGATTCTTATATTGGATAATTATTTGATTAATTAATTGTTCATGCCCCGCAAAAAAATTCTGTGATGGCAAATCTTATACCACCAATAAAAATACTATGTTAAAAAACAAACAAATTAACAACAACAAAAATACGATTTACGATTGTAAAAACATAATAGAAATGATAATTTTACCAACCACAGTACAGCACAATCTGAATAAGATATGTCTTAACCACCATCTAGTGGGCACACAAAGCCATCTATACTGTTCTCAAAACCTCTCTAATGTGTCAAGGACTAATTAACACTTTTTAGACAACAAGCAGCAGCCAACCACAACTGAGCCAAAAAGAATAAATACAGACCAGATGTTCCCTTTCTCTAGCCATTTATAGTGAGTGCCTGGGGAATTTATGAAACAGGTGGTTTATTACTGTCTAATAATCAGTAATTTATATCAATATCATATGTTTTCTGTCTATCTATCATGCTATTCAGAGTTGTGTATATAATTCATTGTTTATAATCCTATGTTTTGTGCTTTAGAAAACTGATGGCTCAGTGTGATGAAGCATCAGCTGTAGACTCTGTTCAGCCCTATGAGTTGCAATTGGATTTCCAGCAGGCTCCATCAGCACATCATCTTTCTGGCATGGATGAAATAAGTACCATTAAGTACCTGCTGGATGTTGGGCAAAAGTGACATCCCCAGGACATTCTTGAAAATGGTATATCTCAGTGTATCTTTCCCGGTTCAATACTTTGTGGCCATTATTGTAGTATACATTCTTTCATTATGAAAGAGGTACCATGTTCTTCTCCAATTCCTAATCACTTTAAAGGAACTGTATCACCTAAACATTGCTCTGCAGCATAGATGTAGAGAATAAAAAATAATTGAAAAGCATTTATACATTGCGTTAGCAGAATAGAAAGCAAATGCCTAAATTAGCAGACACATGTGTTTTGCATGTGTGTGTGGAGTCTCCTATTTATGACATCACCTGGGATTTCATGTGTAAATTACACTTTTCTCATTGAGAACCACCATGAACACATTTAAAACAGTTTTCTCCTAATTTAGGCATTTGCTTGCTGCTTTGCTAACACAATGTATAGATCATTTTCAACATTTTTTATTCTGTACATTGACAGTAAAAACTATTTTTAGGTCATATATTCCCATTAAATGTTTTAGGATGCAAGAATATTTTAGGATGAAGAATATTCATTTACAATTCCACAAGAATTTGTTTCTACTAACAGGATATCTATAATTTAAGAATGTTGTTCCCTTCTTATGGAGTTCACCTTGTTTAGAGGAATGTAGTTCAATGTTTATTAATTTTCTGGTGCTGTTGGTGATGCCTACAGCTAATAAATACACTGGAGCTAATGAGCAAAATGAGCTTCTAGTGCCCATTTATTCTGCGATAGACCCTTGCCTACTTATAACAGCTAGACAACCGTGCATCAATCACCAAACACACACACAGTCTCGTGCACACATTTGTACACAGAGACAGTCACACACACACACACACACACACACACACACACACACAGACAGTCTCACAAACACAGACCACCATTTTTTTGATCTTGTTAAAGAAAAAATACATTTCTTAAGGTGTCCCCCTGTCTGTCTCCCCTCCCTTCCCATGTCTATCTTCCTCTTCTATCCCCCCATTGTATGTCTCTCTATCTCCCTTCCCATGTCTGTTGTCTCTCGTCTCAGCACCCATGTCTGTCCTCCCCTTCACTCCCATGTCTGTGTTCTGCCCCCCATGTCTGTTCTCTGTCTTCCCATGTCTTCACTCCCTCCTGTACCCGCCCCCTTTCATTTATTTTTTTGAAGCTTCGTGCATCGATGGGAGCAGCGGGCAGTACTAGCTTTGTGTGTTAAACACACACAGAGCTTAGATAGTGCCGCACGCGCTCCTCACGCTCACTGATCATTCAGAGCATCGTGTTTCCGCAAAAAGCCTCGCTGCTATAGACGGGTGGGGGCGTCCGCCCCCCACCGGGCTGTAGCAGCGAGGCTTTACACCCAGTGTGGTCCGCCACCCTCCCCCTGCCTTAATTGTCCCACTCTTCATTGCGCACGGGCACCCTAGGCTGGCGCCTACCTCGCCTATAGGTGGCACTGGCCCTGCTTATCAGGAGATAATTTTACAGGGAAGTTTAGCAAAAATCTAATAAATATAAATTAGGTAAATAGGTCCATTTTTAAAATGTAATTTATAATAATTGTTAAGCCAAAACTTACCCAAAAATATTTAAAAAAATGTATTATGCCACAAAACTGAGAGGGAAGTGATATGTACTTTACGAGTTTCATGCAGCTTCTCCAGCTCCTGTCAGAGCAGATCCAGTTCAGTCACTTGTGAAAGTTGTGGAAGCCAATCAGTAGCAGCTGAGAATGAAATTGGGGGTATTTTGCGGTGGGAACAGTGTCTGACAGGTACACACCTGCCTATTTTGAGCGACTTGCACCCGGGACATGAGGGTGTGGTGCCAAAAAGGGGGGCAGGGTTACGTGTGTAATGTCATGCAACATTGGGTGACCCCGCAGATTTAGCCTCCATGTACCTGGTGTCTGCAGCTCAATTCTATAGCATTTTGACTTTGGACTTTATTCATGACAGAGAAAGAATTGTCGGGAATTGAGAAGGGAATTTCAAACTTAAGGCGAATTTGGAATGGCTTTAAGTTTTAAATACCTGTCTCCGTTCCCTGCAATTCTCTCTTTCATGAATAAATCCCTTGTATTTCTTGCCTGTGCACAGTGCAGCAGTTGGCATGCAAGGACAGACCCAAATTTGATGGGACAGTACTCTAAATAATGGTACTGTCCCAGAAAATCCAGGACTGTTGGCAACTGTACCTGATAAACATATACACAAAAGCTATTTTTAAATGTATAATAGAACATCATTGCTTCCTTTTTCAGGATACAGTGGCCCTGTGTGACTCATCCTCTACATTATGTGAATCTAAATGAAAAATGTGTCTGCCCACCAAACTGCAAGCCACAAAGAAAGTGATAAGCATAGTATGATTACTAGTGTTGAGCGAACCCGAACCGCACTGTTCGGGCTCGTACCGAACATTACGGTTTTTGGACCCCAGACCTGAACACGGACATTCCACTGTATGTTCGTGTTGGAGTTCGGGGCTCGGCAGGGCCGGCACCACCTGTAAGGCGGCCGCCTAGGGCGCAACTTACTTGCCCCTTACTTACCTCCTCGCTGCTGCTCTGTCTCCCGGTGCAGGTCCGTGGCTGTGAGCTCCCCTCCAGCCAATGCAGATTCAAAAAAGTTTTTAAACAAACTTTATTGAATCCGCATTGGCTGGACGGGAACGCACAACGCTTCCCTCACAGCCATGGACCTGCAGCACCAGGAGAGAGAGCAGCAGCGAGGAGGTAAGTAAGGGGGGGGGGGGGGGGAAGGAAGAGGGTGGCTAAATCCTGGCACATTGAGAGGCATAATCCTGGCATATTGAGGGGCATAATCCTGGCATATTGTGTGGCAAAAATGACTTTAATCCTGTTCTGTTAGCTCAGTGGACAACATTTAGGCATTTTTAAATACTGCAATTTGTTGGTGTTAAATATTACATTTGCGTCTTGCGGTGCACTTCATATCTGAGAGTCAAATAGAACAGTCCAATACTGTGCTTACAGCGCACTTTGAAAAATTCTGGCTACCTCCTCCTCATCCTCCAGCGCTGCTTCCACCTACACCGCCACGGTCACCGCCTCCTCAACCTATGGGTCACTTAGTATAAACTAAAAGAGAATACCCTGCACTCCAACCCTCTCTCAAATGGATAATTCTGTTGATCCTCCTGGCAGCCATGCTTTAGATTTAGATTTATGTTCTTCCAAAGCTAAAATCAAAGATTCCATCTAGTGCTATTTAATGGCTCATCTGTATTTGTAATTTGTATGTATTTTATGTTATTTTAAGTTATTTCCCTATCCACATTTGCTTGCAGGGCACTTGTCCTACACTTACCCACATTTTACTTCATTTTGCAGCCTTCTAGCCCTTTTCAGGACTTTTTTAGAGGCATTTTAGTGGCCAAAAGTTTGTGTCCCCATTGACAGGTGTCCGCTCAACTCTAATGATTACGAATAATATTATTATGAGAATTAATTACTTTGTACTGTTCTGAAGTCAAACCATGCTCTAGATCAGTGCTTCTTAAACCTGTCCTCAAGTACTCTCAATAGACCAGGATTTAGGGTTTACCCAGTAGTGTTTAAATAAGAAAATATATAACACCTGGTATGGTTCCTTAATGGTTAGGGAACCACATCACTTGTCATATTTATTCTTATTTAAACAGAACTTTGACATCAGGTTTAAAAAGCACTGCTCTAGATAATGACACCACTGACCTTTATTTTTTAAGGAATTTGCAATGCCCACCTCTATTATTCCCAACTACTTCACCCACATCTTGGTCTATGAAGGATACTCATCCTCTAGAAACATAGAATGTATCAGCAGATAAGAACCATTTGGCCCATCTAGTCTGCCCAGTTTTCTAAATACTTTTATTTTTTATTAGACCCTGGCCTTATCTTCTATCTAGGGTGGCCCTGTGCCTATCTCAAACATGCTTGAATTCCTTCACTGTGTTTACCTGTACCACGTCCGCTGGAAGGTTATTCTATGCATCCAGTGGCGTCCCGACAGGGGTGCAGGGGGTGCGGACCACACTGAGTGACACCTCCAGCGGGGTGACACCCATGCTGCCGGCATCCCCCCACACCGCGCCGCCTAACTTTTTTTTCCTGGCAGCCGCATCCGCTGGATTCGTCCGCCGGAATTTTTTTTTAGAAAAATCCCTCTGACCGGATGTGATGTAACATAGAAACATAGAAACATAGAATGTCTCGGCAGATAAGAACCATTCGGTCCATCTAGTCTACCCAATTTTTTTTGAGTACTTTTATTAGTCCCCCGTTCCCGGTCTTATAGCTAGAATAGTAACGTGTCGATGTGACTGTGTTTCCCTCCTCCGTGCAGGAGGGAACACTACAAGGAGACGTCCGGCGCGGGACACGGAGCAGCAGCCAGAAGGTAAGTGATGGGAGGAATAATGAGCAGGGTAATGGCACAATATCACTGGGCTCTGACTGGCACAATATTCCTGGTATCTGACTGGCACAATATTCCTTGGCTCTGAGTGGCACAATATTCCTGGTATCTGACTGGCACAATATTCCTGGTATCTGACTGGCACAATATTCCTTGGCTCTGACTGGCAATATTACTGGTATCCGACTGGCACAATATTACTGGGCTCTGAGTGGCACAATATTCCTGGTATCTGACTGGCACAATATTCCTGTGCTCTGCTGGCACAATATTCCTGGTATCTGACTGGCACAATATTCATGGGCTCTGACTGGCACATTATTACTCGGCTCTGCATGGCACAATATTCCTATTATCTGACTGGCACAATATTACTGGGCTCTGAATGGCACAATATTCCTGGTATCTGACTGGTACAATATTACTGGGCTCTGAGTGGCACAATATTCCTGGTATCTGACTGGCACAATATTCCTGGGCTCTGACTGGCACAATATTCATGGGCTCTGACTGGCACATTATTACTCGGCTCTGCATGGCACAATATTCCTATTATCTGACTGGCACAATATTACTGGGCTCTGAATGGCACAATATTCCTGGTATCTGACTGGCACAATATTACTGGGCTCTGAGTGGCACAATATTCCTGGTATCTGACTGGCACAATATTCATGGGCTCTGACTGGCACAATATTCCTGGGCTCTGACTGGCACAATATTCATGGGCTCTGAATGGCACATTATTACTCGGCTCTGCATGGCACAATATTCCTATTATCTGACTGGCACAATATTACTGGGCTCTGAGTGGCACAATATTCCTGGTATCTGACTGGCACAATATTCCTGGGCTCTGACTGGCACAATATTCCTGGGCTCTGACTGGCACAATATTCCTGTTATTTGACTGGCACAATATTACTGGTCTCTGACTGGCACAATATTCCTGGCATCTGTCTGGCACAATATTCCTGGGCTCTGACTGGCACAATAGTTCTGGTATCTGACTGGCATAATATTCCTGGGCTCTGAATGGCACAATATTACTGGGCTCTGACTGGCACAATATTCCTGGTATCTGACCTGCACAATATTCCTGGGCTCTGACTGGCACAATATTCCTGGGCTCTGACTGGCACAATATTCCTCATATCTGACTGGCACGATATTCCTGGGCTCTGACTGGCACAATATTCCTGGGCTCTGACTGACACAATATTCCTTGGTTTTGACTGGCACAATATTACTGGGCTCTGACTGCCACAATATTCCTGGTATCTGACTGCCACAATATTCCTGGGCTCTGACTGGCACAATATTACTGGTATCTGACTGGCACAATATTCCTTGTATCTGACTGGCACAATATTCCTGGGCTCTGACTGGCACAATATTACTGGTATCTGAATCGCACAATATTACTGGCATATGAATGGAACAATAATACTGGCATCTTAATGGCACAATGGTATTGGCATCTGGCACAATAATACCTGCATATTAATGGGAAAATTGGCTGTGGATTATTAATGACCAAATTATACATTTACAGTGCTACTTGTCTAGTTCATTTATTAAATATATACTGCTGTACATGCAAGGGTGCAACATGTGCTCCTAAAGGCATGGCATAGCTTTAACATCAAATGCACACCCACAGAAAAACTTTCCATGCAGCTATCTAAACTGTTGCTGGAATTTTACATTTGATGTATTTTTGTGTACCTATACATGCATATGGAAAAATATCCTCCATCCCAGGCTCAGCTTTACAAATTGTAAGAGTACAGCTGCACTCAGATCTGTAAATGCCCCACAATTCCCACATTATAAATAATGGTGGAAGCTTCTCTACCTCCTTGCACAGGCTTTCATTTTTCAACCTCCCCCCTCCTCCTTTCCTAACATATCTGCACCGCCTGCTTTTCTAGAGTCACATTGATGTCAGGGTTGTGTGGTGTCGTGTTCCCAACAAGGTGCTGACGTCAATGCAAAACCAGCAATGTCTACAGTCAGAGAATTGTTGCTCCTGGTCTCCAACTGAAGTATAGTATAGTATCCTGCAGGACCCCTGTCATCTGAGCTTAAAAGAAGTGCAGACTGTATCCGCATGATCATAGCACTGGCCTACCAGAATTAATATACTTTCATCCACCCACATCCGTGGCCAAATATCTTGTTGCCAAATTAAGGTTTGAGGAAAATAACAGATCAAGAAGGCTGCAGATTACTTGAAGTCAGAAGTACTTTTATTCAGATAATTAGATACAAACTAATAGGCCAGTTTATAAAATTATAATATATAAATACACCCTGCCAGCCTACTGCTGTACTGAGATACATTTTATAACTATGGATGGAAATATATAGCACAAGTGCCAGCTATACAGGGAGTGCAGAATTATTAGGCAAGTTGTATTTTTGAGGATTCATTTTATTATTGAACAACAACCATGTTCTCAATGAACCCAAAAAACTCATTAATATCAAAGCTGAATATTTTTGGAAGTAGTTTTTAGTTTGTTTTTAGTTTTAGCTATTTTAGGGGGATATCTGTGTGTGCAGGTGACTATTACTGTGCATAATTATTAGGCAACTTAACAAAAAACAAATATATACCCATTTCAATTATTTATTTTTACCAGTGAAACCAATGTAACATCTCAACATTCACAAATATACATTTCTGACATTCAAAAACAAAACAAAAACAAATCAGTTACCAATATAGCCACCTTTCTTTGCAAGGACACTCAAAAGCCTGCCATCCATGGATTCTGTCAGTGTTTTGATCTGTTCACCATCAACATTGCGTGCAGCAGCAACCACAGCCTCCCAGACACTGTTCAGAGAGGTGTACTGTTTTCCCTCCTTGTAAATCTCACATTTGATGATGGACCACAGGTTCTCAATGGGGTTCAGATCAGGTGAACAAGGAGGCCATGTCATTAGATTTTCTTCTTTTATACCCTTTCTTGCCTGCCACGCTGTGGAGTACTTGGACGCGTGTGATGGAGCATTGTCCTGCATGAAAATCATGTTTTTCTTGAAGGATGCAGACTTCTTCCTGTACCACTGCTTGAAGAAGGTGTCTTCCAGGAACTGGCAGTAGGACTGGGAGTTGAGCTTGACTCCATCCTCAACCCGAAAAGGCCCCACAAGCTCATCTTTGATGATACCAGCCCAAACCAGTACTCCACCTCCACCTTGCTGGTGTCTGAGTCGGACTGGAGCTCTCTGCCCTTTACCAATCCAGCCACGGGCCCATCCATCTGGCCCATCAAGACTCACTCTCATTTCATCAGTCCATAAAACCTTAGAAAAATCAGTCTTGAGATATTTCTTGGCCCAGTCTTGACGTTTCAGCTTGTGTGTCTTGTTCAGTGGTGGTCGTCTTTCAGCCTTTCTTACCGTGGCCATGTCTCTAAGTATTGCACACCTTGTGCTTTTGGGCACTCCAGTGATGTTGCAGCTCTGAAATATGGCCAAACTGGTGGCAAGTGGCATCGTGGCAGCTGAACGCTTGACTTTTCTCAGTTCATGGGCAGTTATTTTGCGCCTTGGTTTTTCCACACGCTTCTTGCGACCCTGTTGACTATTTTGAATGAAACGCTTGATTGTTCGATGATCACGCTTCAGAAGCTTTGCAATTTTAAGAGTGCTGCATCCCTCTGCAAGATATCTCACTATTTTTGACTTTTCTGAGCCTGTCAAGTCCTTCTTTTGACCCATTTTGCCAAAGGAAAGGAAGTTGCCTAATAATTATGCACACCTGATATAGGGTGTTGATGTCATTAGACCACACCCCTTCTCATTACAGAGATGCACATCACCTAATATGCTTAATTGGTAGTAGGCTTTCGAGCCTATACAGCTTGGAGTAAGACAACATGCATAAAGAGGATGATGTGGTCAAAATACTCATTTGCCTAATAATTCTGCACTCCCTGTATACAAAACAAAGATATTAGAGGATGTGCTGCTTTTTATTTGTTGTTAGTTCACACCACTCTTGATATACTGATATTTCTTTGAATTATTTTAGATAATTGAGGCCAGTCCTGGTTTTAAATTACTTCCGGGGATATATGATATAGTGAAGGAATAATGAGCCACCTACATTTTATTCACCAGAATATATATATGATATGTATATTGATGTGATCTGCAAGGTGAGGTGACTGAGTTACTGGCCTCAAAGAAGAACAATTAAGGGAGGCACAGGGGTGATATTTAGGTAACTATACGGATGCCCTTTCTGCCCTTGTGGTCTCCTTTTAATATCAATTGTAAAAAAGATAGCTCAGATCCGCACTGAAAAAAAAGGGGCCGACGTTAAGAGATGCCACCCAAGTCTCCACAATCAGAAACAAAGTATATATTGACCCAGCACTCAGTGTAATAAGTGGGAACTTTTATTCAGAATGCAAGCGATGTTTCAGCCCTCACAGGTTTTTTTCAAGCCTTGAAAAAAACCATAAGGGTTGAAACGTCGCCAGCGTGCTGAATAAAAGTTTCCACTTATTACACTGAGTGCTGGGTCTTATATACTTAGTTCCTTTTTTTTTTTTTTTTTTTATTAGACTTATAAAACATACAATAGACTGAAAGTTACAACGTTAAAAGCCGATACAGACAAAAACATAAACATTTGACTTACAATACATTTCTCTTCCTCTTCCCCCCTCTTCCTTCCCTCTCTCCTTTTCTCCCTCCTCCTCTCTTCAGAAAGCATATTTAGAGTAAAATCACAGGGAGAGAGGGGAGAGAGATAGGACAACCCAGCAAAAAGCATAATGTCGCATTATACCATATTGATGTTATTTAGTGAAACCAACGAGAGGAAGAAGAACAAGAAAATAGATACATAAATAAGTAACTAAAAATAAAAAATAAAAAAAAGAAGCACTGGAGATCGCCCCTCCCTCCTCTTATGTCTTTATCTCTATGTTCCTCATCTTTCGTTCTTGATCCTAAGTGCCCAGTTCTCCCACCTATCGATTCTTGGACTTGTGTAGTTATCTTGTCTTAAAATTCCTGCCTCCATCCTGCATTGCATTACAACCTGGTTTTTTATCATTGACCATGTCGGGACTATGGCTAATTTCCAATGTTTGGCTATTGCCAGTTTGGTTGCCACCAGTATATGTATTATTAGATCTTTTTTATCTTTGGGCATATTTGGCCATCCGGTATGTAAAACATATACTGGGCAAGTATTATTTAAGCTTATTCCTATTTCTTCTTGGCAGAATTTCTTTATCTTTCCCCATAGCTCCCTCAGTGTTGGACATGACCACCAGATATGGACATAGTCTGCTTTATTAGCCCCACATCTCCAGCATGAGGGGGAGACTGTAGGGTACATCGATGATAGTTTAGAAGGGACATAGTGCCATCTATTAATAACCTTATAATGGCTTTCAATTAAGTTTAGGCAGTGTGTTGCTGATGATACTGCATTAATGGCACCAATCCATTCCTCTCTTGAAATATTAATTTGCAAATCCTTTTCCCAGGCCGTTATTGCAGGTAAAGGGGCGATTGTTTTTTATATTTCGAATAGCTTGGCACACTGAGAGACCATGTTCTTGTTTTTTATGTTGTTTATTATTTTATTAAAGGCTTTCAGTCCCTCTGTTTGCTCCATTTCAATTTTTTTTGTTAGGAAGCTTTTTATTCTCAAATATGGGAATATCTCTCTAGAGGGTAGGCTAAATTTCTGTTTAATCTCTTCAAACGATTTTATCTTGTTATTTTGTACTATGTATTCTATTTTCTCTATTCCCTTATTTATCCAAAGCTTTAGATTAAGGTCTGCTACATTGTCTTCTATTATTGTTAGTGGGAGATATCCTAAGATCCTGTCCTCAATCCCAAGTAGTTTCTTCCATCTATTCCAAACGGGTAATAGATTTTTAAGGACCAAACCTGGTTCTGTTTTTGTTTTGTTTTGGGAGCTCCAGAAGAACATCAAGAGATCCTTGGATTCTGACAAATGTGCCTCTATATTCGCCCAGGATTCCCCAGGTCTATTTATCTTTAGACTTGCGCATAAATGCGCTAGTCTACATATCTCATATATTTTGCCAATGTTAGGCATACCCACTCCTCCCTTTTTAGCTTTTAAGCCTATAGTTTTTTTTATTTATTCTTGGTTTTTTCTTCTGCCATAGAAATTTGTCAAAGGCTCTTTGTATTAGGGATAGCCAAGATATTGGTGTATTCAGGGGGATCATTCGTAAGATGTAACTTATTTTAGGAATCATATATGACCTTATCACATTTAGCCTGCCTAGCCACGAGATCTCGGAATTTCTTAGGTCTAGTAGCTTTTTGCTCAGTTGTTTTATTAAGGGGAGAATATTAATTTCGATACACTTACTTGGGTTTCTTGGAATCTGTATGCCTAGGTGCGAGAATTGTCTTTTAGCCCAGATAAAGTTGTATTTCGTTATTATTCTTTCCCTCTCTTCTCTCTGTATATTTTTAGTAAGTATCATAGTTTTATCTATATTGAGTTTAAGGTTTGAGAAACGCCCAAAATTTTCTATAACTCTCATAAGTTCATCCAAAGCTTCCCTAGTATCCCCTAGTGTTACCAGGATATTGTCTGCATAGAGCGATGCTTTGTATTCTACCTGGTTAACAATTATTCCCCTTATCTTTTTATTAGCTCTAATTTCATTGACCAGTGGTTCTATAAACAATAAGTATAGCAGGGGGGACAAGGGGCAGCCCTGCCTCGTTCCGTTGCTTATTTTGAACCACTCTGAGATCATTCCCCTCCCCATGGTCCTTGCTCATGGTCTATCATATAGCATCATAATGGCATTGAGTATTTGCCCTTTGAAGCCATAGGCCTCCAGGGCAGCTTAGAGAAATTCCCACCTGACCCTCTCGAAGGCTTTCTCTGCATCCAACGACAGGGTCAGGCACCGGACTCCTGACCTCTGAACATAGTCCAGGATGTCTATTATTTTTCTCGTACTGTCTCCCGAAGACCTACCCTTCATAAAACCCACTTGATCCCCATGAATCAAGTCCGGTAGTATAGACTGTATTCTAGTTGCCACCATGCTTGCATATATTTTGATGTCGGAGTTCAAAAGTGATATAGGACGATAACTTTTTACTTGTTCTGGGGTTTTTTGAGGTTTCAATATTGGAATAATATTTGCGTATAGTAGTTTCTCGGGGATAGTTTTTTCTTCTATCATACCATTAAAGAGCTTTGTAAGATGTCTTGCTAATTTGTCTTTAAACATAATATAGAATAGATTGGGGTAGCCGTCAGGACCTGGGATTTTTTATTTTTTTTCAGTATACTGTATCTATTGCTTCTCTGGTTTCCCTTTCCAAGAAGGGTTTATTAAGAAAATCTAAATTCTCTTCCGTTATTTGTTTCATTCTTATATCTTTAAAATATAACGCTGAATTTTCCTTATTTTTGGGAAGATTGTAGAGCTTCTGATAGAAAGAGTTGAAAGCCTTCCCTATCGCTTCCCGCGTTAGGTGTGTACCCTCTTCATTTATAATTTTTTGGACGACCTTGATGCTTTTCTTCCCATTTACCTTATTTGTTAACATTTTATTTGCTCGATTACCCTGATAATACCACTTAGTTTTAATATATTCCAATCTTTTAATTGTTTGTGCCATGAGGGTGTCATTTATCTTTGTCTTTAACTCCGCTATTTGATCACTTGCTTGTATTTGTAGGGCTATTTTTGTTATTCTTCACTGCATCATATAGTAATATGTATAAATCAGATAGTGGAGTCCCCCTTTTTTTTTTTTAAATTGATCCCATTTTTATCAGATGGCCCCTTAACACTGCTTTATAAGTGCACCACACTATTGCATCTGACACCTCTTTATTCTCGTTTTCTTTAAAGAAATTTTTTGTGATTTCCCTTACTTCCTCAATGTCTTTTGAGTTTTTTAACAGTGCATCATTTAGCCGCCATCTATTTCTGGAACTGGGGACTGAACCCATGTTTAGGTCCAGAAAAACTTTTTGATTTTATTTGCAGCCTCTACGTTGCCCAGGATAAGGTCTATTCTTGAATACGTATAGTGGACCTTTGAAAAACATGTGTAATCCCTCTCTTGAGGGTGGTATATTCTCCAGAGGTCCTGTAAATCAGCTCTCTGAAGGATTGTTCTAATCTGAGACGACATTCTCTTTCTTTTTTTATCCTGCATAGAACCTCCCAATGAATTTCTATCCAACATACTATCTATCAGGCAATTGAAGTCGCCCCCAATGAGAATTCTGCCTTTTTTTTACCAGGTCTATCCTGACGAAAACTTTACGCAAAAACTGGATTGTTGCAGTATTTGGTGCGTATATATTAGCTATAGTGAAGATTTCGTTTTCTTTTTTACATACTACCAAGATATATCTGCCTTCTTTATCAATCTCTTGGTACAAAACTTGTAGATCTATGTCCCTTGAGGATAACAGGGCAACCCCACATTTCTTCTTTGTGTCTAAAGATGAAAAGATTTTTATATCACACCACCCAGGAATAAATCGATTTTGATCTTTTTTTAACCAGTGTGTTTCTTGCAGTAAGATGATATCTACTCTTTCCCTTCTAATATATTCGAAAACCGTTGCTCTTTTACAGGGGTTATTCAGTCCCTGGGCATTTAGTGTCATTACTCTAACCATGGTCCAACAACAAGTACAACAAATTGAGGCCGATCTCCAGTTCCTCTGACGATACATAATACACAAAAAAAACAAGCATACACAAAACATAAAAAACAAACCTTCTCGGTTTTCTAAATGAGATGGGCAGACCCTCTCTGCCCATATCATTTCCCTTCTCCATGTGACTTACTCCCATTCCAGTAAGACTCAATTTGGCTCTATTTAAAGAGCTGCCTGGGAGGCAATCGGATTATCGCGAGGTTCCTATTATTTTATTCCTTTTCCCCTTACCTCTTATTTTTAACCTTAGCTATAATGACTCTTACTGCTCTGATTCTATGTATAACTAAATTAATTGCTATTCAGATATTCAAAAATACAGAGTATAAATCCACATAAACTACAGGTATACAGGATATAGAGGGATGTACTGAGGCTATTTAATAAAGTCATCATTTTTTTTTCTCTTTTTTTCTTTTTATATTTTCTTGGCAGGAGTTCTTTTTCCCTTGTCCTTATCTCTTAATTTTAACCTTAGCTGTAATAACTGTGACTACTATAACTCATTACCTGACTGATATACAGATTTACATAGTACAAATATATAAATTTACAAAATCTACGGGAGTGCAGGGTATCCAGGGTATGCAGAAAAACATACAATGTTAGATCAAATTATTATTATTATTTTTTTCATTATAACATATGAACAAATAAACAAGGAGCGGAAGGCAGAATTTTTTTTTTTCTTTAATTATTATTACTATTATTATTATTTTTTTTCTTTTTTTATGTCTCTTAAATTTTTAGAATTACCATGATCTGATGAAAATTAATAAAGTATATACATTTTTATTATTATTATTATTTTTTATTTTTTTTTTATTATTATTACTATTATTATTTTAAAAAAAAATGTTTTTCCTATAATTTAATACATGATCTATCCTAATTTAGATTTGGTGTGTGTTGAATATATTCAGTCAACTATTCAATTAACTAATCAGTGATATATTTATTACTTATTAGTGAAAAAAGGGGCAAACTACCTTTCTGTGTTTAATCATTTTGTGAGTCTATATCCGTAATATAATTATTACTTATTAGTGGTGAGGAAGGCACACTGCCAACAAATCATTTTGCGAAAATGTAAATTGCTTAACATCATTTATACACTTCATTAGAGTTTGTGATAATACAATAAATAGGAACAAACTATCACATTTTAATTTTTACACTTCTACATATGCGTTCTATAATTCTTCTATAATTCTTATTTTTTTTTTTGTTTTGTTTTGTTAGTATTTTAAACATATTCCTTCTCTTTCCCTCCAAAGTCTGTGTTAACATTTTACTTATAGGACCACCCAGCACCCTGTAAGTCTATAACCTGTAATATATCCATCATATATCTCTGTTTTATTTCCTGCTATCCAAAAGAAGTCTTTGCGTCTGAATCCATTGATTGTATTCAATAATAACTATGCTAAATATACCTGCAGTTCCCCTAGCTTAACTATCTACTGCCCCTTCGCCCAATCCAGAGCTCTCTCCACTTCCTCAAAGGCCAGGGGGGAATTCTCATAGGAGACCATTAATTTAGCGGGGAAACCCCATCTATATTTAATATTTTTTTCCCGCAATAAGCCTGTAACCGCATAAAAAGATCTCCTAAATGCTCGGGTCTTACTGGATAAATCTGGGAAACATTTTAGATGTTGGAACCTCTCTGGTAATTTTGCAGTGTCTCTAAAGCTCTGAGAGAACATCTCCCTGACCCTAAATGAGTGAAATCTTATAATAACGTCCCTGGGCATATACTTAGCTCCTTTTAATATCAATCATGCCATGCGCTGTAATAATCAGACTAGCACATGGGATATGAAGTCATATCACTGCATCCAAGCCCAGCTTAAGGAAACTTGATGCTGCTTGAACAGGAGCTGTAGTATACTATGTAGAGGCAAATACCTATAGCTCCCTCAACACTGCTGATCAATAGGGAACAACCCACAGAGACCAACAATGTTGAAATTAGCTTCTCAACCTGCTGAACACCCCAAGAAGGGTAGAATCGGATTTTATTTCTTAGCAAAATAACTGTGTAACTATATTGAAGAGAGGTGCATTTTTCTAGTCTAGCCTCGAGCACAAAGAGATCTAGCTATGACTTTTGGTGTAACTTTCTCCTGCTATTGCTCAGAACATTAAAAAAAATCATATTACAAGTATAAAACCTTAACTTCACACAAATGTGTTCTCTTGTTATGTTTTTCTTTGTTACAGTTATGATTCATGCGTGTTCATCTTAAAATGTTTTGTACACCACAACATCACGTCAGTAAGTCCACAAAAGAATGCATGGTAATCCTGGCTGTTGGCTTTATGTGACAAGCTGTTATTGATGTAAGAAAGCACAGCTCACCAGTCACACATCCAGGACCAACAGCTGATCTCATGACGTACTGCCTTGTAAAATCAGCAGAATATTTCTAGTAGACCTTCCTTTCATCAAATGTATAATAACAAATAAAGCTAATAAGATGTTCAAGTACTGTTTGTTCTGTGAATGTAGAGAATAAAAAGAGGTCTATACTATGATTTGCATAATTACAAAACAAATGCATAGACGAAGAGAAAAGGGTGGGATACTCTCCACTATCAATGACGGGGGTGTCTCCTGAAAAAAGCAATATGAAATGTGGCACTCTGTGTTATTTTATGTTGTTGCAACCAAACAAATAGTGTACCCTTTATTATATAACACTAAACAATATGCTGTGAAAAATAGTCACCATAGGGACATAAAAAACACATAGTGGAGATTGTTGATATCACACCAAGAGGAAGTATTGGCTGAATAACCCCCTTCTCAGCACTCACACTTGGTGAGGAGCTTATAGTATCCAGGCTCATAGAATTTCACATCTATTGGTGTTAAATCAGCAGTCTGCAATATCTGTTTTTTTTTTTTATGTCCCTATGATGAGAAACTTTGCTGTGCTGTCTCCTGTTTATGACATCATGTTATGGCTGTATATGTAAATTAACAACTTTCAAATGGAAAGATACCTCCAATTTTCTGAGGAATGTCTATGACATACTAGTTTTAAATATCAGAGACTAGTTCACCATTGGTACGTCACTGGCATAAAAAGATGTAACAAAGATACCTTATGAAAGGTTGAATGACAGCCAAATCACTGCTCCCCATTTGCATGCTGAAATAATGTCCCATACTTTATGGAAAGGATATCAATTCAGGAATTTATTAACAACTGGTGCTCAATCTACAAACTGTCTGCTCCTTCTATGTGACAGCACAAGAGATCCTGAATTGAAATTCCAAAGACCTCATAAACTTAATATGCAGATAGTTTAAGATGCAAAAGTAAAAAAAAAAAATGCTTAGTGCCACTATAAGTGAAAGCATTATACTTTCTTTTAAGGAGAGAAAAACACTATATGCTTTTATTGTATGCACCTTAGATATCCTCCTTTATTATGTAAAGAAGACTGACAGAAATAAATACATGTACACTTTTTTGTAAAGACATACTTTTTATGCATGAATAAAGGTTTAACATCACTGGTATATCAAAATTTAATAATACAAAAAAATAATACAAAAGACAAATCCATGATAAAAGGTAAAGGATATCTAAGACCGCATTTAAGCAATTAAACAAGTTAGAGTTTATTGGAAGTAACAGTTTACAATTTAATTAATTCCACACACTGAAAATGTAATTATACTATCAAATTTGGTATATCCAGTGAAATGTTACGTGTATTTATATATATATCGATATATATAGAAATAGATCAATATGTCTATATATATATAAAGAGAGAGAGAGAGAGAGATCTCTTTTCAGTACAGATCAATTTTCAGTCTCCTTGAAAGATTTGCTTCCTAAGGCATGGCTGTCTTAAGTACCATCCTATTTCACCATCTTTGCTGATATCCATGCACTTACACAGACAATGCTGTGCTGCTCAGTGAGTGACCACAAAACTGTCATAGACTCTATGGCAAACTAATTCCCTGCAGCCTGTCACAGAGGACAGACATTCTTCTCTTGTATTTGGGCAAAAAGAGAGGTAAGTTTTTCCTCCCGTGATTGACTGCACTACAGTCAGCAGGACAAGGCTATATCTGCCATCAAATTCAACCACTCGTTTTCATGCATAGGCAAGGAATTGTTGGACTGTACAGCAGGTAGAGTTGCCATCCAGTTGACATTTTACTTGCAGGCTGGTACAAAATTGGCTTGAGGCCAATGTTAAGTCTATGACGGCAGCAGCATTGCTGGTATTTTTTGAAAGGCAACCCTAGCTGGTGGAAGACATTGTGAACTCTACTGTGGTCCATAAGCAGCGGCTTGCCCAAAGCACTGTTTATATTGAGGACAGCCCCATTCCAAGGCACTGAAACACTGATCTCTATTGAAGCAAATATACCATGATTTAACACTTCATGTCCTGTGAGTACTCTTCATTGGTGGTTTATCCTGAATGCATCTAGCAGAAGATTACACCTGGGAATTATTGACAGTGCAAGGATTGTGAATACATATATAAATATATGTGTGTGTGCTTTGACAAAGCGCCAGTTGGTGCGAAACGCGTCAAGCGTGTGTCGTATGTTTTGTTCATGTCTCCCTGCTCGATGGTTTTATTATTCTTTTTTTGATTGAATAAAGTTACTTTTTACAAACCAACTATGGATTGATGCTGTCTACCTTCCGGATGACTTCAGCTAGCACTACCTCTGTTTGTTCCTGTTGTCTGCCTGGGGTGTGAGTAGACCCTTTTTCTGTGCTACAGCACCTGGAAGCTAATCTTACTCACTCCACTGTTACTTGGAGCTTGAGCCGGTCAGAATCTGCTTGGAATTCCTGTGTATATATAATGTCTGACTATATGGTGGATTTATTTGTGAAAAGGTGTCACTGTTTGAAATGTGTAAAAATATAAAAATCTGTAAGAAAGGAAGTCTGTTGAAAACACTGTCACTGCAACTTTATAGGTCATTGTAGACATTAAATGTAATGATGTATAGATCCATTTAGAGACAACATTTAACATACTATTATACAATTGAGCTATATATTTATACACACAGTCTTAAGTGGTACAGTGGGTTTTTTTTATCACATGTAAGTGGCTACTTGAAAACATTTTTTTGTTTGACTGTAATTTAGAAATTAAATGAGATTAATCTTGTAAAAAATGTTCATCTTGTTTTTTTTTTAATTAAATACAAGGTAGTGTCATGTATTGGCATAATGACTGCATAATATATAAAAAAAGAATTATTGATGTGAAAAAGCTAAATGTAAAAACAAATGTTGTCTCCTCCCTCTCAAACAGCCAGATAAGTAACAAGGGGCATGCAGTTAAGGGGGTACAGTGACGATAGACTGTGGCTCTAAAATAGAGGGGACTTTTGCATCATAACTGGACTGGTGCCCTGAATTAGGCTGACCACAGACAGGTATATGTATTTCACCACTTATGTCTATATTATATACTTATAAACATTTATTTTACCAGTAAAATTGTATTATCATTTACTGGATTGTTACATACATACCTATCTAATATATTCTATACCACTGTCATTGCCTGGCTAACTATACAATGATGGGACTTATGTTGTACCACCAAATTTCCTGCTATAGGAGATAGAAATTATTAGCCATACATTTTCTGGTTATTTATGTATCTGATTTCATTTTTCTGTAAATAAATTCTCTAACACTATATTTTGGGGTTGCCATAATCTATTCTTGCCTCGGGCACAGAAAAGACTAGCTATGGTTCTGCAAACATCACATTTAATTACTTATTGATTATACTTTCTAAGCATTAGCCTCATTAAGAGCAATTTAAGGAAGCAAGGGTTAAACAAATTGGAATGTCCCTTTAAGGATTTAGAATATCAAAACATATTTTACATGACATATTTCCTTTAAATCCCATCAAATGGCATACATTTAAATGTTACTGTGTGTTATGTTTCATGAAACCTTCAACACTCAATTGTGAAAAAAGAAATCAAATTACAAGTAATCAGTATGTTCAGAAAATACTAACATGTCCAGAAGTTGTCTTGTGATAGACTTGGAATGTTCAAATCTACAATGCAGCCTGGTCATCTAAGTGTTTACTCATATTAGCAAATTATGTTACTCTAATAGGCAAGTTATAAAATATGTATGACTCTTGCCTTATATTTCAAATTGAAATGTAGGAGAAAGTAAATAAAAAGGGTCTACTTAATAACGAGAGAATTGCAGGGAATTGAGACAGGAATTTCAAAGTTAAAGGAACTGTTTCACCTGATTATTGTTTTACAGTGCACGTAGAGCATAAAAAAATGCTTGAAAAATGATCTATACATTGTATTAGCAAAAATGCAAGCACATGCCTAAATTAGGATAAAATGTGTTTCAAATATGTCTGTGGAGTGCTTATGACCTCACCTGTGGCAAGGTATGCAAATGAACCGCTTTACAATGGGAAATGTGACTCCACGGACACATTTACCTCCTAATTTAGATATCTGCTTGCAATTCTGCTAACAATATATATAGATCATTTTCAATATTTTTGTATGCTTTACTGGCACAGTAAAAACAATGTTCAGGTGATACAGTCCCTTTAAGGCCAAAGTATCCAACCTGGAAAAATTCTCCCATCCAGCTGCATTGGGTAATTTTTCCAACTCGGCTACACTGGCCTAAAGCTTGAAATTCCCATCTCAAATCCCTGCAATTGTCTCTTTATTGAGAAGACTCTAAAGTCTCTTCCCTATGAAAATACTGGGGAAGACACTTAATATTTACATACCTTACTTGACTATGTTCTCTTGTTGTGGTAGTTTTGCCTCTCTTTTAAATATGCTCTCTTCCTTATGGTGTTTATGTATTTAAATGTTTCTATAATATCCCCTCTTTCTTGTCTTTCTTCGAAGCTGTTATGATCCTTTAACCTTTCCTAATAAGTTATATCCTGCAATCCATGAACCAGTTTAGTAGCCCTTCTCTGAACCCTCTACAAATATCTATATCCTTTTGTGGATACGGCTGTCAGTACTTGCGTGCCATACTTCAAGTGTGGTTTCACCAGCGACGTGTACAATGGTATAAGCACTGTCCTCTTTCTATTCTCATACCTCTTCCTATGACACCAGTACATGTAGGTGAATTACATTATATAGGACGTTCAAGATTTACTACTGGATGTAGTCCTCTGGGTGTATCAGAGAACTCTATATTTGGTAAAAAGTGGAGTTATCACTCATAAGGAGGTCTATTCGAAAAAAAGAGAAACTTCCCCAAGTAGATTTACTTTGTTTCAAATGTGGGAAATAATCCACAAACATTTTGCATCATGTTCTGTCAAGCTGCCAAGTAGTTGACATATTTATATGTATTAACTGTGTATATATATATATATATATATATATATATATATATATATATATATCCTATTGTACTGTGCTGAAAAATGTGATGCGCTTTATAAATAATAATACTTAATGATACAGCATTTTCACATGTAAAGCTTTGATCTTAGGCCTTTGCTGTACTTTAAGGCAACTGAATTCCAAACAGGTTTGGGTTGGCAAAACTCAGAAATCTGATGCTCAAATAACATTTATAATATTAATTCTGACTTATTTTTAATAATGAATCAAAAATAGTAATTGGTTTTATGCCAGCATGAACCACCATTAAAACCCATCAGGAACCAATATACTTTGAATGTGCACACTGAAAGTAATAATAATAGTTTTCAACCAGTAGAGATTCTTTCAGGTTTTCCACTATGTCCTTGAGATGTTACTTTTGGCCATCATCCAGTGTATGTATGTGAAGAAGTGAATGTTAGTTGTCTCCAGTGATATTTTGCTGTGAACAAATTAGCAGAGAATTCAAGGAAAATACTCCGTTAGCATGTGTATGTTAATAAACATTATTTTAAGCAGTGACGTAATATACTGCGGGCTTAACTTGTGTGTGTTTTCTGATTTATTTGACAATGTAGGGGCTGCTAATCCAGAGAAATTGAATTTTGTTGTTTGAAGCTTGTAGGGAATAAAAGCCATGCAATGAGAGGGTTCTCATAATTATATCTGTGATCATCCTGACTGAGCAGTTTCCAGTTTGGTCTTCACAGGCATAGAAACCCACCAGCTTGGAGCAGAGGCAAGGTGAGGAGAAGGACAAGAGGCCATGAAGTGCTGAGGTTAAGGGTGCTCACACCTCCACATCTTTCCAATTTGCCTGTATAAAAAGAAAAAAACAGCAAAAATAAAAATCAGAGTTCTTTTTGACTGTGAACAAAACAATATACATTTTGGAATATCTGCTTTCTGTGCTTATTGCTGTAGATATACATCTATTCATATCATGCATAAAAATCAGAAGGTGTCCATCGATATGCATACAGTACACACACACATAGTTACTTTGAAAATTATTCCAACTGAACATAGCACATTAGCAGTTACTTTTTTTTTTATTAAAAGAAAGATTATTTTAAACTTGTGTGCCCTAATTGGCCAGCTGAGACATTTATATGCAGGCCATCTAAGCTTAATGACAATTATGGAAATTCCATATTGATTCCTTTATTGTATGAATTTAAAAAAAAATCTGTTTAATCAAGTAATCCAACAGGACTGAGATTAATTAATTAAGTCTTTCTGAGGATCATGGTGGGTTGCACCTATCTTTCTTCAAGAATCCTGCTTGGAGGTAGAAGTGTCTGGATGGCAGAGTTGGGGCAATACTCAGCTACACCCATTGTGCAATGAGTCACAACCCCAGGTTTATAGTTGATGCATAGTTCTCTCTAGGCACACTTCACATGCTCTGGCCTTATGTGTCACCTACTGCCAGTTTTCTTATTTCTGTCCTCTGGCACATATCTAATTGTTCTTGTCTTTTTCTACCTATACCCACCTTCATCTCAAAGGGCAATAAAATATATTATATAAAAAAGACAGTGCTGTATTTTGACACTTTGAGAATCAACTGTGGAAGGACTATGTATCACAGCTGCTAGATGTAAAATACTCAAACTAGAAGAAAATGCAGCAATAAAAGTATAATTTATTGCCAAAAGTAGATCATAGAAAAAATATCCAGAAAGCAGTCAACTTATTTTAAAGTGGCTTTTTGTATGCTGCAAAAAAGATGGTGAGTTAAAAATCTCTGGATCTTTAAAAGAAACTACAAATGTAAATTTACTCATATTGAGTAGTGGTGAAGAAAAACTGATATCTACTTGTCTTATCTATTCATTACAAGCTTTGGCCAGTTGATCACTATTATAAACGACAATTAACGTTAAAACATTACATGTGCACTTGAACATCTTGTCTACAATTTAACCCCTTCACGTTGGATGGTGTTTGGTCATTAACGACCAAAGCCCCATCCGACGTCTGTGTGTTCCTGGCTGCCGATCATGAAATGATCGGAGCCAGGAACACGAAAGCAGGGACCCGATCAGGGTCTCTATAGACCCTGTCGGTCCCTGCCGGCATCCCACGATACTTTGTGATGTTCGCGTTCGCTACATTTCCTAAGTCAGACAGGGGCCACTCAAAGTGGCCTCATCTGATACTGGGGATCCCGCTACAAGTGCCTGCAGCGGGATCCTCAGTACAGCTCATCGCGGGGACCCGCAATGAGCTGTTACCTGGAGGACGGTCTATGCCGTCCTGCCGGTCTTTACAGTAAAATGGAGCCGACGCTCACTTTGAGCGTCAACTCTATTTTCTGTGTCAGAGTGAGGCCACACCTGACAGTGGGGACCCCGCTGCAAGTCCCTGGGATCATTGCGGGGGGCTGGCATGAGCTGTTTAATGTAGGACGTTCCATGTCGTCCTACTTGCCTCTAGGCACTAAAAAGTAGGATGGCATGGAACGTCCTACAAACGGGAAGGGGTTAAATAGCAAAACCATACATTTTGAAAACATGCATATCTATAATTTTCCTGCATAGGACCATTACCTTTCTGGACATTGATAGTGCTTGTCTGGTTAATGGTGAGGTCGTTTGGGATATTCAGTTGGCATGTGTAAAGCCCTACATCTGAGGCATTAAAGCGCTCAAGGTGAAGCTGGACCAAGCCACGGTTGAGTACAGTACTAGCCCGGTTATGGTACTTATCACTGAAAAAGTTAAGGTTCATGGTAGAAAGGATGACCTGTGGTTCTCGCTCACGCTTCACCCTGAATTCATAACGCAGCTGGTTGTTTGTGATGTTCTGGTATCGACAATCCAACCTCAACTTAGGACCAGGATTAATCAGGCAGGCTGTGAAAAGGGTAATTTTCTGGCCACATACTGTATGTAATGCTGAAACGTAAAAAAAGAAAAAAAAAGAAAAGATGATTATTTACTGACCAGTGCAATACTTTTAATAAACTACAAATCTGAATATGTAACATTATGTGAATAAATTATGGGGGGAACAAAAATGCCTCCCCTGGACCATTGTTTCTCAACTGGTGGGTCCCGACCCAAAAGTGGGTCACAAGCTGGTGTGGAGTGGGTCACAGACATGTGCTTTAGTTTCGGCAAAAAGTCTAACATTTGATTGGGTGAGGAACGATGATGTAGCAACGAATGCTGCGTTCTGAAGCTGAGAAGCCTGCCAATAAAATATGGCATTGTTTAATAGCGCTGCTGATCTCTCTTACAACAACCCCTCTAGGTTTAACAAACAGCCATGGTCTTACCGTTTACTTTGGGGATACAATTCCCAAATGCGTTTGAGATGGGTCAAGTTATTTTGGGCTTGAAGTGAGTGTTTGTGTTTAATAAAGCAGCGAGTGTTTTAGTGTTTCATGAGATTGGCTTCTTAACTCTGGTCAAGGTGAAGACAAAATGTAGGTACAGAATAGACAAATGGTTGTTTGTCTACCATCAACCGAGACTTTGAGACACCTATCACATAGTTGCCAACATTTGGAAAAAAATTTCCAGGGACATTTTGCAGCTCAGCTTCCAATTACTTACTTTAATATTGACCACACCCACTGTCCAAAGTTCCGCCCACTACACAAAATTATCATAATGTGACTCCACCTTATTGTCACGGTGTAGATTACATCACCAAGTTCCCACCAGCATTACCAGGATCCTTGGTATACCACATATACATTCACAGCACAACATCTACATCAGGCATATGGATATTATCACCTTTACATGAAATATAGTAAGACCTGATTTATAATTCAGTCAGAGAGCTGTGTGTTCACCATAAAACATACATTAGTATGAACCTACCACTTCTGCTGGGAGGCCATTCCATGTATCCACTACCCTATCAGTAAAGTAATACTTTCATCAGTCCCTGGCCTTATCTTATATCTAGGATAGCCTTATACCTATTCCATGCATGCTTAAATTCCTTCACTGTATTAACCTCTACCACTTCTACTGGAAGACTATTCCATGCATCCACTACTGTCTCAGTAAAGTAATACTTTCATTAGTTCCTGACGTTATCTTATATCTAGGGTAGCCTTATGCTTATCCCATGTATGCTTAAACTCATTTACTGTATTAACCTCTACCACTTCTACTGGAAGACTATTCCATGCATCCACTACCCTCTCAGTAAATTAATACTTTCTTTAGTGCCTGTCCTTATCTTGTATCTAGGATAGTCTTATGCTTATCCCATGCATGCTTAAAGTCCTTCACTGTGTTTACCTCTACCACTTTGGCTGGAAGGTTGTTCCATGCACCCATTACCCTCTCAGTAAAGTAATACTAAGTTTCTGACCTCCACCTATTAACCTCTACCATTTCTGCTGGAAGGCTATTCCATGCATCCACTACCCTCTCAGAGAAAGACACATACACTCATACATACAGTCTGTCACATACACCCATACATACACACATACAAGTGAGCGTTGTTTTTTTTTAATCTTAAAAACAAAACAAAAAAAATGTAGATCAATATGTCCCCCTTCCCTGCTGTTATATCTTATTGCATCTTATTGCAAGGAAGGGGGGCATTTCCGTTCCAGGTTTGTCTGTGCCTCTTACAAAGGCACAGACCATCATTACTTATTAATTGCTCATGTAAGAAATTAAAGGACCTTATATTTCTTACATCCATTCATTTGTCATGTTATTTTGGCCATCATTTGTCACTGTTATCATGCCCATCATTTGTCAGTCTTATCATGCCCATCATTTGTCATTCTTCTCATGCCCCTCATTTGTCAGTTTTATCATGCCCATCATGTGTCAGTGTTATCATGCCCATCATGTGTCAGTGTTATCATGCCCCTCATTTGTCACTGTTATCATTCCCATCATTTGTCAGTCTTATCATGCCCATCATTTGTCAGTCTTATCATGCCCCTCATTTGTCAGTCTTATCATACCCATCATTTGTCAGTCTTATCATGCCTCATTTGTCAGTGTTATCATGCCCCTCATTTGTCAGTCTTATCATGCCCCTCATTTGTCAGTCTTATCATTCCCCTCATTAGTCAGTGTTATCATGCCCATCATTTATCAATGTTATCATGCCCCTCATTTGTCAGTCTCATCATGCCCCTCATTTGACAGTCTTATCATGCCCATCATATGTCAATGTTATCATGTCCATCATGTGTCAGTGTTATCATGCCCATCATGTGTCAGTGTTATCATGCCCATTATGTGTCAGTGTTATCATGCCCATCATTTGTCAGTCTTATCATGCCCATCATTTGTAAGTGTTACCATGCCCATCATTTGTCAGTCTTATCATGCCCATCATCATTTGTCAGTCTTATCATGCCCATCACCATCTGTGAGTCTTATCTTGCCCATCATTATCTGTGAGTCTTATCATGCCCATCACCATCTGTGAGTCTTATCATGCCCATCACCATCTGTGAGTCTTATCATGCCCATCACCATCTGTGAGTCTTATCATGCCCATCATCATCTGTGAGTCTTATCATGCACATCATCATCCGTGAGTCTTATCATGCCCATCATCATCTACACGTCTTATCATGCCCATCATCATCTGTGAGTCTTATCATGCCCATCATCATCTGAGTCTTATCATGCCCATCATCATCTGAGTCTTATCATGCCCATCATCATCTGTGAGTCTTATCATGCCCATCATCATCTGAGTCTTATCATGCCCATCATCATCTGTGAGTCTTATCATGTCCATCTTCATCTATGAGTCTTATCATGCCCATCATCATCTGAGTCTTATCATGCCCATCCTCATCTGAGTCTTATCATGCCCATCACCATCTGTGAGTCTTATCATGCCCATCACCATCTGTGAGTCTTATCATGCCCATGTCACCCTCCCTCCACCCCCTTCCCCAGTACTCACCTGTTGGTCCCTGTCGCTTCCTCCGTGCTGCAGGCTTCCCTCCTGCACGGAGGAGGGAAGTACATTAGCCGGATATGACAACTAGTGTCATAAAAAAAAAAATGCAGCTGTGAGCATAGCTCGTATATCGCGATCTTGGGACAGTCCCGGGAAACTGAGCTGTCATGCGATCGCGGTGGGCCACTTTGTCACGTGATGTCGCGCGGTGACGTCACGTGACCTGGTGACCCACTTCGATCTCGAGATAGCCCAGTTTCCTGGGACTGTCCCGAGATCGTGATGTACGCGCGGCTGTGTGAGCTTTATGCTATTTTTTTTTCTCAACAGGTGAGTACTGGGGAAGGGGGTGGAGGGAGGGTGACATAAGACTCACAGATGATGATGGGCATGATAAGACTCACAGATGGTGATGGGCAAATCCGGGACAGTTGGCAACTATGCTATCAGGAGCAGAAAGCATCCCTAGCTTTCCCATTAGTTCTAAATAGTCTCATATGTTTCAATGTCTTCTTATTTTATTTGTTTTTACTTCAATAACACTTTCATTTTCACTTGCACTACGATTATTGTACTATTCATTTTGTCAAGAAACGATGTTTTTTGTTTGTTTCATGTTTTGAATAGGACATACACTGAACAAAATTATAAACGCAACACTTTTGTTTTTTACCCCATTTTTCATGAGCTGAGCACAAAGATGTAAGACTTTTTATATGTACACATTTTATATGTACACGAAAGGCCTATTTCTCGTAAATATTGTTCACAAATCTGTCTAAATCTGTGTTACTGAGCATTTCTCCTTGCCGAGATAATCCATCTACCGCACAAGATGTGCCGATGTGTCTTAGGATGACCACAATAAAAGGCCACTCTAAAATGTGCAGTTTCTGCAACATGAGGTGATGGTTGTGGATGAATGGCACAACAATGGGCCTCAGGATCTCATCACGTTATCTCTGTACAATGAAAATGCCATGAATAAAATGCACCTGTGTTCATTGTCCATCACATACACCTGCCCATACCATAACCCCACCACCATCATGGGCCACTCGATCCACAATGTTGCCATCAGCAAACCGCTCATCTGCCCTGTACAGTGAAAACCGGGATTCATGAAGAGAACACCGCTCCAAAGTGCCAGATGCCATCGAATGTGAGCATTTGCCCACTCAAGTTGGTTACAACGATGAACTGCAGTCAGGTCAAGACCAAAATGACGAGATGCAGATTCTGACAGTTTATGAAGAAATACTTTTGTTATGCAAACCAATTGTTGCAGGAGCTGTCTGGGTGGCTGGTCTCAGACAATCTTGGAGGTGAAGATGCTGGATGTTGAGGTCCTGGGCTGGTTTGGTTCACGTGGTCTGCGGTTGTGAGGCTGGTTGGATGTACTGGCATATTCTCTGAAACGACTTAGGAGACGGCTTATGGTAGAGAAATAAACATTCAATTCACGGGCAGCAGCTCTGGTGGACATTCCTGCAGTCAGCATGCCAATTGCACGCTCCCTCAAAACCTGCGACATCTGTGGCATTGTGCTGTGTGATAAAACTGCACATTTTAGTGTGGCCTTTTATTGTGGCCAGCCTAAGGCACACCTTTGCAATAATCATGCTGTCTAATCAGCATCTTGATATGCCACACCTGTGAGGTGGATGGATTATCTCAGCGCATGAAAAATCGGGGCAAAAACAAAAGTGTTATTTTGTTCAGTGTATATACACTGTGAAAAACTGTACAAATTGTTTTCTGGAATAAATGATGATGTTTCAGAAATTAAATTATTTTAGGGTGGCGACTTCATGACCAAAGAAAAATATTTTTAGATTAGAAAAGTTGAAAACACTGCACTAGACTGTAAGCTTGCGAGCAGGGCTCTCTGCCTCATGTATCTGCAGAGGCATTGCTATGTTTCCAAAATAGCAGTTAAAAAAAAAATGTACGGAACTGTAGAGGTGCTTACCAATATATGTTCACTGCATTAAGCTTCATGCCCGTTTTGTAATTTAGGAGCCTTCAGCTTCTTTCTCCTCCTCTCTACTTCAACTTCTCACCCAGCTCATGTGCTTCATATTGCTTCCATCATACAGCTTCAGTCCCAACCTCCCTTATGCCATGTTTGTCCTCATCTACTTACCTTGCTCCTTATCACCCCACCCTTCATCTTCCAAAGCATATTTACCTTTTCTTGAAACCAGAGGCGTTGCTAGGTTTCCAAAAGATCTGGGGCTATAGCCCATAAGACTTTTTTAGTTTTTTAAATGGAACCATACGGGCACTTACCAATATATGCTCACCGCTCTGAGCTTCATGCCAGTTTTGTAATTTAGGAGCCTTCACAGGGCCGGTCCATCAATGGGGCAGCTGCCGCAGGCAGCACCCTGGCAGGGGCGGCACTTTGCTGCTCTATGCAGCAGTCTTTTTTTTTCTTGTGTCCAGGGGAGCTTGATTGAAGGAGGTCTCAGCCAATCAGTTCCGAAGCCTCCCATGATTGGCTGTGTGTATGTCAGAGTGAGAGAGAGTGTGTGCATGTCAGAGTGAGCGAGAGTGTGTGTATGTCAGTGTGAGCGAGAGTGTGTGTATGTCAGTGTGAGCGACAGTGTGTGTATGTCAGTGTGAGCGACAGTGTGTGTATGTCAGTGTGAGCGAGAGTGTGTGTATGTCAGTGTGAGTGTGTTGTGTGTGTATGTATGTAACTGGCTGTGTGTGTGTGTATATGTATGTAACTGGCTGTGTATGTGTTGTGTGTGTGTGTGTGTGTGTGTATCTTTGTAACTGTCTGTGTGTGTGTGTTGTGTGTGTATGTAACTGGCTGTGTATGTGTTGTGTGTGCATGTATGTAACTGGCTGTGTATGTGTTGTGTATGTATGGAAATGGCTGTGTATGTGTTGTGTGTGCATGTCAGTGTGAGAGTGTGTGCATGTCAGTGTGAGAGTGTGTGCATGTCAGTGTGAGAGTATGCATGTAACTGGCTGTGTATGTGTTGTGTGTGTATGCATGTATCTGGCTGTGTATGTGTTGTGTATGTATGTAACTGGCTGTGTATGTGTTGTGTGTGCATGTCAGTGTGAGTGTGTGCATGTCAGTGTGAGTGTGTGCATGTCAGTGTGAGAGTATGCATGTAACTGGCTGTGTATGTGTTGTGTGTGTATGCATGTAACTGGCTGTGTATGTGTTGTATGTGAATATGTATGTAACTGGCTGTGTATGTGTTGTGTGTGTATGCATGTAACTGGCTGTGTATGTGTTGTGTGTGCATGTCAGTGTGAGAGTGTGTGCATGTCAGTGTGAGTGTGTGCATGTCAGTGTGAGAGTATGCATGTAACTGGCTGTGTATGTGTTGTATGTGAATATGTATGTAACTGGCTGTGCATGTGACGTGTGGGACACATTAAGGAATTATTTTTTTATTTAAAAAAAAAAAAAAAACTTGCTGACTGGTGTGTGTGTGTGTGTGTGTGTGTAACTGGCTGTGTATGTGACTGACTGGATGTCTGTGAGCTGTGTGCATGTGAATGTCTCTGTGTATGTATGCTTTTCTGATGTGCCATTGTCTGGCTCCTAATTTTTTTTGCTGGCTCCTAAAACTAAATAAAATTTGTCAAGCCCTGATATAAACATAAATCCTTCCTATGCTGTATGGCAGTCCTGTAATAAAACATGTCACACATACACATAACACACATGTGTGACGTTATTTATTACAGGACTGCCAAACAGGATAGGAATGATTTATGATTTTATATATATATATATATATAGTATAAATCATTATGCATATATAGCATAAATCACTTATTTACATCCACCTTTGTGTATTTAAGCTATATATTGTTGGTTTGAGGTTCCTTATTACAGGACTGCCAAACAGCATAGGAAGGATTTATGATATATATATATATATATATATATATATATATATATATATATATACACACATATGTAACATAAATCCTTCCTTGGCAGTCCTGTAATAAGGAACCTCAAACCAACAATATATAGCTTAAATACACAAAGGTGGATGTAAATCAGTGACCCCCAACCCTCCCCTCTCTCCACCATACCCAGAGCTTACCTGAGTGGGAATAGACCTGTTCTGCATCTCCCACAAGGTGACAGCCAGTAAGGATATATTCAGAGCTGCTTCACTGTCCCACGTGGAGCTTCCTTCACATCCCTGTGATGATGCTGTGTAAAAGCCCTGCACTGATAGGATGCTCAGTGATGTGTCAGCCAATCAGTGCAGGGCTTTCACACACTGTAATGATGCTGTGTAAAAGCCCTGCACTGATTGGCTGACACATCACCCAGCCTCCTATCAGTGTAGGGCTTTCACACACTGTCTGTGTGATGTCAGGGGGCGGAGCTATAACGGAGCTGCAGAGACTCAGGGCTTTGCTCATTACATTCGGGGCTTCAGCCCCCTTAGCCCACCCCTAGCGACGCCTCTGCTTGAAACCCTTTCTTCTTCTCCCTGTGTGTCGCAACAGAACATTTCCCCTCCATGACCTCATGTGTAACACAATTCCCCGCCTTCCTATTTCCACATGTTTCTCTGCTTACTGGGCACAAGGTGATGTCATATACATGAGACACCACACACATATTGAAATATATTCTCTCTTAATCTTTGCATTTGCTTTCAATTCTCCTAACACAATGTACACACAAATAGAAAGAGAGCAACATCTGAAGGATGCAACTGTGTCCACTCCTTCACACTTGCCTTTCCTGCCCTTCCCAGAGATTATATACCCCAGAGATTATTATAATAAAGAGTTTGTCTTTTATTTAACCATGCATTTAAGCCACATATTCCTTGGTGTGTTTTTTTTTTTACATCATTGCTAAACAGCATGGGAATTATTTATATGTTACATATATATTTATGTGCGTGTGATTTTTGTTTACATCATCATTTCTTGTTAGAGAACTGCTCTGTATCTTTCAGCAGGTGACAGCTGGAGAGCTGCTTCTCCGTCTGTGTAGCTTTCCTCACATCCCAGCAGTCACACACAGTGATGATGCTGTGTAAAAAACCTGCACAGATTGGCTGACACCTCACTCTCCATCTTTTCAGTGTACAGCTTTCCACACACTGTCTGTGTGCTGCTGCATGATGTCAGAGGGCAAGGGGGAGGGGGGGTTGGGGTGTTGGGGGCGCTGCCACCGAGCTGCTGAAACTCGGGGCTTTAGCCCCCTTATCCCACCCTAGCAATGTCTCTGTGTATCAGTCTGTTCTTGTTCATCTCACTTAATATCTAGGCCCCTCGTTATTCTGTACTTAGTGCTACGTAAATTGTTTGCGCTATATAATATAAATGTTTATGTAATGTAATTTGAAAACACATAGAAACATAGATTGTGATGGCAGACAGGAAACAGTGTCCATACAAAATATAATTTATTTAACCTACAGGATACCCCAGCGCTGTATTTAGCGCAAGGCAAACAAGGCAAGTGCCTAGGGCAGCACTTGCCTTGTATGCCTTTAAGGGGCAGCACAAAACTCAAAAACAAAAAGCTGCCCCTTTCAAAAAAATAAAAAACCTTGCTTGCCAGCAGAGATGGTGGAGAGGGGAGATGGGAAGGTACCCCCTCACCATCGCTCTGCCTGCCAGCAGGCTGCACGGGGAGCCGAACAGGCAGCACAGAGAAACCTCCATGCTGCCTGTTTGGCTCCCTGTTCAGTGTGACGGGGAAGTGCCGACAGGTCACGTGACCGGCACTCTGATGTCAGACATGTGCCGGTTCATGTGACCTCTCTGCACAACCACCGAACAGGCAGCATGGAGGACACGCAGTATGCCTGCCACTAGCCACCAGGGAAAAAGGTAAGTCCTTCAAATTTGCAGGGGCATATTAATGACAAATACTTGCATATTATTGGGCAAATTGGCAGGGCCATATTAATGGTAAATTGGCAGGGCCATATTAATGGCAAATTGGCAGGGGCTTATTAATGGCAAATAATATTTACATATGTTTGGGCAAATTGGCTGGGGCCTATTAATGACAAATAATACTGGCATATTATTGGGCAAATTGGCTGGGGAATATTAATGGAAAATACTGGCATACTATTGGGCAAATTGGCTGGGGAACTTTAAGGCAAATAATATTGGCATATTATTGGGCAAATTGGCTGGGGAATATTAATGGCAAATACTGGCATATTATTGGGCAAATCGTCTGGGGCATATTAATGGCAAATAATACTGGCATATTATTGGGCAAATTGGCTGGGGAATATTAATGTCAAATACTGGCATATTATTGGGCTGGGGAATATTAATGGCAAATAATACTGTCAAAGTGACCGTGGCATGTTAATTGGTACCTGACAGTGGCCTTTTTTAATTGGCAAAGTGATGCTGTGGCATGTTCTGTGGGGCAAAATAATATATACTATGGGGGAAAGTGACACTGTTGCTTGATCTGCAGGCTGACAAAGTGACACTGTGGTATTTTCTGTGACACTGTAGCATGCCAAATTATTTGGGTGCAATATGAATGCAAGCTAAGTGCTGTGGGTGCAATAAAGGGGCATGGCAAATGCTGTGGGTACTGTATGGTGCTGTGTGAAGTCCTTTGAGTGCAATGTGGGTGCAGCAAAATCGAATAATAACAAGAAATGCAACTTTTCAATAACATTTTTATTACAAATAGTTGAATGTGATATGAAAATAGTTGCACATAATATTAAAAAGTTTACATTTACATGCAGCTTTTTACCATGCGACTTTAGAAAAATTGAGTGGGGTACACTGCTAATGTGATGGGGGCATGTGATGGGGTGATGGAGGCATATGACGGGGCATGTCCTTGGTGTGCAACGTGTGTTATGGGTCATGTCGTGGGTGTGCAACGTGGGCAGGGGGGGTGCCCAAATTTTGTCTGTCTAGGGCAGCACAAAACCAAGATACACCACTGGGATACACTATGCACTCAGTCAGTCATTTATGAGTTCCTCTACAACATTAGCCTTTACTATGGCATGTCTACTGAAAGGTTATTTCACACAAGTACTACTGCAAGAACAGATATCACAAAAGAGATTATTTCATTGTAAAAACGCTAAGATTAGTATGGTTCCCAAATGAGCTGCTACCTTCATCATACTAACCAATGTATGCATTATTTATAATCACTGTGTCTAAATGTGTTTCCAACTCCCGCATTTGTAATCCATGCATGTAGGTACAAGTAGGTAAGTTTAAGATTCAGTGCTTACCAACCAGAGTCACTGTAAATGGCAGTAAGTAATTCATGCTTCTTGTCTTTATTGGCACCTGAAAATAAGGAATGCACTTTATTACATACTACAAATATGTGTTTTATTGGTACAAACATTATACCATTATTATCTGAGCTGTATAATGTTATCTCAAGTTTTTCTACAACTGACTCATCTTTAAGTTCTTAGTGGGTCTTAATAAAACAGTATTTTGCTTTTGTGGCAGTGGTGGCAATATAGCCTGTGCAGAGAAATGTATTTGGACCAGAAGCAATGTAGTACATAAAGATGTTTCACCATTCCTCAGAGGCTACTGCTTGCCTGAGGAAACCCTCTGGTGTTTGAGCACTAGTTTATTTTTTTTCTCTATGAAATGATGTGAGCAATCTGAGAGTATAAATGTCAGTAAAATCTTCCCATACATTCGCATTTGGACCATAACCCTCCTATTAGGCTCAATTTTTTTGTATTGGTATTTGGTCATAAAAAAAGAGTGTTCGACAAAATGAAAAGATGTCTTGGCACTGTCAAAAATATATATTTTTTTTATCATCCAAATTTCAGGAAAAATCCACAGAATGAGTGCCAAGACTTATTTTATTTTTGTCAAATACTATTTACTGTTTTTCTGGACACACAGCGGAAGCCGCACATGGTTATCCTGCTTTTATTCCTCTGCCCATCCGGATGTGCAGCTCAGCATCTACCTATCTGCTATCATAAAGAAGAGTGCAATTAGTCACAATAGACCCGAGTAGGTATTATCAGGGGCGTCACTAGGGTTGGTGTCATATGGTGCGGAAAATCATGGTGTCGCCCCCCTGGATTTCCTCCAATACAATGCCAAACAGATTCCTTAGTAATGCCAGTTAGATGGCCTATTAACTATGCCACACACAGGAGCCCCATAACTATGCCACACACAGGAGCCCCATAACTATGCCACACAAAGGAGTACTATAATTATGCCACACACACACACAGGTGTCCCAGAATTATGTCACACAAAAGAGTCCCTTAGTTATGCCAGACAAAAGAGTCCCTTAATTATGCCACACATGGGGCCCAATAAATATTCCACACACAAGCGCCCCATAATTATGCACACATGGAACCGCCATTAATTATGCAACACACAGGAGCCCCACGGTTGTGACAATTGTACAATTCTAAAACAATACATATCTATACATACAGACATCTCTCTCTCTCTTAATAACAGCCAATTTGCCCAATTATATGCCAGTATAATTTTGTCATTAATAAGCCACAGCCAATTTGCCCATTAATATGTCAGAATTATTGTGCCAGATGCCAATACCATTGTGCCATTAAGATCTCAGCATTATTGTGCGATTCATATACCAGTAATATTGTGCGATTCAGATACCAGTAATATTGTGCCATTCAAATACCAGTAATATTGTGCCATTCAGATACCAGAAATATTGTGCCATTCAGATACCAGAAATATTGTGCCATTCAAATACCAGTAATATTGTGCCATTCATATGCCATAATTATTGTGCCATTCAGATGCCAGTAATATTGTGACATTAAGAGCCCAGTAATATTGTGTCATTCAGAGCCCAGTAATATTGTGTCATTCAGATACCTGTAATAGTATGCTATTCAGAGCCCAGTAATATTGTGCCATTCAGAGCCCAGTAATATTGTGCCATACAGAGCCCAGTAATATTGTGCCAGTCAGATACCAGGAATATTGTGCCATTCAGATATCAGTAATATTGTGCCATTCAGAGCTCAGTAATATTGTGCCAGTCAGATACCAGGAATATTGTGACATTCAGAGCCCAGTAATATGGTGCCAGTCAGATACCAGGAATATTGTGCCAGTTAGATGCCTGTAATATTGTGCCAGTCAGATACCAGGAATATTGTGCCATGCAGAGCCCAGTAATATTGTGCCAGCCTGATGCCAGTAATATTATGCCATGCAGAGCCCAGTAATATTGTGCCAGTCAGATGCCAGTCAGTGCCATGCAGAGCCCAGAAATATTGTGCCAGTCACATACCAGGAATATTGTGCCATGCAGAGCCCAGTAATATTGTACCAGTCAGATACCAGTAATATTGTGCCATTCAGAGCCAAGTAATATTGTGCCATACAGAGCCCAGTAATATTGTGCCAGTCAGATACAAGGAATATTGTGTCATTCATATACCTGTAATAGTATGCTATTCAGAGCCCAGTAATATTGTGCCATTCAGAGCCCAGTAATATTGTGCCATACAGAGCCCAGTAATATTGTGCCAGTCAGATACCAGGAATATTGTGCCATTCAGATATCAGTAATATTGTGCCATTCAGAGCTCAGTAATATTGTGCCAGTCAGATACCAGGAATATTGTGACATTCAGAGCCCAGTAATATGGTGCCAGTCAGATACCAGGAATATTGTGCCAGTTAGATGCCTGTAATATTGTGCCAGTTAGATGCCTGTAATATTGTGCCAGTCAGATACCAGGAATATTGTGCCAGCCTGATGCCAGTAATATTATGCCATGCAGAGCCCAGTAATATTGTGCCAGTCAGATGCCAGTCAGTGCCATGCAGAGCCCAGAAATATTGTGCCAGTCACATACCAGGAATAGTGTGCCATGCAGAGCCCAGTAATATTGTTCCAGTCAGATACCAGTAATATTGTGCCATTCAGAGCCAAGTAATATTGTGCCATACAGAGCCCAGTAATATTGTGCCAGTCAGATACAAGGAATATTGTGCCATTCAGATACCAGTAATATTGTGCCATTCAGAGCCCAGTAATATTATGCCATTAAGAGCCCAGTAATATTGTGCCATTCAGAGCCCAGTAATATGGTGCCAGTCAGATACAAGGAATATTGAGCCAGTCAGATGCCTGTAATATTGTGCCAGTCAGATACCAGGAATATTGTGCCATGCAGAGCCCAGTAATATTGTGCCAGTCAGATACCATGAATATTGTGCCATTCAGAGCCCAGTAACATTGTGCCAGTCAGATGCCAGTAATATTATGCCATGCAGAGCCCTGTAATATTGTGCCAGTCAGATACCAGTAATATTATGCCATTCAGAGCCCAGTAATATTGTGCCAGTCAGATACCAGGAATATTGTGCCATGCAGAGCCCAGTAATATTGTGCCAGTCAGATACCAGGAATATTGTGCCATGCAGAGCCCAGTAATATTGTCCAAGTAAGATACCAGGAATATTGTGCCATGCAGAGCCCAGTAATATTGTCCCAGTCAGATACCAGGAATATTGTGCCAGTCAGATGCCTGTAATGTTGTGCCAGTCAAATACCAGAAATATTGTGCCAGTCAGATGCCTGTAATATTGTGCCACTCAGATACCAGGAATATTGTGCCATGCAGATACCAGGAATATTGTGCCAAGCAGAGCCCAGTAATATTGTGCCAGTCAGATACCAGGAATATTGTGCCAGACAGAGCCCAGTAATATTGTGCCATGCAGAGCCCAGTAATATTGTGCCAGTCAGATACCAGGAATATGCTGCCATGCAGAGCCCAGTAATATTGTGCCAGTCAGATACCAGGAATATTGTGCCAGTCAGAGCCCAGTAATATTGTGCCAGTCAGATACTAGGAATATTGTGCCATGCAGAGCCCAGTAATATTGTGCCAGTCAGATACCAGGAATATTGTGCCATGCAGAGCCCAGTAATATTGTGCCAGTCAGATACCAGGAATATTGTGCCAGTCAGATACCAGGAATATTGTGCCATGCAGAGCCCAGTAATATTGTGCCAGTCAGATACCAGTAATATTGTGCCAGTCAGATGCCTGTAATATTGTACCAGTCAGATACCAGGAATATTGTGCCAGTCAGATACTAGGAATATTGTGCCATGCAGAGCCCAGTAATATTGTGCCAGTCAGATACCAGGAATATTGTGCCATGCAGAGCCCAGTAATATTTTGCCAGTCAGAGCCTAGTAATATTATGCCATTTCAGATACCAGGAATATTGTGCCAGTCAGAGCCCAGGAATATTGTGCCAGTCAGATACCAGTAATATTGTGCCAGTCAGATGCCTGTAATATTGTGCCAGTCAGATACCAGGAATATTGTGCCATGCAAATCCCAGTAATATTGTGTCAGTCAGATACCAGGAATATTGTGCCAGTCAGAGCCCAGTAATATTGTGCCAGTCAGATACCAGGAATATTGTGCCAGTCAGAGCCCAGTAATATTGTGCCATGCAGAGCCCAGTAATATTGTGCCAGTCAGATAACAGGAATATTGTGCCAAGCAGAGCCCAGTAATATTGTGCCAGTCTAATACCAGGAATATTATGCCATGCAGAGCCCAGTAATATTGTGCCAGTCAGATACCAGGAATATTGTGCCATGCAAAGCCCAGTAATATTATGCCAGTCAGAGCCCAGTAATATTATGCCATTCAGATACCAGGAATATTATGCCAGTCAGAGCCCAGGAATATTGTGCCAGTCAGATACCAGTAATATTGTGCAAGTCAGATGCCTGTAATATTGTGTCAGTCAGATACCAGGAATATTGTGCCATGCAGAGCCCAGTAATATTGTGCCAGTCAGATACCAGGAATATTGTGCAATTGAGAGCCCAGTAACATTGTGCCAGTCAGATGCCAGTAATATTATGCCATGAAGAGCCCAGTAATATTGTGCCAGTCAGATCCCAGTAATATTATGCCATTCAGAGCCCAGTAATATTGTGCCAGTCAGATACCATGAATATTGTGCCATGCAGAGCCCAGTAATATTGTGCCAGTCAGATACCAGGAATATTGTGCCAGTGAGAGCCCAGTAATATTGTGCCAGTCAGATACCAGGAATATTGTGTAATGCACAGCCCAGTAATATTGTGCCAGTCAGATACCAGGAATATTGTGCCAGTCAGATGCCTGTAATATTATGTAAGTCAAATACCAGAAATATTGTGCCAGTCAGATGCCTTTAATATTGTGCCAGTCAGATACCAGGAATTTTGTGCCATGCAGATCCCAGGAATATTGTGCCAGTCAGATACCAGGAATATTGTGCCAAGCAGAGCCCAGTAATATTGTGCCAGTCAGATACCAGGAATATTGTGCCAGTCAGAGCCCAGTAATATTGTGCCATGCAGAGCCCAGTAATATTTTGCCAGTCAGATACCAGGAATATTGTGCCAGTCAGAGCCCAGTAATATTGTGCCAGTCAGATACCAGGAATATTGTGCCATGCAGAGCCCAGTAATATTGTGCCAGTCAGATACTAGGAATATTGTGCCATGCAGAGCCCAGTAATATTGTTCCAGTCAGATAGCAGTATTATTGTGCCAGTCAGATGCCTGTAATATTGTACCAGTCAGATACCAGGAATATTGTGCCATGCAGAGCCCAGTAATATTGTGCCAGTCAGATACCAGGAATATTGTGCCAGTCAGAGCCTAGTAATATTGTGCCATGCAGAGCCCAGTAATATTGTGCCAGTCAGATGACTGTAATATTGTGCCAGTCAGATACCAGGAATATTGTGCCATGCAGAGCCCAGTAATATTGTGCCAGTCAGATACCAGGAATATTGTGCCAGTCAGAGCCTAGTAACATTGTGCCATGCAGAGCCCAGTAATATTGTGCCAGTCAGATACCAGGAATATTGTGCCAAGCAAAGCCAAGTAATATTGTGCCAGTCAGAGCCCAGTAATATTGTGCCAGTCAGATACCAGGAATATTGTGCCAGTCAGATACCAGTAATATTGTGCCAGTCAATGCCCAGGAATATTCTTCCAGTCAGATACCAGGAATATTGTGCCATGCAGAGCCCAGTAATATTGTGCCATTCAGATACCAGGAATATTGTGCCAGTCAGATACCAGGAATATTGTGCTATTCCAGTGCTCGTTTTCTTTCTCCCTCTTCCCCCCTTCCCCATCACTTACCGCCTGGCTGCTGCTCCGTGTCCCTGGCCGGACGTCTGAGGAGAGAAACACAGTCACCGGATGTGACGTAACGTCACATCCGGTCGCAGTGATTTTTTTTTTTCGGCGGCCAAATCCAGCGGATGTGGCTGCCAGAAACGAAAAGTTAAGCAGCGCGGTGCGGAGCGATGCCGGCAGCACGGTTGTCACCCCCGCTGGAGGTGTCACCCGGTGCGGTCTGCACCCCCCGCTGGACGCCACTGGGTATTACCCTACAGGACAGAATATTATAGTGCTGTCTGTTCTCGGGAGATCATACACCCACCCCCCTTTTTTGCTCACGTTCTGTCACTGCGTGCCTGGTTGTTTGCATTGGCTACTTGCATGCAAAGGGTACTGGTTATTGCTGTCTTTCTGAAAAGCTTTGCCCAGACAGTTTAAGCTTTTGCAACATCCGGACGCATATCGCCATGAGACTTTTTGAACAAATGTATGTTGTTTGTCTATTCCCTCCTTTATAGGGAGTATTTTGGCTATGGTATAAAAAGTAAAAAGTGTATATCAAATTGTTGCCTAGTATCACAATGCTGTCTCACAAAGCATACAAGATGTAAATCAACATATACGTGTTTAAATTAGATATTTAGGCACAATTCTATATTAAGAAATTTAAAAAAATACACAAAATACATAAAACACTCTCCTACCCTAAGTAGAGTTTTTTTATACCATAGCCAAAATACTCCCTAGAATATAAAATACAAAACAAAAGAATTTACATGAAATAATAAAATTTAAAAAAAGAAAATGGAAAAAAGTTAAATTCACAGAAGATGTGAAAAATAAACCATCTAAAAAACGACCATATTTGCAAATGCTGTGAAAAATGCCCCTCATCTTACAGTCGAGCTTCATCTTATAATCAGTCCTCAAAAAGAGGTCTGACTATAAAACTCCGATCCAGGTCTCCCACAGAGCAGAATTTGGGGTGGGAGAGGGGCAGCAACATTTGGAGAGAGACGGGGCAGCAGCATTGGTGGAGGGTGGGAGGGGGCAGCATTGGTGGGGTGCCAAACTTAATTTGGTGCTTGCCTTTGTTGCTTCACTATCGACTGTGGTGCTAGTGAGTACTAGAGTAGTTACCATATTTGTTCTTTAACAGTAATACAGTATCTATTAGATTATCTGTGTTATATATCTGTGTTATATAGAATGAAAGTGGACACTGTAAATATAAATTCTATTACGTTTGGAAATGCTAAAGGCGATAAGGGAGTCAATTTATATTTGGAATCCAAAACGTTAGAACCGCTTTACTCCAAGTGAGCACTGTCTAATACAGAGTTCTCTTTGTTTTGGGGCATATATTGTATATTTAGTATATGTTTTAATTATCCCATTAGCATATTCAAAGTCATGTTTATTGCAGTTACATTTTCGCATACTGCTTGCTCTTTTTTCTCCGCTTTGGGACTTTACAATTTCTGCTCTTCACACCCTCTCTTCCATACCTGCTTAATGTGTCTACTGTCCTGTTTTCCCACACACCATCTAGCTGCTATTCTGCTAGATGGGTGTGCTTTCCTGTGCTATTCGACGAAGGCATTCCCTCCTTCATTTCTCCGGCGACTCTACTATTGCTACCAGGGCCGGACTGGGAACAAAAACCAGCCCTGGAAATAATTGTATACCTGCCACATAGCATAACATAATTATACCAGCCTCATAAAAAAGGGAAAATTATGCATTTTAACCGCTAAGTGACAAGACCATTTGACCTTGTCTTTCCCTTGGTGACAAGGGCTGTTTTGACATTACTGGGGTGTTTGTGTTTAGCTGTAATTTTCTTCTTTCTCACATACTGTACCCACACTAAATATATGTTGTTTTTATCATCATAAGAAGGGTTTTCATTAGATATTATTATGTTCATCATATCTTATTATTTACTTCAAAAAAATCATAAAATATGATAAAAAAAAACAAAACAGGTTTTTCTAACTTTGGCCTAAAAAATAATTTACACAAATACAATCATTAAAAACACCCCATCTAAAAAGTTTCTAAATTTTGTCCCGAGTTCAGAAATATACTTGTTTCCATGTTTTTATGCAGTTTTTTGCAAGTTATAGGGCCTTTTGACCCCAACCAGAACCCTAAATTTCGGGTTCTAGTTAGGGTCCTTTCTCAGGAACACACTTCTCACGGCCCATTTGCTTCAAGACCTGGGTTTCGTGGTCAACAAATTGAAATTAGATCTGGTTCCAACCCAATCGGTCCAGTTTCTGGGCTTCACCATGGACTCCATCTTGGCAATCCCCAAACTTCTCCAATCAAAGATCTCAGACATCAAAACGGACCATTCGTCACCTTCTTCGTCGTTTCCACCCCGCGAACCACGGTTCGGTACATACATCGACTGGATGGCTCTCACTCCAAGCTGTTGACAGAGCTGACCAAGGATCTCTACCAGTGCTGTCTAGAACATCACTTTCTATCAGGGCAGAATACCTCCCAGGCAAAGACAATCTAGTGGTGGATTGGTTCTCCTGTCACTGGAGGGATGCTTGCGACTGGCAATTACACCCTTGGGTGTTTCAATGCCTCGACCGGCTTTGGGGGCCCTTTCAGCTGGACTTATTCGCATCCAGGATGAATTGCCAGACTGCAACATTCTACAGTAGGATGCCGGACCCCCCTATCATCAGCAGTGGATATATATCTCCATGCCTGGCCAATGCAGGGGCCTTACGCCTTTCCACCATTTTCCATGATACTCTGGACTCTTCAGGTGGTGTGGTTACACGGCACCACAATTTCTCTAATCACTCCTCTTTGGCAGACTCAGCTGTGGTTTCCCTTGTTGCTGGAACAATCATGCAGGGACACTCTCCTATTGTCATTATTCCAGGACCTCCTCAGGAAAATCTCCGTTCATCGATTCTACAGGACCACTTGTGCCTGGTGGCCTTGACGGTTTCAGGGGATCATAGAACATGTCGGGATTATTGATGGCAGCTCCAGATCTCCTCTGGGACTTGTGGGCTCTAGGCACCAGAAAATCCTACCTTCATGCTTAGAGGATTTGGAATCGCTAGTGTTTGGGACTGCAGATTAATTTCTTTACTGACCCTACGGTAGCTATCCTTAACTTTTTAGCATCCCTGTTTACAGAGGGATAGTCATATTGAATGATTAACAATATTTTGTTCTGCGATTTTAGCAGATCACATCCCAGGTTCAGTTCAAGCTCACATCCAGGTGTCCGCTCAACTTTACTTGGGATGCATTGGGATGTCTGAGGATGTATTGGCAAGTCTGAGGGTGCATTGGCAAATATAAGGATATCAAAATAGTTAATGTATTTTAATTTTCAATGATATATATTTATTAAATATAAAAAAAAACAGTTTTCATGCAAAGGAATAGTTACTAGTAAATCTTGTTTCAAATAGGGTTGTCTTATATTTAGGATTTTTCTTTTTTTCAAAATTAATATTCATAGCTTGGGGGTCTTATTAAGGGACATATTATGTTTGAGCAAATACAATGTTTTATGTGTATGTGACTGTGTGCACATGGGAATCAGTGTGTGTATAATCTAAATATATATATATATATATATATATATATATATATATATATATATATATTTATGCCTGTATGTATAATCTCAGAAAGCATACAGCGGAGAAAAGGGCAGGGAGACAGGCTTCAAGTCAAGGTGTCCAAAATCAATGTCTTTATTCCATAAAAAAGCTGTGCAGTTACAGACCAAATTCCTCCATTCAGCTGCCTTACGCGTTTTGTGCTATCAGCACTTAGTCATAGGTATAAATGTAATGTGAGGTTCAGAAATATGCTTGCTTCCATGTTTTTCTGCAGTTTTTTGTGAATTGTAGGGCAAAAAAACAAAAATAGTATTTGTTTTTTTTAACCCCCCCAGAAGAGAGGGGCAGCAAACTTAATTCACATACAAAATGCTGTAGTTTTGATCCTAGCTCTGATCACAGAGTGATTGGGAACCAGGAACACATAGACTGAGACCCAATCAGGGTCTTTACAGACACTGTGGATCCCTGCCGAAATATCGTGTGACTTTACGATGTACCTAGGGAAGGTTGGTCATGCAGTGTTTTAGTAAAATGAGCATCAGCTACATTTTTCATGTTAGACTGAGGCCACTCAAAGTGGCCTCATCTGACAGACTGGATCATGCTTCTGCGAGATCTGCATGGTTGCCAACTGTCTGGTTTTTGCTGGGACAGTCCCATCAAAATCAAGATCGTCGCCGGGAATTCTCATCCCCGGGACAGTCCTGGCAATTTGCCCAGTTTTAGTGTGATCGCGGGTCATGTGATGTCATCGTTATACATTTTTTTTAAATTAAAATTTGGGGAGAAAAAAAAAGTTACCCGTGCAGTTCTGTCTGCTGGAAGCTGGGTAACACAGGCTGATGTGAGCTCAGCTCACATAGACTGAACTGCGCGGGTGACTTTTCACACCCCAAACTTTAATAAAAAGAAAAATGTTTAAAAAAAATGTCATTGCCGGTGCACAGCGGAAACGGCCAGGGACATGGACCTGGGGAAGGAGTGAGGCGGGTAGTGGCATATTACTGGGCAATCTGGCTGTGGTATATTACTGGGCAATCTGGCTGAGCATATTACTGGACAATCACTGGACCGCCCCCCCAGGACCACCATGTTTTGCCGTTCCTCAGTGCCCATGTTCCGGCTGAGTGTTTTCCCCCTGTTAACTGGGGTTTAAAATGTATGGTGCCCTGTTAAATAGCCTAATCCCTTGTACCCTTTCCCCAGGAATGTAGCTTCAGCAGCCGCTTCACAATAGAGTTTTATCCCGGCTGCTGAGCTCATTCTCTTGTTCAAAATGTAGGCGCTTTTACTATTGGTCGCTCAGACCAAGCCCCTAGTGTAAGCACTATTCTGATTGGTTGCTGAGTTAAATACCCAATTTGAAAGGATTTCAAATTTGCTGGGGTTGGTCGCTAGAGACTACCCCTTAGCTATAGACCCGTCTGCTGGCCCGATATGCAATCACCCCTGATATGTACCGCAGGAAATTACGAGAGGCGAAGATGGGTCCCAGAGACACCCACACGGAGTGGGCACATTGTATGACCGAGCCGCTACCAGCTGGATACAAGGGAGGCAAGTCACCACTTTTTTTCTTCATACCAGCACAGAGGTTTGACACTAGGTAAGAGACCAAGACCCCATAAACCTGGAAGAGACGACCAAGCTAGCGGACAAATTTGTGGATGTCCGCCGCCCAGTCTCAAGACACCCTGCCCCCTACAACAGAGAATCTCAGCTGCTAATGCACCGCCCCATACCCCCAGCCTCCCCACCTACCCGACCCATGGGGCCCTATCCGGATAGGTCGTATGCACCGAATGCTAGACCTAGTGGGGCTTCTACGGGATGTCGTCAACCTGGCCACATTTGGCAAAATTGTCTTTAGCTACAGCCTAGGGCCCCCCCATGGTCCTCGGAGGAACCCGTCCCCAGCCCCTTGGATGGCCCGCCAGGCTCAGTGAGTGAGCCAGACCCAGGATTCTGGTCCAGCCAACTCCGACCCAAATGTGGATTACAATTACTGTTCCCTGGAGCCTTTTACCCCACATGAGGGTTACTCAGACGAGGTCTCTCTGGCTCAGCATCCTCGGAAGGACAACCGTGAGCACCACTACCAGCCAGTCACCATTAATGGGCAGCCGGCCAAGGGACTAAGGGATTCTGGAGCTACCCTCACGTTGGTCCAGCCCTGTACTTTACCCCCTAACCTGCCGGTTAACCGCAAAGTGGATGTGCGCATGGCTGGGGGGCAGGTACATCAGCTACCCATGACCAGGGTATAACTGAAGTGGGGCACTAGGGAGCATCATGGAGGGCTTACCACGGAAGTACTGCTGGGAAATGATTTGGGCTATTTGGAGAGCCGTTATGTGCCTGAGATGGATTGTACAGTGGGTGAGTTAAAACTCATTGGCATGATATGCAAATGTATGCATACAAAGTTTATGCATTTAAAGCTCATTGGCATGAAATACGTTTAAACATTTAAACCATGTTGGCATGAGAAACTATTTGTATGCATTTAAAACTCATTGGTATACGTTACAAAGTTTATACATTTAAAGCATGTTGGCATGATAAACAAAGTTTATGCATTTAAAGCCATCTGGCACAATATACAAAGTTAATGCATTTAAAACTCATTGGCATGATATACAAACATTATGCATTTAAATTTTATTGGCAAGATATACAAATGTTATGCATTTAAAGCTCATTGGCATGATTTACAACGCTTTTGCATTTAATGCTTGTTGGCATGACATTGAACGTTTGTGCATTTAAAACTCATTTGCATGATATATAAAGTTTAGGCATTTACTGATCATTGGCTTGATATACAAAGTTTAGGCATGTACTGCTCACTGGAATTATATTCAAAGTTTATGCATTTACTGCTCACTGGTATCTGACTGTGAATTACTAAAGTCTAAACTGACAAGTTAACTGCAAAAATCAGGCATTAATAATGGAATAGGAAAAATTCCTCAATTTGCATAACTTTCCAACTCATCTACTAATGCCTGATTTTTGCATTTCATTTGTCAGTTCATAAGTACAGTACATTACATTAACATTTATTTATATAGTGCCAGCATGTATAAAATAGACCCCTCAGAAATATAATATCTGTAAATTTATGTAAATATTTCTCCCTTGTTTTGTATGTAATATTTGGTAATGCATAAGATTAAAAAAGGGAGAGACAGCGCTACAGTATACCCCAGAAAAAAAAAGACATATGTTATGAAAATGAAAAATATGTATTATAAATTACAGAATAAAAATATGCATAGATATATAATGTAAAAAGACCACAAAAAAGTCCAGTACCACAGAAAAACAAATATTAATAAATGGTCACATGGACACAGGAAAAAAATAAATACAATCTCTCTCTCTCTCTCTCTCTCTCTCTCTCTCTCTCTCTCTCTCTCTCTCTCTCTCTCTCTCTCTATATATATATGTGTACATAAAATAACAGAAGGAAAAAATGAGTATAAAATATAATATAATATGATACAAATCTTACCCACTGCTAGTATAGTGCTGTTCACCTGGCCAGGTTACAGAAACATTGGTATAAAATATACACTATTTGCACATACATGAAAAACAAGACACCCCTCAGGTGCTGCATGTCAATAAAGGTAACATAAGAAATTCTGTATAAGTATGTGCCAGAGGAAAAGCAAGAAGAAGATTAACAAAAGCCTCCATAGATATTAATGAGCTGGTACCTAATGCTCTTAAGAGAGACAATTTAATTGTGATTTTTTTTGGGGGGTGAGCACTAATATAACAGCTGAACAGGTGAAATATAGAACCAATACATTTATGTCTTCATTTTAAAAGGTACATTACATAGTAAAAGAAAAAAAATTGCACAAAAACATTGCTTTAAAACAGGCATCAGTCTAGTGATATCAATCAACTTTAATTCAGCACCCACTTATTTGTTTTTAAATGCTGTTGCCAATGAATTCTGTTTGAATATGTAGAATTCCTTGGCTGTAACGCTAATAGTGGTTAAAAAAAAAAAAATATCCCACACATTCTCACTTTGTTTGAAAAGCAGACAACCTAGGAATTGCATATTTTATTGTGCATTTTACTACTAGTCCTGAAGTAGAAATATTGATTTTATTTACTTCTCATATTGCCATGTACATTAGGTGCTTGTTTTCTGAGTATGTGCAACTGCAGACAAATATGCCTCCTAATTTAGGGACGCAATCCTGCTATGTCGCCAAGCACCTGAAAAGCAGGTCAGAGGTAGAGCTCAGCAGAACAGTGGGACTTTGGACTGCAATTCCGCAGTAAAAATGTAGACCCCAGACAAGGTCGGGGAGGGGCAATCATGACAGGGTGCTGAGAGGATATGTCAGCCTATAGTGGGAATCAGTGGGAGGAGTTGGGAGAGTATAAAAGATAGGAACAGGAAGTTCAGGGGCCATTTTAGGAAAAATTTTCCCCATATACCTGTTGTGTGTCTGGTCTGTCTCCCTTCTTTTTTTCCAGGATCATGGAGGCTGAGATTGATAGGATTCTCGCCGAGATGAAGGCTGCTGCGCTGCTGAAGGGACCTGGCTGGCTGAAGGGACGTCTGGAGGGACCTGAAGCGGCAGCAGGGCCGGCTACCACCGCATCTGGGAGGCCTTCGCGTTCGGTGAGGCCTCCCCGCCGCCTGAGCCCTGGGGATGCCATCCTACCAGGCCCCAGCGGGATCCAGGCGGCTGGGAGCCGCTCAAAAGCTCCCCCCAGGATGACCAGAGCGGGATCGCAACCCGGAGAACGCCGGAGGCCGGCAGCAGCGCGGGTAGGCCGCAACCGGAAGTCGGCGGCGGCGGGAAAGGACGAGACAGAGGTGACCAGCGGGAGAGTTGCGGTCGCGCAACGGGATGCGCCGGCGGGCAAGGCTGCCGGTCGTAGGAGCAGAAAGTCCGGGCCCCTAGGCCCCAACTCACCAGAGCCAATGCCTGACGCTGGGGGAAGAGGAAACGGCGGGAAAGGCTCCAGTCGGCCGGATGGTGCAGCGGTGGAGGCAATTCATCATCAGGTGAGCAGGCCCAGTAGAGGGGGGGGAGTGGGAGGCCCGGATCACACAGCACGCCCCCCGGTGGCCAACCGCGCCGCTCACACCTCAGCTAGGCCGCATGGGATGCTAGGAGGTCAGTTACAGGCCACATCTAGGCCCTCTACCCCAGACTTCTATTCAGATACTAGTAGGGCCCCCAGGAGTTTAGGTACAGCGCGATGGGGGTCAAGCGACAGGGGATCCGTATCATCGGGTGGTTCTTCCCCCCTCACACCAAGACAAAGGTCGGTGTCCCCGTTATTGTTCTCCCCGCCCCCGTCACCGGCTAGGTCCACATCCCCCGTGGTGAGTGAAGGGTCTCCCATCGAAGTAGACGGGGGTGAGTACAGTGGGGATGGTGGTCATCAGCCAGGCGGTTACGGTGGCGCAAGGCAACAGTACAGGGGTCGGGACAGACACGCCCGGGCCAGTCGCGCTTCTCCAAAGGCAGCCAGGCGGACGGGGGGTGCGAATGCACAACAGGGGGTTCGCAGTCGCTGTAGGTCTCGGCGCAGGGTCCGATCACCGGGAAGGGGAGCTTCCTCCCCAGCAGATGCTAGCCCGCAACCCAGGAGAGGGGTTCCATGTAGGCCACGGAGGAATGCGCGGGGGGAGGGGTCACCTTTATCAAACCGTTATGAGTCCCCGGTACCTTCACATTGCTCTCTCTTTTCCAGGCGTTCCCAGGATTTGGAGCAACAGCGGGCCGGACCGGCCCCCGGGAGCCGCGGTGGCCATGGGAGGGCACCGGACAAGAGGAAATCGACTTCGGGAGGGGCACTTGCAACAGGGAGCGCAGGTCCGAGCGATCAGCAGGCTAGCTTGGCTACGGGGCCGATTGGTGAGTTGATTGTAACCCCTTCTCCTGACAGGCAAGGGGAGGCAGAACTGATGGGGGGGTTGCGCGCCTTTCTAGATTCATGGGCCAAAAGGAACGACGCGGGGGTGGCCGAGACAGTGGTGGCAGCGTGGGTACCTCCGGTATCAACTCCCATGCCGAGCAGGGGGTCAGGGGGCACAGAAGGGGTATCGGCTGGGGTGGCGGGGGCACCTCATCAGGCGTTGGGGGTCAGCTCACAAAGTCTAACAGGGGTGGGGGGCCCCTCGATTGGTGAATTAGGAGGGACCGATTTGGGGTCGGTTAGCATAGCGGAGGCAGCGCGGCATTCCTCGTACACGTCTTTCTCAGGTCCGTTAGGTGTGCACTTGAAGGGGGAGGTTCGGGAAAGAATATGGAAGGGAGAGTATGTCGAACTTCTTTCTCTCCTGCCTCTGGAGGAGCCTATTGAAATCAAGGAGGATGAGAAAAAAGAGGATAGAGGGAAGAAAGAGGAGGAGGAGCGTAGGAAACGGTATAGGAAGCTCCCGAAAACGTTTGGGAACTGGCTACGGTCGTTTTGCATTTTGGCTAGTGTCATAGGTGAAAAGCGCCCCGAGCGGTGCTCCTCACTGTTTTGCTACGTGGATGGTATTTGGGAAGCGCACCGACTGTATGGGGGTTTAGCATGGTGGAGGTACGACGAACAGTTTCGTCAACACAAGGTTACGCGCCGGCCGCCGGTAAACGTGGTACTTGCTGGCTGTTCAACGACAGCCAGTGCAAGTGGGGCGCCTCCTGCAAATTCAGACATGAGTGCTCGGTCTGCGGAGGCGCGCATAGCGCGGCTAGATGTTTTAAGCGCGGTAAGTCAGGTAGCTCAGCCGGGCAGTCTGGGGCTAAAGGGGAGAACTCCGGTGAACTGCGACGCGATGCGGCCGTGGCTAAGGCGTTACGGTAGGCGTGCGGACGCAAGCTTCTTGGAGGACGGGTTTAGGTCGGGGTTTCGCATCCCGTTCGTCCCAGGCCCAGGCCGTACCTCCCGCCGGAACCTGAAGTCGGTGCTTCAGTTTCCGGAAGTAGTGAGGGACAAGCTACGGAAGGAACTGGAGGCGGGCAGGATGGCCGGCCCGTTTCCAGAACCACCCATGGCGAATTTGCGGGTTTCTCCTTTGGGGGTGGTACCTAAGAAGGATCCCGGTAAATTCCGGCTAATACATCATTTGTCCTATGCGAAGGGGGGGTCGGTCAATGGTGACATCGATAAGGAGCTGTGCTCCGTATCGTACGCATCATTTGATAGGGCAGTAGAGCTGGTCAGAGACGCGGGTGCTGGGGCATTAATGGCTAAGGCGGACATAGAATCGGCCTTTCGCCTCCTCCCTATACACCCGGAGTGCCACCACCTATTGGGCTGTTGGTTTGAGCAGGGGTTCTATGTGGACCTCTGTCTACCTATGGGGTGCTCGGTTTCTTGTGCTTATTTCGAGAAATTTAGCACATTTCTCGAATGGGTAGTTAAGAAAGTAGCAAATGATCGTTCAATGGTGCACTACTTGGACGATTTTTTGTGCGTAGGCCCTAGGGGCTCCAGAACCTGCGTGGTGCTGCTGCGCTCACTGGAACAGGTTGCACAGAGCTTTGGGGTTCCCTTGGCGGCGGACAAGACAGAGGGCCCCACTACGTGCCTAAGCTTTCTAGGGTTGGAAATAGATTCGGTGGCAGGGGTCTGCAGACTCCCCAAGGATAAGCTGGTGGTATTAAGGGCTGCTGTTCAAATGGTAGGGGGGGCCAAAAAGGTTACCCTGCGTCAGTTACAGTCACTGATAGGGCGCTTGAACTTCGCCTGCCGGATAATTCCGGTGGGTCGGGTGTTTATTAGGTCGCTATCACGGGCTACGGCAGGTATTGCGGCGGGACACCATTTTATCCGGGTAACTAGGAAGATACGTGCAGACCTGGCTGTGTGGCTGGTCTTCCTTGAGCGGTTTAACGGAAAAGTGGTATTTCAGCGCGCAGTAGTACAGGCTGATGAGTTGGAGCTATATACTGATGCGTCAGGTAGCGTGGGTTTCGGCGCTTACTTTGCTGGTAAGTGGTGCGCGAAGCTTTGGCCGGAGGCATGGGCGGGTAGCAAACTTCTGAAAAACCTGGCGTTTCTGGAACTATTCCCCCTGCTAGTGGCCTTAACGCTATGGGGGGGATGTATGCGAGACCGGCGGGTTGTCTTTTTCTCTGACAACTTGGCGGTCGTGCATTCAGTAAACAACCTATCAGCAGCTTCGGCCCCGGTAGTGCGGCTTTTACAGCGTTTTGTGCTGCTTTGCATGGAACTGAACATCTCGTTCCGTGCAAAACATGTACCAGGGCACTTAAACGTTATAGCGGATGCTCTTTCTCGATTCCAGTGGGAGCGGTTTCGGGCAGAAGCTCCGGGAGCAGACAAGACTGGGCAGGAGTGCCCGTCGGTACTGTGGAAGATTGGGATGGAGTGCTTGCGGGATGGGTAAAAGGTTCGCTTGCTCCTGCCACATGGTCGGCATACGCGAGGGTCTGGCGAGACTGGGATGCGATGGTGGCTGCGAGGGGTAGACATCACTCAGAGGCATCCCTGCTTGATGCTTTGCTTTGGTTTTTGGTTCAGCTTTCAGCTGAAGGGGCGTCCCCTTCCAAATTGGACAAAGCAGTGGCAGCTTTGTCCTTTTTGTTTAAATTGCGAGGTGAGGTAGACGTGTGTAAGAGCTTTGTGGTAAGGCAAGCGTTAAAAGGTTTTCGGAAAGGAAAAAAGCAAGCGGATACAAGACGCCCGGTGTCGGTGGCGTTGCTGCGTAGGATGGTGGAGGCACTGCGAGCCATTTGCACATCGGAGTACGAATATCTGTTGTTTACTGCGGCCTTTTCCTTGGCTTTTTTCGGGGCATTCCGGATATCGGAGCTGGTAAGTCCTTCCAGGGCCCGGTTGGGCGGCATCTGGGCGACGGACGTGGTGTGTGAACCTGGGAAGCTACTGGTGTGGCTCAGGTCATCAAAAATGGATACGGCCAGGCGGGGCCGTATGGTGGAATTGTATAGGGTACCAGGTGAGCGGGTGTGCCCGGTACGCTGCATCAGGGAGTTTTTGGTTGTGCGGGCGCAGGGGTCCCAGTCCCTCCTGGTCCACGCAGACTCCTCTGGTTTATCGAGGTTTCAATTCCTCAGGGTAATGAGGATGGCCTTGGAACGCCTGGGGGTGCCAGCGCAAGAGTTCGGCACCCATTCCTTTCGGATTGGGGCTGCCACGGAGGCTTCACGGCTAGGCCTAGGGGAGGCTTTAGTCAAGAAGATTGGTCGCTGGGAATCTGGACGGTACAGATCGTACGTTCGTCCCCACAGATTACTGTTATATAAAAAAAAAAAAAAAAGAAAAAGAGGAAAAGCATTTAAAAAAAATAAATAAATAAAAATTGTGGTCAATTTGGCCTGATTGATTTCCGCGGAGCGGTGTACATAGTATTATGTTATTGACTGTATTCTCTGTTCCAGGTTCTTGTTTGGAGGTATGGATCATCGGCCATTCATACGTCTACTGGGCCGAGAGGAGAGCTGCAGTGCGTAGGAGTGGAGTCCAGCTGGGCTTTCCTCCGGACCAAGTTCGTCTGAAGTGGTTTGGAGTAAGGGGCATGTTGTGGAATGCTGTGCTAACTAATGTGGAACAAAGAATGTGGCGGGGCGGCCGCCCTGACATACTCTTTATTCATGCAGGGGGGAATGATTTGGGGGTAGTGCCGCAGAGGGAGCTGGTGAAGAATATGCAGCGGGACGTGTCCCGCTTGCATACTCTTCTACCAGGGATTAAGATCATCTGGTCTGAGATGGTTCCCCAGTCGGTTTGGAGGCACGCCAGGGATTCGGCGGCCATGAACCGTTGACGGGGAAAGATAAACAAGCTGATGGCGAGTTTCATGAGGAAAAAAGGCGGGGTGGTGGTGCGGCACATTAACCTGGAAGGTACATTTGGGGGGTTGTTTAGGTCTGATGGTGTGCATCCGAATGAGCTGGGGTTGGATTTCTTCAACCTGGCTCTGCAGGAAGGAATCGAGACGGCCACAGTTTCGCTCGGGGGGGGAGCCCATCCGGGGTGATGGGCTTGTGGCGGAAGCTTGCAGGGTATCCAGGAGGGTTAATGGAACATTTGGATTGGGGAGAGTCAATCGGGACTCTGGTGGGAGGTTCGAGGGGAAAGTGGTACCTCGAACCTCAGGTATTGGGGGCATTGGGATATGCCCAGGAACATGGACTTCGGCAGCCACCTGGATACACTTGCAAGCTTGATTGGTTTTCCTGTATATGGAATGTTTTAATATTTATGTTTATGTTATGTTTAGTCATTGTATTAAATTATGGATATATATACATAGGTGGAATGTGTATATATATGTGTTATATGATTGTAAATGCAATGGCTATTTAAATAAAGTGCTGTGGCCGTTGTTTTACCCCACAGTCTGGTTTTAAGTTCAGTTATTTCTAGGCGAACACATATCCTCAATGATAGAAGCTACCATGTCATGTAGCCCCCAGACAAGGTCGGGGAGGGGCAATCATGACAGGGTGCTGAGAGGATATGTCAGCCTATAGTGGGAATCAGTGGGAGGAGTTGGGAGAGTATAAAAGATAGGAACAGGAAGTTCAGGGGCCATTTTAGGAAAAATTTTCCCCATATACCTGTTGTCCCACCCACCCTCCCTAATTTTAAGGTTAATGACACTTTATTTATTTATTTATTACATGTCACAGCGTTGGCGGAAGCTTGCAGGGTATCCAGGAGGGTTAATGGAACATTTGGATTGGGGAGAGTCAATCGGGACTCTGGTGGGAGGTTCGAGGGGAAAGTGGTACCTCGAACCTCAGGTATTGGGGGCATTGGGATATGCCCAGGAACATGGACTTCGGCAGCCACCTGGATACACTTGCAAGCTTGATTGGTTTTCCTGTATATGGAATGTTTTAATATTTATGTTTATGTTATGTTTAGTCATTGTATTAAATTATGGATATATATACATAGGTGGAATGTGTATATATATGTGTTATATGATTGTAAATGCAATGGCTATTTAAATAAAGTGCTGTGGCCGTTGTTTTACCCCACAGTCTGGTTTTAAGTTCAGTTATTTCTAGGCGAACACATATCCTCAATGATAGAAGCTACCATGTCATGTAATTCTCTGGTGTCGGGGACATTGGAGACTATTTACTCTACATGCACAGCATTATTCACAGTAGCACTGACATAGTGACAGCACATGTGTGATAGCACTGGCACTCGACATCCATCCTGATTTGCTGGGTGCAAAAGTTGGGAGGGATGCACAAGTTGTTAAAATGGGATTCCACAAATGCAGATTTCAGATTGTTTAGGAGTAATAGAGACAAGCTCCCCCCAAAAAGATGAAAGATAATATGAAGCAATAGAGAATATATTATTTATGTATCCAACTAATGAGTGAAAAATAAATCAAAAATTAATAAAAATATAAAAAATTAATAAAAATTCACAAATCAATAAGCAAGAAAGAGAGAGATAATGATAATGTTGAAAATATAAAATTTAAATAAGCTCCCATTAGTTGTCTCTCTCTTTTTTGCTTATTTTATTGATTTGTGAATTTTTATTGATTTTTTATTTTTTATTGATTTTTTATTGATTTTTCACTCAGTTGGATATATATGTAATTGTTTTTTTTGCCATATTTGTAATTTAATTTAATTTATTTTTGTGTTTGATTCAGCCTGATCCACCAGCCCAAATACTTGCTTATGTGTCTTATATTCACAGGAGATTCACATTAGAGGTTATGGCAAACACTTGATAAGACATAGGGTTAACGTTAATCTTGTATTAATTAGTTCACATATTTTCGTCCATCCGGTGCATTAGTATATAATCATGCAGCAGATGGTGCTCTAAAGGTGACCCTGAAGAAACTCACAGGGTGAAACAATCGTTATTTTACTGTTGTTACCGTATTTGCTCGAATATAAGACAATGTTTTTTTCAGAGCAAATGCTCTGAAAAAAGACCCCTCGTCTTATATTCGAGGTCGTCTTATAATCTGACCTCAAATCAAGGTCAGACCATAAAACTGGGATCCAGGTCCCGCGCAGAGCTGCAGAGGACCTGGATCCCCTCGCTAACAGCCGGCGGATGTCTGCGCGATAATGGACGGAAGTGTCGGGCAGCATGGAGGATGTCTGCACGAGAGAAAACTTGGGGGGAGGGTGGGGAAGAGAGACAGACAACACTGGTGGGAGGGAGGGGGTGAGAGACAGACAACGCTGGGGGGAGGGTGGTGGAGAGAGACAGACAACGCTGCGGGGAGGGAGGGGTGGAGAGACAAACAACATTGGGGGGAGAGTGACAGACAACGTTGGGGGGAGCATTGGGTAAGTCTGGGGGGTAGGGGCAGCATTGGCACATAAAAGGTAAATAAAAACAAGAAATGCATTTTTTTTATATCATAAGTTGTTATTAAATATGAAAAAGCAATTTACATGTGAATATATAAAAGTTAAACTTTTTTGCTTTTTTTGATAATTTTAGTGTTTGGTGAATGGGACAGCCACACTCCACTTAGGGTTGCCACCTTTTCGTCAAAAAAACACCGGCCTTGGCACTGTCTCCATAGACTTAACATTGGCCTGTTGCCAATTTTTTACCGGCCTGCTGGTAAAATACCGGCCAGGTGGCAACCCTATCTCCACTCTTAGCATTCCCAATAAATCGGCACCCAAACCCCCTCCTCTATTTTACTCTACAGTGGGTGGCTGTGGAAACTAGAGATTTTTTCTAATTAGGGTTGATGCAGGGAGACACATTTTGATGTACATGAGCTGGTTACTTGTTCTATTACACAGCATGCTTCTCCTGCTGTTTTACCAGACCACCTCTTAGTCTGCTGGTGCTGTCCTGACTGTGTTCTTGAATAATCAAGCCCATAGTCTATAAAATGCATGGGTCTGTCTGTTTAGTCAGGGCCGTCTTTAATAGTGATTGGACCCTGGGCAAGCATTTGCTTGGGCCCATTGGACCTGCCCCCTCCCCTGCATGCAATCCCGCCATCCATCGCAATGTTACCCCCCCCACACACACACACATGCCATAATTGTTGTGCCATTCAGATGCCAGTAATATTGTGCCTTTCAGATGCCAGTAATATTGTGCCAGTCAGAGCCCAGTAATATTTTGCCATTCAGAGCCCAGTAATATTGTACCAGTCAGATTCCTGTAATATTGTGCCAGTCAAAGCCCAGGAATATTGTGCCAGTCAGAGCCCAGGAATATTGTGCCAGTCAGATACCAGGAATATTGTGCCAGTCAGATACCCGGAATATTGTGAAATTCAGACCCCAGTAATATTGTGCCAGTCAGATGCCTGTAATATTGTGCCAGTCAGATGCCTGTAATATTATGCCAGTCAGATGCCTGCAATATTGTGCCATTCAGAGCCCAGTAATAATGTACCAGTCAGATGCCTGCAATATTGTGCCAGTCAGATGCCTGCAATATTGGGCCAGTCAGATGCCTGCAATATTGGGCCAGTCAGAGCCCAGTAATAATGTGCCAGTCAGAGCCCAGTAATAATGTGCCAGTCAGATACCTGCAATATTGTGCCAGTCAGATGCCTGCAATATTGGGCCAGTCAGAGCCCAGTAATATTGGGCCAGTCAGAGCCCAGTAATATTGTGCCAGTCAGATGCCTGCAATATTGTGCCCTTCAGAGCCCAGTAATAATGTGCCAGTCAGATGCCTGCAATATTGGGCCAGTCAGATGCCTGCAATGTTGGGCCAGTCAGAGCCCAGTAATATTGGGCCAGTCAGAGCCCAGTAATATTGGGCCAGTCAGAGCCCAGTAATAGTGTGCCAGTCAGAGCCCAGTAATAGTGTGCCAGTCAGATACCAGTAATATTGTGCCAGTCAGAGCCCAGGAATATTGTGCCAGTCAGATGCCTGTAATATTGTGCCAGTCAGATGCCTGTAATATTATGCCAGTCAGATGCCTCTAATAGTGTGCCAGTCAGAGACCAGGACTATTGTGCCAGTCAGATGCCTGTAATATTGTGCCAGTCAGAGCCCAGGAATATTGTGCCAGTCAGATGCCTGTAATATTGTGCCAGTCAGATGCCTGTAATATTGTGCCAGTCAGAGCCCAGGAATATTGTGCCAGTCAGATGCCTGTAATATTGTGCCAGTCAGATGCCTGTAATATTATGCCAGTCAGATGCCTGTAATAGTGTGCCAGTCAGAGCCCAGGAATATTGTGCCAGTCAGATGCCTGTAATATTGTGCCAGTCAGAGCCCAGAAATATTGTGCCAGTCAGATGCCTGTAATATTGTGCCAGTCAGATGCCTGTAATATTGTGCCAGTCAGAGCCCAGGAATATTGTGCCAGTCAGATGCCTGTAATATTGTGCCAGTCAGATGCTTGTAATATTGTGCCAGTCAGAGCCCAGGAATATTGTGCCAGTCAGATGCCTGTAATATTGTGCCAGTCAGATGCCTGTAATATTGTGCCAGTCAGATGCCTGCAATATTGTGCCATTCAGAGCCCAGTAATAATGTACCAGTCAGATGCCTGCAATATTGTGCCAGTCAGATGCCTGCAATATTGGGCCAGTCAGAGCCCAGTAATAATGTGCCAGTCAGATGCCTGCAATATTGTGCCAGTCAGATGCCTGCAATATTGGGCCAGTCAGAGCCCAGTAATATTGGGCCAGTCAGAGCCCAGTAATATTGTGCCAGTCAGATGCCTGCAATATTGTGCCATTCAGAGCCCAGTAATAATGTGCCAGTCAGATGCCTGCAATATTGGGCCAGTCAGATGCCTGCAATGTTGGGCCAGTCAGAGCCCAGTAATAGTGTGCCAGTCAGATACTAGTAATATTGTGCCAGTCAGAGCCCAGGAATATTGTGCCAGTCAGATGCCTGTAATATTGTGCCAGTCAGATGCCTGTAATATTGTGCCAGTCAGAGCCCAGGAATATTGTGCCAGTCAGATGCCTGTAATATTGTGCCAGTCAGATGCCTGTAATATTATGCCAGTCAGATGCCTGTAATAGTGTGCCAGTCAGAGCCCAGGAATAGTGTGCCAGTCAGATGCCTGTAATATTGTGCCAGTCAGAGCCCAGGAATATTGTGCCAGTCAGATGCCTGTAATATTGTACCAGTCAGATGCCTGTAATATTATGCCAGTCAGATGCCAGTAATAGTGTGCCAGTCAGAGCCCAGGAATATTGTGCCAGTCAGATGCCTGTAATATTGTGCCAGTCAGAGCCCAGGAATATTGTGCCAGTCAGATGCCAGTAATATTGTGCCAGTCAGATGCCTGTAATATTGTGCCCGTCAGAGCCCAGGAATATTGTGCCAGTCAGATGCCTGTAATATTGTGCCAGTCAGATGCCTGTAATATTGTGCCAGTCAGAGCCCAGGAATATTGTGCCAGTCAGAGCCCAGGAATATTTTGCCAGTCAGATGCCTGTAATATTGTGCCAGTCAGATGCCTGTAATATTGTGCCAGTCAGAGCCCAGGAATATTGTGCCAGTCAGATGCCTGTAATATTGTGCCAGTCAAATACCAGAAATATTGTGCCAGTCAGATGCCTTTAATATTGTGCCAGTCAGATTCCAGGAATTTTGTGCCATGCAGATCCCAGGAATATTGTGCCAGTCAGATACCAGGAATATTGTGCCAAGCAGAGCCCAGTAATATTGTGCCAGTCAGATACCAGGAATATTGTGCCAGTCAGAGCCCAGTAATATTGTGCCATGCAGAGCCCAGTAATAATGTGCCAGTCAGATACCAGGAATATTGTGCCATGCAGTGCCCAGTAATATTTTGCCAGTCAGATACCAGGAATATTGTGCCAGTCAGAGCCCAGTAATATTGTGCCAGTCAGATACCAGGAATATTGTGCCATGCAGAGCCCAGTAATATTGTGCCAGTCAGATAGTAGGAATATTGTGCCATGCAGAGCCCAGTAATATTGTTCCAGTCAGATAGCAGGAATATTGTGCCAGTCAGATGCCTTTAATATTGCGCCAGTCAGAGCCCAGGAATATTGTGCCAGTCAGATGCCTGTAATAGTGTGCCAGTCAGATGCCTGTAATACTGTGCCAGTCAGATGCCTGTAATATTGTGCCAGTCAGAGCCCAGGAATATTGTGCCAGTCAGATGCCCAGTAATATTGTGCCAGCCAGATGCCTGTAATATTGTGCCAGTCAGATGCCTGTAATATTGTGCCAGTCAGAGCCCAGGAATATTGTGCCAGTCAGATGCCTGTAATAGTGTGCCAGTCAGATGCCTGTAATATTATGGCAGTCAGATGCCTGTAATGCTGTGCCAGTCAGATGCCTGTAATAGTGTGCCAGTCAGATGCCTGTAATATTATGCCAGTCAGATGCCTGTAATACTGTGCCAGTCAGAGCCCAGTAATATAGTGCCAGCCAGATGCCCAGTAATATTGTGCCAGCCAGATGCCCAGTAATATTGTGACAGCCAGATGCCCAGTAATATAGTGCCAGTCAGAGCCCAGTAATATAGTGCCAGCCAGATGCCCAGTAATATTGTGCCAGCCAGATGCCCAGTAATATTGTGCCAGCCAGATGCCCAGTAATATAGTGCCAGTCAGATGCCCAGTAATATTGTGCCAGCCAGATGCCCAGTAATATAGTGCCAGTCAGATGCCCAGTAATATTGTGCCAGCCAGATGCCCAGTAATATAGTGCCAGTCAGATGTGTAATATTATGCCAGTCAGATGCCTGTAATATTGTGCCAGTCAGCTCCCCGCCCCCCCCTTCCCTAGTACTTACACTTCACTGCTCCGTGTCCACCGCCAGATGTCTCCTCCGTGCAGTCTTCTCTCTTGCACGGAGGAGGGAAACAGTCACCGGATGTGACGCGATGTCACATCCGGCGTCAGTTTTTTTTTTTTTTCGGCCGTCGCACCCATCGGTGCCCCGTTTGCCCCGCGTTAAAGACGGCCCTGTGTTTAGTATGTTTTAACCTGTTCCGGCTAATACTAAGTTCAAGTTTACGCCTGTCTGTCACTACAGAAAAAAGATGGTTAACAGACAGTAGCCTCTCAAGCTAGAGTTGAGTGATACCTCTCCCATTATCCACTAAGGAAAAAAGAGAAGCTTCATGATATGGGGTACCAGGACTCCTTGCTTCAGTCTATATTATCAATTGTTTAATTGAGAAATACCTTAAGTTGCACCTTTTCAGCAAATACATATGCTGTACAAACCTAAATATATGAGAGTTCCTGGAACCCATTTACTAGTTAGTATGCATCACAAAAGACAAAACCGTTAAACCTCTTTTAGTACCATCATCTATAGAACCTACCACGCTGAGCAACAGGGCAAACCCATGAGACATGGGGAGGAAAACAAAACCCTGCTACAGTTTTACTTGCCACGGAAAATCCACTACACGTAATGTAATAATATTTTGGTTTGGGTAAATTCAGACTTTTCTGGCTTATGACAACAAGGTCTATTCTCTAAAAAAAAGTGAGCTGTAGTGAAACAATCAAGTGAATTGCAAAACTAAGGCATTAACAGTGTAGTTGGAAAGATTTTCCAACATGTCTCTGTTTTCTACTGGGCACAAGCACAGACAAGTGCAATAACATCCAATAGGTGCAGTTCCCATGGAGGATATAATATTGGTAATTCTGGGGTTCAGTCTGGGGATGCATTGGCAAGTCCTGGAGAGCAAAGTGTTGAGAAGTGCTAAAAAATGTTATGCAATTACTAGGGTGTAAATTATAAAAAATTATTGTGCCGTTTAAAAAACAAATCTTGACACTTTGCCGGAACCAATTTCTGTGTTTGTTTTCTTGCACATGGGCTGTCCTAGCCCATAATCCTCATGTACCATTAAAACCACCATGGCATACACATGCTATTTTCAAGAGGAAATGTATATTATTGGAATATTAAAGTGAAATATTTCACTTTGAGTATGCGTTTGCAAGCCAACACTCATGGGTGTAGGAACCCCCACAAATCTGGGGGGGGACAGCATTTTTGCTCGCCGGGTATAGCAGCAGTAAAAATAAAGCTTGTCACAGTGTATATTATATCACCAAGTTCCCACCAACATTACCAGGATCCTTGGTATACAACAGATACATTCACAGCAGAACATCTACATCAGGCAGGTGCATTTTATCACTGTTACATGAACTATAGTCAGCGAGCTGTGTGTACACCATAAAACATACATCAGTATGAACCTACCACTTCTGCTGGAATGCCATTCCATGTATCCACTACCCTCTCAGTAAAGTAATACTTTCATTAGTCCCTGACCTTATCTTATATCTAGGATAGCCTTATACCTATCCCATGCATGCTTAAACTCCTTCACTGTATTAACCTCTACCACTTCTACTGGAAGGCTATTCCATGCATCCACTACCCTCTCAGTATAGTAATACTTTCATTGGTCCCTGGCCTTATCTTATATCTAGGATAGCCTTATACCTATCCCATGCATGCTTAAACTCCTTCACTGCATTAACCTCTACCACTTCTACTGGAAGACTATTCCATGCATCCACTACCCTCTCAGTAATGTAATCCTTTCATTAGTCCCTGACCTTATCTTATATCTAGGATAGCCTTATACCTATCCCATGCATGCTTAAACTCCTTCACTGTATTAACCTCTACCACTTCTACTGGAAGGCTATTCCATGCATCCACTACCCTCTCAGTATAGTAATACTTTCATTGGTCCCTGGCCTTATCTTATATCTAGGATAGCCTTATACCTATCCCATGCATGCTTAAACTCCTTCACTGCATTAACCTCTACCACTTCTACTGGAAGACTATTCCATGCATCCACTACCCTCTCAGTAATGTAATCCTTTCATTAGTCCCTGACCTTATCTTATATCTAGGATAGCCTTATACCTATCCCATGCATGCTTAAACTCCTTCACTGTATTAACCTCTACCACTTCTACTGGAAGACTATTCCATGCATCCACTACCCTCTCAGCAAACAAACATTACATTTCTGACCAGAAAATAAACTGTAAAATATTAAATATTTCCAAAAGCTTAAGGTGGACCCCAAATATATGTATATAACTAGTAAAATTTATACCAGGGCTTGACAACCTTAACTAAGTTTTAGGAGCCAGGAAAAAAATCTAGGAGCCAGACAACAGCACATACACACAATCACATGCAGTCATATACAGTCAGTCACATAGACACATATACTCATACATACAGCCTGTCACACATATACATACTGTCACATAGAAACACACTCATACATACATACATACATACATCCAGTCTGCCAGGCACACACTCACACATACATACAATCTGTCAGACACACACACACTCATACATACAGTCGTTCACAGACACACTCATACATACATACATAGAGTCTGTCGCAGACACACACTCATACATACATGCAGTCTGTCAGACACACACACACACACTCATACATACAGTCTGTCACAGACACACACACTCATAGTCAGTCATATATACACACAAACTCATACAGTCAGTCACAGACACACAAACTCATGCAGTCAGTCACAGACACACAAACTCACACAGTCAGTCACACACACTCATACAGTCTGTCACACTCCCTCATACAGTCTGTCACACACACACACTCATACATACATACATACATCCATAGTCTGTCACATACACTCATACATACATACAGTCTATCACATATACTCATACATACACACAGTCTGTTACATACACTCATACATACACACATTCAAGTGAGCAGTTTTTTTTTATCTTGAAAAATACATTTTAAAAAAATGTAGATCAATAGCAGGGATCAAAGCTATATCTCATTGCAGGGAAGGTGGGCTTTTCCGTTCCAGGTTTGCCTGTGCCTCTTACAATCATTACTTATTAATTACATTATTTTGCCCATTCATTTGTCAGTTTTATTTTGCCCACATTCATTTGCCAGTGTTTTTTTTGCCCAAATTCATTTGTCAGGGTTTTTTTTGCCCACATTCATTTGCCAGGGTTTTTTTTGCCCACATTCATTTGCCAGGGTTTTTTTTTTTTGCCCACATAAAAGCAATTACACTCTGTTAAGATAGACAAGGCCCCAGGACCAGATGGTATACACCCAAGGGTACTTAGAGAGTTAAGCATAATTCTGGCCAGGCCACTATTCATGATCTTTAGGGATTCATTCAGTTCAGGTACAGTGCCAACAGACTGGCGAAAGGCGGATGTCATTCCAATATTTAAAAAGGGATCAAAATCTCTGCCAGGTAATTATAGGCCAGTGAGCTTGACATCTGTAGTGGGGAAACTATTTGAAGGATTGCTAAAGGTATACACTCAAGAATACATCTTGAACCAGAATATAATTAGTAAAAGTCAACATGGTTTTGTGAAAGACAGGTCTTGTCAAACAAACTTAATAACATTCTATGAAGAAGTCAGTAAAAATATAGATCTAGGTGTGGCAGTTGATGTGATCTATTTGGATTTTGCGAAAGCATTTGATACAGTTCCACACAAAAGGTTACTCTCATAGGCGTGCGCAGCCTATTGCATTAGGGTGTGCACCCTAAAGCACAAACACACACGCCGCACACGGCGTCCCCCCCCCCCCCCCCCCATTATCATATTATTTTCCCATATCATGACATCACATGTTCCACCCCTTTCTCAGCATTTAAATTAAAAGAGAGTTAACAGAGTTACATGTTGCAATAAAGCCCCCTATTAAGAATGGTGGAGAATAAGTAACATAACTTAAGTCTCAATATGCCAGGATTATTCCCCTCAATACCCCAGGATTATGCTCCGCAATATGCCAGGATTTAGCCACCCAATATGCCAGGATTATTCCCCTCAATACCCCAGGATTATGCTCCGCAATATGCCAGGATTTAGCCACCCAATATGCCCGGATTATTCCCCTCAATACCCCAGGATTATGCTCCGCAATATGCCAGGATTTAGCCACCCAATATGCCAGGATTATTCCCCTCAATACCCCAGGATTATGCTCCGCAATATGCCAGGATTTAGCCACCCAATATGCCAGGATTATTCCCCTCAATACCCCAGGATTATGCTCCGCAATATGCCAGGATTTAGCCACCCAATATGCCAGGATTATTCCCCTCAATATCCCAGGATTATGCCCACAATATACCAGGATTATTCCCCTCAATATCCCAGGATTATTCCCCTCAATATGCCAGGATTATTCCCCTCAATATCCCAGGATTATGCCCCACAATATGCCAGGATTATTCCCCTCAATATCCCAGGATTATGCCGCTCAATATGCCAGGATTATGCCCCTCAATACCCCAGGATTATGCCCCTCAATATGCCAGGATTATTCCCTTCAATATCCCAGGATTATGCCCCTCAATGTCCCATTATTATGCCCCTCTTTATCCCAGGATTATGCCCCTCAATATGCCAGGATTAAGCCCCTCAATATCCCAGGATTATGCCACCCAATATGACAGGATTATGCCCCTCAATATGCCAGGACTTTCCCCCAAAATATGCCAGGACTTAAACACCCAATATGCCAGGACTTTCCCCAGCAATATGCCAGGACTTTCCCCCAAAATATGCCTGGACTTAGCTACCCAATATGCCAGGACTTAAACACCCAATATGCCAGGACTGTCCCCAGCAATATGCCAGGACTTTCCCCAGCAATATGCCAGGACTTTCCCCAGCAATATGCCTGGACTTAGCCACCCAATATGCCAGCCAGGCCTTCTTTCCTTTACTTACCTCGTCGCTGCTGCTGCTGCTGCTCTGTCTCCGGTGCTGGGCCGCCTGTGACTGAGAGGGAAGCGTTGTGCGCTCCCCTCCAGCCAATGCGCTTTCAATAAAGTTTAAAAAAAAAAAACTTTACTGAATGCGCATTGGCTGGAGGGGAGCGCACAACGCTTCCCTCTCAGCCACAGGCGCCCCAGCACCGGAGACGCAGCGACGCCGACGAGGTAAGTAAGGAGGAGGATTTTTTTTTTTTTATAATATGCCAGGATTATTCCCCTCAATACCCCAGGATTATGCTCCGCAATATGCCAGGATTTAGCCACCCAATATGCCAGGATTATTCCCCTCAATACCCCAGGATTATGCTCCGCAATATGCCAGGATTTAGCCACCCAATATGCCCGGATTATTCCCCTCAATACCCCAGGATTATGCTCCGCAATATGCCAGGATTTAGCCACCCAATATGCCAGGATTATTCCCCTCAATACCCCAGGATTATGCTCCGCAATATGCCAGGATTTAGCCACCCAATATGCCAGGATTATTCCCCTCAATACCCCAGGATTATGCTCCGCAATATGCCAGGATTTAGCCACCCAATATGCCAGGATTATTCCCCTCAATATCCCAGGATTATGCCCACAATATACCAGGATTATTCCCCTCAATATCCCAGGATTATTCCCCTCAATATGCCAGGATTATTCCCCTCAATATCCCAGGATTATGCCCCACAATATGCCAGGATTATTCCCCTCAATATCCCAGGATTATGCCGCTCAATATGCCAGGATTATGCCCCTCAATACCCCAGGATTATGCCCCTCAATATGCCAGGATTATTCCCTTCAATATCCCAGGATTATGCCCCTCAATGTCCCATTATTATGCCCCTCTTTATCCCAGGATTATGCCCCTCAATATGCCAGGATTAAGCCCCTCAATATCCCAGGATTATGCCACCCAATATGACAGGATTATGCCCCTCAATATGCCAGGACTTTCCCCCAAAATATGCCTGGACTTAGCTACCCAATATGCCAGGACTTAAACACCCAATATGCCAGGACTGTCCCCAGCAATATGCCAGGACTTTCCCCAGCAATATGCCAGGACTTTCCCCAGCAATATGCCTGGACTAAGCCACCCAATATGCCAGCCAGGCCTTCTTTCCTTTACTTACCTCGTCGCTGCTGCTGCTGCTGCTCTGTCTCCGGTGCTGGGCCGCCTGTGACTGAGAGAGAAGCGTTGTGCGCTCCCCTCCAGCCAATGCGCTTTCAATAAAGTTTAAAAAAAAAAAACTTTACTGAATGCGCATTGGCTGGAGGGGAGCGCACAACGCTTCCCTCTCAGCCACAGGCGCCCCAGCACCGGAGACGCAGCGACGCCGACGAGGTAAGTAAGGAGGAGGATTTTTTTTTTTTTTTTGGGAAGCAGGGTTCCGGCGCCCCCAGCCAAGATGCGCCCTAGGCAGCTGCCTAGGTCGCCTTACTGGTGGCGCCGGCCCTGGATTAGGGTGTGCCCAGGCACACCCGGCACACCCCGTGCGCACGCCTATGGTTACTCTACAAATTGAGAGAAATAGGTTTGGGGGCAAATGTGTGTATGTGGATTGAAAATTGGCTAAAAGATAGAACACAAAGGGTTGTTGTAAATGGAAAATTCTCAAATTGGACAAGGGTATTAAGCGGAGTACCTCAGGGGTCTGTTTTGGGCCCTCTTCTTTTTAATTTGTTTATTAATGATCTGCCACATTGTGCTGAGAGCCATGTCTCCGTGTTTGCGGACGACACTAAATTAGGTAAGGCAATAAAGACTAATCTTGATGTTTTTTCTTTACAGGAAGATTTGGACAGAGTGGGGGACTGGGCAGTAAAGTGGCAAATGAGGTTCAATATAGACAAATGTAAAGTTATGCATTATGGGAAAAATAATAACAAAGCAACATATACGTTAAATGGTTTTTCCCTGGGAAAAACTACTAATGAAAAGGATTTAGGAATAATTATAGACAACAAACTTGGCAACAGTGCCCAATGCCAGTCAGCAGCTGCAAGGGCCAATAAGATATTGGCATGTATAAAACGAGGTATAGATTCACGGGAGGAGGATATCATCTTGCCTCTTTACAAATCATTGGTAAGATTTCACCTTGAATATGCAGTACAGTTCTGGGCACCAGTCCTTAAAAAGGATATTAAGGAACTAGAAAAAGTGCAAAGGAGAGCTACAAAATTAATAAGGGGTTTGGAGGATCTTAGTTATGAAGAGAGACTTAAAAAATTGAATTTATATACGTTAGAAAAAAGGCGTCTCAGAGGGGATATGATAACATTATATAAATATTTGCAGGGCCAATATAAAGAGCTCTCCAGTGACCTGTTCATTAACAGAAAGGTACAAAGAACAAGAGGTCACCCCCTCAGACTGGAAGAGCAAAGATTTCATAGACGGCAAAGGAAGGGATTCTTTACGGTTAGGACAATAAAGTTATGGAACTCACTGCCAAGAGAGGTAGTGCTAGCAACCACAATAGATGCATTTAAAAATGGTTTGGATGTTTTTTTAGGAAAGCAGAACATACAGGGCTATTAATAATAGAATAAGCATTAATAAAATAGCTTATTGATCCAAGGAGAAATCTGATTGCCTCTTGGAGTCAAGAAGGAATTTTTTCCCCCAGGAGGCAAAATTCGAAATAGCTTCCTTAGGGGTTGTTTGCCTTCTTTTGGATCAAAAGCTGTAATGATAGGTAGAAGGGTTGAACTTGATGGACTTGTGTCTTTTTTCAACCTAAATTACTATGTTACTATGTTACTATGTTACATTCATTTGCCAGGGTTTTTTTTTTTTTGCCCACATTCATTTACCAGGTTTTTTTTTTTTGCCCACATTCATTTGCCAGGTTTTTTGTTGCCCACATTCATTTGCCAGGGGTTTTTTTTTGCCCTAATTTTTTGATCATCTCATGATTAGTAGAAGTCATTGGCAGATTTAAGAGACATGTTATTATGGCAGCTTCGGAAGTCATTGATTATCTCAGCTCTAAGAGACATTTTTTAAATGCCCCTAAGAGCTGCAATATTAATCACGTTCCGAAGCTGCCATGCTAAAAAGAAAAATGGTACATTATTGGCAGTGACACAGTCACTGTTCCTACCTCGTTCCTCCCAGTGTGGGGCTGTGTGACTTGTGGAGGACGCGCACAAGCCGTGCGCATGATCACATGACATCGTGCGATGAAGTCATGTGATCAGGTGACCTCCGTGATCGCTGCAGAGCTGATTCTCCCGGGACAGTCCCAGGATTGAAAACGTTGCGGGATTGTCCCGGGTTGGCAAGTATGCTCAGGGCCGTCTTTAATAGTGATTGGACCCTGGGCAAGCATTTGCTTGGGCCCCCTGGACCCTGCCCCCTCCAATGCATGCAATCCCGCCATCCATCGCAATGTTAACCCCCCACACACACACACAGATATGCCATAATTGTTGTGCCATTCAGATGCCAGTAATATTGTGCCATTCAGAGCGCAGTATTATTGTGCCAGTCAGAGCCCAGTAATATTGTGCCATTCAGAGCCCAGTAATATTGTACCATTCAGAGCCCAGTAATATTGTGCCAGTCAGATGCCTTTAATAGTGCCATTCAGAGCCCAGTAATATTGTGCCAGTCAGAGCCCAGGAATATTGTGCCAGTCAGAGCCCAGGAATATTGTGCCAGTCAGATACCAAGAATATTGTGCCAGTCAGATACCAAGAATATTGTGCCAGTCAGAGCCCAGGAATATTGTGCCAGTCAGATGCCTGTAATATTGTGCCAGTCAGATGCCTGTAATATTATGCCAGTCAGATGCCTGTAATATTGTGCCAGTCAGATGCCTGTAATATTATGCCAGTCAGATGCCTGTAATAGTGTGCCAGTCAGATGCCTGTAATATTATGCCAGTCAGATGCCAGTAATATTGTGCCAGTCAGATGCCTGTAATATTGTGCCAGTCAGAGCCCAGGAATATTGTGCCAGTCAGATGCCTGTAATATTGTGCCAGTGAGAGCCCAGTAATATTGTGCCAGCCAGATGACCAGTAATATTATGCCAGCCAGATGCCCAGTAATATTGTGCCAGTCAGATGCCCAGTATAATCACTATCCTCTAGATTGTAAGCTTGCGAGCAGGGCACGTATCATGTACCAGTCTGTTCTAGTTTGTCTTACTTAGTATGTTGTTCCCTTCTATGCTCTGTACCTAGCGCTATGTAAATTGTGGCGCTATATATATTAATGTTAATGTAATGTAATTCATAATGAATGTGCTAATCAAGTGTGAAAATAAAAACAATGCTATCTCATATTATATTTTATTTTATTTTCACATAGGATTAAATATGAATAAAAGCGATTAAACACATTTTCTCATATATGCAACAGTATTGTTTAGCACATGCCAGCTAACAAGTTAACTAGATAAACCCCTAAGAAACTTTGCTCAGTAGACGGTATGATGTCTTATTAATTCAATGGATGGAGAAGGCACCGCATGGCAAACCCCCATCATATTAATATTGGGGTATCCATGAAGTCAGTCTAGGGCACTGTAAGTTGGGTTCAAACACCACTTTGGAATTAAAGGCAAGTACAAATAGTATGCTTAAACATTCATTTACCTGTGTCTAGTTGGCTCAGTCAGTGTCTGACTGGGATTGCTTTAGTTTGTGTCAAATCGTTGGGTGACCACGTGTCCCGGAATGCCCGGGACAGTCCTGAAATTGGCCTTTTATGTCCCAGGTCCCAGGCTCTGATTGAGAGCGCTGAAAGGGGGAGGTCTCAGCCAATCAGGGGAGACCTCTTAACTCTCTTTATTGGCTGAGAGTTCGTAAGCCTCTCCTGATTGACTCAGTCCCTCCTTCACAAGAAGCTCAATGCTGCAGCATCCTGCCTGCACTGGGTAAGTAAGGCAAAAACTCTGATGTGTGTGTGTGTGTGTATGTGTAAGTGAAAGACTGCCTGAGTCAGTATGTATGTATGTATGTATGTATGTATGTGTGAGTGACAGACTGCCTATGTCTGTATAGCATTGCAGGGGTTAACCTCTCTGACACTGCCTATATCCATCTAGAAATGTAAGGGTAAAGTCCTCTGACACTATCAGCTAATATAGGTGTCTGATAATAAATGTATGTATATTATTTATCTGAAATATACAAGGTTCCCAAGGCATCCTAATAATTTATACAATATATAAAGTGTGTCCCTGAATGGCAGAAATTAAATGTGGTCACCCTAGCAAGAGGGGGCCAGTGACAAAAGTAGGGTGGCAATAAAACTCTAATCATATAAGCATACATATTATATTATATATACGCACAGATTATACAAAAATACATATCACATACTTATATTTAAGCAAATACACAGCGGCGTAAAAAGAAATCACTGGGCTCCGTTGTGTAGGTTTCCACGGGCAAAATGTGAAACCACCACATGCCATATATCCAAGCACCAGTAGCGACCCCTTAGACCATGATAATAACGGCACTATATGTGAGTGTGTATTAGTGAGTATTTTAGTGAACTTTATGTGAGTGTGTGTTTGTATGTGTGTATTAGTGAGCGTGTATTAGTGTGAGTATGTGTTAATGCATGTTATGTGAGTATTCACGAGTGTTATGTGAGTATTCACGAGTGTTATGTGAGTGTGTATTAGTGTGATTGTGTATGTTATGTAGGTGTTCTGGTGAGCGTTATGTTCGTGTGAGTGTGTATTAATGCATGTTATGTGTACATACAGACACACTCACACAGACACAGTGACTCATAGACACACACATACACAGTCATTCACAGACAAACACATACACAGTCAATCACATATACACAGAAACACACACAATCACTCACAGACACACACTTGCATATACACAATCACTCACAGACTCACACTTGCATATACACAATCACTCACAGACTCACACTAGCATATACAGTCACTCACAGACACACACTCGCATATACAGTCACTCACAGACACACACTCACATGTACGCAGTCACTCACGGACACACACTAGCATTTACGCAGTCACTCACAGACACACTCGCATATATGGAGTCACTCTCAGATGCACACTCATACACAGTCATTCACTGATGTACACTAACATATACACACTCACAGACATACACTCACAGATACAGACACACATATACAGTCACTCACATATACACAATGAATCACAAACACACTCACATACACACAGTCACTCACAGACACACACTCAGATATACACAGTCGAACACTCACATATACACAATCACTCAGACACACTTGCATATGCACAATCACTCACAGACACATAATCATATACAGTCACTCACAGACACACACTCGCATATACACAGTCACTCAGACACACACGTGCATGTACACAGTCACGCAGACACACACTAGCATTTATGAAGACACTCACAGACACACACACTCGCAGATACGCACACTCAGATGCACACTGACATGTACGCAGGCACTCTCAGATGCACACTCACTCATTGATGCACACTCACATATACAGTCACTCACAAACACACACTGACATATACACAGTCACTCACAGGCACACACTCACATATACACAGTCACTAACAGATATACACAGTCACTCCTAATACACACAGACACCCTTACACAAAGATATATTTTCTTTTTATAACGTTAACATTTTTTTATTATGTTTGTCCCCCTCCCTGCTCACTTACCTTTTAGTTGCAGGGAGGGGGATGGCTCAGACTGCATGGGTATTGCAGAGGTACAGCTTCTTCTGAGAATCCAGGCGCTCTGACCTATCACAGCATGAGGGGGCGGAGCATGCGCCCCTCAGGCTGAGCTCCGCCCCCGGAGGTGCTGTTACCGCAGCCAACCGCATGTGTGCTGTATTTGGCTCCTCCGTTTCAATGTAGGAGGATCACTGCTCAGGTACAAGGCGCCCGGCATGAGCAAATGCGTGCTGCCATCAATCATTGTGATAGCAGCGCCTGCTTTGTGTGCCAGCCAGCGGCAGTCTAGACGCCCTCATCTTTCCCAGCTATACAGCGCCCGTGCACCTGCCTATAATCGGCCCTGGAGCAGAGCACCGAGAGACAGAGCAGGAAGGAGGTAAGTACTGGGGAAGGGGGTAGGAGGGTGGCACATAACAAGCATACTAAGGGTCTAAATCCTGGCATATTAAATGGCAAAATCTTGGCATATTGAGTGGCAAATTCCTGGCATATTGAGGAGCAAAATTCTGGCATATTAATTGGCAAATTCCTGGCATATTGAGGGGCAAAATTCTGGCATATTGAGGGGCTAAATCATGGCATATTAAATGGAAAAATCCTGGCATATTAATTGGCAAAAGAATGGCATATTGAGGGGCAAAATCCTGGCATATTGAGGGGCAAAATTCTGGCATATTAATTGGCAAATTCCTGGCATATTGAGGGGCAAAATTCTGGCATATTGAGGGGCTAAATCATGGCATATTAAATGGAAAAATCCTGGCATATTAATTGGCAAAAGAATGGCATATTGAGGGGCAAAATCCTGGCATATTAATTGGCAAACCAATGGCATATTGAGGGGCAAAATCCTGGAATATTAATTGGCAAACGAATGGCATATTGAGGGGCAAAATCCTGGCATATTAATTGTCAAATTCCTGGCATTTTAATTGGCAAAATCCTGGCATATTAATTGGCATATTGAGGGGCAAAATCCTGGCATATTAATTGGCAAACAAAAGGAATATTGAGGAGCAAAATCCTGGCATTTTAATTGGCCAACAAATGGCATATTGAGGGACAAAATCCTGGCATATTAATTGGCAAATTCCTGGCATACTGAGGGGCAAAATTCTGGCATATTAATTGGCAAATTCCTGGCATATTGAGGGCAAAATACTGACTTATTGAGTGGCAAAATATTACTGGCATATTGAGTGGCAAAACATTACCGGCATATTGAACAACTGATCCCAACCACCCTCCATATTACACTAGACCGGGATAACCTGCTTGTGAGGGTAGGTGGGACGAGTGGGAGATTTTGTCGGGGGGGGGGGGGGGCAGAAAATGTGTTCAGCAGGGGACCCTGAAATTCCTGGTGGCAGCCCTGTAAGCCATAATTACCCACATGGAACCCTGATTCTGAAAAAATAACCAACAACACAATGAATTACTAAATGTGAAAATGTTGTGGCTCATCCACAGTGCCCTTTTATGTACTCTATCCAGAGTTGGACTAAGGTGTGGGCAGGGGGGCGGTCCCCACTCAGTGCCACTAGAGGGGTGCAATTGGCTCGGGTGCAGGGCCTCCATGAGCAGGCTGTGTCGATGTGTGTGCTTTGCATTAGCAAGTTTGGGGGGCAGATTCGCAAATCTTGGGGCAGATTGGCTGTATAATTTTAATGGGCTCCTGTATGTGGCATATTTGATGAGCCCCTGTATGTGATGTATTTAGTGGACCCATGTATGTGGCACATCTAATGTGTCCCTGCATGTGGCATATTTAATGTGCACATATACGTGGCATATCTAATGTGCACCTGTATGGGTCATATCTAATGTGTCCCTGTATGTCGCATATTGATTAGGCCCCTGCTTGTAGCATATTTATTGGGCCCCTGCATGTGGCTTATTTGATGGGCCCCTGTATGTGGCAAATTTAATGGGCTCCTGTATGTGGCATATTTATTATTATATACATAATTTACAAATTTGTGCAATAAATATTCTGGATGTTTCTTACATTTTAAAGATTGGGTAGTGCAAGGGTGAGGGGGCTGCCAAATACAGGATATGCCCAGAGTGCCAAATACTCTAGGTATGCCCCTGACTTTTAATGACTATTTGTTTTACATTGTTAACTCTTATGTACTATTTTATATATTTTTTTAGTATTAAAATTGTATATTATTTGCACAGTCTCGGTTGTTTCATTCTCTACATCGCTGTCACCAATTCACTTCAATTCTGCCACACACTCCTTGGTGCCCTGGGAACATTTTTTTGGTGATCTCAGCAGCTCTAATCGATTTACTATTTTCTTTCCTTTCTCCCCCACTCCATTTCATTTTTATTTCTCTTTCTCTACCCAATCCACAATTATTTGCTTCCGTTACAAACTATTATTTTTTATTTGATGTAAAAAAAAAAAACTGCAGTTGTCCTTTAAGATGAGCCCTTGTTATGTATATATTACCTTTGTAATAAAAAAAAAATCTACTTTTTCAAGAAAATTGTTTTGTCAATTTTAACATGAAAGTTAATAAAGCTATTTGTGTAATTGTAACAATAAGAGGGAATAAGATCTATTTTTAACAACGAACTGAGCTAAACATATTATTTATTTGGATGCATAGGTGTGGGTAAGTGGGTGTATGATGGGGGAAGTTTATGTTTCTTCTAGAACCTAAATAGAGATAGATATTAAAGAAGCCACGTTTATAGAGTCTATGGGCATGCACTAGAGACGCATGCATTATATATTGTACATACAGTATATAACACACAATACGTTAGTGATGTCACCTCCATATATGCCCGATGCTTTCACCATTATTTTTAGTATGCTTACAATTAATAAAAATCATGATGAATTATACCTATTTATTTTGCAGTAGGTATAACTTAATGCAACCTGCCCCGCCACACGCATTGAATGCAGTGGTCCTTTGATGCTTCTTAAGGTTCTATAAATAAGTTCTACATTATCTTATTCAATCTACGGTGTATTAGTATTTATTTACTGCACTGTAACTATAAATAGAAACATTATATTGGTCCATGTGATCTTTAACAGCTTTAAGCTCACCTCCTATGAAAGGGCGTATCTGGTATTCCATAGCAAAATAAGGTTTAAAGTTTTGGGCTAGATTTTTATTATTATTAAACTCAGAGATACAGCACTTGCTTAGTCTGCTCCAGCAGGGAATATTCTACTTCTGCCATTAGTATTTATATCACTTTATACGTGACATCTTCTAATGTCGTTTAGACCTGAAAGGGTGTGTAACCTTTATTGTCTGTCTATCCTGTGCAGACATCAATCAGGTCTCCAAACCTGCATATTTCTGTCACTCAAAAAGGTGGGAATAGTCCAGGTTAATTTCTAGCTAGCCTGTTATATACTACGACACAGTCAAGAACCTCCAACAGTTGATACATCCCATGCACTGGATTGAAACTCTTTAAGTGTTTGTCCCATGCAGCAATTGTAGTCTATATGTGGATCGCATGCAGGAGATGACATGCAGCCTTTCTCTTGTTCCCTGCAGTTCCTTTACCTTTCTCCCTGAGAATGTCCGTCTATCTTCTCCAGCACCGAGATAGTTGCTTGCTTTGCCGCAGTGTTCAGCTTTTCTCTGCAGAGAGGGGAGGGAGAGCTGGCTGACTTCCAAAACAGCAAAGGCAAGGAGGTGGACTATCTCACCCAGTGTTGGAATCCCCTGTGAGATGAGAACAGAGAATGATGAAAAAAAGAACATGACTAATACAGTTTGAAATGATAAAGAGAAAAAGGTAGACAGAATCAGATTCTAGGCTCCATATTAGGTTCATGAAGTGATACAGATATTTGGAACCAGGTTCTATATGTTTGTAGAATATATAGTCATGCATTTTCCATACATAGTGCATTTCCCCGACACTAGCTATTATTAATAGTTATTAGCACTAATCAATCCATGCAGGGACTGGGCATTATATAAATGTAGGATATAAATGAGGCTAAAGATATTAGTAGTAACAACATAACAACGGTTATCAGCTGTTTTTTTTTTTGGATAACTCATGTTATGTCAATTAACCCTTGAAGAACTAGAGACAAGGTATTGGTAATAGTTTATGAGCATGATGTTTTTACATTGATCCTCAAAAGTCTTTCATCTGGTTATACATCCAGTGGTGTATCTTAGCTTTGTGCCCGAGGCAGTCAAAATTTGGGCACCCCCCCCACCCACTTGGAACACCCACAACATGACCCATAACCCACATTGCACACCAAGGAAATGCTCCATCACCCCATTACATACCCCATCACCCACATGCACACAGATTAAATGCCCCCATCACCCCATTACATACACATTACATGCCCCCATAACTAGTGTTGAGCGAACCCGAACCGCACTGTTCGGGTTCGTACCGAACATTACGGTTTTTGGACCCCAGACCCGATTCCGGACATTCCACTGTATGTTCGTGTTGGAGTTCGGGGTTCGCTGGTTACATTGTATGTAATGCTATTGGCGTTCTATAAACCGAAATAGAGTCCCCATTCATAAAAATTTCTTATGAATGGGGACTCTATTTCGGTTTATAGAAAGCCAATAGCATTACATGTATTCCATAAACCGAAAGTCTATAAACCGAAAGACTTTCAATTGACCTATTCGTATGAATGGGGACTCTATTTCGGTTCATAGAATAGCAATAGCATTACATGTATTACATCTGAGAGTCAAATAGAACCGTCAAATACTGTGCTTACAGCGCACTTTGAAAAATTCTAATAGTTTTGGGTGGTAAATAGTACATTTGCATCTTGCGGTGCACTTCATATCTGAGAGTCAAATAGAACCGTCAAATACTGTGCTTACAGCGCACTTTGAAAAATTCTAATTGTTTTGGGTGTTAAATAGTACATTTGCGTCTTGCGGTGCACTTTATATCTGAGAGTCAAATAGAACAGTCCAATACTGTGCTTACAGCGCACTTTGAAAAATTCTTATTGTTTTGGGTGCTAAATAGTACATTTGCGTCTTGCGGTTCACTTCATATCTGAGAGTCAAATAGAACAGTCCAATACTGTGCTTACAGCGCACTTTGAAAAATTCTGGCTACCTCCTCCTCCTCCTCCTCCAGCGCCACTTTCACCTACACCGCCACGGTCACCGCCTCCTCAACCTATGGGTCACTTAGTATAAACTGAAAGAGAATACCCTGCACTCCAACTCTCTCTCAGATGGATAATTCTGTTGATCCTCCTGGCAGCCATGCTTTAGATTTAGATTTATGTTCTTCCAAATCTAAAATAACTTGGTGTCTTACCATGCTGCCTGTTCAACTCTACCGCGGTGTGTGCAGAGAGGTCACGTGACCTGTGAAGCACTTCCCCATCACATAGCACAGGGAGCCGAACAGTCAGCACGGAGGTTTCTTGTGTCTGTGTATTTATATCCAACTAGATTCCATCTAGTGCTATTTTATGGCTCAGCTGTATTTTTAATTTGTATGTATTTTATGTTATTTGAAGTTATTTCCCTATCCATATTTGTTTGCAGGGCACTTGTCCTACTCTTACCCCCATTTTACTTCCTTTTGCAGATATTTGTAACCAGGTTCTATATGTTTGTAGAATATATAGTCATGCATTTTCCATACATAGTGCATTTCCCCGACACTAGCTATTATTAATAGTTATTAGCACTAATCAATCCATGCAGGGACTGGGCATTATATAAATGTAGGATATAAATGAGGCTAAAGATATTAGTAGTAATTACATAACAACGGTTATCCAGCCCTTTCCAGGACTTTTTTAGAGGCATTTTAGTGCCCAAAAGTTCGGGTCCCCATTGACTTCAATGGGGTTCGGGGTCAAGTTCGAGCCCGAACCCGGACTTTTTTCCGGAGTTCCGCCGAACCCGCCAAACCCGAACATCCAGGTGTACGCTCAACTCTACCCATAACATGTCCCCGTCACATGCTCCATTACCCTATCACCCCATTACATGCCTCCATCACCCCATTACATGCCCCCATAATCCCCATTACATGCCTCCATCACCCCCAATCCATGTCCCCATCACCCCCAATACATGCCCCCATCACCCCTAATACATGCCCCCATCACCCTTAATACACGTCCCCATCACCTTTAATACACGTCCCCATCACCTTTAATATATGCCCCCATTACCCCCCCAATACATGCCCCCATCCTCCCAGGATTTACCCTTGTCCCAGGTGGCTAGTGGCAGGCCGCATGGTGTCTTACCATGCTGCCCGTTCGGCTCTCCCACGGTGTGTGCAGAGAGGTCACGTGACCTGTGAAGCACTTCCCCGTCACACAGCACGGGGAGCCGAACAGTCAGCACGGAGGTTTCTTGTGTCTGTGTATTTATATCTGGCAGCAGGTGCTGAAAGTAACATCAGGCTATAGAACACTACTAGATTGCTCATCCATACCCTTTTTTCTTTCGGCTCCCCGGGCAGCCTGCTTGCAGACAGAGCGTGGTGAGGGGAGATCTTCTGATCTCCCCAGCCACCGTATCTGCCGACAAGCGAGGGTTTTTTTTTTCCTTAAAGGGGCAGCTTCTTTTTTTCATTTTTATTTTTTTGCGGTTTGTGCCGCCGCTTAAAAGCATACAAGGCAAGTACTGCTCTGGGCATATTATTTTAATTTGACTCATTTCTTTAGCTGTTGCAATACTGCAGCCACCAACTAATTTATTTACACATTGTTTATAAATTAGTCAAAATTATCCAAATAAATAAATGAGGCCAAATTTAAAAGAGTTGCTAGAAGATTTCTCAAGATTGTATACATTGTGTAGAGATGTAATGGTCAAGCTAACACCCTTTCTGTTACTGGATTGTGGGGATGGTATTTTTGTGTAGAGATGTAATGTCCACATTAACATAAAATAATAATAAAATATGATGGAGAATGAAGTTCATTAAAAATTAATTTAGTATTTGTTTTCAGTTTAGAAATGCCCTATGTTTTAAAGTTTTTACTTTTTTTGTTTTGTTTTTGAACCCCTTCAGCCCAGTGGGAGGGGGACACGAGGGTGCCCCACTCCTAAGGACTATATAGTGCCAGGAAAATGAGTTTGTTTTCCTGGCACTATAGTGCTCCTTTTACACCAGTACTGCACAGTGTCTTTTCTCTGCAGCGACAGGCTACAGGCACCAGTACCACTACATTAAACTGTATGGGTTCTGGGACTGTAGTGTCCTTTAAATGTGAGGTAAATTAGTTTCCAATGTATTAATAACTAAACAACTAAATAATAAACATATTGAATTGTCTACTTACCACCAGGACAATAAGATGATCTGGTCTCTGGCTGCAGTCTGGCTCTTGGTCTGGCTCTTGGTCTGGCTCTGGGGACTCTGGGGACTGGAGACAAACACCAATGGATTTTGCCCCCCAATATGCCAGGACTTTGCCACCCAATATGCCAGGATTATTATGCCACTCAATATGCCAGGATTTTCCCCCACAATATGCCAGGATTTGCCACTTAATATGCCAGGATTTCCCCCCACAATATGCCAGGATTATGCCCCTCAATATCCCAGGATTTTGCCCCTCAATATTTCAGGATTATGCCCCTCAATATGCCAGGACTTAGCCACCCAATATGCCAGGAGTATTATGCCACTCAATATGCCAGTATTTTCCCCCACAATATGCCAGGATTTCCCCCCACAATATGCCAGGATTTGCCACTTAATTTGACAGAATTTCCCCCCACAATATGCCAGGATTATGCCCCTCAATATGCCAGGATTTCCCCCCACAATATGCCAGGATTTTCCCCCACAATATGCCAGGATTTGCCACCTAATATGTCAGGATTTACCCCCACAATATGCCAGGATTATGCCCCTCAATATCCCAGGATTATTTCCCTCAATATGCCAGGACTTAGCCACCCAATATGCCAGGATTATTATGCCACTCAATATGCCAGGATTTTCCCCCACAATATGCCAGGATTTGCTACTTAATATGCCAGGATTTCCCCCCACAATATGCCAGGATTATGCCCTTCAATATCCCAGAATTTTGCCCCTCAATATTTCAGGATTATGCCCCTCAATATGCCAGGATTTAGCCACCCAATATGCCAGGATTATTATGCCACTCAATATGCCAGGATTTCCCCCCACAATATGCCAGGATTTTCCCCCACAATATGCCAGGATTTGCCACTTAATATGCCAGAATTTCCCCCCACAATATGCCAGGATTATGCCCCTCAATATGCCAGGATTACACCCCTCAATATGCCAGGACTTAGCCACCCAATATGCCAGGATTATTATGCCACTCAATATGCCAGGATTTTCCCCCACAATATGCCAGGATTTCCCCCCACAATATGCCAGGATTTGCCACTTAATATGCCAGAATTTCCCCCCACAATATGCCAGGATTATGCCCCTCAATATGCCAGGATTATGCCCCTCAATATGCCAGGACTTAGCCACCCAATATGCCAGGATTATTATGCCACTCAATATGCCAGGATTTCCCCCCACAATATGCCAGGATTTTCCCCCACAATATGCCAGGATTTGCCACTTAATATGCCAGAATTTCCCCCCACAATATGCCAGGATTATGCCCCTCAATATGCCAGGATTACGCCCCTCAATATGCCAGGACTTAGCCACCCAATATGCCAGGATTATTATGCCACTCAATATGCCAGGATTTTCCCCCACAATATGCCAGGATTTCCCCCCACAATATGCCAGGATTTGCCACTTAATATGCCAGAATTTCCCCCCACAATATGCCAGGATTATGCCCCTCAATATGCCAGGATTATGCCCCTCAATATGCCAGGACTTAGCCACCCAATATGCCAGGATTATTATGCCACTCAATTTGCCAGGATTTTCCCACACAATATGCCAGGATTATGCCTCTCCCCCCTTCCCCAGTACTTACTTCCTCGCTGCTGCTCTGTCTCCCGGTGCTGCAGATCCGTGGCTGTGAGGGAAGCATGTGCGCTTTTAAAAAAAAAAAGTTTAAACAAACTTTATTGAATCCTCATCAGCTGGAGGGGAGCACACAACGCTTCCCTCACAGCCACGGACCTGCAGCACCGGGAGACAGAGCAGCAGCGAGGAGGTAAGTAAGGGGGAGATTTTTTTTTTTTTAACGAACGGTTCCAGGGCCCCCTGCTAAGTTGCGCCCTAGTCACGAGTTTCAAGACCTTTTGCTGTTACCCATTCCAGGGTAGCTTTATTTCTCAATGTCCTCCAATTGCATTTACCCATGCAGCCACTTGAAGTAAAACTGGATCTGCAGTCTTCTATCTTCAGTGTTCAGGTTCCTTGCTTGAGTCAGTTCTTCCGAAGTATTATTAGGATTCACTTCTTCTTGGCTTCATTCTTGTTCAGGCAGCTGCCCAGATCTTCTGCCAAAACTCTGTACTTCCCCACACTAATGTGCCATGTAATAAGCCAATTATAGTCTCTTTAAATCGGCATCTTTGTGGTAATTTGAATCACCTGTATATTGCACTGGGATCTCCACCTCTCCATAATGATTGTGTGTTACAACTGTCCAGCGTCTTTTGTTCTTTGCAGGATAATTCCTCATAAGGCAAAACGGACTTGATTGGAAAAAACTGTACTGTAGATATTTGGATGTGGCAAGATTTCATGTCATGAGACCACTGAAGCTTTGTTAATTCATACTGCTCTTTTGGGTGCCATTTCCACTTAAGAAGAGTTCGACTTTCGGGCCACATTAGTGTCACAGTCTCTAAAAGGTATTGGAAGTTGTCACTTTCAGCTTGCGTTATCTTGAGTTTCTGGTAATCGGACATGGCATGGCATCTACACTCCTCTACCATGTGGTAGGGGAGTATAGATAGTCTTGGGGCATCAAAGGTATAAAAGCTTCCTTCTTAAGTGAATACATGTGGAATTTTCTTACTCAGGTGCAATGAGAATTGAAAGAGAAAGGATTTGCTAGATCAATCACTGCATGCCACTCCCATGTCTGTTTGGCTGTCATAAATGACAGAGACAATATGGGGGAATACTGCTCTCAATGAAGAAGCGACTTTATTGAGGCCCCTTATAATCAATCGTCATTCGCCAAGAGCCATAAGGTGTCTTTACAGAGCAACAGGACTGTTAAAAGAGCTAAATGCAGGATGAACTACACCTGACTAATCTGATTTCTTTCAACCCTCCCAGCAGCCCAGGTTAGACTACAGGGTAGGGAGAATGACCACAGGTGTCCAGTTTGTATTTCTTCTCACCACCTCCTCTGCTGCATGAACATTGGAGAGTTTGTGAGGAAAGCCAAATTATGAACGCCTAACCTGCATCTCTTTTCAGCACCCTAACAATATATCTACCCCAAGATATTGTCAGGAAATTAGAAACCCAAAATGTTAGACCATAAACCCAGGGCCCTTTGTTTAACGAATGTGTGACTGTGGTTTGTATTGCCTTAGTTACTCTTCCCTTAGATCCTCTATGTGAATGATTGGGCCTACAAACTTTGAACCTACAAACTTAGTTACCCTACAACACTGTTACCTCAGCCCCAGTGTCTACTAAGGCTAAAACCTTGGTGGGGTTGGTTTCTTTTCTCCACCATACAATCAAAGGAACATGGAACTGCCAATACACAGCTGTGATGGGTAATAAACATTGTGCCGGGGATCAGCCATCCCATGGGTCCACTCAGTCTTTCTTTACTATGGCCCATAATTCAGCTGACCGGTACAGATGTTTTGATTTCCTAGGATAGGGAACAGGAGGACAGGAGTTATTAAATATTAAATTTAGATGTCATGTGTATCAGATCTGCTTCATTAGTGTGAGGTTTAGAAATAGGTACATTAACCTATACCTTTCTCTTTAAAGCTTTCCACCTTTTGAACAAAACATGATTTGACCTTATTCTTAACTCATCTACATTGACACCAGATTTAATAAGATCTGCCATCATTTCTTTCCTTGGCACCTTTGTGCGAAGGAAAACATTCTGTTTCTTATTCCATGTTGGTTTATCAGTAGGTGGTTTTACTTCACCCTTCCTTTCTGACTTCCTAGCTAACCTTTGTGTAATCACAAAAATCTGACACTTTCCTGATACCTTTTAGCATTGAAAACAGGATAGCACTGGGGGCTGTCATTAAAAACCTAGACCTCATGCTTGCAGTGAATTCTTCTGCATCATGCCCATCCCAGTGATCTTTGTCTACACAACCCATAATAAGGACTCTGGTTATGGCTTCTTCTATGGTGTGCCATTGTGTATGTGGTTCAATGTCAGTGTTATATGAGAAAACTTTTAGTAATGCATGTCTAATGATTTCCATTAAAATGACATTACCTTGAATGTTCCTCACTGATCTCAACACCTGTGTAACCTGGGGATTACTTGTGAGCTGACCAATGCTTATGGCTTCATCAGCATTAAGGATGATCTTATCTGCCCCAGTATCCCATACATGCAACAACCATTCACCAATACTCTAGTCCAGTGTCTGTCTATAAAGTTTAGTGATTTCGGTTAGCTCTAGTTGTGAATAGCCTCGCACTACCTTATTTCAAGGCTCCTTTCCATCATGGTCCCTGTGTACCCTTTGTTTTCTCTGCTCGGTGATGGGTGGGCGAGCTTTACAGCTGTCCACTTTCTTGTCATCATCACAGGAGGAAACATATGAGAATTTTGAGTACTCATCTTCTTCAGAGGAGGATGAGAATAGTGACTCTGGGTCCCTGCAGGGCCCTTTAGTCAGTGTCCTCACCTTTCTGGAGTTGTATGGCACTTTACCCCTGTGAGACTGACTGCGGTTAGGTTTAATGATCAACTGAGTATTCTTTTCCCGTAATTCAATCTTACGGGCATTGTTATTTTCCAAACATTAATTTGTCATTAACAATTTATGTTTTACATCAGCTAACTCTTTTTCTATGGCCTGTTCTCTTCACAACCTCTTTTTTTAAGGCATGTAAAATAATCCTACCCACTTCTGCCGCAGCCCTGCTCTCATGTTTAGAATAGACTCCTAAATAAAGCGTAAGTGCCATACCTCCTATCCAGGGGCGTCACTAGGGTTGGTGTCACCTGGTGCGGAAACTCATGGTGTCACCCCCTGGATTTCCTCCAATACAATGCCAAACAGATTCCTTAGTAATGCCAGTTAGATGGCCTATTAACTATGCCACACACAGGAGCCCCATAAATTATGCCACACCAGAGTCCCATAAATTATGCCACACCAGAGTCCCATAAATTATGCCACACCAGAGCCCCATAAATTATGCCACACCAGAGCCCCATAAATTATGCCACACCAGAGCCCCACTATTTTTGCCTCACCTCTGCCCAATTATTATGCCACACACACAGGTGCCCCATAATTATGCCACACACACACACACACACAGGTGCCCCATAATTCTGCCACACAAAAGAGTCCCTTAATTATGCCACACAAAAGAGTCCCTTAATTATGCCACACATGGGGCTTGATAAATATGCCACACACAAGCGTCCCATAATCATGCACACATGGGAACGCCATTAATTATGCAACACACAGGAGCCCCACGAGGTGACAATTGTACAATTATAGATACCAGGAATATTGTGTCATTCAGAGCCCAGTAATATTGTGCCAGTCAGATGCCTGTAATATTGTGCCAGTCAGAGCCCAGTAATAGTGTGCCAGTCAGAGCCCAGTAATAGTGTGCCAGTAAGAGCCCAGTAATATTATGCCATTCAGATACCAGGAATATTGTGCCAGTCAGAGCCCAGTAATATTGTGCCATTCAGAGCCCAGTAATAGTGTGCCAGTCATAGCCCAGTAATATTGTGCCAGTCAGAGCCCAGTAATATTGTGCCAGTCAGAGCCCAGTAATATTGTGCCAGTCAGAGCCCAGGAATATTGTACAATTATAGATACCAGGAATATTGTGTCATTCAGAGCCCAGTAATAGTGTGCCAGTCCGATGCCTGTAATATTGTGCCAGTCAGAGCCCAGTAATAGTGTGCCAGTCAGAGCCCAGTAATAGTATCCCAGTCAGAACCCAGTAATAGTGTGCCACTCAGATACCAGTAATATTGTGCCAGTCAGATCCTAGGAATATTGTGCCAGTCAGATACCAGTAATATTGTGCCAGTCAGAGCCCAGTAATATTGTGCCAGTCAGAGCCCAGGAATAGTGTGCCACTCAAAACCCAGTAATAGTGTGCCAGTCAGAGCCCAGTAATAGTGTGCCAGTCAGAGCCCAGTAATATTGTGCCATTTAGAGCCCAGGAATATTGTGCCATTCTGATACCAGGAATATTGTGCCAGTCAGAGCCCAGTAATAGTGTGCCAGTCAGAACCCAGTAATAGTGTGCCAGTCAGAGCCCAGTAATAGTGTGCCAGTCAGATACCAGGAATATTGTGCCAGTCAGAGCCCAGTAATATTGTGCCAGTCAGAGCCCAGTAATATTATGCCATTCAGAGCCCAGTAATAGTGTGCCAGTCAGAGCCCAGTAATATTGGGCCAGTCAGAACCCAGTAATATTGTGCCATTCAGAGCCCAGTAATAGTGTGCCAGTCAGAGCCCAGTAATATTGTGCCAGTCAGAGCCCAGGAATATTGTGCCATTCAGATACCAGGAATATTGTGACAGTCAGAGCCCAGTAATAGCATGCCAGTCAGAACCCAGTAATAGTGTGCCACTCAGATACCAGTAATATTGTGCAAGTCAGATCCCAGGAATATTGTGCCCGTCAGATACCAGTAATATTGTGCCAGTCAGAGCCCAGGAATATTGTGCCAGTCAGAGCCCAGGAATAGTGTGCCACTCAGAGCCCAGTAATAGTGTGCCACTCAGAGTCCAGTAATAGTGTGCCAGTCAGAGCCCAGTAATATTGTGCCAGTCAGAGCCCAGGAATATTGTGCCATTCGGATACCAGGAATATTGTGCCAGTCAGAGCCCAGTAATAGTGTGCCACTCAGAGCCCAGTAATAGTGTGCCAGTCAGAACCCAGTAATAGTGTGCCAGTCAGAGCCCAGTAATATTGTGCCAGTCAGAACCCAGTAATAGTGTGCCAGTCAGACCCCAGTAATATTGTGCCAGTCAGAGCCCAGTAATAGTATCCCAGTCAGAACCCAGTAATAGTGTGCCACTCAGATACCAGTAATATTGTGCCAGTCAGATCCTAGGAATATTGTGCCAGTCAGAGCCCAGTAATATTGGGCCAGTCAGAACCCAGTAATATTGTGCCATTCAGAGCCCAGTAATAGTGTGCCAGTCAGAGCCCAGTAATATTGTGCCAGTCAGAGCCCAGGAATATTGTGCCATTCAGATACCAGGAATATTGTGACAGTCAGAGCCCAGTAATAGCATGCCAGTCAGAACCCAGTAATAGTGTGCCACTCAGATACCAGTAATATTGTGCAAGTCAGATCCCAGGAATATTGTGCCCGTCAGATACCAGGAATATTGTGCCAGTCAGAGCCCAGGAATATTGTGCCAGTCAGAGCCCAGGAATAGTGTGCCACTCAGAGCCCAGTAATAGTGTGCCACTCAGAGTCCAGTAATAGTGTGCCAGTCAGAGCCCAGTAATATTGTGCCAGTCAGAGCCCAGGAATATTGTGCCATTCGGATACCAGGAATATTGTGCCAGTCAGAGCCCAGTAATAGTGTGCCACTCAGAGCCCAGTAATAGTGTGCCAGTCAGAACCCAGTAATAGTGTGCCAGTCAGAGCCCAGTAATATTGTGCCAGTCAGAACCCAGTAATAGTGTGCCAGTCAGACCCCAGTAATATTGTGCCAGTCAGAGCCCAGGAATATTGTGCCATATAGATACCAGGAATATTGTGACAGTCAGAGCCCAGTAATAGTATCCCAGTCAGAACCCAGTAATAGTGTGCCACTCAGATACCAGTAATATTGTGCCAGTCAGATCCTAGGAATATTGTGCCAGTCAGATACCAGTAATACTGTGCCAGTCAGAGCCCAGTAATATTGTGCCAGTCAGAGCCCAGGAATAGTGTGCCACTCAGAGCCCAGTAATAGTGTGCCAGTCAGAGCCCAGTAATATTGTGCCAGTCAGAGCCCAGTAATATTGTGCCAGTCAGAGCCCAGGAATATTGTGCCATTCTGATACCAGGAATATTGTGCCAGTCAGAGCCCAGTAATAGTGTGCCAGTCAGATACCAGGAATATTGTTCCAGTCAGAGCCCAGGAATATTGTGCCAGTCAGAGCCCAGTAATATTATGCCATTCAGAGCCCAGTAATAGTGTGCCAGTCAGAGCCCAGTAATATTGTGCCAGTCAGAACCCAGTAATATTGTGCCATTCAGAGCCCAGTAATAGTGTGCCAGTCAGAGCCCAGTAATATTGTGCCAGTCAGAGCCCAGGAATATTCTGCCATTCAGATGCCAGGAATATTGTGACAGTCAGAGCCCAGTAATAGCATGCCAGTCAGAACCCAGGAATAGTGTGCCACTCAGATACCAGTAATATTGTGCAAGTCAGATCCCAGGAATATTGTGCCCATCAGATACCAGTAATATTGTGCCAGTCAGAGCCCAGGAATATTGTGCCAGTCAGAGCCCAGGAATAGTGTGCCACTCAGAGCCCAGTAATAGTGTGCCAGTCAGAATCCAGTAATAGTGTGCCAGTCAGAGCCCAGTAATATTGTGCCAGTCAGATACAAGTAATATTGTGCTATTCAGATACCAGTAATATTGTGCCAGTCAGAGCCCATTAATAGTGTGCCAGTCAGATACCAGGAATATTGTGCCAGTCAGATACCAGGAATAGTGTGTCAGTCAGAGCCCAGTAATAGTGTGCCAGTCAGATACCAGTAACAGTGTGCCAGTCAGAGCCCAGTAATATTGTGCCATTCAGAGCCCAGTAATAGTGTGCCAGTCAGAACCCAGTAATAGTGTGCCAGTCAGATACCAGGAATATTGTGCCAGTCAGAGCCCAGTAATATTGTGCCAGTCAGAGCCCAGTAATATTATGCCATTCAGAGCCCAGTAATAGTGTGCCAGTCAGAGCCCAGTAATATTGTGCCAGTCAGAACCCAGTAATATTGTGCCATTCAGAGCCCAGTAATAGTGTGCCAGTCAGAGCCCAGTAATATTGTGCCAGTCAGAGCCCAGGAATATTGTGCCATTCAGATACCAGGAATATTGTGACAGTCAGAGCCCAGTAGTAGCATGCCACTCAGAACCCAGTAATAGTGTGCCACTCAGATACCAGTAATATTGTGCAAGTCAGATCCCAGGAATATTGTGCCCGTCAGATACCAGTAATATTGTGCCAGTCAGAGCCCAGGAATATTGTGCCAGTCAGAGTCCAGGAATAGTGTGCCACTCAGAGCCCAGTAATAGTGTGCCAGTCAGAACCCAGTAATAGTGTGCCAGTCAGAGCCCAGTAATATTGTGCCAGTCAGATAGCAGTAATATTGTGCTATTCAGATACCAGGAATAGTGTGGCAGTCAGAGCCCAGTAATAGTGTGCCAGTCAGATACCAGTAACAGTGTGCCAGTCAGAGCCCAGTAATATTGTGCCATTCAGAGCCCAGTAATATTGTGCCATTCAGAGCCCAGTCATATTGTGCCAGTCAGATACCAGTAATATTGTGCGAGTCAGAACCCAGTAATAGTGTGCCAGTCAGAGCCCAGTAATAGTGTGCCAGTCAGAACCCAGTAATAATGTGCCACTCAGAGCCGAGGAATGTTGTGCCAGGCAGAGCCCAGTAATAGTGTGCCAGTCAGAACCCAGTAATATTGTGCCATTCAGAGCCCAGTAATATTGTGCCATTCAGAGCCCAGTAATATTGTGCCAGTCAGATACCAGTAATATTGTGCGAGTCAGAACCCAGTAATAGTGTGCCAGTCAGAACCCAGTAATAGTGTGCCACTCAGAGCCCAGGAATATTGTGCCATTAAAGTGCTTGTTTTAAACCACTCTCCTCCCCCCCTTCCCCATCTCTTACCCGCTGGAGGTGTCACCCGGTGCGGTCCGCACCCCCCGCACCCCCCTCAGGACGCCACTGTGCCACAGCCAATATGCCCAATAATATGCCAGTATTATTTTGTCATTAATAAGCAACAGCCAATTTGTCCAATAATATGCCAGTATCATTTTGTCATTAATAAGCCACAGCCAATTCGCCCAATAATATACCAGTATTTTTCTCCCATTTAATATAGGCCAGTATTTTGCAATTTAATATATTCCAGTATTTTGCCATTCATTATACCATTCTTTTGCCATTCACTATGCCAGTAGTTTGCCATTCAGAATGCCAGTATTTTGACACTCAATATGCCAGTATTTTGCTATTAAATGTGCCAGTATTTTGCTATTGAATATGATAGTATTTTGCCATTTTACCCCTTGACGACAAAGGACGTGCCAGGCACGTCCTGGGAGAAAGTCCCTTAACGACAAAGGACGTGCCTGGCACGTCCTGCAGTGAATTAAGCGGTTTTCGCGATCAACGATCGCGAAAACCGCTTTAACAGTGCTGGTCTATTGCCTCGACATCGCATGCTGCTCCGTCAATATGGCTAAGCCCTCTGCCGGTCTGAGCTTCGGAAGTGAAAGTAACTTCACTTCCATCGCTCTGAATATGCTACTTGACTGCCCCTAGTGGTAGTTTAGTAGCATTGCAATGGAAAATATTTAAAATACATATTTAATTAATTAAAAACAGGTTATTTAGCTATATTAGCCTATAGGGTTAAAATTAAATATTTTTTAGCATAAGGGATAGGGTTAAAATTAAATTAAAGTTAAAAAATATTAATGGATATAATAAGGATTAGAGTTGGGGTTAAATTTAGTGTTAGGGTTAAATTTTGGGTTCAGGTTGGGGTCAAAAGATCAATATAGGAAAAAACCAAAAAACACTACTTTTGGTTTTTGCCCCATAACTCGCAAAAAAATACCGAAAAATATGGAAACATGCATATTTTTGAACTCGGAGAACATTTAGAAACTATTTAGACGGGGTCTTTTTTAATGATTTTATTTGTGTAAATTATATTTTAGGTCAAAGTTAGAAAAAGTGGGTTTTTTTTAATTTTTCATCATATTTTATGATTTTTTTTGTAGTAAATTATAAGATATGATGAACATAATGGTATCTAATGAAAGCCCTTCTTATGACGATAAAAACAACATATAATTTGTGTGGGTACTGTATGTGAGAAAGAAAAAAATGACAGCTAAACACAAACACCCTAGAAATGTCAAAACAGCCCTTGTCACCAAGGGAAAGTCAAGGTGAAAATGTCTTGTCACTAAGGGGTTAATATGCCAGTATTTTGCCATTTAATATGCCAGTATTTTGCTATTCAATATGCCAGTATTTGCCAATTAATATGCCAATATTTTGCTATTCAATATGCCAGTATTTTGCCATTTAATATGCCAGTATTTTGCTATTCATTATGCCAGTATTTTGCCATTTGAAATGCCACTATGTTGCCATTTGAAATGCCACTATTTTGCTATTCAAAATGCCAATTATTTTGCCATTTAATATGCCAGTATTTTGCCACTCAATATGCCAGTATTTTGTCACTCATTATGCCAGTATTTTTTCACTCATTATGCAAGTATTTTGTCACTCAATATGCCAGTATTTTGTTCGTTATATGCCACCCTCCTCCCCCTTCCCCAATATTCACCTCCTGTTGTTCCCTGATCCCGGTCGTCTCCTCTGTGCAGTCATGTCTGGTCACATTGATTTTTTTTTTAAACTATTTTTCTGGCAGCCGAATATGGCTGATGTGGCTGTCATCAAAAAAAAAAAAAGTTCAGCTGGAGGATGCCTTCAGTGCAGGTGTCAACCTCACTGGGGGTGTCATCCGGTGCAGTCCGCACCAAATGCACCCCCCTCAGGACACCACTGGCCCTAACACTAGTCCTAACACTAGCCTCAAGACAAACTTTAAAAAACGAAAATGTTTATTTTTATTTATTTTAAACAATTCTGGGAGCTGGGGAGTTCTTGGGAGATAGTGGTAGGCTTCCCATACTGTAATTAGTCTCTCCCTGCCCTATGATTGCTGTAGGGCAGGAACAGACTAAAACTGTCAAAGTCAGGCATATCTGACCACTGTGATTGGCTGTCACATCAACCAGATGTGACAGAGGGGGCCTCAGCCGTGAGGCATTCAGCCATGCCAGTTACAATCAGATCATGGTATGCCATAGAGTGATCTGAACTGCAAGAGATGCTATACATGTCCATTGTCCATGTCCATTTTCCTGTGACGGCCATTGTCACCAAAGGGTTAAATAGTAATATTCAGCAACGTAACTAAGCATTGTTTTTGTGTTATGTCATTAAAGGAAAACACAGATGTACAGTTAGAAAATAAAAGAATATGGTGGGTATTTTAATTTTCAACTTGCAGGCTGATCTACAAGTGACGTCTCCATAAGTGATATCTCCTGGATATCTGCCTGCTCGCTGAATCACCTGTCCAATTATGTGGATTAGATTAGATTAGATGTTGCACTTGCACTGTGAACAGTTGAAGTCATTGCATTGCAATGCTGATACGTTGACAGTCAGTCCAAATTGATAAAGTGCTGTTTATCAGGGTGTCCCTGCTTGGCAGCTTCTGGAAGAGGTGTGGAGAGAGCGGTTCATTGTAACCCCCAGTTAGTGTAGTTAAATGGGAGTGCTGCCTGCTTTATTGCTGGACCATTCAGACTCATGAAGGTCAGTCCACGTGGGAGGGCATCCTATACTGACCCAATTTGCTACCAAGAGATAAATATCCTGGGAGTCCCATCCCATTATCCCACCTAGATACTAACATCCAGATTCAAGATCTCACCCACATAAGCCTGGCCAGGTGCTCCCTTTAAGAAAGGTTAGGGAGGATGGATGTGGAAAATGTACAGCACTAGGACTACATTAATTTCAACACTATCTGTATTAGTAAATATACATACCAGCATTCCACCCAGGCATCTGAATAGCACAATATCACTGGCATCTGAATGGCACAATAATACTGGTATCTTAATGGTACAATATTACTAGCATCTGAATGGCACAATATTACAGGCATCTTAATAGCACAATAATACTGGCATCTTAAAGGCACAATAATACTGGCATCTTAATGGGAAAATTGGCTGTGGCATCTGAATGGCACAATAATATTGGCATATTAATGGCACAATAATACTGGCATCTTAAGGTGAAAATTGGTTGTGACATCTTAATAGCCCAATAATACTGGAATCTGAATGGCACAATAATACTGACATCTTAATGGGTAAATTGGCAGTGGCATCTTAATGGCACAAAAATACAATAATACTGGCATCTTAAAGGCACAATAATACTCATATCTTAATGGGAAAATTGGCTGTGGCATCTGAATGGCACAATAATACTGGCATATTAATGGCACAATAATACTGGCATCTCAATGGGCAAATCGGCACTGGCATCTTAATGGGCAAATTGGCTGTGACATCTTAAAATCCCAATAATACTGGAATCTGAATGGCACAATAATACTGACCTCTTAATGGGTAAATTGGCTGTGGCATCTTAATGGCACAATAATACAACAATCCTGCGCCTCCTTCTTTTGTGGAAGGAGTCATAGGATGTTCAGCGGTGGCGGCCACTTTAAGAAACTTGGTGCCGGCCGCCACTTTAAGCAACTCGCCTGCTGACGCGGTTCTGGTTCGGGGGCGGGGTGGAGGTAAAGTGGCCGTAAGTGGTTCTCCGGATCACTGGGGGGGGGGGGGTGGAGGGGGAGATGGGGGAGAGTGAGAAATTAGGGGGGAAAGAGAGGCACTATAAGGGGAGAGAGACACTACAGGGGTCAAAGAGAGACATTACAGGGGTCAAAGAGAGACATTACAGGTGGGAAAGAGAGGCACCACAGGTGGAGAATGTGAGATAGACATTACAGGGGGGCAAAGAGAGACATTACAGGGGAGGAGAGACATGCATTACAGGGGGAAAAGAGACACTATGGGGGGAGGAGAGAGCAAGAGAGACACTACGGGGGAGAGAGCTCTTGAGAGAGACACTACAGAAATGAAAGGGGGAGAAAGACTACAGAAATGAGAGGGGAGAAAGGAAACTACAGAAATGAGAGGGGAGAAAGGAAACTACAGAAATGAGAGGGGACTACACACATGGAGAAGAGGAAAATACAAACCAACATGGGAAGTTCCCCTCCTGAACAAATCTCAGTGCTAGGGTAAGTCCTGCTTGCTCAGTTAAGTCTTGAGTGCATTATTGGTGCTGAGTCTTGTGAGGCCAATCTGAGTGCTGGTATAAGTTCTGGGCAATCTGGGTGCTGAGGCAAGCCGTGGGTTCAATTTTGGTGCTGAGGCACTTCAATATATCCGCCCAGTATGTGCACAAGGTTATGTCTCACACAGAGGCGCAACTAGAAACCACAGGGCCCCGGTGCCCCGGGACCCCCCGACCCCACCATGCAACTCCACCCCAGAAATGCCACTTACATGCCTCCTAACTGTTCCGCTTTGTGCCTGGCCTTGTCTTATATCTAGGATAGCCATATACCTATCGCATGCATGCTTAAACCCCTTTAGTGTATTAACCTCTTCCACTTCTGCTGGCAAACTATTCCATGTATCCACTATCCTCTCAGTAACGTAATACTTTTATTAGTCCCTGGCCTTGTCTTATATCTAGAATAGCCTTATACCTATCCCATGCATGCTTAAACTCCTTCACTGTATTAACCTCTACCACTTCTGCTGGAAAACTATTCCATGCATCCACTGCCCTCTCAGTAAAGTAATACAACGTTTCTGACCTTTACTGTATTAACCTCTAACATTTCTGCTGGAAGGCTATTCCATACATCCACTACCTTCTCAGAAAGTAATACTTCCATTAATCCCTGGCCTCATCTTATATCTAGAATAGCCTTATGCTTTCACTCCTTCACTGTATTAACTTCTACCACTTCTGCTGAAGGCTATCCCATGCATCCACTACCCTCAGTAAAGTAATATTTTTTCATTAGTCCCTGGCCTTATTTTATATCAAGAATAGCCTTATGCTTATCCCATGCATGCTTAAACTCCTTCATATATTAACTTCTCATCCACCACCTTCTCAGTAAAGTAATATTGTATATATGTATACTTATATGAACCTTTTAATATTATATTCAACTATTTTCATATGTAATGAAAATGTTATTGAAAAATTGTTAATTTCTTATTTTTATTACGTTCCTCTGCACCCACATTGCACTTAAAGGTCTTAACACAGCACTATACAGTACCCACAGCACTTGGCTTGTACTCATATTGCACCCACACGATTTGGCATGCCGCAGTATAAATTTGCCCACCAGAACATACCACAGTGTCACTTTGTCCCACTGAACTGCCCCTGCAGAACATGCCACAGTGTCACTTTCCCCCATAGTACATGTTATTTTGCCCCACAGAACATGCCACAGTATCACTGTGGCCACAGCCAATTTTCCCATTATGCCATGATTAGCCTGCAAATTAATATGCTACAGACAGACATTCAGATTGCCAATTAATCGATAACAGCCTTTTCCCTCATTAATATGCCACTATTCGCCTGCCCATTAATATGCCACAGCCAGATTGCCAATATGCCACAGCCAGACTGCCAATTTCCCCATTAACCTGCCAGTTATTTTGCCCATTTGCCAGTTATATTTTGCCAATTTTCCAGTGTTATTTTGCCCATTTGGCAGTTATATTTTGCCCATTTGCCAGTGTTATTTTGCCCATTATTTGCAAGTTATTTATCCCATTTGCCAATGTTATTTTACCCATTTGCCAGTGTTATTTTGCCTATTTGCCCATGTTATTTTGCCAATTTGCCATTGTTATTTTGCCCATTTGCCAGTGTTATTTGCCCATTTCCCAGTTATGTGCCCATTTGCCAGTGTTATTTGCCCATTTGCAACTTATGTGCCAGTGTTATGTGCCCATTTGTCAGTGTTATTTGCCCATTATGTGCCCATTCCCCCCCCCCCCCTCCCACTTACATGGATCCTGCTCGTCGCACCCGTCTTCTCCACAATGTTTCCTGCATGCATGCTGTGAAAGAGAGCGAGAGGGATGTGTATAGATATTTAGAAATATATATGAACATATGTAAGTGCTCTCTATTATCCGTGTATACTTTTCTAACTTAGGTAATGAGTAGTTGTATTGCAGTGTTGCATAGTAAGAAGGTATACATATTGCAGCCATGTTGATTTTGATCCATATATACAGTCTAAACACTGCAATTATACACTTATTATACACTGCAAAAAAAGTACTCACTGCAGTAAAAGTCCAGTCCAGTACCGACAGCATTTGGCTTGTACTCAAATGGCACCCACACGATTTGGCATGCCACAGTGTAAATTTGCCTGCCAGAACATACCACAGTGTCACTTTGTCCCACTGAACTGCCCCTGCAGAACATGCCACAGTATCACTTTGGCCACAGCCAATTGCCCATTAATATTCCACAGCCAATTTTCCCATTATGCTACGATTAGCCTGCCCATTAATATGCCACAGCCAAACATTCAGATTGCCGATTAATATGCCACAGCCAATTTTTCCATTATGTTACGATTAGCCTGCCCATTACTACGCCACAGCCAGTATTATTTTGCCAATCATTTGCTAGTCATATTTTACACTTCATTTGCCAGTCATATTTTGCCCATCATTTGTTAGTCATATTTTGCCCCATATGCCACTCATATTTTGCTTATTTGTCACTCATATCTTGCCCATTTGCCAGTACAATTTTGCCCATTTGCCAGTGTTATTTGCCCCGTATGCCACTCATATTTTGCCCATTTTCCAGTATTATTTTGCCCATTTGCCACACATTTTTGCCCATTTGCCAGTATTATTTTGCCCATTTGCCAGTGTTATTTGCCCATTTGCCAGTATTATTTTGCCCATTTGCCAGTGTTATTTGCCCCATATGCCACTCATATTTTGCCCATTTGCCAGTATTATTTTGCCCATTTGCCAGTGTTATTTGCCCCATATGCCACTCATATTTTGCCCATTTGCCACTCATATTTTGCCCATTTGCCACTCATATTTTGCCCATGTGCCAGTGTTATTTGCCCCATATGCCACTCTTAGTTTGCCCATAATATTCTGCCCATTTGTCAGTGTTAATTTGCCTATTTGCCAGTTATTTTGCAGCCCCCCCCACCACTTACCTGTATGCTGCTTGCCGGACGTCTGCTCCAAAATGTTTCCTGCACGCACTGTGTGTGCAGGAAATACAGCCATTCTTCTAGTGGCTGTGAAGACAAGCCGGGTCTGCATCTTTTTTACCCTGATCCTGATCGGACTCTGTGAAGGGCTGATTGGTTTATTCATTTTCAACAGCTCCGTTAACTGGTGCATTTTTTTTTTACTTCCTTCAGTAGGTTAACAGGCGTCTTTTACCAGGAGCTTCTCCTTTACTTACGGATCTGTTGGTGTAATTCCAAAAGGAATTACGTGCGGCAGATGAAATGTCCCAGGTGCTAATTAGTGGGGTCCATGGAATCTATCCCATTAAGTTCAGAGCCCACTAATTGGATTATCCTTATTGTGATCAATATACAAATTTCTCATTTGGAAACTACAAATGTCTATGCAGCTTCCTTATATGGCACTTGTGATGCTCCATTTACACTAATGGAGCCACCTTTGTAAGTTAATTTCAACCTATTATTTTCACTTGTTTCTACTCAGCACCTAGTTTTGTGTGCTAGTTCCTTACTCCAGCTGCAGGGTGACTTTACTCTGTTGGCCACTCCTTTCACTTTTTTGCTACTATGTTGTCTGCTTACCTTTAAGTCCTCTGAAATAATTACCCCTAAATCTATGGTTGCCACCTTTTATTCAGATACATACTAGATGTGCTATTGCCTCCATAGACTTAACATTGGCTGCAAGCTATTTTTTTTTACCAGCCTACACAAATCCCTTTCCTAAAATGTTGAGGTTAGAACTGGATCAAATATTCTATACACTGCCCTTCGGTTTACATGTCCAAGATGCATTATCTTGCATTTATCCACATTAAATGTTATCACAGCTTTGACCATTTTTCTAGTTTAACTTATTTGTCATTTGACTTATTCCTCCTGGAACATCAACCCTGTTGCAAATGTATGTGTCATCAGCACAGAGGCATACCTTAACAGCAAGACCTTCTGCAATGCCATATATACAAATTAGGTTGTGTGCACAGGAACTCTTGCATAATCTGGAGACTGTACTTAGTTTGGCATGATCTCCCTAAAGTAATCGCATGTTGTTTCTGATCTTGCAATCCATGGGGTCTATTTACTATAATTCGAGAATAGAGCGAGGAGGTTGACTTGGGAGGTCTACTTTCAATTTACAAAATAAAGTATATAATAAAAATTGCTATTCAAAAAAATCCAAAGGGAATTGGGAGGCGAGTTGGATTCCAACATAAAAAAATGTAAATGAAAAAAAAATCACACACAAAAGCCCCTCTTCCATCCTTTGGGAACAGGGATTTCATTTAAAGAAAAAATACATCTGATTGGCTGACTGTCAATTCTTCACCACTGGCTGTTTTTTTAAATTGAAGTTTCGATTAAAGGCTTCTGATTGGCTGACACGGTTAGCCAATCAGATCCCAGAAAGCTCCAATGTATTATATGGGGGTTAGGACAAGTTGCTGTGTGTGCTAGACATTTTGTTGCATGACCCTTTATTAATGTGTTTTTGCCAGGGATATCGTTCCATATTTGTGGAAATATATTTTTCCCCTAAATACCATGATATTTTTGTTGGAAATTACATCTCGGGATATATGTAGACATGTCCATGTAAAAATAAAACAAAAACAAGTAGTTTTGAATTTTAGAGAGTTTTAAACTTGAAATCTCCATCTCAGAAGAGGATAATTGAAATGGGCAAAATGCGGTTATCATCCCCAAATCCAAATTGTATTTGGGTGTGACCATCGCACATTGGGCAGCCTCTACATAAATGTGGCTTGCACTTGGGTGGTCACAAGGGGGGGCCATGATCTTCTATTGCCCGAGGTGCCATGAGTTGTCAGTCTACTAATGCCCCCAACAGTCCAGGATGTAGAGATTACCCAGTTGAGTTTAAATAAGAATATCTATACCCTATACCACCAGGTGTGGATCCCAAATTAGTCCTTAAGAACCAACCCTATACCATTTAAACACATCTGGGTAAAACTAAAATTCTGGATTGTTGAGGATGCTGTGAAGACTGGTTTGAATGACAGCACTAAAATGTCATCCAGTAATATTATGCTTGAGTACAGTACTATCATTTTTTAGGTGCTATCTCCCAGCAATGTGTTTCTCTTCACCATGGAATCTCTTGCTGCAGATCCTGAAAATACTGTTCTCTTGCAGTCCATAGTTGTCAACATCGGTCATGTTTACAGGGACACAAATTTGTTCCACATGCTGCAGAAAAGAGCATGCAAAGTTCAAACCTAAACCCCTATGTTTTAAAATTCATGCTAAAACATAGCACTCTCTTTTTCACATATGCCATGGATCACTATCTTCATGCGTTTAAATTTGCAGATATTTGATGGCATTTTGCTGCCATCTAGTGGTTACACACACACACACACACACACACACACACACATATTTGTGTGACTAAAAGACAAATTAACTGAAGGGAAATGACAACAAAATAGCAAAACGTTAATAACTAACTTGATACATTTCTTCAATTTGCCAAGCTTTCCACCTCGGATAATTTCTCGAATTTTCCTTTTCCTTTCTCCCTTCACTGTTCAGTAAGTTAAATCTCATCTGCCTATGTAAAACCCACACATGAAAGTGATGGGATGCAAACAAAAATAATCTCAGAGACTTAAGAGTAACGATGATGGCGTAATTTATTTTATACACCAAGAAACTTTCATTTGTTTTACTCTTTCCCAGTTAAGTATATCCAATATATATTGGAGAGAGTTCAGAGAAGGGCTACTAAACTGGTTCATGGGTTGAAGGATAAAACTTACCAGCAAAGGTTAAAGCATCTTAACATGTATAGCTTGGAGGAAAGACGTAACAGGGGGGATATGATAGAAACATTTAAATACATAAAGGGAATCAACACAGTAAAGGAAGAGAGTATATTTAAAAGAAGAAAAACTACCACAACTAGAGGACATAGTCTTAAATTAGAGAGGCAACGATTTCAAAGTAATATCAGGAAGTATTACTTTACTGAGAGGGTAGTGGATGTATGGAATAGCCTGCCAGCAGATGTGGTAGAGGTAAACACAGTCAAGGATTTTAAGCATGCGTGGGATAGACACAAGGCTATCCTAGCTATAAGACCGGGAACGGGGGACTAATAAAAGTACTCAAAAAAAAAAATTGGGCAGACTAGATGGACCGAATGGTTCTTATCTGCCGACATATTCTATGTTTCTATGTTTCTATGTTTCTATATCCAATATAGTGCATTACTTGTCTATTCACTACGTACCCCATGGGCATTATTGACTTGGCTGAGATTCAATGGAATTGTATTAACAGTAGATGGTAAAGTAAATATAAGCATTTATGGTATTAATAACACATACCTTGATCTCCTTTAAGGTTGCATGAGCATCATAGGAATGGTAATTAAAACCAGGTGTATATGCTAAAAAAAAACCTATACAATACCATAATATTAGTCTAGATAATTATATACTGACTTGAATTTTATTGTACTATATTTGTGTCTAAAAATATATTAATAAACATAATCCTGCCTATATAAATATTATATTCTACCTATACTGATGGACTATGTCCTGTACCATGACTCTATTTGACTAACAGTACATTGTGATTTTTGTGTGCATACAGTCCTGTAGCTTTAGCCCAAATACGGATATCTTGCATCAGGCTTTATGTCGGGGTGCCCAGGCTGGGGAAACAGCCCCCCAGTTGATGAAGCAGCTCATAATGAGTTTTTGGCATGTTAGGGGAGGGCATATGCTAATGAGGCTGATGGTCTATTTGGACGTGTGACGAACGAGCCACAGGGGGTGTAAAATCGTGGCCCTGTAAGAGAAACAGTTTTTTGTTAACCAAGAGAAAAAGAGGAAGAGGCAAAGGCATCACTAGGGTTGGTGTCACCCGGTGCGGTAACCCATGGTGTCAGCCCCCTGGATTTCCTTCAATACCATGCCAAACAGATTCCTTAGTAATGCCAGTCAGATGGCCCATTAAATATGCCACATACAGGAGCCCCACAAATTATGCCACACACAGGTGCCCATTAACTATGCCACACACAGGAGACCCATAACTATGACACACACAAGTGCCCGATAAATTATGCCACCCCAGAGCCCCATAAATTTTGCCACCCCAGAGACCCATTATTTATGCCTCATCTTGGAGCCCAATTAATTATGCCACACATGGGGCCCAATAAATATGCCACACATAGGACCGCCATTAATTATTCAACACACAGGAGCCCCACGAGGTGACAACTGTATAATTCTAAAACGATACATATCTATACACACAGACATCTCTCTCTCTCTCTCTTATTATTTTGTTATTAATAAGCCACAGCCAATTTGCCCAATAATATGCCAGTATTATTTTGCCGTTAATAAGCCAGACAATTTGCCTAATAATATGTCAATATTATTTTGCCATTTAATATGCCACAGCCAATTAGCCCAATTATATGCAAGTATTATTTTGTTATTAATAAGCCACAGCCAATTTGCCCAATAATATGCCAGTATTATTTTGCCGTTAATAAGCCAGACAATTTGCCTAATAATATGCCAGTATTATTTTGCCATTTAATATGCCACAGCCAATTTGCCCAATTATATGCCAGTACTATTTTGCCATTTAATATGCCCCAGCCAATTTGCCCAATAATATGCCAGTATTATTTTTCCATTAATATGCCACAGCCAATTTGTCAAATAATATGCCAGTATTATTTAGTTATTAATAAGCCACAGCCAATTTTCCCAATAATATGCCAGTATTATTTTGCAATTAAAAAGCCACAGACAATTTTCCCAATAATATGCCAGTATTATTCTGCCATTTAATATATGCCAGTATTTTGCATTAAATATGCCATTATTTTGCCATTAAATATGCCAGTATTTAACCCCTCAATATGCCAGAATTTTGCCATTCAATATTCCAGCATGTAACCCCCCAATATGCCAGAATTGTGCCATTCAATATTCCAGCATTTAACCCCTCGATATGCCAGAATTTTGCCATTAAATATGCCAGCATTCAATCCCTCAATATGCCATAATTTTGCCATTCAATATTCCAGCATTTAACCTCTCAATATGCCAGAATTTTGCCATTCAATATTCCATCATTTAACCCCTCAATATGTCAAATTCTGGAATAATGAATGGCAAAATTCTGACATATTGAGGGGTTAAATGCTGGAATATTGAGGAGTTAAATTCTGGAATAATGAATGGCAAAATTCTAACGCCTCAATATTCCAGTATTATTTTGCCATTCAAAATGCCAGCATTTAACCCCTCAAAATGCCAGTATTATTTTGCCATTTAATATGCCAGCATTCAATCCCTCAATATGCCATAATTTTGCCATTCAATATTCCAGCATTTAACCCCTCAATTTGCCAGAATTTTGCCATTCAATATTCCAGCATTTAACCTCTCAATATGCCAGAATTTTGCCATTCAATATTGCAGCATTTAACCCCTCAATTTGTCAGTATTTTGTCACTCAATATGCCAGGATTTTTTGCCATTCAATATGCCAGTATTTGTCACTCAAAATGCCTGGATTATTTTGTCACTAAATATGCCTGTATTTAAAAACTCACTATGCCAGTATTTTGATTGTTTTTTGCCACCCTCCTCCCCCTTCCCCAGTACTTATTGCTGCTCTGTCTCCCGGTCGTCTCCTCCGTGCAGGAGGGATACACAGCTACCGGATGTGAGGTAATGTCACATCCGGTCGCATTGATTTTTTTTCGTCAGCCGAATCTGGCGGATGCGGCTGCCAGAAAAAAAAAAATTTCAGCAGCGCCATGCGCTGCAGGGGGATGCCGGCAGCACGGGTCCGCACCCACCGCAGGACGTCACTGGGAAGAGGAGAGCAGTAGACCATTTTGCCAACGACAAAACAAGAACTCTAAGCTGGCCCTCAAGCTATGCTTTTGTAATCTATATTTGGAACAAGCACTCAGTCCCCCACTACCCAAAACTTGTGTAGTCGAGTTTCCCACGTTTGGGGAAATTGCAGAGGTCAGCTAGCTCAAAGTGCAATGAACAAGCCTCGCCCTGGGAGAACCACCTTAAGGATCATGGCTGAAACTCCCCTTCCAGGTAAGTATGCCTTCAATGGGTCTGGAAAGTGTTAGGGTTAACTGATATTTATTGTGTTAACAGCATAACAAGTGTTAATTCAGCATTGAAAGAGTTAACTTCAAGGAAGGGTTAACCCCTCCTCCCCTCTTGGAGGGAGCACATTCTTCATCTGTGCCTACCACATAATTTACGCACAGACAGTTAGTCCTTGGTAACTATAAATCCAATGATACCAGACCTTATTTATCGGTACAGTCTAGGTTGGAGAAAAGGAGGAAATGACCTGGGGGTCATATCCTAAGGTGTCTGCATCTCAGGAGTTTTTGTTATTCTAAGTAGTCACAAAGAACCAAAGATATATTGCTTTTAGTTAATTATATAAATATATATATTTGTAACATGTATGTATTCTATGTCTACACCCCTTTTGCACTCCAATTAATGCGCCGAATTTTAACCAATGATGTTGAACTAGCAAACGCATTGTAGCTTCTAAATAAGTGCTTGTCTTTACAATAAACTTTAGAGTTACTTAAGGAACGGCCTTTGTATCAGACTTGAGTTACGCTCCGAACGCGTTCGCTGATGTGTTACCAACTCCCACCATGTGAATCCAAATCAGTGATACATTGCCATATACCAGAGACTTGCAGATAGAGACCCCCTACGCATTGGTCCCTTTCAGCGGGTGTCAGAAGTGGACTTCAGACAGACCGGGTGAGTACATGTATATTATTATACATCTCTGAGTTACCCGTGTTTCTCTGAATTCTTAATAATTTGTGAAAGTCTCTGTTTAAAAAAAAAAAAATCCCTGTTTGGAGTATAAGCTGATGTTGTACCAGCTAATAGAGAAAGGTCGCAACTGTAACTAACTGCTAAGGTTGTGATAGCAATAGTTATTAAAATACTGAGGTAGTTTCCAGTATAAGCTGATGTTGTACCCGCTAATAGAGAGTCTTTTTTGAGGACTATCCAATAATATAAAAAGGCTCAAAATCACTGATTGAAAACCCAGTGAAACCCTTGATGCTGTTCCAAGGCTTTAAAGAAACCAGGGTGTTTGATACAGAATTACAGCATTCATTTTCTAAATTGTACATTGGATTCTTAAACATTCCGTGGTGAGAGGTGAACATCAATTAAGTGCACAAAACTGTTAAATAAACTGTGTACTGATAAATTGTTATATTGTTTAGTTGGGTTGGTTTGTAACATAATGGGACAGTCAGTGATTTATCAACTGCAAAATTTGTGAAAGGTTAATTAATTAAAGGTTGTGCCACTATTTTACTCTAAACAGTGTATGCTGAGAAATTATGTACAAATATATGTGACAGGTACTATTGATGCAGCTGTAGATTTTGTGGAAGGTTGGACAGAGGATTGTAGAGAATTCTGATGGGAGTTTTGATGTTTATTATTGCAACATGTTGCAAAGTTTTCTGGATAAATCGTTACATGTTGACCCTGATTAGGAACAACCTTTCATGACATTGTTTCTAGCATTCTGGATAAATGTGTGTAATAATGTATATGTCCAGTGCAACCAAACCCAAGGGTGTGAACATGAATAAGGGGAAACCCAAATATCCCTGCTAACCAGCAGTTTTGCTGACACTAACAATACCAGCATTACAGTCAGTACCAAGTGCTCCTAAACCTCCTCCTGCATATGCATCAGCCCAGGATTGGTTAATTAAAATATTAACTGCTGCAGCTGTCACAGAAACCCCCAAGTTATTTGTCCTCTAAGCAGATTCCCCCTGTACGCCCAGTGTCAGAAGGACCAGGTGTAAAAACTAGAGGATAGACTAAGCAGCAAGCAGAAGCTGCAAAGTTTCTCTGAAATCAGATTCAGAGGGGGAGAAGAAGGGGGAGATGCTTGCACTAGAGACAGAGCAGGGAAAGATAGAATCACGTTTACTCTTTCTAACTGTGGGAGATCAGGTTACGTTGCAATCAGTTGATCCTAATGTTGTCAAAGGATGGACAAAAGGATGCCCAGACCCCTATGTAAATCCCAGAGGTATGGTTAAAATGAAGAAAATGACCAACAGTGTCTTGCTTACAGGAGCAGACATCCGATTCTGTTGAGACATACTATCTAAGCATCAGGATGTTGATTGGGAAAAGGAAATACCTGAACTGCACACTGATAACGATAGAGTAAGAATTATTATGAGTGGTTAATGTTGTCATTAGGAGAATTGTCATTATTGTTTAAATATTTGCATATAGTATAGTAATTTTTACTGCTTACAACTGCTAGTCGCTATAAAGTTATAATATATAATTGTATTTTTATAAGTGATGTCTGCGCAATGGATAACAGTGTTACAGTGAAAGTCCCTAATATCTTACCACAAGAGTGGAGAAATGTCCTAGTTTTGTTTCAACAGCCCAAAGCAGCAGTCGGTTCTATAGAGATGTTACAAAAGGAAGTGTTTTATATTTAGTGAAGTAGAGAGGACATATCTCCTAGATCACTCAACCTTTGAGCTCTCACTAAAATCAGGCACTTTAAGCCTCTAGTATAATCGTTTGAGTCAGAGTCGTAACTAGAAACCACTGGGCCCCGGTGAAAAAATTGCCTCAGGGCTCCCTGACCCAACCATGCAACTCCACCCCCGAAATGCCACATACATGCCTCCCAACTGTTCCGCTTTGTGCCTGGCCTTGTCTTATATCTAGGCTAGCCTTACACCTATCCCATGCATGCTTAAACTTCTTCACTGTATTAATCTCTACCACTTCTGCTGGCAAATTATTCCATGTATCCACTACCCTCTCAGTAAAATAATACAAAGTTTCTGACCTCCACTGTATTAATCTCTACCATTTCTGCTGGAAGACTATTCCATGCAGCCACTACCCTCTCAGAAAGTAATACTTCCATTAATCCCTGGCCTCATCTTATATCTAGAATAGCCTTATGCTTACACTCCTTCACTGTATTAACCTCTACCACTTCTGCTGAAGGCTATCCCATTCATCCACTACCCTCTCAGTAAAGTAATATTTTCATTAGTCCCTGGCCTTCTCTTATTTCAAGGATAGCCTTATGCTTATCCCATGCATGCTTAAACTCCTTCATATATTAACCTCTCATCCACCACCCTCTCAGTAAAGTAATATTAAAAAAAAAAAAGTTAAAATATTTCCAGCCTTTTAACCCCTTAGTGACATGACTTTTTTGGCTTGTCCAACGCTTGGTGACATGGGCTGTTTTAACATTTCTGAGGTGTTTGTGTTTTGCTGTAATTTATTTCTGTCTCATTTAGTGTACCCGCACAAACTATATATCGTTTTTATTGTTATAAGAAGGGCTTTCTTTTGATACCATTTTTTTGATAATAGCATATAATTTGATGTAAAAAAAATAATAAAATATGGCAAAAAAATTGAAAAAATTATTTTTTTATGACTTTTATTTGAAAAATCGTATACTCATGTACAAGAGACAACAAAAAAACACTGCTAAAAAGTTTCTAATATATGTCCTGAGTTCAGAAATAGCCCATGTTTTTATGTTTTTGTGCTTTTTTATTCATGTTACAGGGCCAGAACTATAAGTGGTGCAAAGCTATTTTAAAATCCTTTCTTTCAAAATTAGCGATAGTGACATTGTAACACTGATTTCTGTACTAAATCCATGAATGACCCCCAACATGTACATATTTTTGAAAACTAGACCACTCAGGGCATTTAACTTGGGGTATTTTGACACATTTCATGTAGCCATTTTACCACCAATCTATGCCAAAGTTTGCAGAAAAAAATCTTTTTTTTTAATTTTTCACATATATTGCAATTTAGGCAAACATTACCTTAAAATGTGAAGGGGTATTTCCAAATAACACCTCAATATGTGTTCAGCAACATCTCCTGAGTACAGGGATACCACCCATGTATAGGTTTGTTGGTTTGTTTTGGGGCTAAAAGGCCACATTTAGGGGGTGCGCATTTTGGTTTTCCAACTTGGAATTCTGACGTGCAGAAAACTTGTGCCCATGTCCCATTTGGGACATTTTTGAAGCCAGAAAGTGTATTCTACCCCACAAAACCATATATTTTTTTAAACTAGACACCTTAGGGTATTTCAAATGGTAGTATTTTAACACTTTTCATGCACTAATTATACTACCAGCCTATGTCAATGTTTTGGGTAGTAATTTTTTTTCACATACATTGTACTTTGGGCATGAATTCACAGATCCTGTTATATGTCAGTGCCAAACAACACCTCAATATGTGTTCAGCAACATCACCTGAGTACAGGGATACCCCCCATGTATAGGTTGGTTAGGTTATTTGGGGGTTAAAGGCCACATTTGAGAGGTGCGCTTTTTGGTTTTCCAACTTGGAATTCTGACGTGCAGAAAACCTGCGCCCATGTCCCATTTGGGACATTTTTGAAGCCAAAAAGTGTATTCTATCCCACAAAATCATATATTTTTGAAAACTAGACACCCTAGGGTATTTCAAATGGTAGTATATTAACACTTTCCATGCACTAATTATACTACCAGCCTATGTCAATGTTATGGATAGTAATTTTTTTTCACATACATAGAACTTTGGGCATGAATTCACAGATCCTGTTATATGTCAGTGCCAAACAACACCTCAATATGTGTTCAGCAACATCTCCTGAGTACAGGGATACCACCCATGTATAGGTTGGTTAGGTTATTTGGGGGTTAAAAGGCCACATTTGAGAGGTGCACTTTTTGGTTTTCCAACTTGGAATTCTGACGTGCAGAAAACCTGCGCCCATGTCCCATTTGGGACATTTTTGAAGCCAAAAAGTGTATTCTACCCCACAAAACCATATATTTTTGAAAACTAGACACCCTAGGGTATTTCAAATGGTAGTATTTTAACACTTTTCATGCACTAATTCTACCACCAGCCTATGTCAATGTTATGGATAGTAATTTGTTTTTCACATTCATTGTACATCGGGCATGAATTCACAGATCCTATTATGTGTCAGTGCCAAACAACACCTTAATATGTGTTCAGCAACATCTCCTGAGTACAGGGATACCACCCATGTGTAGGTTAGTTAGATTATTTGGGGGCTAAAAGGCCACGTTTAGGGGGGGTGCATTTCCAACTTGGAATTTTGACATGTAGTCAGCCTGCGCCCATGTTCCATTTGGGACACTTTTGAAGCCTGTCAAAGTATTTTACCCCATCAAACCATATATTTTGGAAAACTAGACATCCTAGGGTATTTAAAATTGTGGTATTTTAACACTTTCCAAGTGCTAATTCTACCACCAACCTATGTCAAAGGGTTGGGATGTCATTTTTTCCCCACACACATTGTAGTTCAGGCAGGAATTTTCAGATTCTGGTATTTGCCACTGCCAACCAACACCTCAATATGTGTTCAGCAACATCTCCTGAGTACAGGGATACCCCCCATGCATAGGTTTGTTGGTTTGTATTGGGTCTAAAATTCCACATTTAGGGGGTGCGCAATTCCAACCTGGAATTTTGACATGTAGTCAGCCTGCGCCCATGTTCCATTTGGAACATTTTTGAAGCCGTCCAATGAATTTTACCCCATCAAACCATATATTTTTGGAAAATAGACATCCTAAGGTATTTCAAATGGTGGTATTTTAATACTGTATAGGTACTAATTCTACCACCAGCCTTTGTAAAAGTTTGTGGTAGTACTTTTTTGGGAGTTTTTTTTCCACATGCATTGTACTTCAGGCATGAATTCACAGATTCTGGTATAAATCACTGCCAAACAACAACCCAATATGTGTTCAGCAACATCTCCCGAGTACAGGGATAGCACCCATGCATAGGTTTGTTGGTTTGTTTTTGGCTAGAAGGCAACATTTGTGAGATGCGCATCTCAAAATTCCAACTTGGAATTTTGACATGTAGTCAACCTGCGTCCGTGTCCTTTATGGGATATATCTTTGAAGCCAGCCAATGTAATTTACCCCCACCAAACCATATATTTTTTTATCGGTAGACCCCCATCACTACTTGTGGCAAGGGCTCAGCAGCCATCGATACATCGCTAGATGATGTATCAGAAAGCTGAATAGGGTCAAAATCGAACCCTGAGTCCGCGGCCTCAGAATCAGTGCGTAAACAGTGATCTCGAGCAAAGAAGGGGTTAATAGCTCTTAGAAGAGCCTATCTAGTACTGTAATACATTACAGTACAAAGGAATTATTCCATAAAACAGTGCAGACAGCAAAACATACTGTTGCTGTGCAAGATTACTGCTTACACAGTGATGAATGGCAGGGAAGGGGTTAATACACAGTGAAAGAATTTCATAAAACCTGCCAATTTTATAAAATGTTATTTTATATCACTAATACTGATCTGTCTCTTTCCGTCACAAAAATGTAAGTGAGGAGAGGGAGGCAGATCAATATTTGTGAATATTGATCCGATTAATTTTGATCTGACCAGGGCGAATGGTGAGCTTAATTGAGAAATCACCAAACCGCCTTTGCCACTAATTCGCTGTTACTGATCGCTATGCGCTCAGGCAGCTTAAAAAAAAAAACTCAAATATTTTTACTTTACATGTAATCCCCTAGCGGGTATGTGTAAAAAAAAATAAAATAAATAAAAATATGCAGACAGATAAAAATTGCTTTGGCGTCAATATCATTGCGTAAGCAGTGATCGACGGCAAATAAGGGGTTAATAACTCTTAGAAGAGCCTTTTTAGTACTGTAATAAATTACAGTACAAAAAAAATGAACCCCTAAAAAATGCACAAACAGCAAAAATAAATGCGCTGATGTGCATGATCACTGCTTATGCAAGATCAGTGGCAGGGAAGGGGTTAAATGCAGGGAATTGCTTTAATAAATTTTTTTTTATTGTTTTATTATTTGTGTGTTGTGTATTTATTGTTTTTTTTTTAACTTTTACAACTTTGATCTGTCTCTCTCCCTCACTAAAAAAAATGTGAGGAGAGGGAGGCAGATCATAACTGGTCAGATCAATATAGAGATAATATTGATCTGACCAGTCAGTGGGGATGTTCAGGAGAGCATCCCCACTGCCTGTCAGTGTGCCTGGCAGTCACTGATTGCCTCTGTGAAGAGGCAATCGTGTGACAGCCAGAGAGCACAGGAAGCAGGTACTTCCTGCCTCCTGTGCTCTTGCCCTTAGAAGGGCAGCGCCATCTTGGTCACTCAGTGACCAAGATCGTGCATTTTTTTTTTGTGTTTCTGATTGCCTCGACTTGCGAGGCAATCAGGAACACTTTCTGAGCATAGGAAGCGAAAAATTCGCTTCCTATGCTCACTTTTTTAATGCACGTGTTTTAAAGGCTCTGTGCCTTTAAAACCGGCATTTCGATCGCTCTCCGGAGCGATCGTAATGCCGACGGGCATTTTTTTTAGCATTGTACGATGCTTCCACACGGAAGCATCGTTACAATGCCCTTAGAGCACTGAAAGCGGAAAAACTCCGCTTTCAGTGCTCGTTTTGACACAGGACGGACTAGGTCCGTCCTGTGTCACTAACGCCTCGGCACACAGGACGGACCTAGTCCGTCCTGTGTCGCCAAGGGGTTAAAAAGCTTGAGGTGGACCCCAAATAAATGTATATAACTAGCTGCATGTATACTTATATGAACTTTTTAATATTATATTCAACTATTTTCATATGTAATGAAAATGTTATTGAAAAATTGTTATTTTCTTATTTTTATTACGTTTCCCTACACCCACATTGCACCTAAAGGTCTTAACACAGCACTATACAGTACCCACAGCACTTGGCTTGTACTCATATTGCACCCACATGATTTGGCATGCTGCAGTATAAATTTGCCCACCAGAACATACCACAGTGTCACTTTGTCCCACTGAACTGTCCCTGCAGAACATGCCACAATGTCACTTTCCCCCATAGTACACATTATTTTGCCCCACAGAACATGCCACGGTGTTCCTTTTACCCCATAGTACATGTTATTTTGCCCCACAGAACAGTCCACAGTATCAATTTGGCCACCGCCAATTTGCCCATTATGCCATGATTAGCCACGATTGCCAATATGCCACAGCCAGAGAGCCAATATGCCACAGCCAATTTTGTTATTTGCCCATTTGCCAGTGTTAATTTGGCCATTTGCCAGTTATTTGCCCGTGTTATTTTGTCCGTTTGTCAGTGTTATTGTGCCCGTAATTTGCCAGTTATGTGCCCATTTGCCAGTGTTATTTTGCTCATTTGCCAGTTATTTGCCAGTGTTATTTTGCTCATTTGCCAGTCATGTGCCCCTTTGCCAGAGTTAGTTGCACATTTTCCAGTTATTTGCCAGTTATGTGCCCATTTGTCAGTTATTTGCCTGTTATGTGTCCATTTGCCAATTATGTGCCCATTTGCCAGTTATTTGTCTGTTATGTGCCCATTTCCCAGTGTTATTTGCCCATTTGCCAGTTATGTGCCCATTTGCCAGTGTTATTTGCCCATTTGCCAGTTATGTGCCCATTTGCCAGTTATTTGCCTGTTATGTTCCCATTAGCCAGCGTTATTTGCTAATTTGCCAGCGTTATGTGCCCATTTGCCTGGTGTGCCTATTTGCCAGTGTTATGTGCCCATTTGCCAGTTGTGCCCATTTGCCAGTGTTGTGCCTATTTGCAAGTGGTATGTGCCCATTTGCCAGTTGTGCTCATTTGCCAGTGTTATGTGCCCATTTGCCAGTTGAGCCCATTTGCCAGTGTTATGTCCCCATTTGCCAGTGTTATGTGCCCATTTGCCAATGTTGTGCCCATTTGACAGTGTTATGTGCCCATTTGCCATTGTTATGTGCCCTACCCCCCCCCCCCCCCTTACCTGTATGCTGCTCGTCGCACCCGTCTCCTCCACAATGTTTCCTGCACTCACGCTGCGTGCAGGAAGTACAGCCACCGGAAGTGACGTTTCCGGTGGCTGTGATGGAAAGCTGGGTCCGCATCTCAAGGCTGCTGCCCGACTGTGACTGTCTCCGTGTCTCACAAGAATGAATGGGCCCTGGGCAGCTGCCCCGTTTGGCCGCACATTTTTTTACATTTTTTTTTGTGTGTGTGCAGAGGTCTCAGGGAGGCCAGGCCCCTGGAGTGACGGGCCTGGTCGCAGCTGCGACCCCTGCACCAGTGGTAGATATGCCACTGGTTTGAGTTATTTTTGAGTGACGGTCTTCTGGGCTATATTCATCAGTGTCAGGGGCGTCACTAGGGTTGGTGTCACCCGTTGCGGAAACTCATGGTGTCACCCCCTGGATTTCCTCCAATACAATGCCAAATAGACTCCTTAGTAATGCCAGTTAGATGGCCTATTAACTATGCCACACACAGGAGCCCCATAAATTATGCCACACCAGAGCCCCATAAATTATGCCACACCAGAGCCCCACTATTTATGCCTCACCTCTGCCCAATTAATTATGCCACACACACAGGTGCCCCATAATTATGCCACACACACACAGGTGCCCCATAATTATGCCACACAAAAGAGTCCCTTAATTACGCCACACAAAAGAGTCACTTAATTATGCCGCACATGGGGCCCAATAAATATGCCACACACAAGCGCCCCATAATTATGCACACATGGGACAGCCATTAATTATGCAACACACAGGAGCCCCATGAGGTGACAATTGTACAATTATAGATACCAGGAATATTGTGCCAGTCAGATACCAGTAATATTGTGCCATTCAGATACCAGTAATATTGTGCCATTCAGAGCCCAGTAATATTGTGCCAGTCAGATACCAGTAATATTGTGCCAGTCAGATACCAGTTATATTGTGCCACTCAGAGCCCAGTAATATTGTGCCAGTCAGATACCAGTAATATTGTGCCAGTCAGAGCTCAGGAATATTGTCCCAGTCAGATACCAGGAATATTGTGCCAGTCAGATACCAGTAATATTGTGCCAGTCAGAGCCCAGTAATATTGTGCCATTCAGATACCAGGAATATTGTGCCAGTCAGATACCAGGAATATTGTGCCAGTCTGATACCAGGAATATTGTGCCAGTCAGACCCCAAAAATATTGTGCCACTCAGAGCCCAGTAATATTGTGCCAGTCAGAGCCCAGTAATATTGTGCCAGTCAGAGCCCAGGAATATTGTGCCAGTCAGATACCAGCAATATTGTGCCAGTCAGATGCCTGTAATATTGTGCCATTCAGAGCCCAGTAATAGTGTGCCAGTCAGAGCCCAGTAATATTGTGCTAATCAGAGCCCAGTAATATTGTGCCAGTCAGATACCAGGAATATTGTGCCAGTCATATACCTGTAATATTGTGCCATTCAGAGCCCAGTAATAGTGTGCCAGTCAGAGCCCATTAATATTGTGCCAGTCAGAGCCCAGGAATATTGTGCCATGCAGAGCCCAGGAATATTGTGCCAGTCAGAGCCCAGGAATATTGTGCCAATCAGAGCCCAGAAATATAGTGCCAGTCAGAGCCCAGGAATATTGTGCCAGTCAGAGCCCAGTAATATAGTGCCAGTCAGTGCCCAGGAATATTGTGCCAGTCAGAGCCCAGTAATATAGTGCCAGTCAGAGCCCAGGAATATTGTGCCAGTCAGAGCCCAGTAATATAGTGCCAGTCAGTGCCCAGGAATATTGTGCCAGTCAGAGCCCAGTAATATAGTGCCAGTCAGAGCCCAGGAATATTGTGCCAGTCAGAGCCCAGTAATATTGTGCAAGTCAGAGCCCAGGAATATTGTGCCATGCAGAGCCCAGGAATATTGTGCCAGTCAGATACCAGGAATAGTGTGCCATTCAGATACCAGGAATATTGTGCCAGTCAGAGCCCAGTAATATTGTGCAAGTCAGAGCCCAGGAATATTGTGCCATGCAGAGCCCAGGAATATTGTGCCAGTCAGATACCAGGAATAGTGTGCCATTCAGATACCAGGAATATTGTGCTAGTCAGAGCCCAGGAATATTGTGCCAGTCAGAGCCCAGGAATATTGTGCCATGCAGAGCCCAGGAATATTGTGCCAGTCAGATACCAGGAATAGTGTGCCATTCAGATACCAGGAATATTGTGCCAGTCAGAGCCCAGGAATATTGTGCCAGTCAGAGCCCAGTACAATTGTGCCAGTCAGAGCCCGGTAATATTGTGCCAGTCAGATAACAGGAATATTGTGCCAGTCAGATACCTGTAATATTGTGCCATTCAGAGCCCAGTAATAGTGTGCCAGTCAGATCCCATTAATATTGTGCCAGTCAAAGCCCAGGAATATTGTGCCATGCAGAGCCCAGGAATATTGTGCCAGTCAGAGCCCAGGAATATTGTGCCAGTCAGAGCCCAGGAATATTGTGCCAGTCAGAGCCCAGAAATATAGTGCCAGTCAGAGCCCAGGAATATTGTGCCAGTCAGAGCCCAGTAATATAGTGCCAGTCAGTGCCCAGGAATATTGTGCCAGTCAGAGCCCAGGAATATTGTGCCAGTCAGAGCCCAGAAATATAGTGCCAGTCAGAGCCCAGGAATATTGTGCCAGTCAGAGCCCAGTAATATAGTGCCAGTCAGTGCCCAGGAATATTGTGCCAGTCAGAGCCCAGTAATATAGTGCCAGTCAGAGCCCAGGAATATTGTGCCAGTCAGAGCTTAGTAATATAGTGCCAGTCAGTGCCCAGGAATATTGTGCCAGTCAGAGCCCAGTAATATAGTGCCAGTCAGAGCCCAGGAATATTGTGCCAGTCAGAGCCCAGTAATATTGTGCAAGTCAGATACCAGTAATATTGTGCCAGTCAGATACCAGTTATATTGTGCCACTCAGAGCCCAGTAATATTGTGCCAGTCAGATACCAGTAATATTGTGCCAGTCAGAGCTCAGGAATATTATCCCAGTCAGATACCAGGAATATTGTGCCATTCAGAGCCCAGTAATATTGTGCCAGTCAGATACCAGTAATGTTGTGCCAGTCAGATACCAGTTATATGGTGCCACTCAGAGCCCAGTAATATTGTGCCAGTCAGATACCAGTAATATTGTGCCAGTCAGAGCTCAGGAATATTGTCCCAGTCAGATACCAGGAATATTGTGCCAGTCAGATACCAGTAATATTGTGCCAGTCAGAGCTTAGGAATATTGTGACAGTCAGATACCAGGAATATTAGAAACATAGAAACATAGAATGTGTCGGCAGATAAGAACCATTCGGTCCATCTAGTCTGCCCAATTTTTTTATTTATTTTTTTGAGTACTTTTATTAGTCCCCCGTTCCCGGTCTTATAGCTAGGATAGCCTTGTGTCTATCCCACGCATGCTTAAAATCCTTGACTGTGTTTACCTCTACCACTTCTGCTGGCAGGCTATTCCATACATCCACTACCCTCTCAGTAAAGTAATACTTCCTGATATTACTTTTAAATCGTTGCCCCTCTAATTTAAGACTATGTCCTCTAGTTGTGGTAGTTTTTCTTCTTTTAAATATACTCTCTTCCTTTACTGTGTTGATTCCCTTTATGTATTTAAATGTTTCTATCATATCCCCCCTGTTACGTCTTTCCTCCAAGCTATACATGTTAAGATGCTTTAACCTTTCCTGGTAAGTTTTATCCTTCAACCCATGAACCAGTTTAGTAGCCCTTCTCTGAACTCTCTCCAAAGTATCAATATCATTCTGGAGATAAGGTCTCCAGTACTGCGTACAATACTCCAAGTGAGGTCTCACCAGTGCTCTGTACAATGGCATGAGCACTTCCCTCTTCCTACTGCTAATACCTCTCCCTATGCAACCAAGCATTCTGCTAGCATTTCCTGCTGCTCTATTGCATTGCCTACCTACCTTCAAGTCCTCTGAAATTATTACTCCTAAATCCCTTTCCTCAGATGTTGAGGTTAGGACTGTACCAAATAGTCTATATTCTGCTTTTGGGTTTTTACGCCCAAGGTGCATAATCTTGCACTTGTCCACATTAAATGCCAGTTGCCACTGCTCTGACCATTTTTCTAGTTTAGCTAAATCATTTGCCATTTGGCTTATCCCTCCATGAATATCAACCCTGCTGCAAATCTTTGTATCATCAGCAAAAAGACATACTTTACCAACAAGACCTTCTGCAATATCGCTAATAAAAATATTAAAGAGAATGGGTCCAAGAACAGATCCCTGAGGTACCCCACTAGTAACAAGACCTTGCATCGAATATACCCCATTGACTACAACCCTCTGTTGCCTGTCACTCAGCCATTGTCTAATCCATTCAACAATATTGAAATCCAAACTCAAAAATTTCAGTTTATTGATAAGCCTTCTATGTGCGACAGTGTCAAAAGCCTTACTGAAATCTAGGTAAGCAATGTCTACTGCACCACCCTGATCTATTATTTTAGTTACCCAATCAAAAAAATCAATAAGATTAGTTTGGCATGATCTCCCTGAAGTAAACCCATGCTGTCTCTGATCTTGAAATCCAAGCGACTTTAGATGTTCAACAATCCTATTCTTTAACAAGGTTTCCATTATTTTCCCCACTACTGAAGTAAGACTTACTGGTCTATAGTTGCCCGCCTCCTCCTTACTACCTTTCTTGTGAATGGGCACAACATTAGCTAATTTCCAATCTTCTGGAACTACTCCCGTTAACAATGATTGGTTAAATAAATCTGTTAACGGTTTTGCTAGTACACCACTAAGTTCTTTTAATAACTTTGGATGTATCCCATCAGGTCCCATCGACTTATTTGTCTTTACTTTAGACAGCTGAAGTAAAACCTCTTCCTCTGTAAACTTACATGCATCAAAAGACTCATTAGTCTTTTTCCCTAAATGAGGTCCCTTACCCTCATTTTCATTTGTAAAAACTGAACAAAAATATTCATTAAAGCAGTCTGCTAAGCCTTTATCCTCTTCTACATAGCATCCTTCTTTTGTTTTTAATCTAACTAATCCTTGTTTTACTTTCCTTTTCTCATGTATGTATCTAAAAAATGTTTTATCCCCCTTTTTCACTGACTGGGCTATAGTCTCTTCTGTGTGTGCTTTCGAAGCTCTTATAGCTTGCTTTGCCTCTTTCTGCCTACTCTTATAGATCTTTCTATCTTCCTCACTCTGAGTATTTTTATAATTACTAAATGCTAGCTTTTTATTTTTTACTATTTTAGCCACCTCTGCAGAGTACCACAGTGGTTTCTTCAATTTTTTGCTCTTACTAACAAGCCTTATGCAATTTTCTGTTGCCTTCAGTAGTGCAACTTTTAGATAATCCCATTTCTCCTGGACTCCATTTAAATTGCTCCAGTCTGATAATGACTCCTTCACATCTAATCTAATTTTAGAAAAGTCTGTTTTTCTAAAATCTAAAACTTTTGTTTTTGTGTGGTGTGACTGCGTCACTGTTCTTATATTAAACCACACTGTCTGGTGATCACTAGATCCTAAACTTTCACCTACAGTAATATCTGATAACAGATCTCCATTTGTGAACACTAAGTCTAGTATGGCCTGCTTTCGAGTTGGCTCCTCCACTACTTGTTTTAGAGATAATCCCAGTAGGGAGTTTAGGATATGCGTACTCCTGGCACAAGTAGCTGTTTTGTATTTCCAGTTCACATCAGGAAGATTAAAGTCACCCATGATGATCACTTCTCCCTTCATTGTCATTTTAGCTATTTCCTCAACTAGTAGATTATCTAACTCCTCTATTTGTCCAGGGGGCCTATAAATCACACCTACCCGAGTTACCATATGATTACCAAATTCTAATGTAACCCAAACTGACTCTATGTTCGCCTCACTAACTTGTATTACGTTACATTTTAAGCTATCCCTCACATACAGGGCCACCCCTCCCCCTTTTTTACCTTCTCTGTCTTTTCTATATAAAGAGTACCCTGGTATTGAAATGTCCCAGTCATGTTTTTCATTATACCATGTCTCAGTAACAGCCACTAAATCTACATTCTCAGTTGCCAATATTGTCACAAGTTCATGGATCTTATTCCCTAAACTGCGAGCATTTGTAGACATGACCCTAAGCTTATCCTTTTTTAGCACGCTGACTACAGGTAACTTCTGTACCTTTTTTGGGGGGCAATTGGATTGATGTTTTATCGCCATTTTGCCCCCCTCTTTTAGTTTAAAAACCTCCTAGCAAAACCTCTGAACTGCTCACTGAGAACATTCGTTCCCTTTTGAGAAAGATGCAAACCATCTTTTTTGTACAGTTCCTTTCTATCCCATAGTGAACTTCCATGAGAAACAAAGCCAAATCCTTGCTCCCGACACCATTCTCCAAGCCACAAGTTGAAGTTCCTAATACGCATCCGTCTATCATTCTGAATGTTGTGCACAGGCATAACTTCAGAAAAGGACAGTGTGGACACAACCTGCCGTATATCATTGGCAAGAACACGAAAAGCTTCCTTCACCTCTGAAACCTCATTGCAAGCCAAATCATTTGTCCCTAGATGAACCAGTACATCCAATTCTCCTTCCTGATTTGCTTGCTTAACAATATTAGAAATACGCCTCCTGTCTCTGCGAGCAGTAGCTCCAGGAAGACATCTCACTAAGCCAATAGTGTCCAACTCCGCACCTCTTATGATAGAATCGCCCAACAACAACTGCTTTCTATCAGGCCTCACCTTCTCCTTGCACACCTTAGCCACATAGGAGAGTGGTTCCTCAAACTCTGCGTCTGAGCCTGCCTCCACAACACCACTGCACTCTGCAAGTGCTGAAAATGAATTCTGGACAGCCACAGACTGTGGGACATGCCTTTTATCCACAACTCTAAGCCTACCAGATCCAACAGTAATCCACCTGCCATTCCTAGGAAGCCTCTGCGGCAATGGCCTCTGTGTCAGTGACTTCGCAACAGTCTCAGCCCGAGTTTGTTTTACAGATAAATTACAAATCTCGGACTTTAAAAATGCAATCTCCTGCTGCAATCTTGAGAACTGTCTACAGATTAGACAGCCTCCAAACCTCCAAAAAATGGAACGTGAAACAAATGCAGAACAATTATCACAGTAAACCAAATCTGCCATTTTAAGAATTTAAATCAAAAAGATCTTTTAGTTTTCCTCACCTCTTGTATACCTCAGACTACCTCCAGAGTATCTCCAGAATATCTATTAAATATACTCTTTGAAAAGCAGCTCTTAGAAGAGCAGCCAAGCTATTGTGCCAGTCAGAGCCCAGTAATATTGTGCCAGTCAGATACCAGGAATATTGTGCCAGTCAGATACCAGGAATATTGTGCCAGTCTGATACCAGGAATATTGTGCCAGTCGGAGCCCAAAAATATTGTGCCACTCAGAGCCCAGTAATATTGTGCCAGTCAGAGCCCAGGAATATTGTGCCAGTCAGAGCCCAGGAATATTGTGCCAGTCAGATACCAGGAATATTGTGCCAGTCAGATGCCTGTAATATTGTGCCATTCAGAGCCCAGTAATAGTGTGCCAGTCAGAGCCCAGTAATATTGTGCTAATCAGAGCCCAGTAATATTGTGCCAGTCAGATACCAGGAATATTGTCCCAGTCAGATACCTGTAATATTGTGCCATTCAGAGCCCAGTAATAGTGTGCCAGTCAGAGCCCATTAATATTGTGCCAGTCAGAGCCCAGGAATATTGTGCCATGCAGAGCCCAGGAATATTGTGCCAGTCATAGCCCAGGAATATTGTGCCAGTCAGAGCCCAGGAATATTGTGCCAGTCAGAGCCCAGAAATATAGTGCCAGTCAGAGCCCAGGAATATTGTGCCAGTCAGAGCCCAGTAATATAGTGCCAGTCAGTGCCCAGGAATATTGTGCCAGTCAGAGCCCAGTAATATAGTGCCAGTCAGAGCCCAGGAATATTGTGCCAGTCAGAGCCCAGTAATATAGTGCCAGTCAGTGCCCAGGAATATTGTGCCAGTCAGTGCCCAGGAATATTGTGCCAGTCAGAGCCCAGTAATATAGTGCCAGTCAGAGCCCAGGAATATTGTGCCAGTCAGAGCCCAGTAATATTGTGCAAGTCAGAGCCCAGGAATATTGTGCCATGCAGAGCCCAGGAATATTGTGCCAGTCAGATACCAGGAATAGTGTGCCATTCAGATACCAGGAATATTGTGCCAGTCAGATACCAGGAATATTGTGCCAGTCAGATACCTGTAATATTGTGCCATTCAGAGCCCAGTAATAGTGTGCCAGTCAGATCCCATTAATATTGTGCCAGTCAAAGCCCAGGAATATTGTGCCATGCAGAGCCCAGGAATATTGTGCCAGTCAGAGCCCAGGAATATTGTGCCAGTCAGAGCCCAGGAATATTGTGCCAGTCAGAGCACAAAAATATAGTGCCAGTCAGAGCCCAGGAATATTGTGCCAGTCAGAGCCCAGTAATATAGTGCCAGTCAGTGCCCAGGAATATTGTGCCAGTCAGAGCCCAGTAATATAGTGCCAGTCAGAGCCCAGGAATATTGTGCCAGTCAGAGCTTAGTAATATAGTGCCAGTCAGTGCCCAGGAATATTGTGCCAGTCAGAGCCCAGTAATATAGTGCCAGTCAGAGCCCAGGAATATTGTGCCAGTCAGAGCCCAGTAATATTGTGCAAGTCAGAGCCCAGGAATATTGTGCCATGCAGAGCCCAGGAATATTGTGCCAGTCAGATACCAGGAATAGTGTGCAATTAAAGTGCTCGTTTTCCACCACCCTCCCCCCCCCCCCCTTCCCCATCACTTACTGAATGGCTGCTGCTGCTCCGTGTCCCCGAACGGACGCTTCCTCCGTGCAGTCTTCCCTCCAGCATGGAGGTGGGAAACACAGTCACCGGTCGCTGTGATTTTTTTTTTTCTTTTTTCCGGTGGCCGCATCTAGTGGATGCGGCTGCCAGAAAAAAAAAAAGTTAAGCAACGCTGTGCTGGGGTTGCTGGCAGCACGGGTGTCACCCGCGCTGGAGGTGTCACCCGGTGCGGTCCGCACCCCCCGCCCACCCCTCGTCATTAATTTTACTAGTGGAATGTATCGTTTTTGAATAAATTTTCTTCTGCATTTGCGTAACTGTATCTTTAAGTAAGTAAAATAGAAATATTTGTGTGTAAAACAGCAAGAGTCATATATTACCCGAGGTCTCTCTTGGACATAATGTAGAACTGTAAAATTTGATAAATGCCATTATTTTTATCTACTGTTAAATGTGTAACTCGAGAGAAATCTCAATGTATTCTTCCTGGTAAAACACTTACCAGGTTTATTTTTATTCAATCTACATGTGAGGCATTATGCAAAACTATGAGTCTAAAAAGAAATATTCTCTATTACCGTATCAATGTTATTTGCTGTGAATCTTCCCAGCTGCATATCCTTTGGGATATTTCCAAATACTGGCTCAGGTTAAAGCTTTATGTTCTAACAAAGCACTCAAAAACAGTTTTTACATGTTACCTACTAGAAATGTTTATTTGTTTAGGGTACATTCCTCCTTTTTGTATTTGGGTATCTTGACAAGTATATAATTTGTATGTAGTTTGGAAGGAGTTTTGTATTTTAATTTTTAGTGTATGCTGAAGATGGGTTTTGATTTTTCCCAAGATAAGATATCGTATTTTCCAACACTCTAGATAAAATAGATAAGGGAAGATGCCTTCATTTATACTTATTTGTAGGTACAGATTTGCTTTAGATTTAGGTAAAATTTCAGAGTTGGTATTAGAGAAAGACTTGAGTAACGTTTATTCGTAATATGTTAAGGAATATATTTTGTGTTTAAAGATAAGCTGTTAAAAGCTTGTGTGGACGATGGAAATGGCAGTTGCTGGAGTTAGATGGTTTTTGTATTTAGGAGAAGGTGAGAGGTCATGTTGCAAATATGTAGAAAGAGAAGATGCTATGGGCTAAGAATATGACAGGATTTACAAGTGTAACGAAACTCCCCATACTCCGAGTACCTTCCGTTGATGGACGCTTCCTAGCTTGCGCCGAGGACCACAAGAACCGCACCGGACACCACAACCACCGCAGACTCCACAACCGCCGTAGCTTAACTGGAGTCTCGCCGTCTTCTGTCCACCCTGGATCAGCTTCTGTCCTCCAGGGCTGTGTGGGGAAGACCTCTCCTCCAGGAGAGCGTATCAGGAACAAGCTCTTAAAAGAGCTAAGTGATTGAAGCTCAAGGGAATATGCAGAACATAGCAATACCCAGTGTGATTATAGCTGTCCCCTCCAATCATGAGATAGGACTACATGTTGAGGGTCAAGAAGATCTCTGGATTTTAATCAAACACTCTGCTTTTATGCCCATTTTCCACACATAGGACCACCCACAGGGTTTTGAAGAACAAACAATCAACATGTACAATATACTCAAACACTTCCAGCAATTACAACAAAATCCCCCCCTCTGCCTGTGATACAATTATCTCCACACAATAGTCTAACTTAATTATCACAGGCAGAAAATATACAGTTTTTACACAATATAAATAACTTTAAAAGTATGCATCACATTCACATAAAACATACATTTTCAGAATCAGTATACTTTAAATATGAACATAACTAAAAATCATACAATTCCACCCAGTAGTTCAAAAGTTAGCTGGAAGTCCTTTATGACCGACCACAAGCACATTTTCCTAGTCTGGGGACTCTGGGGACACCGTCTTAAAGGGGCATTGTTCCGATTTTCACCACCAGTCCCATAAAAGTCCATAAGCCCCAATACAGCGTCTTAAAGAGCCATACACAGTCCAATACAAGTCCATAGGCCCAAATAGCATTTTTAAAGGGCCATAGACCCCAGGTCCATAGTCACAGGGGAGGAGGCTGGCAAGCAGGCCTCTCCAGGACCAAGTGGCACTTCGTCACAACAAGTCAATATTAATTTGAGAAGGAAGACATAAGTAATAATGTGAAATAAATGGTTCATAGCAATACGAAGCAGAATTTGTAGTGTATACTGGAAAGTATTGATCAGTGTTTTAAAGAAACTCTCTGCCCATCCAATATAATTTGCTGTAACTTGCATATAGTGTAATTGTTTTATCTTTTTAGTGTGACCAGAATTATTTTTACAGTGCTACTTACATTGTTGTTGATACATGAATATAATGTTCAAACTATAGGGAAAGTCAGATTGCCAGCTGGAGAGCAATACACATTTAAATAAATACAGAGCTAACACCTCTAACACATTTATATGCAGTAAATATACGCACACACACACACGTGATGCTAAAAATGTTAATTTGTTGCTTTCTAATTTTTGTTAGAATTAAGGCAAATAACCCCATGTGATACATAGTGAGAGAATATTGAGATGTTGTTTAACATTTTAGATACAAGACAAGTTTTTATTAAATGAGAATGTACGTGCATCAGTGATTAGTGGAAAGAATTAGCAAGTGTCATGTTCTTAAACATGCTGTGGTGTTGGAGTTGTAGGAGTTAACGGTATAAATTCAGACAGTTTTTGTTGTGTGAAAGAGAAAGTTCCTCCAGAAACCCCCTTTTGTTTCCCCTTCTATCTGCTAGTCTATTTGCAGATAAGAGAATTGTAGCAGTGGCTGCAAAAGTTTTTTTTTGTGAAGAGAGGGGGAAAGTGCGAGAAGTTATCTATGTGTTATGTGCTATTGTCATATAGTATATTGTCCTAATGGTCAAGAGATACATTTTTGTTGTCAATTATTTTGACTTAGTATGTGTATCAATTGTGAATTCTTTATAAAATATTTATTTTGACAGGTTACGCCTATACTGATGTTGTTTCAGAGTTTACTGATTAGGGCCAGCAAATATAGATTATTACTGATGCAGTTCCAGTAAGAGGTCTTAATCACTAATGAAGTGCTAGTGATTATTAAAAGTGAGTGATTATTATCATCATTTCTATATTACACTCATCATGCTCAGTCAGGAGAATTATAAAAAGGATAATAATATTGTTAAAGCACATAAGAGCGGTCCAGTTATTTTGTGACATGAGCTAGGAGTCATAATATTAGTAACTAGACATTAAGCCCGTTAAATTAACAGGCGCTAGAACATATGTGGACGGGGGGGGGGACATAAGGGGGCAACATAGGGGCAAGCACCCTGGTGAGGGGGGGAGCCTTGAGGGCTGCCTCATCTTGATGGAAGTTGTGATCCTCCTGCTGTATTATTGATGCAGAAGGGGGATCACAACTCCCATCAAGATGAGGCAGCCCTCAAGGCTCCCCCTCGCCAGGGTGCTTGCCCCTATGTTGCCCCCTTATGCCCCCCCATGTTACTTACCACCTTAGCGTGGTGTGAAGGGGGCGGGAGGTGGGTAGCGTCGCTCCGCTCACGCATGCGCAGTCTTTACAAAGTTACAGCTGAGTGATCAGCTGTAACTTTGTGCGCATGCGCAATGAGTAAATTCTCCTGCGATTGCGCAGGAGAATTTGCTCGAGAAATCTGTCAGCAGGGCCGGCCTTAAATGTTCCGGCGCCCTGTGCGGGATTCCCCCATGGCGCCCCCCCTGATGTATGTATCTCTCTGCCTTCCCATGTTTGTCCCTTTCCTCTTCATTGCCCTGTCTGTCTCTCTCTAACTCCCCCATACCTGTTCTCTATCTCCCTCTATTCTGTCTCTCTCCTGCCCTTCCTCTGTTCTGTCTCTCTCCACCCCCCCTGTTCTGTCTCTCCCCCCCCCCTGTTCTGTCTCTCCCCCCCCCGTTCTGTCTCTCTAGCCCTGTTCTGTCTCTCTCTCTCTCCCCATTCCCCCTGTTCTGTCTTTCTCTCCCTCCCTCCCAGTCTGTCTCTCTCTCCCCTTCCCCCTGTTCTGTCTCTCTCTCCCCCCCTATACTGTCTGTCTCTCTCTCTCCCCCTTCCCCCTGTCTCTCTCTCCCCCCCTGTTCTGTCTCTCTCTCCCCCCTGTTCTGTCTCTCTAGCCCTGTTCTGTCTCTCTCTCTCCCCCTTCCCCCTGTTCTGTCTCTCTCCCCCCCTGTACTGTCTGTCTCTCTCTCTCCCCCTTCCCCCTGTTCTGTCTCTTTATCCCTCCCTCTGTTCTTTCTCTCTACCCCCTGTTCTGTATCTCTCTCTCCCCCTTCCAGCTGTTCTGTCTCTCCCCCTCCAGCTGCTCTGTCTCTCCCCCTCCCCCTGCTCTGTCTCTCCCCCCTCCCTCCCTCCCTCCCCCTATCTGTCTCTCTCTCCCCCTTCCCCCCTTTCTGTCTCTCTCTCCCCTCTGTTCTGTCTCTCTCTCTCTCCCCCTTCCCCCTGTTCTGTCTCTCTCTCCCTCCCTCTGTTCTTTCTCTCTACCCCCCTGTTCTGTATCTCTCTCTCCCCCTCCCCCTGTTCTGTCTCTCCCCCCTCCAGCTGTTCTGTCTCTCCCCTCCCCCTGTTCTGTCTCTCCCCCCTGCGCTGTCTCTCTCTCCCCCCTGCCTTCCCTTCCTCTGTTCTGTCTCTCTCTCCCCCCCCTGTTCTGTCTCTCTCCCCCCCTGGTCTGTCTCTCCCTCCCTGTTCTGTCTCTCCCCCCTGTTCTGTCTCTCTAGCCCTGTTCTGTCTCTCTCTCTCCCCATTCCTCCTGTTCTGTCTTTCTCTCCCTCCCTCCCCGTCTGTGTCTCTCTCCCCCTTCCCCCTGTTCTGTCTCTCTCTCCCCCCCTGTTCTGTCTGTCTCTCTCTCTCCCCCTTCCCCCTGTTCTGTCTCTCTCTCCCTCCCTCTGTTCTTTCTCTCTACCCCCCTGTTCTGTATCTCTCTCTCCCCCTGTTCTGTCTTTCTCTCCCTCCCTCCCCCTGTCTGTCTCTCTCCCTCCTTCCCCCTGTTCTGTCTCTCTCCCCCCCCCTGTTCTGTCTGTCTCTCTCTCTTCCCCTACCCCCTGTTCTGTCTCTCTCTCTCCTTCCCTCTGTTCTTTATCTCTACCCCCCTGTTCTGAATCTCTCTCTCCCCCCTCCAGCTGTTCTGTCTCTCCCCCCTCCAGTTGTTCTGTCTCTCCCCCTCCCCCTGTTCTGTCTCTCCCCCCTGCCCTGTCTCTCTCTCCCCCCTGCCCCTGTCTCTCTCTCCCACCCCTCCCCTTCCTTTGCCTTCAAAGGTGGATAAAGGGAGGGGGCGGAGCTAACCGGCTGAGCGGTGTAGCTCCGCCCCCACCCTGTGAAGCAGATCAGCGTCTGCTTCATTGGGAGCCCAGGTCAGCAAGAGAAGGTGCTGCTCGGGCTCCCCATGCTTAATGCAGGCATGGGGAGCCGAGCAGCACTTTCTCATGGTGCCAGTGGCTCCCCGTGAAGCGGGATCTAGTAGAGCATGCCGAGCAGAGGGCTGGTGAGGGGGGATCTTATTTTTTTTTCTTCTTTGTACGGGAGGGAGTCTCTGCGTTCCAAGTCCCAACGGCTGTCCGTGGGGCACATGCGCAGTAGCGCAATCCCACGGACACAGGGACTGGACGCAGAGACATTTCAACTTTATTAAAGAGGGTGATATTTTAATGTAAAGCAAATAAGTCAAAATGTTTAATGAAATATTGTATGTTACTAACTGGAATATTTTTGAGTTTTATTTTCATATAGATTAAAGCTGTACAGCCAACAAAAGACAAGTTCAAAGTGCACCAACGAGTCTATTGCGGATAAAATATTATTTCTAAAGAAAGAAAAAGATTATTTCTAAAGAATGAAAAAGTTTATTTTAAAAGAAGAAATACTTTTACAATACAAGTAAAGAAAGGATCCCAACAAAGTCTACCGGAATATTGTTGTGAAAGTTGTTCAACTCAGCTCCTTGATCCACGTTATTTGCGTAAAGCACATTCCTGTACTGACAAACAGGCCAAAAAAGGAGCAGCAAGTTAGTGTTTTGATGGGCATAATAAACCCCTGACCACTAGCCAACGTAAGCCGAGTCTTTACCTTAATGGGTAACTGGCAAATAGAGCATCCAGGAGTCTGCAACAGATACAACAGTCTATGACAGATCATCATTGTTGAGAAGTATATTTTTATTGATTACATATGTATAAAATTGTTATTGCTGAATTGTAATCTTTGCAGTAAAGTTTAACTGTGTTATTTTGGGTCTGTTTAGAGTATAGTGAACTTTTGAGATTTAACAATTAGACTGACTCTACCAAACGCAAATGTGTCGGCCCATAAAGAAATTGTATTTTGATAATATTTTTGCGGCTATAATTTTCAATTGTGCTCATTAGCTCTGTTATAAATGTAACTGGGGATTCCACTGTTATTAGAATGTCGTCGGCATGGAGGCCATTTTTATGATTAGTCTGTTTTGTTTTAAATCCTTTAATTTTTTCATTATTCCGTATGTCCTCTGCCAGGAGTTCCACCGTCACCAGATATAGTAATGGCGACAAGGGACACCCCTGACGAGTACCGTTGGATATCGGAAACCACTCTGAAACAATTCCTGCCCCTATCGTTCTGGCTTTGGGTGTGGTGTATAGTGCCATGATGGCATCTAGGATCCATCCTGTGAATCCAGAGATTTCCAGCGCCCGGCGCAGGAACCCTCATCCGACCCTGTCAAAGGCCTTCTCTGCATCCAATGACAGGGTCAGAAGCGGAGTCCCCGTGCCACTTGCCGAGTCCAGGATGTTTATCATTCTTCTAACTGGGTTCACTTAGGATCTCCCCTTGACATACCCCACCTGATCTGGACGGATTATTCTTTCCATCACTCTCTGTACTCGAGACTGTTACCGTGTTACTGTGTTACTCTGTACTGTTTGGCCAAAACACTGGCATAGATCTTAGTGTCTGAATTTAATAATGAGATGGGACGATAATTGGTGATCAAATCAGTGGATTTGCCTGGTTTTGGAATGGGAATTATATTTGCATATAACATCTCTTCTGGGAGTTTTTTTATCTTTCACACTTTCATTATATGTTTCCAGTAAAAAAGGTACCAAATCTGCACTAAAAGTTTGATAGAATAGGTTGGGGAATCCGTCCGGGCCAGGCGCCTTGCTTGCTTTAAGCGCCTTTATAGCTGTTTTTATTTCCTCAGACCTAAATGGGCTATTAATCTCTGAGGCTTGAGCCTCTGATAACGTTCTTCCTTCTCTGTTGTTAAAGTAATCGTCCAGACTCACTTTATTCCCTTGAATGTTATATAATTTTCGATAAAAGTCATTAAAAGCTTCCCCTATTTTGAGAGGTGTTCGCTGTTCTCCTTCTTTAGTTAAGATTTTATGTATATGATGGGCAGCTCTTTTTCCTTTAACCCTATTTGACAGCAATTTTTCTGCCCGATTGCCTTGGTGATACCATTTTATTTTCATATATTCCATATTCTTAGTTGTTTGGTCCACTAAAATATCATTAATACGACTTTTTATTTCATTAATTTCTCTTGCTAATTGTTCTGTTGGATTAACTTTAAGTTGTCCTATATTTTTGTACAGACTTATGTAGAGCTCTGATAGTTTAGCCCCTCTTTTTGTTTTGTTTAATGATCCTATTTTTATTAGATGGCACCTGAGCACCGCTTTATATGCGCACCACACAACCGGAGCTGCTACTCCTTTGTGGCTATTATCCTCAAGTAAATGTTTTGTTAGCGTTCTTATTGTTTCAATATCCTTGGGATTTTTGATAAGTATATCATTCAACCTCCATGAATTCCTCTTTTTGTCTAGTTCTCCCATCTTTACATCTAATAACATCTCATTGTGATCTGACCATGTAATCTCATTAATAGACACCTTATCTACCATATTCGAGAGCCCTAAATTACCAAAAGAAATATCTATTCTCGAGTATGTTGCATGAGTTTTTGAGTGGCATGTATATTCCCTGGTCTGTGGATTAAAAGTTCTCCATATATCTAGCAAGTCTGCCTTTCTGACTATTTGCAAGAATCTGTCCGCTCTATTCCTAGTATTCCTGCTTATAGCTTTGCCCTTAAGGGAGAGCCTATCTTCAGTGTTATCTAGAATACAATTGAAATCTCCGCCTATCAGGACCTTGCCCTTTTTTATCTTATTTATTCTATTTAATATCTGTTGGATGAATTGCAAGGTCCCAGTATTTGGAGCATATATATTACCGATTGTAAACACCTCATTTTGTATTTTACAGACCATCAGTATATACCTTCCTTGCTCATCTATTTCTTGATGCTCAACCTGGAAGTCGATATTCCTGGTAATCAGGATTGCTACCCCTCTTTTTTTTCTATCCCTCAGGGAAGAGCAAAACACTTGTCCGAAATAATCTAGCACAAATCTTTTTATGTCTTTTGTTAGCCAATGTTTTTCTTGGATGAATATTATCTGACCATTTTCGTGAGTGCATCGGAGCATGGAAAGAGTGGGAAGGAATAGGGGGAAAAACGAGAGAGCGACAAAGTAAGATAAATGATAAAAAGAAAAAATAAATAAATAAATAAATAAATTTCCCCTTTTTATTAACAATATTATTTCTCATTCCTATTAGTGAATTGTGCAACTTTAAATAAAAAAAAATGTGTGTTCACTCTTCTTTTTTTTAAATTATCATATTCTGGTATTCTATATTCTATTATTCTTTACTTTATATATTATGTCATTATATCATAGTGAGAGAAAAAAAAAATCTTCCTCTTTTTTCTTTCCTTATTAACCCTATTATTTCTCATTCTTATTAGTGAATTGTGCAGCCTTAGATTAAGAAATGTGGGTTTTTAACCTTCTAACCTTCTAGTGTTCACTCTCCTTTTTGAATTATCATATTCTGATATTCTAAATTCTATTATTCTTTACTTTGTATATTATATCATTATATCATAGTGAGAGAGAGAGAAAAAAAATATATACATACACAAACACGAAAATCTATATCAATACCAATACCCTTAAATTTTTCTCTTCTCTCTATCTGCGTTCCCCACTCTGTGTGTTATATCATTATATCATAGTGTAAATTTACCTTTTCTCTCACTTTCCTCCCCCCTTTATTTATATTTGTGTAACTTTTGTGTGTCCCGTGCCTATGGGGAAACGTGTCTATAATTATCAATTTGTCTCTCCTTCTTCCCCCCACGCCGGCCCCCATCAAAGGAAAAAGGAGGAGAGAAGTCTCATGTGTGTGTTTCCTTGGTTCAACGAGTGCTCTTCTCTTTCCCATTTTGACTGTTTGCACTTCTTTATTTTGTGACTTGTGCGCTTTTTTTTATTTTCTTTTTTTTTCTCTTTCCGAACAAAAGGAAAGAAATATATGTATATATATATATATATATATATATATATATATATATATACATAAATTATAACAAACTTTCCTCTCTGTTTACTCTTAATTGGTGTTGATATCTTTATCTCCCCTAGACTAGAGAGAGAAATAAGTTTCCCTTTTTTTTTTTTTTCCTTTTTCATAAGTACATTCCTGCCTTTCTTTTCATCTCTAGATTTTGTGCAAAATGTTTTTCTCTCTCTGTTTTTAGCTATACATTTGTCGTGCTGTACCTCATCTTATTTTCTCAGGAAATACACAGAATGTAAGGTGAGAGAGACAGAGAAGAGAAAAAAAAAAACACTCCTCCCCTTCCCCTCCTGCCCACCCTCCTCCCACTTCGATACTCTCATCCTTAGTCCAATGCATTTTTCCTGACCCATTCTGCCGCCTCTTCTATAGATTCAAAACTTATTAGTCTTTCATCTTTCACTATGTTGAGTCTTGTAGGGAATCCCCAGAAATATTTTATATTATGTTTTCTTAGCAGTGAGGTAGTAGGAGAGAAGAGCTGTCTTTTACGCCTTGTTTCAAACGATAGATCCGGGAAAATTTTCACAGCCGCATTTGGGCCTTCCGCTGTCTTATTCCTTGATGCTTTCATAATTTTATCTTTTAATTTATACGAGTGGCAGTATACTATAACATCCCTGGCCGCTTCTTTCGGGGCATTCTTTGGTTTGTATAATCTGTGTGCCCTCTCTATGAAATTGGTGGTCTCATCCATTTTTATTCCAAGTTCAGTTAGATATACTTGCAGGACTTCCTCTATCTTTTCTTGGCTTACGGTTTCTGGGATGTTTCTGAATCTTATATTATTCCGCCTTGATCGATCTTCTAATTCAGTCAGTTTGGATTCGAGAGAGGTAATTTTTTGTTGCTGTAGCTTTAAGGAGGCTTGTGCCTCATTTATTGAAAATTCCACATTGTCAAATTTTTCTTCAATTGCTTGGACTCTATGGGCAATTTCTGCAATGTCTTTTTTGAGGTCTTTACTGTTTTTAATATCTCTTGTTTAATTTGTTCAGCCTGTTGTTCTAGGCAGCTCTTTGGAAACTCTGGGGTCAGGGTGGATGGTTCCGCCTAATCTTGTTCTCCTCTATTTGGCTCATCATCCTGATCCCTGCTCCTTGTGTCTTTCCTTGCAGGACTCTCTGCCAGAGATTTTGTTATACTTTTGTCTGCCTGAGTGGCGAAAAAATTTGAAAAACTTTTGTCTTGTTTTAACTCCTTTCTGGATTTTTTCTCCTTCTCTCTCTCCATTGCTTGTTTATGTTCTTGGCCTTTTCTGCTAGCCATCTCTTTTGTATTTATTTTTTACAGTCCTGCCTTCTTCTGCGTTTCTTTTTTTTCCCCCTTTCTCCTCTTTCCCTCTCTCCCCGTTTCCTCTCTACTTTATTTCACTTTCCTCTTTATTTATTCTGAGATTTCTTTCCTTCTTTATTCCTTTTTAACCTCCTTCTCCCTCCAGAACTCTTTACAGTGCCAGACTTGGTGTTCCTTATATTGTTTTATCTGTATCCCGGGGGAGGTGTGGTAGATCTTTAACTTTTTCCCTTCTTTTTCCTTTCTCTCCCCTCCCTTTTAAGTCTCTGTGTTTATATTCACCAGGTTAATGTTCTTTTTTTCTTTTTCCTTTTTTCCCCCTTTTCTCCTTTTTCTCCTTTTTCTTCCCTTTTGTGGTGCTGTCCTTTTATGAGCGATTTTGCAGTAATTCACTTCTCTTACTGCTTGGGATTCTTTATGATTCTTATTTAATTGCTTTTATTTACACCTGTATCTCAGTTCAGGACTGCATATAACTTAACATTGGGGTTTCTTTCTCCCCTTCCTTTCTTTCCTTCCTCACCCACTATACTTCCAGTCCGGGTAATTAGAAGCCGGGGTTAATTACAGGCTTTTTCTTATTCATTTGGCTTCCAAAGCCCCAGCTACTGCAAGAGTTAAATTTTGTGCTCACATGTGGTTTTCACTTTGGGGTTTTTTTTTTTTTTTTTTTTTCCTGCGTTTCCCTTAAGGTTCAGTTGGGCAATTAACTACACCCCATCCACAGGCTCTTTTTCTTTTCTTTTTTTCCCCCCCTTTTCTCCCCTTCTTTTCTTCTCTCTTCAAAGGCTATCACCATGCAATAGAAAAAAAGGGTTCAAACTCACGTTTTTGTTGGTACTGCGTCTGGAGGGAGGGGGTGAATCCTACTGTCGTTCCTGCATTCTCTTCACTTTCCCTGCTTCAGGCTATCTATGGCAGGTCACTTTCTTTTCTTTTTTCCCCCCTTCTGCTCGTTTATTCCCTTCTTTTGAATTTCTCTTTATTTCCGTATAGGAATCACTACTGGAGAAGCGGGGACCTTGAGGCCGAGCAAGGAGGAAAAAGTCCACTGCCGCCACCACACCGGAGCCCGAGGAGGACTCCTCCGCTCCACACCGCCCGGAGGTAAGCTTTCTCCGTCTCGCGTTTCTCCTGGCCAGGGGGAGCTCAGCATCCGGGTTCCATCGGGACCACGCTACATCCACGGGCTCCGCCTACTTGCGTCTCTACGTCATGACGCCCGAACCCAAAAATTATAGCCGTTTTTCAAACTATAAGTTAAATGTAGAAAAAACAACACTAATGAGGATCAATATAACAAAGGAGGAAAGGCAAGAAATAAGTAGGAGACATGCATTCAAATGGGTAAAAAAAACTGTTCACATATTTAGGGATAATATTAACAAAGAATCCAAACAAAATATGTGAAGCTAACATTCTCCCCTTCATAAAACAAACAAGTAAACAATTACAAGAATTAAAGAATGCAGAAATCTCCTGGATAGGACGTATAAACGTGGTAAGAGCATATATCCTTCCAAAACTTAGTTACATCTTGCGAATGATCCCAATAAGAATACCAAAGCCCTGGCTTATGCTGATACAAACTATATTTTCAAAATATATATGGAAAAACAAAAGACCCAGACTAAAAAAGGAAACACTAAAACTTAAACTAGCCGAAGGAGGACTGGGAGCACCAGATATATTTGAAATCCACGAAGCTGCAATGATAGCTCATCTGATTCACACTATTAAAGAGAGTAGTGAGAAAGAAGCCTGGAAAGAGATAGAAGCAGAGAAACTGGGGGTAGAGAACTTAAATGAAATTATGTGGCAAATAAAACCTAAGATAGAGAAAAATCAAGAAATAGAAAGCCTAATAACAACTGCCAATATCTTGGTAACATGGAACAAGTTAAAAAAAAATTAAAAATACAGGGAAAAATAATAGAGGATCTGCCTCTCAGAATTATAACAAATAATATGGAAGATATTAACCTAAAACTTTGGGAAAATAAGGGAATTGAAACAATAAAGGCAATCAGGAGGGGGAAGGAAATGAAAACATTCCAACAGTTACAGAAAGAGTATGGATTAAACACTAAAGACGTATACACCTATATAAGAGTAAAACATTTTCTAAAGACAAATCTGATAACAGATAGTATTGAAGAGATTGATTACTTTTCACAGATCTTAAGCTGCAAAAACAACAAGGCGCAATTGGCAAAATCCTTGAAGCTATTGAAAATGACAGAACAAAATCTTAAACCAGCAGCACTAAGGGGATGGGAAAAAGATTTAAACAAAAAAATAGATCATAACTCCTGGAAAAACTCCTTTAAGCTGACAAATTCATTGCTTTAATATACTCGAGGCCCACTTCAAGGTCATGCACAGGTGGCACCTGGTACCAATGAAACTAGCCAAGATGTACGAGAATGCATCCACTCTCTGCTGGAGATGTGGAAAAAGAGGAGCGGACTTTGTTCATGTTTGGTGGACATGTGAGGAAACTAGAGAAACATGGACAGAGGTGGGGAAACATTTCAAAAGAATCACGGGCATAAAAATAGATATATCACCAAAAACTATGCTGCTGCATCTGGAATGGCCACCAATGAAGGGACATGAGTTTTTTGCTGGTACACTTGCTCACTGAAGTTAAAGTGTTATTGGCAAGAAACTGGAAATCTAGAAATATCCCGCAATGGGAGCAGATAAAAAATCAAACCGCATGGCAAATAAAGATGGAAGTGGGTATCTTGAGACAAAATTGTTATAATAACGAAAAAATAGAAACCTGGGAAGATTGGATAGAAAAGTTGAAAACCTAGAAGAAAATTTAGACGTCCACTAGGGACACCCACCGCATCCGTCAATGTCAATGTTAAATGTTAAATGTGTATGTTTTTGTATGTATATATGTTGTGGTGAAATTTTACAGAAGAGACGTTCTGATGAATTTGGAGAAAAGTAACAATACAAAGAGAAGTCTCAATCTGTTCAATATGTAGACAAGATAACTTTTTTGTATTTTTTTGTATTCTCATAATAAAAAAAAAAAAAGATAATATTTTTGCGGAATTTTATATAGAGAATGTTAGGAAGCTTCTCAGATACTTTAAAATAAGTTAGTTTGTGTAAGAGACTTTAATCAAGAAGGTTTATGGATTTAAGGAGCAGGTTAAAAAGTGTCCACAGGTAATCTGTGAGCTCCTCTGGGACTGGGAAATTGGCAAGGATCACTTGGAGCGAAACTTGTAAGTGGTTTGGCATGTGTGATATCAGTGTTGCTCATTGTCTGTGTTTATGTTGGTTTTTTTCAAGGGTCTCATCCTCAAGTGCATCCTGACCACTGACATCATGCCTCTGCTCAAATATTCCCCATTTTGGAAGCTTACAGTGCAATTAAGCTGGATGACTTACCAATGTGTTAAATCTAAGACGTGTTCCTTATCATCTTGGATAAAATGATTATGTTGACCAGGCAACTCCTGATGGTTATCCTTAAAAACAATGTCAATTTCTAAGAATAAAAGGGGAGAAAAGTATGAATATTATATGGACTGTAGGGGCCTCTGGAGTTATGCCGTGGATGGGAGATCATATTGTTTTGTCTGCTGCCATTTCATCTGACTGACGCTTTGTGTTCTGAATGCATGCCATTTTGTGTTTTCTGAATGCATGTTTTCAGCTTTTCTCCCAGTCATTTTAAAGTATTCTGCAAACAACTCAGTCCTTGGGAATTGCAAACTCCAAAAAAATATGTTTGATTTTTACATGCATCTATTGGTTTTAGAGAACTGCTAAATAATAACCGTAGGGGTTTTATTAGGCAGGGTAAGAGGAGCAATGAACAATAGATATTTAATTTAGTTTTGTGACCACATGTGTTTTTGGCTCATCAGGTCATGCCATTATGTAACATTATGTAACATATTTAGATAGTTATAGCAGGCCTTCCATATTTAAGAGAGAGATACTGTTATTTTTTTTTTAGATTGTAAGCACAATATCTCTGCTGAGCGAAGCCGAGGTCTGCTCAGTCGCCAAAGGTCTAAACCTAATCTAGCAGGTTATTAAAGTTTTATTATGGATGTGGGATTTTTGATTGAATAGGTTGTTTTAATTTATCAGACCACTCCAATTTTATCTAGGAGAAGTTAAATAATATAAGAGATGTGGTTACAGATCTCAAGTAGGCCACAAGTTTTGATTGGACATTCGGAATATGCTTGTGGTTAGGAGATTTGGGAAATAAGATAGTTATGTGTGTTGTTTTAGTAATAGTAGCTATTGGTGCCTTTTATATAATTATAAAGTGTGCTAAATGCATCATTGCTAAGGCCCTGAAACATGTGAAGAGAAAACCTGTAGAAACAGTGGCCTTGTCTTCATGGTTATCCATACGGTTGTAATGGATAAAAGAGTGGAACTGTTAGGGTTAACTCATATCGATTGTGTTAACAACATAACAAGAGTTAATTCAACAGTGGAAAAGTTAACTTTAGGGAAGGGTTAAACCCCCCTCCCCTCTTGGAGGGAGCACATTCTTCATCTGTGCCTACCACATAATTTACACACAAACAGTTAGTCCTTGGAAAATATAAATCTAATGATACCAGGTCTAATTTATCATTACAGTCTAGGTTAAAGAAAAGGAGGAAATGACCTGGGGGTCATATCCTGTGTCTGCATCTCAGGAGTTTTTGTTATTCTAAGTAGTCACAAAGAACCAAAGATATATTGCTTTTGGTTAATTATATAAATATATATATATATATTTGTAACACATATTGTATGTCTACACCCCTTTTGTACTTCATTTTTTGCAAAAAAATGTAACCAGTGATGTGGCACTAGCCAACGCCTTGTTGCTTCTATATAAGTGCTTGACAAGTTACTTAACAAATGGCCTTTGTGTCCGACTTAAGTTACTCTCGGAACGCGTTCGCTGATGTGTTACCAACTCCCACCATGTGAATCAAAATCAGAGTGATACATTACCGTATACCAGAGAGTTGCAGACAGAAAGTACCCTGCCAGGTAAGTATGCCTTTAATGTGTCTGGGAAGTTGTTGCGTGGTCTTTTTCCCTTGCTTTAGCTTGTGGAGAAGATGAAAAGTTTCGGAAAGATCATCAGCCCTTGGTGCAGAGCACTTTTTGTTTCCAGTTGCTATAGCCCAAATACTGATATCTTGCATCAGGCTTGATGTCGGGGCGTCCAGGCTGGGGAAAAAGCCACTCAGTTGAAGCAGCTTGTAACGAGTTTTTGGCATGGGAGGGCTGATGGTCTCTTTGGACGTGTGACGAATGAGCAACGGAGGGTGTAAAATCGCGGCCCTAAGAGAAACAATTCTTGACGAACCAAGAGAAAAAAAGGAGGAGGAAGAGGAGAGCAGTAGACCATTTTGCAGACAACAAAAACTCCAAGCTGATCCTCAAGCTATGCTTTTGTAATCTATTTTTGGAACACTGTATTAAAATAGAGGAAATCCCCCACTACCATAAATTGGGCAGTCGAGTTTCCCACATTTGGCGAAATCACAGAGGTCAGCTGTTTCGAAGTGCAATGAACAACCCTCGCTCTGTGAGAGCCACCTTAAGGATCATGGCTGAATTTCCCCTGCCAGGTAAGTATGCCTTTAATGGGTCTGGAAAGTTGTCGCGTGGTTCTTTTCTCTTGCCTTAACTTGTGGAGAAGATGAAAACATTTGGAAAAATCAGCAGCCCTTGGTGCAGTGTACTTTTTGTGTGCATGCAGTCCAGTAGCTTTAGCCCAAATATGGATATCTTGCATCAGGCTTGATGTCAGGAACACAGCCACCTGGTTGCTAAAGCAGCTTGTAACAAGTTTTTGGCATGTTACGGGAGGGCATATGCTAATGAGGCGGATGGACTATTTGGACATGTGACGAATGAGCCACAGAGGGTGTAAAATTGCAGCCCTCAAAGAGAAACAGTTCTTTGCGAACCAATAGAAAAAAAGGAGGAAGAAGAGGAGCGCAGTAGACGATTTTGTAGACGAGAAAACAAAAACTCCTCAAGCTATGCTTTTGTCATCTATTTTTGGATCACTGTTTTAACACAGGGTAAAGCGCGCATGCAGTGCCTCACTACCATAAATTGTGCAGTCAAGTTTCTCACATTTGGGGGAATCACAGAGGTAAGCTGGCTGGAAGTGCAATGACCAAGCCTCGTCCTGGGAGAGCCACCTTAAAGATCATGGCTGAAATTCCCCTGCCAGGTAATTATGCCTTCAATGGGTCTGGAAAATTGTTGCGTGGTCTTTTTATCTTGATTTAGCTTGTGTAGAAGATGAAAAGTTTCGGAAAGATCAGCAGCCCTTGGTGCCGAGCACATTTTGTGTGCATTTACTCCAGTGGCTTTAGCCCAAATATGGCTATCTTGCATCAGGCTTGATGTCGGGGATCTAGATTGGAGAAGCAGCCCCTCGGTTGGTGAAGCAGCTTATAACGAGTTTTTGGCATGTTAGGGGAGGGAATATGCTAATGAGGCTGATGGTCTATTTGGTCATGTGATGAATGAGCCACGGATTGTTTAAAATTGTGGCCCTCTAAGAGAAACTGTTCTCGCGAACCAAGAGAAAAAAAGGAGGTATTTCTGTATGTCATACTCCAACATAGTAGTTTTCTAAATAATCTTAAATTCCCTTTGATACTTATTGATACAACTGTTATTAAGAGTCTGCGGCAACATTATAGTTGGCAGTCTCTTACTATAAGGCAGTCATGTCCAAAGTCCGGCCCGCGGGCCAGTTGCGGCCCGTCCTTTACTTCCATACGGCCCCAGAGACACGGCTGATCAATATCTCTCTCTGTGTCTGAGCCATCGCACATCCCTGCCCCGATGCCGATGCGATGGGGCGGGGGGCGGAGCGGAACTTGGCGGGACTCGGAAGCAGCCGAGAGAGGCCATGCCCCCCGCTCTTCTCTATGTGCCTGGAGCCGCTCACGACACGGGAATGCAGAAGAAATGCTGAAGGAATTTGAAATCTGCATTCCTTCTCTCACTACACAGCCACCTGTAGCCCCATGTGGAGCTGACCGAGGAGGTCTACTGCCTGTCTTAGTAAGTGCAATTTTATTCATAAAGCCCTGATGCTTCATATATTTCCATATATATACTCACACATAAATATATATATATATAAATATGTGTGTATATACAGTCAGGGTAAAAAAAAAACAGACACCTTCCATGTCATTGAATATTGAGTCCTTTTTGTTGATACAAACAATAAAATAAATTAAATTTGCATTTTATATATAATGGTTTATTTACTTTTTCTTATTACACGCTCTAGCCAAAGTTTTTTACTAAATTTAATAAAGTCAGGGACAAAAAAAACTGGACACTTTCAATATATAATAAAATTTTGCTCTCCCCGCTGAGCAGAACGGACTCGTCGGGCGGTGCGCCTGTGTAAAAGGGGCCTAAAGTGGTGTATGACCTGCTGGTAATACAGGGGTCTTACAGTTTGTCACCTGAAGTGGATCCGGTTTTCTGGCACCCTCCCTCTTTCATTGGACCCTACCTGTTTCTAGGCACTTTTGGGCCTTCATTTGATGTGTGATAGGTTTTTTTTGCGCTGCACTTTATTTTTTAATTTTTGTATCTTTTCTAGTAATGTTCCTAGCTTAGTGTTCAGCTTGCAATTCTTATTTATTTGATCACTTTAACCACTGCCTTTGAAACAGACCTAGCCTATGTGCTGCAGTCCAGATCTCAGTTTCACCCTTCACATTAGTGCAGGCCATTTTTTTCAATAGAGATGAATACATGATAAAAAAAAATCTCAGTTAATGTTAGTTGTGTTCCTGACATATATTTCAGCATCCTGTGTTTTGTTTTTTTCATCTGGCCTTCAGATATGAAAGGCAGAGTGATTTTACTACTGTTTAGAATTGTCATTCAAATCGTTTGCAATAAAGTTTGCATAAAATAGTTCATTTGTACTTAATTTTAACTGTCAGGCAAAATGGTCAGCCCTCACGCATGTTCACTTCATCAAGTCTGGCCCTCTTTGAAAAAAGTTTGGACACCACTGCTATAAGGGGAAGTGTGGTTTCTGCAAGTCATTCTTGGTGCCCATGTGGAGTCTGTGTTATTAGATGTGACTTTAATGTAATAACTTCACATCCAGTGTAATGTCAATGTTTTCTACAAATAATATTTAAAAGAGAAGAAAGAAAAGGGAAAGGAAAAGAAGGAAAGAAGAAAAAAAAGGAGGGGGGAGGAGCGATGACGTGACACAGGGTCACGCATGTGGATTGACGGGGCTGCGTGACGGGCGAGGCGCATGGAGCTTGAAAGCTAGCCAGATCGACGAATAAGCAACGCTGATACAGAGAGCAGGGAATGGAGTGAAGACCCATTCTTCCTTTCCTCCACCTCCGGTCGCATTAAACGTTGGAAGGGATAGGGGAACAAACAGGGATGGGAATAAAGGACCATCAAGAGCTGCAAACCCAAGAGGGGAGGGAGGAGAGAGAGGGAGAGACAGAGAGAGAAGGAAGACACTGGAGTGGAAAATGTGGATAAGTAAAAGTGGAAAGAGAAAAGGAATGGAGGCCTAAATAACCTGTTTGCAGTTTTTTCTTTGAATAAGCCGATACATGCTAAATTGTGGAGCTAAAGTGCAACAGTTATGTTGGAGATTACTGTGAAAAACGGCTAAAATTAAGAGGTGGAAGGAAATTGGAAACCTACATAATAGTGACTATTTATATACAAAAAGTCTAAATAATATCTAAAATATTTATGGTATAAAAAGGGAAGTCAATCTGAATTTTGTCCATGATTGAGTGATGTGGCAATTGAGTATTAAAAGGTGGTGTTAAAGATGAAAGTTGGCAGTAAGAGATTTGACTTAGCCAATTAGTAGCTGGAATAAAGGGTAACCTGCAATTCTGACCAACATAACAGTTTACCAGCTGACACTATTCACTGATTGATTACTGTGAAAACACAGAGGAAAGTCCATACATTGAGCCAGGACAATCTGGATGGAGAGAAAGAAAGGGTGAAAGAAAAGTAATTTTATTTCTCCCTCCGTAAACTCATGCAGCAAGATTGATGCATGTAAATTCACATGGGAAATACTCCCTTTGCCAAACAATTCCCTCCTTGAAGGAAGAGGAGAGGAAACTAAGGAAATAGCCAAAACAGTTTCCCCAACAGTAAGATACACATTATAGAAGATAATTAACAAGAGGAATAATCACTCCAGCATAAAAAGAGTGCTGCATAGAGAGGATAAGATGGCTTCAAAAAGACAGCAAGAATGCAAACAAATTACTAAGAAAGAAAAAAAAACAGGCTAAAGTAGAGAAACGTCTCTCCTTCTTCTCCCCTCAACCTGGGAAACAAGATGCAGAAAAATCGAATTTGGATGAAACCAGTAACTGCTTAAGTCCAAAAGATGTTAATCCAGGCGCTGCAGAGACAGCCACAATATAAGAACATCAAACAATCTCACATGAATATCTACTTAAATGTCTTGACACCCAATTTAAATGCATAAAAAGCAAAATAGAAAACAATGTTAGTATGATTAGAGAAGACATGCTATCTATAATTCAGAGAAAAACAACCAATGAGGAGAAAATGGAGGCAATGGAAGTTCAATCGCACCAGAACCATGAAAAAATTCAAGCACAAATAAAATAGCTATTTTCCGGGCTTTATCATACCACACAAGATCTCAAAGAAGACTTTTCACAGAATCTACTACAATTCTTCGCTCCAACAACATTAAATACCGAAGGGGGTATCCCAGTAAAATTCTGGTCATATTTGATTCAGAAATCCATCCCTTTGAAAAAACTGAACTTTTAAAATCCTGGCTTAAAGACAAGGGAATTCATTTAAGTTCAATCATTTGATTGTTAGGACTTATTTACGTTCTCTTCTTCCCTCCCGCAACCCCTCCTCTGTTCACAATTGTGTTTTTTTTGGACCCTCTAATAGTCATTCAAAAATATAAGTGGCACCAAAATGATTTGCAATATGTGGGCTTAGTATTAGAAGGATATACCTTGCATAGACGTAGCATAAAATCACTTGATAAATGTATTAGTACTTTTAATAATAAGTGTGTACACATATAAAACAAAACTTTATATCCTGATGGGGGGGGGGGCGATGACGTAGAACGCTGATGTGGGCGGAGCGTTCGAGGACGGCGTGGAGAAGCACGAGGACGGAAGGCTCACCGAGTGATTGAGTTTGGAAGGTACCCTTTGCCGGGAAAAGTGCTGGTCCTCGGTCAAAGCGGTGGATCGATCTGCTTGGACTAGGTGGAGAGACTGTGTCGATGACTAGGCACCTGATTTCGAGACACGTGGCGGCCGGTCGAGTCGTACCATTTGCTGCTGACGGGTGGAGGTCGCAGTTTCTGAGAAGACGCCGGGGCGGGAGCTGCACCGGGAGCGGTGGAGATCCTGCGCTGACAGACCACTCACAGGCGAAGAGGCTCCAAAACAACTGTTAATAGTAAGAGGATATCACAGCTGTCGAGAAGACACCGGGGCGGGTACTGCACCAGGAGCGGTGGAGATCCTGCGCTGACAGATTACTCACAGGCGGAAAGATCAAAACTAGAGGACGGAGGACTCAAAACCCGATGGGACTCAGCAGAATATCCTGATAAGTATACCTCTTATATTCCATCAGTGGCTCTCTCTCTTTTGATGTATAAACTTACAACCCATGGAATTCACATGCCGGGTAAACTCTGCTATGACTTAATTTGACTTTCCTGTATAGACTGATGCTTGGATACTGAAGCCCATACCATGGTTACTTCGATTAATTAAAAGAATCCCAGGTTCCAATTACAATGGGATTGTGAACTATAGATTCCCTCTCTATTGATCTTCATATTTATCTTATCAGTATAATTATTTAGGCTGGGGGCATCTAATTCGATGAGATTGGGCTGGACTCTGATACATAAAGCGATTACTTAAAAGATTCTGGTCGAAGGGACTGCCGAGTGAGCTCATGCAAACAGAATCCTCTTAACAAATAAGAACACTATTCACGATATACTAGAGAATCTTCCCCACGAGACGCTAACTTATTGCAATGTTAGGATTGAATGTTACTATGGGGATTTCTATGGTATAAGGCTAATGTATGTCATATATCTGGAGCATTAGAGGTTTTGAGACATAATAATTAACTGTTTATATTGCCTGAAATAGGAGGGTCTGACATCTAAAACCTCACAGTTTAATATTTATACTATAATAAGAAGGGTAGAAAGGCAGTTGCAAAAGCAGTTAGGTTAGATAGGACACTCAACTCTCTGTTTTTTTTTTTTTTTCTGAGAGAGTGGGATGGCATCCAAAAGAGGAACTGATCAAAAAAACCTAATGAAGAACGATAGAGAAAAAGGGAAAAAAGGCCTGGGAGCAAAGAGTGAGGTTAAGATAGATTCCATCTTTTCACCAACAACAGCTAAACTTGCTAAAGCCAATCTGGACAAGTCAGATATGGTTGGTATCGCCACAGACATCTCTGACTTAGAAGGCAGTATACCAGGCCAGGATAGCTCACTAGAGGGAGATTCTCAGCCCCTAACCCAGGAATACTTACATACATGTATGAATCTCCAAATGGAGCAGATTAAAAAAGAGTTAAACAACTTTCTGCAGACATTCAAAAATGATATGACTCAGGTGAAAGAAAGAATATCCAAAATGGAAGATAAAATGAAACATAATGAGATTACACAATTAGAAAACGCAGAGGAATTGGCCCAAATCAAAAAGAAACTGGAAATAATGGAACTTAATGTAATGATATGGAAGACCGAGCTAGGCGAAAAAACCTGCGGATCAGGGGTATCCCAGAGAGTATCACTAGAGAAAAGATGTCCCCCTATTTGGTGAATTTATTTAATCAGATAGAAATGCAACTTGCAGTTGGTCCCAATGATATAGAAAGATCACACAGACTCACAAAACCATCAGGTATAAGGGAAGAACAACCCAGAGACACATTAATATGGTTCTCATCATACTATATGAAACAGAAGATAATGTCTACCATTAGGGGATGGGGACCAAAGGACCAAAGGATTAAAGATCTGTCCTTCTTTCAGGATCTGTCTTACAACACAAGGCAAGGTAGAAGAAATTTTAAAACAATCATTGAGACCCTGAAGGAGAGACAGATATCCTATTGGTGGAGCTACCCCCTGAGGTTATGCATTCGTTATAACGAAGAAACTTACAAATTTGGAAAGCCTAAGCAGGTAAAGGATTGGTTGGACAAAATTGTCCATTAGAAACACCATGATTAGCTTGTGGAGTATCAGAAGAGGCACGAGAATTAGCGGAGGTGGATTACGGATCATTGAATAATTTGAAATTAGAATCTAGAATACACGTCAAGTAAGTGTGGTCACAAATAAATATAGAAATAATATTTACAGTTAAAGCACACAGATTAAATTATGATATATCTCTAAAATATGGCTGTACACTGCAGAATAATATTGAATATTACTTTTGTAATAGACATTTAGCAAAATCTAAATATAATTGAAGGAAAAGAGAAAGAAAAAAAAAGAAAGAAGAGAGAGGAAGGGGAAGGGAAAAGAGAAGAAAAGAAAAAGGGAAAAAGAAGGGAAAACATTTTTTTTTAGTAAATTCACTAAAAAGAAATAAATTAAGTACGTTATTAACTAAATAAGAATAGGCAATTGCCACACTTAATGCAAAGAAAAAATCCTAAAGACTAAATAGCACATGTTTGAATCACACTAGGATAATTAACACAAGGGACACACATATAAATAATAACCGAAGTACTTCAGCAAAGGAACAGTGCCTCTTTGGAAACTCCACAGGCTAGGTAGGGTTGGTCAAACTAAATTAACTGATTAGATTAAGAACTTAATATTATCCTAATTGTGAATTAGAGAGGATCCTGAGAAAAATTAAATTCATTGGGAAATAATAATTAAATATAGATACAAGGAACTAACATAAGTAGAGATATGGGGGGGAAGGACCCACGGTAAGAGGTATGGAGACGATGGAATGGAGATTTAGGGACCGGATGATCGGGGGGACCCGGGTCCTACCTCTTGGAGGGGGGAGAAAGGAGAGATTAAAAGACGATTTTAGGATCAGTAACACCCTTTTGGTGACTCTCCTCATCTCTGGGGATGGGACGGGGATTCCCTCGAACAACGAATTTGACACGGGAACTTACCTCAATCGGTGTGCAAATTTGATACATGTATGGGAAAGATGATCTTGTGCCTCCATGCCGGCCTCAAAGCTTGACACTGTATTTAGGGTAGATACAGAGGGAGGCTATGGGGGGAATAACTGGAATAAAAGACCAGTACAGATTTTATATAAATGTTGTTGTTGAAGATGTATGTGTATTTCAAGTTTTATATGTTGTATTAGGTATGTATGTAAATGTGCGAGGAAACGACGGGCCCACCCAGATGGCCACACAGCTCATCCTAGGGGGATACTTTGGTGGAAATTAAAGCGTACTAGATAAAGGATGACCCTTAAGATAACGTCCCTAAATGCCCAGGGATTGAATCTGCCACATAAACGGATTACCCTGATAAATTACATGTCCCAGAATAACATATCAGTGGGGATGATCCAAGAAACCCATTGGAAACAGGACTTTGCAACTAAATTATCATGGCATAGATTTCCACATGTAATACATGCATCTCTCCCTTCTGAGAAGAAAAGAGGGGTTGCAATTTTGGTAGCAAGACACACCAAATTTGAGGTACTATATGAACAGATAGATAGAGAGGCTAGATTTGTGTTTGTAGTATGTAAAATAGATGATGTCAAATATTCACTTCTAAATATATATGCACGGAATAAAGGCCAGGTTCGATTTTTGAACTCAGTAATGAATAAATGCTTGTCGTATGTTCAAGGCCTTTTTTTGGTAGTGGGAGACTTTAATTGTATAGCCGACCCTGAAATGGATAAATTATTGGCTAAAGGCATAAGAATAGAACATTTGATAGTAGGATTGGCTAGGGAGATAAAAGATTTTATGGGACGACACAAAATGTATGATGTATGGCGGACACTAAATCCCGATGTAAAAGAATACACATTCTATTCTAAACCATTCAATTCTTATTCCAGATTGGATATGATTCTGGGTAAAAGAGAGGTTATTTAAATGTCTAAATCGTCAGTAATTCCAGAAATAGCGTGGTCTGACCTTAATCCAGTAATAATAGAGTTGGCCAGTCAAAGAAGAGGGGGTATATCTTGGAGATTAGACAACGCATTATTGGCTGATAAAAATTTTGTGGATGAGCTTAGATTTAATACAGAGAAATTCTGGAACAATATTTATGGCTAAATGAGGTAGGTTTCCAGAAGATAATGGGTAAAATTGGAGGATACCCCCTGGGGGAAGTGCTGGATTACTGGCAGTTGACAAGAAAAAGGTTGGGAATAGGGGGAAAAATAGTACAGTCGGCAGCCCTGAAGATAATAGACCTTAATGTTCAGGATCTAGACACGGACAATTGGGTTAAAAAAGGAATCACGCGTATACACCAATTATATCAGGATGGGAAACTTATTAACTACGTAGATTTAAAGAGAGATTACGATCTGCCCTCCAAAGACCTTTTCAAATATATGCGGATGAGACATTACCTTCAGGAAACAGTCCTATCGGTTGGGGATCTGATGTCCTTGAATAATAACAACTCGGGGGGAAAAAAAATTATTAAAAGCATGTATGGAATTTGTGAACTTGAAGAATGAAGGCAGTATTCCAAATACCTGGGAAAAGTGGGCTACAGAATTACAATCTGGGGACAGGGAGTGGTGGCAGCAAGATAAATGGATGAGAGCATGGAACGAGATCAGAAAGTATGTTCATTGCCTAAACCTCCAAGAGGTATATTATAAATTGGTCCATAGGTGGTATAGAATTCCCTGGGTTATGAATAAAATAGACCCGTCCAAGTCCCAGAATTGTTGGAGGTGTGGAAAGGGAGCAGGTACATGGGAGCACGTGTGGTGGTCTTGCGAAAAGATAAAAGGATGCTGGTCAATACTGTTTAGAATAATATCTGAAATTACAAATATAAAGATTAAGCCCTGTCTACAAAAAGCACTCTTTCATTTAAACTTGGGAGAAGCGGGAGGGACACACCTTGGAATAATTCATCAGATGCTTTTGGCAATGAAAGTCATAAACTCAAGAAACTGGCTCCAACAGAAAGATATAACATGGCCACAAGTGGCGAGACAGATAAACCTCCAAAGAGATATGGAAAGAGGGTATTATGGAGCAAAAGTCTCTATAGAGAAGTATGAAGCCATATGGCAGTCTTGGAATGTAGGATATAGGGGAATATGAACTAGTAATTAAACGAAGAGTCGTAATGGGGGGGACTCCGTCGTTAACTCGCACAAGAATTTTTTTATTTGTAATTCTTTATGTCGTTTTGGCCCTTGAAGCATTAACATAAGTGTAACCAAACACAGCTGATAAGGCTTTATAGGATATATGTGGTTGTACAAGATGTTAAAATGTTAATATGAATTTTGAGTTGAATGAATGTATTTTGTACTTTTGCATAATAAAATAATAAAAAAAATAAAAAAATATATCCTTAGCCTCTATTTAATCAGTGCTGCCGCACCTGCAGCAAGAGTGCAGAGTAATCACTGGGGAGGGCTTTAAAAAGTTTTTTATAAGAAAGAAAAAAAAAAAAATAAGTGTGTACACCTGTAAGGGCTTATGGGCTTACAAAGAGGGAGAAAATGGGGTGGGAGGGTATGCCTCATAGGAAGGAAGAAGGAGGAATAATGCTATGTTTATGTTTATAATGCTATGTTTATGTTTCTGTGTTTTCTTTTCTTCTTTTCTTATGCACGGGAAATACCCAGGGGTGGGACATATCATAGTAACATAGTAACATAGTAACATAGTAACATAGTAATTTAGGTTGAAAAAAGACACAAGTCCATCAAGTTCAACCCTTCTACCTATCATTACAGCTTTTGATCCAAAAGAAGGCAAAAAACCCCTAAGGAAGCTATTTCGAATTTTGCCTCCTGGGGGAAAAAATTCCTTCTTGACTCCAAGAGGCAATCAGATTTCTCCTTGGATCAATAAGCTATTTTATTAATGCTTATTCTATTATTAATAGCCCTGTATGTTCTGCTTTCCTAAAAAAACATCCAAACCATTTTTAAATGCATCTATTGTGGTTGCTAGCACTACCTCTCTTGGCAGTGAGTTCCATAACTTTATTGTCCTAACCGTAAAGAATCCCTTCCTTTGCTGTCTATGAAATCTTTGCTCTTCCAGTCTGAGGGGGTGACCTCTTGTTCTTTGTACCTTTCTGTTAATGAACAGGTCACTGGAGAGCTCTTTATATTGGCCCTGCAAATATTTATATAATGTTATCATATCCCCTCTGAGACGCCTTTTTTCTAACGTATATAAATTCAATTTTTTAAGTCTCTCTTCATAACTAAGATCCTCCAAACCCCTTATTAATTTTGTAGCTCTCCTTTGCACTTTTTCTAGTTCCTTAATATCCTTTTTAAGGACTGGTGCCCAGAACTGTACTGCATATTCAAGGTGAGGTCTTACCATTGATTTGTAAAGAGGCAAGATGATATCCTCCTCCCGTGAATCTATACCTCGTTTTATACATGCCAATATCTTATTGGCCCTTGCAGCTGCTGACTGGCATTGGGCACTGTTGCCAAGTTTGTCGTCTATAATTATTCCTAAATCCTTTTCATTAGTAGTTTTTCCCAGGGAAAAACCATTTAACGTATATGTTGCTTTGTTATTATTTTTCCCATAATGCATAACTTTACATTTGTCTATATTGAACCTCATTTGCCACTTTACTGCCCAGTCCCCCACTCTGTCCAAATCTTCCTGTAAAGAAAAAACATCAAGATTAGTCTTTATTGCCTTACCTAATTTAGTGTTGTCCGCAAACACGGAGACATGGCTCTCAGCACAATGTGGCAGATCATTAATAAACAAATTAAAAAGAAGAGGGCCCAAAACAGACCCCTGAGGTACTCCGCTTAATACCCTTGTCCAATTTGAGAATTTTCCATTTACAACAACCCTTTGTGTTCTATCTTTTAGCCAATTTTCAATCCACATACACACATTTGCCCCCAAACCTATTTCTCTCAATTTGTAGAGTAACCTTTTGTGTGGAACTGTATCAAATGCTTTCGCAAAATCCAAATAGATCACATCAACTGCCACACCTAGATCTATATTTTTACTGACTTCTTCATAGAATGTTATTAAGTTTGTTTGACAAGACCTGTCTTTCACAAAACCATGTTGACTTTTACTAATTATATTCTGGTTCAAGATGTATTCTTGAGTGTATACCTTTAGCAATCCTTCAAATAGTTTCCCCACTACAGATGTCAAGCTCACTGGCCTATAATTACCTGGCAGAGATTTTGATCCCTTTTTAAATATTGGAATGACATCCGCCTTTCGCCAGTCTGTTGGCACTGTACCTGAACTGAATGAATCCCTAAAGATCATGAATAGTGGCCTGGCCAGAATTATGCTTAACTCTCTAAGTACCCTTGGGTGTATACCATCTGGTCCTGGGGCCTTGTCTATCTTAACAGAGTGTAATTGCTTAAGCACTTTTTCCTGTGTCAGCCAATCCCATGTTTGCGGCGAATGTCCCATAACTTCCTGTAGCAGGGGCTCGTCCATCTGCTCTTCCTTAGTATAAACAGAAGAAAAAAAAGTATTTAAAATGTCTGCTTTCTCTCTGTCCTCACTTACCAAATTTCCCATTTGGGATAACAAGGGCCCAACATTTTCCCTCTTTAGCTTTTTTCCATTTATATATTTATAAAACATTTTGGGGTTAGTTTTACTCTCCTTGGCAACCCTTTTCTCATTTTCCAATTTAGCCATTTTAATTGCCTTTTTGCAGGCTTTGTTGGCCTCTTTGTACTCTATAAATGATAATGCTGATCCAGTGTTTTTATAATGTTTGAATGCCATTTTCTTGTTTTGTACTTCCTGTTTCACGTTACCTGTAAGCCACATTGGTTTCGATTTGTGTCTTTTGCATTTGTTTCCCAAAGGTATATATTGGGATGTGTACTTTTGTAATGTGTGCTTAAAGGCATTCCACTTGTCTTCTGTGTTTAGTCCAGAAAACAATCGTTCCCAGTCTAAATGTTCAATCGATGCCCTTAGTCCATCAAAGTTAGCCCTTCTAAAATTAAGTGTTTTGGTGGCGTATTTACCAATTTGCTTTTTTGCATTAATCTCAAATGAGACCATATTATGGTCACTATTCCCCAAGTGTTCTCTTATTTGGATGTTTGAGATAAGCTCCTCATTGTTTGTTATTACCAAATCCAGACAGGCATCCATTCTAGTTGGGGTGTCTACTAATTGTGCCATAAATTTGTTATTAAGCAGGTCCAGAAACTTGCTGCCCCTAGCTGAACTAGTTGTGCCACACTTCCAATCTATATCTGGGTAATTAAAATCTCCCATGATTAGAACTTCATTCATATTTGCAGCCTTTTCAATTTGTAATAAAAGCTGATCTTCTCCATCAATGCTAATATTTGGTGGCTTGTAGCATACACCTACAAGTAATGTGCGATTCTTTTTAGCGTCTAAGCTAATCTCCACCCACAGTGTCTCCACATCAGTTCCAGTTACATCATGTACACCTTCTTTAATACTGGGATTTAATTTAGGATTTACATACAGACAAATCCCTCCCCCTTTTCTATTTACTCTGTCCTTTCTAAAAAGTGAGTAACCTTGTAAATTAACTGACCAGTCGTGGGTCTCATCCCACCACGTTTCTGTGATTCCGATTAAATCATACTGTTCAGCACTTACCAGTATCTCCAGCTCACCCATTTTGTTTGTCAAGCTTCTTGCATTTGCTAAAAGACATTTGAGATTACTACCCATTTTCTGTTTAGTTGACAAACACTTAATGTGTGCAGGTTTAATTATATGGACCTCCCTTTGGTCTATGTTAACCCCACCACTGCTTTCCTCCTCTCCCATAGCTAGACCCACCTTCCAATCTACCCTAGCTACCATTGCTTCTTTTTGATCTTGACCCTCCCCCCCAGAGCTTAGTTTAAAAGCTCATCTAATCCTATAGCCATCCTCGCCCCTAATACTGCAGCCCCCTCATCATTGAGGTGCAGCCCATCCCGTCCAAAGAGTCTGTAGCCGACTGCAAAGTCTGCCCAGTGCTCCAAGAACCCAAATCCCATCATGGGTATATATATGTTTCATGTATGTAACATTGATATGTACTGTGATGAATCGGTATGATCTATTTCCTCGGGAGAGAGTAAATGACATAGAAATGCAATGAAAGGAAAATGATTAAAATGCTAACCTTAAATGTACGATGGCTCTGTTCACCTAAAAAAAGAATGATGTTGATGGAATTTTTGAGGAAGGAGCAAATAAACATTGCTGGGATACAGGAAACGCACTTGATAAAAAACGAAGAGAGGAGACTGAATTCTAAACGATATAGTAATTTGTTCATCTTTGACTAACAAGAAAAAAAGGAGTGGCTATCCTATTCTCTGGTGATTTAAATATTCAGATCAATTATCAAGAAATAGACCCAGAGGGTAGATATGTACTGTTAGTATGCAAGATAAATAACGTCATGTACACGATTGCTACAGCATATGCTCCTAATCAATCACCAGTCATATTTTTATCAAGGTTACTAAATAAAATAGAAAAAACAAAACAAGGGGCGGTAATAATTCTGGGAGACTATACCAGAATGTACCCTGGACTGTACCCTGGATCCGAAAATGAATAAAAAATCTATACATGATTTTAAGAATGATAGGAATATTTTGAACAACGCCAGACGAATGAGAGATTCTTGATTCCTGGCGTATATTTCATTCAACTGAATTACATTTTACTTGCTTCTCAAAAACGTATCATTCATTTTCTAGGGTAGATCTGATTCTGGTTAATATGAACGTAACACAACAAATTAAGAAAGTGGTAATCAAAGACATCACATGGACAGACCATATCTCTGTTATTATGGCATTAAAAGAAACATATAAGAAAATTAGATCTGATTGGAGGCTTAACAACAACCTCTTGAGGTCAGAGAGGAATAAGGAATATATTAGAAGAGAGGCAAAACTTTTCTTTAAGAAAAATAGGAATAAAGATATCCCTCCATCCACTTTATGGTGCACATTTAATTGGGTCATCAGGGGATATTTAATTAAAATGGGTAGCCAAGAGAAAAAAAAAAAGAGAGAATTAAAGCTATGTGAGCTGTATATTCTTCTTGCAGTCCAGAATCAGAGCAATAAAATAAATCCATCCAGAGAGACGACTGGGAAAATACAAGAATTTGAGAAAAACATTAACGACAAGTGCTTAACAGAGTTAATAGAAATCTAGAATTATTAAAAATCAAATGGTACTATAAGGGAGATAGTCCAGACAAACTACTGTCTAACAAACTGATGCACAAGAGAGCTTTAAAAAGTGTGTCCAAAATCAGATACAAAGGGGAGACAAATCTTATACCGGGGAAAATTGGGGAAGCTTTTCGCATCATTACAAAGAATTAAATAATATACCCAAAGACACCAATAATGTAAAGCTCAGGAGAACTTCAGGGGGAAACATTTTAAACAAGTTACCCAAGAACAGCTTTTAGCATTGAAAGAACCCATCTCTATAGAAGAAATAGAGAAATGTATAAAAAAATTAAAAGGCAATAAATCACCTGGTCCAGATGGATATTATAGCACTTTCTATAAAATACTCACAAAATGAGTGCTCCGATTAGTTGGCTTGGCTTAATCTGATTCAGTCCTCCTTCTTGAGATTTATATGGTCAGGGAAGAAAACAAGAATAAGCCTACAACTCTGAAGGGGTAACTCTATACCATACCCTAATCACCCAAAATAGCTATTCTCAAAAAGAAAGCTGGGCTTCTTTGGAGATAGATCAGAGAACTAACCAAGAGAATACTCTTCTTCTTTTTTTGGAATGTTACTGGAAGAAAAGAAAACATAATTAAATAAACAGAAAGTTTTATTTTGAAATACATCCTAAAGGGTTGGCATAACTTTAATATCAAGATAGGTTTAAAAAACAGAATAATCCCAGATCTTCCACTGAATATTTTAAAATACTTGATAAGAGATCTACATATAGAGACATGGACACATAAGGAGATAAATAATATCAAGGAGATGATAGACCACAACACCATTACCATGTTTAGAAATTTGCAAGAGAGGTTTAATCTACACCAAAAAAATCTACATATATATATATTTTGTTCCGTATAACTTTGCAAAAATGTATATTTTATATATATCTAATTTATGCTGACGTTGTGGGTCCTGTATAGGAGACTACAAACACATATGGTGGGAATGCCCACTAATACAGAGCATGTGGAAAGAGGTGTTTAACAAAATAAATCACTTCCTGGGGATTGACTTGAATTTATCACCAGAAAGTGCTCTCCTTCATCAAAAATTCCCTCGGATCTCAAAAGAAGCGAACTATATCATACACCATATTCTAACTGCAACTAAATTGACAATTGAAAGAAATTGGAAGTCTTCAAAAATAGTAACGTGGGAAATAATTTGACAACAAATGGTTCACCAGCTGAAAATGGAAAGAGGCATCTCATCCCACCACGGTCCCAATAATACTAAATACTTGATGTGGGATAGATGGGTTAAATGCTTCACAGACTAAACGAAAGTCTCTCACAAGCCCAAAGTATTAAAATTGATAAAGAAATTCTCTCCTAAGGAAATAAGAGGGATAGGAGAAGAAAGGAATAAAAAGACAAAGATAATCAACAGATCCAGCCTAGTTCGAAGCAACATACACTATCTTTACTAATTTGTATGAAAGTATATAATGAAAACAGTCGAGTATCGATAGTCTGTAATAGCATGTACCAGTGTTACATCATTGTTATATTGATGTTAGTTAAATGTTAGTCCTATTGTTAGTCTATTGTCAGTCCAATGTTAGTGCAACAGATAGTATAAATTATGTCAATCGTTGTCAAAGGATCGCCTCGACTTAACTCAGACAGTTTAATCTGACGGTGAAACTTGATGAGACTGTATAATATTTAATATGCTACTCCATGTGAGACAATTTTTTATTTTTAGAAATTTATAATAAAAAATAAAAGTAAAAAAACAAAAAATCCCCCACTACCATAAATTGTGCAGTCAAGTTTCCCACATTTGGGGAAATCGCAGAGGTCAGCTGGCTCGAGGTGCAATGAACAAGCCTCGCCCTGGGAAAGCCACCTTAAGGATCATGACTGAAACTCCCCTGCCAGGTAAGTATGCCTTCAATGGGTCTGGCAAATTGTTGTGTGGTCTTTTTCCCTTGCTTCAGCTTGTGGAGAAGATGAAAAGTTTTGGAAAGATCAGCAGCCCTTGGTGTCAAGCACATTTTGTGTGCATGCACTCCAGTGGCTATAGCCCAAATACAGATATCTTGCATCAGACTTGATGTTGGGCGTCCAGGCTGGGGAAACAGCCCCTCGGTTGCTGAAGCAGCTTGTAACAAGTTTTTTGGCATGTTAGGGGAGGGCATATGCTAATGGAGCTGATAGTCTATTTGGACATGTGATGACTGAGCCACGGAGGGTGTAAAAATGTACCCCATGGAGGCAGAAGAAGGAAAACCGCATGCCCCCTAGCCTTTAAAGGTTAAATCGACCCCTATAGCATTTCCTTACTGAGAAGTAAAGACATCTAATGGGAGCAATCAGCTAGGAGATTAAAATATATATATATATACATATCAGCTAATATCCCACGCTGGAGTGAGGGCTTGAGGAGGAGAAGTGATAGGACGGTGTATAGGATAATTCTCGTACAAATTTATAGAGAAACAGAAAATTGAACGTCATTCCTGCCTTTGACGACATGAGAGAACCCGGATAGAAATGGGTAGCCTTTGACCATGGTGGCTACAGAGAACAATTAAACCAGAGGCCACTAATTTAAAAGAGTGTCTAATCTACAACTTACCCCAACCCCAATTTCTGAGGTAGTCTCAGCTGTGGGGACACCTTCAGATTTACAGGCTAGCCAATCAAACATCATTCCCACCCAGTTGGCAAAATTGGAACTGAAACTGAAAACGATATCCGGCCCTGCAAAGGAAGATAGAGCTCCGTGATTAAGAGGGAGACAGAAGGGGTGAACATAAGCAGCAAGATTATAAAGTGGAATTAATACAACTCCCAAAATGGCTGGAAAAGGGCTAATGAAAATAGACATTTCCCAAAAAGAGATAAAAGAGAAACAAAGATAGATAAAACAGAAAAACGACTTTCTCACCACATGTTCAGAAACCTGAGCCAGAGAGAGCGTACCCGGACTTACAAGAAGAATCTCCTTCTATAACGGAACAAGAAGCGATAGCCTCAGTACAGAACACAATAAGGCACAACAGGATTACTTTGATACTGCATTAAATGCACAATTTGAGATGATAAAAAAAAAAAATCCATATCAATTCTCAGGAGCTTAAGGCAGACCTGTTGGCGATTGCCAGTAGGGTCCAGCTAAACGAGGAAAAGCTGGAAGATATAGAGAGCCAGACCAAGGATCAGAGAGAAGATATACAAAAAGCGCTGATAAAAATAGATTCCCTCAAACATAAAATGGCAGATCTCGAAGATCAATCCAGACAAAACAACTTAAGGATCAGAGTGGTGCCAGAATCAATAACCAATGCAAATTGGGAAGATTTCCTATGGGAGTATTTTGTGAAATAAGGTGTGGCAAAAGAAAAACAACAAACCCTTTGGGAACGATGCCTCAGAATCGCCAAGGCAGGGGGTCTTTCACCCGATACCCAAAGAGACATCCTTATTTGCTGCTCATCATTTAGAATAAAACGACAGATCATTAAAGCTAAGCAAGAGGCTACACTTCAAGAACCTAACGATAAAATAAGTATTTTTATAGATCTGTCTTATCATACCTGGGCTAAAAGACTACTTTTCTAGGCCACCACAGCAATATTAAGGAAGAACAATATCAGATGGAGATGGGCTATCCCAGTAAAGTTGATCCTCACCTATGAAGACAGATCCTAGGTTTTGAAAAACCCTCATACGAATAGGTCAATCGACCTATTCGTATGAATGGGGACTCTATTTCGGTTTATAGAGTAGCAATAGTATTACATGTATTCTATAAACCGAAAGTCTTTAAACCGAATGTCTTTCGGTTTATAGACTTTCGGCTTCTAGAATACATGTAATGCTATTGGCTATTCTATAAACCGAAAGTCTATAAACCGAATGTCTTTCGGTTTATAGACTTTCGGCTGATAGAATACATGTAATGCTATTGGCTATTCTATAAACCGAAAGTCTATAAACCAAATTACTTTCGGTTTAAAGACTTTCGGTTTATAGTCAAACCTCGAACTCCAACACGGACATACAGTGAAATGTCCGGGTTCGGGTTCGTGGCACGGACACCGTAATGTCCGGTACGAACCCGAATAGTGCGGTCCGGGTTCGCTCAACACTAGTCCTGTTTTTTTGTTTATCTTGTTGTATTAACTCTATCATTTTTTGAGCTTTTAGGTTTGTGTCCGTATGGTAGAGATGCTTATGTAAAAAAGTCCTGATTCTCATGTAAGTAAAAAGTTAATTCGATGGTACGCCGTATCCTTCTTGAATATTAGTAAATTATCTGATTTTGTCCCCCCTATGAGCTTTATTAAGCTTGTGATCCCGCAGCTGCTCCATGCACGGAGTTGTAGATTATCTATTAGACCTGTAAGAGTGGTCAGCGGTAAATTAATGGGGATCTTGTCTTCCAAGCCTGCTCTTTTTCGGAAGGTGATCCAACATTTTATTAGGTGGTTCAGAATTCCGCTAGTGCCCAATAGGGGTGAATGTTTCCTTTCTTTTTTACTTTCATCTTTAACTTTCCAGAAATAGGACAGTATCCCTCCGTGGGCTTTAACTGCTTCGTCCTCCATGGCGTACCAACTCTCCCTATGAGCTTGATTACTAAGAGTAATCAGGATGTGTTGAAGGCAAATTGCCTGGTATTGTTCCATGACATCGGGCATCCCAAGCCCTCCCCGTCGTCTATTCTTGGCCAGAAGCTGTAGACTTAATCTGGGTTTTTCCCCAGACTATATAAAATTGGAAAGACAAGATTGCATTAGCTTAGCCAGCTTAAGGGGATCTTTAGAGGTACCTTACGGAAAATATAGGTCAGTTTAGGCATTATGTACGACCTTATTGTATTAATTTTACCGCTCCAAGATATTTCAAGGTTTTTCCATTTTTTCAGATTATCGTTGATTTCTCTGAGCATGGGCATGATATTCATTTCCATCATACTGAAGGGGTTCTGCATGATCATTATGCCTAAAAATGTAAATGTTTTCTTTGACCAGTTGAAATCATATGCTGTTACTAGGTCTGCTCGAGTAGATCTATGTACGTTGGTAAATACCGCTATTGTTTTCCCTAGGTTCAGTATATAGTTAGAGAAGATACTATATTTTCTAATACACTGCATCAATTCTACTAGAGATGCCTGTGGTTCTCTGATTTTTAACAGGATGTCATCTGCGTATAACATAATTTTCAGAGAATTCTTTTTAGTTTGGAAGCCCATGATCTTAGTGTTATCTCTTATACAATTAGCTAGTGGTTCCATAGTAAGCACGTATAAGAGGGGCGAAAGTGGGCAGCCCTGTCTGGTTCCGTTATTTATTTTGTACCATTGGGATTGGATCCCCTGTCCAGTGATTCTGCCCAGAGGAGCCGAATATAGGGCCATAATTGCCCTTTTGATTTTACCCAAAAATCCCAAGGCGTCTAGAGTTGCTTCTATGAAGTTTCATCCCACCCTATTAAAAGCATTTTCGGCATCTAGTGAAGGAGTAAGGGTGGGGGCCTTCTCTCGCTGAATTTTTTCATAGAGATTAATTAATCTGCGGATATGGCTCAAGGCGGAACGGCTTGGTATGAAACCGACCTGGTCTTTATGCACCAGTTGGGCTATCACTTCTTGATTCTTTCTGCAATGATCCCTGAGTATAGTTTCGAGTCTACGTTCAATAATGAAATTGGTCTGTAGTTAGTGACCTCCTCCGGTGCCTTCCCTTGTTTCAGAATGGTCACGATGTTAGCCATGAGAATTTCTTCAGGGATGGCCCCTTTGTCCATAAATTCGTTAAACATATTTTTCAGGTCCTAGCAAAAAGAATCTTTATAAATTTTATAGAAGACATTATCATACCCATCTGGACCCGGGGCTTTTTTCTTTTTTAATCTTTCTATCCCTAACTTTACTTCCTCTGCGGAGACCGGTTGATTCATAATTTCCAGCTGTTCTTGTGAGAGCTGGTTCATTTTTTTGTCTTTAAAAAATTCATGGGCATTTTCATTCTCTGCTGTTTTTGGCAGATTATATAACTCTGTAATACTGGGTGAATGCTTGACCAATTTTGTCAGGACTAAGTCTAGTCTTGCGCCCGTAGATGATTTTCGAAATCCTGTTTCTCATTCTTTTATTTTTTAGTTTTTTTGTTAAGATACTATCTGGTTGGTTGCTCATGTAGTACCAGTGAGAGTTAAGTATCTCCAGATTCCTGTTTACCCTGTTGATGAGCTGTTCGTTAACCCTGTTCTGTAAATCTTGGATAATATTGGTGGATTCCTTGGTGGGCATTAGCTTGTTAAGGTGGGACTGCTTAGCCAGCTTTATATATAATTCTGATAGCTTAAGATCCCTCTTTTTTTTTTTCTTGACTACCCAGCTTGATTAGGTGTCCTCTGATAACGCATTTTAGTGTGCACCAGAGAGTAGATGTGAGATCTCTTCACTTTTGTTTTCTTTGAGAAAGTTCTCCACCGCTCCTTGTATTTATTTCCTGTTAGGTTCTGTTGTCAATAGGGTGTTGTTAATTTTCCAGTCAGCTTGAACATTTTTTTGCCCCTCCTTTCAGAACCATAATGAGTGCACTGTGGTCCGACCAGGTAATGTCCTGAATAAGTACCTTGGTAATTTGAGAAGTTAGACCACGGCTGACCAGCACCAAATCAATCCTGGAGTAGGAGTTACATGTCTTAGAGAAACATGTAAAATCCCTCTCTCCAGGATGGAAGATTCGCTAGGCATCATATAGCTCCGCCTTCTCCATCAGAACTCGCAGTCTCCTTGAGGTATTCTGGGCATTCCTGTCTGGACCTAATCCTTGCATTTTTTTTCTGTCCAGTTCGGGATCCATAACCATGTTAAAGTCCCCCAGTAGTATTACTGTCCCCTGTTTGATTCTCTCGACCTTGGACATCAGTTTAGAAATAAACTTAACAGGTGAACAGTTTGGCGCATAGGGTGTATGTTTCTCCTTCAATTTCCCCGATCACCAGTATGAATCTACCCTCCGGATCTTTTTTTGAGTATCTTACGTTCAAACGTATATTCTTGGAGAAGAGGATCGCTACGCCCGTTTTTTTTCCATCTCCAAAGATGCAGCCAAAATTGTTGGGAAGTAGCCCGATTTTAATCTTGGTCCTTCCTTGGTGGTCCAATGGGTCTCCTGTTTTCCCATTATGTCTATCTGTTCTTTTTTAAGAAAATTAATTAGTAGGGACCTTTTCTGTTGAGAGTTAAACCCGCGAACATTAAATGAGGCAACTCTAACCATGGTCTATTAGATGGAATTCATATCTCTTATTCCTCCCCAGAAGAATCTTTTTCTGTTGAATCATCTTTTTAACATACACACGTCTACATAAAACATAACCCCCCCCCCCCCCCCCACCACCACCCCCACCTCGGCAGCTGCCCGGGTGATAATAACTGAGCTACGGCAAAACTTTGCCCAGCTCGGAAAATGTAATTCATCTAAAATGAATTTAGGAGCTAGGGATTAGCTGAGAGGCCTTCCTGCTATAGCCTTATCAGCCAACTTCTAGGCTGGGGATACAGAAGGAAAGTGAAGAGGACGAGGAGAGAAGAAAGAGGGAGAAAAAAAAAAACTAATTCCTATCATAGTGACGTGTTTTTATTAATCCTTATCTTTTATTTATCAGCATACCTTCTCTCAAATTATGCCTTACTGTAAAAGTAAGAGGAAAAAGTGGGCAGAGAAAAAAAAAAAAAAACTATCATAGTGATGTGTCTTTATTACTGCTTATCTTTTATTTATTAGCTACTGTCTCTCAAACTATACCTTAGAGTAAAAGTAAGGGAGAAAAGAAAAAAAAAAAAACTAATTCCTATCATAGTGATGTGTTTTTATTAATCCTTATCTTTTGTTTATCCACGTGCCTTCTCTCAAGCTATGCCTTAATATACAAGTGAGAGGAACATGTAAGAGGAAGAGAAGAAAAAAAAAAACCTATCATAGTGACGTGTCTTTATTACTGCTTATCATTTATTTATCAGCTACTTTCTCTCAAACTATCCCTTAGTGTCAAAGTGAGGGAGAAAAAAAAAACCCTATCACAGTGACGTGTTTTTATTACTGCTTATCTTTTATTTATCAGCTACTATCTCGCAAACTATACCTTAGTGTCAAAGTGAGGGAGAAAAAAAAAAAACTAATTCCTATCATAGTGATGTGTTTTTATTAATCCTTAAATTTTCTTTATCCACATGCCTTCTCTCAAGCAATGCCTTAATGTAAAAGTGAGAGGAACAAGTAAAAGGGGGGGGGGGGGGGGAGAAACTAATTCCTATCATAGTGATGTGTTTTTATTAATCCTTATCTTTTCTTTATCCGCGTGCCTTCTCTCAAGCTATGTCTTAATGTAAAAGTGAGAGGAACAAGTAAGAGAAAGGGGGAAAAAAATCCTATCATGGTAAAGTGTCTTTATTAAACCTTATCATCTATTTTTTATCAACTACCATTCTCTCAAACTGAGCCTTAGTGTAAAAAGTGAGAGAGAAAGAAAAAAAAAAAATAGAAAATCGTGTGTTAGTTAATGTATCCTTATTTAAATCAATTATCTTTTGTTTGTCGAGATACCATCTCTTCAACTATGCCTGTGTGTGCACCGTTAGAGAGAAAAGAAAAAAAAAATTAAGAGAACAAGACCCGTTTTACTCCTCCCTCCTCACTGTGTTCCTTATTTTAAACCCTTATCCCCCAGCCAGTTTTTAAATTTTTCCGTGGTTTCAAATGGCAGTAATTGCGCCTCATAGGACACTAGGATTTTACAGGGATAGCCCCACCTGTACGTTATGTTATTTGCTCTCAGCACCGCTGATGTTGTTGCAATTTTCTTTCTTTGAGAGCGCGTGAAAAAGGATAGGTCTGGGAAGATAGCTATTCCTTCAAAGGGTTCCTCTAGTCGTCTCTCTCTCTTGTGCTTCAAGATACTCTCCTTTACTTTGTACGAAGCACAACAGATCATGACATCTCTAGGTATATGAGATGGAAGATTTGGAGGTCTATAGGCCCTATGACATCTCTCCAACGGGGAATTTAGACCCTCATCGCTAATTCCCAACTTGTTCAGGAATTCAAGAACAAGATTTTTCTAGATTCTCACTAGCGATATTCTCTGGGATGTTCTTGAGTCTAAGGTTATTCCTCCTTGACCTATCCTCAAGATCAGACAGCTTTTGTTCCAGCACCAGGTTTTTATTGGACAGTTGCTATTGATGCTCTAGCATTGTTAGGGACTGGAGATTAAGATCTTCTATTTTTTCTGCATTAACCCTAATTTTTTGGGCACAATATAGGATATCTTTCTTAAGACTCCCGATATTACTTTCAATCTCTCCCTTAATACGCTCAAACTGGGCGTCTAGGGAAGATGTAAGCGTGTCCTGTGTTATGGGAGTCTGTGAGAGCAGGATTTGCGGATTTGGGGATACACTAGATTCATTTGCAACTGGGCCATTATTGCCGTCCTCTCCTCCTGAGATATCCGTCTCCTGTATCATTAATTGGGGTGAAAAGAAAGACAAGCGTTTTTCTATTTTATTCTCAGATCTTTCTGCTTTTTTGTTCACTGGACATGTGCATTCGTTTTCGGACGAATGCATTTTCGTCCGAAAATAGCATTTTCGTTCATTCGTTTGAAAAACGAATAACGAAAATGCTAAGCTAACGAAAGCCGAATGAACGAATGGTTAATAAACAAAAATCATTCTTTCATTCGTCCATTCGTAGTACTATTGGCATTCTATAAGCCGGAATAGAGTCGGTTTATAGAATACAATAGCATTACACATACATAGTACATTCCATAAACCGACATAATGAACGACTTTCGGTTTATGGAATCATGTAAGTCTATTGGGATTCTATAAACCGACTCTATTTCGGTTTATAGTAATGCCAATACTATAGCACAAATGGACGAATGATTTTCGTTTATATTAAAACATTCGTTCATTCGTTCAACTTCTTAGATTTCTATAAACCGAAACATAGTCCCCATTCATACATTTTTATGAATGGGAACTCTAGTTTGGTTTATAGAAAGCCCATAGTATTACATGTATTCCATAAGCCGAAAGTCTATAAACCGAATGTTCGGTTTATAGACTTTCGGCTTATGGAATACATGTAATCCTATTGCTATTCTATAAACCGAACGTTCGGTTTATAGAATAGCAGTAGGATTACATGTATTCCATAAGCCGAAAGTCTATAAACCGAACATTCGGTTTATAGACTTTCGGCTTATGGAATACATATAATCCTATTGCTATTCTATAAACCGAACGTTCGGTTTATAGAATAGCAATAGGATTACATGTATTCCATAAACCCAAAGTCTATAAACCGAACGTTCGGTTTATAGACTTTCGTCATTTGGAATGAATGTAATAGTACTATTGGCTTTCTCTACACAGAGACAGAGTCTCCATTAATAAAAAATTATGAATGGAGACTCTGTCTCTGTTTAGCGAAAGCCAATAGTACCATTACATGCATTCCAAATGACGAAAGTCTATAAACCGATCGTTCGGTTTATAGGCTTTCGGTTTATGGAATACATTTAATCCTATTGCTATTCTATAAACCGAACGTTCGGTTTATAGAATAACAGTAGGATTACATGTATTCCATAAGCCGAAAGTCTATAAACCGAACGTTGAAAGTGTAGAATGGATGGTTGAATGGTTGAATGTACCGCCTGACCCCAGACCCAGCCGCTTCGGCTACTAGCGCAAGCACAGCTCGTCTCGAGTCCTGAAGACTCTGTAAACACGGAGATTGTCACGGACTGCCGTTTCCTAGTTGTGCCTCTCCTTCATCCCAGCTCCAGAACCCGCGAGAATGTGCGACGTGTCACGTCATTGCTCCACCCCCCATCCGAGACAGAAACATTAACTAAGACCCACCAGACCTATTATTCGAAGATGAACTGATAGAGAATACCTTTTTTTTTTGTTTTCCTTTTCTTCCTTGTGCCGAGATAAATACCTGTGGGATGTGATCACAGGGACTAAGCGACTTTTGTGCATAACAATAGATATGACATATTGAGATGATATTACCACTTGGGTTTTAGTGATATATAGTATTCAAATTTCAAGGTGGACGCATTGATAAATTGGGCTAATTAGTTAGGGATCATATAGGGTATAAGAGTGATGAGAGTATTTCACTGTCTCTTAATTGTAACCCGACTTATTTATTTTTTTTTCCTTTTTCTCACAGATGTTTGAAATGGGTTAATTAATGAGGGACTATACAATGTATAAGAGTGATAAAAACTATCGTATTGTATATATTAATCTTGTTTTTTTTTGTTTGTTTTTTTTTTCTCTCTGAGTTAAACACTATTGTGCACCTAAGATAGTGATTAAGTTATATAGGACAATAATATTAGAGATGTTATAATGAGAAGATTAATTCACAGGGGGTTGTGGGCTATTGAATACTTTAAGATTGAAATAATACAGAGTACTGTTGGATAAAATGGGTGAATCAATGAAGGAACATACACTGTACAAGAATAATAAGATACATTTTTTAAGTCTTTTACCCCCCCCCCCCCCCCCCCCCTTTGGCAATATGGGGTATTTATCACAAGGACCAATTTACGTTTGAATATAATAATAGTTTATATCGAGAAGACTTTCTCCCACAGGCGTTATTGTGGTTTTCAAGTATGGAAAGCCTTAGGAGCATATTTGGATAAAACGGGTTAATGAATTAATGGATTATATATGGTATCAGAACAATAAGAGTCTCTTTAATATTTCCTCAATGTGTTTGTTTTTTTACCCTCCCCTTTTTGACTATATTAAGAGGGATCATATAATTAGAAGACTTACTCACAGGGCTTTTGGGGTACTTAGCATTGTAAATCTTAAGGAGTATGGCTAAAAGGGGCTCATTAACAAGGGAATATACATTTATTAGATGGATAGGAGTACTTTTTAAAAAAAAATTAATTGTGTCTTTTTTATATATATATATATATTTTTTTTTTTGTGTGTGTGTGTGTTATATACAAGGTGAGTCAAACACTAATGTGCACTTAATATAATGACTAATGTACAATGATAATAATTTTAGAGATTTTATAATGAGAAAATTAACTCCCAGAGGTTTTTGTGTTATATCTTAACATTGAAATAAAAGGAGTGCTGTGGGATTAAATGGGTTAAGTAATGAGGGAACATACACTGCTAAAGAGTAATAAGAGTACAGTATTCACATTTTTTTTTCTCCTTCCCTTTTTTGACTATATTAAGAGAGATCACATAATTAGAAGACTTACTCACAGGGTTTTTTGGGGTATTCAGTATTGTAAATCTTAAGGAGTATGGCTAACAGGGGCTAATTGACAAGTGAATATATAATTTATTAGACTGATAAGAGTACTTTTTTTTTTTTTAATTGTGTTTTTTTTTTCCCCTTTTCTCCTTCAGCCCATCTATGGGAAGGGTTACCCCACTTTCGGATCCAGATTGCTATTGATTAATGAATGGCAAAACAACTCTGTAGAGGGAAGGGATTCCCCTGCAGATTTGTGAACTCCAGCACGGGCTGGAGAACACAATACTGTTTTTTGTTGGTGTTTTTTTGTAGAATGTTGTTATTGTTTATTTGTGTGGACTCTACAGTTTTGCCGTGGGAGAAGAATAGCGTATATATGGATGTATTTGGGATGACAAAATGCTTAAGATATGTACCCTTAATTTCCATGGGCTAAACTCCCCCAATTAAAGATCCCTGCTATTGCAGAGATTGAAGAAAGGTAAAATTGATGTATGCTGCATACAGGAAACACACTGGAGGATCTTTGATAAAATAAAAATTGAAACCCGTAGATTTCCTCTTTCCATAGCAGCCTCCCTACATGAGAAAAAAAAGAGGGTTAGCAATCCTCTTCTCTAAAGAAACAGAAATAAGCCTCAAACATGTGGAGAAGGATCACGAGGGAAGACATATAATAGCTGTGGGGGTCTTTAATGGAAGACTTCTTACCTTGGTTAATGTCTACGTTCCAAATACATCACCAGTCAGATATATCTCAGGGTTATATGATAGGATTCAAAAAGTAAAACAAGGGCCGTTGATTTGGATTGGAGACTATAATTGTATTCTAGACCCGCAGCTTGATAAGAAGATGTTCTCAGGAAATAATAGAGATAGACAAGTTTTCCATAATGCAAAAAGTTTTAAAACATTGTTGAAAACGAATACCCTCTACGACAAATGGAGGATTATGCACACCACGGAGAGGACTACACATGTTTCTCGAAAACACATTATTCATATTCCAGGATAGATCTTTGTGTGGGGGATATTGGTCTAGCCCAACAGGTAAAGAAAATTGATATTAATGCAATCACTTGGTCAGACCATAATATGGTAGTAATGGAATTAAAAGAACAGTTTCAAAAAGTTAGCTCAGATTGGAGACTAAATCCTAACCTGTTCAGAGCGAAAAAGACATACCGTATTTGCTCGAAAATATAAGACGACCCTGATTATAAGACGACCCCCCAAACAATGGATATTCCTTTAGGAAAAAAACTAATTGTCAGACATCTCCCAGCTGCCCAAATATCCCTGGTGGCTAGTGGAGGCAGCTGGAGGATGTGTGCACGAAACGCGCAGACATCCTCCGCTGCTGCCCGGCACTTCCATCGGGACTTTTATGCAGGGGATCTGGATCCCAGTCTTATAATCTGACCTCGATTTGAAGTTAGATAATAAGACGACCTCGAATATAAGACGATGGGTCTTTTTCAGAGCATTTGCTCTGAAAAAAACCTTGTCTTATATTCGAGCATATACATATAAAAGAAAAAACAAGAGATTATTTTTGGGAAAATTATATTTAAGACATGGAGGTTAAAACTCTGTGGTGTGCATATAAAGCGGTCACCCGAGGCTACTTGATAGAGATGGGGGCAAGGGCGAAAAAGAAAGCAGGTGAAAAACTAACTGATCAATATATCTCCCTATTTCACTGGGAAGTATTAAATAAACAGCAACCAAGTAGGCAGGTGACAGAGAAGATAGCACAAATTAAGTCAAATATCAATAAAATCCTGATGGATAGGATCAATAAGACATTGACTGCACTAAAAACAAACTGGTACTATAAGGGAAATCGGGAAGATGTGTTCTGACAAATTTACTGAAGGCTAAAAGAGCAGATAAACTTATAAAGAGACTGGTGGTAAATGGCAAAACACTCCTCTCTCCGGAGGAGATAGGACAGGCCTTTAATACATTCTACCAGGCTCTCTACGATCTGCAAAATAATAGTAACCCAAACGAGATAAGAGAGCATCTGAGGCGGCTGGAGCCACCAAAACCCCCTCCCGAGGCCATAGACAGACTAAACGAACCAATCACACTAAGGGAAGTCCTAGACCGAATTAAGTCACAAAAAACAAGGAAGGCCCCAGGACTGGATGGTTTCGGAGGCATATTTTATAAAATCCTCAGCAAGTGGCCTCAGTACTAGTTAGACTCTTTAATAGCTTCATGACAACAGGAGTAATGCCAGAGGAGATGTTACTAGGGAATATTATCCCTATTTTAAAACAGGGCAAAGACCCAGAGGAACTGACTACTTATAGGCCCATTTCACTCTTGAACTCGGTTGCAGTTGGGGATATATGAGGAAGACACTGTCAATGTTTGGCCTGGTAGGGAATATCGGGTAAGTGGTGGAGGCTCTATACTCCACACCCAAAGGTAGAATGGCGGGTTCGGGAGTGAGGTCACAATGGTTCGCCATTTCGAACGGTACTAGACAGGGCTGCCCCCAGAGGCATTGCTAGGTTTCCAAAATATATGGGGCTATAGCCCATAAGACTTTTTTTCAATGGAACCATACAGGCACTTACCAATATATGTTCACCGTTCTAAGCTTCATGCCTGTTTTGTAATTTAGGAGCCTTCGCAGGGCTGGCCCTTTAATAAGGCAGAGTGGGGCAGCTGCCCCAGGCAGCACCCTGGCAGGGGCGGCACTTTGCTGCACTATGCAGCGGTCTTTTTCTTTTTTTTTTCTGTGTCCAGGGGAGCTTGATTGAAGGAGGTCTCAGCCAATCAGGTGAGACTTCTCAACTCTCCTGATCGGCTGAGAGTTCAGAAGCCTCCCGTGATTGGCTGAGACCTCCTTCACATGGAGCTCAAAGCAAAGAGATGACTGCAGCAGGTAAGTTAAAAACTGACAGTGTGTGAGTGTGTGTGTGTCAGTGTGAGTGTGTGTGTCAGTGTGAGTGTCAGTGTGAGTATGTGTGTCAGTGTGAGTGAGTGTGTGCATGTCAGTGTGAGTGTGTGCATGTCAGTGTGAGTGTGTGTGTGTCCATGTCACTGTGAGTGAGAGTGTGTGTATGTCAGTGTGAGTGAGTGTGTGTATGTCCATGTGAGTGAAAGTGTGTGTGTCAGTGAGAGTATGTGTATGTGAGTGTGTGTGTGTGTGTCAGTGTGAGTGTGTGTGTCCGTGTGAGTGTCAGCATGAGTGTCAGTGTGCATGTTAGTGTGAGTGAGTGTGTGCATGTCAGTGTGAGCGTGTGTGTGTGCATGTCAGTGTGAGTGTGTGTATATGTCAGTGAGAGTGTGTGTGTCAGTGTCTGAGTGCCGAGATATCACGGAAGATGAATAAAGATCCGGCTGCAGCAGATATGTCCCCCTCCCCTAATGAGGTGAAGCCGAAGGGAAGGGGGACACATTAAAATATTTACTGTCTCTTAAAAATAAAAAAAAACATGCTGACTGGCATGTTACTGGTTGTGTATGTTTTGTGTGTGTATGTATGTAACTGGCTGTGTGTGTGTGTGTGTGTGTGTATGTAACTGGCTGTGTGTGCGTGTGTGTATGTATGTAACTGGAAGTGTGTGCCTCTGTGTGTATACATGTAACTGGCTGTCTGTGAATATGTATGTAACTGGCTGTGTATGTGTTGTGTGTGAATATGTATGTAAATGGCTGTGTATGTGTTGTGAGTGTATTATGTAAGTGGCTGTGTATGTGTTGTATGTGAATATGTATGTAACTGGCTGTGTTTGTGTTGTGTGTATATGTATGTAACTGGCTGTGTATGTGTTGTATGTGAATATGTATGGAACTGGCTGTGTATGTGTTTTATGTGAATATGTATGGAACTGGCTGTGTATGTGACGTGTAGGACACATCAAGGAATTACATTTTTCTTTAAAAAAAAGAAAAGTAAATTCTCTGAAGGAGGTAATAAGAATGATAGAAAATTATAGTTTTCTGTCTAACTACAAGCTCAATAACACTAAATCTATTGCCCTCCTGATTAACATAAGCAAGAGAGATAAACAGGAGATAGGGGGATACGGTTTTAGATGGGTGGTAGGCCCACTAACATATTTGGGTATTGAAATTGTGACCGAGCCAAAACTCTGGATTGAGATAAACATCCTGTCTTTTAAAAAAGGGATGAATCTCACTTTTAAAAGATGGAAAGGGTTATATATATATTGGTAGGGAAGAGTTTCGTCAGCCAAGGCATATGTACTACCAAAATTAATATATCTATTGAGACTGATCCCTTTCCAAGTCCCACCAAGTTAGTTGGCAATGATATATAGATATATATGGGCCTCTAAGAGACCAAGACTCTAAGAGACAAAGACCAAGACAAAATACAACTCCTGATAAAAAAGAAGGGGGCCTAGCAATCCCAAATATTAACGAGTATGCCCAGGCAGCGCTATTGCAGCCCCCGGAGACGCCTAGGTGCAGGAGGGCCTTGACAGCTTGTGCTGTAGCAAGGCTGCACACATTGGTGGTAAGGTTTTATGGGAGGAGTTTGGGGAGGGGATCAGAGGATATTTAAGGCTGAACAATAGGGAAAATCTCCATAACTTTTTTGGCATCCCAGAATTTTCTGCTAGCTTCTGTCTCCCTATTTTCTCCCTTCTTCTGTTTCAGGATGGATTCGTTGCTGGAAAGGCTCCTGGCTGGGATCTGCGAAGCTGCAAGGAATAAAGGACCTGGATGGGTGAGAGAACAACTTGGACATCTGGTTCCAGTACCTGATCCTGCTGCACGCCCGGTGATGAGGACTCGTCCACCCCAGAGACTCAGCCTTGAATCCCCTGCACGAGGAAGGATGGCTGCGAATGATGGGACCTCAGGAGGAGCAGCACGTGGCCGACTGGTGGACCGGGAGAAGGCCTCCGGAAGCGGGACAGGAGCAGCGGCCCGACGAAGAGGAAAGGGTCCCAGCGCGGCATCGGAGGCCGCAGGGGACCAAGCCCCAGGCCTGAAGAGGACCGGAGATCTGTTGGTGGCATCCGGAGGATCGAGGCCTACCGGAAGTGGAAGGAGCGGCGCGGTGGATCAACGGAGGCCGGCGTGCCTTGATCAGGTGACCAATTCCCGGTCAGGTGGTGGAGTGGACCACGTGGAGGGACAGGGAAGCCCCACAGAGGTAGTGGTGGACGACGGGGATCGGGTAAGGACGCGGCCACGTGGGGCAAGGATGCAGACCGAGGTAGGCCCAGAGGGGGAAGCAAGATAGGCCCCGACGGCAGGAAGGACAGTTCGTGGCCCAGGGGGAAGAGGATGGTGCCGGGGAGATGCAGCAGTATGTGCCAGGAGAAGGGATTTCGTAGACGGGCCCAGGAGGGTGCAGACGGGACAGCCGTGAGGGATGCTGGGTATAGGCCTTCTGGAGTTGTGGATTGCTAAGGGATGAGGATGTTACAGGAATGCCGGACGGCGCTGGAGAAGGGCCTGGCCTCAGGGGACCAAGCCCCGGGCAGAAGACTGGATGGAGGTCTGTCGGACACAGGCTGGAGCAGTGACGGGGCCGAGGCTGCTGAAGCTGGCCAGGAGGCTAGGAGGGAAGTCAAGATGGGGCCCACCGTACGGGCCGGCGAGGTTGAGGATGCCAGACCGGAAGGTTCCGCAGGAGCACGGGCGTCTGCAGCAAGTCCAGGTCAGGACCGTGGGCGTACGGCTCCAGGATCCAGGAGGACCGGGATGTCGGGAATGGGAACCAAAGGCAAGTGACTAGGGACGCCATCCCGACCCAGAGGAGCATGGGTCAGAGACAGGAGTCAAGCGTTAGGGGCAGCAGACGGGAGGGGGATAGGGGCAGGTCTCCCAGGGGTGGCACTAGTTATTCAAGCAGGATTAGCCCGGGTAGGGTTAGTTGGTGCCACGGCCCGACAGGTAGGGAGTCTGGCAGCTGTAGCAGCGCAGAGAGGAGCAGGTCTCCGGCCAGGTTCGATAGAGGCCATGGCAGCGGGCATTCACATCGCAGTAGGATCCCCCGGTCTCGCAGCATCAGTCCTGCAGGCTCATCCTCCAGGGAGCGCATCAGGAGATATAGGGCCCCTCATTCTTCTTCGGCCGCCCATCCGAGTAATTTTAGATCCCGTTCCAGGGATAGGCATACCAGGAGTGGAGTTGCTAGGGGCCACCAAGGGGAGCGTTCCAGGCAGCGAGGCAAGGAAAGGGATAGAGTGACAAATTCTACAGCAGCACTCCCCAAAGTTGTTTCCCATTCCAGGAAAATCGGAGAGGACGACAGGTATCAAGATGCCCAAGGATCGAGCGGGGCTACAGCCGGTGGAGCAGTTCCCGAAAAGGATGCATCGGGGAGTTCGGATCCGAAGTCTGGGACGGCTGGTGGAACTACCAGTGAGGGTGCTATTATTTTACACACAACACACAAGGGCCTCGACGGGGCCATGGGGGATGGGATTTTGATGGCAGGGTTACAGGCCTTTTTAAATTCTTGGTCAGAAGGTCAGAAAAGAGCAGAGCCGCCGTCGGCTGCAGCAGCGTGGGTTGCATCTAGCGCAGGGAGTGGAAAAGGCGTGATGGAAAAAGGTGACATGGGGGAGGTCGCGGGAACAACAGAGGGGTTGAGGAGGCAACAGGAAAGGTCGGTGGCGAGGAATTGCGTGAAGGGATACCAGATGCGGCAGTTCATAATTCATATCTGTCATATTCGGGCCCCTTGGGGGCGCATTTAAAAATAGAGACGAAAGGAAAAATTTTGAAGGGGGAATACTTGGAGTTGTTTTCTTTGCTTCCTCTGGAGGAGTCGGTCGACTTGAAGGAGGATGTGTAAAAAGAGGACAGGGCAAAGAAGGAGGAGGAAGAGAGAAAGAAGAGATACAGGAAGCTTCCCAAGACCTTTGGGAATTGGTTGAGGGCCTTCTGTATACTAGGTAGTGTGGTGAGTCAGAGGGCGCCGGAGAAGTGTTCGGCGCTGTTCTCATACTTGGACGGGATTTGGGATGCATACAGGGTGTATGGAGGACTGGCGTGGTGGCGGTATTACGAACAGTTTCATCAGCGCCTGGCTGCCAATCCCACAATGAGGTGGGATCAAATGGACATCACACTTTGGCTTAAACTTATGTTGGCGCAAAAATCGGCGCCCTTTCAGGGAGGGGCCCGGTGCGGGAACATCAAGTTCTTCACAGGCCTCTGGAAAAAAGGGTTGCTGCTGGCTGTTTAACGACAGTCAGTGAAAATGGGGCAGTTCATGCCATAGCTACTCAAAGTGTTTCAAGAAAGGAAAGTCTGGAGGAGCAACCGGGGCATTGGGGGCAAAAGGGGAACTCTCCAGTGAGCAGAAGCGCGATGCTGCCGTGGCTAAAACGCTACGGTAAGATTGAAGACGTGTGGTTCCTGGATGAGGGGTTTGACAAAGGGTTTCGTATTCCTTTCGTGCCCAAAGGTGCGGTAGTGTCAAGACGAAATCTTAAATCGGTACAATCCTTTCCAGAGGTTGTAGGGGAAAAGTTGATGAAAGAGGTGAACTTAGGGAGGATGGCGGGCCCCTTCGTGGACCCTCCGCTGCCTAATTTACGTGTCTCCCCTTTGGGGGTGGTTCCCAAGAAGGAGACAGGTAAATTTCAGTTGATACATCACCTGTCATACCCGAAAGGCGTGTCGGTGAATTATGACATAGACCGTGAACTGTGTTTGGTATCCTATACGTCATTCGATAGGGCAATTGACGTGGTTAGATCTGCAGGCCCTGGGGCTCTGTTAGCCAAGGTGGACATAGAGGCGGCATTCCGGCTTTTGCCAGTGCACCCTGATTGCCATCATTTGCTGGGGTGCTGGTTCCAGGATAGGTTTTTTGTGGACTTGTGCTTACCAATGGGTTGCTCTATCTCCTGCGCCTACTTCGAGAAGTTCAGCACTTTTCTGGAGTGGTTGGTTAAGCAGGAATCGGGAGTTGGAACATTAGTACACTACTTAGACGACTTCCTATGCGTGGGGCCGGAGGCTTCGTCAGATTGCACCCATCTACTGAGGACTATGCAATTAGTTGCAAAATCCTTTGGTGTCCCCTTAGCTGCAGAAAAGACGGAAAGCCCAACCACCCGGCTTAGTTTCTTGGGCTTGGAAATTGACACAGTTAAAGGGATATGTCGGTTATAGACATGTGCAAAACTAAAATTTTCGTTTCGTTTTCGTCCATTCGGACGAAAATGTTATTTATTTCGTCTAAAACGAATTTCGTTCATTAGTGCATTCGTTTCAGACGAAATTCGTTCATTATTTTCGTTTCGTTAATTTTTTTCGTTCGTTTTATAGAATACAATGTAATACTATTGGCTTTCTATAAACCGAACGAGAGCCCCATTCATAAGAAATTCTTATTTCGGTTTGTATAAACCGACTTTCGGTTTATAGAATAGCCATAGGATTACATGTATTACATAAGCCGAAAGTCTATAAACCGAAAGTCGTTCGGTTTATAGGCTGTCGGCATTTAACTAATAAGAGACAGAGTCTCCATTCATAAAATTATGAATGGAGACTTTGTCTCCGTGTAGTAAAATGCCGACAGCCTATAAACCGAACGTTCGGTTTATAGGCTGTGGGCATTTTACTACACGGAGACAAAGTCTCCATTCATAATTTTATGAATGGAGACTCTGTCTCCGTGTAGTAAAATGCCGACAGCCTATAAACCGAACGTTCGGTTTATAGGCTGTCGGCTTATGGAATACATGTATTCCTATTGCTATTCTATAAACCGAACGACTTTCGGTTTATAGAATAGCCATAGGTTTACATGTATTACATAAGCCGAAAGTCTATAAACCGAAAGTCGTTCGGTTTATAGGCTGTCGGCATTTAACTAATAAGAGACAGAGTCTCCATTCATAAAATTATGAATGGAGACTTTGTCTCCGTGTAGTAAAATGCCGACAGCCTATAAACCGAACGTTCGGTTTATAGGCTGTGGGCATTTTACTACACGGAGACAAAGTCTCCATTCATAATTTTATGAATGGAGACTCTGTCTCCGTGTAGTAAAATGCCGACAGCCTATAAACCGAACGTTCGGTTTATAGGCTGTCGGCTTATGGAATACATGTATTCCTATTGCTATTCTATAAACCGAACGACTTTCGGTTTATAGAATAGCCATAGGTTTACATGTATTACATAAGCCGAAAGTCTATAAACCGAAAGTCGTTCGGTTTATAGGCTGTCGGCATTTAACTAATAAGAGACTGAGTCTCCATTCATAAAATTATGAATGGAGACTTTGTCTCCGTGTAGTAAAATGCCGACAGCCTATAAACCGAACGTTCGGTTTATAGGCTGTGGGCATTTTACTACACGGAGACAAAGTCTCCATTCATAATTTTATGAATGGAGACTCTGTCTCCGTGTAGTAAAATGCCGACAGCCTATAAACCGAACGTTCGGTTTATAGGCTGTCGGCTTATGGAATACATGTATTCCTATTGCTATTCTATAAACCGAACGACTTTCGGTTTATAGAATAGCCATAGGTTTACATGTATTACATAAGCCGAAAGTCTATAAACCGAAAGTCGTTCGGTTTATAGGCTGTCGGCATTTAACTAATAAGAGACAGAGTCTCCATTCATAAAATTATGAATGGAGACTTTGTCTCCGTGTAGTAAAATGCCGAAAGCCTATAAACCGAACGATCCGTTTATAGACTTTCGGCTTATATAATACATGTAATCCTATGGCTATTCTATAAACCGAACGTTCGGTTTATAGAATAGCAATAGGAATACATGTATTCCATAAGCCGACAGCCTATAAACCGAACGTTCGGTTTATAGGCTGTGGGCATTTTACTACACGGAGACAAAGTCTCCATTCATAATTTTATGAATGGAGACTCTGTCTCCGTATAGTTAAATGCCGGCTTTTAACTATACGGAGACAAAGTCTCCATTTATAATTTTATGAATGGAGACTCTGTCTCCGTATAGTTAAATGCCGGTGTTCTGACAAATTTCTGGAGCAAATTCTCCTGCGCAATCGCAGGAGAATTTGCTCACTGCGCATGCGCATAAAGTTACAGCTGATAACTCAGCTGTAACTTTGTGACCACCGCGCATGCGCCAGCTGCGCAACCCACCTCCCGCCCCCTCACACCCCCTGCACACCCCTTCTTACCAGATCATCGACCACAGCGATACACAGCGCATGCGCACGCCTATCCAGCCGTTTGGGAATGTGCGCGTCCGTTGTTGTGTTCTTAAGGTGGTAAGTAACATGGGGCGTCGGGACATAAGGGGGCAAGCATCCTGGTGAGGGCTGCCTCATCTTGATGGGATTTGTGATCCTCCTGCTGCATCAATAATACAGCAGGAGGATCACAAATCCCATCAAGATGAGGCAGCCCTCACCAGGATGCTTGCCCCCTTATGTCCCGACGCCCCGTGTTACTTACCACCTTAAGAACACAACAACGGACGCGTGCATTCCCAAACGGCTGGATAGGCGTGCGCATGCGCTGTGTATCGATGTGGTCGATGATCTGGTAAGAAGGGGTGTGCGGCGGGTGTGAGGGGGGCGGGAGGTGGGTTGCGCAGCTGTCTCATGCACGGTGGTCACAAAGTTACAGCTGAGTTATCAGCTGTAACTTTATGCGCATGCGCAGTGAGCAAATTCTCCTGCGATTGCGCAGGAGAATTTGCTCCAGAAATTTGTCAGAACACCGGCATTTAACTATACGGAGACAAAGTCTCCATTTATAATTTTATGAATGGAGACTCTGTCTCCGTATAGTTAAATGCCCACAGCCTATAAACCGAACGTTCGGTTTATAGGCTGTCGGCTTTTAACTATACGTTTGTCTCCATTCATAAATTTATGAATGGAGACTCTGTCTCCGTATAGTTAAATGCTATTGTATTCTATAAACCGACTCTATTTCGGCTTATAGAATGCAATAGTACTACGAATGGACGAATGAACGAATGATTTTCCTTTATTAACCATTCGTTCATTCGGCTTTAGTTAGCTTAGCATTTTCGTTCTTCGTTTTTCGGGCGAATGGACGAAAATGCAATTTTCGGACGAAAATGCATTCGGACGAAAACGAATGCACATGTCTAGTATATATTCACATGTAAATTGCTTTTTTAATAAAAAATTATGATATAAAAAAAATCTTGTTTTTATTTCCTTTTATGTGACAAAGCTGCCTCTCTCTTTCCCTTGCCCCCAGATTTGTCGCTCTCCCCCCCTTAGTGTTGTCTCTCTCTCACCCTCCCTTTGGCTCCCCCCTCGCTCCCCTTGTGTCTGTCTCTTCCCCCCTTCCCTCCCCTTGTTTCTCTCTGCCCCCCCCCCCCCTTGTTATTCTGTCCCCCCCTCACCTGTTTCTTGCTCCCTGGTGGCTAGTGGGGGCAGCCGGGGGATGTATGCACTATACATAATAGACGGAAGTGTCGGGCAGCATGGAGGTTGTCTGCACGATTCGTGCAGACATCCCCCAGCTGCCCGATTCTCCCTGGTGGCTAGCGAGGCAGCGGTGGATGTCTGCGCGATGAGCGAGACCTCCCCTGCTGCCGCCCGGAACGACAGCCAGGACTTTTATGAGGAAGCCGGAAGTACCCAGCTTCATCATAGAAGTCCCGGCGGTCATGCCGGGCGGCAGCAGGAGAGGTCTCGCTCATCGCGCAGACATCCTCCGCTCCCTCGCTAGCCACCAGGGAGAATCGGGCAGCTGGGGGATGTCTGCACGAATCGTGCAGACAACCTCCATGCTGCCCGACACTTCCGTCTATTATGTATAGTGCATACATCCCCCGGCTGCCCCCACTAGCCACCAGGGAGCAAGAAACAGGTGAGGGGGGGACAGAATAACAAGGGGGGGGGGGGGGCAGAGAGAAACAAGGGGAGGGAAGGGGGGAAGAGACAGACACAAGGGGAGCGAGGGGGGAGCCAAAGGGAGGGTGAGAGAGAGACAACACTAAGGGGGGGAGAGCGACAAATCTGGGGGCAAGGGAAAGAGAGAGGCAGCTTTGTCACATAAAAGGAAATAAAAACAAGATTTTTTTTATATCATAATTTTTTATTAAAAAAGCAATTTACATGTGAATATATACTAGACATGTGCATTCGTTTTCGGACGAATGCATTTTCGTCCGAAAATTGCATTTTCGTCCATTCGCCCGAAAAACGAAGAACGAAAATGCTAAGCTAACTAAAGCCGAATGAACGAATGGTTAATAAAGGAAAATCATTCGTTCATTCGTCCATTCGTAGTACTATTGCATTCTATAAGCCGAAATAGAGTCGGTTTATAGAATACAATAGCATTTAACTATACGGAGACAGAGTCTCCATTCATAAAATTATAAATGGAGACTTTGTCTCCGTATAGTTAAAAGCCGGCATTTAACTATACGGAGACAGAGTCTCCATTCATAAAATTATGAATGGAGACTTTGTCTCCGTGTAGTAAAATGCCCACAGCCTATAAACCGAACGTTCGGTTTATAGGCTGTCGGCTTATGGAATACATGTATTCCTATTGCTATTCTATAAACCGAACTTTCGGTTTATAGAATAGCCATAGGATTACATGTATTACATAAGCCGAAAGTCTATAAACCGATCGTTCGGTTTATAGACTTTCGGCATTTTACTACACGGAGACAAAGTCTCCATTCATAATTTTATGAATGGAGACTCTGTCTCTGTATAGTTAAATGCCGACAGCCTATAAACCGAACGACTTTCGGTTTATAGACTTTCGGCTTATGTACTACATGTAATCCTATGGCTATTCTATAAACCGAAAGTCGTTCGGTTTATAGTTTAGCAATAGCATTACATGTATTCTATAAACCGAACGTCGTTCGTTTTAAAGACTTTCGGCTTATAGAATACTATTGGCTTTCTATAAACCGAACTAGAGTCGAGTCCCCATTCATAAGAAATTCTTATGAATGAGGAGGGACTCTAGTTAGGTTTATAGAATGCCAATAGTATTCTATAAGCCGAAAGTCTTTAAAACGAACGACGTTCGGTTTATAGAATGCATGTAATGCTATTGCTGTTCTATAAGCCGAATGTCTTTCGGCTTATAGAACAGCAATAGCATTACATGTATTCTATAAACCGAACGTCGTTTGTTTTAAAGACTTTCGGCTTATAGAATACATGCTGCTATTGGCTTTCTATAAACCGAAAGAGTCCCCATTCATACGAATAGGTCAATTGACCTATTCGTATGAATGGGAACTCAATTTCGGTTTATAGGAAGCTAATAGCATTACATGCATTCCATAAACCGAAAGTCATTCATGTCGGTTTATGGAATGTAGTACAATGCTATTGGTATTGTAAACCGACTCTATTTCGGTTTAGAATGCCAATAGCACGAATGGACGAATGGACGAATGAACGAATGATTTTCGTTTATTAACCATTCGTTCATTCGGATTTTGTTAGTTAAAATTTTCGTTATTCGTTTTTCGGACGAATGGACGAAAATGCTATTTTCGTCCGAAAATGCATTCGTCCGAAAACGAATGCACATGTCTAGTCGGTTACCTGATGATAAGCCTGTCATCTTGAGGCGGGTGCTAGCCGAGGTGTTACAGGCAAAGAAGGTCACGCTCAGGCAGATTCAGTCTGTGATTGGGAGGCTTAATTTTGCATGTCGAATTATACCAGCTGGCCGAGTGTTCCTGAGGTCGCTGTCGCGAGCGACAGTAGGAATACGAGAGAGACATCACTTTCTAAGAATGTCAAAGGCCATGAAAGCTGACCTGTTGGTATGGAGAGTTTTCCTGGAAAAATTCAACGGCCGGGCTTTTTTCCAAAAGCCGACGTCTCTACACCAACCTTGGAGCTTTATACAGATGCTTCCGGGAGTGTGGGCTTTGGGGCATACTATGGGGGTAAGTGGAGTGTGGCTGCATGGCCGGAGGAGTGGAAGTCGTCACCCTTAATGCGCAACCTGGCCTTCCTGGAATTATTTCCGTTGGTGGTGGCACTTTCCCTGTGGGGATGGTCCATGAGGGATAGACGAGTTGTCTTCTTTTCAGACAACCTGGCTGTGGTATACTCTGTTAATAAGATCTCCGCATCTTCACCTGCCGTGGTCAAGCTTCTATGGTACTTCGTATTGCTGTGCATGGAGCTTAAGTGTCATTTAGGTCAAAACATGTTCCGGGTTACCAGAATGTCATCGTGGACTCGCTTACAGTGGGAGAGATTCAGGCAGGCGGCGCCAGGGACAGAGGCCGAGGGTTACCAATGCCCGGAGGTAGTGTGGAAGCTCGGGACCGAGTGTTGCAGGGATGGGTGAAGTCGTCATTGGCCCCTGCTACGTGGACGGCTTGGCAGGAGTGGGACGATTTGGCTGTTGGGCAGGGAGGGATGCGTTAGAGGAGAATCAGTTGGACATATTATTTTGGTTTTTATTCCGGTTAGCGTTGGGGGGGACTTCCTCTGCTCAGCTGAGCGCAAAGCTGGCTGTACTGGCGTTTAGGTTCAAATTAAGGGGGCAAGAGGATATCACGAAACACTTTGTGATCCGTCAGGCTATGAAGGGCTTAAAGAGGGGCAAGGCGGTTCAGGATCACCGTCGCCCAGTATCCATGGGAGTCTTATGTAGGGTGATAGGAGTCCTAGGTGATGTTTGCACTTCGGAGTTTGAATCATTGCTTTTCAGGGCTGCCTTTTCATTGGCTTTCTTTGGAGCCTTTCGGATATCTGAGCTGGTCAGCAGCTTGCGTCAAGTGGCAGGGGGCCTTCGGTTTTGTGATGTTTCCTGCACAGCAGATCAAGTAATAATGTTGTTACGCTCATCCAAAACAGATCAATCAGAAAGAGGGACCCGAGTGGTATTATATGGGGTACAGGGCAGTGTGGCTTGCCCGGTGGTATGCCTGCAGGGATACTTGTTGGTTAGGCCTGCAGACGGAGGTTCCCTACTGGAACACAGGAGTGGAAGGTCACTTTCCAGGTTCCAATTTCTGAGGGTGTTCAGGTTGGGCTTGATTAAGTTGTGTTTGCCAGAAAAGGAGTACGGCACTCACTCCTTTTGGATAGGGGCAGCCACGGAGGCGGCGCGGTTAGGTTTAGGTGACGATGTGGTTAAGCGCATTGGTAGGTGGGAATCTAACAGGTTTAGAACTTATGTGAGGCCTCATCGGATGCTGTAAAAATTGGGTGATGTGAGCAACATGTTAGTTCCCTTCCCTCTCCTTTTCCTCTCCCTTCCTTTTTGTTTGTAGGGTCCATCTACGTGGTGTGGATAATTGGCCACTCTTACGTGTTCTGGGCTAGACGGAGGGCCGCAGTTGGGCCATCGGGCCTACGGCTGGGCTTTCCTGCAGAATTACTTCAGGTGAAGTGGTTCGGGGCCTGGGGTATGCGTTGGGCGGGGGTCTTACCCATGCTGCTGCGCTTCATTGACCGGGGGGAACGATTTAGGGTTGGTGTCACAGAGGGAGTTGGTCAAGATCATGCAGAAGGATTCACATTCTATCACGGGTTCCCGGGGTTAAAATTGTATGGTCAGAAATGGTACCAAGAGACCAATGGAGGTATGCAAGAGATTTCGGGGCAATGGAGCGCAGCAGGGGAAAGATTAATAAATTAATGTCGATTTTTGTACAGAAACAAAAAGGAGTGGTGGTCAGACATCGCACTTTGGAAGGAGATAGGAAAGGCTTGATAGCCAAGGATGTGGTGCATTTGTCTGACCTTGGTTGGGATGTGTTCCTGTTGGCAATTCAGGAAGGGGTAGAAAAGGCTCTCTTTTTATTGGATGGGGTAGCCCTTCTGTAGTGAGGAGTCACTCAGAAGGGCTTTGGCGGTAACTTGCTCCTTAGGGGGGTCTTTGGCTGGAATATCGGGAGTCAGCCATAGTTCAAATGGATTACGGGAGAGGTTCGGAGCTAAGTTGGAGCTCTTAGCCTGTTGGTGGGCTGGGCAGTAGGTCTGCCTGGCAGTGGATTCAATGGACGGTGGACCCCTGGGGAGCAAGTTGGTGTGGGACATGTTCCTTGTTATGATAACTATGTTAACAAAGTTAATGGTCAATTATGTTAATTTTGAGGTTCATGTCATTTATGACATATGTGTGAATATGTGGGTTTGCCATTGCCTAATTTGTATATTTATATGTATTTATTACCATGTGGTATGTTAAGGTTGGAGGCAATGACATATGTTATAAATAAAATGGCTGTGGCCTTTTCTACCCACTACGTCCGTGCCATGTGTCTCTATTTTATGGTAAAGATACAGCCTGGTAGTCGAGGCTACAACTGTCATGACACAAGCTTTTGCTATTGCTATTTGAGAGATCCAGGGGAAAGGCATGGTATGCCACAAAGGAGAAGATCATGGGGAATCAAATAGAACTGCGGTTCATTTTATGGCTCTCAGGGCAAAAGGTGGAGAGAGTGGAGAGTGACTAAAACAAAAAAGAACACAGTACTAGAACAAATTCTGAACCCTTGTTTTAATACAGTGTTCCAAAAATAGATTACAAAAGTATAGCTTGAGGATCAGCTTGGAGTTTTTTTTTTTCTCGTCTGCAAAATGGTCTACTGCTCTCCTCTTCCTTCTCCTTTTTTTTCTCTTGGTTTGCAAAGAACAGTTTCACTGTCCCCCACTACCATAAATTGTGCAGTTGAGTTTCCCACATTTGGGGAAATCGCAGAGATCAGCTGGCTCAAAGTGCAATGAACAAGCCTCGCCCTGGGAGAGCCACCTTAAGGATCATGGAAGAAACTGCCTGCCAGGTTAGTATGCCTTTAATGTGTCTGGAAAGTTGTTGTGTGGTCTTTTCCCCTTGCTGTAGCTTATGGAGAAGATGAAAAGTTTCAAAGATCAGCAGCCCTTGGTTCCGAGCACATTTTGTGTGCATGCACTCCAGTGGCTATAGCCCAAGTACGGATATCTTGCATCAGGCTTGATGTCGGGGTGTCCAGGCTGGGGAAACAGCCCCTTGGTTACTGAAGCAGCTTTTAACAAGTTTTGGGCATGTTAGAGGAGGGCATAAGGTAATGAGGCTGATGGTCTTTTTGGACATGTGACGAATGAGCCATGGAGGATGTAAAATCGCAGCCCTCTAAGAGAAACTGTTCTTTGCGAACCATGAAAAAAAAAAAGAACAGAGCAGCAGACCATTTTGCAGACGAGAAAACTAAAACTCCAACCTGATCCTCAATCTATAATTTTGTAATCAATTTTTAGAACACCGTATTAACAAAGGGAAAAGCCCACACGCAGACCCCCACAACCATAAATTGTGCAGTTGGGTTTCCTATATTTGGGGAAATCGCAGAGATCAGCTGGCTCGTACTGCAATGAACAAGCCTCGTTCTGGGAGAGCCACCTGAAGGATAATGGCTGAAACTCCCCTGCCAGGTAAGTGTGCCTTCAATGGGTCTGGAACGTTGTTGTGTGGTCTTTTCCTCCTGCTGTAGCTTATGGAGAAGATGAAAAGTTTCAGAAAGATCAGCAGCCCTTTGTTCTGAGCACATTTTGTGTGCATGTACTCAAGTGGCTCTAGCCCAAGTAGGGATATCTTGCATCAGGCTTGATGTACGGGTGTCCAGGCTGGGAAAACATCCCCACGGTTGCTGAAGCAGCTTGTAACGAGTTTTGGGCGTGTTAGAGGAGGGAATATGCTAATGAGGCTGATGGTCTTGTTGGACATGTGACGAATGAGCCACAGAGGGTGTAAAATTACAGAACCTCTAAGAGAAACTGTTCTTTGCTGTAAGTGCAGAGACCACGGTCCCATTTGCACGGTTGTGGGGCTTACTGTCTCCCCCTGGTATGTTAAGCTGCCGCTGGGGAGAGGGGGTAACAAGCTCCTCTCCCATACATACTCCCATCCGCTGGGGAGGGAGACCGACTGTGTCCTGCTGCTGGGGAAAGGAGACTGGGCTCTCTATTCCCTGCTGGACACTCTGCCACTGGGGAAAGGAGGCTGGGCTCTCTATTCCCTGCTCTATCTGCTGCTAGGGAGGGAGGACAAGGCTCTCCTCTCCCAATAAAACACTCTGCCACTGGTGAGGGAGGACAAGGCTCTCCTCTCCCAATAAAACACTCTGCTGCTGGGGGACAGGACCGGCTTTCTCTGCCCCCTGTAACTCAGCCAGCTGCTGGGGAAAGGAGACTGGGCTCTCTGTTCCCTGCAAATCCCACTGCCGCTGGGGAATGGAGACTGGGCTCCCAATTACCTGCAGATCACACTGCCGCTGGGGAATGGAGACGATGCTCTCCTAATCCTTCTCCAGTTCCCATTCCAGGGATACTAGGTGCGTCAAGTCTGGTCTCACTTCGTGGGGGTCATCCCAGACTTGCATACCCTCCCTCCAGTCAAAAATATCTTGGAACCGGGTCTCATCAGGGCTCCCAAAGTCAGGTTCTGTGAAAGCCTCCCAAACGTTCGGTTTAAAGAATAGCAAAAGGATTACATGTATTCCATAAGCCGACAGCCTATAAACCGAAGGTTCGGTTTATAGGCTGTCGGCATTTCACTACACGGAGACAAAGTCTCCATTCATAAATTTATGAATGGAGACTCTGTCTCCGTGTAGTGAAATGCCGACAGCCTATAAACCGAACGTTCGGTTTATAGGATGTCGGCTTATGTAATACATGTAATCCTATTGCTATTCTATAAACCAAACGTTCGGTTTATAGAATAGCAATAGGATTACATGTATTACATAAGCCGAAAGTCTATAAACCGAACGTTCGGTTTATAGACTTTCGGCTTATAGAAAACATGTAGTACTATTGCCTTTCTATGAACCGAACGAGAGCCCCATTCATAAGAATTTCTTATGAATGGGGCTCTCGTTCGGTTTATAGAAAGCCAATAGTATTACACGTATTCTATAAAACGAACGAATAAAATTAAACGAAACGAAAATAATGAACAAATTTCGTCTGAAACGAATGCACTAATGAACGAAATTCATTTTAGACAAAATAAATAACATTTTCATCCGAATGGACGAAAACAAAACGAAAATTTCAGTTTTGCACATGTCTAATATAATCTTAACCTGGGGAAAACACATTGAATGGGACAAAGGGCCATCCTAAAGTACACATCTTGGCTCACATCCTGAATGAGCCTGTATTTGAAGTCCAGTTGAAAACAGGGGTCCACTGGCGCCCTCAAAGTGTGTAACTAATATATTTACAGACAGGGTCCATAGTCCCTGGGAGTCTTCTGGCTGCCAAGCCCCTCCAAGAACCCCCGTCACGTGGATCTTCAAATCCATTTCATGACAAGGATCATGGCTGAAACTCCCCTGCCAGGTAAGTATGCCTTCAATGAGGCTGGAAATATGTTGTGGGGTCTTTTACGCTTGGTTTAGCTTGTGGAGAAGATGAAAAGTTTTGGAAAGATCAGCAGCCCTTGGTTCTGAGCACATTTTGTGTGCATGCACTCCAGTGGCTATAACCCAAGTACAGATATCTTGCATCAGACTTGATGTCGGTGTGTCCAGGCTGGGGAAACAGCCCCTCGGTTGGTGAAGCAGCTTGTAACGAGTTGATGGCATGTTAGGTGAGGGCATATGCTAATGAGGCTGATGGAATCTTTGAACATTTGTCGAATGAGCTACAGAGGGTGTAAAATCATGGCCCTGTAAGAGAAACAGTTGTTTGTGAGCCAAGAGAAAAAATGGAGGAGGAAGAGGAGAGCATTCGACCATTTTGCTGAAGAGAAAACAAGAACTCCAAGCTGACCGTCGAGCTATGTTTTTGTAATCTTTTTTTTTAATAGTGCATTAACATAGGGGAAAGTGCGCACCCAGTTCCCCACTTTTGAGGGAAAATGTTGGGCCCTTGTTATCCCAAATGGGAAATTTGGTAAGTGAAGACAGAGAGAAAGCAGACATTTTAAATACTTTTTTTCCTTCTGTTTATACTAAGGAAGAGCAGATGGACGAGCCCCTGCTATAGGAAGTTATGGGACATTCGCCGCAAACATGGGATTGGCTGACACAGGAAAAAGTGCTGAAGCAATTAAACTCTGTTAAGATAGACAAGGCCCCAGGACCAGATGGTATACACCCAAGGGTACTTAGAGAGTTAAGCATAATTCTGGCCAGACCACTATTCATGATCTTTAGGGATTCATTCAGTTCAGGTACAGTGCCAACAGACTGGCGAAAGGCGGATGTCATTCCAATATTTAAAAAGGGATCAAAATCTCTGCCAGGTAATTATAGGCCAGTGAGCTTGACATCTGTAGTGGGGAAACTATTTGAAGGATTGCTAAAGGTATACACTCAAGAATACATCTTGAACCAGAATATAATTAGTAAAAGTCAACATGGTTTTGTGAAAGACAGGTCTTGTCAAACAAACTTAATAACATTCTATGAAGAAGTCAGTAAAAATATAGATCTAGGCGTGGCAGTTGATGTGATCTATTTGGATTTTGCGAAAGCATTTGATACAGTTCCACGCAAAAGGTTACTCTACAAATTAAGAGAAATAGGTTTGGGGGCAAATGTGTGTATGTGGATTGAAAATTGGCTAAAATATAGAACACAAAGGGTTGTTGTAAATGGAAAATCCTCAAATTGGACAAGGGTATTAAGCGAGTACCTCAGGGGTCTGTTTTGGGCCTTCTTCTTTTTAATTTGTTCATTAATGATCTGCCACATTGTGCTGAGAGCCATGTCTCCGTGTTTGCGGACGACACTAAATTAGGTAAGGCAATAAAGACTAATCTTGATGTTTTTTCTTTACAGGAAGATTTGGACAGAGTGGGGGACTGGGCAGTAAAGTGGCACATGAGGTTCAATATAGACAAATGTAAAGTTATGCATTATGGGAAAAATAATAACAAAGCAACATATACATTAAATGGTTTTTCCCTGGGAAAAACTACTAATGAAAAGGATTTAGGAATAATTATAGACAACAAACTTGGCAACAGTGCCCAATGCCAGTCAGCAGCTGCAAGGGCCAATAAGATATTGGCATGTATAAAACGAGGTATAGATTCACGGGAGGAGGATATCATCTTGCCTCTTTACAAATCAATGGTAAGACCTCACCTTGAATATGCAGTACAGTTCTGGGCACCAGTCCTTAAAAAGGATATTAAGGAACTAGAAAAAGTGCAAAGGAGAGCTACAAAATTAATAAGGGGTTTGGAGGATCTTAGTTATGAAGAGAGACTTAAAAAATTGAATTTATATACGTTAGAAAAAAGGCGTCTCAGAGGGGATATGATAACATTATATAAATATGTGCAGGACCAATATAAAGAGCTCTCCAGTGACCAGTTCATTAACAGAAAGGTACAAAGAACAAGAGGTCACCCCCTCAGACTGGAAGAGCAAAGATTTCATAGACAGCAAAGGAAGGGATTCTTTACGGTTAGGACAATAAAGTTATGGAACTCCCTGCCAAGAGAGGTAGTGCTAGCAACCACAATAGATGCATTTACAAATGGTTTGGATGTTTTTTTTAGGAAAGCAGAACATACAGGGCTATTAATAATAGAATAAGCATTAATAAAATAGCTTATTGATCCAAGGAGAAATCTGATTGCCTCTTGGAGTCAAGAAGGAATTTTTTCCCCCAGGAGCCTTCTTTTGGATCAAAAGCTGTAATGATAGGTAGAAGGGTTGAACTTGATGGACTTGTGTCTTTTTTCAACCTAAATTACTATGTTACTATGTTACTATCATAAATTTTGCAGTCGAGTTTCCTACATTTGAAGAAATCGCAGAGGTCAGCTGGCTCAAAGTGCAATGAACAAGCCTCGCCCTGGGAAAGAGATCATCATCCAGCCAACCTTCGACATACTGCAGAACTTGGGATACGTCCCAAGAGGAGGAGCAGCAGATCGTGGGGGGGGGGGGTGTCAAGCTGAGCGAATGCCTCAAAGTTGATGACACGGGACAGGTCCGACCGTTAACAGCGACATGAGCTGCCGAGAGCTGTTGCCCAAAACACCAGCTTTGCCAGATCCTCCAAGCATGGAGGTAAGACTTCCTGGGGCCCATGAATCTCAGAGAAGATCTCGAGCCGCCACTGATAGTCCTGACATGTCCCACGAACCCCAGAAACTGTATAAGCCACCAAGCACAGATTAGTGGATGAATATTCACCTGCTGGTTCATCAGGAGATCCAGAGATGTCTGCAAGAGGAGGGGGTCCCTGCATGACAGCTCCAGTAACAGAGGAAACCATGGCTGAGTCCGCCAAAGAGGGGCAATCAGGAGAACTGTGGTGCCCTGCAACTGCACCAGATGGAGGGTCTGAAGGATCATTGAGAATGGTGGAAAGGTATAAGCCCCTTGAGGCGGCCATACCTGTAGAAAGGTATCTACTGCCAATGATAGCGGATCCAGCATCCAACTGAAGAACAGAGCGATTTGTTCTTGATGCATCGGAGTCCAGAGTAAAGTCAGGGAGGTGACCAAAAATAGCTTTTCCGTTCCAGGCCTCTATGTGGTTGACCCACCAGTGGAGTTCTAACCAAACTTAGTCCGTGATGAAAACCATCTGATTGTAGGAGCCTGAGCAACAAAGGTGATGAGTCCTGAGCCGCTGCAGAGCCTGGTAATGTAAGGGCCCTGGAAATATCACCTGGTTGGAGGCCGACATGAAACCGAGCAATATCCCGCAGCGAGGTATGCGAACGTTGGAGGAGGTGACAGATTGCCTTTTTGATGGTTGAAATCTTGGACTGAGGGAGTTTGAGAACAGACCTTATGTATGAGTCCACAGTAGATCCCAGAAACTGGACCGATTGCATCAGAACCAGATCTGATTTGGCCTCGTTGATTTACTACAAGACCCTAGGTCTTGTAGTAAATGGATGGTGAGACTAGTGTCACTGCGAAGTGAAGGACGATCCTGGGTCATCAAAGGATATTGTCTAGATAGATTATGGAGCTAATTTCTCGAGCCTGTAAGAACACCATGATGGGCTTCAGGAGTTTTGTGAAGCACCAGGGGGCTGAAGTGAGTACGAAAGGAAGGCAGGTGAATTACAACAGGCAGCCCTGATAGCGTAATTGAAGACATTTTCTGTCGCCTGGGTGGATGGGAAGCGTGAGGTAAGCATCCTTGAGATACAAGCGGGAAAACCAATCTCTTTCACCTGAGGAGATTGTGTAAAGGATGGATGCCCTCCATCTTGAAGTGTTGGTAGGACACGTGCAAGTTCATAGCCCTGAAATTTATAACTGGATGGTATTCCCCAGACTTCTTTTCACAAGAAAAATATTGCTGAGAAAATGTTTTTAAAAAACGGTCTAGAACCCATTCTATAGCTCTCTTTTCCCAAAGGGAAGAAAGCTCTGCATCCAAGAGCGATAAGGCCTCTGAAGACATACGCAGGGGATGGAGAAGAGTGCACCATTGTGGAAGAGAATTCGATACTGAAACCTGTGATGGTTTGTAGGACCCAGGGATCCTGGGTGAGCATAGACCATTGGGGAAGGAAATAGGACAATCTGCCGGCAATGGGAACATGAGGCAGAACTGGTAAAAATCTTACCTGACTGAAATCTTGCCCTGGAAGAGGAAGCTCCTCTGAACCTGGAATTCCAATGGAAGGAGGGAGTGCGATAGGACGCTGAACCACCCTAAAACCTGTAGGTGGATGATGTCTCAGGAAATTGGAGCCTGTGAAGACAGCTCTGATGGTGGCGAGGCCCCTCTGCCGGTTAGCTATGTGGGAAAAAACTGTCTCCTCTTCGCATGAAAGCTTGTGCTTCGTTTAGGGAAGTAAAAATGTGTTGGTTCAGGTTTTTCAAAAATCTGTCCCCAAAGAGCAGGCCATTTGCTCCGGGCCCAGTTCCTTTATCTGCCAACTCCTTCAATTTATTGTCCATTTTGAAGAGTGCTGCTTTGCGCCATTCGGTAGATAATGATGAGTTTGTGTTGCCACGTAGACAGAGGGCATGCTGGGCCCATTCCCTGGTCAGCTGGGGATCCAAGGGAGCTCCATCGGTAAGGGTGTCATCCGCCGTCCAGAAAATGTGAGTCAGGTGGACCAGAGATGTCCAATAGCTTCTGCTGGGCAGACCACAGGCCCTGTTCCAACCCCTTCTTGGGATCCTTGCCAATACGTGCCATGAATGTGTGACCTTGTCCGGTAATGTGGGTCTAGAGCACTTGGCCCAGAGCTTCTGGCAGACATCTTTTTCCAGAGGTCTGCGTAGCCAATATCTCAGATATTTGGCAATGTGCGCCGGGGGAACCCAATCCAAATGGGATTCCGAGGGTCGAACATGGGGTGGCCTGCAGCATCCAGAATCTCTACAACCACCCAGGGGGTGATGACTCAGCACAGTCTCCCGGACATAGGAATGATGTGCGAGATCGGTAGGGAACGTAGCACCAGAAGAACCAGGTTTGGAGTTCTCGGCATCATATTCATCTAGGAGATCTCCAAAGCATGAGAGGGACCTCTAGCGGCGTCAGGTATTGATGAGCAAGCAGGGAGGAAACTATCTCTAGCCCAGGGCCTCTTGCGAGGGTGATATGAGAACTTTTCGATCCTGAAGTCATCATGATCAGATGGGGAGCGTCCCCCATCGGAGTTAGTTGAGGGAGACAAAATTGTGGTACGCTATAATTGGGGGTCACTCAAAAGCACAGTGGCCCATCCAATTCATCACTTAAATAATTTTAGCCAGGTATATATAGGAATATATATGTGTGTGTGTGTGTGTATATATATATATATATATATATATATATATATATATATATATATATATAAACGGGGGTCACCCGTTAGCACTGAGGGGGGGGTCACCTGACAGGCATGGACTTATATGCCCTAAGGCAGTCCGTAACAACAAGGGGGTTCACCCCAGGTGTCACAATAAGGCCAGTGGCCCCTTTGAAATTCACCCTCATTTCTGTGGTAAACGTTAATTTTGGTTGCAGGTACTTGAGAGGAAAAAATAATCCTCAGGAAAAAAGCCAGCTATGCTGCAGTGAAATAGGAGGGGGTTACCCTCATTTCAGTGGTAAACATAAACCCCTTAAGGACAGAGCCTTTGAAACATTTTTGTCCATTCTGGACAATGGCTATTTTAACATTTCTGTGCTGTTTGTATTTAGCTGTAATTTTCTTCTTGGTCATTTTCTGTACCCACACATATTATATATTGTTTTTATCAGGACAAGAAGGGCTTTCTTTGGATGCCTTTATTTTGATCATATCCTATAATATTATTATATAAAAAATAAATAAAATATGGTAAAAAAAAAAAAATATTTCATGACTTTTATTTGAAACATCTTCTCCTCATTGACAAAAGCAAACAAAAAAAACCTGCTGAATAGATTCTACTATTTCTCCTGAGTACAGGGATACCACCCATGCATATGTTTGTTGGGTTGTTTGGGGGCTAAAAGGCCACATTTGGAAGGTGCAGTTTTTGGTTTTCCAACTTGAAATTTTGACATGCAGACAGCTTGCACCCATGTACCATTTGGGACATATTTGAAGCCGGCCAGTGTATTTTAACACATCAACCCATATATTTTCTAAATGTATACACCCTAGGCTATTTCAAATGGTGGTATTTTAACACTTTCCATGCACTAATTCTGCCACCAGCCGTTGTGAAAGTTTGTGGTAGTAATTATTTTGTGGTTTTTTTTTTTCACAAACATTGTACTTCAGACATGAATTCACAGATTTTGGTATGTGTCACTGCCAAATAACACCCAAATATGTGTTCAGCAACCTCTCCTGAGTACAGGGATACCACCCATGCATAGGTTTGTTGGGTTGTTTGGGGGGTAAAAGGCCAAATTTGGGAGGTGCAATTTTTGGTTTTCCAACTTGAAATTTTGAAATGCAGACCGCCTGCACCCATGTCCCATTTGGGACATATTTGAAGCCAGCTAGTGTATTTTACCCCATCAACGCATATATTTTTTAAAAGTAGGCACCCTAGGCTATTTCGAATGGTGGTATTTTAACACTTTCCATGCACTAATTCTACCACCAGCCTTTGCCAAACTTTGTGGTAGTAATTTTTTTGTGGGGGTTTTTCACATACATTGTAATTCAGACATGAATTTACAGATTTTGGTATGTTTCACTACGAAACAACAACCCATTATGTGTTCAACAACATCTCCTGAGTACAGCTATACCACCCATGCATAGATTGGTTGGGTTGTTTGGGGGCTAAAATGCCACATTTTGAAGGTGTGCATTTCCAACTTGGAAGTTTGACGTGTAGTCAGCCTGCGCCCATGTTTTATTTGGGACTTTTTTTGAAGCCAGACAGTGTGTTTTACCCCCCAAAAAAGCATATATTTTGTAAAAGTAGACACCCTAGGCTATTTTAAATGGTGGTATTTTAACACTTTCCATGCACCAATTCTAACACCGACCTTTGTCAAAGTTTGTGGTAGTAATTTTATTGTGCATTTGTTCCCACATAAATTGTACTTTAGACACAAATTCACAGATTTTGCTATGTGTCACTGCCAAACAATACCCCAATATGTGTTCAGAAACATCTCCCGAGCACAGGGATACCACCCATACATAGGTTTGTCAGCTTGTTTTGGGGTTAAAAGGCCACATTTGAGATGTGTGCTTTTGGATTTTCCAACTTGGAATTTTGACATGTAGGGCAAGGTAGGGGTTAATAGCTCTTATAAGAGCCTTTGTATTACTGTACAAAAAAATTAACCCATTAAAATGCACAGACAAGAAAAAATGTTCTGCTGTGCAGTGATCCGTGGCAGGGAAGGGGGTTAATACAAACGGTATGGCTTTTATAAAAGCCCTTGGGCCTCACAATTTTGTAACATTGTATTTAATTTATTACAATTAAAAACTTATATTATACAGATCTGTCTCTCTCCCTCACTAAAACTCAAGTGAGAAGAGGAAGGCAGATCCATATGGGTCAGAGCAATATTTACCAATAGTGATCTGACCAGGCGAATGGTGATGGTCATCTGAGCAATCACCAAACCGCCTGTGCCACTGATCGGCTGTTACTGATCACTATACATGCGTTCAGACAGCTTCAAAAGGATTACACGTAATCCCCCAGTGGGTATAATTAACCCATAGCGAGTGTGACAAAAAGAAAATGCCGATAGCAACAAAAATCCTTCTGAAGCCAGATCGCTCCATATGCGCTGCTTAGGCAGTGACCATATGCGCTGCTTAGGCAGTGACCATATGCGCTGCTTAGGCAGTGATATATGGCAAGCAAGGGGTTAATAGCTCTTAAAAGTGCCTTTGATATACTGTAGTAAATGACAGTAACAAAAATTAACCCCTAAAAAATGCGCAGAAAGCAAAAAATGTGCTGCTGTGGAAGATCACTGCATACACAGCAATCAATGGCAGGGAAGGGGTTAAACACTTGAAATGGCTTTTATAAAAAGCCCTTGGGTCTCAATTTTTAAAAAACATATTATAATTACAAACTTACATTATACAGCTCTGTCTGTCTCCCTCACTAAAACTCAAGTGAGGAGAGGGAGGCAGATCTACAAGGGTCGGATCAAAATTTACAACGAATATTGATCTGACCAGGCGAATGGTGATGCTCAAGGGAGCAATCACCAAACCGCCTTTGCCACTGATCAGCTGTTACTGATCGCTATACATGCGCTCAGACAGCTAAAATATTTTTTACGTTAAATGTAATCCATAACTGGTACATTTAACCCGGAGCGGGTGTAATAAAAAAGTTAAAAAATATATAAAAAATGCTTCTGCAGCAAGATTGCTGCATTTGCGTCAGATCGCTGCTTCGGCAGTGATCTACAGCAAGCAAGAGGTTAATAGCTCTTAAAAGAGCCTTTGTTATACTGTAATGAATTACAGTAAAAAAAAAATTAACCCCTAAAAAATGCACAGACAGCAAAAAATTTGCTGCAGTGTATGATCACTGAGTACACAGCGATCAATGGCAGGGAAAGGTTTATACACGTGAAATGGCTTTCATAAAAGCCCTTGATTTCTAAAATTTGATTAAATATGTTATTTTTTTACAAAAAAAATGTTTTTACTTTTTCTGATCTGTCTAACTCCCTCACTAAAACTATAGTGAGGAGAGGGAGGCAGATCAATACTTGTCAAAGGCAATATTTACAAATAGATCAGAGCACTTATCATACATGCCTGCACACAGATCACACTGATCTGATGTGCAGGCATCGATTGGCGCCCCCTAGAGCAACGGAAGTTAAATAAATTCACTTCCGATGCTCCTGCCAGTAGAAGGGAAGTGCTGCCTATGCAGGCAGTGTTCCCTTCTGCTGAGACCGATGGGGTCACTCAGGAGAGCGACCACCATCGGATCTGGGGGAGCTGAAGGTGTTGCTAAGTGCAACACCTAAGATGTTGCACTTTAGCAACACCTAAGATGTTGCACTTTTTAGCAACACCTAAGATGCTTACAAAGCGAACGATCGGTCGCTTTCTAAGCACATATGTACAGCCGGCAGCGACATTTTTAAATGGGAGGTACGATCACTCTGGGGAGTGATCATAGCTCGCCCCTGCACTTTTTTTTGGTGTTGCACAATGCCTCTACATAGAGGCATTGTAGCAACACTGATAGAGTAAAGAAAGCGACCGTTAATCGCTTTCTTTACTCTATCTAGTGCATGACGTGCCAGGCACGTCACCTGTCAGCAAGTCCTCGATTTGCTGTGACGTGCCTCGTACGTCATCTGTCGCTAAGGGGTTAATTTAGGTTGCAGGTAATTGAATGGAAAAAATAATCCTCATGAAAAAAAAGCCAGCTATGCTGCAGTGAAATAGGAGGGGGTCACCCTCTTTAGAGTAAAAGCACCAAGTGCTGCAGTAAAAAAAATAATAGGGGCACACCCTCTGGTGCAGAGCAGGACAAACACAATGTCCAGATATATATGGGGGGGGGGGGGGGGGGTGTCACCCATAAGCAACCATGGCTCCAGTACAACTGCAGTGCTTGCAAGTGCTAAAAACGAAATTCAGACCTAAAATGTTTCCAAGGTAGGCCGAAGCCTGCCTCACGACCGGCCTTTCCTAAAAGGCAGGCCGAAGAGGTGCTACTGGGGCAGCGCAAAGCCTGCTAAAGGCCACTGGATAGTGGAGGAGGCCTATTGGCTATTTTAACATTTCTGTGCTGTTTGTGTTTAGCTGTCATTTTCTTCTTTGTCATTTGCTGTACTCACACATCACATATTATATATTGTTTTTATCGGGACAAGAAGGGCTTTCTTTTGATGCCATCTTTTTGATCATATCTTAGAATATTATAAAAATAAAAAAACACTAATTTCCTGAGTTTTATTTGAAACATCTTCTCCTCATTGACAAAAGCGAACGAAAAAACCTGCTAAATAGATTCTACTATTTCTCCTGAGTACAGGGATACCACCCATGCATAGGTTTGTTGGGGTGTTTGGGGGCTAAAATGCCAAATTTGTGAGGTGCAGTTTTTTGTTTTCTAACTTGAAATTTTTACATGCAGACAGTGTGCACTCATGTCCCATTTGGGACATATTTGAAGCCAGCTAGTGTATTTTACCCAATCAACCCGTATATATTTTTTTAAAGTAGACACCCTAGGCTCTCTCAAATTGTGGTATTTTAACACTTTCCATGCACTAATTCTACCACCAGCCTTTGTCAAATTTGTGGTAGTAATTTTGTTGTGTTTTTTTTTTCACAAACCTTGTACTTCAGACATGAATTCACAGATTTTGGTATGTGTCACTGCCAAATAACACCCCAATAAGTGTTCAGCAACATCTCTTGAGTACAGGGATACCACCCATGCATAGGTTTGTTGGGTTGTTTGGGGGGTAAAAGGCCAAATTTGGGAGGTGCAATTTTTGGTTTTCCAACTTGAAATTTTGACATGCAGACCGCCTGCACCCATGTCCCATTTGGGACATATTTGAAACCATTCAGTGTATTTTACCCCATCAACCCATACATTTTTTAAAAGTAGACACCCTACCCTATTACAAATGGTGGTATTTTAACACTTTCCATGCACTAATTCTACCACCAGCCTTTGTCAAAATTTGTGGTAGTAATGTGTTTTTTTTTCACAAATATTGTATTTCGGACATAAATTCACAGATTTTGGTATGTGTCACTGCCAAACAATAACCCAATATGTGTTCAACAACATCTCCTGAGTACAGGGATACCACCCATGCATAGGTTTGTTGGGTTGTTTGGGGGCTAAAGGGCCACATTTTGAAGGTGCGCATTTTCAACTTGGAATTTTGACGTGTAGTCAGCCTGAGCCCATCTTGCATTTGGGACTTTTTTTTAAAGTAGGACAGTGTATTTTACCAAAAAAAGTATATATTTTGTAAAAGTAGACACCCTAGGCTATTTTAAATGGTGGTATTTTAACACTTTCCATGCACCAATTCTACCACCAGCCTTTGTCAAAGTTTGTGGTAGTCATTTTTATTGTGTATTTTTTCCCACATACATTGTACTTTAGACACAAATTCACATATTTCGGTATGTGTCACTGACAAATAATACCACAATATATGTTCAGCAACATCTCCCGAGCACAGGGATACCACCCATGCATAGCTTTGTCAGCTTTGTTGGGGGTTGAAAGGCTACATTTGAGAGGTGCGGTTTTTGATTTTCCAACTTGGAATTTTGACATGTAGAGCAAGGAAGGGGTTAATAGCTCTTATAAGAGCCTTTGTAGTACTGTACAAAAAAATTAACCCCTAAAAATGCACAGGCAAGAAAAAATGTTCTGCTGTGCAGTGATCAGTGGCAGGGAAGGGGTTAATACACAGGCTACACTATACAAAGGGTATGGCTTTTATAAAAGCCCTTGGGCCTCACAATTTTTTAACATTTTATTTAATTTATTACAATTAAAAAATTATATTATACAAATCTGTCTCTTTCCCTCACTAAAACTCAAGTGAGGAGAGGGAGGCAGATCCATATGGGTCAGAACAATATTTACCAATATTGATCTAACCAGAGAATGTTGATGCTCATCTGAGAAATCACTAAACCACCTTTGCCACTGAGCGGCTGTTACTGATAGCTATACACGAGTTCAGACAGCTTCAAAAGGAATACACGTAATCCCCTAGTGGGTATAATTATCCCCTAGCGAGTGTGACAAAAAAAAATGCTGATAGCAAAAAAAAATCCTTCTGCCACCAGATTGCTCCATATGCGCTGCTTAGGCAGTGACCATATGCACTGCTTAGGCAGTGACCATATGTGCTGCTTAGGCAGTGATATACGGCAAGGAAGGGGTTAATAGCTCTTAAAAGAGCCTTTGATATACTGTAATTAATCACAGTAAAAAAAATTAACCCCTAAAAAAATGCACAGACAGCAAAAAATGTGCTGCTGTTTAAGATCACTGCGTACACAGCGATCAATTGCAGGGAAGGGGTTAAATACTGGAAACGGCTTTTAGAAAAGCCTTTGGGTCTCAATTTTATTAAATATAATATAATTAAAAACTTACATTATACAGCTCTGTCTGTCTCCCTCACTAAAACTCAAGTGAGAGGGAGGCAGATCTACACGGGTCAGATCAAATATTTACAAATATTGATCTAACCAGGTGAATGGTGATGCTCATCTGAGCAAACGCCAACCCGCCTTTGCCAATTATCAGCTGTTACTGATCGCTTTACATGCGCTCAGACAGCTAAAAAAATTTTTTTACGTTAAACGTAGTCCCCTAGCGGGTATAATTAACATGTGACGGGTGTAATAAAAACAGTTTTAAAAAAAAGTAAAAATGCTTCTGCAGCAAGTTCCCTTCTACTGAGCCGATGGGGTCGCTCAGGAGAGCAACCACCATCGGTTCTGGGGAGCCTGAAGGCGCTGCTAAGTGCCTCGCTAGCACTTTAGCAACACCGGAGGTGCTTAGGAAGCGAACGATCGCTGCACTTTTTGGGGGTGTTGCACAATGCCTCTACCTACCTGGTCGCTTTCTTTACTCTGTTAAGTGCATGACGTGCCAGGCACTTCACCTGTCGGCAGGGGAGGGCTGGCAGCCTTAGGCCTGGGGGGCAAATCCAGTCAAGTGGCCCATTGCACCATCGAATCACCTCCCTATCCACGGCCATCTTTTCCTTGTTTTATAACGAATATTGCCAGGATTTTCCCCCACAATATGCCAGGATTTTCCATTTAATATGCTAGAATTTTCCCTTACAAAATGCCAGGATTATGCCCCTCAGTATGCCAGGATTATGCCCCTCAATATGCCAGGATTATGCCCCTCAATATGCCAGGATTTAGACACCCAATATGCCAGGATTTTTCCCTCAATATGCCAAGATGATGCCCCCTCAATATGCCAGGATTTTCCCCTCAATATGCCAGGATTATGCCCCTCAATATGCCAGGATTTAGACACCCAATATCCCAAAATTTGGGCACCCCCCCTACCCACGTTGCACATCTACGACATGACCCATAACCCACGTTGCACACCAGGACATGCCTCATCACCACATTTACATGCCTCCATCACCCCATTATATACACATTTCCAATATTATTTGCCATTAATATTTCCCAGCCAATTTGCCCAATAATATTCCAAGGTTATCTGCCATTTAATATGCCCCTGCTAATTTGCCCAATATGCCAGTGTTAACTGCCATTTAATATTCCCTAGCCATTTTGCCCAATATGCCAGTCTTATTCTGCCATTTAATATTCCCCAGATGATTTGTCCAATATGCCAGTGTTATTCTGCCATTTAATATGCCCCAGTAAATTTGCCCAATAATATTCCAGTGTTATTTGCCATGTAATATTCCCCAGCCAATTTGCCCAATAATATGCCAGTGTTATTTGCCATGTAATATTCCCCAGCCAATTTGCCCAATAATATGCCAGTCTTATTTGCCATGTAATATTCCCCAGCCAATTTGCCCAATAATATGCCAGTGTTATTTGCCATGTAATATTCCCCAGCCAATTTGCTCAATAATATGCCAGTGTTATTAGCCATGTAATATTCCCCAGCCAATTTGCCCAATAATATGCCAGTCTTATTAGCCATGTAATATTCCCCAATATGCCAGTCTTATTTGCCATGTAATATTCCCCAGCCAATTTGCCCAATAATATGCCAGTCTTATTTGCCATGTAATATTCCCCAGCCAATTTGCCCAATAATATGCCAGTGTTATTTGCCATGTTATATTCCCCAGCCAATTTGCCCAATAATATGCCAGTATTTTTGCCCCCCCGCCCCCCTCCCTTTCCCATCTCTTACCTTTTTCCCTGGTGGCTAGTGGCAGGACTTCCCTGGTGGCTAGTGGCAGGAGGACTTTCCGATCCCTTCTCACCTCCATCTCTGTCTGCAAGCGCGTTTTTTTTTTAAACACTGGCCCAGCGGCCGTGTTTTACAAACATTAGGGCGGCCTGGGGGGCAATTGCCTCCCTGCCCCCCGGCCCAGCCCGCCCCTGCCGGTCGGCAAGTCCTCGATTTGCCGTGATGTGCCTTGCACGTCATCTGTCGTTAAGGGGTTAACTGGGGTCTTTTATACTGTTTACTGTTTACTGATTGGTTGTTTTACTATCAGTAAGTGTAACTCTTTTGCTGTTGGAGGTTTATCTGGCCTGCTTGCACCTAGAGGATCATCAGCCATACCACACTGACGAGGCCAATGTAGGCCGAAACGTACGTCTGTGGTTTGCTGTGTTCCTCGTGTAGCGGGTACTAGCCATACATTTCGCATCTGGACTGCCCTTTTGGGTGGGATCAGTCGGATATGCTAATGGAGTGGTTCCTTTGCAATGGTGTAAGCAGGCAAAAAATGGAGTTGCTCTCCCGAGTAGGTATTATCGTACAGGACAGACTATTGCAGTACTGTTTGTTCATTGTAGCACCCACCCCTCTCTTCGTTGACAGGGGAAATCAAACCACAAGGTGATGTCATAAGCAGGACCCAACACAAACATATTTAACCCCTTAGTGACATGACCTTTTGACCTGGTCTTTCCCTTGGTGACATGGGCTGTTTTAAAATTTCTAGGATGTTTGTGCTGTTATTTTCTTCTCTCATTTACTGTATCCACACAAATTATATATTGTTTGTATTGCCATAAGAAGGGCTTTCTTTATTTACCATTATTCTCATCATATGTTATAACCTGTAAAAAAAATAAATTTTTTCTAACTTGAACCTGAAAACTTGTTTAAACAATTAAAATTGATAAAAAAGACATCGTCTAAATAGTTTCTAATTTTGTCCAGAGTATATAAATATGCTTGTTTCAATGTTTTTCTGTTGTTTTTACCAAGTTACAGAGCAATAACCAAAATTAGAGCTTTTTTGTTTTCTAACCATTTTCACCTACAGTTTAATAGAATTAATCTTAACTCTAACCCTTAATTTATACTAGCTTTAATTTAATTGTAATCATAACCCTTATCCTAACCCTAATTGTATTGTTACCCTAACCATTTTTCTAACACTAACCCTAACCCTAGATGTTAGGCTAATTTAGCATTTTTTGTTTTTCATTGCAATGTTGCAGACTTCCTCTAGTGGCACTTCCAACACTCCTCCCACAAGGGGACAGTAGCTACATTGGAGGAGCATGTTAACTACTTTACACTTTGGGGGTTATGTGCAAAACCAGGGCATGTGGAGTAGGCGAAAAAGTGTCTCTATTGCGCCAATGCAGATTGTTACAGTTGGTAATTTATATATGTGCCAGTACATGAAAAAACAGGTGCTATAAAGTGCCTGAAAACTAGATATAACCGATGTTGCTCAAACATTAATGAAATTACATTTTATAAGAACATCAACGTTTATCATGTACCTTTTGAAAGTTTAGTTGGATCAATATTTAATTGTAACAACTTTTGAAATAATAGGAAGCAATAACATGGAATATTGAATATTCAGTAAAATGTTGCTACTCTATTGAACCACTGTGCAGGTGTCATTACATGATAAGGTATAAACTTGGAATTTGGTGTATTCATGGCAAATGTGTTGGCACATACCTTATGGATGGCCACCTTTTGCTGTTAAGTGTACTTCTTCAGTTAACTTCATCAAGTGCTATGTAAGCATTTCAGTCATTATCCATATTCTGCTGTCAGCCTTTTAACAATATTAGGGCCCTCTATACACTAAAGGTCAATATGTATGTTATAGGAAAATCCTTTTTTTTTTGTAATAAAAGGCTTACAAATTTGAATTTATTATATTATGACCTATCAATGATGCATGCAGAGATATGAAAGTAGCATATAGTTTTTACTTTATTCAGCAATGCAAAGTTTACCATGATGTGACTCACAAAATACAAATCAAGGAAATTCTAATGGTATTAAGGAAATTATACATAAAAACAATAGAAATTAGCATTAAAAAAGTGTGCTTCTTCACCATACGATCATAGCAGTGAAGACAGGAGAAGTAGTAAGAGGTTGTAGATGCATCTCTTGCTGAAGTGGAAGTGTCAGTAGGGTTTAGGTGCCATGAGGCCCAGATGTTTCTTGATAAATTATTATTATATGGCACCTAAAGATTCCAGAGATAAATACAGTATATAAAGGACTTTATATAGCACCTTCTGACAGATTACGATATATTAGGCTGTGAGACCAAAATATTTTAGCTGCTCTAAAACACTGGCCTCTAGAGTTTTGGGGTGGTCCCTTTTCAGTTCTATTATGTTATCTCATAAAATTAATACTGTACAGTGCCCCAACCTAAGCGTCATATGCTATATAGCACTCCACATTAAGTGCTTCTTAAACCTCTCCTTAAGTCCTCAAGGACTCTCAACGGTCCAGGATTTAGGTATTACCCAGTTTTGTTTAAAAAGGTATATGAATAACACCTGGTATGGTTTCCTAACACTTAGGAAGCCACACTTGGTGTTATACATATTCTTATTTAACCCTTTAAGGAGCAGGAATTTTCTGGGACAGTGACAAGAGCGATTTTTCAATTTTTAATATGTGGTTGGACTCTTTGTCATTTAACTCACCCATACAAGTTATATTTTGTTTTTTTAAAGGACATTTAGAGCTTTCTTTTGATACCCTGTACATAAAAATAATCCACAATTTAGTATTAAAAAATATATATAAAAGGGCAAAATTTGGGAGAAAAATATGTTTTTTCCCATTATTTTCCAAATAATAATCTACACAACTAGTGCAACACTAACCTGCTTATAGAGAAAAACAAGAAATACACTGCGCCAAAATGTGATAGTAATAGCAGCAACTCAATCAACCAGTGTTTCACTCCTGGTTCGGTACAGTAAACAACAAAAATAGTGAAAAAGTGCGCTTTAACCAACACTTAATATACAACAAAAAAGGGATTACCCTTAATTCGGTAGCAATCCACTTGGTAAATACATGGAGGGAAAAACAGAAACAAAATAATGATAATATAGTGTAGTATTTTAGTGCAAAAACAGGGAATGTGAAAAAGTGAAAATACACTCACATATCCCTGAGCAGTATACTGCTCAGTACATCAAGCCTCATGGGAGCCCACGCAGGGTAGATGATCCAAGCGTATCCCAGAAGATGAGAGAGCAGAGGAGAGACGTAAGTAAGGGTATAAAATTTATTGTAGACAAAGTATAAAATATCTTACATTAAAAATAAACAGGAACCAGCAGGAATATGCAGAATACAATGAGTCCCAATGTCCTTAAATAGTCCCAGCAAGTCTCCTCCTCTCCACAACCTTGTTTTTCCCTCCATGTATTTACCAAGTGGATTGCTACCGAATTAAGGGTAATCCCTTTTTTGTTGTATATTAAGTGTTGGTTAAAGCGCACTTTTTCACTATTTTTGTTGTTTACTAACCTGCTTATCCCAACTAATTAACTAACTAATAAAAAATAAAAATATGGGTTCTCAATCCCCCCAACAAAAAACACAGACAAAAAAATGCTGACAAGTGCGATGTTAGAGGTATAAGAATAACAAAACAGGTATGCAGGGGTTAACTGTGATTCAATTAATATATTACAATAACATTTATTTATTATAAAAACTAAATTACAAAAATAAAAAAAGGAAACTGATCACAGTAACAAGCAAGGAAAAGGTTAATTTTTTAAAAATATGTTTACAGGAAATGTTTTTTTTTTTCACTTGTAGGTCAAACTGTGATCAGCAAGGAAAGGGTTAGTTTTTTTTAAAACATTTTTTACAGGAAATGTTTTTTATTTATTTATTTTTCACTTGCAGAATGAATCTAATTTGCATGTTATCGCAGTGATCACTCGATGCGAGGTAGAGTCCGGGATCTGTTCCAGACCGTCGCTAACACTGTGGCTCTTATGACGAGTTAACTTATCCGAAGGTCGTGAAGGGGTTAAACACAACCGGGTAATCCCTAAATCCTGGACCTCTGGGGATCCTTGAGGACAGGTTTAGGAGGCACTGCTCTAGTGCAACATAACTTATCCTCAGTCAATTTAAATCCATCTCTTCATTCACCGTAGTCCTCAGCCTCTCTCCACATCAAAGTATCAGTTAGCCTATTTACCCAATGGATGAAAACCTGTCTATGATTAAGATTATGTTGTCACCATGGTGCCTGTTGTTCATTTCATACCAGCTAGGCACTTTTCTGTTGTTCTCCCATTCCATAGTAGAGTTTTCTTGCATCTTCATTTCAGTACTTGGGAAGCCACACATTACATATGCTCTAATCAACATCAATGGAATTTGAATGTACTCAACACAATTTTGGAATTGGCAAATATTTGACACTGCTAGTTTTAGAAAAATAACTTTGCTTCAAAGATATGACCCTGCCAATTTCTCAAGGAGGCTCAATAATGATTTCAAAAGTAATGAACTTTGTGAAGAGAGTCCTTGCTAATTATAAAAAATGTAAATACACAAATGTGGGTCACATATGAGGGTCATGGACTGAATTATGTGCCACAATGGCTGACACTTTGATTGTGACCACAGGAGCAAAACAAATTTCACAGACAATTATACAGAAGGGGTGGCAAGTCTAATTTTTTTGGGTTTCTTCTGAGCAGATAAAATTAGAGCAGATATTCTCTGAAATCAATTTTGCAGTGGGCTTGTATTTCCAGGCAGTGTAATACATTAATGAAATCAGCAAAGTATTACCTTGGTTAGAAAGAAGCAGTGTTGAGAAAGCAAGAAGTGGTCCTAGATTCCTTATAGATAACTGCACGTTTGTTTTATTGTTTCTGTATCTCTTAGTTAATGCATTGCAAATAATATGTATTTTTTTTTTTTACAAAAACCCAGGTGTAAAGTCTTTTGTCTATGCGTTCAAACGACACAGAGATGATTTAAAATTAATTTATTTCTGACTGTTTTGCCTTTATTTGGAGTTTAGATCCCAGCAGCACTAGTATTACATTCTAGACACCCATAGGTGTGCCCTTTAGTGTAAGTATACCCTACAAAGAGTAAAATTATAGATAAATGAAAAACATGCTTGATTCAGGAATAGAATGAAAGTGGATGGAACATGCCAAGAATAGGTAAATAAGTAAAACATGATTAAAATGGATAACATTTGCACAAAGCAGGCATAGGTTCATGTCTATATCATATTCATTTTGCCTGCCATACTGTTTTAGGCAAGAACAGAATCTGCATTATTCCAAAATCCAAACCAGTCCCTTGGTCCTAGCATGAATTTTCTTGCTGAGTTACAGAGATACTTGGAGATTTGTTATTTATATTAAAAAGTTAAAACTGTTTATTTACTTTAGAGAAGAACCAATGGTTTCAGATGTGTGAGTCCAGACTTAAAGCTCTTTCACTTGTACAAGTCTTGGTTTTTAAAGTTCTCACTGCTTGCTGAATATAATCTCCATAATTTTAACACTCTTGTAAAAATATTTTCAATCTATTTTTGTCCACAGTAACCAGTATTCAACTGGTTTCATAATCCTCCTATACTTGCACAGATAAGGTTGCAAATGGTATTACATGGTTTATAACCCTTAACATTCTAGTTCGCTATATAAATAGAAAGTTTACCTTTTTTTAAAAAAAAAACTATATGTAGGCTCTAAATGTAATTATGCACACATCCAAACATATGTCAACTTAGTACACATCCTCAAATCAATCGATTTACAGACATACCCCATATAAAAAAAAAAAAGGCAAGCCGGCCTCTGGCAGTTCACCGCCATTAAAGCAAGAGGTGATGGAGAACGGGCTATGAGAAGGGATCTTCAATATAGACAGGGGATGAAGTGGAGCAATATGGGATGAGAGGGCTGGTGTGCAGGATCCAATGAGTGAATGAGTTTACACATATTGCTCTTTAGGACACACATAGGGTGCCCGAGAGCCAGCTGGGGGATAGCAAAAGGTAGATTCTGGTGCCTGATGGGGAAGAGAGTCCTGTAAAAAGAATGACAGGGGCACATAGCCAGGATGTAACTGATCCAGATAGTCCTCTTCATGAGAGCAGTAGCCACTCAGGAACTCGCGGGCTTCAGGTATTTCTGGGCAACGTTCTCCAAACATCTACGGGAGACAAATCAAAAGGTTTAATCTGTAAAACTTGTTTTTATAGTGAGGGTTAATCTACATCTCCCCTTCAGACTGAAAAAATATAAGAAATGGGACCTTTGTCATTATCCCAGACAATGTAATTCATATGGGTCAAATGTTCATTGCGTACTGCTGATTAATTGCCTAATATCATTTTCCTGTAATGTACTGTTTATTAAGAATTTGACGTATAGGATCCATGAGTTTAGAATTAAGACTTTACCCAACTGAGTAGAGCTCTACATTGAGTAATTCCCTTACATTGGTGTGTGAAATTCTTGGACCATTCATTATGCTCTTGAAGTGAGCTTTCCACTAGCAAGGGTTGAGGCATCATTAAATGTATTTATCTACACTATCTCTTTATTATATTATGCCTTTTCAATTTTGAATCGGTGCAGTTATGTAAGAAATGTTTGATTAAAACATGAAGATATTTTTTTTATCTAAGATGATTTGTTTCTTTGGCATGCAACGCAGAATCTACATAAATAATTGTTTCCCTGTTTGAACACCCCTTTTCTCTCATTAACCCTCCCTTCTAAGCAACTCAGATCCAAGCAAAGGTGAAAATGAACTGGGGAGTAATGATCATAGTTTCTAGGACAGTTCAGCGCGGCTGATTCACCGCTGACAGTTCAGCGCGGCAGTTTGAATTGTGAACTGTCAGCAGTGAAGATAAACGCGGCCGCTTCATCGCGGCAATGTAAGGGCTAACAGTTCAGCGATGAACTGTCAGCGCTTACAAACGTACACCCCCAAATAAATGAACCCCCCCTAATAAATGAAACCCCCCAAAAGTGACCCCCCAAACCCTAATACTAAAATTAACCCCCGAACCATAATACTAAATTAACCCTAATACTAATGCTACACCCCAAACCCTAATACTAAAATTAACCACCAAACTCTAATACTAAAATTAACCCTAATACTTATGCTACCCCCCAAACCCTTATACTAAAATGTACCCCCGAACTCTAATACTAAAATTAACGCTAATACTAATGCTACCCCCCAATACTCACCTTTAGCGATGAAATGTCCAGCGATAAACCGGTCATCGCACGAGAGGGGGCGGTGAAGCGGCTGCGTTAATGCAACCACGATGAACTGTCCCATCCCAATGATCAAACACATCTATTTAAGTATGCTCTTGCTGATATGCAAGGGATTTGGAAGATTGACAAGTCTACTTTATGCTTCTACTCTTAGAACAAAACACTCATGAATATACAACAACCACCTTATTGGAATAAGCATGTGCTTTGGCCAGTCTCATCATCCCAACACCTCCACAAAAAACAGACAAATGATTTGGCACCCACATTCCCGTAAACATGCTTTACACTTTACATGTAGTATGTCACATATATTACATTTATGACAAAATATCACTTGGTGAATGAGTCGGTGAATGAGTTGGTGAATTGTTAACTTAACAGTCAGGGAAAAATGGCAGAGCTGAATAAAACTAGATGCATTGGCAAGTTTTTCCTACTAGGCTATCTTAGTCTGATTATTTGAATATCTGTCATTAGATCTTCACAGTTTGCTGTTTAGTGAACAGATCCTATCTATCTAAGTTACTGACAGCCATTGTAGTTTGAGAGTCATTCTTATTGTGAAAGACTGAAGGCTTTATTCCAAAAGAAACAAATATTTCCAAATTCAGTGAAGCACTTTGCCTTACACATTCCTCTAATGATTCCAATAAATCTCTAAGAACATTATCCTCCATTAAAGCTAAAAAGGTAAATCAATGAACAATGACCTACTGTCCACTATTCTGCACAACATGAATGAAAGAAGATAACTTTTGCCTACTATAGGCAAACACAGTGTTATCAATTTCAGTTTACTTGCACAGACAAGCAAATGTTTTAGCAGCAACGTTTCCTTAGTAGAATATATTTTATATATAATTGTAAGAGCAGACTCTCTGCCATATACTGGGACAATGCACATTGGGTGTACAGGCATCCTATAACATTTAAAGAGTACAAATATTGAGAGGATTCTAAAATCAGTTTCGCATTATAGGTACATCATAAGTACTCAAAGGCCATGAGTCAACAAAAAAAAAAAACGTAATCACTATTACAGCAAGGCTAAATTAGTCACATGTCTAATTTTATTATGATAATTATTTTTAGCAAACAGCATAAGATATTACCATATTTGCTTGAATATAAGACAAGGTTTTTTTCAGAGCAAATGCCTTATATTTGAGGTCGTCTTATAATCTGACCTCAAATCGAGGTCAGATTATAAGACATGGATCCAGGTCCCCCGCAGAGCTGCAGGGGACCTGTTTCCCCCTCGCTAACAGCAGGTGGATGACTGCGCGATGCGCGCAGACATCCTCCCCTGCCGCCCGGCATGACCGCCGGGACTTCTATGATGAAGCCGGGTCCTTCCGGCTTCATCATAAAAGTCCCGGCAGAAGTGCCGGGCAGCAGCGGAGGATGTCTGCGTGTATCGTGCAGACATCCTCCGGCTGCCTCCACTGGCCACCAATGATATTTGGGCAGCTGGGGGATGTCTGCACGACAGTGCAGACATCCTCCATGATGCCCAACACTTCCGTCTATTATGACGGACCGGCTGTCATTGGTGGCCAGTGGAGGCAGCCGGAGGATGTCTGAAGTCTGCGCGCAGACATCCTCCCCTGCCGAACGGCATGACCGCTGGGACCGCCGGGACTTCTATGATGAAGTCGGGTCCTTGTCTGAATCCTTTCTATTTCCTCAACACAATTTTTTGTACTTGCGCCCAAAGCTGTACAGCAATTTACAGCTAAAATCTTACCAATAATTTATAAAGAGGCAAAATTATGTTCTGATCTCTCTATTCCCATTTTATTACATGACTTTGCTTGCTTTAGCAGCAGCTGCCTGAGTATGTGCACAGTTGCACAGTCTATTGTCAACAAGAACAATTTACATGGAGGATTTACCCAACCATATCAATAGCATTCTTGTTTTACTTACCCAAGTGAATAATTTAACATTTATTTATATTGAAAAGCATCTGACAGTTAACTTCCCATTCTTCCATTTTGTCTAAATCTCTTTTGCAGAGAAATTACAGCAAGTTCTGACTGTATTACCTTACACCATTTTGTCATCTGCAAAAAATGAGACATTGCTTTCAGTACCTTCTTCCAGGTCATTAATAAATTAAAAATAATAGGCTTAAGGACAGAATGTCAGTTGCCAGTTCTGTATCCAAGTACAAATATTTTTTTACAAATCAATATACCTTAGAAAGATATTGTTTTGTGAAGAATAAAACATATTTGTAAAATCTAGGTATATTACATCCATTTGATTACCCTGGTTTATATGTCATTAATCGACTGATGTCTTCCTTTCCTCCTGTGCTTCTACATTAGTTTATTGAGTCTTCAGTTTGATTTACTGTGTGGATTTTACCATCTCTTATTTTGAGGATGATTATTTCATCAGCTTTGTCTGGAGGAATTACTCTTTGCTATGAGAGTCTAGCTATCCTTGTGAAAATTCATCCAGCAACTTTAGCAAAATATCTTTATGTCATCATTGTTAGATAATTATTGGGTTCATCCTCAAGTTTTAAGTTATGATTGGCTTTTGTTGGTCCTGAATTAGATGTGTGGTCTCATGACTGTTGACGGATGATTACATGTTTTGACCTTGATGGCCCCTACAACCTCACACATCAGCACTGCAGATGTTTTATCATTATGCTCCCCAGCCTAGTACAGCATTAAAGTTGGTAAGTCCATTCTAACTTCATCCTAAAGTGAGACTGTGGTGAAGAAGGTTTCTAAGTGTAAACTTGTTTGCTTTGCAGTAATATACTGTAGTTGTTTGAGGGAATTAAATTGCTGGCATGTTTTAAAGGTTGTGTTAAATATTATTTGTTAGTCACGCTGTTTTCTGAATCATTCAATCCTGTGCATGTGAAAATATGCAATCACATTCTTGTTGCCGACTTGTGGTGCCAGAACTATCAAGTTTGTTAAGCTGCTTTGGCCCCAATTAAGAAGGATTTGAAGCTTGACTTTACCTTCCCATGTCAGCTTTAAACCAACTTATCTAAACCAGATAGAAAGCTTTTCTTCAGTTCAACTTGATGTTTTCGAAGACTCATTTAGATAAATTATAACCTCCATGGCAATTTTTTAATATGATTTGGTGAAGAGAAACAGTAAAATGCTTAATGTATAGTTCTTTTTACCTTCTATTCGGTATTTCCATGCAAAATACTGTAATAGTACCATACCATCCACTCCCTATGCCTCAGATTCAGTGAAGCTACGTAATCAGGAAAACAAGCTTACATTGTACATTTACATCTGGCACACTTGAAGCAGATATCGTCTGCCACTATAATACGAATGTGTGTGTCAATGTCAAAGTCTGACCAACCTCAGTAGCTGAAAAATTGTGAATAACAAAATCTTGTTGGTTCCTGTGTCTTCCCTTTCAGAATCACAGAAATATATGACAGGCAAGTGGGCTAATTTGCAGGAAATGTCATAAGAGATGACTACACACCAAGAAATGTAGAAAGTGTCAGATGCAAGAGCATTATGTAGTCCATTTTAGGTTTGGTAACAAGGCATTAATCCAGAATTATATGGATGAGTATAAGGATATAGGATGATTAGTAGGAAATATGGAACACACAGGAACTACTTTAAATTATTGTAATTCACCCAAAGAACAGATGAAGCACAACAGCATAGGTCTAGAACAGAATCCAGGCTGGACAGGAAACTTCAGGAAATTACATAGTATAGCTACATACATCAGATGTGGAAGTAGTAACAGATCAGAAACTATGCCCAATGACTGAGCTCTGAGCAGAGGGCTAAATCCCTGTGGAAACATATTTAATGCCATACTTGCACAGTGATGCATGTACATATTAGGCAGGCCAGCTGCCTAATAAGTTGTACCCTAACCCCACATTCACATAAACTTCACAGCACTGCTACATGACTGCATACTAAAATGCTGTATACAACAAAAACATTACAGAATCCTCCAATAACAATTTCCAGTTCTGCTATATTTAGCCTAGATAGAGTGCACTAATGCTGGACTGTCTAGATCAAAAGTGGATACCTCCCAAGGACATGCCCACTCAGAGATGCTTCCTGGTTGTATTATGCAAGTATGCCCCCAAAATATTTGTATGAGACATATCTGAAGGCTAAAGGCACTGTAGAATTAGTGCTGATCTCATGGTGGTATGATAGGTTCCCCTATGTAGAGAAATTTGATATATCCTTTACAAATATCTCTAAATAAATACACGTATAGGATAAAATTGGGCAGTGAGTAATTACATTAAATAAATTAAAATAAGTGAAGACCCCTACCATTAAACAGTGCCCTTAACTTTGCTTTCAAAAATATGGCACTGCCACTGGAGAGCATTAAGTAATGTTTGTTCATTAACTGTATTCAGTAAAGTTTATTCATTACCTTGTTGCTCTAGTATTATTAGGGGATGTAATTAATTTAACAATATAATTACCATACTAATGCTGCACTTTAGGCATAGAGGCGTAGCACAGTGACATTAACACTGCCCATTACAAGTGGCACTGACATCATAGGTCTGTAATCTCTATTCAGTAGAGACACTGACGGGAATAAAAAACATCATATGAGATGATCGTGCTTGATGAAAGTGTATTAGAAGCATTGATGTACTCAGTGGTCTAGGATGAAGATAAGTCTTCTTTAGAAATTGTTTGGAATTACCGTATTTGCTCGATTATAAGACGACCCTGATTATAAGATGACCCCCCCAAATTTGTACATTCCTTTAGGAAAAAAACTAAAAGCCTGATTATAAGACTACCCTATAGGAAAAAAGTTTAACTTGTATATTTGTAAATTGCTTTTTAATATTTAATAAAAAATGTATATTATACAAATGCATTTCTTGTTTTTATTTCCTTTTATGTGCCAATGCAGCCTCTCTCCCCCTCCCCCAGCTGTCTCTTTCCCACTCAGTGTTGTCTCTCTCTCCCCCCAAAACTTCTCTCTCTTCCCCCTTTCCCTTGTCTCTATCTATCCCCCCTCCCCTTTTCTCTCTGTCCCCCTCCCTCCCCTTGTCTGTGTCTCCCCCCTCCCTCCCCTTGTCTGTCTGTGTCTCCCCCCCCTTGTCTGTCTGTGTCCTCCCCCCTCCCCCTCCCTTTGTCTCTCTCTATCCCCCCCTCCCCTTGTCGGTCTGTGTCCTCCCCCCTCCCCCTCCCCTGGTGGCTAGTGGGGGCAGCCGGAGGATGTCTGCATGATACGTGCAGACATCCTCCATGCTGCCCTACACGGCAGTCTATTATGACGGACAGCTGGTCCGTCATAATAGACTGCTGTGTCGGGCAGCATGGAGGATGTCTGCACCTATCGTGCAGACATCCCCAGCTGCCCGATTCTCCCTGGTGGCTAGCGGGGCAGCAGAGTATGTCTGCGCGACGAGCGCAGACCTCCCCTGCTGCCGCCCGGCACGACCGCCGGGACTTCTGTGACGAAGCCGTGCGACATCCCCTGCTGTTACAGAGGGGGATCCAGGTCCCCTGCAGCTCTGCTGGGGACCTGGATTCCTGTTTTATAGTCTGACCTCAATTTGAGGTCAGATTATAAGACGACCTCGAATGTAAGACGAGGGGTATTTTTCAGAGCATTCATTCTGAAAAAAACCTTGTCTTATATTCGAGCAAATACGGTACTAGGAATTAAAATTGGAATTTCAAAATTTCTTATATTTATCAATGACAGGGAAATAAAAAAATAAAAACGGGAAGAGCATGAGGTATAAGTGCAAACTCTTGTGAATCCATAAGAAGAACATCTCATATAAGGAGATCTAGGCACTAAAATAATAAGTCCAGTTTTTTAGTGCCAATCAAGGAACCTGCTAACAAAACAGCTTAAAAAAACCTGTCTCTTCAGATGCTTTCAAACAAAAATACCATTAAATACCATTAAAGAAAACTAAGATAAAGACTGCTTGATATTTTGGCACATCAAACTAAGTATTTTACTACTTTGGCCTTAAGTTTGAACTTCCTATGTCAGTTCTTGCAATTCCCGCTTTTAGGAAAAAAGGCCAATGTATTCTGTGAAAAAATGCCATTATCCTTTGAGATACTAATGTCCCTCCAACTAAAGTTGTGAATTTTGATACACGCAGAGTTGACTGAAAGAACAACACTTTCCAATGATAGAATATTGCCATACAGCTCAGCTGTCAGGTCGGTAAAATTAATCCTCATTAGTGTCAGAAAGTTCAGCACTGAAAGTAATATCCCCTTTTGCTCATTTACATTCATAATAAGTGTAAGAAGAAATGCACCTCAACAGGTGCAAGAAATAGGCCATAAGTCACCTCATTTAATTACTTTGCTTTTAAAAACACAACTCTGAGCTTACTAAAGCTCAGGAGTTGGGGCATAGAATATCACCACAGGATTTAACTTCAGCCCTCATGCTTGACTATGATCATAATTAAAAGGGCAAGAGAGAAAAGAAAAACTGCTGTGCGCAGCTGAATGTCCAATAATGGTAATGTAAAATGTCCCAAATAGGGGAAGTTTTGGTATATAAACAATAAATAATAAATAAATGTAATATCCGATCCAGGTATTGCTTTGGTAAAAGATGCCCACATCCTCTAGGTTGTGGAAGGGGATACTTAGCAGCTGGAAAGAGAAATAAAAGCGCACACCAAGGATCTTCTTGTGTAGTATTTAATGAAAATAGGAATATATTAAAACGACCCCCATGCCAAATGGGTACTTACAGGAGGTAGGTAAAATATGAGCATAAGAGATGGGTTAGTAAGGTCAGTCTTCTGCATGGCTATCGTTGGTGGTATCTCTGCAAGGTAGTGGAGATATTGCAGGCGTCTGAATAACTCTGTGTGTAGCCAAAAATTATACTTGAACGTCTTGCCGAAAACCGTGGAGTACGGGAGCCTATGTTGGTCAGATATTGGTTGAACAATTCTCCTATGCTGGCTCTCATAAAACATGTTGGAGAATTGTTTCTCTTTCCAGCTGCTAAGTATCCCCTATGATCATAATTCCCTTCCATTTTCAGAACTTGGGAAGGAAATTTGAGAGTTCTAGCAGCAGCAGCATTTGTGGGATGTAGTTTATACAAGTCATTGCTCAAGTTTTCAGGAACATTTGACAGAATAAATTTGAATGATATTCCTGATAAGGCCCCTGTTTTAAAAGGAACGTTTGTAGTTTGTTTGAAAATAAACAATGAGGTGCCAATACATGCACAATACATTCTTTAATACAGCTGGTAGGACTGAAATTCAAAACCTGTGTACATTATACTGTTAACAGTAGCTACAAAAACTGTGCAATGCTTCCTGAGCCACCACGAAAACGTGTCAGTGGTGTATTTTCAAAATCATATTCTCTTTGTGTACACTGGAGCAAAGGCAATTTTAAACAGCTATTGAAACACTTGTTTAAAATGGTAGGAAATAATTTGATATACTTAAAATGGCATGTATCTGGAACTATGTATTGATAGATTCACAGAAATACTACATAGTGCATGTAGAGAATGGGGTCATGCATGTACATGGGAGCATGCAGGACATACCAGGGAATGTGGGAGCATGACTGTGATTGGTAAGGAGGAGCAATGTGGCATCACAATGTTTTTCTGCCTCTAGATATATTCAGCAACAGGCAGAGGGAGCAGAGTACCTTGAGGCCAGGCTCAGGGGAAGGGCCTAGGTTGCATGCGTTAGCGTAAGTGAGGCTGGATAGTTGCGTACTCGACAAGATCACAGCTGGCGCGGAAGGCGCTCCCGGCGCCGGGAGGTGACGCCAGGGCAGACGTGTCCAGCTCTGCATACTGAATGTCTAGGTCCGCGTGACCAGAACTCTGCAGATCAGATCATTAGAGAGCGTCAGAGAGAGAGAGAGAAAGAGAGGAGGGAAAATAAGGTGGAAGATAGGGGTAGGAGTGGAAGATGCTTTTAAAAGCAATCAGGTTAGTAAATAGGATAAAAAGCAGACAACGTAATAACAAGGAGAAACTGTTGTGCAGGAACAGGAATAAAGGTATAAGGAGCAACTGGATAAAACATAAACAAAACAAAATATAAGGTAAATAACAAAAAAAAACATTTTCTGTTATTATCTAGCAACGTGTTAGCTGTTTTATAGCATGTTCAAGATGCATGTTAATATATACATTACATGGCAGGGCAAATAATATTAAACAGTAATCAGTTTGCACATCAGCAGTAGAAATCTGTTGAAATTTAAAACAGAATGATTGTATGAATACATAATTTAATGTTTTGGTGTGAAAGTGTGCCAATAGGGTGTACTCAATAAACAGAGATATCCAGGAAACTGAGATGGGAGTTTCAACCTTACGGCCAAAGTAGCTGCATTGGAGAATTTTTCCAACTGGGCTACATTGGCATAACGTTTGAAATTCTCATCCAAATTCCCTGCAATTCCATGTTTTGAGTAGACTCGTATGTGTTGTTTGTTAGAGACTACATGGAGTTCCAAAATGCAAATCAAAACGCTTTCACAAAAATATACAGTTGATGGATAGAGATAAACAGCTAAAAAATGAATAGTTAACATGAATTGTACGGTTCATTCCTGGGGAAAAAAAATTAAAATGTGATCATAATTTATCTATCTCTGCAATATCACTTGTGCTATTAATTTTGCTCCCATTACCTCCCAGTACTCATCCCAGATCATGTTCACCCTACTGATGTTTCCCTTTGTAAAAATGATGTGCTAAGGTGCCTGATATTTGCTAATGTTAGCTCTGAAATGTGTCTGTGATACATTTATCCCTTTATGATTGATGGTGATTTTATCCACCTATGTTGTGTGCACCCAAAAATGCCATTGTAGCATTTATGCCATAGATTACCCATCACTGTTTTGTAAGCTTGCAAGCTAGGCTCTCTACTTCATGTATCAGTCTGTTCTTGTTCACCTAACTTAGTATGTATTTCCCCTCTATGCTCTGTACCTAGCACTACTTAAATTGTTGGCACTATATAAATAAATGTTAATGTAATGTAATCACTGCCTTAGGACCTAAACAGTGATGCAGCTCCACTGCTGACTGACAAAATACTCCATAAACTGTCACAAAAATAAAACTTATCTTCTGTAGGATAAGGGCCTTCTCACAACATTACAGTTCTCATCTTCTCAAAACCAGCCCTGGTGTTTAAATACCATGCAATCACAGGTGATCTTATGGGATAATGACAAAATGTAGAGCAGGTCCACCTTACTGTCTTGTATTCCACCTCAGTGACCTTATACCTCTTTTGAAAAAATGTTATTTGAGCTTACACAGTGAGGTGAGATGAACATTTCATCTCACAAATGTATCTATACATTGTGCAGGAACAAATCTGGTGAGCTTCCTCCACTAACCAAACTCACCAGGTTTTTCCCTGCACAGTGTATAGATAAATCAGTGAGATGAACTGTTCATCTCACCTCAACTCACCTACATCTCACTTCTAATGAATAGCCCGCAGCATCTTTCTGGGCCTACAATTACTCAATAGGGAACGAGCTCTGGAGAATCCCACCTCCACATACCTTCCTTCACTAGGAAGCCCTGAATTCTGTCATAGTAACCCAATAATATGAGTGCATTGATAACTATAGTTAGCCAACAACATATGATTTGATAAGTACAATGAAGAAAAAATACAGGCGGCCTACATGCCTACTGTATCCTAATAATCAAAAGGAAAGCCTCTGAAAAAAACTATGAAAGTAATTTGAAAGAATGCAATATCTTTCTCAGCATGAGTAAGGTTTCTTTGCTACTTTTCACTGCTAGATTAGTTAGCAACATAAATCAAACACAAATTCAAAGAAAAGTGATATAGACTATTTCCCTAAGTGAACACTTTGCAAATATTTGATCACAAAAAACAGCAGTGCCAAGCTGAGTGTGTCTGGCTGACTAAAAGTTATTTTGATATATATATTTATATGTATAGCTACAGTTAAGCTTTAAAACATGGCATAAGTATTACATTTTAAAAGTCACTACTTGTTTTAAAAATATCCATTTTGAGCAAAATAAATATGATTTGCAGTTAATTAGACCAAATCACATATATTCTTCAGACAGGAGCTGCAGGAAAGGTAACGCCCATCTCTTTCACTTGTTAGGAGCTTGGTGGCAGAATGGCATGTGGTATGTTAACAGAGGAGTGCTGGCAAGTGGGAAAGGGGTAATTGCCCCCACCAACTCCCCAGACTGCCCTCTAATATGGCTAAATGGACTGGGGCTACACCAATTTTCCCTTTTAAATTCCCCAGAGCATTTCTACCTTATCTGTCAACATATCTGTCTACCTGTGTCTATTTATGATGCCATCAGGTAGGGTGAGGAAGTTGTAAAATAAGACGCTAAATTGGTTTAGCCCCCCCCAGGTCAAAATGCCAGCCTTCCCCTGCAGGTAAGTAATCATGCTGCCAGTCTCTTCATAAAATATATGTTACCTGAGTGGACATATCAGCCAAATAAAGAGCATATTCAGTACCCTTGCATCACTGATCAGATTCAGTAAACTTTCAGGGAAAGAGAGGACAGACACCTAAGAAAACCACACAGATCATTCTCAAAACAGGTGGAATACCTTAACAACCTGAAGTTCACTGATGATTTGCAGTGTTTTTTCCGGCTAGGCAGAGTAACTGCTAAGCTAGGAAAGTACTCTGCCTGTTTGATGGAAAATCTGGATCTGTTTTTGTTACTGCATGTACAATCTTTAACTTAATGCATTATGCTATTATGTTGTGATATTTTTCTGTGATTTCCTCATATTAATGGCTTTATGAACTATGTTCTGTTTAGAGCATCAACACTTTTGGGAATGAGTAAAAACAGAATCTGGTGAGCCAGCAAAGACATTATTGTTAATTTAAGGATAAGTGAATGTCTGGCAAATCTGATTAACTAAACACTCACTTCCATTTACATATTTTCAGTTACAGTTTCAGTTAGTTCTATCAATTTTCCCTTTGCACACACTTCCTATGTAGGCCCCAATACATAAGATAAGATCTACTGAGTTGGATCTGAAAACTACCAATGCTACTAATTGTTTTCATTAAGACATTATAGCATCAGTTAGCTACCACAAAATGACTATAACATGTTGCTAATATTCCCAAATGCAGCCCACGTTGCACGAATTAGCACTGCAGAATATTGAAAATTTAGATTGTACACACATCTGGATTGACAGATGTGGATATTTTTTATCTTTAAATAAAAGAACAATCACTTAACAATTAAAATGCTTTAGGGATGTGCAATATTTTTAAATGCATGGCAGGCATATGTGACCTTAAAAAAGTTAATTACCAGAAGCTAAGAATGTTTCTTCAAAGTAATCTATAGGGAGATATGTGGCTAAAGACAACTGATTATTTGTTTGTGTGTGATTTGTTAAGTACCATCTACTAGAAAAAAAATAGTCCCTGAACCATTAAGAATATTGCTCCTCAGGCTATACTTGCATTCCCGTAATTCCCAAGACAGATTTCATCCATGAACGGAATTACCATCTAAGATATATAAAAGAAAAAAGATCATGTCATTTAATTAACAACACCATCCATTGTTTTCATTCACAAATGGGGGGGGTCAAGATCAAAATGAAGTAATGGTAGCTAGAGTAGATTGGAAGGTAGGTCCAGCTATGGGAAAGGAGGAGGAAAGCACTGGTGGGGTTAACATAGACCATAGGGAGGTACATATAATTAAACCTGCAGGCATTAAGTGTTTGTCAACTAAACATAAAATGGGTAGTAATCTTAAATGTCTTTTAGCAAATGCAAGAAGCTTGTCAAACAAAATGGGTGAGCTGGAGATACTGGTAAGTGCTGAACACTTGATTTAATCGGAGAATCACAGAAACGTGGTAAGATGAGACCCACGACTGGTCAGTTAATTTACAAGGCTACTCACTTTTTAGAAAGGACAGAGTAAATAGAAAAGGGGGAGGGATTTGTCTGTATGTAAATCCTAAATTAAAGCTCAGTATTAAAGAAGGTGTGCGTGATGTAACTGGAACTGATGTGGAGACACTGGGGGTGGAGATTAGTATAGACACTAAAAAGAATCGCACATTACTTGTAGGTGTATGCTACAAGCCACCAAATATTAGCATTGATGGAGAAGATCAGCTTTTATTACAAATTGAAAAGGTTGCAAATATGAATAAAATTCTAATCATTGGAGATTTTAATTACCCAGATATAGATTAGAAGTGTGGCACAACTAGTTCAGCTAGGGGCAGCAAGTTTCTGAACCTGCTTGATAACAAATTTATGGCACAATTAGTAGACATCCCAACTAGAATGGATGCCTGTCTGGATTTGGTAATAACAAACAATGAGGAGCTTATCTCAAACATCCAAGTAAGAGAACACTTGGGGAATAGTGACCATAACATGATTTCATTTGAGATTAATGCAAAAAAGCAAATTGGTAACTACACCACCAAAACACTTAATTTTAGAAGGGCCAATTTTGATGGGCTAAGGTCATCGATTGAACATTTAGAATGGGAACAATTGTTTTCTGGACTAAATACAGAAGACAAGTGGAATTCCTTTAAACACACATTACAAAAGTACACATCCCAACATATACCTTTGGGAAACAAATGCAAAAGACATAAATCAAAACCAATGTGGCTTACCAGTAACGTGAAACAGGAAATACAAAACAAGAAAATGACATTCAAACATTGTAAAAGCAAGGGATAAGCATTATCATTTATAGAGTACAAAGATGCCAACAAAGCCTGCAAAAGGGCAATTAACCCCTTAAGGACAGAGCCTTTGAAACATTTTTGTCCTTTCTGGACAATGGCTATTTTAACATTTCTGTGCTGTTTGTGTTTAGCAGTAATTTTCTTCTTTGTCATTTGCTGTACCCACACATATTATATATTGTTTTTATCGGGACAAGAAGGGCTTTCTATGGATGCCATCTTTTTGATCATATCTTATCATATTATTAAAAAAAAAAAAAAATATGGTAAAAAAAAAAAAAATACACAAATTTCTTTGGTTTTATTTGAAACAACTTCTCCTCATCGACAATAGCGAACGAAAAAACATGCTAAATAGATTCTACTATTTCTCCTGAGTACAGGGATACCACCCATGCATAGGTTTGTTGGGTTGTTTGGGGGCTAAAATGCCAAATTTGTGAGGTGCAGTTTTTTGTTTTCCAACTTGAAATTTTTACATGCAGACAGCCTGCACCCATGTCCCATTTGGGACATATTTGAAGCCAGCTAGTGTATTTTACCCCATCAACCCATATATTTTTTAAAAGAAGACATCTTAGGCTATCTCAAATGGTGGTATTTTTACACTTTCCATGCACTAATTCTACTACCAGCCTTTGTCAAACTTTGTGGTAGTAATTTTTTTGTGTTTTTTTTTTCACAAACCTTGTACTTCAGACATGAATTCACAGATTTTGGTATGTGTCACTGCCAAATAACACCCTAATAAGTGTTCAGCAACATCTCTTGAGTACAGGGATACCACCCATGCATAGGTTTGTTGGGTTGTTTGGGGGGTAAAAGGCCAAATTTGGTAGGTGCAGTTTTTGGTTTTCCAAATTAAAATTTTGACATGCAGACCGCATGCACCCATGTCCCATTTGGGACATATTTGAAACCAGCCAGTGTATTTTACCCCATCAACCCATATATTTTTTAAAAGAAGACACCTTAGGCTATCTCAAATGGTGGTATTTTTACACTTTCCATGCACTAATTCTACCACCAGCCTTTGTCAAACTTTGTGGTAGTAATTTTTTGGTGGTTTTTTTTTCACAAACCTTGTACTTCAGACATGAATTCACAGATTTTGGTATGTGTCACTGCCAAATAACACCCCAATAAGTGTTCAGCAACATCTCTTGAGTACAGGGATACCACCCATGCATAGGTTTGTTGGGTTGTTTGGGGAGTAAAAGGCCAAATTTGGTAGGTGCAGTTTTTGGTTTTCCAAATTAAAATTTTGACATGCAGACCGCCTGCACCCATGTCCCATTTGGGACATATTTGAAACCAGCCAGTGTATTTTACCCCATCAACCCATATATTTTTTTAAAGTAGACACCCTACGCTATTTCAAATGGTGGTATTTTAACACTTTCCATGCACTAATTCTACCACCAGCCTTTGTCAAAGTTTGTGGTAGTAATTTTTGTGTGGTTTTTTTTCACAAATATTGTATTTTAGACATAAATTCACAGATTTTGGCATGTGTCACTGCCAAACAATAACCCAATATGTGTTCAACAACATATCCTGAGTACAGGGATACCACCCATGCATAGGTTTGTTGGGTTGTTTGGGGGCTAAAGGGCCACATTGTGAAGGTGCGCATTTTCAACTTGGAATATTGACGTGTAGTCAGCCTGAGCCCATCTTTCATTTGGGACTTTTTTTTAAGTAGGACCCCAAAAAGTATTTTACCCCAAAAAGTAATATTTTGTAAAAGTAGACACCCTAGGCTATTTTAAATGGTGTTATTTTAACACTTTCCATGCACCAATTCTACCACCAGCCTTTGTCAAAGTTTGTGGTAGTCATTTTATTGTGTATTTTTTCCCACATACATTGCACTTTAGACACAAATTCACATATTTCGGTATGTGTCACTGACAAACAATACCACAATATATGTTCAGCAACATCTCCCCGAGCACAGGGATACCACCTATGCATAGCTTTGTCAGCTTTGTTAGGGGTTGAAAGGCTACATTTGAGAGGTGCGCTTTTTGATTTTCAAACTTGGAATTTGAACATGTAGATCAAGGAAGGGGTTAATAGCTCTTATAAGAGCCTTTTTAGCACTGTACAAAAAAATTAACCCCTAAAAATGCACAGACAAGAAAAAATGTTCTGCTGTGCAGTGATCAGTGGCAGGGAAGGGGTTAATACACTACACTATACAAAAGGTATGGCTTTTATAAAAGCCATTGGGACTCACAATTTATTAACATTTTATTTAATTTATTACAATTTAAAAATTATGTTATACAGAGCTGTCTCTTTCCCTCACTAAAACTCAAGTGAGGAGAGGGAGGCAGATCCATATGGGTCAGAACAATATTTACGAACCAGACGAATGGTGATGCTCATCTGAGAAATCACCAAACCACCTTTGCCACTGATCGGCTGTTACTGATCGCTATACACGCGTTCAGACAGCTTCAAAAGGAATACACGTAATCCCCTAGTGGGTATAATTAACCCCTAGTGAGTCTGACAAAAAAAATGCTGATAGCAAAAAAAAATCCTTCGGCGACTAGATTGCTCCATATGCGCTGCTTAGGCAGTGACCATATGCACTGCTTAGGCAGTGACCATATGTGCTGCTTAGGCAGTGACCATATGTGCTGCTTAGGAAGTGATATACGGCAAGGAAGGGGTTAATAGCTCTTAAAAGAGCCTTTGATATACTTTAATAAATCAAAGTAAAAAAAAATAACCCCTAAAAAAATGCACAGACAGCAAAAAATGTGCTGCTGTGTAAGATCACTGCGTACACAGCGATCAATTGCAGGGAAGGAGTTAAATACTGGAAACGGCTTTTATAAAAGCCTTTGGGTCTCAATTCTATTAAATATATTATAATTAAAAACTTACATTATACAGCTCTGTCTCCCTCCCTCACTAAAACTCAAGTGAGAGGGAGGCAGATCTACAAGGGTCAGATCAAATATTTACACATATTGATCTAACCAGACGAATGGTGATGCTCATCTGAGCAAACGCCAACCCGCCATTGTCACTTATCAGCTGTTACTGATCGCTATACATGCGCTCAGACAGCTAAAAAAAATTTTTTACGTTAAACGTAGTCCCCTAGCGGGTATAATTAACATGTGACGGGTGTAATAAAAAAGTTTTAAAAAAATTAAAAATGCTTCTGCAGCAAGATTGCTGCATTTGCGTCAGATCGCTGATTAGGCAGTGATCTACAGCAAGAAAGGGGTTAATCTCTCTTAAAAGAGCTTTTTTTATACTGTAATGAATTACAGTAAAAAAAATGAACCCCTAAAAAATGCACAGACAGCAAAAAATGTGCTGCTGTGTATGATCACTGCGTACACAGCGATCAATGGCAGGGAAGGGGTTAAATGGCTTTTATAAAAGCCCTTGGTGTTTAAAATTTTATTAAATATTTTTTTATTATTTTATTTTATTTTTTTACTTGATCTGATCTGTCTCTCTCCCTTACTAAAAGTAGTAAGGTGAGGGAGGCAGATCAATACTTGTCAAAGGCAATATTTAGTAATATTGCCTTTGACAGTATGGTAAGTGCTCATCAGAGCACTTACCATACATGCCTGCACACAGATCACATAGATCCCCCTAGAGAATACTTTCACTTCCGATGCTCTTGCCATTAGAAGGGAAGCGCTGCCTGTACAGGCAGCGTTCGCTTCTACTGAGCCGATGGGGTCGCTCAGGAGAGCGACCACCATCGGATCTGGGGCAGCTGAAGGTGTTGTTAAGTGCTAGCGAGGCACTTTAACAACACCGGAGATGCTTAGAAAGCGAACGATCGTTCCCTTTCTAAGCACATGTGTGCAGCGGGCGCAGCCATTTTTAAATGGCTGTTACGATCACTCCGTGGAGTGATCGTAGCGCGCCCCTGCACATTTGGGGGGTGTTGCACAATGCCTCTACCGCTGGTCGCTTTCTTTACTCCATTTAGTGCATGACGTGCCAGGCACGTCACCTGTCGGCAGTCCTCGATTTGCCGTGACGTGCCTGGCACGTCATCTGTCGTTAAGGGGTTAAAATGGCTAAATTGGAAAATGAGAAAAGGATTGCTAAGGAGAGTAAAACTAACCCCAAAATGTTTTATAAATATATAAATGGAAAAAAGTTAAAGAGGGAAAATGTTGGGCCCTTGTTATCCCAAATGGGAAATTTGGTAAGTGAGGATAGAGAGAAAGCAGACATTTTAAATACTATTTTTTCTTCTGTTTATACTAAGGAAGAACAGATGGATGAGCCCCTGCTACCGGAAGTTACGGAACAGTCACCGCAAACATGGGATTGGCTGACACAGGAAACAGTGCTTAACCCTTTAAGGACCAGGGATTTTCCTGGGCCAAGGACCAGAGCGTTTTTCAATTTTTAATACGCGGTTTTTGAAACATAAATTTCCTCTCTCTCATTTAACGTACCCATACAAGTTATATGTTGTTTTTTAGAGGACAGTTAGAGCTTTCTTTTGATACCCTATACATAAAAATGATTTACATTTTAGTATTAAAAAATACATATAAAAGAGGAAATTTTTGAGGAAAAAAAAGTTTTTCCCCATTATTTTCCCAATAATAAGCTACATAACTAGTGCAACACTAACCCACTTATCCCACCTAATTAACTAACTAATAAAAAAGAAAAATATTGGTTCCCAAACCCCCCATAACAAAAAAGACAGAAAAAAACTCTGAAGAGTGCGATGTCAGATCAGTAAAAATCATGCAACAGGCATGCAGGGGTTAAATTTTATTAAATAAATATATTAAAATTACCTTTATTTATTAAAAAAAACTTTATAAATTGTAAAAATAAAAAAATCTGTTAAAAAAAAAACTAAATGAGGGCCATAAAGTGGAAGGAAACTGATCACAGTTAAAAACTGTGATCAGCAATGAAAGGGTTAATTTTTTTTTTTTTTTTAACCTATGTGTGTATAATTAATTTATTTTTAATTACAGGTCACTCTCTGTGCTTCACTATAAGAATGTGAAGCACAGGGAGTGAATTAGAGGCAAAGTCAGTGTGTGAACACACTGACTTTGCCATCTAATTTGCATGTTATCGCGGTGATGACTAAATCACCGCGATCACATGGCCGGAAACTGACCGATCGGGTCCAGGAGCTTTGCCTCGGGTGCGAGGCTTAGTCCTGGACCCGTTGCAGACTAGCTGGCGGTGCCCACGGAGCGCACCGCCGGCTAGACTGCATGACGAGTTAACTCGTCATAAGGTCGCTAACGCTGCGGCTCTTATGACGAGTTAACTCGTCATAAGGATGGGAAGGGGTTAAGCAATTAAACTCTGTTAAGATAAACAAGGCCCCAGGGCCAGATGGTGTACACCCAAGGGTCCTTAGAGAGTTAAGCATAATTCTTGCCAGACCACTATTTATGATCTTTAGAGATTCTTTCAGTTCAGATATAGTGCCAACAGATGTCATTCCAATATTTAAAAAGGGGATCAAAATCTCTGCCGGGTAATTATAGGCCATTGAAATTATTTGAAGGATTGCAAAAGGTATACACTAAATAATACATCTTGAATCAGAATATAATTAGTAAAAGTCAACATGGTTTTGTGAAAGACCGGTCTTGTCAAACAAACTTAATAACATTCTATGAAGAAGTCAGTAAAAATATAGGTCTAGGTGTGGCAATTGATGTGATCTATTTGGATTTTGCGAAAGCATTTGATACAGTTCCACACAAAAGGTTACTCTACAAATTGAGAGAAATAGGTTTGGGGGCAAATGTATGTATTTGGATTGAAAATTGGCTAAAAGATAGAATGCAAAGGGTTGTCGTAAATGGAAAAGCCTCAAATTGGACCAGGGTTTTGAGCGGAGTAACTCAGGGGTCTGTTTTGGGCTCTCTTCTTTTTAATTTGTTTATTAATGATCTCACAAGTTGTGCTGAGAGCCATGTCTCTGTGTTTGCTGATGACACTAAATTAGGTAAGGTAATACAGACTAATCTTGATGTTTTTTCTTTGAATGAAGATTTGGACAGAGTGGGGGACTGGGCAGTAAAGTGGCAAATGAGGTTCAATATAGACAAATGTAAAGTTATGTATTATGGGAAAAATAATAACAAAGCAACATATACTTTAAATGGTATTTCCCTGGGAAAAACTACTAATGAAAAGGATTTAGGAATAATTGTAGATAACAAACTTGGCAACAGTGACCAATGCCAGTCAGCAGCTGCAAGGGCCAATAAGATATTGGCATGTATAAAAAGAGGTATAGATTCACTGGGAAGAGGATATCATCTTGTACTCTTTACAAATCAAGACCTCACCTTGAATTTGCAGTACAATTCTGGACACCAGTCCTTAATATTGATATTAAGGAACTAGAAAAAGTGCAAAGGAGAGCTACAAAATTAATAAGGGGATTGGAGGATCTAAGTTATGAAGAGAGACTTAAAAAATTGCATTTATATACGTTAGAAGAAAGGCATCTCAGAGGGGATATGATAACATTATATAAATTTGTGCAGGGCCAAAATAAAGAGCTCTCCAGTGACCTGTTCATTATCAGAAATTTACAAAGAACTAAAGGTCACCCCCTGAGACTGGAAGAGCAAATATTTCATAAACAGCAAAGGAAAGGATTCTTTACGGTAAGGACAATAAAGTTATGGAACTCACTGCCAAGAGAGGTAGTGCTATCAACCACAATAGATGCATTTAAATTGTTTGGATTTTTTTTTTAGAAAAGCAGAACATACAGGGACATTAATAATAGAATAAGCATTAATAATAGAACTTTTTAATCCAAGGAGAAATCTAATTGCCCCTTGGAGTCAAGAAGGAATTTTTCCCCCTGGGAGGCAAAATTCAAAATAGCTTCCTTAGGGGTTTTTGCCTTCTTTTGGATCAAAAGCTGTAATGATAGCTAAAAGGGTTGAACTTGATGGACCTGTGTCTTTTTTCAACCTAAATTACTATGTTACTATGTAAATATAATAGCACCTGGAAACAAAAGTTCTAGTGCAGCTACGGACAGTGCCCTCCACCCCTTCTTGGTGGAGGATAATCAAAGAAGAAAAAAATGTACCAGTACTTACAGATTATAAGTGAGTGTCCGCCCACACTACATTTATTTGTATTAGCAGACCAAACACTAAAGGGTATACTCAATAAAGAGAGAATTGCAGGAAACTGAGATGGGAATTTCAAACTTTAGGCCAATGTAGCTGAATTCTCCAATGCAGATGGATGGGATAATTTTTCTAACTTAAGTTTGAAATTCCCATTTCGATTCTCTGCAGTTCTCTCTTTATTGAGTAGACCCTACAATGTTTCGGGGTATAAACCTACACACTGACAAACGGTTTTAAATCCCAAAACATTGTGTGTTTGGTCTTCTGCCCATACAAATAAATGTAGTATAAGTGGACACTCACTTATATTCTATGCGCGCTGGTACATCCTTTTTTTTCTATATTGTTTTCATTACCCAGGTTGGTAGCTTCTGCAAAATGTCCACACAAGTCTACCTGCCAACTTTGTGGCAGACAGTCCTGGGACATAAATGGGACATGGCCTAAAGGAGAGGTTGTTACGTGACATTGTGTGACATCAAGCAATGTTGATTGACCCTGCTGCATTGAGCTCTAGGCTACCTGGTACAGATACCGGGTCTCTGGAGCTCATTTTCTGACATTTAAGGGTCTACTCAATAAAGAAAGAATTGTAGGAAAATGCAGAGAATTGAGACACCAGTTGTAAAGAGAGGTGGGAAAAATTCTCTCATTCAGCTTGATAATTATTCCAACTCTGCTACATTGGCCCAAAGTTTGAAATTCCCATCTCAATTCCCTGCAATTCTCTCTTTATTGAGTAGACCCTTTTGAATGTGCAATTCTGCCTGTGAACAGTGTAATCTTGTGTAACACAGAAATTAGGTTTCTCCCTTTATGGTTGCTGCTTGAGTTGCCACTTAGCTGGGATTTTATTGTCAGGCTTGATTAAAAACATTTGGCTTGAGGATAATGTTAAGTCTATGGAAGTAGACCTGTATTTCTTTTTTTTTTTTTAAGAAAATGTGTCAACCCTAGTTACAGCAGCCCTAATAATGTTTTATTTGAATTCTATGAGTTTGGATATCTTTTGTAGCAGTTTACTAGATTCCATTGATCAGGCTGGTTTTCTGCTGTGGTATGGGTGGCATTCTATTCATGCTTAAAAATAATTTTTAACGGTAGTGTGGCACTTGCATCAAAAATGTTTAAAAAATGCTGCATAAAATGTTAAAGTTTACATTTTATGAAATTATGTATAAAAGTAAGGAGCATAGTTAGTTTTACAGTTGTGGCATATGCCTCACCAATCTATAGGGTCGTTCTTTAATTTAATACTTTATGTTTCTTCAGTCTTTTGGTTCAGTTAGTAGTCTATCCTTGTTGAACTACATATTTTAAGATTTTGTTTAAACCTTACCCATTTAGCTCATGTTTCAATTTCATCTGGGGCTCAGTGCAATGCCTTATGTTTCTAAGCTGCTGTTATATGTATTGAACCCACACTAAAAGAATTATAGCAGATGTGCGGTATCTCCATTATATATCATTTTCTTAGTATGATTGTAATTCTCATTAGTTAGACATCTAATAAAAGGTAAAACATTGGGCAGCGGAACATATCTTACATGTTATACGGTATTATTGTTTCTGTTTCTAAGTGAGTCTGAAATACAATGTGCTGCAACAGGACTGCAATATTAAAGGGGCTAGTGTTCCACGCATCATGGAGATAGAACTGATGCCTTCTTTCTTTCTAATGTCTTCAATTTTAATAACAGCAGTGTATGGCATCCTTAATGACCTCACGATCCATAGGTTTTATTACTTACAGATCTGATGTGTAGTTGTAATACTTATGAGGTGCAGAGAATAAAATCCTTATTATGAGGTCAATTTAAATGTGAAAATGCTAGCTGAAGTTATTTGGCAATAAAATATGTGGTCATTTGCAGCCTACAAGACCCTCAGGGATCTTTAAAATGTACTTGCTATCTATTTTGGATGATGTTCAGCTTAGGAAATAACCTCCTAGTATACTCTCTGCCCAAAGCCATCTGAACTGCAGAATTCTTTGCACCCTAACAACCTCCACAGTGTTAACCTACAAATAAAAAAGGTCAACAGTCCCGCTCAACCTGTTCTAACTGCTACAGCTAAATGACAGGCACTTCATCACTCAGTCGAGAGATGTTGTTGGTATGTTTGACTACACAGCCAATAACTGTTTCTTCTGCTGTGATTTTGAAACACATTACATTGCTAACTCCGACTGCCCAGAAAAGATTAATTACATATTGACTGTTTAACCCCTTAACGACAGATGACGTGCCAGGCACGTCGCGGCAAATCATGGACTTGCCGACAGGTGACGTGCCTGGCACGTCATGCACTAAACTGAGTAAAGAAAGCGACCAGCGGTCGCTTTCTTTACTCTAACGGTGTTGCTACAATGCCTCTAGGTAGAGGCATTGTGCAACACCCCCCAAATGTGCAGGGGCGCGCTATGATCACTCCACGGAGTGATCGTAGCAGCCATTTAAAAATGGCTGCGCCCGCTGCACATTTGTGCTTAGAAAGCGAACGATCGTTCGATTTCTAAGCATCTGCGGTGTTGTTGAAGTGCCTCGCTAGCGAGGCACTTAACAACACCTTCAGGCTGCCCAGAGCCGATGGTGGTCGCTCTCCTGAGCGACCCCATCGGCTCAGTAGAAGGGAACGCTGCCTGTACAGGCAGCGCTTCCCTTCTAATGGCAAGAGCATCGGAAGTGAAAGTATTTCACTTCAGATGCTCTAGGGGGAGCCAATCGATGCCGGCACAACAGATCTATGTGATCTGTGTGCAGGCATGTATGGTAAGTGCTCTGATGAGCACTTACCATACAGTCAAAGGCAATATTAGCAAATATTGCCTTTGACAAGTATTGATCAGCCTCCCTCACCTTACTTGTTATAGTAAGGGAGAGAGACAGATCAGATAAAGTAAAAAAATAAAATAAAATAAAATAAAAAATATTTAATAACATTTTAAACACCAAGGGCTTTTATAAAAGCCATTTAACCCCTTCCCTGCCATTGATCGCTGTGTACGCAGTGATCATACACAGCAGCACATTTTTTGCTGTCTGTGCATTTTTTAGGGGTTCGTTTTTTTTACTGTGATTCATTACAGTATAAAAAAAGCTCTTTTAAGAGAGATTAACCCCTTTCTTGCTGTAGATCACTGGATAAGCAGCAATCTGACGCAAATGCAGCAATCTTGCTGCGGAAGCATTTTTAAATGTTTTTTAACTTTTTTACTTTGATTTATTACAGTATATCAAAGGCTCTTTTAAGAGCTATTAACCCCTTCCTTGCCGTATATCACTTCCTAAGCAGCACATATGGTCACTGCCTAAGCAGTGCATATGGTCACTGCCTAAGCAGCGCATATGGAGCAATCTAGTCGCAGAAGGATTTTTTTTTGCTATCAGCATTTTTTTTGTCAGACTCGCTAGGGGTTAGTTATACCCACTAGGGGATTACGTGTATTCCTTTTGAAGCTGTCTGAACGCGTGTATAGCGATCAGTAACAGCCGATCAGTGGCAAAGGTGGTTTGGTGATTTCTCAGATGAGCATCACCATTCGTCTGGTTCGTAAATATTGTTCTGACCCATATGGATCTTCCTCCCTCTCCTCACTTGAGTTTTAGTGAGGGAAAGAGACAGATCTGTATAACATAATTTTTTAATTGTAATAAATTAAATAAAATGTTAAAAAATTGTGAGTCCCAAGGGCTTTTATAAAAGCCATACCCTTTGTATAGTGTAGTGTATTAACCCCTTCCCTGCCACTGATCACTGCACAGCAGAACATTTTTTCTTGTCTGTGCATTTTTAGGGGTTAATTTTTTTGTACAGTACTACAAAGGCTCTTATAAGAGCTATTAACCCCTTCCTTGCTCTACATGTTCAAATTCCAAGTTTGAAAATCAAAAAGCGCACCTCTCAAATGTAGCCTTTCAACACCCAACAAAGCTGACAAAGCTATGCATGGGTGGTATCCCTGTGCTCGGGAGATGTTGCTGAACATATATTGTGGTATTGTTTGTCAGTGACACATACCGAAATATGTGAATTTGTGTCTAAAGTACAATGTATGTGGGAAAAAATACACAATAAAATGACTACCACAAACTTTAACAAAGGCTGGTGGTAGAATTGGTGCATGGAAAGTGTTAAAATAACACAATTTAAAATAGCCTAGGGTGTCTACTTTTACAAAATATATACTTTTTGGGGTAAAATACACTGTCCTACTTTAAAAAAAAGTTGAAAATGCGCACCTTCACAATGTGGCCCTTTTAGCCCCCAAACAACCCAACAAACCTATGCATGGGTGGTATCCCTGTACTCAGGAGATGTTGTTGAACACATATTGGGTTATTGTTTGGCAGTGACACATACCAAAATCTGTGAATTTATGTCTAAAATACAATATTTGTGGAAAAAAAACACACAAAAATTACTACCACAAACTTTGACAAAGGCTGGTGGTAGAATTAGTGCATGGAAAGTGTTAAAATACCACCATTTGAAATAGCGTAGGGTGTCTAATTTAGAAAAATATATGGGTTGATGGGGTAAAATACACTGGCTGGTTTCAAATATGTCCCAAATGGGACATGGGTGCAGGCGGTCTGCATGTCAAAATTTCAATTTGGAAAACCAAAAACTGCACCTACCAAATTTGGCCTTTTTACCCCCCAAACAACCCAACAAACCTATGCATGGGTGGTATCCCTGTACTCAAGAGATGTTGCTGAACACTTATTGGGGTGTTATTTGGCAGTGACATATACCAAACTCTGTGAATTCATGTCTGAAGTACAAGGTTTGTGAAAAAAAAAACACAAAAAAATTACTACCACAAACTTTGACAAAGGCTGGTGGTAGAATTAGTGCATGGAAAGTGTAAAAATACCACCATTTGAGATAGCCTAGGGTGTCTACTTTTAAAAAATATATGGGTTGATGTGGTAAAATACACTGGCTGGTTTCAAATATGTCCCAAATGGGACATGGGTGCAGGCTGTCTGCATGTCAAAATTTCAAATTGGAAAACCAAAAACTTCACCTCCCAAATTTGGCCTTTTACCCCCCAAACAATCCAACAAACCTATGCATGGGGGGTATCCCTGTACTCAAGAGATGTTGCTGAACACGTATTGGGGTGTTATTTGGCAGTGACACATACCAAAATCTGTAAATTCATGTCTGAAGTACAAGGTTTGTGAAAAAAAAACACAAAAAAATTACTACCACAAACTTTGACAAAGGCTGGTGGTAGAATTAGTGCATGGAAAGTGTTAAAATACCACCATTTGAGATAGCCTAGGGTGTCTACTTTTAAAAAATATGTGGGTTGATGGGGTAAAATACACTGGCTGGTTTCAAATATGTCCCAAATGGGACATGGGTGCAGGCTGTCTGCATGTAAAAATTTCAAGTTGGAAAACAAAAAACTGCACCTCACAAATTTGGCATTTTAGCCCCCAAACAACCCAACAAACCTATGCATGGGTCGTATCCCTGTACTCAGGAGAAATAGTAGAATCTATTTAGCATGTTTTTTCGTTCGCTATTGTCGATGAGGAGAAGTTGTTTCAAATAAAAGTCAGGAAATTTGTGTGTTTTATTTTTTTTTACCATATTTTATTATTTTTTTAATAATATGATAAGATATGATCAAAAATATGGCATCCATAGAAATCCCTTTTTGTCCCGATAAAAACAATATATAATATGTGTGGGTACAGCAAATGACGAAGAAGAAAATTACTGCTAAACACAAACAGCACAGAAATGTTAAAATAGCCATTGTCCAGAAAGGACAAAAATGTTTCAAAGGCTCTGTCCTTAAGGGGTTAAAAGTCATCATCAATTTGAATAAATTAGAATCAGAAAAAAAGGGGGCATTGGGGAGGCTGGCTTATATGGGGGGCATTAAGGGGGGGCTGGCTTATCACAGGGAAATGCTTAAGTGACATCAACTGAACTTCTACTCTACAGAGACAGGGGAATTTGTGGAAAAATATTTTGTGAGGTTTTTATAGCCTTTACGTATTAAATCCTTAAAATTAGAGGGGGCAAGTAAGGAGGGCAAAGTGAAGCATTATTTTAAAATAAATAACAGAGCAGTGCTTTTTTGTGCAAACAGACACTGCAGGTTTGGAGATTTGGGAGAATATTATCTAGGATTGTGGGTAGAAGGATGAATAATACACGGAGGCTAATATAATGGACTTCTCACACCCTTCGTTCTCGTTTGAAGCGCTCACAAGCAAACCTTATGTGTTTCTTTAATTGGATTTGTTCTGTGTAATTACAAAATCAATAATAAACAGAACAAATATTATTGCTGACGCTTATCTAATTCAAACATCAGAACAAATATACATTACCAAAAAACCTTGCCAGATGAAAAATGAGAGCCTTTTTAGATGTAGCTGTTCCAATCAACTGATCAGTGTATCACCACTGTAGAAAATATTGCAGGGCGGAAAGAATGTGATTTGTGTCAAATCAACCTTAAGTTGTTGGCAAATGCCAGGTTAATGTGTAGGTAACTTCATTTTTAGAAACAGAGTATTTACATTTATTCAGGAGAAGGGGAGAAATTTTGTCAAGAACTATCAGAGCTTTTGACAGGATAAATCATATTCATTATCACAAGTTTCTAATCATATTGGATTTCAGCATTTGCATGCTGACACCACCATTCCATTTTGGACAGGACATCCTTTGCACAATGGGTATTATTGGCATTATATATATAAAATGCAATACATTTGTGTAACAGCAGTAGATGGGTTCATCCTCACCATATCCTCCAAGTTCTTTTAGCATCCCAAATGAGTATAAAGAGCTTCACAAAAAAACGTATGAACAAAATCGGATCTGGCAATTCAAAGAACAGTGTACAATATATATCTTTATTTAAGACAAATGTAGTGGGAAAAACTTATGTTTAATTGAAAGATTGCATCAAATGATTACATTTTAAATAGAAATGTTTTAATGAAAGATTACAAATAAATTAATTTATTGAGCACTCTGTTCTTGTATCTTGTACTTTATTTGTATTCTTTCTTTGAAGAATGTCTATTTAAAATATCTGCACTCTTTCAATTAAACATAAGTTGATTTTTTTGCCAACAGGGGTCCTTTAATCATCTGTGCAGGACTTCTTGAAAAAAAAGCTGGAGGAGCGTAAGAGACAGGTTATGCCTTATATATTTCCAGCCTATGAAGGTTTTTAATCATAGGCTTATAATTCCCACCAGCTACTTTTTTTTTTTTATGTAGTCTTGTACATGGTATACTTTGTCACTGCTACATACAAAAGAGTTAAACATAATATTTCAGTCAAATGTCTCTCCAGAAATAATCACTGTATACACATCTCTCTATTGTTTCCCAATTAGCCAGAGCTGTTTCACCAAAAGGTATGCGAAGGAGATCTTGCTAACTGAACGATTTGACACCTGGAAGACCTATTTTTAGTGTATGCACTAAAATACAATAATGGAGGTCGAGATTAGCACAAATCTTAATCTCCAACCTCAGACACTTTTTCTATTCTTTCCCTTAAACAAAATGGAAAAAAATCCCCCCCCCCCCCCCCCCCCCCCCATATAAACCAGGTCAGTTGAATCCTGAAATGTCCCCTGGACTCCTGAAACTTATATGGGACCAGGGAAAGCAGCCCTCCCCTATAATAAAAAAACGGTACTCGGAGATGTCTGATGCTTCCAGGAAGCTTTGATATATATGGTGTCTAGGGCAAGAAGCCCTGGCCCCCCTCTAATAGAAACAGTGCTGAGAACATTGGGCAAGAACCCAGACCATTAGCATACAGTAAATGGGGATGGGAAAGTTAATAACAAGGCTAGGAGCCCATAGCATGCCATCATAACTATTCGATCACTGTGGGGTTAATAACTTGTCCTGGCTTCCTATATTAATAATGTGGTCCTGGGAGCATCACACAGCTCCCAGCATTATTTCTATTATAGTGAAGGTCTACTTGCCCTGGCTCCCCATTTATGTTAGGGGGTCTATAGGCCAATTTGGGATACCCAGTGCTCAGTTTATACGGGGGGGGGGGGGGGGATTCTTAAAGTTTCATGCAACTGGTGGCAAGTTGCTGGAAGGAGGGTTGGAGTCCAACACGAATTGGAACTCACTTTCATTTTTTACTGAAAAGCTATTTTTATTGCTTTTCACAGAAGGGAGTTTGTGATGGAAGTCTTTGACGAGGTAGTGGGAGAAGGAAGTCAAGAGTTCTAATTGGGAGGTCGACTTTTTATTTTTACTATCAAAAATCTAATTCGACCTACCAATTCAACCTCACCTCACTATTCTCAAATTATAGTGAAAAGCCCCACTTTCCAGCCCCAATGATCCTGCTGCTCAGTTTCAGTACTGCGAAAGGGACTAACCCCAAAAATGGGAATAGAAAGGAGGGCAGGAAACAACAGTTAGATCTTATCTGGATGGGATTGTGTATAGGTATACTACACTATACCATGAAAAAGCGAGGAAAAGTGTAAATACAGAATAAAATCTGTGAATACACTCAATACATTCCCAAATATCCAAAAGAAGAGAGACAATCAGGCTAAATAAATTGTAAGCACTTGTGTGAATAAAACACTAAAATATCGTGCAATAGAAGTACTTGGAATGAAGTGCAATATAGACTGAAAAAAGTAGTGAAAAAATGATAAATATCAATGTGGCAAATCTAGCAATAGATATAAACTGATAATAGAACAAATGTAAATATTACAATATCATGCAATAGAATGATACAAAATAAATAAAGTCCAAAAAATAGTCTTCAATAGCTTGCTCCAAAAGAATGTGTAACCTGAAAGAAAATAAAACAAAAAATAGTGTGTACCATAAAAATAGGTTTAATAGCGCATAAAAAAAAGTAACTTACAAGATACAGTGGAAAATAAGACGAATAGCGAAAAATGTACTGCCAATGTGCAGCCTTCTCTCTTCAAACGAAGCGCTGGTGGTGATAAGCCGGCCGGACTAGTCACCGTGTAGATGGAAGGAGGTAGCGGAGTTGAAGAAGAGGCTTGGAGTTCATGAAACGTTTAAAACACTCCCACCCTACGCGTTTCGTGACGGACAACGTCACTTCCTCAGGGGCGATGGGAGTTGTAGGAAAATGAAGAACTTATATATGCACACATTCAATGCGTGTCTATTGCGATCAGGTGATGTAAATAAATCAATTAGCACAGAGAGTGAGGATACTCCTTGCTTGGTTCAGTTTTTTAACTCTTACAGCAAGCAAAACGCAATTATTATTCAGTATAGTTCAAATAGAAATGTTAAAAATATAAGAATACTGAAATATCTTAATATTATATTTTACTTGATAAAGATATAAATCTTCACCAATATGTCTAGTTATGATATTGATAACTCTTAACTACTGAGTGTAAATTCAGAGTCCACACTCCTTGCTTTCGGCAATTCAACAATATTTAATTAATAGAGGCTACACACATACAAATAAACAATACATACAAATACTACAGATACATATGAAAACTGGTACTAGGTTGGTATATGCTATCACTAATTATTCATTGATTGAATGGAATCAACTAGCTGAAACAATAAGTCAAGCATTCACACATGTGATACATTTACCACTCCTTGGAATCACGTGTTACCAGGCAGCCGCAGAGAGAGAGAGAGAGAGAGAGAGAGAGAGAGAGAGATGTTGTCCCCAAGGGACACAGTGTGTAAGAGAGCTTGCAAGAAGGTTTGCCAGGTCTAACTTCAAGAGAGAGCCCACCTTCTTTGTTGTACACTCCCTCCCCCACAGCCAGTCTTCTAGTAGTATTTCCAGAAACCATTTTGACTGGGGGAAGGGCTTGTAGAGTTAGGGACTGGAGGTGACACCTAGTTACTTGCCATGTGCTCTGGAGAGTGTAGACTCCATTAATGCCTGAGGCTAGATTGCAGAAGCTTATTCAGTCTTCTGCCCATATTTGAACACTGTATTAGAACACTTAATTGCCACACAGCAGATTAGGTTGCCAATCCTACCTCCGTTTTTACAAATACATATAAATACATATCAATTCTCAGTTAGAAAGATAGGTAAATAAACACAAAATATAAATCATTAAATATAAAAAAAGGACAATTATTACAAAAAATGAATACAATAAATATAGTAAAATATACATAAAGGGAACAGTAGGTATAAAATTGTTGTGCATGCTTGTTCATAGATAAATATAGGAAAAAACTAACATAAAAATAGACAGCAATGAGAATGCTAGACTGAAAAAATGTTAGCATAAAATATTAGTGTATAAAAAAAGGGACTTTATATGGCCATACATATCTACAAATGACAGATTGTTATAAGGGGAATGAAATAGAGGGACAATATATGATGAACATTCAGGAATCTTTAGTGAATGCTTTTAGTTCAAAGTCTAAATTTAAACCCCTGGGAAAAAGAGTATCCAGTCTATATATCCACCTGGCCTCAAATCTATCTAATTGGTCACCGAAATTACCACCCCTCCAATTATTCTTAACTAATTCAATTGCCAAGAAGGTTAGCCCTGTTGGGTTCGCTCTATGGCAAGTAAGAAAATGATTAGAGAGTCCATTGGTGGTTAGACCTTTTATAATGTTCCTTACATGTTCAGACATTCTAATACTCAAAGACCTCGAAGTCCTCCCTATATAGAGTTTAGAGCATGGACAGCTGGCACAATAGATGACCCCCTTCGTTCTGCAGGTGATGACCTGTTTGATATCAAAGGTTTCACCGGTAGAAAAATTCTTCAAACTAGATTGGTGTCTAGGTATCTCTGTATTGTTATTACAACCTACACAACGTCCACATTTGTAAAAACCTGAAGGTAAATTAAACATATTTGAGGTTGATGTAGTTGGCCTTCTATCTGTTGGGGCAATCATTAATTGGAGGTTGGGTGCCCTGGAGAATATGACCCTTGGGGTGGGAGTCAAAATATCTCTAAGGATGGGGTCACCTTTCAAGACATTCCAATGTCTCTTAACTATATTTTTAATATGTAAGGACTGGTCGCTATATTCAGTGATGTAAGATATTATATCTTTGGACTGTTCGACAGGATTGATAGGTTTTTTGGCTAAAATTTCGCTCCGAGGGAGTCTCTGAACTCTATCGTGCAGTTTTTAGAAGGTGATTATTAAAGCCCTTATCCCTATATTGTTGTGCCATTTCTGATAGTTGTGTTTGTAGTACAGTTTCCTCAGAGCAGTTTCTTTTGATGCGTCTAAATTGCCCATAGGGGATGTTATTGAGCCACGGGGCATAGTGATAACTGTCACACGGTATGTACCCATTACTATCAACCGACTTCCTAAAAGTTTTGGTCTGGATAGTGCCCTCTTTAATATATATTTCCAGGTCCAAAAATTCCACCGAGACTGGTGAGCTCTTGTGAGTAAATACAAGCTTGTAAGGGTTATTATTAAGGTAAGCTAAAAAAAAAACTAATAGGGTAGAGTCACCCTTCCAAACGAAATCAAACGAAGTCATCGATATATCTGCGCCAGAGCACTAGGTTTGCGCCAAATGGGCATTCATCCCAGATAAACTCATCCTCCCACTTGCCCATAAAAAGATTAGCATAACTCGGCGCAAACCTACTGCCCATGGCTGTCCCCTCGAGCTGGAGATAATGGCTATCCTCATACCAGAAAGAATTATGGGAGAGGATAAAAGCGACACATCTAACCAAAAAATCAATTTGGCTATTGTGTAGGTCCGAATATTTGGCCAGAGAGTATTGTATAGATTCGCATCCCTGTAGATGTTCAATGACCGTGTACAGAGAGCTCACATCGGCCGTGACAAGGATGTAATCCTCCTCCCACACAAGGTCCCTTAAGATGTTGATAACTTGGGTCGTATCTCTCAAATAGGATTTTAATTTTTGAACCTCTGGTTGTAAAAATTTGTCTATATATAGTGACAAATTGGCTGTAAGGGAATTGATGCCTGATATGATTGGACGTCCAGGTGGTTGTGTTAAGGACTTGTGTATTTTTGGTAACTGATAAAATAATGGAATTTTTGGGTATTTTATCATAAGGAAATTGAATTCTTTAGGGAGTAGGATGCCTTGAAAAAGGCCATCCTGCAATAGATGTTCTAATTCGACTTTAAAAGCTTGGCTGGGATTAGATGGAAGTTTCTGATAAGTATTCGTATCACTTAGGAGACGCATACATTCAAAGTGATACTGTTCTGTGTTTTGAATTACAATCCCTCCACCCTTGTCTGCTGATTTAATAATTATAGATTTATTATCCATAAGTAACTTCAATGCCTTTCTCTCTTGTTTGCTGAGATTGTCTCTCGTGTGGGACATAGGTTTAAGGGCTTTTAGTTCCCCTTCCACTAATTTCTGGAAAGTTTCTATAAATGGGCCCTTATTTTCTTTAGGATAAAAGCCTGACTTGGGGTGGAGGTTAGTGTGTTCATAGTCAAATATAGAGTGTTTGGTGTTCACTGTTCTAGATTCTTCACTAAAGTATTTTCTCAAAGTTAATTTCCTAATGAATTTGTGTAGGTCGATGTAAGCATTAAATGGAGAGGTCTTGTTCATGGGAGCAAATTTCAGGCCTTTGTCCAGAACAGCGAGTTGTTTGTCATCTAGTTCTATACTAGAGAGGTTAAAGATATTAGAACCTAATTTCTTAATACTTTTCTGGGAGGGGATGGCCTGTTTAGTTCGCGTTCTTCTCTTCTCCTTTTGTTTCCTTCTGTTCCCACGTCCCTCTCCCTTGGTCTGTATGGGCGATAGGGACGTGGGCTCCTGTCTAAAAAAGGAGAATTGATTGTAAACTGGGAACGAGGATTATCAAGGGTCCTGGACTGGGTATAAGGCTCTTGATATTTCCTAACTGTTGAGGTTTAAAGGAATTGTACCTACTAGAGTGTGACTGGATTAAAGGTCGACCTCTGTCTCTATTTACCACATCTGAATAGAGAGGTTTTTGAGGGCGTTCTAGCTCCCTCTGAGTGGCAGACTGTGAAGCCAGTCTATGTCTATGATGTGGGATTGAGTTATTGGTTCGTTGATTATTTGATTTTGGACGAGAAGAATATGAAGATGTGGTCTTATTGGCTGAGTCTTGTCTAGAGAATTTCTTTTTCCAATCTCTCTGTAGGTTATTTTCGTAATCGAATCGATCTCTATCTATTTTATTTTTCTTAATTCTACGGATATCTAGCTCTAGTTGGTACGCATGTTCATGGATTTCCCGATAAATCCTGACATATTCGAGTTCCTCTGTATAAGGGGTCAGTAATGACTGGAGTTTACTAATCTCTGTTTCTAAAGTGCAAAGATCAATCCTCTTCTCAGTGAGGAGGAGATCGATCAGAATACAAGAGCATTTATCCAGCATACTATTCCATTTACCCAAAAAGATAGAATCCTCAGCCTTATAGGCTGTATTCTTAGAGATACGTAGACCTCTTGGTACAATCTTATTACTCAAATAGAATTCTAAAGAAGCTATATCCCACCATAGCTTAATTTCTTTCTCCATGAGTCTACCTAGCTCATATAGACTCTGTGAGAAATTAAAAGGAGTATCAGGAATGATACAATTGTCAGCAATTGGTTCTGAGCTGATAAAATTCTTTAAAAAGACATTCCTGTCACTCTTAAGTGTATGAAACTTAATACAAGTCATGCTCTCGATCTAGTAATTGTTTCCCAATGTAGTAAAAATTAAGAATGCGAAAGGGACTAACCCCAAAAATGGGAATAGAAAGGAGGGCAGGAAACAACAGTTAGATCTTATCTGGATGGGATTGTGTATAGGTATACTACACTATACCTTGAAAAAGCGAGGAAAAGTGTAAATACAGAATATTTACGCAGATATATCGATGACTGCCTTTTCGTTTGGAAGGGTGACTCTACCCTATTAGATACTTTTTTAGCTTACCTTAATAATAACCCTTACAAGCTTGTATTTACTCACAAGAGCTCACCAGTCTCGGTGGAATTTTTGGACCTGGAAATATATATTAAAGAGGGCACTATCCAGACCAAAACTTTTAGGAAGTCGGTTGATTGTAATGGGTACATACCGTGTGACAGTTATCACTATGCCCCGTGGCTCAATAACATCCCCTATGGGCAATTTAGACGCATCAAAAGAAACTGCTCTGAGGAAACTGTACTACAAACACAACTATCAGAAATGGCACAACAATTTAGGGATAAGGGCTTTAATAATCACCTTCTAAAAACTGCACGAGATAGAGTTCAGAGACTCCCTCGGAGTGAAATTTTAGCCAAAAAACCTATCAATCCTGTCGAACAGTCCAAAGATATAATATCTTACATCACTGAATATAGCGACCAGTCCTTACATATTAAAAATATAGTTAAGAGACATTGGAATGTCTTGAAAGGTGACCCCATCCTTAGAGATATTTTGACTCCCACCCCAAGGGTCATATTCTCCAGGGCACCCAACCTCCAATTAATGATTGCCCCAACAGATAGAAGGCCAACTACATCAACCTCAAATATGTTTAATTTACCTTCAGGTTTTTACAAATGTGGACGTTGTAGGTTGTAATAACAATACAGAGATACCTAGACACCAATCTAGTTTGAAGAATTTTTCTACCGGTGAAACCTTTGATATCAAACAGGTCATCACCTGCAGAACGAAGGGGGTCATCTATTGTGCCAGCTGTCCATGCTCTAAACTCTATATAGGGAGGACTTCGAGGTCTTTGAGTATTAGAATGTCTGAACATGTAAGGAACATTATAAAAGGTCTAACCACCAATGGACTCTCTAATCATTTTCTTACTTGCCATAGAGCGAACCCAACAGGGCTAACCTTCTTGGCAATTGAATTAGTTAAGAATAATTGGAGGGGTGGTAATTTCGGTGACCAATTAGATAGATTTGAGGCCAGGTGGATATATAGACTGGATACTCTTTTTCCCAGGGGTTTAAATTTAGACTTTGAACTAAAAGCATTCACTAAAGATTCCTGAATGTTCATCATATATTGTCCCTCTATTTCATTCCCCTTATAACAATCTGTCATTTGTAGATATGTATGGCCATATAAAGTCCCTTTTTTTATACACTAATATTTTATGCTAACATTTTTTCAGTCTAGCATTCTCATTGCTGTCTATTTTTATGTTAGTTTTTTCCTATATTTATCTATGAACAAGCATGCACAACAATTTTATACCTACTGTTCCCTTTATGTATATTTTACTATATTTATTGTATTCATTTTTTGTAATAATTGTCCTTTTTTTATATTTAATGATTTATATTTTGTGTTTATTTACCTATCTTTCTAACTGAGAATTGATATGTATTTATATGTATTTGTAAAAACGGAGGTAGGATTGGCAACCTAATCTGCTGTGTGGCAATTAAGTGTTCTAATACAGTGTTCAAATATGGGCAGAAGACTGAATAAGCTTCTGCAATCTAGCCTCAGGCATTAATGGAGTCTACACTCTCCAGAGCACATGGCAAGTAACTAGGTGTCACCTCCAGTCCCTAACTCTACAAGCCCTTCCCCCAGTCAAAATGGTTTCTGGAAATACTACTAGAAGACTGGCTGTGGGGGAGGGAGTGTACAACAAAGAAGGTGGGCTCTCTCTTGAAGTTAGACCTGGCAAACCTTCTTGCAAGCTCTCTTACACACTGTGTCCCTTGGGGACAACATCTCTCTCTCTCTCTCTCTCTCTCTCTCTCTCTCTCTCTCTCTCTGCGGCTGCCTGGTAACACGTGATTCCAAGGAGTGGTAAATGTATCACATGTGTGAATGCTTGACTTATTGTTTCAGCTAGTTGATTCCATTCAATCAATGAATAATTAGTGATAGCATATACCAACCTAGTACCAGTTTTCATATGTATCTGTAGTATTTGTATGTATTGTTTATTTGTATGTGTGTAGCCTCTATTAATTAAATATTGTTGAATTGCCGAAAGCAAGGAGTGTGGACTCTGAATTTACACTCAGTAGTTAAGAGTTATCAATATCATAACTAGACATATTGGTGAAGATTTATATCTTTATCAAGTAAAATATAATATTAAGATATTTCAGTATTCTTATATTTTTAACATTTCTATTTGAACTATACTGAATAATAATTGCGTTTTGCTTGCTGTAAGAGTTAAAAAACTGAACCAAGCAAGGAGTATCCTCACTCTCTGTGCTAATTGATTTATTTACATCACCTGATCGCAATAGACACGCATTGAATGTGTGCATATATAAGTTCTTCATTTTCCTACAACTCCCATCGCCCCTGAGGAAGTGACGTTGTCCGTCACGAAACGCGTAGGGTGGGAGTGTTTTAAACGTTTCATGAACTCCAAGCCTCTTCTTCAACTCCGCTACCTCCTTCCATCTACACGGTGACTAGTCCGGCCGGCTTATCACCACCAGCGCTTCGTTTGAAGAGAGAAGGCTGCACATTGGCAGTTCATTTTTCGCTATTCGTCTTATTTTCCACTGTATCTTGTAAGTTACTTTTTTTTATGCGCTATTAAACCTATTTTTATGGTACACACTATTTTTTGTTTTATTTTCTTTCAGGTTACACATTCTTTTGGAGCAAGCTATTGAAGACTATTTTTTGGACTTTATTTATTTTGTATCATTCTATTGCATGATATTGTAATATTTACATTTGTTCTATTATCAGTTTATATCTATTGCTAGATTTGCCACATTGATATTTATCATTTTTTCACTACTTTTTTCAGTCTATATTGCACTTCATTCCAAGTACTTCTATTGCACGATATTTTAGTGTTTTATTCACACAAGTGCTTACAATTTATTTAGCCTGATTGTCTCTCTTCTTTTGGATATTTGGGAATGTATTGAGTGTATTCACAGATTTTATTCTGTATTTACACTTTTCCTCGCAGTTTCAGTACTACCTGACTTAAAAATGCTTTACCTCATAACTTTATATTTATCTTTTTTTCTTTGTCACTGCACAAATATTGGGGTTATATGATACTGGAGTGCCTGCTATTGGGATCCAACCCAAAAGCAATAAACACACTTAACCTATCACTGCCACTTAACTTTTGTCTCAGGCCTGCATCCTAAAATTAGTCTGACCCAGAGACAAATTGGGATGCCTAAATGAAGTGCCTTTGACATGCAGAATAGGTAAAATGATCCCCTCCTTTAAACACTCATGTGGTCTACGGTTTTACTCAAAACACTATAAAAGTTATTTTTTAACTAACCAACACTGAGGGCTAACAGATTTTATTTGTATCCTATTCAACTAGGAACAGTGTATGTGTATCACAATTCATGTGAATAATTGTATTTATATTGTAGAATATATGTAGATGTTTGGTTTTGCAAGGTTATCATTAAAACTGGTGTACCAAATGCAAATCACAGAGTTTTACTGGTATTAAAGGTAGTGTATCACCTTTACATTGTTTTGTGAATGTAGAGAATACACAATTATTGAAAATGATCTATACATTGTGTTAGCAGAATTGCAAGAAAATGCATACGTTAAGAGAAAAATGTGTTTTAAATGTGTCTGTGTAGTCTACTGTTTATGACATCATTAGTGGCTTTAGCTTAATTTCTTATTGAATACATATTGTGATAAGGTGAATGGGGTGGTTTGTGAGGGAGTATATATTTCCCATAAAATGCTCAGAGGGCATATGATATTTAACCCCAGGGGGAGTAGGTGTTATATATATATGTGTGTGTATGTGACATAAACTACTGTTTAGTTATGGGCCCCTGGGGTGGAGCATTTGGAGAGCAGGGTGGGCCAGTGCTCCACTCCGCTGTTTTCTTGGGAGACATAGGTCCATGTCTGGGTTTTGGACTGTCTCAAAATACACTGCTCAGCTGCTGGTAATCAGCTGCAGCAGTAGGAATAAACCACTCCCTGCTAGGCAGGAAAAAGAGAGATTTTTGTTTGTTTCTCTCTGAAAGGGCTGCAAAACAACAGGCTGCCTGAGAACCAGAGAACAGAAGGCTGACAAGGAAATAGGTTGGTGAAACCTGGATTATTTTCTTATGGTTTAAACCCTTGATAGATAGGGAGATTTATGTTAGTTAGAGCTCAGACGAGCTAGGTTTTTGTTTACACCGATTTATGTTATATTTTGGTTACTTTCTGCTGTATCCGGATTGAAGCATACAAATAAAGTACCTGGAGTTTATACAATTCAAATGTCTGCAAATGTTGTTCGCCCAAGAGGACCGAGCTAACTGAGAACAAGGATCACAATATGGTGGAGGATGCGGGCAGCTTAGCACATAGAAGGTCTGTGGGTGTGCCTGTCATCTGTTAGCCTGCTTATAGCCTGGGGACTTTTTGTGTGGCAGACCTGGTAGCCAAATAAGTAGCACTGTGCCTTTAAGACTGTTACCTGCCTGGTGCTAAAATGGAGGACCTACTGAAGGCCCTGGAACAGGCAACTGCTGTACAGCAAGACACAAACCGTTTATTGGCTGCACAGGTTTAGAGGCTAAGGGAAGCTCAGCAGGAGGTTAGAGCTGTCCTTACTGAGGTTTTACAGAGAGTGTTATTGCCATGTGCCGGGAGCCCCCCTGGGGACCAGGGATCCCGGATCCGTGCAACTGACTTCCTGCATAAGATGACAGAGGCAGATGATGTGGAGGATTACCTCACCACTTTCGAGAGGGTTGCTGCCCGGGAAAAGTGGCCCTCAGTGGGCGGGGCTTCTTGCTCCATGTCTGAGTGGGGAATGCCAGAAAGCCTATGAGGATTTGTCTTCTGACCAGGCCCAGGATTATATGCATCTCACAGCCGAAATTCTAAAGCGTATAGGCATAACACCTACCATTAGAGCCCAAAGGTTTCACAACTGGAATTATGACGTGAGTAAACCCACCAGAGCCCAGATGTATGGATTGCTAAGGCTTGCTCACAAATGGCTGAAACCAGAGCACAACCCTGATACCAAGTGTCAGGTCCCAGGACCCTCACTTACCTTGCCCAGGGGACCTTCACAGCCAAAGTCATCCTCTGTCCCTGTTTGCCGCCATTGCGCTTTAGCGCGACAGCGAGGTAGGCCAAATCCCCGGCCTCGAGTTGCTATTCACCCGCTAACAGTGAATGCAACTACTTCCAAGAGGTTTAGGGGCGGGGCTTACGCGCGAGAAACGTTGCGCGATTGGTTGTTGGCAAAGGAGCAGGGAGAATAGGAAGAAGAGGCTGTACCTCTTCTCCCTCTTCACAACATGGTGCAGGGGTGGTCCCCAGGTGTAAAGGGGAGAGGTCCTTAATCAACAGCTCTATAAAAACCCCACACTCACCTCAATCATTGCTTGCTTGTTGAGCTGTGGTGTCTGTTCTCAGTACCATTTTTTCCCATTTACCTGCTACATTTATTGAAGAGCTTCCTGTGTACCGACCTTGGGTTTTTCCCCTGGACTATCGTTATTTCTGTATCCCTACCTGGACTTCTATACCTGTTTTGTGTATCCTGGCTACCGGCATTGACTTTTTGGATACGACTGACTACTCTATTGCCTTACCCTTTTGTTGTGTCACTTTTGGAGTCACCTCATCTCTCAACCCGCCACCCAGCGCTACGCTCCTTACCCCTGAATCTCACACCAAGATAGTGGAGATGGTTGTTATGGACCGTTTTCTCAGAAACCTGCCAACAGGACTGCGACAATGGGTCAGCCAAGGGGACCTTAAGGATCCGGAAGCAATGATGTGCCTGATTGAGAGGTATTTGGTCGCCAAGGAGCCACACAGTATTGATCCTCGGCCTAAGTCCAGACCTGCTAACAACCGAATGAGTGGGACAGTGGGAAACAAAGGACAAAACTTTGTACCGAACCTTGGATAATATGACTATGGTGGGAGAAGATCCCCACAAGTTCCATTACGGCTACAAGACCAAGCTGAGGATCAACTCCGGTGCTTCAAATGCAATGAGCCTGGACATTTTGCACGCCACTGTCCAGAGAATGAAGAGCCCATGCAGTGTGACATGGGAACAAGGGCTCTGCATAGGACTGTATTGACTTGCTCAAAGATGGGTGTGGTAACTAGTGCTGTTGATACAACGCATTTAAAAATGGTGAGGGTGGAAGGGAAGAACGTACAAGCACTGATTGATTCAGGGAGTGAGGTTACCTTGATAAAAAGTGTTCTGCTCCAGCCAGAGAAATTGGATACCAGACAAATGATTGATATTGTGTGTATTCATGGTGACACCCACTCATACCCCATGGCAGAGGTAGAGCTTGGCACAGAGGCAGGAAAGGTTAAGTTTAGTGCCCCTGTTGCCATATGATGTGGTATTAGGGAGGGACTTTCCCCATTTCCGCCACATATGGGAAAAATGCTCAGCTCACCTGAAAATGTGCTCTGGGGAGCTACCAGGGGTAGAGGGTATTAATGATAATATTTTTCCTTTTTCCCACATGGATTGTGAATTGGGTACAGAGCAAGAGGCACCCTTGGTGTGCCTGGGTAATGAGGTAGAACCTCCTCGTACCGAAGACCCTATAGAACAAGTGGAGTTTCAGGATCTCGGAGTCCCCCCTGGTAACTACCAAGCAGCCCAGTGGGAAGATATGTCCCTGACCGCAGCAAAAGTGTGCAAGTAATGCAGGGTACAAGGGTGGGCCCTGACAAGCGCTTAAGTTTTCCTTATTTCATGGTGAAACATAATCTGTTGTACCGAGTAGAGCAGAAAGGGGAGGAGGAGGTGCAGGGGTGTACCTAGAGCATTTGGCACCAGAGGCGGACCCTGAGTTTGCCCCCCCCCCCCATAATAAAAATATAAGGAAACACCCACAATTTTTTCAATGTTCGAAAATTGTACAATTATAGATACCAGGAATATTGTGCCACTTAGAACCCAGTAATATTGTGCCAGTCAGATACCAGTAATATTGTGCCATTCAGATACCAGTAATATTGTGCCACTCAGAGCCCAGTAATATTGTGCCAGTCAGATACCAGGAATAGTGTGCCATTCAGAGCCCAGTAATATTGTGCCAGTCAGATACCAGTAATATTGTGCCACTCAGAGCCCAGTAATATTGTGCCAGTCAGATGCCTGTAATATTGTGCCAGTCAGAGTCCAGTAATAGTGTACCAGTCAGAGCCCAGTAATAGTGTGCCACTCAGATACCAGTAATATTGTGCCACTCAGAGCCCAGTAATAGTGTGCCAGTCAGATGCCAGTAATATAGTGCCAGTCAGAGCCCAGTAATATAGTGCCAGTCAGAGCCCAGTAATATAGTGCCAGTCAGAACCCAGTAATATTGTGCCAGTCAGAGCCCAGTAATAGTGTGCCAGTCAGAGCCCAGTAATATTGTGTCATTCAGAGCCCAGTAATAGTGTGCCAGTCAGATGCCTGTAATATTGTGCCACTCAGAGCCCAGGAATATTGTGCCAGTCAGAGCCCAGTAATAGTGTGCCAGTCAGAGCCCAGTAATAGTGTGCCAGTCAGATACCAGTAATATTGTGCCACTCAGAGCCCAGTAATATTGTGCCAGTCAGAACCCAGTAATAGTGTGCCTGTCAGAGGCCAGGAATATTGTGCCAGTCAGATACCAGGAATATTGTGTCATTCAGAGCCCAGTAAGGGTGTCAGTAACTGATTTGAACACACCAGAATCCCAGCACACATAGCCATTTGGATTCTTGCAAGAAGGGTGTCAGTAACTGATTTGAACACACCAGAATCCCAGCACACATAGCCATTTGGATTCTTGCAAGAAGGGTGTCAGTAACTGATTTGAACACACCAGGTATATCCAATCTAGAGGAATCTGCTAGCAACTCTTAAATGTGACCTTATTAATTGATATACTACTATGTCTACTTGTGATATACTATGCCTTTTATCTGCATGTGTTGTTGTAACCATTTCTTCTTTATTTTTCTTTTCTCCCCACTATCACAACCTCTAACATATAGCCACATTTTTGCCACATTTTATTGCCTTTATGCTCTGCTAGGTCCTCTTATCTAAGTTCTTTTAAAATGCCCAAACTATCTCTCCCCCCCCCTTCACCCCTGTATGTATAAAGTCTCCAATAAGAATATCCTTCTCTCAACAGAATCCCAGCACACATAGCCATTTGGATTCTTGCAAGAAGGGTGTCAGTAACTGATTTGAACACACCAGAATCCCAGCACACATAGCCATTTGGATTCTTGCAAGAAGGGTGTCAGTAACTGATTTGAACACACCAGGTATATCCAATCTAGAGGAATCTGCTAGCAACTCTTAAATGTGACCGTATTAATTGATATACTACTATGTCTACTTGTGATATACTATGCCTTTTGGATTCTTGCAAGAAGGGTGTCAGTAACTGATTTGAACACACCAGGTATATCCAATCTAGAGGAATCTGCTAGCAACTCTTAAATGTGACCTTATTAATTGATATACTACTATGTCTACTTGTGATATACTATGCCTTTTATCTGCATGTGTTGTTGTAACCATTTCTTCTTTATTTTTCTTTTCTCCCCACTATCACAACCTCTAACATATAGCCACATTTTATTGCCTTTATGCTCTGCTAGGTCCTCTTATCTAAGTTCTTTTAAAATGCCCAAACTATCTCCCCCACCCCCCCACCCCTGTATGTATAAAGTCTCCAATAAGAATATCCTTCTCTCAACAGAATCCCAGCACACATAGCCATTTGGATTCTTGCAAGAAGGGTGTTTAGTCCCTCCCACCTGCCCCAAGCTCAATTGTCTTTTATAGACCTTACCTACCCCTCAATCTTCTCACCTGTGTGCAGATTATTTACCTGCATCTATAAGCAGCAGGTGTTGGAATTTAGCAGCTACCTGACTTAGACTACCTTTTAACTCTTCAGATTTAATATAGTCCTGTTGTGCCAAATCAAACCATGAACTCTCAAGTGTTACAATTCAAACATGGTACTCATAAATTAAAATAAACTTAACTACAGCTTTAAATTTTGCATTCCAGAGGAGAAATTAGTTTAACCTCCCTACCTTTACATTTTCTTTTGTCTGACCTGCCTTACTGACAGTATGATCAACCAAACAAAAGGTATTATTATGTTTTCATTATTCCTGGCATTAGTAAGCCATTTTCCCACCCATCCCAATACAATAACCCCTGCCTTGCAACATAATGTAGTGATCCACCATGGACTGCTTTGTAAATGTGCACTTCCTAATGAGTGCTGGTGGAGAGTGTTAAAAAACACTCCACCCTCTCCCTCTCCATCTTTTCAACATAGGTTGTCAGTGAAAGCTCAGGGGAAGCAGCTCTGCAAATTTGTGTTCATTCTTCTCCTTGCCCTGGCAAATGACATTGAAACCAACCCTGGCCCCTGTCCTAATACAAATGTCAACTTCTCTTTCAATAAGGGCCTCTCCTCTGTCCACTGCAATATCTGCAGCCTTCTACTAAAAATTGATGAACTAAGAGCATGGTGTCAGGTGTACAAACCTACAACTCTTGTCATCACTGAATCCTGGTTAAGCCCTAGAACCCCAGACTCTGCAATACAAATACAAGGTTATATCTGTTCCAGAAAAGACAGACATAAGAGAGGAGGAGGTATTGTTTTATATATTCATGAGTCACTTAATTTCATAAACCTTTCTTTATCAAGTACCCCTTCTACTTTTGAAGTTATAGCCGGAAGAATATTACACCCATTCTCAAAACCATTAGTACTTGTAGGGATCTATCGCCCACCAAATTCCCCTGCTCAGTCACTTACTGACATCAAGAAACTACTGGGTGATATAAGTGCCCAAAATGAGAAAAGTGAGCTGCTCATATTTGGAGATTTCAATGTAGACTGGTTAGACCACAAAAATGTTAAAACGTGCTCACTGTTCAAAGCCATGAACCTAACACAGCTTATTGCTTCTCCTACTCGGATGAATCCCAACAGCTCTAACCATACGCTGCTGGATTGGGTCCTTTCCTCTTGTCCCCAAAGAATCCAGCAATCTGGCATTCTACCCAATGTGTTCAGTGATCATTGCATAGTGTATTTTGTACGGAAAGTAAGAACCATCAAATCGACCCCTAGAGTAATTGTTACAAGATGTTTTAAGAAGTTTAATCTCCAGTCTTTTCTCAATGACTTGAGTAATTGTCTGTGGAGCAGGCTAAGCTTGATACCCGATCTGGACTCTGCAATTGAATATTTTCAATCTGAGTTCATGCAGGTCAGTGATAAACATGCCCCCCTGCGTAGAGTGAGAGTAAGGGGTGCCCATCTTCCCTGGGTCTCAGCTGACCTCTTGGACTTATTCCATTTCAGGGATGCTTTATGGTCAAAATTTAAGCAAACTGGCTCAGACCAAGATCACAACACTTATCGGCACGTCCGCAATAGATGCAAGACTCAAACCAAACTTGCCAAGACAACTTATTTCTCTGAACGGCTGAATAGAAATCTAGCGAACCCTACCAAATTTTGGAGCGTCATAAAAAAACATGTATGACCCTCCGCGCCGCTCAGAACCTACCACAATTAAGACACATAATGAAGTTCTAAAATCTCCAGTGGCAATAGCAAATGAATTCAATAACTACTTTGTAGGATGCGCCACAGCTCTTATAGCAACACACCACAATGAAGATCATGCCACTTTTTCTATGGCAGACAAGTCCCTATCGATATCACCCCTGGCCAAACACATTGCTGAATTTGAATTTACTTCTATATCAGATAGTGAAATAGCAGCGCATCTCCTCAATCAAAAAATGAAATTACAGTGTGGGCCGGTGTTCTGACGAATTACTCGACCAAATTCTCCTGCGCAATCGCAGGAGAATTTGCTCACTGCGCATGCGCATAAAGTTACAGCTGATAACTCAGCTGTAACTTTATGTCCACCGCGCATGCGCGAGCTAACCAACCCACATCCCGCCCCCCGCACACCCCTTCTTACCAGCTGATCGGACAGCGGCGGTACACAGCGCATGCGCGCGGCTATCAAGCCGTGTGGGAATGCGCTGTGTCCGTGGCTGGATTCAAACAAAACGCTGGTAAGTAACACGGGGCGGGGGGGACATAAGGAGCCAACAGAGAGGTAAGCACCCTGGTGAGGGCTGCCTCATCTTCATGGGAGTTGTGATCCTCCTGCTGTATTATGCAGCAGGAGGATCACAACTCCTATCAAGATGAGGCAGCCCTCACCAGGGTGCTTACCTCTCTGTTGGCTCCTTATGTCCCCCCCGCCCCGTGTTACTTACCAGCGTTTTGTTTGAATCCAGCCACGGACACAGCGCATTCCCACACGGCTTGATAGCCGCGCGCATGCGCTGTGTACCGCCGCTGTCCGATCAGCTGGTAAGAAGGGGTGTGCGGGGGGCGGGATGTGGGTTGGTTAGCTCGCGCATGCGCGGTGGACATAAAGTTACAGCTGAGTTATCAGCTGTAACTTTATGCGCATGCGCAGTGAGCAAATTCTCCTGCGATTGCGCAGGAGAATTTGGTCGAGTAATTCGTCAGAACACCGGACCTACTTCCGTCAATGCTACTGAGGCTGAGTGCGCCTGTTACTGCGCGACCCATTGCCTGCTTAATCAATGCATCCCTGTCCTCTGGTTATGTCCCCAAAGCCTGGAAAAAAGCCAGAGTTATCCCCATCCACAAAAATGGAGATGTAAACTTGGTGTCAAACTACAGGCCTATTTCACTGCTACCCATACTTTCTAAAATCCTGGAAAAATGTGCCCATGATCAACTGTGCGAGTATTATCAACGCTCCAACTATCTAACCTCGCTTCAATCTGGGTTTAGGTCAAATCACTCCACGATAACTGCCCTCTTAAAGGTGACCAATGACATTCAGAGTGGCATGGAGAAGGGTGAACTCACAGGTGCAGTTTTCCTTGACTTTGCAAAGGCCTTTGACACGGTTGATCATGAGCTGCTGCTAAACAAACTAAGTTGTTCCGGTGTAAATGAGAGGTCGCTCTGCTGGTTTCATTCATACTTGTCTGATAGATCTCAATATGTGTCCATTGCTGATACTGCCTCCCTCCCGTTGCCAATTAAGTGTGGAGTGCCTCAAGGATCTGTTCTTGGGCCTCTGCTATTCTCGCTATTTATAAATGATCTACCCTCGGTGTGTGACCTGGCTCGTGTGCATATGTATGCTGATGATACGGTCATTTATACTTGCGGTACTCAACTATCGCAAGTGGAGTCCGTGCTACAGGATCAGTTTTCTAAAGTTGAAAATTGGATAGCTAACAACAAATTATTCCTCAATGCTGAAAAAACTGTGTCCATGTTGTTTGGGACAAATGCCAAACTACTTAAATTAAACAATCCTCAATTAACCATCAAGACCAAAACCAGTTATAACCTGACCCAGGTAAATTCATATAAGTATCTTGGCATGTGGCTAGATCCAAACTTATCTTTTGGTCTCCATATTGATAAGCTTGTGTCAAAGCTATATCCTAGGATCGGCTTTCTGTATAGAAACAAATCTAACCTAGATTCCTCGGTAAGGAAACGTATTGTGCAGCAAATGTTGATGCCGATCTTAGATTATGGAGATGTTGTGTATGATTCTGCCCCGCAGACCCATCTCGGTAAACTCGACACTATGTACAATACATTGTGTCGTTTTGCGCTACAGTGTGATTATAACACGCATCACTGTAAAATGTTAAAAGAGTTAAATTGGCTGACGCTTGCCTCCAGGCGTGCTCTCCACCTAGCTTGCTTAGTGCATAACCACTTCTCTGGAACGCTCCCCCCCTACCTGAGCGGCATGCTCGCTCTTACTCCATGCACATCCCACAATCTCAGATCCTGCACCAACCCTTCACTAGCGATTCCCCACTTCAAAAAGGAAGCAGGTAGAGGTGCGTTCTCTTTCAGAGCGCCTCATATGTGGAATAGCCTTCCTGTTTCTGCTAAATCATCATCTACTCTAAGATCCCTGAAAATAAGTATCTCCCAAATCCTCAAAACAGATTGTACCTGTTATTAGTTTACAAACTCTTTTGTATACTGTACATGTTGTTCCTTTTTGTATCAATAATGATTTACCCTGTATGTTCCCCTTCCAACTTGTTTAATATATGTATGTATGTATTTTTGAATCTACTGTTAAATGTGTAACTCTGTGTAACTCCATTCTGGACTGGGTCCCCAGGACATACTTGAAAACGAGAGAAATCTCAATGTATTTTTCCTGGTAAAACACTTTCTAAATAAAATAAAATAAAATAAAAATAGTGTGCCAATCAGATGCTTGTAATATTGTGCCAGTCAGATGCCTGTAATATTGTGCCAGTCAGAGTCCAGTAATAGTGTACCAGTCAGAGCCCAGGAATATTGTGCCACTCAGAACCCAGTAATATTGTGCCAGTCAGAGCCCAGTAATAGTGTGCCAGTCAGATACCAGTAATATTGTGCCACTCAGAGCCCAGTAATAGTGTGCCAGTCAGATGCCAGTAATATTGTGCCAGTCAGAGCCCAGTAATATAGTGCCAGTCAGAGCCCAGTAATATAGTGCCACTCAGAGCCCAGTAATAGTGTGCCACTCAGAGCCCAGGAATATTGTGCCAGTCAGAACCCAGTAATATTGTGCCAGTCAGAACCCAGTAATAGTGTGCCACTAATAATAATAATAACCAGTAATAGTGAGCCCAGGAATATTGTGCCAGTCAGAACCCAGTAATAGACTCAGGCCCCAGGAATATTGTGCCATTAAAGTGCTCGTTTTAAACCACAGGTGATAGACAAGGATGGGAAAAACTGGGATTATCTCATACCCTACCTAATGTTTTCTATTAGAGAAGTCCCGCAAGCTTCCACAGGGTTTTCACCTTTTGAATTGATGTATGGTAGGCATCCAAGAGGCATACTAGATGTTGCCAAGGAAACATGGGAACAAGAGCATACCCCCCATCATAGTCTAATAGAGCATGTCCCTACACCTGGCTTCACAGTCTCTGTTGAAAATGCTACAATCATTCCAGCTGACTGTGTCTGATGTCTTGGGGTCACTGTTGACTCTGCTCTCTCCTTTGTTCCCCATATTCAGTATCTACCCAAATCCTGTCATCTGCACCTAAGGAACATCGCACGCATTCGGCCGTTCCTCAGCGCAGAGACCGCCAAAATCCTAGTGCACTCACTTGTGATCTCTCGCCTTGACTACTGTAACAGCCTCCTGATTTAACTACCTCTATCCAAAACACAACTGATCGACTCATCTTTCTTGCACATGGATCAGATTCGGTAGCTCCTCTCTACAATGCCCTCCACTGGCTCCCCATCTGCTCAAGGATAACATTTTAAATGAAGCTACAAAGCCCTAAACTCCTCAGCCCCTCCGTACATTGCCTCCCTTGTTAACCGTTACCTCCCCGCACGACCTTTGCTCTCCTCAATGGGACTAAAACTCTCCTCCAACCTCATCACCACTTCTCACTCACATCTCCAAGATTTCGCCTCCAAGCTGGCCCCTCTTCTGGAACTCGCTTCAGCAGAGCATCAAGTTCTCTCCTTTTTCAAAGTTTAAAAAGTCCCTCAAAACTCATCTCTTTAAAGAAGCTTACTACCCAACCCACTAGAATAACACTCACTTTACTTCTAGCTACTAACACACACAACTCATCTTCGACCTATTCCACTTAGTGCCACCCATCCACACTACACTGTTACTACAACTTTGATCCCTCTGACATCTTCAGTCCCTTATGTGTCTCATTTACCCTATTCCCTCCTGATTGTAAGCTTGATTACATGGCAAGCAGATACATTAACACATTCCACACCAGGAGGTAAGTTCACACATTTACAGTGATATGAGGTACATAACAAGAAATGCTTGAAAGTTATAAACATTGCTGGCCAATGACCCATAAACAAACAAATTAGCTTAACACTAACACTCAAGGACATCTATTCAATATTTTAAGGTCATCTCAATAAAGAATTGCAGGGAATTGTGAAGGGAATTTCAAGCTTAAGGCCAAAGTAGCTAAGTTGTGGGAAAAAAATCCTATTCAGCTGCATTGGAGAATTTTTCCAACTTGGCTACATTGACCTAAAGTTTGAAATTTCCATCTCAGTTCCCTGCTATGCTCTTTTTATTAAGTAGACTTATATTATTGTAGGAATTCCCATTAGAAATCAGATAGACAAGGGATGGCTAACGTTTGGCATTGCAGCTGTTCTGGATTATATTTTATTGCCTGTCTGAGCATTGTGAGAAATGTAGTCTAAAATATCTGTAGTATCAAAGACTTTAGGTTACAGAGATGAAAAGGCAAGCATTATAGAATTAAATAATAGTTTATATTGATTATTTGGATGCACTGAGTTGGTCTCACATCTTTATAACTTTACAGTATTTGTTAAACAGATGATAAACCTGGATATGAAAGGTTAGTGCACTGCCCCCCTATAATAGAAACGTTGCTGCGAGCTGCCCGATGCTCTCTGGAACCTATCATACATATGGTTCCCTGTAATAGAAAAGGTGCCAGGAGCTGCCTGATGCTCCCAGCACCATATTATTAATATGAAGAATAGGTGGGTTTTTTTTTTTTTAAGAATCTGTTTTTATGTAGTTTTATATAGGTTTCATTATAGTCATATCATATTGTTACATAATTGTGTATATGTATAAATCCATATCATAATTCATTAGTAGGATGCTTTGCATATAAACAAAAATAAACGCACAAAGTTTACTAGACTGTGTCTACACCGCATACTCATAGTTTATTTTCTGAGTATATATAAAAATATGTATATTTTATATATACACATGAATAACATACACATGTCTTACCCTCTGCTCACAGTAGGGGGCATTGTCAGATGCTGACATATCATAATACGGAGTCTGTATTGGCAGCGTAATTATTTCCTCCTCTGCTTTGACAGGATCCAAATGCACAACCTAAAGAGGCATTGACATACGTACATACACACATACACACATATACATAGATGTTATATCACAGAGGTTTCAAACATATAATATAAAATTCAAACATATTTTACAAATACCAGTTGCTCAGTAAATTTAAGCCATAAGTGCATCATTTAACATAGATGCCTACTGGTTCTTATTACCAATTTATTTGTTGTGCCTGTTTTTAAAAAAATATTGGGTATGGCATCAAGTAGTAATATTTATTGGTTGTACACTAAATTAAAAAAAAAAATAGCTTTAAAGAGTGACCATCTCCTTTAATTTCATCAAAGACTCACTGATTAGCAAGGTGAAATATCTTAATTAGCCATGATCAGTATTACAGGTTTTAAGAAAACACAGGGGGGGTCTATTCACTAAAAGGTGAGTTGAGGTGAGATGAACATTTGATCTCACCAATTTAGCTATACATTGTGTGTGGATAAACCTGTGAGTTTACTTAGTGGGGGTAACTCACCAGGTTTGTCCCTGCACAATGTATAGATAAAATGGTGGGATAAAATGTTCATCTCACTTCAATTTGCGTTCAACTCGCCTTTTAGTGAATAGCCCCCAAAGTGATAGTCTATTGATCACAGCAGAATAAGATAATCATAAATTCAGACCAGAAATCACAGAATAAAAAATGAAGCAGTACAGTGAGAATAATGATGGCACTCTCACAGGGATACAGAATCTTCCCAGTGAGATAGATATGGAAACACACAGCTATTTAAACAGCACATATACAGGTAATGACAAAAATGGAAACAGGGATGCAAAACCACTAATACAGATTAACAAGACCATTTTAGTGCTGTGCAATCTATGGGCTTTATTCACGAAAGTGGTAATTGGTAAGGGAATTGAAAACGTACAGCCAAAGTAGCAGAGTTGAGAAAATTCTCTAATTCAGCTAAATTTCAAACTCTGCAATTTTGTCCTTAATTGTGCAATTTTCTTATCAATTCTCTGCAGTTCCCTCAGTCATGAATAATATCCTATTTTTGTCAGGTGTCTAAGTCAAACATACCTGACAATCATACCTTCTAATGTATACACATAAACATATGCACATTAAATCAGTTTATTTAAATAATGCTGACCGCTATATATATATATATACAGTATGCAGAATTATTAGGCAAATGAGTATTTTGACCACATCATCCTCTTTATGCATGTTGTCTTACTCCAAGCTGTATCTCTGCATCTCTGTAATGAGAAGGGGTGTGGTCTAATGACATCAACACCCTATATCAGGTGTGCATAATTATTAGGCAACTTCCTTTCCTTTGGCAAAATGGGTCAAAAGAAGGACTTGACAGGCTCAGAAAAGTCAAAAATAGTAAGATATATTGCAGAGGGATGCAGCACTCTTAAAATTGCAAAGCTTCTGAAGCGTGATCATCGAACAATCAAGCGTTTCATTCAAAATAGTCAACAGGGTCGCAAAAAGCGTGTGGAAAAACCAAGGCGCAAAATAACTGCCCATGAACTGAGAAAAGTCAAGCGTGTAGCTGCCACGATGCCACTTGCCACCAGTTTGGCCATATTTCAGAGCTGCAACATTACTGGAGTCCCCAAAAGCACAAGGTGTGCAATACTCAGAGACATGGCCAAGGTAAGAAAGGCTGAAAGACGACCACCACTGAACAAGACACACAAGCTGAAACGTCAAGACTGGGCCAAGAAATATCTCAAGACTGATTTTTCTAAGGTTTTATGGACTGATGAAATGAGAGTGAGTCTTGATGGGCCAGATGGATGGGCCCGTGGCTGGATTGGTAAAGGGCAGAGAGCTCCAGTCCGACTCAGACGCCAGCAAGGTGGAGGTGGAGTACTGGTTTGGGCTGGTATCATCAAAGATGAGCTTGTTGGGCCTTTTCGGGTTGAGGATGGAGTCAAGCTCAACTCCCAGTCCTACTGCCAGTTCCTGGAAAACACCTTCTTCAAGCAGTGGTACAGGAAGAAGTCTGCATCCTTCAAGAAAAACATAATTTTCATGCAGGACAATGCTCCATCACACGCGTCCAAGTACTCCACAGCGTGGCTGGCAAGAAAGGGTATAAAAGAAGAAAATCTAATGACATGGCCTCCTTGTTCACCTGATCTGAACCCCATTGAGAACCTGTGGTCGATCATCAAATGTGAGATTTACAAGGAGGGAAAACAGTACACCTCTCTGAACAGTGTTGGGAGGCTGTGGTTGCTGCTGCATGCAATGTTGATGGTGAACAGATCAAAACACTGACAGAATCCATGGATGGCAGGCTTTTGAGTGTCCTTGCAAAGAAAGGTGGCTATATTGGTCACTGATTTGTTTTTGTTTTGTTTTTGAATGCCAGAAATGTATATTTGTGAATGTTGAGATGTTATATTGGTTTCACTGGTAAAAATAAATAATTGAAATGGGTATATATTTGTTTTTTGTTAAGTTGCCTAATAATTATGCACAGTAATAGTCACCTGCACACACAGATATCCCCCTAAAATAGCTAAAACTAAAAACAAACTAAAAACTACTTCCAAAAATATTCAGCTTTGATATTAATGAGTTTTTTGGGTTCATTGAGAACATGGTTGTTGTTCAATAATAAAATTAATCCTCAAAAATACAACTTTCCTAATAATTCTGCACTCCCTGTATATTTGTGTGTGTGTGCAGGGCTGCCACCAGGAATTTCAGGGCCCCTTACTGAACAAATTTTCTGGGTCCCCTACCCCCCCCCCCCCCCCGACAATATCTCCCACTCGCCCCACCAACTTCATACTGGTCTAGTGTAATATGGAGGGTGGTTGGGAGCAGTTGGTCAATATGCCAGTAATATTTTGCCACTAAATATGCCAGTAATATTTTGGCACTCAATAAGTTAGTATTTTGCCCTCAATATGCCATTCTTTTACCATTTAATATGCCAGTATTTTGCCCCTCAATGTGCCATTCTTTTCCAATTTAATATGCCAGTATTTTTCCCCTCAATATGCCATTCTTTGCCATTTAATATGCCAGTATTTTGCCCCTCAATATGCCATTCTTTTGCCAATTAATATTCCAGTATTTTGCCCCACAGTATGCCAGGAATTTGCCAATAAATTTGCCAGGAATATGCCAATTAATATGCCAGGAATTTGCCAATTAATATGCCCAGATTTTGCCAATGAATATGCCAGGATTCAGCCATTTAATATGCCAGGATTTTCCCCCTCAATATGCCAGGATTTTTCCCCTCAGTATGCTCGTTACATCTGGCCAGGGCTGGCAAGGGGACAGACGGCCAAGTCCATCCCTCCTGGATGCTCTGTAATCTCTGTCAATGGGCTGTAGCTGCACCACTTTTCACTTTTAAATGCCCCAGTCGGTAACTCTTTCTACTAAATTGTCATGTCTGCCTGTCAATCTGTGTACCTGTGCACCAAGTGCAACTAAACTGTCCTTCCCCCAACATTTGCCAGCCAGGGGTGTGATTTTTTTTACAAAACACTACTAAAGTGGGAGCCCAATCTATTTGTCCCTAATGACAATCTACTTGTCCACACACACACAGAGACAGTCACACACACACAAACACACGCAAGCCAGGTGTTTTGGGGCTTTTTTTTTTTTAAGAATTAAAGTATATTTCTCTTTTTCTCAATGTTTCCTCCCCTCTTTGCTGAATTACCTCATTGCAGGGGAGTTAGGTATTTCTGCTGCAGCCTGGTCTGTGCCTCTAACACAGACATAGACCATCTTACTCCTTCCCCATCTGTCTACCTTAATTTCCCAATTGTCTGTCTCTATTTCCATCTCTCCCTTTTTAAGTCTCTCTCTCCTTCCATTTCTCCTTTTTATGTCTCTCTCTCCTTCCATCTCATGCTTTTTATGGGGGGGGGGGGGGGGCAATTTCTCGTCAGCAGCAGGGCTAAATGTAAAAAAATACTACATGCCCGGCGCCCAAGACTGCCTGGGCATAGGTCGATGGGAATTGCACATCCCTGCCAGCTCTCCCCTCCTCTGCACCTGGCACCATCTTTGGATATTCATAAATGGTCATATTACAAGCACTTATTATTATTATTTGCATTGGAGGTTGTGTAAGGTGTATTAGCAGAAAAATAACACAATCTGCACCTTATGATGGACCATTAAAAACATGCTGAATTAAGTATCAGTGATGATGGGCAAACTCATATCTTGATTTGTGTGTGTGTGTGTGTGTGTGTATATATATATATATATATATATATATATATATATATATATATATATATATATATATATATATATATATTAATATGTGTTAGTAATTTTTAAGATTTTTGAATGTTCTATGTTTTTATTTATCTACTGTTCTTGTGTAATTTAAATAATGGTGATTAGGGACATTATTACTGTGAATTTTATCTGATAAATTCAACATTAGTTCAATGTAAAAAATATTATCATTCAGTTCGTTGTTATCTGCATTTTCTACCAAATGCTTAGGGCTTCTCATGGGGACGTCACAATTATTAGAAAAAGTTAAAATATATTTTGGCACTGTATATCTTCTTCCATCAACCTGTGTCAAACATATCAGGCAGACGTGATGCCAATTACTGCATAAAGGATTAGAGAGTTTGTAGTTATTTTCTGTTCTCTGTTCACATTTACTGATGGAGCAGTGTACATTGGCACCATTAGTATCTGCAACCAGAGAAGATAAAATTACTGTAATGGGAGATGCAAAGACATCTGTACCACTGAAGACACTAATCACAACACTTTTAAATGGAGTTAACTTTGCGGAGTGATTACCTCCGGATGCCCAGTAGTTTTGTAGGCCATAATGTGAAGCACTAGTTGGATTGCCAGATATTACTCTTGTGTGCCCGCCCAAAAATTGCTTAGTGTATTCTAAGGGCTATTTATTAAAAGTGATCTTACAAATGATTTACAAAAATCAGGTTAAAAGTTTGCAGATTTTACCTATTTTGCAACTTAGGTTTTAATACCTGCTTTTAGCAGTTCTCTTGTGAGTACACTTTTAAGTGTGTACATTACTTAAAATAAATATTTACTAAGTTGTGCAGGTGCCACCCTGTGTTCCCCATATGCCTGTATATGCATTTACATATAACCTAACAGTCTTGCATGATGTATCTTCAGTTACCCTATCCATTCACAGCTTATTTCCCATTCAACATTCATATAATGCCTTCAAAACCTAACTCTTTACAGACACCTGCAACTCCTTTAACTTGATCCAACAGACACAACTAAAAAAAACTATAAAGGTGTGCCGAAAAACAGAAACACTTCAATGTTCTCTCTTTTCCTAATCGTATACAGTACTGGAGACCATATATCTAGAAGGATATTGATACTTTGGAGAGAGTTCAGAGAAGGTCTGCTAAACTGGTGCATGGATTGAAGGATAAATGTTACCAGGAAAGGTTAAAGGCAGAAAGACAAGACAAGTACGATATGATAGAAACATTTAAATACATATCGGGAATTGACAGAGTAAAAAAGGAGAGTAGATTTAAAAGATAAACCACCACAACAAGAGGACATAGTCTTAACTTAGAGGGACAAAGGTTTAGAAGTAATATCAGGAAGTATTACTTTACAGAGAGGGTAGTGGATGCATGGATTAGCCTTATAGCTGAAAGTTGTAGAGGTTATGTCACCCACCTGCCTTCTGCCCAGTCTCTGTCTATCCGTGCAGTCCTCACGCTGCAGCAAGTTTCAGTTTTAAAATCCTGCACCACCATATTTTTGTACTCCTATGGTCTCCAACATGGCTGCCGCACTTATAACCTTTATCCCACACCCCTGGGCGTTCCTAATGGCACCTAATGGTATAAATTCAGCTCATTTACCCTCTCTCATTGTCTGTGTTAGCATCCTTTGAGTAGTCCTGGCTTTTGAGTATTCTACTGTGTATTCCTGTGTATCCACCTTTGGTTTCCTTGGGCTACCCTCATTCTCCTCCATCCCTTGTTTTGACCTTTGCCCGGCTTTTTCTACTACGTTGTCCTCTCCATTCCTGTCCTCGGCTTTCCAGTCCAGTCCTCCCGGCTCCACGACCCAAGCTTATCCCCTGACTTTGCATCTGAGTTTTCCTGGTGTGCTGCAGCTGTGACTATTCTCTGTTCTTCTGATACTGTCCTTGCTTGGTGTCCGGAAAGTGGTAGGGGTGCGGTTGAGGTAGCATTGGTTGGGGCAGAAGACCTCCTCTCACCACTCAAAGGCCCAGGTTACAGACGTGTCTGTCTCCGTAACATCACAGTGTCAAGTATCTGCATCGCGGATTCAACTGCAATCGTTACAGATAACACAGGCCAGCTATAGATCCCGCAGACCTTGACCTCTACACCACCAAGCAAGAGAGGCACGAGTAGCTTCTCTCCTCGCATACCTTTCATCTGCAAACCCTGGAACAGAACCTCGACATTCTAACAGATCTCCTCCTTGCCATGAATGCACATTCCGCCTCAGCTCCTGTTCCTGCTGCAGTTGGACCAGTAGCACCTGAAAGACCACTCATGATGCCTTCTCTCGATAAATTTGCTGGCGATCCTAAAGAACGCAGAGGATTCCTCAATCAGTGCCAGTTGCACTTCCGTACCCAGCCTTGTACCTTTTCCTCGCATTCTACAAGAGTGTCTTTCTTCATTAATCTTCCCAGAGGTGAGGCCCTGACATGGGCATCCCCTTTGATGTAACAAAACTCTCCTATTCTTGAGAATTCTGAGTCCTTCATTTCGGAATTTCGTACTGTCTTTGATGCTCCTGGTTGGAAAGACAATGCTAAGGCCCGTATCATGGAGCTGCAGCAAGGTAGGTGTTCCGTTGCACAATACGCCGTAGAATTCCGAACCCTGGCACATGAGACCCAGTGGAACGCTCATGCCCTCAGAGCTGCCTTTGGTAAAGGACTAAACAATCAGCTTAAGGATGCTTTGACCATATCTGGATCTCCCTGGTGACCTCAAGGAGCTGATCGAGGACACCTTTGTCTTAAACTTGATGCCAGAGGTCAAGAGAGATGTCAGGAGCAAGAACGGGAGAGGGACAGATGCCTACAATCTGTTTGTGCCTTTCCTCGCCCCCCCCCCCCCTTGCACGTATCTGATACCTCAGCTAACACCTATGAACCCATGGAGATAGGCCAAGTCTTTCAGCTGTCTGAGGATGAAAAGAGTCGGTGTAGGGTACTGGGGCTCTGTCTGTACTGTGGCCAGAAAGGTCACCAAGTTAGCGCATGTCCCCAAAAGCAGGAAAACCACGATTAGTGGAATCCGGAGGTGCTCGACTAAGCCAGACATCTGCTTCACCTCCACCAATAACTCGAATCCTGGTTCCAGCTATGCTTCAATGGACAGGCCACCAAGTGGCCATCCAGGCCTTCAAAGATTCTGGAGCAGCTGGTAACTTTCTGGACATGTCCTGGGCCAGGAAGATGGGACTACCGTAATTCCTTGTACTCAGCCCATGGCTGTATCAGCCTTGAATGGCTCTGCTCTTGCCTCCGGTCTTTTAACCCACTCCACTGTGCCTGTTTCCCTTACGATAGGGCTTCTTCACCGAGAGACCATCTCTTTTGACATCCTCCATAGTCTCCACATTCCCTTGATATTGGGGCTTCCCTGGCTTTGGTCACATAACTCTAGCATCAGCTGGAAGGAAGGTGAAATCACTGCCTGGGGCTCCAAGTGCCAGTCCTCATGTCTACTGGTCCATAACTCAGCCAACATCATCCTTGAACTCCTTGCTGAAGATTCTTGACTCTTTGTCCCACGACCCTATTGGGATTTCCTGGATGTTTTTTCTAAACAGAAGGCTGAAGTACTGCCCCCACGTTGGGCATACAATTGCCCTATTGAACTTTTTCCTGGAACCGTTCCCCCTATCAGGAGAACCTACCCTATCAGGAGAACCTACTCTCTGTCTGAGCCAGAGAACCGTGCCTTGGCCCAATATATCGAGTAAAGTCTTCGCAAGGATTTTATCCATCCTTCTGCATCCCACGCTGGGGCTGGGTTCTTCTTCATGAGCAAAAAGGAAGGCTCCATGAGGCCTAGCATTGATTACAGGGGTCTTAATAAAATCACTGTTAAGAACAAATACCCCCTTCCCCTGATCTCGGATCTATATGACCAGATCAAAGAAGCCAAGGTTTTCACCAAGCTGGATCTACAGGGAGCCTACAATTTAATACGTGTCTGCTCTGCAGATGAGTGGAAGACAGCCTTTAACACGTGATACGGACATTATGAGTATCTTGTGATGCCATTTGGGCTCTGAAATGTCCTGGTTGTGTTCCAGAACTTCATCAATGATGTCTTTAGGGACATGTTACTGTCTCACGTTATGGTGTACCTTGATGATATCTTGATCTATTCCAAGAACCTGGAGGAACACCAGAAGCATGTTAAAGCTGTCTTGTTGCATCTCGAGAGAACATTCACTGTATGCCAAGGCCGAGAAATGTGAATTCAAAAAATCACATATAGCCTTCTTGTGGTACGTAATCTTGAAATGGATATATACTTCATCCTGAACGTTTTGTTGGGGCTATAATTTCGAATATCCTCCAATGGATTACTAGATCCCAGCACTCACATCCTTCCACCTTGCCCATTATTAGGAACCGCTTATTTGTCCACACACGGTTTGTGCAACCTCTTCTGTCGTATTAACATTCTTCCCCCGTGGCTGGTCATCGTGGCATCAAGAACACATTATTCCTCCTTCAACCTACTGGTGGCCCTCCATGACAAAAGATGTTAATGACTACGTTCAGTCCTGCTCCCTGTGTGTCTGAATGAAAACTCCCCGAAAAAGACAGTTCTCCTTTGCCCTCTTCCTGTTCCTGAACGACCTTGGAACCATATAGCCATGGATTTCATCAATGAGCTACCTTGTTCCAAAGGCAAAACCACTATCCTTGTTGTTGTGGATCTGTTTTCCAAGATGGCTCATTTTGTGGCTCTCTCCCAATTACCCTCTGCCAGTGACTTTCTCTGGGAGATTGTGTGTGTTCATGGTGTTTCTCAGCATATAATTTCAGATAGGGGTTTACAATTCACTTCCAGGTTTTGGATACATCCCTGTACTAATCTAGGCATCCGTCTACAGCTTTCTTCTGTCTACCACCCTCAGACCAATGGTCAGACCGAGAAAACCAACAAAGTCTTGAAACAGTACCTACATTCCTATGTGTCTGAGGACCAGTCGAATTGGGCAGAGTTAATTCATATGGCGGAATTCTCCTATAACAACTCCTATAATGAATTCCTTCAATGTTTTCCATTCAAAGTCGCTTATGGGTATGATCCTCTTATCTGGCCCCCTGGATTGGTTCCTTCTGACATCCCTGCAGCAGATGCTCATGCCCGGGATGTCCATAAGGAGTGGCGGTTGATCCAAGATCTGCTTTAGTCTGCCAAAGTAAAGCAGAAAAAGGCTGCCGATGTTCATGTCGTCAAGCCCCTGTGTACCAAGTTGATGACTCTATATGGTTTTCAACTACTAATCTCCATCTTCATCAGTCCTCCAGAACTCTGGGTCCAAGGTACATTGGTCCATTCAAAATCAAGAGCAGAATTAAAAAAGTTTCTTACAGGTTGGCCCTTCCGCCCTCCATGAAGATCTCGGACTCCTTCCACATCTCGCAGTTGAAACCCGTTGTGTCTATCAGGTTCTCCTCTTCCTTCCCTTCTCCTATTTCTACCTTGGTTCAGGGTCACGATGAGTATGTCGTGCGCAGAATCCTTGACTCTCGGATACGTTGTGGTGGCCTGGAGTATCTCATTGACTGGAAGGATTACGGTACTGAGTAGAGGTTTTGGGAGCCTGCGGGTAACATCCATGATGCTCTGTCTCTGTTCCAGAGTTTCCATTGCCGCTTTCCCAATAAGCCTTCTTCTAGGCACTCTGGGTGCGCCCTTGTGAGGGGGGTACTGTCACCAACCTAACTTCTGCCTCCTCTGTGTCTATCCATGCAGTCCTCATGCTGCAGCAAGTTTCAGTTTCAAAATCCTGCAGCACCATGTATTTGGAGCCCTATGATCTCCAACATGGCTGCCACACTTATAACCTTTATCCAACACCCCGGGGAATCCTAATGGCACCTAATTGTTTAAATTTAGCTCATTTACCCTCTCTCATTGCCTGTGTTAGCATCCTTTGCATTGTCCTGGCTTTTGAGTATTCTACTGTGTGTTCCTGTGTATCGACCTCAAGCTTTCCTTGGACTACCCTCATTCTCCTCCGTCCCTTGTTTTGACCTTGGCCCGGCTTTATCTACTACGTTGTCCTCTCCATTCCTGACCTCAGCTTTCCAGTCCAGTCCTCCCGGCTCCACGACCCTGGCTCATCCCCTGATTTCACTTCTGAGTTTTCCTGGTGTGCTTCAACTGTGAATATTCTCTGTTCATTTGATACTGTCCCAGCTTGGTGTCCAGAGAGTGGTAGGGGTGAAGCAACCTTTCCTCTGTGCCTGTGGCTCAACCAAATATAACTCTTGTTGGGGCAGAACACCTCCCCTCACCACTCAAAGGCCCAGGTTACAGACGTGTCTGTCTCCATAACAGTGCTGTGCAAATAGTTATTTATAAATAGTACATATATCATCTGTTTGAGAAAGCAAAGATAGAAAATATACTATATACTGTTGTTTGAAAGGAATCATGTGATGCTCTCAACCTAATCATGATGAACTTCTTAAATCATTATTTTAGGTTTTGTTATTATAACCTTAAAAGTGTGTTTTGAAGACCTTAAGTATCTGTCTACAACATTTAGTGTGGGTTTGTAAGTACCCGTGTTACTTCTCACACCATAGTGGGCAGGGCCGCCATCAGGAATTTCAGGGCCCCTTACTGAACAAATGCCCCCTACCCCCACCCCCCGACAATATCTCCCACTTGCCCCACCTACCCTCATAAGCATGTTATCAAGGTCTAGTGTAATATGAAGGGTGGTTGGGAGCAGTTGGTCAATATGCCAGTATTTTGCCACTCAATATGCCAGTATTTAGCCATTTAATATGCCAGTATTTTGCTACTCAATATGCCAGTATTTTGCTACTCATTATGCCAGTATTAAGCCATTAATATGCCAGTATTTTGCCATTCAATAAGTCAGTATTTTGTCACTCAATATGCCAGTATTTAGCCATTTAATATGCCAGTATTTTGCTACTCAATATGCCAGTATTTTGCCATTCAATAAGTCAGTATTTTGTCACTCAATATGCCAATATTTAGCCACCCAGCATGTCAGTAATATTTAGTAATTTAATATGCCAGTATTTTGTCACTCAATATGCCAGTAATATTTTGCTACTCAATATGCCAGTATTTTGTCACTCAATATGCCAGTATATTGTCACTCAATATCAGTGGTGTATCTTGGTTTTGTGCTGCACTAGGCAGACAAAATGTGGGCACCTCCCCCCCTACCCACGATGCACACCCACAACATGACCCATAAGCCATGTTGCACACCAAAGACATGCCCCATCACCCCATTTACATGCCCCCATAACCCCATTACATGCACATTGCTAGTATTATTTGCCATTAATATTCCCCAGCCAATTTGCCCAATAATATGCCAGTATTATTTGCCATTAATATGCCCCTGCCAATTCACCCAATAATATGCCAGTATTAATTGCCATTAATAAGCCCCAGCAGGACTTACCTTTTCCCCTGGTGGCTAGTGGCAGGCAGCATTGTGTCCTCCATGCTGCCTGTTCGGTGCCCCGGCGGTTGTGCCGACAGGTCATGTGACCCGGCGCGCATCTGACGTCAGAGCGTCGGTCACGTGACCTGTTGGCATTTCCTTGTCACACTGCACAGGGAGCCGAACAGGCAGCACAGAGATTTCTCTGTGCTGCTTGGTCGGCTCCCCGTGCAGTATGCTGACAGGCAGAGCGATGGTGAGGGGGGATCTTCTGCTCTTCTCCTTTTTTTTTAAAGGGGGGGATTTTTTCTTCCTGCGTGACCAGGCCAGTATCACCCCCTGATGGCGGGCCTGATAGTGGGTATGTGCACAGAAAGATTTATCTAAATTGCTAATAATATTGAACTCTGGGAAAAGGGTTTTGATTTTCTGTCTTTCTTTTTCAGGTCAATAAAATCATGTCATGTTACTTGAGGAAAACAAAGTGAATGATCAGCATTTCTTTTCACAGCACAACATTTCTTGACAATATGCTAAGTGAAAACAGTGCACAAGATATCTAATACACAGATATATATATATATATATATATATATATATATATATATATATAATTCATATTTATACCCAAAATAGACCTGGCTCATGGGATGTATCGTTAACCTCGAATAGGTTGGATTTTGTGTCATTGTCAAGTCCCGTGAGTGTGTGTCTCTTTTGGATATTGTGGATCGGCTACACCGCGTCTGGTTTATAATACTTTCTAAAGTTATGTACAGGCTGAGAACTTTTTTTAATGATTTGTAATACCTGGATATCATGAGCTGTGAGGTGTGTCTTCATCTCTGGTTTCTTCTTTGGTGGGGGAACAGGTTTGTGAGAGGGAGGAAGATCTGTCCTGAAGACAGAAAATCAACATTTCGGTTATTGTTTTGTGTCAAATGAGCCTTAATTAGGAGCAATTTGATGGGCTAGTAAAAAAAAAAAATATATATATAGGCATTAACCATACTTTATTGTGTACAGATTGACATTATTCAGAAGTCATCAGAAAACATGGCTGTGTAAGGAATTCATTGACACTGAAATCAAAGTACAATATAAATGACTTATAAGGTTCAAAATAAATAATATAAAGACAAAACTTGGCATAAGATTAACTGTCCATACACAACTTCAATTACTGAACATTACAATACTACATAATTATACTAAGTGTTAACATAAAAAAATAGTAGCATTGATCATATGCTTACAGAAAGCCTGACAGTATCCCCATGCCCAGTGTTAAGTAATGAATTTGTTGTTTTGAACCAAATATTTGAGAGATAAAAGTAAAAAAAGAAATGGAGTCAAATATATGCTTAATGGATAGCATACGGAGCATAGCTATCAACAATTTGGCCAATGTGTCTAATATCAAAATCTTAAAGGAGAAGTTCCATCAAACCTTTCCAAAAACATATTGTTATTAAAGAGCAACTTTTTGTAAAAGAAAGATAAAGGAACATATCTTGCTGAAACAATGCCCCTCTGCATTCCAAACACTTGAAAAGGCAGATTCCACTAATAGCCAATGACATGGCTTTCTTAGCGGGGAGCATAACATATTCTACAGGAGGTGGCAGTCTCCCTCATGTGTACCCCTTTCAATGATATCACTGAATTTAGGAGTAAATCTACAGGTTAATAGCAATTATCTAACATATGCCAAAACATGTACATCATAAAGAAACTCATTGCAAGTAGAACTTCCCCTTTAAATACCGCATCTTATACTCTAGCTCTTATAGAGGTATATTTATGTATTGTGAGTAATATTTTGGCCTTTTGGGTGTTTATGTACATAGCTTTTTTCATGGTTCAAGACCAATTACTTTAAAATTTGCATGGACACTATCACCTACTTACTAACATTCTACAATCCATTCCTGATTCATGAAGAGTCTACATATTAATCTGTTTGTCCATAGAATTAGTATCAGTTTTTGTGAATAACATTAGTGGAAGATATGCCTGTATTTGAATTCAATTGTAACACTTTAAAGAAGTTCAGCAAAGCCTAGGAAATGCATAAGGCTATCATGAAGAACAAATAAGTCCAATATTTCAGTAAGAGCAGATTAAGTGGGATAATGGGTTTTTATCTGTCATCACAACCAATATTTCTGTATTTTATTCCTGCATTTACACTCTCAGCATCTTATTAGACACCCAGAAACATTATACCTGCTTTTGCTGCACCAAGCACTGAATTATTATTATGATGCTGAGACATGATTGTTGATTGAAGATATCAATCTAAACAACTTGACAAGCACCTTCACTTGATTGACTGCTTAGCTTAGCTCTGATTGTTGATTTATGTTACTCTTTGTAATCCAACCTTTGATTGTACAACAGTGCGTGCAGTCATCTTATTTATTTATTTTTAAATGCTTCATGGTTCCATTTTAAGCTTCTAAACATGTATTCTACACATGTTTAACTAAATAACAAACTTCTGCTTGATATACTATATTAAATGATAGAAGTTAGTGTTTCCCAACCTGGGGGGTAAGGGCATGCAATGTCTCCAGGGGATGGGTGAGTGCTCCAAGCATAATGTAGATATGAATATTACATATATGGGTTCCAGAAAGTAGGAAGGCTGGCAACTTTCGCCCCCAGGGGAAAACCACTATTTAGTGGCCCATAGTGCAACTTCAACAGGCCACTCATCATCATTAAAGATAGACACAAACAGGTAATAAAGATATGTTAACAGATAGAGATTGGGAGACTGAGATTGACAAACAGCCAAAGTAATAAGAAAGAGCAGTGGTTGGGTACCAGTTTCTTTTTACCTTGTCTCCACGGGCCTTTTATCAACCCTTCTCTGCCTATTGCTGTGTAGGTTGCGACATCAAGGAGCTCTCCACTCAAAGTGGTCTATGTGTATCAGGTCTGTGTGAAGGGTCATAGTCTGCCTCTTCTGACGTTCAGACCTATCCTACCCACATCCTCATTTAAGAAAGGTGGCTGTCTATCTTACAAGCCTCTAGGGTGCATTTAGAAGTGAATAGCGGTACAGTCATGGTTCATTGAGTAGAATAGCCAAGGGGCCAATTGTCAGGGGTACTTGCCCTGGCCTCCATACAATAAGCTCCCCAGGAGCCGGAGGCTACTGAATTGCCTCGGAACCCCCATAATAAATAAATTACATATACCTATTAAGATCTGGGGCTGCCGATGGCCCAACACCCATCTAGTTAATAACTAAAATAAAAAATTCCCTATCTACCCCCCACCTCTACCTTTCCCAGGTAGGGAGAGGGATGATTGCCTGTAAAAAAAAAAATACCCTAGCAAGGTGGGTAGTGAAAATCCAAGTGTGCCCTTTAAATGCAGTTATTATACGCGACGCCCTTGATCCTCAACTTCTAGCACAGGGAAGAGGGCCACCCAAAAAATAAAAAATAAATACATCTATTCTATATAAAAAAAATACAACCCAAAAAAGAGGTCCCTCCTAAGCATCCGTCCCTGGCGGGGGATGGATGCATAATGAAATCATTGCTCTAAGGGGTTTAATTCTAAGAGAAAGTGACATATAATTGGCTGACTGTGTCAGCCAATCAGATGCCTTCAATTACATTTTTCCCATTGGCTGTTTTTATAAAATAATAAAGAGATAGACAATACCCCAAAGTATATTGGGGATTGTATTGTCATGAGAGTTCATTCATGTTCAGGGGGCTTTTAAAGCTCTTGACGTCATCACAGAACCTTCTCTCACCTGTAGTGCATTGTGATTAACTGTTTTATGCAACCCAGTTATTCAGCCTTCAATACGAACTGTAATGATGTAAATACATGTCTATGGGAATTGTAATTGAATGGTTTACAAAAAATTACTGATGAAGTCATGTATGCAAACAAACTTGAATAGGTTATAAACAGCCTGTACATGTATTTCACCCTCTATGAGGTCATAGGCAGACCAACAGTTCCATATTTTTGTGTATTAGTAGATATTTTAAGCTGTTTAGTGAATTGATAAATAATATGCTGGCATCTGAATGTAAATAGCTCGACATTATGCAGGTGTACACTTACATGTCGCTGTCTGTGTCAGATCTCTGTTTCTGCTTTTTTCTGCGCACTAGGAAGGTGCTCACCGATGCAGTGATTATGAGCAGTGCGGCCACTACACCTCCGAGGATCCCCAGCAAGCTTCCAGATGGGCCTTGAGGTAGTGGCTTATCTGTAACAAATAACATGGAGCATAATGAGATATAGAAAAACTATTAATAGTGCGTAAAGCCTCATTACATAAGTTCTGTATAAACAAGCATACCCATTTTAGAACATATTTTAGGGGTATCACATTTCTCATATACAGTGACTAACTTCCCTTCTACTCCAGAATGATTTCAATTGAGGAGAGAAGAGAATGTCATTCAAGAAAATACCAGTCATGCTACTGCCTCCATAGATTTTACATTGACATCATGCAAATTTTTTTTTACTAATCTGCCAGTAAATTACCAGCTGGGTGACAACCCTATCAGAAAAAGAGCTTAAGAGAAAGTCAGAGAGACCCAGTTTAAAAAAGTCAGGGATGGGGTTCAAAAATATTGGAAATGCTTCTATAGTACTAAAACACTGTTCTACAATGCCAGTCCAGAGTGTTTTGCGAAGGAGTTCCAGGTTGTTGTGTTCGTCTTCCAGCACATACTATCAGTGCCCCATTGCACTTTCCCAAGTTGCCTGTAGCAGCAGACTACGAGGATATGATGTCATACTCCAGGTCTCTGCCTCTATAGATCACAGATAAGAGACCAACACACAACACCCTAGAACTCCCAGTGCAGTGTATAATCACATTTGTTCCACTAGACACCATGTATTGGGAAGGTAAGCATAGAGGATGTGGGTGAGAGAGGGAATCAGGGCAAACGTTTACCCATAAGAACTGGTCAAACTTTGCACTCCTTCTGCTTTTGGCCACAGCATCCCTGTAGCTTATCCAGCCATATTGCTAACTGGGCACCATGGGAACAACAGTCCACTGCAAGCAGGAGCAATAGTGCCTAAATGTTGGCATCCTAGTTGCTATAAACATCAGTTCTAATGATAAACAGCATTATGCTGCTGTAGAATCTTGGTGACTGTAGATTTAAAAACGCTAGACCTAATTTTTTTTAGACCTAATTATTTTTGTTTACTTTCCTCCTCCCCTCTTGATTTTTCTCCTCTATATCTTGTGGTTTATTGCTACTTATTTCCCCCCACATCCCCAAGTTATTTTCTACCTCTTTACTCTAACCTTATTTCTCTACCCTCCTACTCCTTATTTTTAAACCTTGCCTTTCTATCCTTTCTTACTATAACTTCTTCTCATTACACCTTCAACTTCTCATTTCATGTATACAAGTTAGTAAGCAGCCACCCAAACAAGTCACACAATATCATATCCTTTACAAAGATGTTTGTATTATATGTCTAAGATTTATAATATTTAATATAAATAAATGTATCATTCATTAAGCTATGTTTCTATGTTAATAAAAGCTTGTCATTTTCTTTAGCACCAAGAAAAAAAAGCTTAATAAAAAAAAACAACAACTTTGCCTTGTGATCCTCCTTTCTTCAATGAGTAGGAAGAGGAGCCAGACTGATGGGCAGTGAGTAGCATCAGTGCATAAGCACAACAGCCCTAACAGTTTTTAGGCTCACTCATGTTCCATGTCGTACTGACTGTTCCTTTGTGTCACTGGGGTTTACTTATATAATGGTTTACATCACGGCTCGACAAGGACACCATGGTGACTAGGAAATTAGACCCAGCGCCCAGGAAAGGGAATACATGGGGACCCTTGCGCTGTGATCATTTTCTTTTAATAGCCATTTGTATTTTTTATTGCAGGGAACGGAGTGTGCGCTGCACATACTTCCTGCTCCACCCCCTCCCTCTGTAGTGTTGGAGCAGCGAGTGTCACGTGACATCCCACCGCTCATCAGCAGCATGAAGATGGTCCATGCCTTACCTGGCTGGAGCAGAAATCCCCCCTCCTGTGCAGGTAAAGCAGAAGAAGGGGGGAGATAGTGATCTAATTACCTTTAAAAAAAACTGCTGGTGTGTGTGTGTGTTCTTACTCTGTGCTCCAGGACAAAGACGCCACCCAAATCTTAACAGCATACAAACTCATCCAGCACTCGAAACAAACGTGAGAACTCTATTGATCAGACACAGACAATGTTTCAACTCTCGCAAGTTTTCATCAGGCGCCACGAAACCTCATAAGATTTGAAACATTGCCTGCGTCTGATCAATAAAGTTATCCCGTTTGTATCGAGTGCTGGGTGTCCATTGAGTTTGTATGGGCCACATGTAGAACTGGACCCCAGAATTGACTTACATAAAATAAAAAAATAAATTGTGAAGAAAGGGTGGTGCTTGGATGGGTTAACATTTTCTCCCCTCCTGGAAAGATTTCTTCAGACGCCCATGTCCTTCATTCCTTTAAAGATGATGAAGTCGCTAACATTAAGGTGGGTAATAAACATCTATATCAGCTGCTGATGCTGTTATATCTGCAAAGTGTATGCTAAAATGGGCTGTATAAAAAGTTGTTCTTCTTATGATGCATAAATTATTCTCTATTCTTAATGATGCATTAGTCAATATCCTCAAGCATGGAGAGAGTTAAAGAGACCTACAGCATTGTGTTTCCTTTTCCCATTCTAATTCCTGCACCTGTATAGGCTGGTATGTTTCTTTTGTTCTCCTGCCATGTGGCAGACTTTGTGATTTCCAAGCTGGCACGTTTCTAACACACCTGTGCTTGCATAGTGTATTTGTGTCTGCTCTACATCAGCTGTCTGATAATGTTCCACCCAATATATAATAGTTTGCAGGTTGAAGATTCATGTTAGGTCATAAAGTTATTAGTTAGCAACGAGAAACTGATTAACAATTTGGGCTGTGGGGTGGTTGGAATAGTAAATAATCAATTCTCACAGGTCTAGGCAGGGATAACTTTGTATTTTTCCATGTCTTAACTAGCCTCTGGGTCTGCATATATGTTTTTCTGTGTGTGTGTGTGTGTGTATGACTGTGGGTTTCGCTATAGAGATATATCCACTAGGACACTCAGTCACAGAAAATTCATTTCTAAAGATAAAAAGTGCTACCAGATGTTAATTTTGCAGTATTGAAAATGCCATGAAGAGAGGTTGATCTACACAAAGGTGACTGGAATACAAGGTCACGTTTAGAAGCATATTGTTTAAAGCAGAAGGAAGATCATGTGAAAGCGTCTTGCGTTAGAAAATAGGCTGATGTTAGAAAAGGAGTGAATCCACTATGTATCTGATATATCCAGTGCTTAATGATTTGAAGTAAATTCTATAACTACGTGTTGTAAGTTGTAGTTGATAATAAAAACTTTGTACGTGACTGCCCCGGCAGATGACTTCAGGATTGATTACTTTTTCTCTATATTCATATACAATAACCTTCTTATGCTCACAGAACCTTTTTTCTGTTATTTCACTCCAGGAGTGGATTAAAGCATCCTGCAATACCAGAACTGCAGACATATTTTAGTGCAGTACAATGCAGGGGAAATCATGGGAGAGTATTTCATCCTTTTGTGTGCAGTGTACATACATTTGTGAAAGTGCAGTATCACGAACCTCCCTTTGTTGTGCATCACAGGAGGGACTGTAGGACATAAATTGCTCATAGAAAAGTGTTTCTCAGCCTGTGATACATGTACCTTTGTTTATACATAAAGCAAGATAAGGCTTCACAGGATAAGGTGAAATCTCCCGAGGTCATTGAGGGCTGAAGAGGCAAAAGGTTTTCAGAAAAATACTTGGAACATTGTTCAGTAAGAATCTTTCAGAGGAGTAACGAGGATGAGGCAACTGAAGCACTTGCCTAAGGCGCATATAGTTGATGGGCCGCAGCAATGATAGCTTCATAACTTCACTAATACAACAGATCTGCATGTCTCTGCCAATTTGTCTCTGCCAATTCTGGCCTGCTCTCAAGTGTGACCAGTGAGTGGGATATGAAGCCATATGACAATGGCAAAGTCCTATAGCCCTCTCAACACCAGTGATCATTATAATAGTTTCACTATAACACTATATCAAAGGGGGCACAATTTTTGGTTCTTGCCTCAGGTTCAGAAATAACTAGCTAGTTTAAGATACTCATTAAACCAGTGGTTTCCCGAGGGGGTGACACCCGTGCTGCCGGCATCCCCTCCACTGCTGGACTTTTTCTTTTCTGGCAGCCACATTCGCTAGTTTCGGCTTCCGTGAAAACAAAGTAGGAAAAAAAAATCAATGCGACTGGAATCAATACATCACATCCGGTGGCTGTGTTTCCTTCCTCCATGCAGGAGGGAAGACTGCACGGAGGAGACGACCAGGAGACAGACCTGCCAGGAGGTAAGTACTGGGGAAGGGGGAGGGTGGCATATAACAAGCAAAATACTGGCATATTGAGTAGCTAAATACTGGCATATTGAGTAGCTAAATACTGGCATTTTGAGTGACAAAATACTGGCATACTCAGTGACAAAACACTGGCATATTGAGTGACAAAATACTGGCATACTGAGTGACAAAATACTGGCATATTGAGTGGCAAATACTAGCATATTGCGTGGCTAAATACTGGCATATATTAAATGGCAGAATAATACTGGCATATTATTAGGCAAATTGGTTGTAGCTTTCTAATGGCCAAATAATACTGGAATATTATTGGGCAAATTGGCTGTGGCATATTAAATGACAAAATAATACTGGCATATTATTAGGCAAATTGTCTGGTTTATTAAAGGCAAAATAATACCGGCATATTATTGGGCAAATTTTGGTTTATGAATGACAAAATAATACTGGCATATTATTGGTCAAACTGGCTGTGACATTTTTATGGGCAAACACTGGCATATTAATGATAAAACTGGTTTATTTTAATTGGCAAGTGATGCTGTGGCATGGTCTGTGGGGCAAAATAACATGTACTATGAGGAAAGTGACACTGGCTAGTTCTGTGGGGCAAAGTGACACTGTGGTATGTTCTGTGGGGCATTGACACTGTTGCATGCCAAATTGTGTAGGTGCAATATGAGTGCAAGCCAAGTGCTGTGGGTGCAATATAGGTGCATGGCAAGTTCCGTGGGTACTGTGTGGTGCTGTGTTAAGTCCTTTAGGTGCAATGTGGGTGCAGAGAAAGGGAATAAAAACAAGGAATGCAATTTTTCAACAACATTTGTATTACATATAAAAATAGTTGAATATAATATTAAAGAATTCAAATAAGTATAAACTAGTTAGAGAGAGAGAGAGAGAGAGAGAGAGAGAGATGGATGTCTGTGTGTTTAGAGATGTATTGTTTTAGACTTGTACAATTGTCACCTCATGGGGCTCCTGTGTGTCGCATAATTAATGGAGGTCCCATGTGTGGCATATTTATTGGGCCCCATGTGTAGCATAATTAAGGGGCTCTTTTCTCTGCCATAATTATGGGGTGCTTGTGTGTGGCATTACTATGGGGCGCTTGTGGGTGGTATAATTAAGGGGCGTCTGTGTGTGTGGCATACTTAATTTGGCTCCGAGATGAGGCATAAATAATGGGGCTCTGGTGTGGCATAATTTATGGGGCTCTTGTGTGTGTCATAGTTATAGGGCTCCTGTGTGTGGCATAGTTAATGGGCTCCTGTGTGTGACATAATTTGTGGGGCTCCTGTGTGTGGCATATTTAATGGGTCATCTGACTGGTATTACTAAGGAATCTGTTTGGCATGGTATTGGAGGAAATCCAGGGGGGTGACACCATGAGTTACTGCACCATGTGACACCAACCCTAGTGACACCTCTGCATTAAACTATTTGATAACTTGCTAATCAGACAGGAGCACACACTCCCAGTCCCATTTTACAGTCCTGTTTACCAAGATATTTTTTTTCTAACTACTGATATTTCTGTGTCAAATATGAATAAATCCTATTAAGGCTTATCTTCTGTTGACTACAGCAAAAAGTTTGTTGGAGTATTCACAAATTGCCTGAAGGGCCACAGACATGCAAAGCTTCTACTATGATTCATACTGAAACACTTCATGTACAAATATCTACAGCAAAGAAAATTGATTGATTTATTTTTAATTATGGAATTACCAAAACTCTAGCAGGTCTATGATCAAGCAGTAGGGTTTAGAAACATAGTGTTCCTTTTGGCATTATGAATTCAGTTGAAAACAGTGCCAGGTCTGTTCAATAAATACATTATTATTATTAAATTAATTTGATTAAAAGTACAATCTGATTTAGGACTTGTGCAAACTGTGTAGTATCACACAGCGAAAATACGGCGTTTTTGCTAACCTTATTATTGCGAATTCTTACACCGCATGGTTAGCAATAGCCCCCTAACCCTTTCAAAGCCTATCAAGAGAATTCATTTTTCCCATAAAAAATAACAGACGGTTTTGAGTTCTAATAACATCTGTTCAGTAAAGATGATGACCTTGCTGAAAGGATTTACCATAGGCCTCTAAGACTGTATCCAACTTTGGACAGCAATCAATTAATTGGCATCAAAAGCTGCAATGCAATGCAATGCATTATTGTTGCTGTTTTTTCTTGCAGGGCTGATTATAACCGCTCGTGCTGCAATGTATGTTAATGGCAAACAAAATTAGTCTAGGATTGATGAGATTAATACAGCAAAGATCTAGCCATGGAATTCCAAATCTCACACAGCACAAAAAAGTAATCTCAGAAATTTCTGACAAGGTACCTTCTGATTGAACATCTGAGCGTGTAACGCAGAGCAGAGATAGCAATAAATGGATTATGGTTGCTTGATTGAGATCAGCACCATGCAAACATAAAACAGTTGGCAACAAATTTAACATCATGTATTAGCTATATCAGTAAACCATCATATTTTATTTTAAATTTAGATTTTTATTTTGTAATTTACAAATAATGACATTTAAATATAATACATAATAGAAGGTTACACAGTGGATGATTACAATGACATTTGAAACAATAACAACTATAAATTAAATACAGACAATGAATGGCATTTTTTTCCTAATTTGAGTGTTACCCTTTGCATTCTTTGGAGTATTTCTGTGATGTTTCCAATGCCCCCTCCTCATCTGAGTGGGGTGAGCTTGTAGATTGTGCCAAGGATCAATGGTCCCGGATCTGGTTAAATCTTTCTATTTTATTGTAGAAAATAGCAGTCAGGTTAGACATATTTCTGAGGTGCCAGAGTTTTTTTTTTTAAATGTGGGGTTCTGTTGGGGGATTTCCTTTCCAGCATATAGCAATTCCTATTCTAGTAGTAGTATTTTTTATGGTGGAGTCAGGAGCATTTGACCAGTTCTAGCCCCTGGGGAGGGGCTATTTTATTATATAGGGGCAAGGGCAAATAGCCCTGGGCCCGAATCATATAACATGGGGACTGGAAGCCATTTGGCTAGCTCCTAGCCCCAATTATGGTTATGGAGGGCCAAATCTACTAGCCATGGCCCCAATGTAGTATGTAGGGTCTTGGAGCTATTTGGGTGGCTCCCATCCCCTTTTTTGAGAGTGGGGGAGTCAGGGATATTTTCCCTGGCCCACATGTATATAATGGGGGCTGAAGAACCATTTTCCCACGCTGTGTAAAATGACAGAGCACTCTGATTGGTTGGATTGAAATCCAACCAATCAGAGTGCTCTGAGCTTAATTGCTTTATAAGCCTTCCCCCGCCCTGCAGAGCTCAGTCTGCACGGGGCCCTCCATGGGCGAAGTTGGATTTTTTTTTTACACCTGTGGAATTTTTATTTTTTTGGCTCAGGATTTTTTGTTTTTTTTAACAGTTGCGGCGCGTATTATGGATTTTTATTTGGCCAGTTTTGGGGCTGATGAAAGAAGATTATTTTTCACCCGTGGATTTTTTTTTTTTTTTTTGCGCTCGTTTTCTTTTTTTTTGCGGCGAGTATTATGGTTTGTATTTGACCTTTTTTGGGGCTGAAGAAAGAAAAAAGATCACTTTATTGGTGGTCACTTTATTTGTGGTCCCCACCCGCCGCTCATGGGTGGGGACCGGGGTGACTCTAGGTCCCCCCCTCATTCTTATTAGGGTCCTCTCTATAAACTCTATTTCGGTTTATAGAAAGCCAATAGCATTACATGGCTATTGGCTTTCTATAAACCGAAATAGAGTCCCCATTCATGCAAATAGGTCAATTGACCTATTCATATGAATGGGGACACTCTTACCCACATTTTACTTCATTTTGCAGCCCTTTCCAGGACTTTTTTAGAGGCATTTTAGTGGCCAAAAGTTCGTGTCCCATTGACTTCAATGGAGTTTGGGTTCGGGGTCAAGTTTGAGCACGGACCCAGACTTTTTTTTCGAAGTTCGGCCGAACCTGCCAAACCCGAACATCCAGGTGTCCGCTCAACTCTACTCAAGAGCACTCTCAAATAGCGATACATGTTATCTTTAAGCACCTTAATATCTGTTGCTTTGGACTGGAGATCTATAGATGAGATAAGTTGGACACAAATAAAATCACAGATTTAATTCAATGGAGGATGGAAAAGGGCATAGTGAGACAAGGCATTTTGGGTAAATAAAGTGGATTGAATGGGAAACATGGATCGAGAAGCTTGAATGAGATCCAGAAGAGACAGTAGTTGACAGAGTAGATGCAGAGTTGTAGCATATACCTTCTGTGTGTTTTCTGAAAGTAAACATACCCTAGACTTAAAGCCATATACACCTCATATCCTTCCAACCTTGACGTCACAAGTGTTTTGTCTGTATGTACCGTCATATGTTATTGTAGAGAGTGTTACCTATGCAATTTGTACATTAATGTTTATGGTAAAAAGCAGTTTGCTTTTATACTCTTTTTATAATGAGAAATTATAAATACAGATAATAATTTTTAAAAAATGCAAAATTTGATAGTATAAAAAAAATATAAGTGTACTCACACCATGATCGGTGAAACATATTAGGCGTGTGAGAACATTCTATGGTCCAGCCTCAACAACAACTGGTTTATTTTTGTGCTACTATTTTTATTGGGCTTTAAAAAAAAATCATTACTTTTAACATTTTCATTTCAATTCTCCAGATCAGATCCTAAATGTATTCAGGTGTGATCTTCGCTTATCAGGTAGACGAAAAAATGTCCCAATCCAAAGGCCTTCGATGATGTTTCCGAATGGCCTGAAAAGTAGTTTCGGAGCTGAATTCATGTATATTTAGTAGCTGCATTTCTGGGATTCTTCTGATTTGGCTTTTGTTTCCAAATATGAATCTGATTTGTATCTGTGCATATTGAGTAGATCCTCTAGAGTTTGTCTATAAAAGGGGGAGTTGACTATATCAGTACATAAATTTAACAGCTGGTGTGCATCTTGTTCTGTGTCAGCATTATATGCCTTAAGTATTTGGTCCTCAACTATTATGTGAACGGATTACAGTCACCTCCCTCCTCCTTTTTCAAAACAGAAGCAACAGATGTTGGTAAGTGTAGAGTCCCAGGTCATTAGTGTTGTTTTTTTAGTCACAAAATGAGTTTAACCTCTCACTGACATCATGGAAGTGACTGGTACATCATGCTGATATGATCATGGTATGCCTGCTGGCAGGACCCCCAAGAGGCTCAAGGCCGGCACTATGACCCTAGCCCCTTAAATTATCCTTTTTTTAAATAACAATAAAAATCAAGTAAAAAATTTAGTTGCAGAAGGGAAACTGGGGGCATGAGGCGATCCATTTAGGGACAAATTTCCATTCTTGTCATCCTGTCCTCTCATTGGATGGATCCTGCAGGGATGTCTGGACACTGTCTCTCTTCCAGTTGTCTGGCTGTATTAATATTTGTAGTGTCTGTTTTTTTAGTCAGCTATGTCACAAAGCACACATTTATTCTGGTATATTTCTGAATTCTGTACTGTGCATTTTTTGTATGTTTATATGAAAATGAATAAAAAAAAAAAAATTATCCTTTCACTGGGACTAGCAGCTGGCAATATGCTCCTAGTCCCCTCAAAAATGTAATTACTCTTCAACAGGGACTAGGGGCACACACTATGCTGCTATTCAATAAAATAAATAAAACCCGAGCTGGCCAAGTGCCCCTGGCACAATACAATAAGTATAAAAACATATTATAAATCCCCTACCTTCACAAGTAGGGAGGGGCAATTCAACAAAAATCTGTAATAAAATATCACCTTTTGAATAATTTTCATGGCCTTTGCAAACAAAGGGTGCTCGGTTGAAAAAAATACCTTATTAAAATGTCCTGAATGATCGGAAATACCCTTGCTCCTCATCTTCAGTTATCCAAAATAAAAATAAAAAGTAATTCACATATTATAAAAATTCCAAATAAAATAAATAAAAATAAAACTGGCAGCCCTATCTGCATCTGTCAAAGTCTGGTACTTCAAATGACTGAAGGTGGCATCTGATTGGCCTCCCTGACCCAGCCTTACTATTTGCTAGTTGTTACAAAAAGTATAGCACAAACTCTTAACCACGGTGTGGCAATTTATTTTATTGAAGGGGTTATGGGCATAACAACCTGGGCCCCCCTAATTTTTATTTAATATGCAATACCAGAGTTTTGACTGCATTATCGCCTGGCATTGAATTAACCCCATTGTCTAAGTTCCAAAAAAGCAAAACAAAACTTAAAACCATGGGGTATTCCCAAACTCAAATATTTGAATCTATTTTGTAGTTTTTTTCAATATCTGTTGGAAAAGTGGTGTTTATTTTTTACATTTCTCACAATACATTTTTATGGTAAATTATGTTATATGATCAAAGTAAAATGATTAAAAAAAACAGTATATAATTTGTGTAGGTGCAGTAAATTAGAAAGAAAAAACTTACAGCTAAACACAGACACTGCAGAAATGTTACAACAGCCATATTTTTCCCAAAAGTCCGGTCAGTAGAGTGTTTACCTTAATAGTTCGTCTTAGTCCTATATAATTTACAGAATAGGCTATTAAAGTAAACCTCACCAAGCACAGGTACACCCCAACTTATGTATAAATCTCACCACCATTAAAGGGGAAATGGCTCCTCTAGATTAGAACATTAATATAGGGCGAATTACAATTACCACTTATGGAAATCAGTTGCTTACATTATTTAGCACACATAAACAGTATAGCACTCAGACATGCACTACAATTGTCTCAAGTGTTGACTTACAACCACAGACATTCCATGAAGAAAAACTACCATGGGAATGTTGTTGCTGGCTGACTCAATAAAGAGAGAATTTCAGAGAATTGAAAAGGGAATACTGAACTTTAGGCCATTGCAGTTGAATGGGAGAATTTTTCCAACTCAGCTACATTGACCTTAATTTTGAAATTCCCTTCTGAATTCCCTGTATCTCTTTATTGAGTAGATCATTATGTATACAGAAAAGATAGATCCTGGCGCTTTAAACTGTTACAAAGCAGCACCAATCTATGTGTTCCTCTGAAGACACACGTGTAAAAGACAAAACATATAACCCACACAAATAGGAGTGATTGGTGCGCTGAGTAAAATCCACCAGCAGGAAAATATATAAAATTATATAAAGGGAAATATGATATTTGCCTGAGAAAACTGGTATTGCAGTGCAGTATAATCTAGGTCTTCAATGTCTCACAATATGTATATAGAGGGACAAAAAAAGACAAAAAAAATAGTGTAATACAGTAAATATAAACAATGATGGTGCAGTGTGGGTAATTGCACTCACAAACAGTGTAGATTAAAATGGCTCATCTATCTCTTGTAAAGATGTCTTCTCTCTTCTTAATATCACACTCACAGGCAGTAAGACAAGATGAAGAGGTGGTATGTTAGACAATAAAAGATAGAAGTTTAATAAAAAAAAAACACAATAGCATCTTACATATGTAGTTGTGGATATCAGATGTTTTTCTGTGACAGCAAAGATCCAAATGGAGAACAGAGTCCAAAAGGCCAGTTCAGCAGAAATAAATCCAGAGGGAATCCAAAGGTTCGTGATTAGATCAAATATAGCAGTATAGGTAGGCACGCTACGCGTTTCACCTCTATTTGGGCTTCCTCTTGGCGTGTGCCTACCATACTGCTCTTAGGTCCTTTTAAATGCTGTGGTCTTCGCGCGTGTGTGTACTTCCGGGTTCCTCCCATGATGACGTCATCGCGACTCCGTCGCATCGCGTGGCTTGGTTATTCTCGCGAGACTTGCCTTGCTGAGAATTTTCCAGCTTCGCAATTCTTACGAGGCTTAGCAGCTCAATGGATATAATATACCATGGGGGATATAATAGCAGGGGACAATATTTTAAACAAATGGAGCCCAACAGAATATCTGTATACAGTACTATTCTTTATAGCAGCAGTATCCAACATTCATATATGTTTGTATACATATTTAAAAAAAGAAGAACAAATATGTTCCAAAAACGGGGGAAATAAAAAATATAAAAATGGTATATATCAAAAAATATATTTTAATAAAAAATCATGTATATATTAAAAACAGTCTTTTATTTATATATTTAAAAAAACAAACATATATGGTATTGTACTATTGCACATAATCGATACATATTTAAAAAAAAAAAAAAACTTTTAAACACATAGAGTGCCCAGAAATATATAAAAATATTCTGGTGTGTAGAAAAGATAAATGAGGCTAATCATAAAAAATTTAATAAATCAAATTCTGCACTATGGCCCCTTGGCTGTAGGGTGTCTACTCCGAACACCCATTTCATTTCTATCTTTCCCATTTCTTTTATATTATCTCCACCCCTCCAATACTTCTGCACTTTGTCTATTGCCCAAAATGTCATGCCTCTTGGGTCCTTGTTATTTTTTTCTAAAAAATGTTTGGAAAGAGAATGTTGCGTAAAGCCTTTTTTGATGTTTCTGACATGCTCCCCCACTCGCTTTTTTAAAGTTCTTGATGTCCTTCCAATATATTGTAGGCCACATGGGCACTCTATAAGATAAATTACATTGGTGGAGGAGCATGTTAGGAACTGTTCAATGGAGAACTGTCTTCCATTGGTGAAGGAGCTATATTTGGTAATGGGATATTTTTGGGTCGCCGACACCCACATGGCTCACAGTTTTTGCACCCGTAGAAGCCTGCTTTTTGTGTTAAAAAATTATGTACAGTTTTCTTTTTTTGTTGGGAGAAAAAGCTTTTAGTTAGCTTATTCTTCAGGTTTTGGGCTCCCCGGAATACAAGTTTAGGTTTTTCTGGTATTAATTGTTTTAATGTTTCATCCTTTAGAAGGACATTCCAGTGTTTATTAACTATTTTTCTAATATCTGTAGATTTGTTGTTAAAATCAAATACCAAAGGTATTTGGTATGTTTTATTTGTTTCTTCCAATTTATTTTTTGGCTGTAATAAAATGTTTCTATCCATAGTTTCTATGTCTTTTATGGTCTTGTGTAGAGCTATCGGATCATATCCCTTCTCTTCAAATCTGTTTTTAAGTATATTTGACTGTTGTTGATACATTTCCACATTTCTGTACAATTTCTCCTCAACCTCTTTGGCTCTTTGGTATCCCTTTAAGCCACGGTGGATAGTGGCAACTATCAAAATTTATAAACCCATAGGTTTTTGTCTGAAGGGAACCGTTTTCTACAAACACCATCAGGTCTAGGAATTGGATATCTGTTTTACTGTACACCATGTTTAGGACAATATTTTTGTCATTTTTATTGAGGGAAGCAAGGAAAATATCCAAACTGTCTTGATTACCTTTCCAGATAAAGAAGAGGTCGTCTATATATCTTTTATAGACAACCAAATTTGTTTCCCAGCCATGTTGATTCCACACAAAAAGATCTTCCCAATCCCCCATAAAGATATTAGCATAACTGGGGGCAACTTTAGTCCCCATGGCTGTTCCTGTCTTTTGAAGATATAAATTTTCTTCGAACCAAAAGAAATTGTGTTCTAAGATAATCTTTAGTCCTTCGAGGATATATTCTATTTGTGCGGATGTCATTTCGCTATTTGTTAAAAGATTCCTGACAGCTTGGTATCCTTGGTGATGCTCTATGATAGTATATAAAGAAGACACATCACTAGAGACCAGGAAGTAGTCCTCTTGCCATTCAATAGTCTCTAATATTTTTATTAGACTTATCGAATCTTTCAGATAGGATTTTAGCTTTTTTACATAGGGCTGGAGTACCATGTCTAAATATTCTGACAAATTTGACAGAATAGATCCTATTCCGGACACTATTGGTCTCCCTGGTGGTTCTATTGGATTTTTATGTATTTTTGGGAGAAAGTATATAGTTGGAATTTTTGGATGTAAAATATTTATGTAATCAGCTTCTTTTTTAGTAATAAACTGATTAATTGTACCCTTATCCAGAAAAGCTGTTAGTATCTTTTTATATTGGTTGGTCGGGTCTTCTCTAAGAGAGCAGTAGACTTTCTGATCTTTTAGATCATTATGTATATCTTAAACATGCAACAAATTAACTGTAGACACCCGGCTAGACAGGTTGTGGTGGTAGGGGATTCTATTATTAGGAAGGTAGATAGGGTAATCTGTCGCCAGGACCCCGAATGCCGAACTGTATGTTGTCTCCCGGGTGCTCGGGTTCGGCATGTTGCGGAACGGGTAGGCAGATTATTGGGAGGGGCTGGGCATGATCCAGCGGTCATAGTACACATTGGTACTAATGACAAAGTAAATGGTAGGTGTGGGGTCCTTAAAAATGATTTTAGGGAACTAGGAAAGAAGCTAAAGGAAAGGACCTCCAAGGTAATATTCTCGGAAATATTACCAGTACCACGCGCTACGTCAGGGAGACAGCGGGAGCTTAGGGAGATTAATGCGTGGTTGCGAAGGTGGTGCAAGCAAGAGGGATTTGGGTTCTTGGAGCACTGGGCAGACTTTGCAGTCGGCTACAGACTCTTTGGACGGGATGGGCTGCACCTCAATGATGAGGGGGCTGCAGTATTAGGGGCGAGGATGGCTATAGGATTAGATGAGCTTTTAAACTAAGCTCTGGGGGGGAGGGTCAAGATCAAAAAGAAGCAATGGTAGCTAGGGTAGATTGGAAGGTGGGTCTAGCTATGGGAGAGGAGGAAAGCAGTGGTGGGGTTAACATAGACCAAAGGGAGGTCCATATAATTAAACCTGCACACATTAAGTGTTTGTCAACTAAACAGAAAATGGGTAGTAATCTCAAATGTCTTTTAGCAAATGCAAGAAGCTTGACAAACAAAATGGGTGAGCTGGAGATACTGGTAAGTGCTGAACAGTATGATTTAATCGGAATCACAGAAACATGGTGGGATGAGACCCACGACTGGTCAGTTAATTTACAAGGTTACTCACTTTTTAGAAAGGACAGAGTAAATAGAAAAGGGGGAGGGATTTGTCTGTATGTAAATCCTAAATTAAATCCCAGTATTAAAGAAGGTGTACATGATGTAACTGGAACTGATGTGGAGACACTGTGGGTGGAGATTAGCTTAGACGCTAAAAAGAATCGCACATTACTTGTAGGTGTATGCTACAAGCCACCAAATATTAGCATTGATGGAGAAGATCAGCTTTTATTACAAATTGAAAAGGCTGCAAATATGAATGAAGTTCTAATCATGGGAGATTTTAATTACCCAGATATAGATTGGAAGTGTGGCACAACTAGTTCAGCTAGGGGCAGCAAGTTTCTGGACCTGCTTAATAACAAATTTATGGCACAATTAGTAGACACCCCAACTAGAATGGATGCCTGTCTGGATTTGGTAATAACAAACAATGAGGAGCTTATCTCAAACATCCAAATAAGAGAACACTTGGGGAATAGTGACCATAATATGGTCTCATTTGAGATTAATGCAAAAAAGCAAATTGGTAACTACGCCACCAAAACACTTAATTTTAGAAGGGCTAACTTTGATGGACTAAGGGCATCGATTGAACATTTAGACTGGGAACGATTGTTTTCTGGACTAAACACAGAAGACAAGTGGAATGCCTTTAAGCACACATTACAAAAGTACACATCCCAATATATACCTTTGGGAAACAAATGCAAAAGACACAAATCGAAACCAATGTGGCTTACAGGTAACGTGAAACAGGAAGTACAAAACAAGAAAATGGCATTCAAACATTATAAAAACACGGGATCAGCATTATCATTTATAGAGTACAAAGAGGCCAACAAAGCCTGCAAAAAGGCAATTAAAATGGCTAAATTGGAAAATGAGAAAAGGGTTGCCAAGGAGAGTAAAACTAACCCCAAAATGTTTTATAAATATATAAATGGAAAAAAGCTAAAGAGGGAAAATGTTGGGCCCTTGTTATCCCAAATGGGAAATTTGGTAAGTGAGGACAGAGAGAAAGCAGACATTTTAAATACTTTTTTTTCTTCTGTTTATACTAAGGAAGAGCAGATGGACGAGCCCCTGCTACAGGAAGTTATGGGACATTCGCCGCAAACATGGGATTGGCTGACACAGGAAAAAGTGCTTAAGCAATTACACTCTGTTAAGATAGACAAGGCCCCAGGACCAGATGGTATACACCCAAGGGTACTTAGAGAGTTAAGCATAATTCTGGCCAGACCACTATTTAGGGATTCATTCAGTTCAGGTACAGTGCCAACAGACTGGCGAAAGGCGGATGTCATTCCAATATTTAAAAAGGGATCAAAATCTCTGCCAGGTAATTATAGGCCAGTGAGCTTGACATCTGTAGTGGGGAAACTATTTGAAGGATTGCTAAAGGTATACACTCAAGAATACATCTTGAACCAGAATATAATTAGTAAAAGTCAACATGGTTTTGTGAAAGACAGGTCTTGTCAAACAAACTTAATAACATTCTATGAAGAAGTCAGTAAAAATATAGATCTAGGTGTGGCAGTTGATGTGATCTATTTGGATTTTGCGAAAGCATTTGATACAGTTCCACACAAAAGGTTACTCTACAAATTGAGAGAAATAGGTTTGGGGGCAAATGTGTGTATGTGGATTGAAAATTGGCTAAAAGATAGAACACAAAGGGTTGTTGTAAATGGAAAATTCTCAAATTGGACAAGGGTATTAAGCGGAGTACCTCAGGGGTCTGTTTTGGGCCCTCTTCTTTTTAATTTGTTTATTAATGATCTGCCACATTGTGCTGAGAGCCATGTCTCCGTGTTTGCGGACGACACTAAATTAGGTAAGGCAATAAAGACTAATCTTGATGTTTTTTCTTTACAGGAAGATTTGGACAGAGTGGGGGACTGGGCAGTAAAGTGGCAAATGAGGTTCAATATAGACAAATGTAAAGTTATGCATTATGGGAAAAATAATAACAAAGCAACATATACATTAAATGGTTTTTCCCTGGGAAAAACTACTAATGAAAAGGATTTAGGAATAATTATAGACAACAAACTTGGCAACAGTGCCCAATGCCAGTCAGCAGCTGCAAGGGCCAATAAGATATTGGCATGTATAAAACGAGGTATAGATTCACGGGAGGAGGATATCATCTTGCCTCTTTACAAATCAATGGTAAGACCTCACCTTGAATATGCAGTACAGTTCTGGGCACCAGTCCTTAAAAAGGATATTAAGGAACTAGAAAAAGTGCAAAGGAGAGCTACAAAATTAATAAGGGGTTTGGAGGATCTTAGTTATGAAGAGAGACTTAAAAAATTGAATTTATATACGTTAGAAAAAAGGCGTCTCAGAGGGGATATGATAACATTATATAAATATTTGCAGGGCCAATATAAAGAGCTCTCCAGTGACCTGTTCATTAACAGAAACGTACAAAGAACAAGAGGTCACCCCCTCAGACTGGAAGAGCAAAGATTTCATAGACAGCAAAGGAAGGGATTCTTTACGGTTAGGACAATAAAGTTATGGAACTCACTGCCAAGAGAGGTAGTGCTAGCAACCACAATAGATGCATTTAAAAATGGTTTGGATGTTTTTTTAGGAAAGCAGAACATACAGGGCTATTAATAATAGAATAAGCATTAATAAAAGAGCTTATTGATCCAAGGAGAAATCTGATTGCCTCTTGGAGTCAAGAAGGAATTTTTTCCCCCAGGAGGCAAAATTCGAAATAGCTTCCTTAGGGGTTTTTTGCCTTCTTTTGGATCAAAAGCTGTAATGATAGGTAGAAGGGTTGAACTTGATGGACTTGTGTCTTTTTTCAACCTAAATTACTATGTTACTATGTTACTATGATACTGCAAGCATAATGTTGTATTTCTGTTTAGACCAACTTGGTCTAGCGTGGCAGTTTTGAGATGGCGGCATTGGGTTGTCACCTGTTACAAACAAAACTCAGCATGGCAGAGCAGTATTTGCACTACAGCTTGGTTGTAGAGAGATTCTGATTCTTGGCATCTGTGTCAGGATGTCTCAATGTGTGTCTGGGTGTCTCAATGTCCGTGAGAGTGTGTCTGGGTGCCTCAATGTGTGAGTGTCTGTCTGGGTGTCTCAATGTGTGTATGTGTCAGGGTGTCTCAGTGTGTATGTCGGGGTGTATAGGTGTGTGTGTCAGGGTGTTTGCATAAGTGTGTGTGTGTGTGTGTGTGTAAGGGTGTTTGCGTAAATATCTGTGCGTGTGAGAGAGAGAGATGGTGTGTGTGTAAGAAAGAGAGAGAGAGAGAGACAATGTGTGTGTGTGTGAGAAAGAGAGAGAGAGAGAGAGACCATGTGTGTGTGTGAGAAATTGAGAGAGAGAGATGGTGTGTGTGTGTGAGAAAGAGACTGTGTGTGTGTGAGAGAGAGAGAGACAGTGTGTGTGAGAAAGAGAGAGAGAGACATGTGTGTGTGAGAAAGAGACAGTGTGTGTCTGAGAAAGAAAGAGAGAGACGGTGTGTTTAAGAAAGCGAGAGAGAGAGAGAGACGGTGTGTGTGAGAAAAGAGACACAGAGAGAGAGAGAGAGAGAGACGGTGTGTGTGAGAAAGAGATGCAGCGTGTGGACCCTAGCCCCAGATCATCTGAAGACCTACCAACGCCCCTGCCTCTCAGTAAAGTAATACTTCCTGATATTACTTTCAAATTGCCTCTAACTATTTGAATGGAATAGTTTTCCTGAAGAAATGGTGAAGGTTAATACATGAAGGAGTTTAAGCATGCATGGGATAAGCATAAAGCTATTCTAGATATCAGATGAGGCCAGGGATTAATGAAAGTATCATTTTCTGAGAGGGTAGTGGATGCATGGAATATAAGTGGTAGAGGTTAATACAGTGAAGGAGTTTAACTATAGTGTAGCATTCGCAAAATACTCCAGGATGTTATTAGTTGAATTTAAAGAGGAACTCATATAAGTGTTATTTATCGCTTGCTTTCCCCCTCGTCTCTGAGGGTCAATTTTTATATTATTTTATTTTTGTGGTATTTTTTTCACCTGGGTTGAGTCGGAGAGATTAATGATTACTTTGAAGGTTGCAAGATACCACTTATTTTACTTCTCCCCAAAAAATTGCTTCACTCTCTGCCTGCACTTTGGAAATTGTGAGTGTACACCTATATTTGTTGTATTGTGCTTTTTCAGATTAAACATATTGTGTACCCAAAATTCAATACACATGTTGGCAGCTATTAACTTATTTACACCTGCATTAAATGTCCCACTTCTTTATAAGTGCCCTCTGAGTGGCTCTGAAGAGGTGTCTAGTGATTTACATTTCAGGAGCAACCAGGGAGAATAATCAATCCGTTACAGAAAGGGATGAAAAAATAAATAATTGATTAAAGCAATTTTAAATGCAACTTTAACATTCATTGATTATTTTTCATTTGAAGGATTGAATGTCCCTTTTAAAGGTTTATCAGGCCCAGCATTTTTTGAATAGAGGCATAAATTAAAATGAGTTTAAAATTCATGCTCATTCGTGCCACAGTGCTACCAGGATTTTCTGAGAAGCATTTTAATAGTGAGTCTGACACTTAAAATGTTAGGTTTGCATTACCTTGAACACATGAAAACTATATGACCAGACACAAAGTACAAAGTCATTATAAACTAACTACAAGCAGAGCTGTAATTTAATCTGCACTGTAAACGTTTTTGCATTATGTCCACAAAATAAAGTCTTATGTTGGAGCCAGGGACTGCCCAAGACATTGTGCTGCCTGGGGCGAAAAACTAAATGCTCCCCCCCCCCCCCCAAGAAAAGCCCAAAGTCAGGATAATTCAAAATAAAATTAAACTTATCAGGAAATTAATGCAAGAGAACCTTTCTATATGAAAATTATATGGCTTGATTATTGGCTGGCCATGATTAAAATGTGTACCCTAAATGTTTGTGCATTTAAACTTAATTTGAATCATGTAATAGGTCAGTGGCCAAATATTATATTTTGGGGAATTGCACAGCCTATTTTGATAATAATGTTTGTTTTACAATTGTTATGGTAATATGAGACAGAATGGACACTTGCTTGTTATACAGCTAAAAAGGTGCTTAAAAGATAGAGACGTTACTTTACAGAATGCAACCACACATCCTGTTATGCAGCTGCTTGACTAAGATACATTTGCACAAGCTGCCTATTGTTCTACATATAACAAATCAACCAGTGGCACAATAGACACCCCCTTCCTATCTCCTGAAGTATAAATCAAGCTGTATCACACCCAATAAAGTAGAGATTTGCTTTGACCCCACAGCGTGTGTCAGTGTCTTTTCTCTCCGTGCACGTATCATATCTAACTAATTTTGACCAACACATCAACATAACTGACTATTGATCAGATCCCAAACAGTTGGTGCCCAACGTGGGGCACCCCCATATGTTGAAAATATCTTGATGTGTTGTATATACGTTTCTGTGGCCCAAACTATATACGTTTCTGTGGCCCAAACTATATATGTTTCTGTGGCCCAAACTATACGTGCCACAGAATACCAACAGGTGGCTATCACACAACAAGCAGGCACAACCACCTTCTGGTATAACTCCTCTAACACTCATGTGGCCACTTACTCAGTTAAAAGTGACAAAATGATCCCTGCAGAGGTAGAGTCCTGTTTTCTCAGTTTGTATACTAACACCTCCACCAACCTGTCTGCATGCGAGGCCTGGAAAAATGAGTTTCCCTTACTTACAAAAGCACCCAAACCAAAAGAGGGAGTAACCATTTACCCTGGCAATTACACCTGCTATCAGAACACAAAGGGTAACAGTAGGTTTCTGGGTAATTTCACCAAAGGTTATTGCTCAATCTGACACCCAAAATCAAGTGTACACCCTAGGAGATGTGTATTGGATATGTGGTGATCAGAAAATACGAACCAGGTTAGAGGGCACTTGGACAGGAAAATGTGCTCTAGCAAAGGCCATCATGACATATTGAGTGAAGGAGATACAACGCCCACAGTAGGGGCGCTAAGCCTAGCCAGGAAAAAGAGAAGTGCACCCCAAGCCAGCTTTGATTCCCATGTGTATATAGATGCTATTGGAGTTCCCAGGGGGGTGCCAGATGAGTTTAAAGCCAGAGACCAGGTAGCAGCAGGATTCAAGAGTCTTTTTACCATAGTCACCGTAAACAAAAATGTTGACTGGATGAATTATAAAGATTTGCTTTGACCTCACAGAGTGTGTCAGAGTCTTTTCTCTCCGTGAACATATCATATCTAACTAATTTGGACCAACACATCAACATAACTGACTCTTGATCAGATCCAAAACACCATTACTTTCTTTTCACCGCATGGGTGAGCTCTTAGAGCATTTTTAAAAAAAAATGTATATGCCCACCAAAGCACTTCTTATATACATAATAATATATTTTTTTCAAAGAGCTCACCCATAAGGTGAAAAGAGAGTAATGGTAAAACATTATTATGATAATTGAAATAAAAAAAAATGATAGACGCTGTATAAAATATATATTTAGCAATAAATACTATAAGTGAAAAATGCAGCAAAACACTAATGTTTGTTCCCCCAGAACAAACACAGAACAATGAATACAAAAATAATAATAAAGTGTTGCGCAAAAAAGAAGAAATATATTTAAACAATGCTTATCTAAAATAAAGTGTTCCCCAGACAGAATATATATAAAAAAACAAAGAGATAAAAAATAAAATGTGTAGTATAGTTAACAGAAGAATGGGTATAGACAATATCCCCCAATGGAAACAAACTCACACAATATAGAGCCCACAAAACCGGCTCTGAGTATAAGAGACGAGGACTCCAAGTCCTATCATCCACAATGACGATATAGATAGGTTATGATGGGAATCTTTAAGCTTGTTTCTTCACACAAAAGGTATGATAGGAGTCTTCTTACTCAATTCATCACTCAGAAAGTATACGTCAGGAAATATAAATATAACCAAATATAGTGAAGTATGCAACATAAATTTTAATAGCCCCCTATATCTGTGAGGCTTACATAGAAAAGGTTAAAAACAGCAAATTATCAACAATCCTCTCCGAAATCAGGTGGCAGTAGGTCCCAGAACAGTACAATTCAGTGACTTTGGGTGGACGGTGCAGCGACTCAAACAGGCAAAAGCCGACTTCCGGGTCCGGATCTCGTATGGCATCACAAATCTCGCAACGCGTTTCACCCAATGGGGCTTCTTCAAGGCAGTGACGTCCAAACGAGGCGTTGAAGTTCTTATACCGTCCTCACAAATTTGTTACCATGGTAACATATACAAAGTCCGTGATTGTGCACACGAATACATCAGTAAAAGGAAGGGAAAAACATACGAATATAAAAAGATATACATAGTTACAAATAACAGACCATTTCTTCTTAAAAAAAAAAAAGAGCAAGAGAGAGAGAGAAAGTATATGTAAGAAAGATAATAGTTTAATTTATATAATGGCAACCTATCAAGAAGATATATAATATATGGCAGCAACCTATCAAGAAATAGTATTTAAAGCAATGGTATTGGGCAGACATATAAAATGTGAATGTGTGCATAAAAAAATAAAATTATATATATATATATATATATATATATATATATATATATATATATATATATATATATATACACCCATACATAAAATCAGAAACCTGAAAGCTTAAAAAGAGAGAGATGGTGATCAGACAATATGAATCATAATAAAAAAGCAGTATAGCATCAACATACGGTCCCTTAAACAATCAAAGGGAAACAAATACAAACTTATTTTTAAATACATCCTGTGCAATAAAAAAGACACTTTAAAAATATTTAAATGTACAGAAACATACAGAAAGTTACTATTATAAAGTCAACAGAATGTTTTTACAGAAAATTATATAATTCAAAATCTGCATTAAGGCCCCTTGGGACCAAGGTGTCTAATTCGAATATCCACCTCATTTCAGCCTGCCCTAGGGTTTTAATCTTGTCTCCACTTTGCCATTGTATTTTAAGTTTATTTATGGCCAAAAATTGAAGTTTGGATGGATCTTTTTGATGTGTAATTAGAAAATGGTGGGAAATACTATGTTTTTCATAACCATTTTTAATGTTCCTGACATGCTCTGATATAGGAGTTTTTAAAGATCTGGAGGTTGTACCAATGTAGTATAGCCCGCAGGGACACCATAACATGTATTTGACCCCACTTGACTCACATGTGATCACTTCCTTAATTTTGTATATTTTGTCGGTGTGAGTGTTTTTAAAATTACACAGGGTTTTACTCTGTGCCTTATTTGTTTCTTTACAGGCCTGACATATTCTACATCTATGGAAACCGATTAGTTCTACAAAGAAGTTATTTTTTTACTGTCTTGTTTTGTTGGTTTTTAAGAAACTTTTACTCAAGTGTTTTTTTAGGCTAAAATAGGCTATTCAGGAGATAGATAGAAAATAACTTTTAGGAGTGAAACCAGAGACTCCCAAGCAAAGACCTCAAGAAATTCCTCTGGTAATCAGTTTTAGTGGAAACAATAAATATATCCGTTATATTATTAATAAATACTGGTCGGTACTACTTCAAGATCCTAGCTTACAATCTCTCTTGGGTCCACACCCTCGAATTATTTATAGAGGTGTCGCTAGCCTAAAAAAACACTTGAGTAAAAGTTTCTTAAAAACCAACAAAACAAGACAGTCAAAAAATAACTTATTTGTAAAAGTAATCGGTTTCCATAGATGTAGAATATGTCAGGCCTGCAGTGGTGTTGCTGGGGGGGGCTACTGGGGTGGAAGCCACAAGTCTCAGCTCCGTAGTCTTGAATGGAGACTCTGCGGCTAAAGTATGCCTTGAGTCTGCGATTCTGTTTTTTTTTTCCTACATGCCGGGTATGATGTAAAATAATATCCAGCAGGTGATCAAGCCCTCACTCACCACTGTGTGTTTTCGGCTGTGTGTGGGGCAGAAGCATCGAACATGAGGCCAGAGCCCGCCCTACAGCTGGAACTCGATATTCCCTGTGAGCCGGCACTTCATGCCGCCCTCACTGCGACTCGTTTTTTTTTTCACTTTGCGTGCGATCCCGTGGTTCTCCTGGACGGTACGCTTTTTACTTTATAATGAAATTAGAAGCTTCCTGCAGCCCTGATGCTCAGTGAGCAACTGGTAATTTATATATTAAAAAAATAATCTCCTGAAGTGTCACTGCTGGCTGAGTGTAGTGAGTCTCTGTGTGTCTGTGAGTGAGTTTGTGCTGGGTGAATATGTCTGTGAGTGTGTGCTGGGTGAGTATGTCTGTGAGTGTGTGCTGGGTGAGTATGTCTGTGAGTGAGTGTGTGCTGCCTGAGTATCCATGTGAGTGAGTGTGCTGGCTGAGTGTACATGTGAGTGAGTGTGCTGACTGAATGTGTCTGAGTGTGCTGACTGAGTGTTTCTGTGAGTGAGTGTCCATGTGAGTGAGTGTGCTGGATTAGTGTCCATGTGAGTGAGTATGCTGGCTGAGTTTCCATGTGAGTGAGTGTGCTGGCTGAGTGTACATGTGAGTGAGTGTGCTGACTGAATGTGTCTGTGAGTGAGTGTTTGCTGGCTGAGTGTGTCTGAATGTGAGTGAGGGTGTACTGGCTGAGTATCCATGTGAGTGAGTGTGCTGGCTGAGTGTACATGTGAGTGAGTGTGCTGACTGAATGTGTCTAAGTGAGTGTGCTGACTGAGTGTTTCTGTGAGTGAGTGTGTGCTGCCTGAGTATCCATGTGAGTGAGTGTGCTGGCTGAGTGTACATGTGAGTGAGTGTGCTGACTGAATGTGTCTAAGTGAGTGTGCTGACTGAGTGTTTCTGTTAGTGAGTGTCCATGTGAGTGAGTGTGCTGGATTAGTGTCCATGTGAGTGAGTATGCTGGCTGAGTTTCCATGTGAGTGAGTGTGCTGGCTGAGTGTACATGTGAGTGAGTGTGCTGACTGAGTGTTTCTGTGAGTGAGTGTCCATGTGAGTGAGTGTGCTGGATTAGTGTCCATGTGAGTGAGTATGCTGGCTGAGTTTCCATGTGAGTGAGTGTGCTGGCTGAGTGTACATGTGAGTGAGTGTGCTGACTGAATGTGTCTGTGAGTGAGTGTTTGCTGGCTGAGTATGTCAGAATGTGCTGTCTGAGTGTGTCATGAGTGACTATGCTTGCTGAGTGTGTGCTGACTGAGTGTGTGTCTGTAAGTGTGTATTTTCTGTCTGACTATGTCTGTGAGTGTGTCAGTGAGTGTGTGACAAGCTGTTTGGGCTCAGATGGCACAAGGCCAGTTCCCTGTGGGTACAGTATTAGTGCAGTTGCCAAGTCGGGCGCATTCAGCTGAGAACAGCGCAAGGGGTGCATGCTCCGCCCCCTCGCTCTCTGATACTGTAGGAGCACTGGAAGGCTTGGGAGCTTGGCTGCGTGTATGTTATGCGTACTTGTGGCTATGTAAGCATGTGTATAAGTGTGAGTAAGTAATGTGAGTTTTTTTGTTGTTCTTGTGAGTCTTATTGTGTATTGTGATATAGTAATGTGTGATACACTCACATAATGCACATTACTGTAAATTTTATATATGTATATATATAACATACTTTTCTTTCCATGAAAAATGAATGTGGCCCATGTGTAAGAAATATAGGGTGCCTTTATAAACAATGTTGTTTTATATCTAATAGATATATATCTGCTTTTGGTGGGGTGGGCGTGTAATCTGGTTTCACAATGGAAGGTCATTTGCACATCAGAAGAGGTTGTAAAAAAGGTTACAGAGATGACTTCTTTAGATTGTGTGAGCAAGCCTTTCACTCACCTTTCCAGTCTTTATTTACTAACTGATATGTAAGAAGGGGGTTGTATTTATTACATACACTATATGTCTCCAAACTGGGTTGAACTGGTTCATTTATCTCTATGGGAGGTAACTGAGGGATTTTGGGATACTAGGTTGAGTGAACCACTTTTGCTAGTGAGTCTTGCTGTTCCTGTGGAAGGATGGAGAGTACTAGTCTTGTCTGTTCCTGTGTGAGGAGGGGACAGCCAGCAGAAGACCCAAGATGAAGGAACAAGGAGAAGATATGAATGTATAAGTATACCATTGGCTGTTACTTGTTGATTATGAACCATTTATGTGTAATGTGTACACTGTGTATTTCCTGTTTAACCTGTAACAGTATCTCAATTTAATAACAATACAATTTTATATACACTTATCTCTGTGCTTCATTTGTCACACATTCCCTTAAAGAATAACCCCTGTAGGAGGGTGTAATAATTTCTTACAAGTGGCGAGCCAGGTAGGAGGGATTTAGTGTGACGAGTGAATATATTTATAAGTGTATAAATTGTGTGTTGAATTGGAATATTGTCCTGATATTTTGAATATATAGCCAAGTGAATTGTTTTGCTAATAATGGGGAGTTTATTGAGAGCATTTACCAAGGTCACAAACCATGACAGTGTTATTAAATGTATGGAGGGAGCCTCCGATCCATGGTGCAAAGCTCAGGAGTATGTGACCAGGGCATTTCTTGATAAGAAATTGTCTAAATCAAAAGTGAAAAAGGTTTTGAATGTTGCTGCTCGTTGGATAGCAGAGCAGTACAAATCAGTGAAAGAGCAAAATGAAATCTTGGAAGCAAAAATTGTTAGTTTAAAGGATGAAGTAGAGATGTTCAAAATTGCTGCAGAGAGTGCTAATGCTTTATGTGTAAGCAACCAGCAGACGTTACAGGAAAACAAGGAACTGCACAGTACAAATGAGCAGCTCACTCAAAGGCTGAATGATGCCAATGGAGAGCGTAAAACCATTGCAACTTCCAGCAAGGAGGAAGCTGACCATTCACATCGTATAGCTAAAATTACTGATTCAAAGGGACTGTTACAGAAAAGAAATGAGGTTGTGGCTGCACTCAAAGTGGAAGAAAATGGTGGTGTAAATGAAATAGATGGGAAAAGCTTAGATGAAAAGCAAACTTGTGCTAATCACAGAGTTATCAGAAATAACTGGAAAATTAATGCAAAGCCTGTGTCTGTATTAAGCCCCTCACTTCAGAGACGGTACTATCAGAGTAGACCCCCACACAAATTTTAAGAATCCACAGGCAGGAGGGAAGCCCTCAAATGTTCTGCATGTGGTAAGGTGGGACATTTTGCTAGAAATTGCTACTCTCCCTTTGTTAAAACACATCATGCTCAGGAAAGATCCATGGGTGATAGCTGGAGGCAGAGAGATAAGTATGCTTTTAATTTAAAATTTAATTTAAATGGAGTCCAGGAGAAATGGGATTATCTAAAAGTTGCACTACTGAAGGCAACAGAAAATTGCATAAGGCTTGTCAGTAAGAGCAAAAAATTGAAGAAACCACTGTGGTACTCTGCAGAGGTGGCTAAAATAGTAAAAAATAAAAAGCTAGCATTTAGTAATTATAAAAATACTCAGAGTGAGGAAGATAGAAAGATCTATAAGAGTAGGCAGAAAGAGGCAAAGCAAGCTATAAGAGCTTCCAAAGCACACACAGAAGAGACTATAGCCCAGTCAGTGAAAAAGGGGGATAAAACATTTTTTAGATACATAAATGAGAAAAGGAAAGTAAAACAAGGATTAGTTAGATTAAAAACAAAAGAAGGATTCTATGTAGAAGAGGATAAAGGCTTAGCAGACTGCCTTAATGAATATTTTTGTTCAGTTTTTACAAATGAAAATGAAGGTAAGGGACCTCAATTAGGGAAAAAGACTAATGAGTCTTTTGATGCATGTAAGTTTACAGAGGAAGAGGTTTTACTTCAGCTGTCTAAAGTAAAGACAAATAAGTCAATGGGACCTGATGGGATACATCCAAAGTTATTAAAAGAACTTAGTGGTGTACTAGCAAAACCGTTAACAGACTTATTTAACCAATCATTGTTAACAGGAGTAGTTACAGAAGATTGGAAATTAGCTAATGTTGTGCCCATTCTTCAGGGAGATCATGCCAAACTAATCTTATTGATTTTTTTGATTGGGTGACTAAAATAATAGATCAGGGTGGTGCAGTAGACATTGCTTACCTAGATTTCAGTAAGGCTTTTGACATTGTCGCACATAGAAGGCTTATCAATAAACTGAAATCTTTGAGTTTGGATTTAAATATTGTTGAATGGATTAGACAATGGCTGAGTGACAGGCAACAGAGGGTTGTAGTCAACGGGGTATATTCGATGCAAGGTCTTGTTACTAGTGGGGTACCTCAGGGATCTGTACTTGGACCCATTCTCTTTAATATTTTTATTAGCGATATTGCAGAAGGTCTTGTTGGCAAAGTATGTCTTTTTGCTGATGATACAAAGATTTGCAGCAGGGTTGATATTCATGGAGGGATAAGTCAAATGGCAAATGATCTAGCTAAACTAGAAAAATGGTCAGAGCAGTGGCAACTGACATTTAATGTGGACAAGTGCAAGATTATGCACCTTGGGCGTAAAAACCCAAAAGCAGAATATAGACTATTTTGTACAGTCCTAACCTCAACATCTGAGGGAAGGGATTTAGGAGTAATAATTTCAAAGGACTTGAAGGTAGGTAGGCAATGCAATAGAGCAGCAGGAAATGCTAGCAGAATGCTTGGTTGCATAGGGAGAGGTATTAGCAGTAGGAAGAGGGAAGTGCTCATGCCATTGTACAGAGCACTGGTGAGACCTCACTTGGAGTATTGTACGCAGTACTGGAGACCGTATCTCCAGAAGGATATTGATACTTTGGAGAGAGTTCAGAGAAGGGCTACTAAACTGGTTCATGGGTTGAAGGATAAAACTTACCAGGCAAGGTTAAAGCATCTTAACATGTATAGCTTGGAGGAAAGACGTAACAGGGGGGATATGATAGAAACATTTAAATACATAAAGGGAATCAACACAGTAAAGGAAGAGAGTATACTTAAAAGAAGAAAAACTACCACAACTAGAGGACATAGTCTTAAATTAGAGGGGCAACGATTTAAAAGTAATATCAGGAAGTATTACTTTACTGAGAGGGTAGTGGATGTATGGAATAGCCTTCCAGGAGAAGTGGTAGAGGTAAACACAGTCAAGGATTTTAAGCATGCGTGGGATAGACACAAGGCTATCCTAGCTATAAGACCGGGAACGGGGGACTAATAAAAGTACTCAAAAAAAAATTGGGCAGACTAGATGGACTGAAGGGTTCTTATCTGCCGACACATTCTATGTTCCTATGTTTCTAATTACACTAGGTGGGGATCTCATGGAAGAGATAATAGTGTTAAGAAAGCCTACACCAAGCCTTGGGTTCCACACCATGTGTTTAAGAAAAAACAGCTTCAGGCAGAAAATTATTTTCTAAAACGTGGATTTCTAGAGAGACTGGAATATTTTAAGGAACAAGTTAGTAAATTACAGGAGATTATTTACAAAGAAACTGTTCAAAAAGGTAGAACAGATTAATTCTATGATAATAACTTTTACTCTTCAAGTTTGCTTTTGAGAAATATGTGAAGATTATACTAACTGAGGAGGAAGAGGAAATAGACCTGTGAGAAGGCCTGCCATTTAATATTTATTCTCTTTCAGGAAATGTTAAATTCCAGTTCATAGAGGACCGTAATATGTATTTTTATTTTTCCTATTATGGAAAAGCCTCCTAATTCATTAGACACAGTCAGGTGCAAAATTCCAAATTATTTTTGTTTTATTAGATTAGCATGCCTGCACTGCCAGCTATGCTTTTCCTTTTTGATGATGGATTAATCATTATAAATTCATAGATTAGTTATTTGTTGCCAATGTGAGGCCTATATTTTTGTCACACTGGAGAGATGTGAGTGTAACCTGTTGTTGGTTCACAACACTAAATATTTTTTGTTTTTGTTTTTTATTATTTTGGTTACCACAAAATATAGCCTCAAGCTGATTTTTTTTTTAAATTGTTATCTTTGAATGGCGACAGACAATTGTCAGTTTTTTTTATAGATTGCATGCTGCCAGACATTGCAATGTCTGGATGTAATGGTAGCATTCAATTTACTTTTTACTTTTCTCTCTCCATTTTCATATACTGTCATTTTATTATGCTTTGTCTGTTGTTTTGTAATTAATACTCTCAAGGTGGGGTGAATTATATATAGAGTGACAATTAATAATTTGGTATTTTCTCTATTTGACTATCCACGGGGGGGGATGGGGTTAAATGGTTACAAGAGTATGAGATGGTTTTATTAAATGAGTTTATTCTGTTATCAGGATGTATTGCTTAGTACACATTAATGTGAATAAGTGCAATTTGCTCACATTTGTTTTTACACTGTTTTACATGATGACTTGTGAAGCCAGATGGTAATGCTGAGACAAGAATGATAATCAGACCACTAGTGATTTGACCAATGCACACCGTCTGTGCTGAGTATTTTTTAATTTCTGGAAGCCAGGGGCCTATTGACAAATTATCAAACACCTTCAAAGGGCTCAAACACTAACCCACTCCAGCTATCCAGCTTTCAATAAACGTGCACAGACACCTTCACTCAGATCCCCACTACAAACAATCAATAAACTGGGTTTCTCTGTTGTGTGGTCTCTTCAATATACTGTGTAAGAACAGCAAATGAACTGCTGTTGGTGTGAGAATACACCAGATGACATGGTGGGCAAGGATCAGGGTCTTAATATCTCGAATTATGCAAGGTCAGGTTTAACGGAACCGTGTGGTGGAAGCAGTGAGCAGTGTTGGTGGCACAGGTAACTGAGGGTGATGGGAGTGGAGTCGAATGGTTGAGGTGATGCTGAGCCTATGAGGGTAATGGAAGGTTGAGAATATGGCTGAAGGATTCAAATTATTGAGGAAATATGATAACTGTGAGGGCCTCCATGATTCGGCTAAATTACGCCTCACAGTACCCTAAATTTTAAATATTTGTGGTTGCCATGTCACTTGTGTCTCAGTAATACACATAATCTTTCAGAGCTCACATAATAAAGGTACTATATTTATTTAAGAGGGCTCATTTTCTATTGGAGTCATTCGCCCTCTAGGTGGGGACTGTAAGAAATATAGGGTGCCTTTATAAACAATGTTGTTTTATATTTAATACATAGATATATGCTTTTGGTGGGGTGGGCGTGTAATCTGGTTTCACAATGGAAGGTCATTTGAACATCAGAAAAGGTTGTAAACAAAGCTACAGAGATGACTTCTTTAGATTGTAAAAACAAGCCTTTTCAGTTCTTCCCAGTTCTACTTACTAACAGATAGGTGTGACAAAGGGGGTTGCATTTATTACAGAGACCATATATCTCCAAACTAGGTTGAACTGGTTCTTTAACTCTCTGGGAGGTAACTAAGGGATTTTGGGATACTGAGTTGAGTGAACCACTTTTGCTAGTTAGTCTTGCTGTTCCTGTGGAAGGAGGGGACAGCCAGCAGAAGACCCAAGATGAAGGAACAAATAGAAGATATGAATGTATAAGTATACCATTGTCTGTTACCTGTTGATTATGAACCAGTTATATGTAATGTGTACACTGTGTATTTCCTGTATAACCTGAAACAATATCTCAATTTAATAACAATATACCTTTTTATACACACTTGTCTCTGTGCTTCATTTGTCACACATTCCCTAAAAGAATAACCCCTGTAGGAGGGTGTGATAATTTCTTACACATGCGCACATACATTTTTGGTCTAGTTCTGCCACTGCTTGAGAGCCGGCTCTAAGAGTTTCTGCTGCTTAAAGTGGGGTCCCATGTTGCGTTAGGACTGCACGCAACCTAACCTAATAATGACGGTGTTTTGAACCGGCCACCTTGCAAGCTGCCCTGTGACACCCTGCTCGCAAAAAAAAGCCAGGTTAAGTGCTTTCCCAGAAGCACTGTTCAGCCAGTGGGCACACGCACCACTCTCCTCACCCCCTGTAGGCTATACTTGCCATTTTTTTGCATTTTTTACTCTTTGTGACCTGAGCCTGGCTCATCCTCACAGGACCACATGTAATGTTTCCCTGGGGTTTGTGGTGACAGCTAGTGCTGGGGCCCGTGGCCAGATCGCACCCAGCGAGCCCATACGGTTACCAGGTAAGATATTTTCCCTATTTGGATTTTTAGCAGCTATTTTAGTGGTCTATAGATAGTGTTTTATGGTCTGTTGGTAATATATGTATTTGCTAGTACATTTATGCCAGAGAACATATGTTTATTTATTTGTGTTTGTCAAAATTGTGTGTATATTTTAATTTATTATCTTTTATTTATATGTATTAAATTATTATATGCACATTTGAATCATTATAAATTGTATATATTTAAGTTCTGTCTAGTGATTTTTTTTTTTATTCGCTTACAGGCCATCTTTTTAAAGCAGGTATTCTGTTGCCGCACTAGCAGCTATTCTTTATGTGCTCGTGGGGTAGAGAAACTGTATGTGAGAGAAAGTGTGTCTGTATGAGATTGTGTGTGTCTGTTGGAGACAGTTTGTGACACGAGAACCCTGGTAATTAAAGTTTGCTGTGATGGACAGGGCTGAGCCCAGACGCGGGCATCCTTCCCCGATCGAGAAGCAGGGCCATCTGTGGAGCTGCGCATGTGGTGAGTGTTACTCCCGTGAGACCCGGGTCTTCCTGCGTGGTGTCTCACGCGCCCAGTCATACTGTATCTTCCCCGCCAAGTGCCACCAGGGTGACCTGCTCCTCAGCAAGTAGGTGGGTGGCGGCGTGTGCGGATGGCATCTCTGGGGCTGACACTGGATCCGGTGCAGCCCCGCTTCAGATCCCGGACCCAGCAGCCGCATTGCGCTCCTCCGGGAGGAGGAGTTCACGATGGGCGCCCAGACCAGTAAGTAGGCCTCAAGCCCAAAAACGGAGGACCCCTGTTTCACCTCCTGGGGGTTTGAGGTGGGGGGGGGTCCTGTCACAGACCTCTGGGGGGGAGGATGCCCCTGCCAGCCCCTCTATCTCCCGAATTCCGGCCCCTGTGCTGGCTTCCAGGGGCTCTGTGGCTGGGCCTTCATCAGTGGTGGCTGGTGATAGCATTTCATCACATGTGTCTTCTTTTCAGGTGTCTCCACTGTCGGCTTTGGCTCACAGCACCCTGGCCCCGGTGGTACCGAGTGCGGGTAGTTTAGCTGTTCCTCCGTCCATGGCGGCTTCGGTGGGTCCTCCAGCCAGCGTAGCCGGTGAGTATGGTTCCTCTACACTTGGGGTGTGTGGGTTGGGGGGACAGGGGGCACAGGGTGCGCAAAATTAGGCTTGGCTGGGGTTTATACAGGGTTTGCGCGGGCTTTGGGATCAGGCGCAGATGGGTTCACAGGGCCTAGTTGCTACTTTACTGGATTCACAGGTCGGGGGGGCATGGGGGGCCCTGGCGGGGGAGTCTTGGGTCAGACATGGGGGGTGCTGGGATCGGGGCGGTGGTGCAGACTACGGCTGCCTTAACAGGGTTAACGCCTTCTTCTGGGGTGGCGCAGGTTGCTCTTTCGTGCCCCCGCAGGCTGAGGCCTCGGTGGTACCGACGGCTATGCCTGACCCATTGTCGTCTACGATGGTGGCTCTGGTAGCGCTGATGGCCCATGGGGCCACGTACATGTGTTGGCCCGGCCCCTTGGGGTTCCATGTTAAATAGGAGGTTCGGAATCGTATTTAGAAGGGGTAATACATTGAAATATACTCTCTCATTCCCTTGGAGGAAAAGGAGCTGAAAGAGTCTGAACGTGAGAAGGAAAAATACAGTTATCGGAAAATTCCCAAGAATTTGGGGAACTGGCTTTTTCTATTCTGGCATGCATTACAGGGGAAAAATCCCCGGACAAATGCTTGGCGTTGTTTTGCTATCAGGACATGATTTGGCATGCATGTCGGGTATACGGTGGACTCGGGTGGTGGACATACGACGAGCAGTTCCGCCAGAGCCTGGCGGTCCGGCCATCTTTGGCGTGGGATCAGATGGACATTGGCCTGTGGCTTTCTATTATGACTCACCCAGCGGCTCACCAGGGTGGTATGACGTCCTTTCTTGGGGGGGCCGGGTGGATGGGTACGCCCACTCCACTGGCCACACAACGTCGGGGTGGTAGTTGCTGGAAATACAATGATGGCCAATGCAAGTTTGGGGTGGGCTGTCGCTTTAAGCATGAGTGTTCCGGTTGTGGGGGATCCCACCCGGCTTCAAAGTGTTTTAAGCAAAACAAGAGGAGTTTTGAGGATGGTTTCAGGATTCCTTTCCAGGAGCGGGAGGTCCCTCTTTCCTTGCGTAACTTAAAATCTGTCCTGGACCACCCGAGGGTGGTCAGGGACAAATTGGGGAAGGAGGTGGCGCTGGGTCGAATGGCAGGCCCTTTCCCTTCTCCTCCCTTAATAATTAATAAGTAATTTGAGGGTGTCTCCTTTAGGGGTGGTCCCATAAAAGAAACCGGGAAAATTCCGGATGATTCACGACTTGTCGTTCCCTTAAGGGGAATCGGTAAATGATGATATCAATGCGGAACTCTGCAGGGTTTCATACACGTCGTTCGACTCCGCAGTTCATATGGTGCAGGCGGCAGGCTGTGGGGCGTTGATGGCCAAGACTGATGTGGAGTCTGCGTTCCACCTCCTGCCGGTTCATCCTGATTGTCACCATCTTTTGGGTTGTTATTTCGAGGGTCAATTCTACGTGGATATGAACCTACCAATGGGGTGCTCTATCTCGTGCTTTTATGTTGAATGTTTCAGCACGTTTATGGAATAGGTCATGTGAATGGAGTCGGGGTTCGACTCCGTCATGCACTACTTGGATGTCTTCCTGGTGGTGGGTCCTCCTAACTCGCATGTTTGTGCACATTTGCTTTCCTCGGTTCAGTCGGTTGCACGGGGGTTCGGTGTCCCATTGGCTCCGGACAAAACAGAGGGTACCTCGACTTGCCTCAGTTTTTTGGGTATAGAGCTGGATTTGTGTATGGGGGACTGTAGGCTCCTGGATAAACTGGTGGGTCTGCGTGCTGATATAGCAGCGGCTAAGGGTTTAAGGAAAATCTGTCTTCAACAGCTACAGTCTTTGTTTGGGAAACTCAATTTTGCATGCAAGATCATGCCGATGGGTCGGGTTTCTAATAGGCGCTTGGCAGGTGCTACGGCGGGGTCATTCATCCCCGGCACTTTATTCGGCTGACTCGCCCGCTATTGGTGGATTTAACGGTCTGGGATTTGTTCTTGGCATCTTACAATGGGAGATCGTTGTGGCAGGCTCCTGAAGTCTCCAATGACGATCTCCATTTGTACACGGACGCGGCCGGATCCGTGCCGAGTCATGGCCGGTTGCATGGTGTGCATCTGGGCTCACTAGGAATCTTGCTTTTTTGGAGCTCCTTCCCATCTTGGTGGCGGTGGTCCTGTGGGGTGATCTGCTGAAGAATAGGAAAGTTGTGTTTCACTGTGATAACATGGGGGTGGTGATGGCGATTAACAATCTCACCGCCTCTTCCCCCCTGGATGATTCACCTCCTGTCCAAGCTGGTTTTATAATGTTTGAGTTGGAATGTTTCGTGCAGGGCAGTGCATATTCCTGGGGTTTCTAACGTTATGGCGGACGCTCTCTCTCGTCTGCAGTGGGAAACTGACCCGGGATGTCACAAAGGAGTTCTTAATCCGCCAATCACTGAAGGGTTGGAGACGGGGGAGATCTTCGGCGCCCAGTGTCTGAGGAGTTACTGTTGGGAATCTTTTTACGTCCTGCCTTCAGTTTGTGTGTCTATCTTTGAAGCTGTTTTGTTCCGGCTAGCCTTTTCCTTGGCGTTCTTTGGGGCTCTGAGGATTGGGGAGTTGGTCATCAAGGCTGGGGGTGTGCTATTTGAGGATGTGCTATGGGAGCCAGGCGGGCTGCGCTTCAGGCTCCGGCATTCAAAAACTGATGTCTTAGCTAAAGGGGCATGGGTTTTCCTGCAGAAGGTTCTGGGTTCCTCGGTCTGTCCAGTAGCGAGTTTTGATGCATATAGTGCTGGGCACACTGTGGCCCCGGGCTCGTTGCTGCTTCATGGGGATGGGTCTTCGTTTTCACGCTACCAGTTTGTCAAAGTATTTAAGTTTGTGCTTACTGCATTGGGGCTGGATCACTCTGCATTTGGGTGACATTCCTTTCGCATAAGGACAGTGTCTGAGGCTTCTAGATTGGGTTTTGCTGAAAGAGCGATTCAACGGATTGGCAGATGGGAATCTCAGCGTTTTCTGTCTTACATCCGCCCAGTGGGTCTCATGGCGGTCATAGGAAATTCTTAAATTTTTTGGGCCCGGCAGCGTGCAGCAATCCGGTCTGGGGGAAGCGTTTAGGATTCCCAGCATCGGTGGCTGAAGTTCGCTGGATAGGTATACGGGCATGCGTTGGGTGCGTTTACTCCCTGAACTTGTTAGCCTTTCCAGATTGCTAGGCCCTCCTGATGTGTTACTTATCCACCTGGGGGGCAACGACCTGGGGTCTATCCCTGTGTGGGGTCTTTGTGACCTTATTAAGCAGGATTTGGCAAGAGTATTAGTATTATTCCCGGATGTTCACTTGGTTTGGTCTGAGTTGGTACCACTAAATTGCACATAGTCAGAAGGCGATGGAGAGGTGCAGGATTAAGGTTAACAAGCAAGTTTCAAAGTTTGTGCTAGGGGTTGGGGGCGTCACGATCCACCATCGGGTCTTCGAGCGGGATGTGGCAGTTTATTTTAGGAGCGATGGGGTTCACCTCACAGATGTGTGGCTAAATTTATTTAATTTGGCTTTACAGGATGGGGTGGAGCAGGCCATAGTGATGGGGGTGGGGGCTCCTGCTGATTAAGGGCCAGTAAAACAGCGGTGCCTGTGGCGGGGGTGCATGTCCTTGCCGGTCGGGGTTTGAAAGAAAAAGGGAGGATTAAAAATACTATGGTTAAGTTTTTTTTAAAGTGATCAATCACTACATGCCCACTGAGCGAGGAGAGTTTGGCTAGTGGTCAGCATGAGAAGTAAGGTAAAAGGGTAAAGAGATCCTCGGACGAGGGGGGAGGGGAGTATCACGGGGTTGGTGCACAAAAATATATATGTTTTATGTTTATAAAATGTTAGTTCAGGTGACTGGCAAGGATTTTTTAGGTTATTTGTTAGGCTGTATTTATTGGAGAGTTAAAATTTAAAGTGATTGGCTGATACAGTCCTAACTAGTTTTTTATTATGTTAACAAATTGCTGTGGCCTTTTTATTCACCAACAAATGTCTTGTGTTTTTATTGGGGTTATGGGTAGTGGGGTGTCATGTTTATCACGATAACACTATCCACACTCTAACATACATGTGTGTGTGAGAGAGAGCAACAGCGTGTGCATGACAGCGGGCTTGTGTGTGTCTGTGTGAGACAGTGTGCTTGTTATGTGTCTGTGTGAGACAGGATGCTTGACATGTGTCTGTGTGAGACAGCATGCTTGTGTGTGTATCTGTGAGAGACAGCGTGCTTGTTGTGCATGTCTGTGAGAGACAGCCTGCTTGTTGTGCATGTCTGTGAGAGATAGCCTGCTTGTTGTGCATGTCCGTGAGAGACAGCCTGCTTGTTGTGCATGTCCGTGAGAGACAGCCTGCTTGTTGTGCATGTCCGTGAGAGACAGCATGCTTGTTGTGCATATAATAAATAAAGATAGATCCGTATCTGCACTCAAGGTGTGTGAAGGTGCCGAGGTCCTGGGGCGCCACCCAAGCCAACAGTGCATAAAAATCAAATAAAGGATCCAGCACTCAGTCAATTGCAGTGGAGAGTTTTATTCAAAACACAGGCAACGTTTCAACCCAGGAGTGCTGGATCCTTTATTTGATTTTTATGCTTGTTGTGCATGTCCGTGAGAGACAGCCTGCTTGTTGTGCATGTCCATGCGAGACAGGGTGCTTGTTGTGTGTGTCTGTGCGAGATAGCGTGTTTGTTATGTGTGTCTGTGTGAGACAGACAGTGTGTGTGAGACAGCGTGTGGGTACTAATGTTGCTGAACCCTTAGGAACATCCAGTGCTGGCAGAGGCTTAACTAGAAGCTGCTGGACCCCTTATTACATACTCCCAATCATTTAGATATTTATTTTGGTGTAAAGCCTTTCATATACTGTTCATTTACATCATATACATCATTTATCATCAGATATCATAATTGTATTGCTCATTTCGTATAATATAACTATTATATATACCTATTGCTCATTGGCATAAGCATATCAATCATGTATAAATATGCATTTGTTGTTAATATTGTATATAACAGGGCTTGACAAATTTAACTTTTTAAGGATTCAGCTAAAAAACTCTAGTACCCAGAGAACAACACATACACACAATCACATGAAGTCACATACAGTGTCAGTCACAGACACTCATATACACAGTCAGTCCCAGACAGACACACATACACATACAGTCAGTCACAGACACACACACACATACAGTCAGTTACAGACAGACACACACATATAGTCAGTCACAAACACACACACACACACACACACACATACAGTCAGTCACAGACAGACACACACATACAGTTAGTCACAGACAGATATATATATATATATATATATATATATGTGTCTGTATGCTCCACTAAGCATGTGAGCTTTTTTTTTTTTTACTCTACTTCCTCAAATTTGACATGGGCTCCAGCCCCAGATCTTTTGGAGACCTAGCAACACCCCTGAAGGCCTGTAAAGAAACAAATAAGGCACAGAGTAAAACCCTGTGTAATTTTAAAAACCCTCACACCAACAAAATATACAAAATTAAGGAAGTGATCACATGTGAGTCAGGTGGGGTCATATATATGTTATGGTGTCCCTGTGGGCTATACAACATAGGTAGAACCTCCAGATCTTTAAAAACTCGTATAGCAGAACATGTCAGGAACATTAAAAATGGTTATGAAAAACAGTGTTTCCCACCATCAAAAAGATCCATCCAAGCTTCAATTTTTGGCCATATATAAACCTAAAACACAATGGCGAGGTGGAGACAAGATTAAAACCCTAGGGCAGGCTGAAATGAGGTGGATATTCGAATTAGACACCTTGGTCCCTAGGGGCCTTAATGCAGATTTTGAATGATATCATTTTCTTTAATAACATTATGTTGACATTATAATAGTTACTTTCTGTGTGTTTATGCACATTTAAAATATATACATTTAAAATATATATGTATTTTTAAAGTGTCTTTTTTATTGCACAGGATGTATTTAAAAATAAGTTTGTATTTGTTTCCCTTTGATTGTTTCAGGGACCATATGTTGATGCTATACTGCTTTTTATTATGATTCATAATGTCTGATCACCATCTCTCTCTTTTTAACCTTTCAGGTTTCTGATTTTATGTATGGGTGTATATATATATATATATATATATATTTTTTTTTTTTTATGCACGCATCCACATTTTATAGGTCTGCCCAACACTGTTGCTTTAAATACTATTTCTTGATAGGTTGCTGCCATATATTATATATCTTCTTGATAGGTTGCCATTATATAAATTAAACTAGCCAATGTTTTTTATTATCTTTATACATATACTTTCTCTCTCTCTCTTTTTTTTAAGAATAAATGGTCTGTTATTTGTAACTATGTATATCTTTTATATTCGTATGTTTTTCCCTTCCTTTTACTGATGGATTCGTGTGCATGATCACGGATTTTGTATATGTTACCATGGTAACAAATTTGTGAGGAAGTCTCGTATGGACGTCACTGGCTTGAAGAAGCCCCATTGGCCGAAACGCGTCGCGAGATTGAGATTTGCGACGCCATACGAGATCCGGACCAGGAAGTCGGCTTTTGCCTGTTTGAGTCGTTGCACCGTCCGCCCGAAGTCACTGAATTGTACTGTTCTGGAACCTACTGCCACCTGAACATTGCGATTTCGGAGAGGATTGGTGATAATTTGCTGTTTTTAACCTTTTATCTGTAAGCCTCACAGATATAGGGGGCTATTAAAATTTCTGTTACATACTTTACTATATTTGGTTATATTTTTATTTCCTGACATATACTTCCTGAGTGATGAATTTAGTTATAATATTCCCAACATACCTTTTGTGTGAAGAAAGAAGCTGAAAGATTCCCATCATACCCTATCAATATCGTCATTGTGGATGATAGGACTTGGAGTCCTCTTGCCTCTTTTACTGGCCTTTTTTTTTTGTGGGCTCTATATTGTGAGTTTGTTTACATTGGGGGATATTGTCTATATAAAAATTAAAAAAAATTAAAAAAAATATATGTGTGTATATATATATATATATATATATATTTATATATATATATATATATATATATATATATATATATATATATATATATATATTTCATAAAAAATTATTCTTTGTATTTATTAAGATATAAGCCATGTGAAGTAAGTGCAATTAGGGGGGCATTGTGCAATCCACATGATAGTTCTATTTAAATATAATGTGTTGGACTAAGTATAGATTTTAATTAATTGCATTTTTTTATGTATGTATTAAAGTGGATATTTTAATATTTAATATTTGTGAAACATGTGAAACTGATCCTAAGTGCCATGTAGAATCTAACAATTACGTGTATTCTTGCTTTAAATCTCCCTGTGTGAGAGACATTGAAGCTTCCTCATTGAAAGAAGAAAAGGACTACAAATCGGAGCAGCAAAAAACTACAAATGCATCTGATTGGATAAAACGCTTACTTCCGTCTCGGCTTTGATGACGTCACCATGCATGTCACATGTAGTGGGAAGCTTTAAAAATGAAATCTGAAAATGAGAGAGGACACTTGAAAAAGCCCTACTTTGGGGGTGAAACGCGTTGTGGACAAGAGGAGACTGCTACTGGGACTCTATATACGTATTGTTCAAGTGGATCTTTGAATGTAAGATTCTTTATATGTTTTTATTGGTATTAAAATCGTTGAAGCTAAATAGTCTCCTCCTTACCTTCTCTTATACTACTGCTGGGAGTACCTTCTGGGTCTGCTACCCTGAATAAGCTGCCTAGGACTCCTCTGTGAACCAGTTGGATCTTTAACCCCTTGGTGGGCTCCCTGGATGCTGTATAGACTGAGCAGATCTCTGCTCAGGAAGATGTGAGTGTGTTCTCACTTATTATGTTTTCACTTGTGTGTTGTTTTGATTTGTTTATTGCCAGGAGTGAGACACTGGTAGAATTTGCTGCAGCTGTTTCCACCACAATTGGGCGCAGTGTGTTTCTCTCTTGTTTCTTGTACTTTTTGTAATCTGTACGCTCCCTCAGATAAGATGAATAGCTTTCTTAACAATAAGAGTAAAGTACTTGAAACAATTAGGAAGGGGATCTGTGTTGTGGGGGGTGATCTAAACTGCATCGCAGACATCAATAAGGATAGGAAAGCTACTAGACCTAATAAGGGGGATAACCGCCTAAAGATAAGAGCGGAACGCTTCTCGGATACTATGCATAGGAGCAGTCTTTATGATGTGTGGAGAATTATGCATCCTGATTAGAAGGATTTTTCTTTCTATTCGGCACCCCACGCATCGTACTCCCGCATAGATTACTTCCTGATGATGGGGCCCAGTCTCGAGAGGTGCTCCAGCTCGAGACTGGGCAACATCTCTTGGTCGGATCATGCACCTGTTTTTATGAATTTAAAAGACACTCCTGTGTATAAGACACAAGGAGAATGGAGACTAAATGGAGTCAAATTGCCTATGAGGCAAATAAGCTGGAACTGAGTGAACAAGCAAAAGTATTTTTGGATAATAATGACAATAAGGAAGTATCTGACTTTACCCTGTGGTGTGCCATGAAGAGCTATTTGAGAGGATACCTTATAAAAAGGGGTGACTGGAAGAAGAAAGTAATGGGAAAAGGTTTACCTGACCTCTATATCTCACTTGCCCACTTAGAGAAAGCCCACAAGTTAAATCCATCTGCGGGGATTTTGGCGGAGCTCGAGGCCGTTAGGAACTCCATCAAGATAAACCTTAAGGAGAAAACTGATGCAATAATACCTTGGTTAAAACAACGCTGGTATTATAGTAATAGTAGAGTGGGAAAATAAATGACCAGAAAACTGAAGTTTCTAATTCAAGCATCAAGAATTAAAAGAATTAACTTTAAAGGAGAGACATGTATTACTCCCCCTCAGATTGGCTCAGCATTTAGAGAATACTATACAAATCTATATAACCTTGAAGAACCACGAGCTACAGTACAGGAGATGATGGAGTTCCTGAGTCGCCTCGACCTTCCTCAAATATCCCCTGAGAAACTGAATATACTCAATCAACCCTTTTCAAATATTGAAATTGTTAATGCAATTAGAGACCTGAAGGATGGTAAGGCCCCGGGGCCTGATGGCTTTTCAGCCATATTTTATAGAACTTTAAACCCGGTAATATCTGCGATCCTCCAAAGGGTGTATAATGGAATTGAGACAGATGTAAATTTCCCCGAGGAAATGATGGTAGCTAGCATCATACCCATACCAAAGCCCGACAAGGACCCGACTCAGGTCACGAACTATAGACCAATTTCTCTGATCAACCTTGATATAAAAATCTATTCGAAAGTCTTAGCTCAGAGGTTGAAATTGGTCATTTTAGATCTAATCCATCAAGACCAAGCAGGATTTATGCCAGGAGGATCCACGGAGGCCAACACTCGCAGGGTACTCAATATACTGGAGGCAATTCATCTACAAAAAACTATGATAGAGTTAACTGGCACTTTCTTTTTGAGACTCTGCGGGCATTTGGCCTCTCTGGACCCTTTCTTAAATTTTTCAGGGCACTCTAAAATAAACATCGGATCCCTTTCCAATACACAATGGCACACGCCTGCCCCCCTGTTATATGCGTTAGCCATGGAACCCTTTGCCGTTTCAGTTAGGAAGAAACCACAGATAAAAGGAATAAAGATTGGCTCCCAGGATCACACCATAACTCTATATGCAGATGATGTTTTAATGACCCTCTCCACTCCCTCGACCTCTGTCCCGGCCCTGATGAAAGAGATACAACTATTTGGCCAGTGCTCAAATTATAAAATCAATATATCTAAAACTCAGATTATACCCCTGTATCTGAAAAGGGTACAGTCAGATACATTCAAAATCATAGGATATAATGAAGACTCTCCTGAAAGGATTGATTACTTAGGAATTACTTTTGGTTCAAAGTTAGAGCAAATAGTAGATTTAAACTATACTATACTAAAAAAAAAAAAACAAGTAAAAACTATATTTTCCCGCTGGAAAGGCATGGAACCATCTTGGATGGGTCGGATAGCTGTTTTGAAATCCTATGTGGTGACAAATTTTTTGTACCTCCTCAGGGCCATTCCGTTAAACGTATCACGTTCCCATTTGAGAGACCTGGAACTCCTATTCGCCTCTTATGTGTGGGCGGATGGAAGGTCCCGAATTTCTAAACAAATTTTGATGAGACCGACAGAGAGGGGGGGTTTGGGGTACCCTTTCCAGTTGTATGATACTGCACAACTGGCCCATATAATATCTTGGAATACTAATAAATCAAGGAATTCACCATGGCTAAATATTGAGTTACATAGAAACAAACAACTAGACCCCTTTTTACTTCTATGGGTGACTCCCAAACAATTCCGCAGTATAGATCCACCAGGCCTGATAATTGGCAATCTCATTTCATCTTTGCATGCGTTGAGAGGCAGATTGCACATTTGAATATCCCTATCTATGGCATCCCCACTAGAGGTTATTTTATGGTACATAACCAATATAGATTTAACGATGTGGTGCAATAAAGGGATCAAAACATTAGGAGATTTATCCAGAGGTAGAAATATGAAATATTTCTCCAATCTTCAGAGAACATACAATCTATCTGGATTGGAAATATTTACATATACCAGAGTCAGACACTTTCTTTGCAAGAATCCACCATCTGAGTCTGATTACTGGGATGATTTCCTAAGTGCTACGACCTCTAAAAATGTGTTTTCTAAAATTAAAAAACTAGTTTCTACCCACTTAAACTTTGAAAAAGTAAATCCAATAAAGCTCTGGTAACCTAGAAAATACATACTCTAACCAAGAATGGTGTTCGGCTTGGTGGAGTACTAGGAAAGCAATACACTGCATTAAATTACAAGAACACTATTGTAAATTACTATATTGGTGGTACATGGTTCCTGCCCTTTTGGTAAAATATAACGTAAATTGTAATAATACATGCTGGCGTTGTCAACTAGAGATAGGATCGCAAGCTCATATCTGGTGGCACTGCACAGTTTTATCCCCAATTAAAAAACGAATGGCGGAAATTTTACAAGCAGTAATTGGCAGTGATACACCCATGACTGCCCAACTATTCCTGTTCCACATTGGATTCCCCAAAGTGAAAAAAACACCAAAAATATCTACTAATATACATCTTTCTCGCAATTAAACTGTGTATAGCTAGGGCCTGGAAAAAAACAACAGCACCCACATGGACAGAGATAGAGTCTCAGATAGAATTTCAAGCTGGAGTGGAGAGGGTTTTCTATGGTGCAAATAGTGAGCTTTATGGAAAAATTTGGGCAATCCCGGGAGTGAACCTTAGGGATGGAGGGCTGTAGCCTCTGGGTGTTGAGAGCAGGGAAATGTTTACCCCCCAAATCAACCTGGTAAATTGTATATGTTCTTCTCTATTGTCAACTCGCCTCCATACATACATAAAATTAAAATGAGCACTTTACTTATTGGAGGTAGAATGGACTACTTAGAAAGGAAGAGGGAGAAGAAAGGGAAGAGAGTAAAACTCTTGAAGTGTATGTCTAATGTTTATATGTTTGTCAGTTTTCTTTTTGATATTACGAATAAAGAATTATAAATGTAAAAAAAAATGCTGATTTCATAAGTTTAGTCTATATAATATGTTGACAGTACTAGATGAATATTGAGAGCGATTGTAGTGGGCCTCAAAAGTAGTCATTGTCCATTAAAATTGGTCACCATTTTTATCTTGTTGGTATGCTGGAAGTAGATAATTCCCCAAATCCCTTGTTCGAAGTGCCAGAGAAACTCAAATAACAGGCTTTTGCATAAATAAAAAAAATAAGTCTCTACCACTTTGAAATCAGAATAAAAGACTTGCTTGGCGTCTTATCTATTCAGTAGCAGTATGTCACCTTACAAAAACCCTGTCTGCTTAGTTTTCAAATTTACCAAACCCACAATCTGTGATGTTTCTCTAAGGCAACAGTATCAGCACTGAACTCATATGGACATAATCCATGCCACAGCACAAAATCATGCTAATCAAGTGGCCATGTTATAGAAACAGGATACGTTAGGGGTTGGCATTAACAGGCATGAATCAAAATCTTATTTTGATATTTGCAATCATTCAAAGGATTTAAGGGTTCCTTCAAACAGATAAGGACACGTGCAAGAGGGCTGCTTGCTGGAGCTTTTCTAAGAAGATTTTAATCTAGGAAAGGGTGAGGAACAAAAAAACAAATCTAAGGTTGTAAGTGGTGTGTGAAAGAGAGGAATTTTAGGCGGTAGTTTCAACTACAAACTGTGATTTGATTGGCCTAACAGAAATATGGTGGGATTACACATATGAGAAAATATATGAGTGTTGCGCAATAGAACACAATACTTATCTAGACAGTTGGTTCTCCAGAGTTACATCAAAAAACATTCTCAATGAAGATATAAAAGAAAGGAAGAAATAAACAAAAAACAAAATACAATGTGAAGACCTGTAAGTACAGGATAAATGAATAATTCCCCCAAAAGAGATATACTCACACTTTACAGAGCCAAATGTACCGGCTCTGGGTGTGAGAAGCAAGTGGACTATAAGTCCTATAACCCTCCAGATCTTTAGGGCTCCTCTCTGCTCATTCACACAGGGGATGATGCTCTTGTTCAATATATAGAAGGAGGCAGTGGAGTGTAGGTAGATTCCCAAACGATATAAATGCTTTAATAGCCCCTTAAATATCTTTGGAGGCTTTAAAAACGGATTATAAATGACATACTTGTGCTGAAGCAATCAATACAATAATGATGATTTCACCATTATAGAAGTCCAGTGTTAGTAACGACCAGCGTATACTGATAAAAACCGGAGATAAGCAATTCTCTGTTAAGCTTAACAGAGAATTGCTTATCTCCGGTTTTTATCTGTATACGCTGGTCGTTACTAACACTGGACTTGAACTTGCACGAACCGCCCCTCTTGCAGGTGGAGGGCATCCGGCGTTTAAATGTTTTAAACGCCAACACCAAGAAAAAGGGGATTCTTTTAACCCATCTGGAGGAAAAGGGGACGACACCAGTGGCCATAAAGACAATGGTCCCTTGGCTCAGTAGATACCCGAACAGGGAGGCGGCTGCCTTGCTCCTGTCTGGTTTCTCGGAAGGTTTTGTTATCCCGGCAAAACCGGAGGGTGGTTTTCCCGTGCCAAAAAATTTGAAATCGGCTGCCCAGTTTCCTGAAGTAGTGTATGCAAAGTTGCAGAAGGAGGTGTCATTGGGGAGGATGGAGGGTCCGTTTTTATTCTCTCCGATTCCCGGCCTGCTTATATCGCCCCTCGGGGTGGTTCCCAAAAAAAGAACAGGGTAAATTTCGTCTTATTCACCATCTGTCTGTTCCAAGGGGTAGGTCGGTGAATGATGGCATTGATGATGAGCTTTGCAAGATGTCATACACTTCTTTTGATCAGGCGACTCGGTGGGTGCGTAAGATGGGTCAGGGGGCTTTGCTGGCCAAAACTGACATAGAGGCGGCTTTCCGGCTGCTGCCCATTCACCCGACTTGTTTTTATTTATTGGGCTGTCAATGGGAAGGTGGCATTTATGTGGACAAATGTTTGCCAATGGGATGTGCCATATCATGCTCCCTGTTTGAAACGTTTAGCTCGTTCTTGGAGTGGGTTATCAGGGAGGAGTCGGTTTCTGCATCTATAATTCATTACTTGGATGATTTTTTGTGTGTGGGCCCCCCCGACTCATCACTGTGCCTTACGCTGCTGCGTACGATTGAACATGTGATGCATCGATTTGGGGTCCCTTTGTCGCAAGAAAAGAACGTTGGTCCTGCTACAACCATTACGTTTTTGGGGATAGAGATCGATTCTGTGTCTATGGAATGCCGCCTTCCCCTTGATAAAGTGGTAGACCTACGAGGTAAAGTGTCTGCTTTAAAAACAGCGCGTAAAGTACAACTTCAGTCGCTGCTAGGCAAATTAAATTTTGCGTGTAGAATCATCCCTATGGGCAGGATTTTTTGCAGGAGGTTGTCGCTGGCGACGGCAGGGATTCGGGCTCTGCACCATTATATACGCATGACAGGCGAGCACAGGGCCGAGTTAATGGTGTGGGATTCTTTCCTGAAAACGTTTAATGGGAGGTCGTTGATCATAGATAGGGCGATCACTAACAAGGAATTGAATCTCTGGACAGACGCCTTGTGGTCTGTGGGTTTTGGGGCCATTTTTGAGCGGAAATGGTGTTGGGCTTCTTGGCCTCGGAAGTGGTTCCAGTCTGGTTGGACGAAAAACCTGGCTTTTCTGGAACTGTTCCCTATAGTAATTTCAGTGATTGTATGGGGCCCTTGTTTCGAAAACAGCAATGTCAGGTTCTGGTGCGATAACTTGGGGGTGGTGCAAGCTATTAACAACTGGTCTACTTCATCCCCCCCGGTTATACGCCTGTTAAGGGAGCTGGTCCTGAGATGCCTTCAAAGGAACTTACTGGTGCAGGCTGTGCATATTCCTGGAATCAGGAATGATGTGGCTGATTCTTTATCTCGGCAGCAATGGGAGCGGTTCCGGCTGTTGGCACCAGGGGTGGACGGAGAAGCCACTCCCATACTACAATGGATTTGGGGAATTGCGGATGCACAGCGGACCTTCTGATACACCGGTCTTTGGTACATGCTACCTGGGCTGCGTATACAAATGTGTGGGAAAAATGGCGTTCCTTCTTACTTGAGGCCGGCAGCCAGGCGGACGTGGAAGGGGTCAACATGGTTCTTTTATGGTTCATCGGACAAATGTTTGCAGACAAGATTTCTGTACCGGCCATGAATAGGAAAATGTCTGTGATAGCGGCCCTGTTTAAATTTAAGTGTTTTCCTGATTTGACAAAAGAGTTTGTAGTTAAGATGGCTTTGAGGGGTTATAGGAAGGGATACAAACAGGTGGATACTAGGTGCCCTGTGACCTTTCAGTTATTGTTGCGCTTGCTCACCATGTTTACCATCCGTTTGTGTGTCAGGTTACGAGGTTCTGTTGTTTAGCATAGCATTTTCATGGGCCTTCTTTGGTGCCTTCAGAATCAGTGAACTTGTTTCTCCCACAAGGAACAGGCATGGGGGTATTTTGTGTGAGGATGTCCACAGCTCACAGGGCAGGATATGGACCATTATTCGAAAGTCCAAAACAGACCAGGGAGGGTGCAGCTTAAAAGTCACTATGTTGGCTTTGCCTGGTTCTATTGCTTGCCCGGTATTTTGCTTGTGTCAATTTCTCCATGCGCGCCCACTGGGCTCCCCCACTTTGTTGCTGCACGATAACGAGACAGTCCTGTCTCGGTACCAATTTATTGCCATATTCCGGTGCTGTCTCTCGGCGCTGAGTTTGCAAACGCGGATGTTTGGTTCTCATTTGTTTCGGATACGGACGTAGTAAAGTTAATTGGGAGGTGGGAATCATGTAGGTTTGGTACATATATTAGACCATCTGAAGTTTTGTCCTGATGTGCAATAATTTGGGGTTTGATTGTTATCAAAAAAAAAAAAACCATATATATATATATATATATATATATATATATATATATATATATATATATATATATGTAAAAAAAAAAAATGAAAAGAGAAAAGATGTATATAAAAAAATAAAAAATATATAGGAATGTTTTGAATTTATAAAGGATGGCGGAGAGATCATTCGATTTATTAGATTGTAATTATTCATTTGTAGGTTCCAAGTGTTGCAGTGCTTGGATACTAGGCCATTCGTTTGTGTTCTGGGCTGCCAAGAGGGCTGCGTTACGCCCCAACGGCGAACAATTGGGCCTGGGTCCCATTGGAGTCGAGGTCCATTGGATAGGCGTGAGGCGATTACGATGGGCTGCCATGCCGCAGATGATATCCCAATCAGTAGCCAGGTGGGGCCCGCCTCAGGTTTTGGTCCTACATCTGGGTGGCAATGACCTCTGTTCCACTCCGTTGAGAGAGTTGATATGTCATATGAAAGCTGATATGCTTAGATTATGGCTCCAATACCCCAAGTTGATTATCGTTTGGTCCAATATGGTGTCCAGGATGTCGTGGCATGGAGCGAAGAGTGCTCAGGGCACTGAACGTGCTCGTAAAAAACTGAACGGAACCATCTCTCGTTTTGTGGTGTTTAATGATGGGATTGTTCCTCGGCATCTTGACCTTAACGGGGTCGACGGTTCCTTATATAGGAGAAATGGGGTGCATCTTAACCCTGTGGGTCTGGATCTTTGGACCCAGCCTATGACTAAGTGCCAGCAGGCACGAAAGGCGTAAGGCGAATTCTCCACTGTTGGCATGGATACGTTGAATTTATTGTCGGATCCTTTTTTTTAATAAATAAATCAACTATTTCACCGGACTACAGAGTGCAAGCGTCTCTGTTTCTTTTTGCCTTTGTATCTTGCTGCCTTCATGGCTGGACGCAGCACAGAAGAGCCGGAGATTCACACAGGAGGACTGTTTGCATTGCCAAGGTAGAGACGGCTAATCCCCACTGGGAACACTTTTTTTCTTCTGGATCTTTGGAACTTGGTGATCCAGACCAGTTTGGAGAAAGCAGTAGCTGTTTGTAGGAGCCTATGCGCGTAAGGGTTCACAGGTATTGGCCATCTGCACGGGCTCCCCATGGGCTCGTAACTGGGGAGTGAGGCATGGCTACTGTGCAAAACAGGGACGTCAGTAGCCGTGGGTCATGTGGTATGCCTGCGCCAGATTCTCAGGGTCCTGATCCTAGCTGGTCTAGGATAAGTCACACACTATCGCTAAGGTTCATTAGTATTAGTTCAGGTTGTTTATATGTCTTGTTATATAAACATGTGTTGGTTGGTATATATACATATATATAATTTTATATATATAGTTTTATATGCCCGGTTATTTAATTATTTATAAAGTTTTAACCATATCTGGTTTACAGTAATACATGTTACTTATTTCAGCTATATATTTAGCTGTCGATTTATGTTGCAGCATTTCAATAAAGACTGCGACCTTTCTAGCCACTCAGTTGTCTGTCTATTTATTGGTGGGGGGGAATGTATCAGGTATACCTTGGTCATGAACATGTGGAAGTCTTTTAGGTTGAAAATTTGGGTCAGTGGGTATAGAACTGCCCAAAAAAATGGGTAGTTGCTACACCACCAAACATTGGTTGTCTGGATGAAATACAGATGATCAGAGCCGCCATTAGGGGGTGAAGGCCAATATACCGTCATGGGCCCGCTCGGGCCCCGGCCCTCTAAAAAAACTAAAAAAAAAAAAACGGGGTATCTGCCCAGGGCCCACTAATTCCTGGGGGCCCATGGCAGCTGCCCCGTGGGCCCCCGCCAGGCCAGCCCTTTAATGGGGAAGCTGCCCCAGTCGGCACTTTGCTGCTCAGTGCAGCTTTCCTTTTGGAGCTTGATAGAAAAAGGTCTCAGCCAATCAGGTGAGACCTCTCAACTCTCCTGATTGGCTGAGAGTTCAGAAGCCTCCCGTGATTGGCTGAGACCTTCCTCGTATGGAGCTCAAAGCACAGAGAGGTAAGTTAGACAGTTAGACAGTGTGTGTGTGTGTGTGTGTGTGTGTGTGTCAGTGTGAGTGAGTGAGTGTGTGTGTATGTCAGTGTGAGAGTGTGTGTATGTCAGTGTGAGTGAGTGTGTGTATGTCAGTGTGAGTGTGTGTGTGTATGTCAGTTTGAGTGTGTAAGTGTGTGTGTATGTCAGTGTGAGTGAAAGACTGACTGTATATGTTTGTGAGGGAGTGTGTGGAGAAATGGGTTAATTTCTGTGATACAGGTCACTGGTCACATTAGGTGCCCCCCTCCCCCCTTGATAGTTTATCAATTAATATGTGACATCCAGCGCATGCGGACCCCGACTTTTAATCACATATTAATTTATAAACTATCGGGGGAGGGAGCCCAGAATTTATTTTCAGTAAGGGGCCCTGAAATTTCTGATGGCGGCCCTGCAGCTGATAATGCAATTAGAAAACTATTCTCAACTAATGAAAACTGTAATTCGTGGTGGAGTTTAAATATTTTTGGAAAAGGGTTTGGTGATCACAAATAGGGCAGAAATTCTAAACATTTGGGTAAAACTAATCACAACACAGTCTCTTCCAAAATGTACTTGCATTAACAGTGCTATAAGAGAATAACTAAAACTCTTAGGGGCCTATTTAGTAAGACGCAATATTAACCCTTTAACCCCTTGGCGACACAGGACGGACTAGGTCCGTCCTGTGTGCCGAGGCGTTAGTGACACAGGACGGACCTAGTCCGTCCTGTGTCAAAACGAGCACTGAAAGCGGAGTTTTTCCGCTTTCAGTGCTCTAAGGGCATTGTAACGATGCTTCCGTGTGGAAGCATCGTACAATGCTAAAAAAAATGCCCGTCGGCATTTCGATCGCTCCGGAGAGCGATCGAAATGCCGGTTTTAAAGGCACAGTGCCTTTAAAACGCGGGCATTTAAAAAATGAGCATAGGAAGCGAATCTTTCGCTTCCTATGCTCAGAAAGTGTTTCTGATTGCCTCGCAAGTCGAGGCAATCAGAAACACAAAAAAAAAATGCACGATCTTGGTCACTAAGTGACCAAGATGGCGCTGCCCTTCTAAGGGCAAGAGCACAGGAGGCAGGAAGTACCTGCTTCCTGTGCTCTCTGGCTGTCACACGATTGCCTCTTCACAGAGGCAATCAGTGACTGCCAGGCACACTGACAGGCAGTGGGGATGCTCTCCTGAACATCCCCACTGACTGGTCAGATCAATATTAACTCTATATTGATCTGACCAGTTATGATCTGTCTCCCTCTCCTCACATTTTTTTTAGTGAGGGAGAGAGACAGATCAAAGTTCTAAAAGTAAGTAAAAGTAAAAAAAAACAATAAATACACAACACACAAATAATAAAACAATAAAAAAAATTTTATTAAAGCAATTCCCTGCGTTTAACCCCTTCCCTGCCACTGATCTTGCATAAGCAGTGATCGTGCACATCAGCGCATTTATTTTTGCTGTTTGTGCATTTTTTAGGGGTTAATTTTTTTGTACTGTAATTTATTACAGTACTAAAAAGGCTATTCTAAGAGTTATTAACCCCTTATTTGCCGTCGATCACTGCTTACGCAATGATATTGACGCCAAAGCAATTTTTATCTGTCTGCATATTTTTTTTTATTTTTTTTTTTACACATACCCGCTAGGGGATTACATGTAAAGTAAAAATATTTGAGTTTTTTTTTTTAAGCTGCCTGAGCGCATAGCGATCAGTAACAGCGAATTAGTGGCAAAGGCGGTTTGGTGATTTCTCAATTAAGCTCACCATTCGCCCTGGTCAGATCAAAATTAATCGGATCAATATTCACAAATATTGATCTGCCTCCCTCTCCTCACTTACATTTTTGTGACGGAAAGAGACAGATCAGTATTAGTGATATAAAATAACATTTTATAAAATTAGCAGGTTTTATGAAAGTCTTTCACTGTGTATTAACCCCTTCCCTGCCATTCATCACTGTGTAAGCAGTAATCCTGCACAGCAACAGTATGTTTTGCTGTCTGCACTGTTTTATGGATTAATTTATTTGTACTGTAATGTATTACAGTACTAGATAGGCTCTTCTAAGAGCTATTAACCCCTTCTTTGCTCGAGATCACTGCTTACGCACTGATTCTGAGGCCGCGGACTCAGGGTTCGATTTTGACCCTATTCAGCTTTCTGATACATCATCTAGCGATGTATCGGTGGCTGCTGAGCCCTTGCCACAAGTAGTGATGGGGGTCTACCGATAAAAAAATATATGGTTTGGTGGGGGTAAATTACATTGTCTGGCTTCAAAGATATATCCCATAAAGGACACGGACCCAGGTTGACTACATGTCAAAATTCCAAGTTGGAATTTTGAGATGCGCATCTCACAAATGTTGCCTTCTAGCCAAAAACAAACCAACAAACCTATGCATGGGTGCTATCCCTGTACTCGGGAGATGTTGCTGAACACATATTGGGTTGTTGTTTGGCAGTGACAAATACCAGAATCTGTGAATTCATGCCTGAAGTACAATGCATGTGGGAAAAAAAACTCCCAAAAAAGTACTACCACAAACTTTTACAAAGGCTGGTGGTAGAATTAGTACCTATACAGTATTAAAATACCACCATTTGAAATACCTTAGGATGTCTATTTTCCAAAAATATATGGTTTGATGGGGTAAAATTCATTGGACGGCTTCAAAAATGTTCCAAATGGAACATGGGCGCAGGCTGACTACATGTCAAAATTCCAGGTTGGAATTGCGCACCCCCTAAATGTGGAATTTTAGACCCAATACAAACCAACAAACCTATGCATGGGGGGTATCCCTGTACTCAGGAGATGTTGCTGAACACATATTGAGGTGTTGGTTGGCAGTGGCAAATACCAGAATCTGAAAATTCCTGCCTGAACTACAATGTGTTTGGGGAAAAAATGACATCCCATCCCTTTGACATAGGTTGGTGGTAGAATTAGCACTTGGAAAGTGTTAAAATACCACAATTTTAAATACCCTAGGATGTCTAGTTTTCCAAAATATATGGTTTTATGGGGTAAAATACTTTGACAGGCTTCAAAAGTGTCCCAAATGGAACATGGGCGCAGGCTGACTACATGTCAAAATTCCAAGTTGGAAATGCACCCCCCCCTAAACGTGGCCTTTTAGCCCCCAAATAATCTAACTAACCTACACATGGGTGGTATCCCTGTACTCAGGAGATGTTGCTAAACACATATTAAGGTGTTGTTTGGCACTGACACATAATAGGATCTGTGAATTCATGCCCGATGTACAATGAATGTGAAAAACAAATTACTATCCATAACATTGACATAGGCTGGTGGTAGAATTAGTGCATGAAAAGTGTTAAAATACTACCATTTGAAATACCCTAGGGTGTCTAGTTTTCAAAAATATATGGTTTTGTGGGGTAGAATACACTTTTTGGCTTCAAAAATGTCCCAAATGGGACATGGGCGCAGGTTTTCTGCACGTCAGAATTCCAAGTTGGAAAACCAAAAAGCGCACCTCTCAAATGTGGCCTTTTAACCCCCAAATAACCTAACCAACCTATACATGTGTGGTATCCCTGTACTCAGGAGATGTTGCTGAACACATATTGAGGTGTTGTTTGGCACTGACATATAACAGGATCTGTGAATTCATGCCCAAAGTACTATGTATGTGAAAAAAAATTACTATCCATAACATTGACATAGGCTGGTAGTATAATTAGTGCATGGAAAGTGTTAAAATACTACCATTTGAAATACCCTAGGGTGTCTAGTTTTCAAAAATATATGGTTTTGTGGGATAGAATACACTTTTTGGCTTCAAAAATGTCCCAAATGGGACATGGGCGCAGGTTTTCTGCACGTCAGAATTCCAAGTTGGAAAACCAAAAAGCGCACCTCTCAAATGTGGCCTTTTAACCCCCAAATAACCTAACCAACCTATACATGGGTGGTATCCCTGTACTCAGGAGATGTTGCTGAACACATATTGAGGTGTTGTTTGGCACTGACATATAACAGGATCTGTGAATTCATGCCCAAAGTTCAATGTATGTGAAAAAAAATTACTACCCAAAACATTGACATAGGCTGGTAGTATAATTAGTGCATGGAAAGTGTTAAAATACTACCATTTGAAATACCCTAGGGTGTCTAGTTTAAAAAAATATATGGTTTTGTGGGGTAGAATACACTTTCTGGCTTCAAAAATGTCCCAAATGGGACATGGGCACAAGTTTTCTGCATGTCAGAATTCCAAGTTGGAAAACCAAAATGCGCACCCCCTAAATGTGGCCTTTTAGCCCCAAAACAAACCAACAAACCTATGCATGGGTGGTATCCCTGTACTCAGGAGATGTTGCTGAACACATATTGAGGTGTTATTTGGAAATACCCCTTCACATTTTAAGGTAATGTTTACCTAAATTGCAATATATGTGAAAAATTAAAAAAAAAGATTTTTTGCTGCAAACTTTGGCATAGATTGGTGGTAAAATGGCTACATGAAATGTGTCAAAATACCCCAAGTTAAATGCCCTGAGTTGTCTAGTTTTCAAAAATATGTACATGTTGGGGGTCATTCATGGATTTAGTACAGAAATCAGTGTTACAATGTCACTATCGCTAATTTTGAAAGAAGGGATTTTAAAATAGCTTTGCACCACTTATAGTTCTGGCCCTGTAACATGAATAAAAAAGCACAAAAACATAAAAACATGGGCTATTTCTGAACTCAGGACATATATTAGAAACTTTTTAGCAGTGTTTTTTTGTTGTCTCTTGTACATGAGTATACGATTTTTCAAATAAAAGTCATAAAAAAATTATTTTTTCATTTTTTTTGCCATATTTTATTATTTTTTTTACATCAAATTATATGCTATTATCAAAATAATGGTATCAAAAGAAAGCCCTTCTTATGACGATAAAAACGATATATAGTTTGTGCGGGTACACTAAATGAGACAGAAATAAATTACAGCAAAACACAAACTGCTCAGAAATGTTAAAACAGCCCATGTCACCAAGCGTCGGACAAGCCAAAAAAGTCATGTCACTAAGGGGTTAAGGACCAGGGATTTTCCTGGGCCAAGGACCAGAGCGTTTTTCAATTTTTAATACGCGGTTTTTGAAACATAATTTTCCTCTCTCTCATTTAACGTACACATACAAGTTATATGTTGTTTTTTAAAGGACAGTTAGAGCTTTCTTTTGATACCCTATACATAAAAATGATTTACATTTTAGTATTAAAAAATAAATATAAAAGAGGAAATGTTTGAGGAAAAAAAAGACAGAAAAAAACTCTGAAGAGTGCGATGTCAGATCAGTAAAAATCATGCAACAGGCATGCAGGGGTTACATTTTATTAAATAAATATATTAAAATGACCTTTATTTATTAAAAAAAAACTTTATAAATTGTAAAAATCTGTTAAAAAAAAAAACTAAATGAGGGCCATAAAGTGGAAGGAAACTGATCACAGTTAAAAACTGTGATCAGCAATGAAAGGGTTAATTTTTTTATTTATTTTTTTTTATTTTTTTTTTACCTCTGTATTTAATTAATTTATTTTTACTTACAGGTCACTCTCTGTGCTTCACTATAAGATTGTGAAGCACAGAGAGTGAATTAGAGGCAAAGTCAGTGTGTGAACACACTGACTTTGCCATCTAATTTGCATGTTATCGCGGTGATCACTCAATCACCGTGATCACATGGCCGGAAATCGACCGATCGGGTCCAGGAGCTTTGCCTCGGGTGCGAGGCTTAGTCCTGGACCCGTAGCAGACTAGCTGGCGGTGCCCACGGAGCGCACCGCCGGCTAGACTGCATGACGAGTTAACTCGTCATAAGGTCGCTAATGCGGCGGCTCTTATGACGAGTTAACTCGTCATAAGGACGGGAAGGGGTTAACCCCATAAAAAGCATTACCAGTCTGACGTCATTGTGCCAACTGTAAAGTTTGGTGGAGGAGGGATAATGGTGTGTGGCTCTTTTCAGTGGTTGGCAGCAGCCCCTTACTTCTAGTGAAGGGAAATACTTAAAATCTTAATGCTTCAGCATACTAAGACACTTTGGACAATTCTTTTCTATTCCAGCATGACTGTACTCCAATGCAAAAAGCAAGGTCTTTAAAGAATTGGTCAGGTGAGTGTGGTGTGGATTAGCTTGACTAGCCCGCACAGAGCCCTGACCTCAACCCCATTGAATACTTATGGGATGAACTGGAATGGAGATAGCAAGCCACGCCTTCGAATGCAACAACCTGACCTCACAAATGCTTTGCTGGATCATTGGGCAACAATTCCCACAGAAACACTTCAAAATGTTGAGGAAAGTCTTCCCAGAAGAGTGGAATCTATTATATCTGCATGGGGGTACCAACTACATATTAATGTCTATGTATGTAGGATGTAATGTTATAAAAGTCCCTGTTGGGTAATGGTCAGCTGTCCCAATACTTTGTCCACATAGTGTATATCAGGAGATTTCATTTGTATGTATCAAAAAGATTGGTGATTTGAACAACTATTCCTAAAAGCAATGTTACAAGAAATCATCCAATGATCTTTAAGTTTAGTCACTGAGCAGCGCAAAAAACAAAAATATTCCTGAAAATTATAATAATGGAATAAATTATTAAATATAACTTTTTTTGTTATACACTAAACATGTAATATCCTAACTTTCAATTCTTACATTTTACTTGCTTTGTCTTTTTTTCTGTCAAGTCCCAGGAAGCACATATTCGTCTCTTTAAATGTGATAGAGCTGTACAGCTACTATGAATAACAACCAGTACAAAGCAATACACACCACAGGTGAAAAAAATGATGTAAAACAATTACTCTCCTACTTTGTGGGAATTCATTGTGGGAACAAATTGAATGCAATACCCTTTTTGATACAAACAAGTGCTGAACATTACCATAAATCAATCATTGATATTGTATCTTATGAATATCTGGGTCCATATACTGCTACTAAAAATGCATTTAACCCCTTGGCGACACAGGACGGAATAGGCACTTTCAGTGCTCAAGCAGTATTGAAACGATGGGAAGCATCGTTCAATACTGAAAAAAATGCCCGTCGGCATTTTGATCGCTCCGTAGAGCGATTGAAATGCCGGTTTTAAAGGCACAATGCCTTTAAAACGACGGGCATTAAAAAACGAGCATAGGAAAAAAAATTTAGGGGTTAATTTTTTTTGTACTGTAATTTATTACAGTACTACAAAGGCTCTTCTAAGAGTTATTAACCCCTTCTTTGCCGTCGATCACTGCTTACTCAATGATATTGACGCCAAAGCAATTTTTATCTGTCTGCATTTTTTTTTTAATTTTGTTTTTTACACATACCCGCTAGGGGATTACATGTAAAGTAAAAATATTTGAGATTTTTTTTTAAAAGCTGTCTGAGCGCATAGCGATCAGTAACAGCGAATTAGTGGCAAAGGCGGTTTGGTGATTTCTCAATTAAGCTCACCATTCGCCCTGGTCAGATCAAAATTGGTCGGATCAATATTCACAAATATTGATCTGCCTCCCTCTCCTCACTTACATTTTTGTGACGGAAAGAGACAGATCAGTATTAGTGATATAAAATAACATTTTATAAAATTGTCAGGTTTTATGAAAGTCTTTCACTGTGTATTAACCCCTTCCCTGCCATTCATCACTGTATAAGCAGTAATCTTGCACAGCAACAGTATGTTTTGCTGTCTGCACTGTTTTATGGATTAATTTCTTTGTACTGTAATGTATTACAGTACTAGATAGGCTCTTCTAAGAGCTATTAACCCCTTCTTTGCTCGAGATCACTGCTTACGCACTGATTCTGAGGCCGCGGACTCAGGGTTCGATTTTGACCCTGGTCAGCTTTCTGATACATCATCTAGTGATGTATCGGTGGCTGCTGAGCCCTTGCCACAAGGAGTGACGGGTGTCTACCGTAAAAAAATATATGGTTTGGTGGGGGTAAATTACATTTGCTGGCTTCAAAGATATATCCCATATAGGACACGGATGCAGGTTGACTACATGTCAAAATTCCAAGTTGGAATCTTGAGATGCGCATCTCACAAATGTTGCCTTCTAGACAAAAACCAAACCTATGCATGGGTGCTATCCCTGCACTCAGGAGATGTTGCTGAACACATATTGGGGTGTTGTTTTGCACTGATACATAACAGGGTCTGTGAATTCATGCTCGAAGTACAATGTATGTGAAAAAAAAATTACTACCCAAAACATTGACATAGGCTGGTAGTATAATTAGTGCATGGAAAGTGTTAAAATACTACCATTTGAAATACCCTAGGGTGTCTAGTTTTTAAAAATATATGGCTTTGTGGGGTAGAATACACCTTCTGGCTTCAAAAATGTCCCAAATGGGACATGGGCGCAAGTTTTCTGCATGTCAGAATTCCAAGTTGGAAAACCAAAATGCGCACCCCCTAAATGTGGCCTTTTAGCCCCAAAACAAACCAACAAACCTATGCATGGGTGGTATCCCTGTACTCAGGAGATGTTGCTGAACACATATTAAGGTTTTATTTGGAAATACCCCTTCACATTTTAAGGTAATGTTTACCTAAATTGCAATCTAAGTGAAAACTGCAAACTTTGGCAAAGATTGGTGGTAAAATGGCTACATGAAATGTGTCAAAATACCCCAAGTTAAATGCCCTGAGTGGTCTAGTTTTTAAAAATATGTACATGTTGGGGGTCATTCATGGATTTAGTACAGAAATCAGTGTTACAATGTCACTATCGCTAATTTTGAAAAAAAGGATTTTAAAATAGCTTTGTACTACTTATAGTGCTGGCCCTGTAACATGAATAAAAAAGCACAAAAACATAAAACAAGGGCTATTTCTGAACTCAGGACATAAATTAGAAACTATTTAGCAGTGTTTTTTAGTTGTCTCTTGTATATGAGTATACGATTTTTCAAATAAAAGTAATAAAAAAAAGAAAATAACAATTTTTTTGCCATATTTTTTTTTTTTTTTACATCAAATTATATGCTATTATCAAAATAATGGTATCAAAAGAAAGCCCTTCTTATAACGATAAAAACGATATATAGTTTGTGCGGGTACACTAAATGAGACAGAAATAAATTACAGCAAAACACAAACACCTCAGAAATGTTAAAACAGCCCATGTCACCAAGCGTCGGACAAGCCAAAAAAGTCATGTCACTAAGGGGTTAAAAAGGGTAGTTGTGGCTACACGAAATGTTAGCATACAACTTCAACTGAACCAAAACATGCTAACCACTAAACTATAATATAATACGTACATGCTTATAGACTTAAAACAGCCTTATTTAAAGGTGGACTAAAACCTGAATAATAACTTTTAATCTGCTAAAGAGGGCATTTCTGTCGAATTAAAATAGATTTTGAACACTGCACTAAACAGACTAAACATCTAGGCTACCATATCTATGAACTGGTGTGTGTTGTCTGTGATGGGTAACACACCTCTAACAAGGGAGGAGTTGCTTATCCATTCCCCCGATATTTGCTGTGTACCATTGGATTGACACATTAACACACCAATGACAGAGAGAGATTGGCACCTCCCTTGTTTTTGCATTTGCTGTTGCAAAGACAAGAGGTCAATAACGTATGAATATATATCAGTTTCATTAACCCCTTAGTGACAAGACATTTTCACCATGACTTTCCCTTGGTGACAATGGCTGTTTTGACATTTCTAGGGTGTTTGTGTTTAGCTGTAATTTCTTTCTTTCTCACATACAGTACCCACACAAATTATATGTTGTTTTTATCGTCATAAGAAGGGCTTTCATTAGATACCATTATGTTCATCATATCTTATAATTTACTACAAAAAAAATCATAAAATATGATGAAAAATTTAAAAAAAACCACTTTTTCTAACTTTGACCTAAAATATAATTTACACAAATAAAATCATTAAAAAAGACCCCATCTAAATAGTTTCTAAATGTTCTCCCGAGTTCAAAAATATGCATGTTTCCATATTTTTCGGTATTTTTTTGCGAGTTATGGGGCAAAAACCAAAAATAGTGTTTTTTGTTTTTTTCCTATATTGATCTTTTGACCCCAACCCGAACCCAAAATTTAACCCTAACACTAAATTTAACCCCAACTCTAATCCTTATTATATCCCTTAATATTTTTTAACTTTAATTTAATTTTAACCCTATCCCTTATGCTAAAAAAATATTTAATTTTAACCCTATAGGCTAATATAGCTAAATAACCTGTTTTTATTAATATATTATATTAATATGTATTTTAATTATTTTCCATTGCAATGCTACTAAACTACCACTAGGGGTAGTCAAGTAGCATATTCAGAGCGACGGAAGTGAAGTTACTTTCACTTCCGAAGCTCAGACCGGCAGAGGACTTAGCCATATTGACGGAGCAGCATGCTCCGTCAATATGGCTCCCCACGATCGCTCCGTGGGGCGATCGTGGGTTTCCCAAAATAGAAATATCGGTGCTGGCTATTGCCTCGATGTCGAGGCAATAGACCAGCACTGTTAAAGCAGTTTTCGCGATCGTTGATCGCGAAAACCGCTTCATTCACTGCAGGACTTGCCAGGCACGTCCTTTGTCATTAAGGGAGATTCTCCCAGGACGTGCCTGGCACGTCCTTTGTCGGCAAGGGGTTAAGGCAGAAGATGATTTAAACCCCTTTAAAATATTTTTAGACTGTTGTGCCTTTTTCAAGGAATAAAAAAAAGGGATGAGAACCCTGACAGTGTTGGGGGGAGGGGTTTAAGGATGTCTGTATATATAATCCCTGTTATCCTCCCCCCAGCATCTGGTTTCCCACAAAAAATGAATCACTTTTAATACTTCTTTTCTTGTCACAGCAGGCGGCATAGAAACATAGAATGTGTCGGCAGATAAGAACCATTCGGTCCATCTAGTCTGCCCAATTTGTTTTGTTTTTTTGAGTACTTGAATTAGTCCCCCGTTCCAGGTCTTATAGCTAGGATAGCCTTGTGTCTATCCCACGCATGCTTAAAATCCTTGATTGTGTTTACCTCTACCACTTCTGCTGGCAGGCTATTCCATACATCCACTACCCTCTCAGTAAAGTAATACTTCCTGAAATTACTTTTAAATCGTTGCCCCTCTACATGTATGTGTCCTTGCCAGTCAGGGTTGGTAATGAAAAGGAGAAGCATGGTCATTGGAATAAAGTTTGGGCTCAGCCCTCCCTTAACCTCTAAGGGGATATGTCACCATATGGTACGTGCCCACTGAGCTAGGCGGCTAGTGGTAAGCATTGATAAGATGGATAAGGTATGAAGGGGTAAGGGGGAGGGGAGTAACATAAGATTTGGAGATGCTACTTGCATCATATATTAATAAGGTTAAAGAGTTAAGGGGATTGGCAAGGTTATAGATTATTTGTTAGGCTGTATCCTATTTAGAAATGATTATGGTGGTTTGGCTGCAGAGGCGTTGCTAGGGGGGGGGGGGCTAAGGGGGCTCAAGCCCCGAGACTCACAGTGAAAGCCCTGAATGCAAAGGGAGGAGGTTAGGGGGAGAGCATCCTTACCCTACCAAAGTGCCATCAATGATGTGAAGAAGGGTCCGTGCAATCTGCACAGATTCCCCTCTCCTCCTCCTGCTGCTTCACTCGGCCCAGGCGGCTCTCTCTGTCAGAGAGCGGTCACATGACCTCCCGAGGCTCTGACACATTGGCATGTGAGCAGGGGGAGGAGACTGTGCTGACTGCAGATTGCACAGATTCCCTGCTAGAGAGCACAGCAAGGAGACAGTACACATTGCTTTCTTCCTGCAATGCCCATCTCTGACTGATGGAACTGTTGGAATGAGCTTCTAATCCAGGATTATCACCAGGGAAAAAAGGTTCAGATCTAATTTGATTCAGTGATTTGAAGTGGATTGGCGAATGTCTCAATGTGTTTTAGAAAGAACAGAGCAAAGTCTTCTAGAGTCTGACACCTTCTGGGCTTCTGATTTCTGGTCATAGTCCCTGTCAATGTTATTTATGTTATTTTTTTTATTCCGTTTAGGTGCAATGTAATCTCCTTCCTTCTCTGATGTGTATGATGCACAATGAGATTGAATCTTATTAGTAACATATGCTAATCTGGGAATGCCCATTTGTTTCTAATCAATATTGGATAAAATAATATTTAAAACGGGGCTTAAGGGTATAAATAATCTCCTTCATTTTAATAAACTATAACATTAGCTGCTGTGCATAACCAAGAACCTCTTCTTAGCACATTCTAGAATGCTGCAAAGTACCTGTGTACAATCACCAGATAAAAAGAGACCCCTTTACTCAAAAAACATCAACTGAAAGGGATAAATACAATTTGTTGTCACTACTGTCAAATAGTCTTGTTATGATAAAAATTAATATACCAGAACAAAAAATGTTATGCAGTGCTGACAATAAACAAAGGAATGAGTCCTGTGATCTTCCTCTCCTCAGACCCTATACAGAAACTGCCTGGGGAGGCAGGGCAGTCAGAGACCCCCTCACACTTAAACCCTTCGCAACCTTATGACAAGTTAACTCGTCACGTAGTCTAGTCGCAGAGCACACCGTCAGCTGGTCTAATACGGATACGGGACTCTGCCTCGCACACGAGATAAAGCTCTTGGAACCGATCGCGGTCATCACTCGATCACCGCGATAACATGCAAATTAGATGGATAAGTCAATGTGTTCACACACTGCCTCTAATTCACTCCCTTTGCTTCACATACTTATAGTGAAGCACAGAGAGTGACCTGTAAGTAAAAAATAAATAAATAAAACATTTTCTATAAAAAAAATAAAACGTTAACCCTTTCCTTGCTGATCACAGTTTGTAACTGTGATCAGTTTCCTTCTTACTTTATGGCCCTCATTTTGTTTTGTTTTTACAAACTTTTTATTTTTGCATTTTTAATGTTTTTTATTAATAATTTGATGACAGTTAACCCCTGCATGCCTGTTCTGTGATTCTTATGGCTCTAACAACGCACTGGTCAGAGTTTTTTTCTGGGGGTTTTTATTGGGGGGATTTTGGAACCTATATTTTTATTTTTTATCAGTTAGTTAATTAGTTAGGATAAGTGGGTTAGTGTTGTACTAGTTATGTAGATTATTATTGGGAAAATAATGGGTAAAAAAAAAATTCCCCCAAATTTTCCCCTTTTGTGTGTATTTTTAATACTAAATTATAGATTATTTTTATGTATAGGCTATCAAAAGAAAGCTCTAAAACAACATATACCGTATTTATCGGCGTATAACACGCACCGGCGTATAACACGCACCTCATTTTAAGAAGGAAATTTCAGGAAAAAAAACTCAAATTTCAAATAAAGAACTTTGAAGCCCAATATGCCATTTTAATATGCCAGGATATTGCCCCCAATATGCCATTTAATATGCCAGGATATTGCCCCCAATATGCCATTTAATATGCCAGGATTTTGCCCCCAATATGACATTTAATATGCCAGGATTTTGCCCCCAATATGCCATTTAATATGCCAGGATATTGCCCCCAATATGCCATGTTAATATGCCAGGATATTGCCCCCAATATGCCATTTTAATATGCCAGGATATTGCCCCCAATATGCCATTTAATATGCCAGGATATTGCCCCTTAGTATGCTCGTTATGCCACCCTCCTCCCCCCCTTCCCCAGACCCCAGTACTTACCTCGTTCCTGCTCCGTCTCCCGGTGCTCTGAAGGTCCGTGTCTGTGAGGGAAGCGTTGTGAGCTCCCCTCCAGCTGCGCGGAACAATAAAGTTTGTTTAAAAAAAACACACTTTGTTGACCGCGCGGCTGGAGGGGAGCTCACAACGCTTCCCTCACAGCCACGCACCTTCAGAGCACCGGGGGACAGAGCAGGAACGAGGTAAGTTTTAGATTTTTTTTATTTTTTCAGCCACCGATCGGCGTATAACACACACACATCATTTGCCCCCTCAAAACAACACACAAGTGAAAACGTGCGCTGTGACCCAACACTTCAAAACACACAACTCAGGAAAAATAAATAATAAATTGTTACCCTTAAAGTAAATCAGCCTTAAAGTAAATCAGCTCAATATTCAATCCGAAGGGAAAAAAATAAAACAAAACAGAACAGAAATAATATAGTGTAGTATATCACATAAAAGTGCTGATAACAAATAATAAGTGAGAACACACTCACATCTTCCTGAGCAGAGATCTGCTCAGTCTATACAGCATCCAGGGAGCCCACCAAGGGGTTAAAGATCCAACTGGTTCACAGAGGAATCCAAGGCAGCTTATTCAGGGTGGCAGACCCAGAAGGTACTCCCAGCAGTAGTATAAGAGAGGGTAAGGAGGAGACTATTTAGCTTCAACGATTTTAATACCAATAAAAACATATAAAGAATCTTACATTCAAAGATCCAATTGACCAATACATATATAGAGTCCCAGTAGCAGTCTCCTCTTGTCCACAACGCGTTTCACCCCCAAAGTAGGGCTTTTTCACACTTGAGTGTGTTTTGAAGTGTTGGGTCACAGCGCACGTTTTCACTTGTGTGTTGTTTTGATTTGTTTATTGCCAGGAGTGAGACACTGGTAGAATTTGCTGCAGCTGTTTCCACCACAATTGGGCGCAGTGTGTTTCTCTCTTGTTTCTTGTACATCATTTGCCCCCTATTTTCAGGGAGAAAAAGTGCGTGTTATACGCCGATAAATACGGTAACTTGTATATGTGCGTTAAATGGAAGAGAGGAAAATTACGTTTCAACAAACACATATTATTGGCCTTTGGCCTTGAAAATCCCTAGTACGGAAAGGGGTTAAGGTGAAAGCTGAGTGAGAATCTAGCTAACCTGAGAAAGATTGAGTGAATAGGATCCATTCATTAAAAAGTGAACTGTAAAAATCAGGTTAAAATAGAGTCAGAATGATAGGCACATTTGACTTGTTTACGCAGCTTTATTGTTAGTGCACTGTATAGGGAATTTACTGTGTATCAGTGTGTGTGTGTTTGTGAGTGTGTGTGTGTATGCATCTATAATAGGAGGAATTTGCATGGAGTGAGAATAAGGTATATTTGGGACTTTTGGGTGCTGCCCTTTCAATACTTTATGCTTAATGGTTGGTCTTGTACTGATGTTGTAGCAAGTGTCAGGAGAGTGAAAACAAGGAGCGATAGCTGAGATCTTGGGTATATATCGATTGTACCTTTTTTTATTTTTTATTTTTATAGATCCCAATGCTTTTATTTCCTGTAATTGCTCCTCCACCATACCTATAGGGTGGGTCATTTCAAGCATACTTCTGCAGCTATTTTTATATGTATGGATTGTTCTTGAACTACTTGCAAGTTTGAGACTAGTGCAGTTGTACAAACCCAAAATGTTGAGGAGAGTTAGCAATCTACATTTGCAAACACAAATTTAATTCAACTTGGGGGAATCTAGTGCTGCAGCATATGATTTTTTTTTAAACACCTGCTGCTGGGGACTACATTTCCCATGATCCATAGTCAGCCTTTTAGCATATTTTCTTACTGAGCATCATGCTAACTATGCTTAAATGGAGATGAAATTACATACAATACCGGTTATTTTTCCATGAGCCCCGGATCATATAGGAACCTAGCAACGCCCCTGTTTGGCTGATACAGTTCTAACTCGCTTTCTGTTTAATAAATGTGCTGTGGCCTATATACACCAAAGTTTAGTCTCGTGTCTTTATTTGAATGGTTCGTTGGGGGGTTCTTCTATGTCAAGAGGTAAACAATATCCCCTCTACAACATACATGGGCTCCCTCACAACGAGAACAGACAAAAGCTCAAATAGCCAGCCCCTATAGGATGTAACCTACAGGGGAGAGGAATCACCATTTTTTTGCTCGCTTGCACCATTACAGAGAAAACTTCTCCATTAACATATCAGACTGGTCCCACCCAAAAAGGCAGTCCAGATCCAAATTGCTTGGCAGGTCTCCTCTGCACTAGGAATACAGCAACCACAGATGTACGTTACGGCCTTCATAGGCCCCCGTCAGTGTGGTACGGCTGGTATCCCTCTAGGTGCAGCGATCCAGGAACCCACGTCTCCTCTTTCAAGAAATATACAGGTGATACTCGAAAAATCAGAATATTTTGCAAAAGTTCATTTATTTCAGTAATGCAATGTAAAAGGGGAAACTAATATATGAGATAGACGCATTACATGCAAAGCAAGATAGTTTAAGCCGTGATTTGTCATAAGTGCAATGATTATGGCTTACAGCTCATGAAAACCCCAAATCGACAATCTCAGTAAATTAAAATATGACATGCAATCAATAAAACAAGGAGTGTACATAGAACAATATTGGACCTCTGAAAAGTATAAGCATGCATATGGACTCAGTACTTGGTTTGGGCCCATTTTGCAGCAATTACTGCCTCAATGCAGTGTGGCATGGAAGCTATCAGCCTGTGGCACTGCTGAGGAGTTATGGAAGACCAGGATGCTTCAATAGTGGCCTTCAGCTCTTCTGCATTGTTCGGTCTCATATCTCTCATCTTTCTCTTGGCAATGCCCCATAGATTCTCTATGGGGCTCAGGTCAAGCGAGTTTGCTGGCCAATCAAGCATAGTAATCCCACGGTCATTGAACCAGGCTTTGGTGCTTTTGGCAGTGTGGGAAGGTGCCAAGTCCTGCTGGAAAATGAAGTCAGTATCCCCATAAAGCTCATCTGCAGTAGGAAGCATGAAGTGCTCCAAAATCTCCTGGCAGACGTCTGCATTGACCCTGGACTTAATGAAGCACAGTGGACCAGCACCAGCAGATGACATGGCTCCCCAAATCAACACAGACTGTGGAAACTTCACACTGGACTTCAAGCATCTTGCAGTGTGTGCCTCTCCATTCTTCCTCCAGACTCTGGGTCCTTGGTTTCCAAATGAGATGCAAAAGTTGCTCTCATCAGAAAAGAGGACTTTGGACCACTGAGCAACAGACCAGGTCTGTTTTTCTTTAGCCCAGGTAAGATGCTTCTGACGTTGTTTGTTGTTCAGGAGCGGCTTGACAAGAGGAATACGACATCTGAAGCCCATGTCCAGTATCCGTCTGTGTGTGGTGGCTCTTGATGCACTGACTCCAGCCTAAGTCCACTCCTTGTGAAAGTCCCCAGCACATTTGAATGGCCTTTTCCTGACAATCCTCTCCAGGCTGCGGTCATCCCTGCTGCTTGTACACCTTTTTCTTCCACACTTTTCCCTTCCACATAACTTTCTATTAATGTGCTTTGATACAGCACTTTGGGAACATCCAACTTCCTTCGCAATTACCTTTTGAGGCTTTCCCTCTTTATGGAGGGTGTCAATGATGGTTTTCTGCACAACTGTCAGGTCAGCAGTCTTCCCCGTGATTGTGATTCTTACTGAACCAGACTGAGAGACCATTTAAAGGCTCAGAAACCCTTTGCAGGTGTTATTGCTTACTTAGCTGATTAGAGTGGGACACTGTGAGCCTAGAATATTGCACCTTTTCACAATATTCTAATTTACTGAGATTGTGGATTTGGGGTTTTCATGAGCTGTAAGCCATAATCATCACACTTATGACAAATCACGGCTTGAACCAGAGGCGTAACTAGAAACCCCCCGACCCCACCGTGCAACTCCACCCCAGAAAATGCCACTTACATGCCTCTCAACTGTTCTGCTTCGTAACTGGCCTTGTCTTATATCAATGGTAGCTTTATGCCTATCCCATGCATGCTTAAACACCTTCACTGTATTAACCTCTACCACTTCTACTGGAAGGCTATTCCATGTATCCCCCTACCCTCTCAGTAAAGTAATACTTTCATTAGTCCCTGGCCTTATCTTATATCTAGGATAGCCTTATACCTATCCCATGCATGCTTAAACTCCTTAATGTATTAACCTCTACCATTTCTTAAGGAAAACTATTCCATTCATCCACCACCCTCTCAGTAAAGAAATATTACTTTTTCTGACCACAAAAATTAAATAAAATTAAAATATTTCCAGCCTTTTCAAAAGCTTGAGGTGGACCCAAAATATATGTAAATAACTAGCTTTATGAATACTTATATGAACTTTTAAATATTATCTTCAACTATTTTCATATGTAATAAAAATGTTATTGAAAAATTGTTCATTTCTTATTTTTATTACGTTCCTCTGCACCCACATTGCACCTAAAGGTCTTAATACAGCACTATACAGTACCCACAGAACTTGGCTTGTACTCATATTTCACCCACACGATTTGGCATGCCACAGTGTAAATGTTATTTTGCCCCACAGAACATGCCACACTATCACTTTGGCCACAGCCAATTTGCCCATTATGCCACAATTCGCCTGTCCATTAATATGCCACAGCCATTTTTCCCATTAATATGCCACTATTAACCTGCCCATAAATATGCCACAGCCAGTATTATTTTGCCCATCATTTATTAGTCATATTTTGCCCATATGCCAGTGTTATTTTGCCCATTTGCCAGTGTTATTTTGCCCACTAGTTCAGCTAGGGGCAGCAAGTTTCTGGACCTGCTTAATAACAAATTTATGGCACAATTAGTAGACACCCCAACTAGAATGGATGCCTGTCTGGATTTGGTAATAACAAACAATGAGGAGCTTATCTCAAACATCCAAATAAGAGAACACTTGGGGAATAGTGACCATAATATGGTCTCATTTGAGATTAATGCAAAAAAGCAAATTGGTAAATACGCCACCAAAACACTTAATTTTAGAAGGGCTAACTTTGATGGACTAAGGGCATCGATTGAACATTTAGACTGGGAACGATTGTTTTCTGGACTAAACACAGAAGACAAGTGGAATGCCTTTAAGCACACATTACAAAAGTACACATCCCAATATATACCTTTGGGAAACAAATGCAAAAGAGACAAATCAAAACCAATGTGGCTTACAGGTAACGTGAAACAGGAAGTACAAAACAAGAAAATGGCATTCAAACATTATAAAAACACGGGATCAGCATTATCATTTATAGAGTACAAAGAGGCCAACAAAGCCTGCAAAAAGGCAATTAAAATGGCTAAATTGGAAAATGAGAAAAGGGTTGCCAAGGAGAGTAAAACTAACCACAAAATGTTTTATAAATATATAAATGGAAAAAAGCTAAAGAGGGAAAATGTTGGGCCCTTGTTATCCCAAATGGGAAATTTGGTAAGTGAGGACAGAGAGAAAGCAGACATTTTAAATACTTTTTTTTCTTCTGTTTATACTAAGGAAGAGCAGATGGACGAGCCCCTGCTACAGGAAGTTATGGGACATTCGCCGCAAACATGGGATTGGCTGACACAGGAAAAAGTGCTTAAGCAATTACACTCTGTTAAGATAGACAAGGCCCCAGGACCAGATGGTATACACCCAAGGGTACTTAGAGAGTTAAGCATAATTCTGGCCAGGCCACTATTCATGATCTTTAGGGATTCATTCAGTTCAGGTACAGTGCCAACAGACTGGCGAAAGGCGGATGTCATTCCAATATTTAAAAAGGGATCAAAATCTCTGCCAGGTAATTATAGGCCAGTGAGCTTGACATCTGTAGTGGGGAAACTATTTGAAGGATTGCTAAAGGTATACACTCAAGAATACATCTTGAACTAGAATATAATTAGTAAAAGTCAACATGGTTTTGTGAAAGACAGGTCTTGTCAAACAAACTTAATAACATTCTATGAAGAAGTCAGTAAAAATATAGATCTAGGCGTGGCAGTTGATGTGATCTATTTGGATTTTGCGAAAGCATTTGATACAGTTCCACACAAAAGGTTACTCTACAAATTGAGAGAAATAGGTTTGGGGGCAAATGTGTGTATGTGGATTGAAAATTGGCTAAAAGATAGAACACAAAGGGTTGTTGTAAATGGAAAATTCTCAAATTGGACAAGGGTATTAAGCGGAGTACCTCAGGGGTCTGTTTTGGGCCCTCTTTTTTTTAATTTGTTTATTAATGATCTGCCACATTGTGCTGAGAGCCATGTCTCCGTGTTTGCGGACGACACTAAATTAGGTAAGGCAATAAAGACTAATCTTGATGTTTTTTCTTTACAGGAAGATTTGGACAGAGTGGGGGACTGGGCAGTAAAGTGGCAAATGAGGTTCAATATAGACAAATGTAAAGTTATGCATTATGGGAAAAATAATAACAAAGCAACATATACGTTAAATGGTTTTTCCCTGGGAAAAACTACTAATGAAAAGGATTTAGGAATAATTATAGACAACAAACTTGGCAACAGTGCCCAATGCCAGTCAGCAGCTGCAAGGGCCAATAAGATATTGGCATGTATAAAACGAGGTATAGATTCACGGGAGGAGGATATCATCTTGCCTCTTTACAAATCAATGGTAAGACCTCACCTTGAATATGCAGTACAGTTCTGGGCACCAGTCCTTAAAAAGGATATTAAGGAACTAGAAAAAGTGCAAAGGAGAGCTACAAAATTAATAAGGGGTTTGGAGGATCTTAGTTATGAAGAGAGACTTAAAAAATTGAATTTATATACGTTAGAAAAAAGGCGTCTCAGAGGGGATATGATAACATTATATAAATATTTGCAGGGCCAATATAAAGAGCTCTCCAGTGACCTGTTCATTAACAGAAAGGTACAAAGAACAAGAGGTCACCCCCTCAGACTGGAAGAGCAAAGATTTCATAGACAGCAAAGGAAGGGATTCTTTACGGTTAGGACAATAAAGTTATGGAACTCACTGCCAAGAGAGGTAGTGCTAGCAACCACAATAGATGCATTTAAAAATGGTTTGGATGTTTTTTTAGGAAAGCAGAACATACAGGGCTATTAATAATAGAATAAGCATTAATAAAAGAGCTTATTGATCCAAGGAGAAATCTGATTGCCTCTTGGAGTCAAGAAGGAATTTTTTCCCCCAGGAGGCAAAATTCGAAATAGCTTCCTTAGGGGTTTTTTGCCTTCTTTTGGATCAAAAGCTGTAATGATAGGTAGAAGGGTTGAACTTGATGGACTTGTGTCTTTTTTCAACCTAAATTACTATGTTACTATGTATTTGCCACTCATATTTTGTCAATTTCCCACTCATATTTTGCCCATTTGCCACTCATATTTTGACCATATGCCACTCATATTTTGCCCATTTGCCAGTATTATTCTGCCCATTTGCCACTCATATTTTGCCCATATGCCACTCATATTTTGCCCATTTTCCAGTGTTATTTTGCCCATTTGCCAGTATTATTCTGTCCATATGTCACTCATATTTTGCCCATTTGCCACTCATATTTTGCCCATATGCCACTCATATTTTGCCCATATGCAACTCATATTTTGCCCATTTGCCAGTGTTATTCTGCCCATTTGCCACTCATATTCTGCCCATTTGCCACTCATATTTTGCCCGTTTGCCAGTGTTATTCTGCCCATTTGCCACTCATATTTTGCCCATTTGCCAGTATCATTCTGCCCATTTGCCACTTATATTTTGCCCATTTGCAAGTATTATTCTGCCCATATGGCACTCATGTTGCCCATTTGCCAGTATTATTCTGCCCATTTGACACTTATATTGCCCATTTGCCAGTATTATTCTGCTCATATGCCACTCATATTGCCCATTTTCCAGTATTATTCTGCCCATTTGCCACTTATATTGCCCATTTGCCAGTATCATCAGTGTCTGGATTAAAGACAACATACCTCAATAATGTCCAGAAACAGACAAAAAATGAGTCTTCTTCCACTCATGATTAATTATTGTTATTGGGGCAAAGAGGCAATGTAGTTGTGTTATCGTAGGTGATAAGGGGCAGGAATGGATGTACTATGCCTTAATGGTACAAAAACTACAAACTATGTTTTACTTACCAACTTTATTGCTCTAGAATAGATTGTAAGCTTACAATCAGGGCTCACTACCTCATGTATCAGTCTGTTCTTATTTGTCTTACATAGTATGTAGTCCCCGTCCATACTATGCACCTAGTAATATGTAAATTGTTGGCGTTTTAAAAATAAATGTTAATGTTTTTGAGCATGGCCTTACCTTTATTATGTGTGGCAGTATAATATCATTCCATGACCCCATCTCTAAATACCTTCAACCACATTCTTTGTGGTCGAATATGTGAAATTACATGACACTTTTAGAACTGGAGAACTAGATAAAATCAGTGCCAAAATCACCTATTTCTACAAAAAAATACCTGCCATGCTACTTTTTTTTACTAGCTTGCAGGTAATATACCGGCCGGGTGGCCACCCTAATGGTGACTGGAACATTGTAAACAAATAAATGCTACACTTGGATCTTTACCATTTGGTTTTGTTCTTTCCTTGCAGATACTTTTATACTACATTAGACCAGAGGATCATCAAAGATTATTTTATTTAAAAATGCTGTTTTGCCTCCACATTTGTGACCAACAAATGGCTAACTGTGCCTGTGGTACTGGACCAGTACTGGTCCAGTATTCGTCATGATCCACTTTCATGGAACGAGTCTGGATGAACCTGCAACTGATGTACCCTTATTGTTCTGCCCTGGTTATCTGTGTTGTGAGCAATGGCGGGCCATAAGAGATAAGTGTCCTTGCACTTTGTGAGCAGCCACCTTAAATTTTATGCACTATAGCTCAATCTAATAAACACTGGGCTCTGTTCAAATACCGTATTTGCTCGAATATAAGACAAGTTTTTTTTCAGAGCAAATGTTCTGAAAAAGACCCTTCGTCTTATATTCGAGGTCGTCTTATAGTCTGTCCTCAAATCGATGTCAGACTATAAGACAGGGATCCAGGTCCTCCGAAGAGCTCCCCTTGAAAGAAGTCCCGACGGATGTGCCGGGCAGCAGCGTAGGATGCGAGCAGACATCTATCTTGAAGCCAGGTCCTTCCGGCTTCATCATAAAAGTCCCGACGGAAGTGCCAGGCAGCAGCGGGGGATGTCTGAGCGTATCGTGCAGACATCCTCTGGCTGCCCCCACTAGCCACCAGGAGATTTGGGCATTTGAGCATAATAGACGGAAGTGTCAGGCAGCATGGAGGATGTCTGCACGTATCGTGCAGACATCCCCGGCTGCCCCCAGTAGCCACCAAGGAGCAAGAGAAAAGGAGAGGTGGAGGGGGGCAGAGAGAGACAAGGGGAGGGGGAGAGAGAGATAAGGGGAGGGGGGAGAGAGACAATGGGAGGGAGGGGGAAGAGAGACAAGGTGAGAGGGAGGGGGAGAGAGCGAGAAAAGGAGGGAGGGAGGTGGAGAGAGAAAAAAAAGTTTGGGGGGAGGGAGAGACAACGTGGGAAGGAGGGGGAGAGAAATAACACTGGGGTAGAGAGAGAGACAATGCTGGGGGGAAGGGGGGGAGAGAGAGGCAGCATTGGCACATAAAAGGAAATAAAAACAAGAAATGCATTTGTTTAATCATAATTTTTATTAAATATTAAAAAGCAATTTACATGTGAATATATCCAAGTTAAACTTTTTTCCTATAGGGTAGTCTTATATTCAGGCTTTTAGTTTTTTTCCTAAAGGAATATCCAAAGTTTGGGGGGCCGTCTGATTAATCAGGGTCGTCTTATATTTGACCAAATATGGTATGTGAGTTATCATTTATCAATGATTTATAACTCTATTTCTATTGCAGTCTATGGTATTCAATCATCTGAGATAAATTAGCTCATGTCACTGAATAGAACCCACAGTGTGATTTCTCAACTAACAGTTGAATAGTAAGAATTTGTCATATTACTTAGTACATTTTATAAAGTGTTTTTTTGAAGGAGTTGAGTATATGCTTTAATTTGATGAATTAAAGGGATTGTCTAGTGCCCAGAATTCATCTTCCAAATATTAATGCATATTAATGTGCTTTCAAAGTACTTTAAAATGCATGTCTTATATTTTGCATTGCTTAAAATATAAAATACTTACAGCTAAAAGAAATTGTGAAATTACAGCAGTTTGCAAGAAACAAGGACTGCCCACACTAGATGATTAAAAGTAATTTCCTTTTTTATTTTTTTGCTGCAGGAACCATGAGAATAATGCCATTCAAATCAAGAAATCTTACTGTGTACAAGAACAATGTCACTCATAGGCCACACAATAGACTTAATTTGAGGAGGACAGGGAGTGACTATATGAAACAAAAATGTATATTGTCAGTGTCTATATAATCAGTGCTGCCGCAACTGCAATAAACACTTGGGAGGGCTTGACACAAATATTAAAAATGTGATTTACACAGAATGCCTGCATCAAATCACACAGGGATTACATTATACAAGCAGTGATCTTCATCTTGCACCAAAGTGAGTTTGGGACTAGACTGTACCTTTAAGAGCCCTTGAAAAATAGGGAGATTTTACATGTGTCTGTTATAATTAAAAGTATGATTTTTTTTTTTGATTTTTTTTAAGCATTTACTAATCAATTAACTATTTCTGAGCAGGAGCCAAGAATCAAACATGTTACGGGTTTAAAAGAAATATATCATCAAAATCTAGGAAAGCCATAATTATGTTTAAACAGGCCGCTTCAGCAGTTTACTGTAATTGTATGTTTTCATGCTGGCTACAATTTGCATAAGCTACTTTTTTTGACTATTATATTCTTTTGATCATGTTATTAATGTGGTTGTGTTTTAACATGTATTGTCTAAGCTCTCTTCACTAGCTGTTTCTATAATCTTACTCTTCTGCTGTGATAAATGATAGCTGGTACTAATAACTCTATTTCTATGGTATACATTTGAAAACAACTTTGGTCTATTGAGTATTAAGTATCATACAATACATTTTGAACTCACTTTGATATTTTCAGGCACAAGTGATTAAATGAGTATAGATCTGGTTCTTGAGTTTGCTTTAAGTTTATTCAATTTAACTTATCATGAGACCTTAAATAGGGATACATCTGTACAACAGATGAGCGTATGTTGAGCACTAAGGTTGATGTACACAAATAGGTACACATAGTGTGTGCTATAATAAAATGTATGAAATGTTGTATGTTGCCAACTCAGGTCCCATAATGCAACAACCAAAAGTTTACCAGACACAAAACCTCAAACAGCTGATATCCTATTAGCTAAGATATTGCTAACCAGGAAATGCATTGGATTCTCTGGATGATAAAGAATCAAAGTACCTGTTTTTTGTCTGGAATACTCATTATTTGTTTTAAATATGTAGCCAGACACAGTTTTAACAAAACAATAAATAGAATCTAGGTACAGGATACCGACTGTTCTCAGAAACTGTTCTAAGTAAGGCAATACAGTTTCTCTTTATACTTTTTCAGCTTCGTGGTAGTGAACACAACGAGACATGTATTATTTCCTGGAATTTGGACACATGGAAATAAAGAAACGTTAAGTTTCTGAAGACCATATAGCGAGGAGGTTAATTAATTTTCTTTTACCAAAGGAGTCTGTAGTACTGGATTGGCATTTATTATAGCACTTGTGCAACTCAAAATTGTAGAACTAGAAAAATGTCTCTGCATCTTATTTCCTGCTGAGAAATGTGAGGCCATTATTCAGGTCATTTTGCCTCGTAGTATTTTTGATGGATGACTTCATGTCACGTTAAAAGTCTCCGTAATCTGTGTATGGCTGCAAAAAGTAAGTAGTAGTCATTCCTATTATAAGATATTTTAATATATACTGCTTTTTAAGAATGAGGTATGTCATTGTCACTACGGAGTTTGCTGTGAAAACTAAGAAAAACTACTTCCATTAATAAATAAATGTATCCATGTTTGTCTCGGTTATCACAAATGTTTGTTTCATATTTCCAGCTACACTTAGTGGGATTGCAAATGAACGTCATTAATCTTACAAAACCTCTTTAGGATAAGGTAGGTTATAATAATAAATTCACCACCCTTTTTGCAGTAAAATAATGATTTACACAAACACAACAAATAGAATTAATATATGGTCAGACCATGAGTCAGATTGCAAACTCGACATTATGAAAGAGTCTGTCTATAGTAGAGTCATGTAGACATTCATATGAGGGATTTCAGTCACTAGTCACAAGCAGCTGCCCAATGCATCAGCCAAGATAACATGCCTAGGATACGGCAGTATGTAATGTTTACCCCCCCCCCCCCCCCCTTTATTCCCTTCTCACCCATCCTTCTCTTGTTTCCCCACTTTTATTTATTATAGAGTTGCAGCTGGAATATTTTCTCAGCTACAAAATAAGCCCACAAAGTCACTTTGTATAAGAAGACTAAAAAAGGGAAATTTGACCGTAGAAGTTCTCATAACAAAATACCCAATCAAGCATCAGTCACACCACTAAAAATACAATGAAAATGTCCAGCAGCTGCAAATGCATATTTCTACAGTCAATTTAAATACATTGATGCCCCATGATATTTGCTCTACTCTCCAGAATAGTATAAACTTGACGATTTCTTTTATGGTTTCTGACCCTTATGATAGCAAAAAGGATTAAATGTCTCATTGAGTTTCGGGTAATTATCTGGCACAAACAACAGGTCTTTCATCAAACGTCACAAGCATATGATGAAATGGTAATAAGTGGTGATTTTCTGAGCGCTAATGATCGCTTCCTCTCTTTTTATCTTCTAACTTTGAACCAGTGATGTCACCTGTAATATAACTGTCTTATAATTACGAAAGCATACCTATCAGTCACAGAGAGTACTAAAGAGACCAGATTTTCCAGTATACTGTCTCTTCCATGTATGACAAAGTCTTCTAGCAGCCGCCCTGGCACCCTCTTAATTTCTCTCCCTATGCTTTGAACATTGCTTTAATTACTCTTTTTGTATATATAATTGTGCATCTGAGTTACTACTCTGAAGCTCTCCTTAAAATCCCTTCTTTAATCTCAGGGAGTTCTTGTGCGGGAAAAAAAACAAAAAAAAAACATTCTTGTGTGGAAGCCATACAAGGGAAGTTGGGATGGAGAGAGGAGGAGGGGGCAAGTTTTGCTGGCTGGATACTCTAGGGTTTACTGTACCAACAGCTGTTGGCATTCACTGGAAATCATGCAGCTGGAGACATGTGGGGCCAGATATAACCCTTTTAGTTCCAGCATCCAATTCTACAAGTTTTTTAGCTTCATGATTCATAATATCATTTTGATAATAGTAAAACTATAATAATATATAAATGGCAACAGATAGATATAATTGGCATTAGGAAATATTGTGATATATTTTTACATTTATGAAAACACATACCCATTTGTTGTTGAATTAAAGACACACTACATTTTATTTTTCATTTGAGCTTTTTAATGTAGAAGCACAAGTGAAAACGTATTTGTCCCCAGTGTGGGGATACTTTTGATTGTACATTCCAGTTTATCCTCTGACCAGCAGTTGCCATGCTTCCATGACAATCAAGCAGCCTGGTCTGATCGGCGACTGACTCGTTTTTCCACAGGGAAACCTAGTTCAGGTCCGCACTCTGCAGACCCCGAATAGAACTGCAGGGTGAACCAGCAAAGATTAAACCCTTGTGTATTTATTACGATAAAAGTTGCGTTTACTCGAGAACAACAGAACATATTTTTTTGCTACCTGGTTAAGAAAAGTTTAGATGTCCTTTAAAGACTAGATTTCTTTTGGTCTATGTTTCATTGGTAAGTGGCTTGAGAGCTATTCACATAAGAAAACACCTGTCTTGATTTTTTTCTAATGGTGAAATGCCACCAGTTATGAGATTTTCTATCAGAGTATAATGATGCTACTCCCTCTGATTTTAAATTGTTACATCACTTAATTGCTTATTTTAAAAGTTATGGTTGCAGTGTGCTTTACATTTGTTTTTTAATTATTTAAATGATTTAGCAAATATAGATAGATATTTTTCTATGCACATTTCTAGCTACAGCACATTATTAAACCACAACTGTATATATTCCTGCACCTATAATAAAACCATGCCACTAAACACTCACAAAAAAGTATTTAAATTATAAGGTCAGAGCCCTAAACTTAAGTTATTATAAACATTATCAATTACAAGAACTGGATGTACATAAAAATTCAATGTGAATCTTTATACTTCCATCAATAAAATACAAAGCAAACCATAAAACACAAAATGGAAATAGCAGGGTATATAGCAAACATGTAAAATAAAGTAATATATATATTTTTTTTCCCTATGTCTGGAATTAAAGTAGTCTTTTTTTGTAAAAAAACAAAACAAAAACAAGCTTTGTCATAAGTCTGGCTTCTTAAGAGGTGTAATGATTTTCAAATAACAGTAAACCATATTATACCATATCTGGTATGTTCACTGTTTATGCCACATAGATTTGCCACAAACTGTCTTGTTAAATTATATTGAGACCTTTTATTTTGTCTTTCTTATAGGAAGAGGACAAGAAGGGCTTTCTATGGATGCCATCTTTTTTATCATATCTTATCATATTATTATTAAAAAAAAAAAAAAAAATATGGTAAAAAAAAAAAAAAAATACACAAATTTCCTGACTTTTATTTGAAACAACTTCTCCTCATCGACAATAGCGAACGACAAAACATGCTAAATAGATTCTACTATTTCTCCTGAGTACAGGGATACCACCCATGCATATGTTTGTTGGGTTGTTTGGGGGCTAAAATGCCAAATTTGTGAGGTGCAGTTTTTTGTTTTCCAACTTGAAATTTTTACATGAAGACAGCCTGCACCCATGTCCCATTTGGGACATATTTGAAACCAGCCATATATTTTTTTAAAGTAGACACCTTAGGCTATCTCAAATGGTGGTATTTTAACACTTTCCATGCACTAATTCTACCACCAGCCTTTGTCAAAGTTTGTGGTAGTAATTTTTTTGTGTTTTTTTTTCACAAACCTTGTACTTCAGACATGAATTCACAGATTTTGGTATGTGTCACTGCCAAATAACACCCCAATAAGTGTTCAGCAACATCTCTTGAGTACAGGGATACCCCCCATGCATAGGTTTGTTGGATTGTTTGGGGGGTAAAAGGCCAAATGTGGGAGGTGCAGTTTTTGGTTTTCCAAATTGAAATTTTGACATGCAGACCGCCTGCACCCATGTCCCATTTGGGACATATTTGAAACCAGCCAGTGTATTTTACCACATCAACCCATATATTTTTTAAAAGTAGACACCCTAGGCTATCTCAAATGGTGGTATTTTTACACTTTCCATGCACTAATTCTACCACCAGCCTTTGTCAAAGTTTGTGGTAGTAATTTTTTGTGTTTTTTTTTTCACAAACCTTGTACTTCAGACATGAATTCACAGATTTTGGTATGTGTCACTGCCAAATAACACCCCAATAAGTGTTCAGCAACATCTCTTGAGTACAGGGATACCACCCATGCATAGGTTTGTTGGGTTGTTTGGGGGCTAAAGGGCCACATTGTGAAGGTGCGCATTTTCAACTTGGAATATTGACGTGTAGTCAGCCCGAGCCCATCTTTCATTTGGGACTCTTTTTTAAAGTAGGACAGTGTATTTTACCCCAAAAAGTATATATTTTGTAAAAGTAGACACCCTAGGCTATTTTAAATGGTGTTATTTTAACACTTTCCATGCACCAATTCTACCACCAGCCTTTGTCAAAGTTTGTGGTAGTCATTTTATTGTGTATTTTTTCCCACATACATTGTACTTTAGACACAAATTCACATATTTCGGTATGTGTCACTAACAAACAATACCACAATATATGTTCAGCAACATCTCCCGAGCACAGGGATACCACCCATGCATAGCTTTGTCAGCTTTGTTGGGTGTTGAAAGGCTACATTTGAGAGGTGCGCTTTTTGATTTTCAAACTTGGAATTTGAACATGTAGAGCAAGGAAGGGGTTAATAGCTCTTATAAGAGCCTTTGTAGTACTGTACAAAAAAATTAACCCCTAAAAATGCACAGACAAGAAAAAATGTTCTGCTGTGCAGTGATCAGTGGCAGGGAAGGGATTAATACACTACACTATACAAAGGGTATGGCTTTTATAAAACCTCTTGGGACTCACAATTTTTTAACATTTTATTTAATTTATTACAATTAAAAAATTATGTTATACAGATCTGTCTCTTTCCCTCACTAAAACTCAAGTGAGGAGAGGGAGGAAGATCCATATGGGTCAGAACAATATTTACCAATATTGATCGAACCAGACGAATGGTGATGCTCATCTGAGAAATCACCAAACCACCTTTGCCACTGATCGGCTGTTACTGATCGCTATACACACGTTCAGACAGCTTTAAAAGGAATACACGTAATCCCCTAGTGGGTATAATTAACCCCTAGCGAGTCTGACAAAAAAAATGCTGATAGCAAAAAAAAATCCTTCTGCGACTAGATTGCTCCATATGCGCTGCTTAGGCAGTGACCATATGTGCTGCTTAGGAAGTGATATACGGCAAGGAAGGGGTTAATAGCTCTTATTTTAAAAAAAATTTACGTTAAACGTAGTCCCCTAGCGGGTATAATTAACACGTGACGTGTGTAATAAAAAAGTTTAAAAAAAATTAAAAATGCTTTTGCAGCAAGATTGCTGCATTTGCGTCAGATCGCTGCTTAGGCAGTGATCTACAGCAAGAAAGGGGTTAATCTCTCTTAAAAGAGCTTTTTTTATACTGTAATGAATTACAGTAAAAAAAATGAACCCCTAAAAAATGCACAGACAGCAAAAAATATGCTGCTGTGTATGATCACTGCGTACACAGCGATCAATGGAAGGGAAGGGGTTAAATTGCTTTTATAAAAGCCCTTGGTATTTAAAATTTTATTAAATATTTTTTTTATTATTTTATTTTATTTTTTTACTTTATCTGATCTGTCTCTCTCCCTTACTATAACTAGTAAGGTGAGGGAGGCAGATCAATACTTGTCAAAGGCAATATTTGCTAATATTGCCTTTGACTGTATGGTAAGTGCTCATCAGAGCACTTACCATACATGCCTGCACACAGATCACTTAGATCTGTTGTGCCGGCATCGATTGGCTCCCCCTAGAGCATCGGAAGTGAAATACTTTCACTTCCGATGCTCTTGCCATTAGAAGGGAAGCGCTGCCTGTACAGGCAGTGTTCCCTTCTACTGAGCCAATGGGGTCGCTCAGGAGAGCGACCACCATCGGCTCTGGGCAGCCTGAAGGTGTTGTTAAGTGCCTCGCTGGCGAGGCACTTTAACAACACCGGAGATGCTTAGAAAGCGAACGATCGTTCGCTTTCTAAGCACATGTGTGCAGTGGGCGTAGCCATTTTTAAATGGCTGCTACGATCACTCCGTGGAGTGATCGTAGCGCGCCCCTGCACATTTGGGGGGTGTTGCACAATGCCTCTACCTAGAGGCATTGTAGCAACACCGTTAGAGTAAAGAAAGCGACCGCTGGTCGCTTTCTTTACTCAGTTTAGTGCATGACGTGCCAGGCACGTCACCTGTCGGCAAGTCCTCGATTTGCCGTGACGTGCCTGGCACGTCATCTGTCGTTAAGGGGTTAAAATAACTTTATTTTTAGATTTGCTACTTCAATCACTCATTTCTGTTTTTATAATTCTTTTTTTTTTTACTTTTCTGGTTGCTATTCTTTTGTATTAATAATGTGAAGCATTTTTTTATGTGTTTTTTTTTAAATGGATTCTGATGATCACATTTTGGTGTATGTACGGTATATTTTCTTATGTGACTGTATTTAATAAAATATTTAACTAAACAAATGTGACTGGGCACCGCCATTTTGTGAAATATAGTGTTTTTGGGTGCCTTCCGTAGTGACTTTACAGCACAAATTTTGCACTTTGGGGCTGGGGACACAGAATGCACTCTATAAGTCAGAATTCTGATCATAGATTTGTATTGAATGGGAGGGTAATGTAACTACTACATCACAAGGGGGCAGAGTTATGATCCTGTTTGATCAGGTTAATCTCCCCTCTTTGTGTTCGAAGGCAGGTAAAAAAAAAAGTTGTACACAGCCACCTAGTCCTGCCACTATGAAACACAGGTACCAGTAAGACTGCAGGGGAGTATTTTATGACATCATCATGCAGACTTTGGCCACAGTTGTAAAGTGAGACTGGGTGGAAGTAGGAGATACACACCTAATTTTATTTTTCCTTTGATATTCAATTAATTCAATCCTATAAAAAAAAACAGAGGCATATGATTTATATATGTGTTTGTTTTAAATGACCAGGTTATCTAGTTAAATCTTATGTAAGTGGTAGTGTCCCTTTAAACTCCTTCACTGTGTTTACCTCTACTACTGCTGGAAGGCTATTCCATACATCCACTACACTGATAAGATTGTTAGAATGTTTAAACAGCCTTGTTCAGCTTTATTGTACCAGGAGGTGCTTCAATGAAGTACCCTCATCGTCACTACTTCTGCAGTAGTTTCTGTAAAAGGTTCTAACCAGTGGCGGATCTTCCATTGGTGCTAGATCTTTCTAAGTCCAAATTCTCGCGAGATGCGAGATTTTGCCTGTTTCGCAGGCTTTTGTCTGCACTGAGGAGGCGTCCGTCGGGGGACACGGAGCAGCAGCTACTCGGTAAGTGATGGGGAAGGGGGGGTGGTGGTTGAAAACGAGCACATTAATTGCACAATATTACTGGGCTCTGAATGGCACACTGTTACTGGGCTCTGACTGGCACAATATTACTGGGCTCTGACTGGCACAATATTACTGGGCTCTGACTGGCACAATATTCCTGGGCTCTGACTGGCACCCTATTACTGGGCATCTGACTGGCACAATATTCCTGGTATCTAACTGGCACAATATTCCTGGTATCTTACTGGCACACTATTACTGGGCTCTGACTGGCACAATATTCCTGGGCTCTGACTGGCACAATATTACTGGGCTCTGACTGGCACAATATTCCTGGGCTCTGACTCGCACAATATTCCTGGGCTCTGACTGGCACACTATTACTGGTATCTGACTGGCACAATATTACTGGGCTCTGACTGGCACAATATTCCTGGGCTCTGACTGGCACAATATTACTGGGCTCTGACTGGCACACTAAAACTGGGCTCTGACTGGCACACTATTACTGGCATCTGACTGGCACAATATTACTGGTATCTGACTGGCACAATATTACTGGCTCTGAATGGCACAATATTACTGGGCTCTGACTGGCACAATATTACTGGTATCTGACTGGCACAATATTACTGGGCTCTGACTGGCACAATATTACTGGGCTCTGAATGACACAATATTCCTGGTATCTGACATTGACATTGCATTGTTATTGTTTTTAAGTAGCAGCACACCTGTCTCTCATAACCAGGATACGCCCCTGATTCTAACCTATTGGATCTCTCTCTTTGCATGGTGGGGTTCCCTCACAGCACTTTCATTAGTGGAATTATTATACATCACATGTGAGGAACCCAAGTGATAGGCTGCCCATCCTTGGCACCAAGTATTTAAAATGTGATGTGTGGAGATGGCATTTAACTACCCTTGATAAAGTAGAGCAGCTATGAAAGGGTTTGGACATGGTGTTTGTGTAAATTAGCAGAGAGAAAAACCAAGCACAAAATGGTCTAGACTATGACACAAATATAAATATATCAAAAATACACATCAATATATGACAGTAGATAAAGTGTGGGTTAAATAAAGTGCAATGTCTAGTGTATTCAACCAACCCAACATCAATCCATGTATAAAATTACCAATTCACCATGAACACACACTTGAATAGTATACATGCATAAACATCAATATCTTTCAGTGAATGGTGCAAAAAAGTAGTGTCAAGAGGTTTTACAAATAAGCTTTAATATAGTGAAATATAAAATATATAACAATGTGTAATATCAGTGAAACCACACAGTAAATACAGATTACCCACTGGGCTTCATATGTTTTAAAACAACCAATGCTCGCTCGGATATTACGTCTCAGGAAATCACCATGAAGCCCAAAGTTTTTGGCAGTCCTATAACACACAGTCCCTATGTCAGAACCTGGGGGTCCAAGTATGATGGCTTACAGCAGTTTGGGAGCTATGGAGGTGTATGCAAGTCTTGGAAGGAGATTTGATCCTCCTGATCCTTAATATATGTGCATTATGGCATGTTCCTCAATCAGGTGTTGGTGCCTGTTTTGTATGAGTTGTAAGGGCCTTCATGGACACTTTGTATTTAATATAAATTGTATAACTTTGTGGCCGGTATCTTCTGCCTCTTCTTCTTTGTTTGTGTAAATTAGCCTGCTTTCTTGTGGTTTATTTCTTCTGGTCCGTTTGTCCCACAAATATTACTGCATTATTATTCTATATTTAATGGACTTTTCTTTGCTGTCCACTATGCTTTGCTGCTAAAGAAGTTTGCTGCTCGATAACCATTTCTCTGAGTCTACATAATTTCCTTATACAGAGTGTTTGTGATAAACTTTTTATTACACGTATTTAACTGTGGATCACTAGAGTTGCAATTTAATTTGTCTGTCCATAGCACTTTTTTCCAGTTATCCTCTGTTCAGTGTCTATGCTGTTTTGCCCATCTTAATCTTTTTTTTAATGGCCATATCTGAGATATCAACTTTTCTTTGCAACTCTGCCTAGAAGGCCAAGACACCAGAGTTGCCTCTTCACTGTTGACTTAAAGATTTGTGGGTAGCTGCCAGTTGAGTACCTGTGTATTTCTGTTATTTTAATTGCCAAAATCTGATTTTCTTTAAAAAACAAGGACTTCTATGATGAAGGGACTTCTATGATGAAGACATTCTATGACAACCGCCAGGACTTCTATGATGAAGGGACTGTTTAACCAGTAGGGCTGAATAAGAGGGAAAGACCACCATATATGTAGGAAATCGTCTATCTGCGTACGGCATCGCCAACATAGATTGGTGGTAGAAGGAAATATTGTGTGCAAGATAGAGGGAGTCATATACCATCTCATAAGCAATTTAAATGTATTTTCTTGAATATGTGTTGCTGATGAGCATTTATGTGCCAGTAGGGAAATTTTGTGCCATTGTCGTTGTGTGAGCATCAGATTGCAGTCCCGCTCCCATTGAAGTATATAGGAAGGTTTTGTATGATCCGTCGTATCTGTGAGGAGCCGGTAGATAGAAGATACCACCTTAGCTGGCAGCTCTTTAGTCATACACAGAAGTTCAAAGGCCATAGCGTTAGTTGGGATGGGACCCAATTGGCATAGTGAAGATAAAAAATGCGTAATCTGATTAAATTTTAAATGCATTCCGGGAGTTGGAGGGGAAGTTGGCACTAAAGTACTTAGGGGTCTAATTAAACCGTCATCCACAACGGACTACAGTGTCTTCTTCTCGGAAGAAGGCGTAATCATGACCGTGAGGAAATAAATAATTTCCTATCAGGGATAGTAGTAGTGATGGCGAGTTAACCAGTGTTGCTTTTTTAATTTATCGCTTCCATATGCGAAGCATGGGGGCAATGGTCGGGTGATTAGCGTGGATAGGTGCCATCTGAGCCGGTGAGATCCAGGCGTAACTGGAATTGGAGTGGACAGCCTCGCTGTTCTAAGGACACCCATAGTTTCGAAGCGGGTCTTGTCCAATCTACTATTCTGGCCAGATGTATGGCATGATAATAACGTTCAATATTTGGGAGGCCTATACCCCCTAGTCCCTTTGGGCTGGTGAGTAGATGTTGGTTCAATCTGGGGCGTTTATTATTCCATACAAATTTAGATATCATAGAGCATAGGGTATTAAAAAACAATTTGGGGATGAATATGGGTAGAGTCTGTATCACATAAAGAATTCGAGGTAGGATATTCATTTTAATGATAGCAGCTCTACCAAACCAAGAAATCTGTTTAGTCGACCACCGAACAAGATCTGCCTTGCAAACGGCCAGTAAGGGTTTAAGGTTGATGTCAAACAATTGGGTTACATCTGGGGTTAAATAGATACCAAGGTATTTAATTTTATGGTTGCTCCATTTAAAAGGAAAATAACTTTTAAGAGTTGCCACTGTGGCGCTAGCTATCGAAATATTGAGTGCCTCTGATTTGGAGAAATTGATTTTGAAATTTGATAACTGACCAAATGTTTTAAACTAAGCAAGTATGTTGGGCAAAGAAACAATCGGGTAAGTTACGAAAAAGAGCAAGTCGTCTGCATATGCAGCTAGTTTGTGATGGTGAGGGCCAAGTTCCATGCCTGAGATATCTGGGTTTGTTCTTAAAGCGGATGCTAGTGGTTCCAAAATCAATATAAAAAGAAGTGGGGAAAGGGGGCAGCCCTGTCTGGTACCGTTTGACAGGGTGAGCTGGCCTGACAGAGATCCATTTACCCGCACTCTAGCAGTAGGGACGTGATACAAGGATCTGATCCATTGACGCATAGCCGGTCCCAGTCCCACACGGTCCAGGACAGCATGTAGGAAAGGCCAGCCCACCCTGTCAAAGGCCTTTTCGGCATCAGTGGATAGCAGCATAGCCGGTGTATTAGATGTTTTGGCATAGTGAATAAGGTTCAGTACTTTAGTTGTGTTATCCCTTGCTTCACGGCCTGGGACGAAACCCACTTGGTCACGATGAACCAGGGAGGGTATATATTCTTTAAGTCTAGTACTAAGGATCTTGGCAAATAGTTTGAGGTCAACATTCAGTAAGGAAATAGGTCGATAACTGGCGCAGCTTTCTGGGTCTTTCCCAGGTTTAGGAATTATCGTAATATGTGCCTCCTGAGCCTGTAGGGGTAGTGAATGACCGTCCTTCAGTGAGTTAAAAGCAGCAACAAGAGGAACAGCCAAAGATTCCAAAAATATGGTGAATCCATCTGGGCCTGAGCTTTTCCCATTGGGGGAATCTTTAATTGCGGTAGTCAGTTAATCTATTGTGATTGGGGAGTCTAGAAGGAGGGCATCTGGAGGCGAAATTGTCTTAGTCATATGGGTCTCTAGGTATCTCCGGATTTTAGAGGATAGATCATGGGACTGTTGTTCGTTTGATGGGTTGGATAAGTTATATAAGTCGTAGTAATCACGAAAAACCTCTGCTATTTGTGGTGTAGAGTGGTGGATAGCTCCCCTTTTCGATTTTTTGGGGGGATAAAAGTCATGTTGTGGCGATCCCGAAGCATCCGTGCCAGAGCTTTGCCCGCTTTGTCTTTGCACTGGTATAGTCGTTTTTTAATTTGTAGGTGGGCACGTCTATCCCGGCTATTACCGAGGTCTGCCAATTTAGCCCTAAGGACCAGAAGGGGTTGATAGACAGAGGGGCTAAGGGACAATTTGTGAGTGGTTTCAATGTGTGCAATCTCTTTTAGTAGGTTTATCATGGAGGTGGAGTGTTGTTTCTTCACATGGGAGCCTATACATATTAGATGTCCACGAAGGACCGCTTTATGAGCCTCCCAAACTATCGTGGGAGGGGTTTCAGGGAGCAAATTATCCTTAAAGTAATTGGTGATGTGCGTTTTCAGAGCGGAACATGACTCCGGGTTTTTAATCAAAGATTAATTGAGTCTCCATGTAGGATGACGCCTGATCAGGGATGGTAGGGTCAGTTTTATTAGTACTGGGGCATGGTCGCTCCACGTAATATGTCCAATTTCTGAGAAATTTACGAAGGGGAGGTGCCTATGTGATATACAGAGATAATCGATACGCGAATAGCGATCGTGAGGTGATGAATAAAATGTATAGTCCTTGGTTGTAGGGTGCATAACACGCCAGACATCCGCCATTTGGGTATCTAGTAGGGCCTTCTTTACTAATTTAATCTTGGAATAGCGAACAGAGGAAGTCCCTGTGGTTGAGTCTTGTTTTGGGTCTAAGGTTATATTAAAGTCGCCTCCCAAAATTGTCAACCCCGATGCAAAGTCTTGTAGTTTGTTTAACATCATATGGAGAAAAGTGTGTTGGGAAGTATTTGGTGTATATAAGGTAGCCATAGTGATAGTATCATTCCCAATTGTTCTCTTAAGAAAAAGCACTCGGCCCTCATTATCTGACCATTGATCCCTGACAAAGAATGGAATGCGTTTTGAAATAAAGAAGGCGACACCCTTATTTTTTTTGAAACGGTGAGTGGGAGTAAAAGACTTGGGGGTAATCACGGTTGTGGAATTTGGGGACTTTATGTCGTTTAAAATGGGTTTCTTGTACCATAGCTATGTCAACACGTTGGCCATTAAGTTACCGAAATAGGCGGGATCGTTTTGTAGGGTCAATTTAGTCATCGCAGACTGGTAAGATGTCAGGGAAGTACAAGACAGGGACCATCCCATGGGCTCCGGGATAGAGGGAATTATGAAGAGAATAAGAAGAAAAGGGATAACAAGTACAACTCAGATAAACCATATGTATAACAACAACTATGCGTCCTGGGGACGTGCAGGGCAAAAGTGCCAAGTGAGAAACCCTGGACACCCCACAGCCGTGGGGAGGGTTCACTTGTAATTACCAACTTGCTTTGGGGAGCGTGGGCAAATGAGGTGCTGTCGCATGGAATTAGCGGATAGTAACTAGGCTCGGTGTCCTTCGGGCCTAGAAGTATTCCTGGGGAAAGGCAAACCTTACCGTGCATTTTAGTAAATAGCACATTGCAGCAATGCATTTTCAATATAAAGGGAGAGGGGATGGACGGATAGTGATCGTGACAGATCAGGGCGGGGGAGGGAGGAAACAGGGGGGGATCTAGTGTTAGCCTATTGTATATACTTAGGAAGTGGAGAGGTTGGGGAAAATTGCGGCAGTCCTGGGCTAGTGGATTCAAGCACATCTAGCCACGTCCTTATAACTGAAAAAGTAATAAGCACGTTTATGCACCTATATACATTAATACAATACCAATACATTGTTTCTTGTTACAGAAACGAGAGACAGCTATATATCAAGTTGTTCTAGTGAGACCGAAATATAAACATGTCATGTACATCTTGTAGTGAGGTAACCACTTGAAGTATACTTGAAGCACTTGGGCACCTGAAGCACTTGGGCACACTTAGTAACACCCAAGTTCCTAGGCCACATTAAGGGGGGGGGGGGGCGGGATAATTGTACATTTACATTGATTAAGAGGTTAGGGATGGAGAAGGGGATCAACTATAGATATCAATTGGGGGGGGGGGGGGGGGTTTGAGTGCGATACGTTGTCTCTCAGAGCAAGATTACCCAAGTCCGGGTCACATACAGCCCTAGAGCTGCATATAGCACAGTAAGAGGGGAGAGTGTAATATGTGGGAAAATCATATGTTTATATTGGTTGAGGGTCCGGTGGCGAGGTTAAGAAATCGGATATTTACATTTTGATTAAGACATATAGTCACATCTGTACATACGCATACATTAAGATAAGGTCTTGGAAGTATATAGGTCACATTGAGAGAGGGAGGTAGAATCAGATAGTTACCTTGGTTAGGGCAAGTATACGCATCTACACGTATGTATAGATTAATGTAAGATCAATATGACACTCCTTGTCACAGAGATTAAGTATAGTTATATAAACATGACACATATATCTTGTTATGAAGTTCGCGGTGCATTAATATTAAGAGCGTATAGGCCCCTGCAATAACACCCACTTTCTTGAAAATATATAGGGCACCTTAAGGGGGGGGGGGGGGGGGTAGGATGTGTGGAATGGTTGAATATTTAGATTGATTAAGGGAAAGGGAAGGAGGAGGTAATCAGCTATATATCTATCGGTAGTGGGGGGGAGGGGTAAATTGCGATATGTGATCCTTTGAAATATATTGACTTAAATCAGGGTCATACCTACCCCCAGAATTATATATATTGTAACGGAGGGGGAGAGGGTAAGTGTGACAAAATCATATGTTTCCATTGGTGAAGGATTTGGGAATGAAATTTTTTTTTTTTTTTACCTATTACCTATGGATGTCTCAGGTGGGGAGGGAAAAAAATCAGGGAAGGGGTAGGGATGTCACGATGTACAATAAACTGTGGTAGGGGTTTAGCTACCTAAAATAGAATAAATCAGGACCAGATCGGGAACCTTACATTTTGCAATGGAATCCACATATGAGAATGGATGGAACCAGATATCGGACTCAGTAGGCAGAAAAAGGTATACAATAAATCCAGTGTTATCGTAGTCCAATTGCTAAGATCCAGAGGGAGTGTCCACGGGTTCCAATTAACAGATAACTACACAAAGAACGTTAAACCATGGATAGTCCGTGGAGGTCCTGAAAAAAGGATCCCATAGGTAACCTTGGTCAAAGCCAGAATCTAGGTCCCAGCGGGTTCAGACGGGGCCTGCGAAATTTCCGAAGAAGGGCCTGGAGCTGCGTGGGAGCCTAGGCCTCCTCTTTCTCTGTGGGCGCGCAATCCAGGGTTGGTTGATAAGCCGGGGGACGACCATCCATTTTGGTCATTTGAAGTCCACTCAGGTAAGTCCGGGGCTTGCAGGCCTAAAGCTTCACAAAATGGAATCAATTCAGCAGGGGATCGTAAGGACAGTCTGTTTAACCCCGATTAATAGTGATGTTCAAAGGGAAGCCCCAAGAGAAGGGGATATCTTGAGCCTTTAGTAGATCCGCCATCAGTTTCAGCAATCTTCGGGCCTGTAATGTCGACCAGGCCACATCAGGTAGAATAATAATCTTGGCTTCTTTATAGGTGATGGTCCTACGTTTTCTGGCTGCCCGTAAAATTTCCTCCTTAAGTCGATAGGAATGCACACAACAAATAATGTCTCGCGGATAGGAAATATCAAGAATCTTAGACCGCAGAGCCCTGTGGACTCGATCCAAGCAGATATCCTGTGTATTTCTGTCTCCCAGGATGGATCGGAAGAGGTCAGGTATGATTGACTGCAGGTCTTCAGGACCCTCTGATTCCGGGAGGCCACGAACTCTAAGATTGCATCTGCGGCCTCTGTTGTCCAGATCAACTAGATTTTGGTCCAGTTGTGCAGTGATGCGACGTTGTTCCTTAAGTTGTGACTCCAGATCGGATAATGCCGTGTGTAGTGATGTTTGGTCGGCTTCCACTTTTTCTATGCGGTGCCCCTGGTCCGCCAGCTTCGTCTGGATAATTCGTATTTCCTCTTTTATAGTGGTGCGGATCAGATCCACCGCTGCAGACAGATCAGTCTTGACCTGTGTCACCAGCTCCGTAAAATCTGCCTTAGTTGGGCCCTCTGGTGCCAAGGGTTGGAAGGGAGGTGGTGAGTATGTTTCTTCATCGGAGTCTTCACTTGCAGTTTCCCGCCCCAACAACGCCATCTTGGCTGTATCGTTTGATGGGAATCAGAAAGGTCCGTAAGTTAGGGATTGTTGATTTCTTCCCCGATTTTCCAGAGTCTGGGAGTTGGGGGTGTTTTTTAGAAGGTTTCCCCATCTAAAAATCCCGGTGAGACACAGTATAGGAGCCGCAACGTGCGTTTTCGTGGCCCTGTTGGCGGGAGCTCAGCTCAGACGCGTCTTAGCACATCAGCGTCAGGACACTCCCCCTCGATGAAGGGACTTCTATGATTAAGACATCCTCCGGTTGCCTCCACTAGCCACCAGGAGATTTGGGCAGCTGGCGATGTCTACACGATATTGCAGACATCCTCCATGCTGCCCGACACTTCCATCTATTATGACGGACCGGCTGTCCATCATAACGGACAGAAGTGTCAGGCAGCATGGAGGATGTCTGCACATATCGTGCAGACATCCCCCGGCTGCCCCCACTAGCCACCAGGGAGATATGGGCAGCCGTGGGTTGTCTGCACGCCACCAGGGAGGCTACGTTGGGGGGAGGGAGGGGGGAGACAGACAACATTGGGGGGAGGGTGGGGGGGGAGACAGACAACATTGGGGGGAGGGTGGTGGAGAGAGACAGACACTGTTGGGGGGAGCATTGGGTAAGTCTGGGGGGTAGGGGCAGCATTGGCACATAAAAGGTAAGAAATGCAAGAGGTAAGAAAATAAAAAGAAGAAATGCATTTTTTTATATCATAAGTTTTTATTAAATATGAAAAAGCAATTTACATGTTAATATATACAAGTTAAACTTTTTTCTTATAGGGTAGTCTTATATTCAGGCTTTTAGTTTTTTCCCTAAAGGAATATCCATAGTTTGTGGGGTCATCTTATAATCAGGGTCATCTTATATTCGAGCAAATACGGTATTAAGGCAAATATATTTGTTAGTGGAGTGTTTTCCAAAAGATAAACGTGAATTTCAGATTAAGAGGTATTTTTTGAAGCATTGCATCAAGGTTTTTGCTTTATTTGAAACACAGCCTATAACTGTTTCAGTGGAATTATGAGACATTCAGTTACTCATGCATTGAAGCTAATTAACAACAACTCATCCCACCCTGAAACTACCAGCTAGTGTTATCCCATATATCCAGAATCACAGAATGGCTGATCGGTGCACCTTTGATATACTTTATATTGTCTGTGCTGCGAACTGGGGCGGAGAACCTACTATCATATGCAGAAGTCACATTAAAGAGTGCTAGGCCTAGTTCAGGCCTAAATTTGATATTTGATTTTTAGATTACATTAGAGTTGGGGGAAAAAATGAATGTTGATTTTGGAGATTTTTTTCCAAATCTAAATTTGAAAAATGAAATCTAAGACACTTTAACATTTTTTTTCTTCTCACCATGAAACTATCTTGTTAGCTCATCTGGAAATTAAAGCTGTCCCCACTCTGAGTAGCACAAAATCTATGAAATATCTGTTATGACAGTTGTTATGGAAATTTTAACTACATAATGCTCTTAGTATTGAGAGTGTGATTGAGCAGATAATTTACTGTGAGCTGTAATCCTTTTCATATGTGGATGATATGATCATAACATCCAATTATTTCTCAAGCACATGTGTTTTGAAACAAAAAGGGTTAAGGAGGTTTAAACATATGATGTAAAATGGGTGTCAACATGTAATTTTTCTAATTAGTACAGGATTACTAGTGACCACGTTATAGATGATCATAGTTGATGCAGTTGTGCAATATACTTTTCTGAACTCCACTTTTGATTTTATTACCATAATTACACATATAGTGTTCATACTATGTAAATCAATAAGATCCACCTTTAAAGGAACTGTATCACCTAAACATTGTTTTTACTGTGCATGTAGAGAATAAAGAATATTGAAAATGATCTTTACATTGTGTTAGCAAAACTACACATAACTACACTACAGAAAAATGTGTTTTTAGTGTGTCTGTTGAGTCTCCTGCTTATGACATCACCCAGGGCTGGCCTTAAGTTTTCCAGTGCCCCCCCCCCCCTGTCGAACCCCCCTTTTCCCTCATGTCTGTCTCCTCTCCCTTCCCATGTTTGTCCCTTTCCTCTTCATTGCCATGTCTGTCTCTCTCCAACTCTCCCATATCTGTTCTCTCTCTCCCACTCCTCCTCCATATATGTTCTCTCTCTCCCCCTCCTCCCCCGTATCTGTTCTCTCTCCCTTTCCTCCCCCATATCTGATCTCTCTCCCCTCCTCCCCATATCTGATTTCTCTCCCCCTCCTCTCACATATCTGTTCTCTCTCCCTCTCCTTCCCATATCTGGTCTCTCTCCCCCTACACCTCCATATCTGATTTCTCTCCCCCCACCACCATATCTGTTCTCTCTCTCTCCCCCTCCTTCCCATATTTTCTACTCCCCTCCTCTGTTCTCTTCCCCTCTCCTCCATTCTCTCATCCCCCTCCTCTATTCTCTTCCCCTCTCCTCTGTTCTCCCCTCCCCTCCTCCTTTCTTCTCCCCCTCCCCCTTCCTCTGTTCTCTCCTCCCTCTCTTCTATTCTCTTCCCTTGTCCTCTGTTCTCTCCTCCCTATCCACCTCACACCCAGTGAGCTCTGCCCCCTCCCCGGATCCTTCAGTTTAGCTGAGCAGATCGGAGATGTTGTGATATCCCAATCCAGTGCCTCTACTAGCAAACTTTTTTTTCTTTTAAAGTGGGTCACACAGGTCGCACACCCCTAAGGCCAGCCCTGACATCACCTGTGGCTTGAATACAAATTACACATTTCCCATTGAAAAACAGTTCATTTGCATATTAGGCCATAGGTGATGTCATAAGTAGGAGACTCCACAGACACATTTAAAACACATTTTCCTCCTAATTTATGGATTTGATTGCTATTCCGCTAACACGATGTTTAGATAATTTTAAATCCATTTTTATTCTCTACATTCACATTATAAGCCGTGTTTAGGCAATGCAGCCCCTTTAAACGGATAAGCACTCATGTAGATCAGATCTAATCAGCTCTGGGTGATAAGCAGGCACACAGGTGGGTCTAGTGATGCCGTTGTTCTGGGCAAATTCTACACTTGATTTAAACCTATCTTGGAAGGCTTTCTGTGCAATACATGTAAATAAGTAAGGGATGCAGGAGCTTTAATAAACTGAAAGCATTTTTGTAGATGTGAATCAATTCATATGTGATGCTACACTGAAGAAATATTAGGATGATATAAAAAGGTGAGAAAATAATGATATATAGATGTTAGGCAACTTTAAAGGAGGAATCTCAATTGTACCCAATGTGACACACATCAATACACTAGGATGCCTTTGAAAAACTGGTCACTTCAGATTTTAGTAAGATAAAAGTGTAAGATCAAAACATCATATAAAAGTAAGAAATAACAACAGACTTTCACAGGTGTAAAAAGCTGGACAATAAACCAGATAAAACATATAAGAGAGAGACTAGCTGTGATGTCAATATAATACTCTCAAGAAAAAGCTTGATTTTAGATTGAAGTCTCTAAATAAATGAAAATGACACCAAGAAGTATAATAAAAATTAAATGTTGACTCAGCACTGTTTTAAAAAAAAATCCCCATGTTTTTAGATGTAGGTAAGACATCAGGATAGCTTGTAATAAATTAAAAAAAAATTTTTTAAATGTAATATACTCTATATTCCAGGTGTTTTACTTCCAAAAAGTCCTAAAAATCAGAAAAAACAGGTAGGAAGACAACGGTATCATGCTTCAATTCATTTGTTCTTTTAAGGTTTCAGAATATTTAGATTTATATCCGCAACCTTACATTTACAAACGGCTATTGTGTCTGCATACCTATATTTGACTCATGAAATAATCCCTAAATCCACTCCAAAGATGGCCTAGTTAACACTATATCCAATATATAACATGCCTTCAGATATACTACATTCTGCCTTTAGATGTACTATATTTCGTTTTTATGCTCAGTATATTAATGAAACTTGAGATGCCACAGCCTTGACCATTATTCTAATTTTCCTAAATTCTTTGCCATATGAGTTATAAACATCTAACCTGTTTCACATATCTGTGCCGTCAAAAAGGCATTCCTTACCTATCAGGCTTTCTGTGATATTACTAATAAAATATTAATGAGAATGGGACCAACTACATTTATCCCACTAGCACCAAGTTACCAGACATTTCTTAGAATATAAGCTATTAACTACATTACCACTTAACTACTGCCTAATCCATTCAATCATTATTGAGTTCAAACAAATAATGGTAGGGTTTGATTGACATTTCATTACAGTAAGACTATTATAGAAATAATAACATATTATATTTTAGCTCTGATACAAATATTAATCACTATTACTCCTGAATAACAGGAGTATTTTTTTTTTTTTTAATCAGTTTTTAAGAATTAAAAGAGATTGCATGGAAGAAAACTCTTATTTTCACAGTCAGACTTATCAGTAAAGGTTTCTAGACAAAAGAAAGAAGTATTAAAGAAATGGATAAAATTGACCCGACTTAGGTTGCTCTGACATTCATTGATTTTTACTTTGCTGATCCAAAAAGGCCTTGAATTTGGGCTACTCATAAAGCACCGTAGTGACTCTGAATTGGCAGGAAGTTCTCCAAAAATAAAATAAATAAATAGAAATAATAATAATTATAAAATATAATTTTGAATAATTAATAGCAGACTGTTGCTGGTCTCACAAATATAACAATTATAATCAGGGGGGTTAGGGTAAATAGCCCTGCCCCCCTATTAAAAATGCGTCTGGGAGCTGGGCAACTGCTCCCAGCCCCTATGTAATATACATTGAGGTTCCAGCGCTACTTGCCCTGCCCCTCCATTGATGAACGGGGCTGGAATTTTTTAAACCCTCGGTCCAGAGGTTGCCCAAATATCTCTCACCCGCCCCAATAAATAATAATAATAATTTGGGCAGCCTCCAGGCCCAGGGGTAATTATTTACTGGGGGGAGTCCAGAGGCATTTGGGCAGCCTCCAGATCCCGGTGGGTTCTTAATTTTATTATATAGGGGGTTAGGGCATGTGGGATGTATGTAATATCCCCTTTTAATTCTGATAACCCTGTTCACATTTCATCACTAGAACAGAGACAACAGAGCATGTAAGCATGATATATACACAGATCAGCCATAACATTATGGCCACAGACAGGTTGCAAGCCGGAGGAGGCAGTGTGATGCTTTGGGCAATGTACTGTTGGGAAACCTTGGGTCCTACCATTCACAAAGGTGCTACCCTGCCACAAACCAAAAATGGTTCAGGAATGGTTTTAGGAACATAACAGCGATTTTAAGGCATTTACTTGGCCTCCAAATTCCCCAGATCTCAATCCAAATGGGCATCTGTGGGAAGTGCTGGACAAACAAGTCTAAACCAGGGAAGCCCCACATTGCAACTTACAAGGATCTGTTGCCAACGTCTTGGTGCCAGATACCACAGCATACCTTCATGCCTCAATGGGTCAGGACTGTTTTGATGTCAAAATGGGACCTACACAATATTAGGCAGGGAGTCATAATGTTTTGGCTGATCAATGTATATATTTGTATTATTTTACTTATATTTAACTTATGATATCCAATGGCAGTTAGAGTCCTAACGTTTGGCCAGAGGTTTCAACTAGCCAGGGTTTAAAATATTTTTTAGGGCATGTTGCGAAAGTTTAAAATTAATATTGAAACTACAATGTTCTATATCTCATGCTGAGGCAGAGCTGATCTGGGTGTAGATGAGTTAAGATCTTTCACTTCTAGCAATGAGTGACTGTCGGCGGCTGAATCAGCCTGCATGATTTGTATTGAAACATGGAAGCTTATCCGATGATAAAAGAGTGTGTCTTAAAAAGTATATGCCTTTTTTTATTCATACTATGGCCACTGTATTTCTAACTTGTGCTTCTAGCACGGAAGAGCAAATACAAAAAATGTTCTTTAAGTATATACTAGCTAAGACATTTAAAAAAAAAAAAGATCTACAGTCAAAGTAACTGATTTCTATGCAGAGAACAAGAGTTAACATAGGTCAGTTCTTCAACTTGCTTTACATTTGGTTACAAAATCGAAGATGTGTATACAATAATTGTGGTTAACATTGTCATTTGTATTTTTAAATTGAAAATGTTCTTTTATGCAATCTAATAACAATATATTTATTTTTTAGTAAAATGATGTATTCTGATGTTACAAATGTTATTAAAATGTTAACAAACTAAACCTACCAGCAACATAATAAAAGAGCCCACAAGTATGTATTCTATAGTCTGATGTATTCACTGCATTTTGGACCAAATTTTGTTTCCTGACATGGTAGTTCTAAAAAATGGAAAAAAGTCAATTTTACCCTAGTAATGTGTAAGCAGGGGTGCTGCTAAGTCTCCAAATGATCTGGGGCTAGAGCCCAGATGAGCTTGTTCACACACACACACACACACACACACACACACACACACTCTCTCTCTCTCTCCCACACATACACACTCCATCTCAATATCACACAGTCTCTCTCACACATACACACACACACTCCATCTCTCTCTCTCACACACACACACACACACTCCATCTCTCTCTCTCTCTCACACACACTGTCTCTCTCCAACACACACTCCGTCTCTCTCTCACACACTCTGTCTCTCTCTCACACTCTGTCTCTCTCACACACACTGTCTCTCACACACACCCTCTCTCTCACACACCGTCTCTCTCTCTCGCACACACCGTCTCTCTCTCCCACACACACCGTCTCTCTCTCTCACACACACCGTCTCTCTCTCTCACACACGCTCTCTGTCTTCCACACACAGTCTCTCTCTCTCACACACACTCTGTCTCTCTCTCTCTCACACACACACTCTGTCTCTCTCTCACACCCACTCTGTCTCTCTCTCACACACACTGTCTCTCTCCAACACACACTCCGTCTCTCTCTCACACACACTCTGTCTCTCTCACACACACTGTCTCTCACACACACCCTCTCTCTCACACACCGTCTCTCTCTCTCACACACACCGTCTCTCTCTCCCACACACACCGTCTCTCTCTCCCACACACAGTCTCTCTCTCTCTCTCTCTCTCACACACTCTGTCTCTCAAGCTGTGTCAGGGTGCCAGTGTGACTCCCTGACACACACACCTAGATACATTGACACACACACATACACTTACGCAAACACCCTTACACAGACCCACAAACATCCTGACACCCACACATTTACACACATTGAGACACCCACACAGTCACATGTACACGCAGACACTTACACACATTGAGACACTCACACACAGTCACACTTACACGCAGACACTTACACACATTTTTTCTAACCAAAAAAACCCAAACCTTGTACTGTTGGCCAAACTCCTTGCTAAGTTACCTTTATTTGCAGGCAGGAGGACTGCAGAACACCGCCATCCAGTATCTTCTGCCGGATGTCACCTGACAAAACTCACAGTACAATGGGGACGGAGCTTGTACCCGTCACACTGTGCTCAGTATGGCTGGTTTTATATTTATATAACAAATAGTATATAAACCCAGCTATATACATATATATCATTTAAATATTATACAAACCAGCCATATGATTAAATATCTCAGGTTTATATACTATTTATATAATATAAATACATATGTCTGGGAGGAGCTGTACACTTGCACACACACACAGAGACAACCTTACACACAGTCCGACTTATACACACAAATGCTTACACACAGAGAGATGTCTTGTTATTTTTTTCTTTGTCCCCCACCTTACCTTTCATTTGCGGGAAGGGGGATTGTTCCATCTTCCGGTTATCTTCTGAGCGCCGGATGTCTGCTATAGGAGGTTCAGTTGGAAGCTCCGCCCCCTTGCGTGAGATGCGGCTATTGGCGGAAAAGTCACGCGGGCCGCACCTCTGCCACATGTTGGACAGATTTGTACTATGCGATCAGTGCTGATCCCATAATACAGGTTTTAACGGCATTCAGGGCTTTCACAGGGAGACCCCGGCCTTAGCCCCATTACCCCCCTCCCCCTCAGCGACGCCACTGTGTATAAGGATATATAATGCATGACTGCTGACCTATTACAGAAGTGTGTATCACATAATATACGTTTGGAATTGCAATCTTTTCAAAAATATATATTTAGTTGTAAGTGTGTCCAAGCACCGAATAAATGAGATGACTTATCTGCTTACCATTGAACATGGCAGAAGAATAGAAATGCATCCCCTCCTCTTATGATTGTTTTTCTCAGAAACTGAACTGCGCAATTTTTTTGTTAGAGACCTTAGCAGCACTTGTGGGGTTACACATAACAATTATACACATTTCAATCTGGGATAGTCATGTCCTTGGAGTAGCTGAAGTGGCAAGATGAGGCTCTTGAAGACTTTTTTTTTTTTTACATAAGGCTCTTGAAGACTTTCTGCAAGTGTTGTAGGCTAGCTGGCAGCTTGTTTAATATTGATTAATGTTTCCAGGGACACTTTGCAGCTCAGCTTTCAATTACTTACTTTAAGATTGACAACACCTACTGTCCAAAGCTCCGCCACTCCACATAATAAGCATAATGTGACTCCACCTACTAGTTACAGTGTAGATTATATCAACAAGTTCCCACCAACATTACCATGCATCCTTGGTATACAACAGATACATTCACAGCACAACATCTAAATCGGGCATATGGATATTATCAACTTTATGTGAAATATAATACGACCTGGTGCAGATGTGCTTCAGTCAGAAAGCTGTGTGTACACCATAAAACATACATTAGTATGAACCTACCACTTCTGCTGGAAGGCCATTCCATGTATCCACTAACTTCTCAGTAAAGTAATACTTTCATTAGTCCCTGACCTTGTCTTATATCTAGGATAGCCTTATACCTATTCCACTTATGCTTAAACTCCTTCACTGTATTAACCTCTACCACTTCTACTGGAAGACTATTCCATGCATCCACTACCCTCTCAGTAAAGTAATACTTTCATTAGTCTCTGGCCTTATCTTATATCTAGGATAGCCTTATACCTATCCCACGCATGCTTAAACTGCTTCACTGTATTAACCTCTACCACTTCTACTGGAAGGCTATTCCCTGCATCCACTACCCTCTCAGTAAAGTAATACTTTCATTAGTCTCTGGCCTTATCTTATATCTAGGATAGCCTTATACCTATCCCATGCATGCTTACACTCCTTCACTGTATTAACCTCTGCCACTTCTACTGGAAGACTATTCCATGCATCCACTACCCTCTCAGTAAAGTAATACTTTCATTAGTCTCTGGCCTTATCTTATATCTAGGATAGCCTTATACCTATCCCACGCATGCTTAAACTGCTTCACTGTATTAACCTCTACCACTTCTACTGGAAGGCTATTCCCTGCATCCACTAACCTCTCAGTAAAGTAATACTTTCATTAGTCCCTGGCCTTATCTTATATCTAGGATAGCCTTATTCTTATCCCATGCATGCTAAAAGTCCTTCACTGTGTTTACCTCTACCACTTCTGCTGGAAGGTTATTCCATGCACCTACTACCCTCTCAGTAAAGTAATACTAAGTTTCTGACCTCCACTGTATTAACCGCTACCATTTCTGCTGGAAGGCTATTCCATACATCCACTACCCTCTCAGAAAGTAATACTTCCACTAATCCTTGGCCTCATCTTATATCTGGAATAGCCTTATGCTCATACTCCTTCACTGTATTAACCTCTACCACTTCTACGGGAAGACTTTTCCATGCATCCACTACCCTCTCAGTAAAGTACTACTTTCATTAGTCTCTGGCCTTATTTTATATCAAGGATAGCCTTATGCCTATCCCATGCATGCTTAAACTGCTTCACTGTGTTAACCTCTACCACTTCTACTGGAAGACTATTCCATGCATCCACTACCCTCTCAGTAAAGTAATACTTTATTTAGTGCCTGTCCTTATCTTATATCTACGATCGCCTTATTCTTATCCCATGCATGCTTAAACTGCTTCACTGTATTAACCTCTACCACTTCTACTGGAAGACTATTCCATGCACCCACCACCCTCTCAGCAAACAAATATTAAGTTTCCGACCACAAAAAAAACCTGTAAAATATTAAATATTTCCAACCTTTTCAAAAGCTTGAGGTGCACCCCAAATATATGTATATAACTAGTTACATTTACAGGTGATACTCGAAAAATTAGAATATCGCGCAAAAGTTCATTTATTTCAGTAATGCAACGTAAAAGGGGAAACTTATATATGAGACAGACGCATTACATGCAAAGCAAGATAGTTCAAGCCGTGATTTGTCATAAGTGCGATGATTATGGCTTACAGTTCATGAAAACCCCATATTTTATAAAAAAAAATCTAGGAGCCAGTGGTGTATCTTGATTTTGTGCTGCCCTAGGCAGACAAAATCCGGGCACCCCCCTACCCAAGCTGCACACCCACGTTACACACCTAAGACATGCCCCATCATTCAGACATCAAGCTCATACTCCCATCACACACACACTCCCATCACACTCAGTCACACACTCCTACTCCCATCACACTCAGTCACACACTCCGACTCCCATCACACACACTCTGACTCCCATCACACTCAGTCACACACACTGTCTCCCATCACACACACTCTGACTCCCATCACACTCAGTCACACACACTGTCTCCCATCACACACACTCTGACTCCCATCACACTCAGTTACACACACTGTCTCCCATCACACACACTCTGACTCCCATCACACTCAGTCACACACACTGTCTCCCATCACACACACTCTGACTCCCATCACACTCAGTCCCACACACTGTCTACCATCACACACACTCTGACTCCCATCACACTCAGTCACACACACACACACACTCTCTCTCCCATCAGCACTTACCTTTCCCTGGCAGGCAGGCAGCATGGTCCCTCCATGCTGCCTGTTCGGCTTCCCGGCGATTGTGCCGACAGGTCACGTGACCGAGCGCGCGTATGACATCAGCGCCCCCGTCACGTGACTGTCGGCACTTCCGTGTCGGCACACTGCACGGGGAGCCGAACAGGCAGCACGGAGGTTTCTCTGTGCTGCCTGTTCGGCTCCCCGTGCAGCCTGGCAGGCAGAGCGATGGTGAGGGGGGATCTTCCGATCCCCTGTCACCTCCGTCTCTGCCTGCAAGCGCGGTCTTTTTTTTTTTTTTTTAAAGGGCCATTTTTATTTATTTATTTATTTTTTACTTTTTTTCAGTGCTGGGGGGCGCTGCCGCCCCCCAAAATTTGCCGCCCTAGGCATCCGCCTAGGATGCCTCGCGGTAAATACAGCACTGCTAGGAGCCAGACAACAGCACATACACACAATCGCTTGCAGTCATATACAGGCACACATACGTCACATCCAATCAGTCACATAGACACATACATACAGTCTGTCACATAGACACACACTCATCCAAACAGTCTGTCAGACACACACTCATACATACATACATAGTGTGTCAGACACACACTCATAGATACAGTCTGTAACATAGACACATACACTCATAGTCAGTCACATAGACACACATACAGTCACACACACTCATACAGTCTGTCTGACACACACACACACACACACACACACACACACACACACACTCATACATACATACATCCATAGTCTGTCACATATACTCATACATACATAGTCTGTCACATACACTCATACAGTGTGTCACACACACACACAGTCTGTCACATACACTCATACATACACACATACAAGTGAGCAGTTTTGTTTTTTAATCTTAAAAAAAAAAATGTAGATCAATATGTCCCCCCTCCCTGCAGGGAAAGGGGGCATTTCCGTTCCAGGTTTGTCTGTGCCTCTTACAAAAACACAGACCATCATTACTTATTAATTACATTATTTTGCCCATTCATTTGTCAGTTTTATTTTGCCAACATTCATTTGTCAGTGTTTTTTTGCCCACATTCATTTGTCAGTTTTATTTTGCCCACATTCATTTGTCAGTGTTATTTTTCCCACATTCATTTGTCAGTGTTATTTTTCCCACATTCATTTACCAGTGTTTTATTTTGCCCACATTCATTTGTCAGTTTTATTTTGCCCACATTCATTTGCCAGTGTTTTTTCGCCCACATTCAATTGTCAGTTTTATTTTGGCCACATTCATTGGTCAGTGTTTTTTTGTCATTTATTATGTCACCCTCCACCCCGGCTTCCCCAGTACTCACCTCCGTGTCCCTGTCGCAAAGCTCACACATCTGCGCGTACGGTCACGTGATGTCGCGCGGTGACGTCACGTGACCCGGTGACCCTTTGCGATCGCTAGACAGCCCATTTTACCGGGACTGTCCCATGATCGCAATATACGCGGGACATTTGCGTAGTTACCGGGACTGTCCCGGCGGATCTGGGACAGTTGGCAACTATGATGTTATAATGAACACTAAAAACTAGGTTCATAGGAATATATTCTGCATATTTTTCATGTTCAAATATGCATATTCTTATATTATATTATATTGAGATTGCAAACAAAGGGATGCTCCACTTCTTGCCTTTACTTTATAAAGCACTTCCCCTATTCAAAATAATGTGTGCGAATGCAAGAGACACTGTGCATGCAATGTTGCAAATGTAACATGTGAAATAGCACAGGCAACCATATGGCAACCAATAGCAAATGACGGTTGCATTGCCAAGTACTGACCTAAACACCAACTAACCACCGCATTTAGGCTGCACAGTTGTTAATCATTCTGTGTATACAAAGAATGCATTGTCCTCCTGCGACACAAAGGATCCTGTTATCAGAGGATGAATACATGAGACTTGGGCAGGGCCGGACTGGCCCACCGGGATACCGGGAAAAATCCCGGTGGGCCGCCTGCTCCGGGGTCGCCTTGGCCACTTAAAGCCAATCGGCGGCAGCCACCACTATAAAAAGTTCGGCTGCTGCATCATCCGGCGGCAGCAGTTGAATTTCTTAAAGTGGCGACGGCCGCCGAACTGCTTAAAGTGGAGGAAGGACACGGAGGACTAAGAAGTTCGGAGGCTACCGCCTCTTTAAGAAATTCGCCTACTGCCACCGGATGTTGCGGCAGCAGTTCCTGCGCGGTGCGGTGAGGAGGAAGAGACAGCAGGGTGAGTGAGAGCACGGGGAAGGGGGAAAGGGGAAGAGACACTACGGGGGAAGAGTGACACTACAGGGTGAAGGGGGGAGAGACACTACGGGGGAAGAGTGACACTACAGGGTGAAGAGGGAGAGACACTACAGGGGGAATGGGGGAAGAGTGACACTACAAGGGGAAGGGAGGGAGTGTGACTCTACAGGGGAAAGGGTGGGAAGTGTGACACTACAAAGGGAAGGGGGGAAGTGTGACACTATAAGGGGAAGGGGGGAAGTGTGACTCTACAGGGGGAAGGGTGGGAAGTGTGACTCTACAGGGGGAAGGGTGGGAAGAGTGACACTACTGGGGTAAGGGGGAAAGAGTGACACTACAGGGGGAAGGGGGGGAGAGTGACACTACAGGGGGAAGTTGGTATGAGTGACACTACAGGGGGGAGTGGGGAAGAGTGACACTACTGTGGGAAGGGGGGAAGAGTGACACTACAGGGAGAAGGGGGAAAGAGTGACACTACTGTGGGAAGGGGGGTAAGAGTGACACTACAGGGGGAAGGGGGGGGGAAGAGTGACACTACGGGGGGAAGGGGGGAAGAGTGACACTACTGGGGGAAGGGAGAAAGAGTGAGACTGCAGGGGGAAGGGGGGAAGTGTGACTCTACAGGGGGAAGGGTGGGAAGAGTGACACTACAGGGGGAAAGGGCAGAGAGAAACACTACAGGGAAAGGGGAGAGCGTGAGAGAGAGACATTACAGGGGAATGGTGAGAGAGAGAGACACTACAGGGGAAGGGTGAGAGAGAGACGCTACAGAAAGGAGAGAGAGACGCTACAGAAAGGAGAGAGAGACGCTACAGAAAGGAGAGAGAGACGCTACAGAAAGGAGAGAGACGCTACAGAACAGAGAGAGAGGGACATGCTACAGAACAGAGAGAGAGAGAGAGAGACGCTACAGAACTGAGAGAGAGAGAGACGCTACAGAACTGAGAGTGAGAGAGACGCTACAGAACTGAGAGAGATATGCTACAGAACTGAGAATGAGAGAGACGCTACAGAACTGAGAGTGAGAGAGACGCTACATAAATGAGAGAGAGAGATGATACAGAAATATGTACACAAGGATATGTCTCACACACTGCTCCGATATATACCTCTGTACGAGGCAATTCATATAACTCTGTGTACATACTGGAGATATATATTGCCCTAGGCAGGCTTATATATCAGTCTTATCTATAAATAATACACTGTTCAGATGTGTTTGTAAAATGCATGTTTTCCCCTTTTATGAACAAAAAAATTATATTATGCTTTGGGGCTGGGATACAATTTTTTTCCAGGGCTAGTTTTTGTTCCCAGTCCGGCCCTGGACTTGGGTCACGAATCTGTAATGTCTCACCTACAGCAGGACAGTTGGGAGGATGCATTAAATAAGCATTTGCAATTTGTATCCTCCTATGTGTTACATAACTCTCTAGATCTTGAAGTGCTTTTCAAAAGCACAGCAAGGTTGACTTATACCGAGTCATTAGCTGCTACTCCCTTCCACTTTATACTTTATCATACTTTAGGTCTTGATGGCACAATGCCACGAGATCTAGTGAGAGAGACAGCATCAAAACATTTTACCAGGATAGGAAACAGTCTGATAATACTTGGAAGATGTACAACCAAATACATATAATCAAAATGAATCACGTCTGCCCAATTGGGTTAGGTAGAATTTTTTGTATCTAGTTCTGGTATTATCGGGTCATTCAAAAATAACACTCTCTTTTCAGAGTCATATGTAAAGGTGGATGGCCCATTATTCCAATATGAACAATTTGCTATTGGTAAAGACCCACGACAAGGGTGCCCACTGGCACCCTTGCTCTGTATACTTTCAATTGAACCCCTATTCATTTTTATTAGATATAATCCAGATATTCACGCTATTCAATTCCCACAGTCTTGAAGACCATAGACTATATATATCATATGTGGTTGGATGTAAATTATTCCCAATGAAAAATAAACATAATACTCTATTGATGTCAGTGATTCTATTTATTAAGGAGATTTCCTCTCCAATGTTATTGTTTCATATTAATTTAAACATTGATAACACTAATCAAATGAAATTGGTTTTATATATTTTAGTTTATTAATGGCTACTAAAATATGTCTAGCCAGAAATTGGAGACAATGAGAAGCTCTTCAGTGGCCATTAGTGCTAAACTAAATAGAATACCAACATATTATAAAGTTAACAAACAAAAATGTAAAAATTGTGCGCTATAACCAAACACTCAATACAAAAGTTACCCTTAAATCTGGGGCAATTCTCAATTCTCTCTGTGTTATTAAGAAGGGAAACATAAGAACGAATAAAACAAATAATAATATATAGTGTAGTATTTTTAAAACAATTAAGCGTATTCAGGTGAATAAAGTAGAAAACTCACATCTCCCTGAGCAGAATTCTGCTCAGTGTAAAATGCACCACAGGAGCCCCACGTAGGGTCAGCGATTCACCAGAATATCCAGGAGACTTCCAACAATATAAGAGAGTACAAGGAGAGACTCTTAGAATGGGCACATTTAATGTTAAAAAAGTATATCAAATCTTACATTAAAATCAGCAAAGTCCAATGGGAAAATGCAGGCTTTTCAACCTGTCAGAGCAGTAGCTAGAACTTTCTATGCTGCAGTCAAGAACAGAAAATTAAAGCCCTCTCAACCCCAAATGAGAAAAAACCCTTTTTGGATTGTAAGTGGGCTCTTGCTTTACTGATCATTGGTTTGCTATAGGTCTTTTCCTCTTTCCGGCAGTGACCAGGTCCTGTCCAAACAGCTGCAAGTTCGCGCATACTGGATTGGGGTGCAGCAATGTGTCTTCATATCCCATACTCTGCTCTGATTAGACCTGCAGCATTCCTGAAGAGGCAGAGATCAGCAGCTCTGTTACATCAGAGGGCATCAGTCTAATTATGTAGCCATCATCACTGTACCTCTTTCATTTGTGTGTGCCTGAGGCTAGTGCCTTAGTCACCTCACCCTCGTTACTGCTCTGCAACATGGAGAACATTTTCTTTCTTGCTCATGATAATCAAATTAACTATTTTCCTTGAGATCTCACCACATTCAAAATCTAAATTTTGCACTTCTAGTCTAGTATGTCCCACTTCAACAAATGCCTCTCCTCTGTCTCTTTTTACATATGTCAGTGCTACCTGATACTCAATAGTTCAGTAAAATGTATTAATGCTTGATACAGCTCTAGCGTAAAGGAATGCAACCTTGAAAATGTTTTATTTTCCTGTTTAGCTTTATTATTTGTAAAATAGTTTCTTCAGCAATACAGGTTTCATAATATTGGAAAGGTCATGTGCTTGTATTTATCTATTTGTATCTCCTCCAGTCTTGCTAAAAAAAAACAAACAGCAACGCTTAAGAGAAGAATATTTAAAACATGTGTCAATTAGTCAGGCTGGCTGGCTGAGAGGCAGGCTGGTTTACTCATTAATTTAGTGTTTCATTAAAGAGAGCTTGTTGATAAGTCTATTATTTATAGAGAATAGTCAGATATGATTTTAATGGTGGTTCATAGAAACATAGAATGTGTCGGCAGATAAGAACCATTCGGTCCATCTAGTCTGCCCAATTCCATCTAGTCTGCTCAATATATGACTCTTGTTATTTGTAATGAAAATACGTTTCAATTTTTTGAATAGTTTAGAGCAGGGATCCTCAAACTTTTTAAACAGGGGGCCAGTTCACTGTCCCTCAGACCGTTGGAGGGCCGGACTATAGTAAAAACAAAAACTATGAACAAATTCCTATGCACACTGCATATATCTTATTTTGAAGTGAAGAAACAAAACGGGAACAAATACAATATTTAAAATGAAGTAAAGTTAAATCAACAAACTTACCAGTATTTCAATGGGAATAGTGTGCCAGTCAGATGCCCAGGGATATTATGCCAGTCAGAGTCCAGTAATATTATGCCATTCAGAGCCCAGTAATATTATGCCAGTCAGAGCCCAGTAATATTGTGCCAGTCAGATGCCTAGGAATATTATGCCAGTCAGAGCCCAGGAATATTATGCCAGTTAGATTCCCAGGAATATTATGCCAGTCAGATGCCCAGGAATATTATGCCTGTCAGATGCCCAGGAATATTATGCCATTCAGATGCCCAGGAATATTATGCCATTCAGATGCCCAGGAATAGTGTGCCAGTCAGATGTCCAGGAATATTATGCCATTCAGATGCCCAGGAATAGAGTGCCAGTAAGAGCCCAGGAATATTATGCCAGTCAGATGCCCAGGAATATTATGCCAGTCAGAGCCCAAGAAAATTATGCCAGTCAGATGCCCAGGAATAGTGTGCCAGTCAGATGCCCAGGAATATTATGCCATTCAGATGCCCAGGAATAGTGTGCCAGTCAGAGCCCAGGAATAGTGTGCCAGTCAGATGCCCAGGAATATTATGCCAGTCAGATGCTCAGGAATAGTGTGCCTGTCAGATGCCCAGGATTATTATGCCATTCAGATGCCCAGGAATATTATGCCATTCAGATGCCCAGGAATAGTGTGCCAGTCAGATGCCCAGGAATATTATGCCATTCAGATGCCCAGGAATAGAGTGCCAGTAAGAGCCCAGGAATATTATGCCAGTCAGAGCCCAAGAAAATTATGCCAGTCAGATGCCCAGGAATATAATGCCAGTCAGAGCCCAAGAAAATTATGCCAGTCAGATGCCCAGGAATAGTACAGTGCTCGTTATACCTCCCTCCTCCCCCTCCTTCCCCATCACTTACCTCCAGCTGCTGTGGCCCCTGGCCGGACGTCTCGCGCAGTGTTCCCTCCTCCCTGAACGGAGGAGGGAAACAGTTACGTCACATCCGGTCACGGTGATTTTTTTTTTTCCGTTTTACTGCAGCCGCATCTTCTGCGGCTGCAAGAAAAAAAAAAGGTAAACAGCGGGGATCGGGGGGGTGCCGGCAGCACCCCCCGCGGGCCAGACAAATGTGCTCGGCGGGCCGCATGTGGCCCGCGGGCCGTAGTTTGAGGACCCCTGGTTTAGAGTGTGCTCAAAGTTGAACAGAATAATAAACACATTTCACGGTAGTCTCCCGTTAAGAACGAAAGTACCCTGTTGAAGTTTTGATTATTAAAATTATCAAACCAAGTGTATTCAATTATTCTCTCTATTTCACCTCTTGCATTGAATTCCTTTTTACTCACCCCCAATCTTAAATGTGTCTGTTCAAAACCATGCAAACAAAATATTATCACCTACACATAATCTCTCTTCTGAAACATCTGGACTTTAATCTCTCCAAATACTATCAGGATCATGTTCCTCATGGATAGGAATACTAAAAACAAAATGTGGTAACGGTTACCAAAAAACACACACATTATGTTCACAGTATTATAACAGTCTAATGAATTTCACATCTGAGAGAAAAAACATAAATGTAACTAGATTTGCAAATTAAAGTCCTTAAATAATGAAAGCTATTGATTGCTAGATTGCCCGAACTGCCCCTCACTTCCGAAAACATTCATCTCTCTTCCTCAAGATTCAAAAAGTCCCTCGAAAATCACTTAAGGAATTGTACTATTCATCCCACTAGAACACCCAATAAGTAACCTCTGTAGCCCAAACCACGTAGCTCCCACTGACCTCAAATACTGTTACTACCACCATCTTCCCCTTTTCACACAGATATGTGTCTCCTGGGACCCATTTCCCTCTAGATAGTAAGCATGCAAGCAGGGCTTTCTACCTCATGTATCAGTCTCTGTTTGTCTAACATAATGTGTAGTTACCGCCTATGCTCTGTACCAAGCTCTACGTAAATTATTGGTGCTATATAAATAAATGTTAATGTAATGTAAAATGATCTATGTTTATTGTCACACAATATATAGTATTGAATAAGAAATGTATTACATAAGTCCTAAAACCCTAAAATGATTACAACCATCAGGGGCATTTTGTGTCTGTAATACAGAGCCCAGACTACAGAGCAAGGAGTAAGTGCTGAAATAAGTAGATTTTCAAAATACACAGTAAATGTATGAGATATAACCATATTAACATAGAATGTGTCGGCACATAAGAACCATTCGATCCATTTAGTCTGCCAAATATTATTAAATATGATGAAGTTTAGAAGTAAAAGAGACAGTAATGATGAAATGGATATGTATGAAAGAGAAAATTAAACAGAAGAACCAAAAATGAGGGATGAACATTATTCATGAAACAGTTAGTGGAGGTGAAAACTATGAAAAAATTATGCTTCATAAATTATTTAATTTTAGAATTCTTTATTTTATAAAACAAACATCACATTTTGAACAGTATTCATTAACATTTGTACAAGAACCAAACTATAGCCCTCACAGGTCCCAAATTTGGGCAACCAATCTCTCAACATAACAAACAATACAGAGAAAACCTATGATTCAGAAACACAGCTCAGGTTGAGGGTACCTTTACAAAATTACATCACAAAATACACCAGAAGATTTAGTAGCCCCACTCTCTCATGCGTGCAAAGCAAGTGAGAGGAAGACACTATCAAAAGGAAATGGCCTGAGAGATATTCTCGTGTAAATTTGAGTAAAAATACATGTTTATGGACATATTTGGAATGCATGTACATACGTTCTTTTATGAAAATAACTAGTAAACAAAATGAGTGATATTCAGGCATGTTTACACTAAAGCAATATGATAAAATATTTGACCCAATTTTATCATAAGGTACTAGGATTCTAGTGGTTATTGTCTCCCATTTGCATATTTGGTGGCTAAAAACTACTAGAGAACCAGACAATAAACAGGCCTTGCAATATAGAATTAAGTCAAATTAGAACAAGCTAGTAATGAGGTGTGTGATTAGTTTTATTACAGCTGTGAACTGAGGCAATAAGCAAATGTATGGGTAGTGTCTGCAACTGGCAACTTAAATCAACAACCCTGAACTATGTCATGTATCTTTAACTTATTGTATCCATAGATTACATAAACAGATATGACAACATATATAACTGTAGCAATGATAAAAGCAGATAAAAGCAGATTATATAAAACAAAAGACTTAGAGTGGTTAATTTATTTAGAAGAAAAGAGCATAGAGAAAATGTATAGATTCACTGGTAGAAGTGATCTGAAAACAGGAAGATTAAGGAAACTCATAAAAAGAATTAGGAGATTAATATCACAGATGGCATGTGGAATGTTAACTAAGGCGCAGCAAAATTATTAGGGTCACTGAATTTATAAGCATTAGTCCTATGCAGTAGATAAAAAAGTGAATAATTTTCTTCACAGGGTTGACATATTTTTACTTTATTGAACATTTTCTTTGCATAGGTGGACGTTTTTTCAATAATAATTTCAAAAGCAACATGGAAAAAAAAGGAAGAAAATCCTCCTTATTAGAATATAAATCTTTCTTCAATCAAAATGTAAAAACTAGTGGCAAACAATGGATAATAAAAAATGTAAATAAATACCAATGTGCAAAAAAAAAAAAAAAAAAAAAAAATATAAAACAACTGTGTGTATTGAAACCACCAATGGGTGAAAAATGGAAAAAAAGTGAAAAAGAAAAACCCATAAAATAGTGGTGCTTGAACATTAGCCTCTTATAATGTTAGATAGTAATCATTATTGCCATCTATAGTAAACAGGGTATCCAACCTTACTCATAATTTTTGCATCCAGTATTGTTGAGGGTATAATTTTGTATGGGATAATACACATATGACAAAAGGAAGATAAGGAGCGCAAATGAAATAAAGTGACAATAAATAATTGTGACTAGAAAAATGTGTTTTATTTTTCTTTTAAAAAGGTGATTGTGAAATCAAAAATGTGAAAAAAGTATACTTATAATGAAGAATTCAAATAAATGCTTGATTGTAGATCTCAGTGAATATTTATGAAAAACAGAAAAGGACAAAAAATAGTGCTCTCCGCTTGAAAAAGGATGTATGGTAATCGAATGGAGTGGTGAGAGTTGTACTTACAGACTGCTCTATCTATAGGCGATGGGGGAGATCCCTGGAAACATGTAGGGAACACCAACGTGCATAGGTCTTCTTATATACGTGTAGATGTAATGCCACTTAGTATGTGCATGTATTCACATATAGAAACAGAAGACAGGCTCTCATAGTGAAATACAGTATAAAAAAATTGGTTTAATAAGGATAAAAATGCTTACTTAAAAGACATGTGAGTACAAACAATGTAACTCACGAAAACGCTTGTGTAGTACACAGGGCAAGCCAAACAGCTGCGAGGAACAGGAGTCCAAGTTGTGTGTGGCGTGGTATCTCCTGGACGACTGTTCACTTCCTGGATCGAGATTTGACTGCGAGGATTGCGGAGAGGAGGGGTCAAGTCTCGATACAGTAGTAGCAATTGAAGTGGGTGGATTAACAGGACTATGTATGGCTAATTAATAATAATAATAATACTAATAGCACACTGTTTAACCAGGAAAGGTACATTAAGATATTACCTGGTTTTCAAGTATGTCCTGGGGATATTACTTTTGCCCAATATTAAGGTGGGGTATTAATTAAGGTAGGATTCCATATTTACTATAGATAGCAATAGGGATTACTAACATAATAAGAAGCTAATGTTTAAGCACCACTATTTTATACATGTTTTTTGTTGCACTTTTTTCAGATTGACATTTTAATGAAATTTTCGTTCTCTTTTTCTGTAGAAAAAATTACCAGGGATAATAGGGGACATTACATATGTCCATTAAAAGGGAAACTAGTGTAAATGTTTAAACCGCTCCACATAATATTAATTTCTCCCTGATTTATATTGATGCTCTTTTCAATTATCTTATCATAAACTTTAAATAAAAAGGGACATGCGTTTCATCTATATAATTGCTTTGCAGGTAGACAAAATGGACAGATTAGCTATTGGTTTATCTAAACATTTGCTGGTGTTCCTACAGATGTACTAAAACTGACATCATAATTGTATTATTGACTGATATTTCATTAAACATAAACAGTTACAGGTGCTGTTCATGTGTCATTGACACAAACCCTCCATAGCAAAGCCGGTTACATTTCTTGCCATGAGAATTCACTAACTTTAAAACACTAGTTGTCTACCCAGGACACCCTGACTTAAAGGTAGTGTATCACCTAAACATTGTGAATGTAGAAAATAAAAAATATTGAAAATGATCTGTGTTGGCAAAATTGTAAGTAAATGCCTAAATTAGGAGAAACGTGTTTTAAATGTGGAGCCTGTGGAGTCTCCTCTTTATGACTGTGGCTTGATATGCAAATTATACATTTCCCACTGAAAAACAGATGGTTTGCATTTTCAATGATTTTTTTTATTCTCTACATTCACAGCAAAAACAATGTTTAGGTGATACAGTACCTTTAATCTAGTTTACTTCCTTGTCCACTGAGCCATATAAAGTTGCCAGTATTAAGTATCAGTGTAACAATTATCTGAATTGTGCATTTCGATTGGATACATCAAAGTTTAAATGTAGATTTTAGACTTGTAAATGATGCATCATTAAATGCTTGGCATTAACATATTAAGTAGTATGTAAATTATAGAAAACATTTGGTTCACTATGTGAATGTTATTCTGCTGGCTAAAATGAGAGATCTGATACTCTGAAGAGCTTTGAATCTGCTTTGTCTACTGTTGTCTCCATAAATCACTGTCACCAACAAAATGGCTGCCGTGCAAATGGGTAAAAATGGATTCTGCAAAATTCATAGTTGTGAAACATGCTGCAACTAGAAACTTTAGAAAATGTTTTTTTTTAAGACATGTGACCTCTCAGTAAAGCATTTCCTAGCAGTGTGAGTAAACTTGTTGTATGTGCCATGATATATATCTATATATATATATATATATATATATATATAATTTTAATATATACATCCGTTTATGTGTGTGTTATATATTATGCATACGTATGTATTTAAAATATTTTAGCATTGTACTCACACTTCTGGGAAATGGAATATATTTGTGTGTGTACTTACATCACAAACATTGTGATATTCCTGCTTTAACTATTGCTCGGCCCTTACCCCGAAACAAGTTAGTATTAAAGAAGCACCCGAATTAATGCTACAGCACAAAAGAGTGGAACATTCTATTACCCATATGACATAGGCTAGCAAAGTGCCTAGCTGAACCAAGCAGAACCTTTTGGTTTACCAGAAGTTAAAAAGAGAGTGTCGCCTAACTCATGCTTACAGTCTTAATGTCAGGAGACTGAACTAAATTTAAAATGCATTTTTCTTTTATTTGTATTTCCAATGTAAACTGTGCTTTACAGAAATAGTAAAGCTTCATAAAAACATATCTTTTGTTAAAGGCAGTGTTTATTCTTCTTTGAGATTTATTCACAATCCTAAAAATTAAGCCTAGCTGTGAATAAACTTAATTGTGCCATACCAAATTGATAGACTATCTCTACAATTTAAGCTGATCAAAAGCTTCTTCTGAGGCAGAAAACCATTCATGAAATTGAGTGAAGGATGCAAAAAGCTTTTCACACTATAGTTCTTGCTTATAGTCTAAAATATTGGAAACATCGTAAGAAGGTACTTTGCCTGTAAAATATACCGTTTTCATTTCCACTTAATACTGAGTTCACACAGTGCTATAAATACAGAATTTTATGGCAGCTGAGAACTGTTTAGCCTAACTTATTTGTCCAGTATTGTACCTGTTGTCAATGGAGTACCTCGCTTATGAGGCATCAGTGGCGAAACTGGGTCAGACGTCTTACCTCCCTCCCCTGGCAAGTACAGGAAAGTGTAATTAACAAATTTTTCCCTGCATGTATCAGACGGAGGGGGGGCGGGGACGGTCACGTGGATGGCGCTCATCCCTGGGTGTTCGTGCTGCCACCACCGGTGGTCTGTCCCCTCTTAAGTACGCCACTTGGCCTGCTGTAAAACCTCAACCTTTTCAAGTCCATGGTCTTGCTTGTGTTGGATAGCTTTAGGTCTATCCTGTGCATTCTTAAACTCCTTCCTAATATCAACCTTTAGCATGTCTGCAGGGTGTTATTCCCAAAACCCTTTCTGTAAAGCAATACTTTCTCAATAAACAAAAACTTTACTTACAGCAAATTTACATCACTATTAAAGCCTCTATTTGTTTTACCATACCAGAATCTCTTGATAGGATGTTAGGTATAGATTACAGGATTGGCAGGTGAACAAATCGGGCTCAATAGTAAACCACACCCAACAAGCAAAAAAAGTATAGTTCCCCTGTTATTGTATTTAGATGAATTTGCTTTAAATGAGCGTAGACAGCCATAATCACGTGACCTCTTCACAATCCATCTACAAAATGATTTCCAATACTTTGAAACCAGTTAAATGACTTGTGCTCAATTGCAGGGGCGTCCAAAGTGTTTTTCGATGTGGGCCACATAATCATAAATGCATGTGAGTGTTGGGCCGTATTGATTTTTAAAAAATTTACAGTAATGGAGAAGACTAGCTTATTATGCATAAAAGAGGTTTGGTTATTTAGCAATAATACACAAGCAATTCAAAGTTTCAATTAATTGTATTCAAACAAATGTATAAAATTATAGGGATAATGAGTATATGGGCTGTTAAGTCCCATGGGCCGCAGCTGGCTGTCGAATGGCTGATGTTGGACGCCCCTGCTCTACTGGGTAACTGGTTGAACCGGGTGCTATGTTTGCCATTTAAAGGTGTAATGCAATGTGCCAAGTACTTCTATAATTAAACTGATATGGCGGGGAGTTTGCTATCCTATTAGCATATACAAACAGGTAACTTTAATGATATGATAAAAAGATGCAGGTTAGTGATTGTGTTTAAAACATGAAGACATAATCAGTGTTCTTTATTTTACTAATGATATCCACAGACAAATACCCATGCTGCACTATATGATTAAAGAATTCAGTAATGCAGGGGAGACAGAGAAATGTGCATAGATAGTGTGCACACATATGTTATCTGTATAAATATATAGATGATTTACTTAGTATACACAGTAGTTCTTCAACTACAGCTTGGGTGAATTGATTTGGTAGATATTTAGAATTGAAATGTCCAATTGCAGCACACTGGGTACTGATGAACTACAAATCCCATAATCCTCCAACAGCCTTTAAAGATAATCACAGTTGGGCCACAGTTGGACACCTTTGCTCTATGATATTTTAGATGTGTTGGCAATTTGCCGTGTTGATCAGCTTAGGCATGCCCAATATATATCTCCATTTATAACCCCTTTATGCCCCTCATAATTGGTAAACATTGTATAAAGTGCCTCAGGAATCCTCAGCCAAGCAATGCATGCTATATGTGAGCTACCCCTGCATGGAGCATAGAAAGGCTACAATGTACCTGCAAATACACAGTGCAGAGGTAGGAGACCCTGTAAAAGGTGACTATTATTTCACCTTATGTATGTATCAGCTGTACACTATTAGAGAAGATATGGAACTTAAAAGTAAGCACAAGGCATATCTGATAACATATATTCTCATACTCAACCGTTTGAGGACATCCCATTTTGCCATGCCATTGTCTTTAACAGGTAGGTTGGACTCCGACACTTATTTGAAGCCATCTTTCTCGAAGCAGCATAAACACAACATACTCTTGGTTGTCTAAATATAGGCAGACAAACAGCTTCTTTGGACCACAAGGCAGTTGATGATTAGTTTGCTCCAGATGGTAGCTGGACAAATGGGTTCAGAGTTTCTTAAGACCTTTGGCACAGGTGAGCAAGCAGTCATTTGCAGACCTTTGTCATTAACTCTTTGCAGTGTTGTGAGTTAGCCTTGAAACTCTGGCCACCTACTGCTCTTTGATGATGCATGATCACAGTGGCTGAATGGTGAGTACTGCAAGCCTGCATATGGTTTATTGTTGCCATCCTGGAAGTTTTTAGTGCAGTGTTATGTGAGAGAGGAAGAGTAAAGATGCAGTCCTTTATCCTTTTTCCAGGGCACATACCCTGCTCGCACAGCTCTGTTGTATTTAAAAAAAAATGCACAAAATGCAAATAGCCCACAAACCACATAGAAGCCACATTTCCCATTGTCATTGTTTTACCCCACTGCATGCAGGGCTAGGATATGGAGAGGGAAGAGCAGCCTCCTTTTTTGTCCCAGAATGAACCAAAAATCCCCAAGAATACACATGATAAAGAAAAAAAATGACAACCCACATAGTACCCAACAATTTTCAGCGCAATAAATTCCAGTGTCTGAGTCAGGGAATGAAGGGAGGCAGTGTCTGCTTGTTAATTACATCTATAGGCAATGAATGATATAAAGAAGTCAAATATGCTTATTTATCCAATATACTGCGGAACTTTGCAAGTTTCTGAACGTGCCTCTTTTTGTGTTGGCAAGCTAAATTATTAAGGTTTTTTTTTGTTGTATGTTTTGTTAGTGTCTTCCGTCGGCTAACGTACTTTGTTGCTACGCACTACCCAAATGCACTGTTTATTGGTTATGCTGTACATTTTTTCATTTTGTGTTATGTTGCATCACTTTTCCTATTGGCAGACTGTGGTAATACATGTACATGAAAATGTCAATAAAGTCTGTATGTTAGATAATGCTTTAGTGTCACTTTCTAAAGCACCAAAAAAATAAAAAATGTAATTTGTACTGTATTTTGTATTAGTGTGGTTGTTGAGCATTTGTATGTCTGCATTATCCATAGGTCTTTGCAATCCTGCAGTTCTGAGGCATAAAAAAAGATAGATTATATTTATACATATCAATAAACAAGACAAAGCACTGACCACATGATCATCTCTCCCATCAGCCTCAGTCTCTAACCAGCTCATTGGTTGAGGCATGTGTGTTCGTTCAGCAACAAGTGTCCTTAGATTTGGCATACCTCTTTCACACATACCACTCCTTCTTGGAAATGAAGGAACCATCATTTTGTGGCACAAGATTGTCAGGCAGGTCTTCGGGCTCATACTGGAACCCTAGAGTCCTGTCCTCGCCATAACCACGGCGATCTCCCTCTTCCACAGTAAAGTAAGGGCGCTTAGATTCATCATCGTACTTTGGGCCCAATTTGCGCCCATCCTCCTCCTCCTCCTCTTCCTCATAGCTGCTGCTTCCCACTGGGCCGGGTTTCTTCTCATCATCAGAGTCCTCTGGATACTGAAGACTCTGAGCCATAGGTGGGTGTTGTGCCACACCTGCTTTACTGTACCCATTCCCATAAACATGTTTCTTAGTACTGTAATCTCCTTTGAAAGTGTGATGCCTTCGTCGTAGCACCACAAACAGGAATATTGATACCGCCAGGACAAGAAGGATTCCGCCCACTGCTCCACCAATGATTGCTGCTGAGAATATGGACGACTCACTTGGGTTCTGCCGCTCTGGAGGAGTTGGGGTGAAAGGGAATTCTGGGTAGGAAAAGACAAGGAGAGGGACAATATCAGGCTCTGGCTACATGCTATAACCCAAGAGCAGAGACGCAAACTGAGTCAGTTCTTTGCACTCCCACTTCCACTTAAATACATCATTAATGGCTGTTCTTCCTGTTTGGTGATAATTAAAGATACGCTATTAAACTTTATCCAACAACAAATTCAAGGTACACGTTTAAAACTGTGATCGTATTGGCTGTTGTGACATGGATGTTCCATCATGGCTGTGAGATTGTACAAACAAGAGTGATTTTTATGAACAGACATCGCAAACAGTTTCAGTAGCATCACAATGCAAAAATAGCTCTTGTTGGGTCAATCACCACCTGTGGCATTTCTGAAGATTTTTCCTGCATTACCTTCCAGATCCTCACCGATGACATATTTTAACTTGTTAATTATAAAATTATATAGTTTTTTTTTTTTTAAATGCCATAGTCAAAACCTACAAAATTATCTAGTCTCATAATGGAAGACCGTGAGTTGCTTCACTAATAATTCAAATCTAAATGCCTGTAACTTTTCCAACATTTTGTCAACCCTCTATAATTGCGTCCCTGCTTGGGTAGGAGAGGTGGGAGAGGAAAGATGAGGAAAAATATGGATTGAGGGAAAGGTAGGAAAGGAAATGAAAAGGGTCTATCCGCGTTCTTGAGACCACTTGTCAAATAATGACATCAACCAGCTGAAAGATGAGATGCAGCTCATGACACGATTCAGAGAGAAGGAAGTATACCCACCACTGCTGTTCAGTAGATAATCCAGAAGGAGCATCAGGCACCAAACCACCTGCATAGAGTAACTTGGCACCTTTCATATCAAGTCAGGACCTTTCATATCAAGTCATATCACTCAAAACAGTCACAAAAGGATATGTGAACATCCCAGATATTCACAGAGCGATTACATCTCATTCAGCCACCAAGCATAAAAAGTTTGAAGAGCAGTGCAGCCAATTAAAAAGGACTAAGTCCACTATAAAGTGAACAGCAAAGAAGAAATATGAAGAAGTGTAAGCAACAGAATTTGAAAACAAATCTAAGTGAGCCACTGAAAAGTTATGCCATATTTATGCAAGCAAACTCAGTTATTTAAATAAATAATATTGTATTTCTACTCTATGCCTATTCCAAGGAGTGTTGCATTGGAGCTATAAAATGTTATGTTCTGACATCTTACCCGTCTGCAAGTTTATGGGCACATGTAAGTGTTTTTTTGTTAATGATTCCCATTAAGATATAACTGTTCATGATTTACAATCAAGAACATTTGGAACATCCATGTTAAATAAATTTGTTTTTGTATATCTAAGCTTTAGTCTCTTCAAAACAGTGTTAAGGCTTCTAAATCTTGTTTGCACTGTAAATGTAGAGAATAAATAAGATATATGACAGTTAGAATTGTTGTAACCAAATGCACAAATTAAGAGAAAAATGTGTTTAAAGGAGCCAGTGGTATCTGTTGTTTATGGCATCACTTGTTGGGAAATAACAAATTCTATTGGAAAGGTCCATGGTAAGACGAATTGATGTAATAAAGACAATAGGCACAATTAACATCTATATTTATTTTCAAAATAAGCATATAAAATTCTGCTTTATAAGGATCAATATAGCACCAAAAGAAAGTCATAGTTCCTTAAAAACACATAACAAAATATCCGACAAAATATCCTTACTGTCCTTGAGGTCTAAAAAATACAAACAGTGCTCCCCTACAACACTGAAAGGGTTCATTTTCACAAAAAACAAAAAAATGGGGAGCTGCTGTCCATTTGCCCAGGCCCAGTACAATTATAAATAGGGGCAATATAACGAGCACCCCCCTTTATGCCGTGACCCCTGTAAAGTGCTAGACTGGCAAAGAGGGCTCAATTAAGTAGTTTATTTTTTTCATTAAATCATTTCTATGCAAAAAGCTTGTGCTTGATGCAATCTTTAAATTAAACAGGACATTTTTTTCAGACAGTTGCCCTTTAATATTAAATGCATATTCATTTTAATAGTGTCAGTTTTAATATGCATTTATTACTTTTTTAATGTCAGACTGGTCCTTTAACTTTGTTATACTTTGGACAGATATTCTGTAAGTAGAGAGGAATGTGAAGAGGGGAGGAGGGGAATAAACAAACTTTCCCTTGGGGGCTCCTACTTCTGACATGCTGCCTCTCCCTACAATTCCTTTTACAAAGATATTTGTGTATGACATGTGCAGGCTTGTAAGCTTTCCTAATAGTAAGCAAGGATGAGAAAGAGACCTGTGTTACCTTCTATGTGTTCATTTCCTGGAACAGAACATGGATATAATCCTATGGGCACAGAGCAAATTTACTCCATTGTTCTTTGGAAATGCATAGGTGTGGGGCAGCTGTGACATAAGTGTGTAGGCAGCACTTATTAATAAATCCTAAAGAGCCTAAAGATTAAGGAAAGGGAACAGTGTAGAACTAAAGACACGTAAGACTAATGCTGCATGTCTGCACTGTGAGTTAGTGGTCAGACATTCCTTTTAATACAGGAAATGTAAAAGCATGACAGAGATGCATGATCCACGCAGATTTAGTTGAAGGGACGGTATTACCTAAACATTGCTTATGCTGTGAATGTAGAAAACAAAAAAATGATTAAGAATGACCTATACATTGTGTTAGCAGAACTGCAAGCAAATGGGTTTTAAATGTGCCTGTGGTATCTCCTTCTTATGACATCACTCGTGGCTTGATATGCAAATTAAACTTTTCCAAAAGAAACCCAGTGATGCCATAAGCAGAAGACACCATAGGCATATTTTAAACACATTTTTCTCCTAATTTAGGCATTTTCTTACATTTTCTTACACAAAATGTATAGATCATTTTCAATCTTTTTTTAATCTCTACATTCACAGGGGAAAAAAACAATGTTTAGGTGATACAGTCCCTTGAACATACTAGATTAAAAAGGTCAAAATGTACTGCATTACATGCCATCAGTATATCTATTCAGCAATACCCTGAATAAAATGGCAGTCAGATTACTTTGGCACAGTGATGATGAACGCTTACATTAGATTTCCTAGGCGTCTAGAAAATATGTTATTATTGAACAATGTTAACAGTTTAATACATGTTAATTAGAAACATCCTAACATATTAGAACGGTGATAGGCCACAAAGACCAAATCATTTGCTGTGCACCCATCCCAAAAAACTCAGTAACATACAGTACTTTACACATATACTGAGCAGAGTCCGTGATACATTTCTTTTGTTTTGCATTATACTTCTTAGTCACACACACCAAGACATTTCACCAGGAAGGTACAGGTAACTCATGTAAATTATGTACAGCACCATAAATAGCAACTTTCAGAGGCACACAAGAAACCCTAGTCACCAACCAACACACACAATAAGACACAGTAAACAGTAGGTTTACAACAACTGAACACTTACACAAGGCTTAAAAACAATAACATCAACACCTTCGCACAAAGACATTTATACAACATCTTTAGGCCAAACTAATCTGACCATTCTTGATTCAACAGAAACACAACTTTCCAATGCAGGCATCCTTTGAACAACTCCACAGATCATGCATACCCACACCAGAGTTACTTCCACAGTATGGAAAAAAATTGTGAAGTAAAAACATGGAAAGACCCAGCTGTTGCTGTGTTATTTCTGAAACCTATGATTAGTGTGTTAAGTCAAACACACATTATTGAACATGAGAAAAGTATGTGTAGGAATCTTTTTTTGTTTCATCATGTCACATGAAACTTTAATTGTCCTTCAGTAAATGCATCTCTATTTTCTATTTTGTACATTATAATTCTCTCCCCTCCCCTACATCAACATTCAATTCTCTCCATCCCTTTTTATCTGTATTATATGATCATGTTAAATGGGAAAAGATTATTGATAGAAAATATTCTTCAATCAAACATTTAAGATGTGTATTACATTCATGCTAGGGATATCCTGCACCAATGTATATTTTTATGTTAACAGTTTTGCAGTCTATTGCTAAAGAAGCATAACAACTACTCCTGATACCTCTGCCATCTCTTTTAAAAGAAATAATTCTCTTTCCCATGCAGGCCAAATTTTAAATGTACACAGCAATTTTAAATGAAAAAATAGGATGCAAGATGCACGGGTATGAAACCTGTTCGGATTCCCTATCATGTCAGACAGATATGAGAAGGCTGGGATAGACTCTGGACCCAAATAAATTCGACTTCTTCTTACCTGTTATATTCACTTCTACCTGACCCGTATGGCTGCCAATAGAATTCTTGGCCTCACAGATGTAGGTTCCTGAGAGGCTGTAGGTAACTGGTCCACGGAAAAGCAGGGTGCTATTATTTACTTCAGTAGTATCTGGAAGGGAACCATTTGCCCTGCAAGAATGGTGACATATACAAGGTGTTAAAGCCCTCGGCACAGGGCCACAGCATTTAAAGGGAAAATGCACAGGTTTAAAAGCACTTCCGCACAATTTGATAGTACAAAATATGCTGTCATCCAATGTTTAAGTATCTGTTCTGGACAACTATGAGCCATCACCTGGTAGCTTTAGCTCGCAGCCAACAATAAAAAGCAGAGTAATTCTGATTTACTCCTCTTTTACAGGCATTATGTGTATGTTTTAGTGATTCCTATTGCAGTTGTATATTTACTGAAACACTTTTCTAATTAAAGAAAACTTAAACATCAAAAAAAAGGATTTTCAATTTTGATTCATATTTGTTCATGCCATGGTAACATATGGCTTTCCTGAGTAGAATGCAATTGTTCCCTCAGCATTAACAGGGGCCTCCAAAGGCTTATTGCTGAACTCTCCTGACACAAAATGCATTGGGGCCTCCTCAATGTGTATTTGTACGCACTGCTAAGTGGAATGCGCTCTGCCTTCACCTACTGTTATTCCCTACAGACTGAGAAGGAATTAGAACCATTCCTACGTGGAACATTCTACAAGTCACTGAAATGTTTGCCAAGAGCACATTATAATCTGCTTCACTAATTCCAGCTATATTATGTGTTTATTGTCTCTTTAATCTCTTACTTGTTGCTGGCACTGGATGGTACTACTCATTAGCATACACTTACATTCTCCAGTTGAATGAAGATGGAGGGGGGTTTGAATCTGCTCTGCAGGTCAGTTTGACATCAGCACGCTTCACGTACCAGTTCCCATCAAACCCTTCGATTGAAACCTGTGGCTCATCTGGTGGAATAAAATGGCAGAATTATTATAGAGGTGGTGGATGTGGACAAAGAAGTAAGTTGAACTGTTCAAATCTTCATCCTACACTGTGCACAGGATTGACAGAATTATGTGATGAAATCACAGCAAAAAACACTCTGGTGGTTCTTCACTAAAAGATAAGTTGAGGTGAGAGGAAAATTTAATCTCATCAGTTGAACTATACATTGTCCAGGGACCAGGTTTGTCCCTGCACAATGAATAATTAAATTGGTGCGATGTTCATCTCACCTCATCTCAACTTTTAGTCCCTACCAACAGTGAATGCATTGGGCAAAAAAGATGTACGTTTACTGTGACTTCAAAATGTGTTAATGAATTTGAACACATAAGGCTGCTTAACTAATGGGCAAATTAGCATATGGCTGTCAAAAGCATGCCCTGTACTTCTCTACACTGAGAGCAAGTTGCCACAATAGATTTTAAACATGTAGCATCCTGTCCTTTGCATGTATAGCTTACACATATTACATTTGATACCTGTTCACTAGAAACATTGCTGCTGTGTAACACTCACTCAACTCTACCCTTGATTGTGGAAGCATCCCCAGTACTTACAATACACATTGAGAGTGGTGGTTTCTGCCTGCCTTTCAGTCAGGTAGTTGATGACACAGGTGAGAGTCTGTCTGTGGGCTTCACGAGTTGGCACCAGCCTGTAGCGGCTGATCACTGTCACAGTTCCATTGTCATTTTTTATTTCTTGAAATTCTGCCTCTCCCTTCAGCTTGGTCTCCCAGCTCACCGTGCTAGGGGGCTTTCCACTAGCTGATGTGCAAGTTGCAACAACCTCCTTCTCTTTCGACTTGGGAGTTGCAATTAATGGTTTTGATGTGCCTTCCATTTGATTAGTTGGTTTGGCTGTCAAATTGGAAGCGGAAAAAAAACAATCATCAGAAATCCAAGAATGTAATTAAACAAACTAATTATTTTTTACAAACCAATGGAATTTAGATGACGATTATCCAATAATAGGGTTGTCACCCGACCAGTATTTTACCGTCAGGCCGGTAAAAATTTGGCATCAAGTCATTGTCATCGTTAAATCTATGGCAATATGACAATACCAAGGCCGGTATTTTTCTGAAGAAAAGGTGGAAACCCTACCCAATTATGATCCCAATAGTTCCCACATTTTTTTTAGAAACCCAATATGGTCACTGGTACCTCTGAACTCTCAAATCATGTTATGAAGACTATCACTGGGTTCAATGCTGAACCAAGATACCATTAGAGATATGTGTAATTGAACAGTCAGGTTCTGGACTCAAGACACATTGGGGGTTATTTATAAAAATAAATTCTGGTGAAATTTCTAAAAGTGGAAACCAATTAGAATATTCTTACTGTTTAGATCACTTTTAGAACTTTGTGCCATAGTATGTATTAATATGTATTAATAACCCGGTATTTATAAATAACCCTTATTAACTTGAAACTGTGAACATTCTTGAATATTTGCATATTTTGGAAGGTTAATTTACCCTTGTGGCTATTGCAAAAATTCTACAAAAAGGAACTAAGTATTACTCCAAGTAAAGAATGTTAAGGTAGCTGCCATATATACAAAATTAGCAACTAACAAGAAAAGCACATGTGGTGCATGCTAGCTAATTGTATGTATTACAGGAAAACTGTGATCATGATCTTTTATAATGTTAAAAGCAAATTAAACAGTCTGTTTTTCACTGTGAATATATATAAAAACTCTTATTTGCATCACACATCATCATGTTTTGCTGAAGTCATATTACTTTGTTAGCAATGTGCAAACAGAGAATTTGGACTGTGTCATTGATTGAAACAATAATTTTGCAAAGGACACATCAGGAATTGTCTTCACTATCTGTTTTGGGTTTGGAAACCAATGCATCCCCAAGAACATTTTTATAGTTTATTTGGAGTTTTAAAGTAATAGAAAAAAAAAAAACCTAGGCTTATAGGAGGAGGTCAGTGTCATTCACAGCATATGTGAATGGTATATATATTCATCTTTTCTTTTGAATTATCCATGCTGCTGTTCTTCCCTCTGACACAGAAAGGAATAGTAGTCATGGCCAATAGACAACGACTTCATTTCCTCCCATGCACAAACAGGGAATTGTGAAATGTATAGTCTTGCTGTTCTTATTCTCTAGGGTACAGCTGGGAAAGGAAGTACTTGCAGCATTCACTGCTATAACTTTAGGTAAAGCGTCTGTACCAAAGGAAGCATACCATATATGTTCCAAAAACAAATGGGGGATTCCAAGGGGTGCACAATGAATTTACACAAATGAGCCCACAGCATTCCTTGCTAGAAATGTATATATATAATACCGTATTTGCTCGAATATAAGACGACCCTGATTATAAGACGACCCCCCAAACTATGGATATTCCTTTAGGAAAAAAAACTAAAAGCCTGAATATAAGACTACCCTATAGGAAAAAAGTTTAACTTGTATATATTCACATGTAAATTGCTTTTTCATATTTAATAAAAACTTATGATATAAAAAAAAAAATGCATTTCTTGTTTTTATTTACCTTTTATGTGCCATTGCTGCCCCTACCCCCCAGACTTACCCAATACTCCCCACAACGGTGCCTGTCTCTCTCCCCCACCCTCCCCCCAAGGTTGTCTGTCTCTATCCCCCACCCCCCCCCCCCCCCCAGCGTTGTCTGTCTCTCTCCCCCACCCTCTCCCCAAGTTGCCTGTCTCTCTCCCCCACCCTTCCTCCAATGTTGTCTGTCTATCTCCCCCACCATCCCCCCAACGTAGCCTCCCTGGTGGCTAGTGGGGGTAGCCGGGGGATGTCTGCACGATATGTGCAGACATCCTCCATGCTGCCCGACACTTCCGTCGTGCAGACATCCCCCGGCTGCCCAAATATCCCTGGTGGCTAGTGGAGGCAGCCGGAGAAGGTCCCGGCTTCATCATAGAAGTCCCGACGGACGTTCCGGGCAGCAGCGGAGGATCCCAGTCTTATAGTCTGACCTCGATTTGAGGTCAGACTATAAGACTACGTTGAATATAAGACGAGGGGTCTTTTTCAGAGCATTTGCTCTGAAAAAAACCTTGTCTTATATTCGAGCAAATACAGTATACAGGATAATCTTAATCAAACACAGTGCTAACCTTTCATTCCCTCTTAAACAAAATAACTTATATTCCTAATCATTACCTCATATACAAAACCACATATAGTAATGGCATCCAAGTTTTTGTCTGAAGAGGATCACGTGATCAGAAATGCACGTTTTCTTGTCAGTATTTTTTTATTATTTATAGTAAAGATGAAGATTAGCTTGTTCATCATAGAAAAATATTTGGCTTTTTAGCACTAATTTAATAGCAGTATAAAAAGTTGAATCAATTTTATTCAAGCAAATCTATATAACATTTATCGGGTTAGCGATGTGAGGAATAATCCCATCCAGGTATAGAGTTCATAAGGACAACATTGTCATGAGGGAATGGTACAAAGGTGCCTCCATTATGCCATTTAAATTGATATTTTAATGAAAATGAGTGTAAGAGGAGTTTAGTCAAAGTGACAGAAAGAGGTCTTCTACTGGTGTAACAATCATTTCCCTGAGGATTTAATGATGGTTCTTACAAGGTATTTGTGAATAAAATGTTGTTTTTTGTTCATACACTGATATTGTAATTTATCTATTTTATCTAATTATAGGAAATAATAGTCCCTAACTGTTTCCTTACTAATCACTCTGACCTAAATTATTATGTTACTTCTGGAGACACAGTTCTAAAGTCACAAAATACAGCTTTACATGTCATTATTTGTAGTGTGACATACTGATGTTTGTTATGTCTGTCCTTAAAGGGACATTCCAACTTGTTTAACCCTTGCAAGGGTTAAACAAAACATGTCCCGCACTTTGAACGTAAACCTGACGTACATCTTAATAGTTACACGCGGGTTTACTATCTGCTGTGTCTCGCATGAGAGACACAGCAGTTACTGGTTGTCGCATGCACAGCCGGTCAGAGCAGGGGCTCGCCCTGCTCTTGACAGCCGAATGCAAGGGTCTGTCGCTGCTAGCGCAGAGAGAGACCCTAGTTTTTGCATGTGATCAGCAGGGGGGACCTAGTTAAAGACCGATGGAAGAATGGCAGCTGTCGGTCAGAGGATCAAAAGTACAGGCCAGTTCATCCTCACTATAGGAACAACTAACTTTTCACTAGTGCTTCTATATAAGAAGCACAAGTGAAAAAAATGTTTAGTGTCTCTTTAATAATAACAGAACAGCCAAAAATGAATGTGCTTCTCTAGTGTTCCCAATAGCCTACACATTTAAAAGCCCATCCACTAGAACTTAACTAGTTCCTTTAACATGTCTATCATTTATGACACTCTTTTCTTAAAATAGTACTCCTGCAAAGCGCCAGTAGTATATTCATGGAGTTGTGTAATTAATTAATTAAATAGAGCAAAGCTCAATAATACCAACTGAGACATGGTATTTTCTTTCCTTTTCAGTGTAATTCCTTATCTGCAGCACTCTGTGGTATATCACTTAGCTTACCTACTCAAGCATCCTCAACACAGAGGAGCTTGCCTACTCAATTATATTCAACATTAAGTGCCACTAAACAAAAAAACAACAACTTTTGCTGCTTTTCTAGAGCAAAAGGATTTGTTTTTGTCAATGAGTCTTGCACAGGGAATACATTACAAATACATTAACATAAATGCCACTTACTCCTCTTGATGGAATATGTATGCGTCAGTCTGAAGCACATAGGCTGATTTGGTCACCAACTGGCACTCACTGGTCCAGATGAAAGAAAACACTAGGTTTTATGTTAAATCAACAGAAGGAAAGCTAATTAGCTCCCCTCTACCATTTGCATCTACAGGAGCAGTGATATAAGATTATCCGCTTCCGCTAACAGGCCAAGCTTACAGCTGCAGAGGATTGAGCATCTGTAGCTGAGCCTATGTGGAAGCAAAGGAAGACTTTAGTTTACAAATTAAGTTAATTGTGATAAGACCTTGATAGAAGATATCGATAGAATTTGACATATTAGTAGCATGTTACAAATGGTAATTTGTTCCACTCTTCTCTGTTTTTAAATTCCAGTGAATAGTCAAATCACAACCCCTTTCCTATGTAACAGAGGCATTGTCATAGCTGTTGGGTCCAGGAATTAATTGCATGATACACCTACCAGCCTAAAAATACATCAATCTCTATAAAGGGATTTAAACAGATGCATCAGCTCCAGAGACTGGACATTCTGATCTCAACTTTCTTGCTTGCACAATTTAGTTTTTTCTTCTATCTTCCACACTCTTGGTACTAGTAGTATACATTATAAAGAGCACTTCCCCCATTAAATATAATTCTCTAGGGATGATCCTGTAGAGAAATGTAAAAAACTAATATGGACAAGTTTGTATAGATACTTAATAGACAAACTAAGCTTTATTTTCCACGTATAACTTTAAAAAGTCCCTCAAAACTCATCTCTTTAGAGAGGCTTACTACCCAACCAAGCTGGAACACACACTCCCTCTTTGACCTATCCCACCTAATGCCTCCCATCCACTCTACTGTTACTACAACTTCATTCCCTCTGACCTCTTCAATCCCTTAATTGTGTCATGGACCCCATTCCTTCTAGACTGTAAGCTTACGAGCAGGGTTCTCTACCTCATGTACCAGTCTGTACTAGTTTGTCTAAATTAGTATGTAGTTCCTTTCTTTGCTCTGTACCAAGCGCTTCGAGAATTGGTGGCGCTGTACAAATAAATGTTAATGTATGCTTCGAATATAGGTCCCCACTGCTGATCCCATGCAAAAAAACAGAGCAGAGAGACCAGTGCACACGGCAAACCCTGATCAGACGAACAGTGAGAGCCCCCCTCAGATTGGCTGTGCACGCATTAATACTGTAAGCAAGGGAAGAAAAAAATGGTTAATTGTCCTATAATGTATATTTTTAATGTAATGTTTAATGTATCAATTCATTTTTTAAAGCCTTTGTGATAATATGTTTTTTACATTAAATCTATAAAACAAAATTGAGAATAACAGAAAATGAAACAAAATCTATGCTTCCTTAATGGTTCCATTGAATAACAGTTTTGTTAATTGACTGTTCCTTTAAGTGTTTCCAGTAACTTTTCTTGATAGATTTTTCAATCTTCCAAACATAAATACACTTTCCAAAATAAATATATGTCGATAGAGGACAATTATTGTGATGGTATAAAGATACAAGGTATGGGTAATAAACCCAAATGAAGTTAAGTTGCAAAATTGGGATATTGTATCTCTTTTAAAACATGACTTTCATTGATGACAGATAAAAACTATTTTAGAGGCATAATACATGCTTACAAATTTATTGATAAAATATAGTGACAAATTACGTAAAACATGGTGGAACTAATGACCACTGCACTCTTAAAGTGACATGACCTGGGGCGTGATATACAAATTACACAATTCCCATTTAGAACATTTTTCTTCTAATTTATGCATTTGCTTGAAATGTTTCATAATTTATAGATTATATTTTTGATTTTATTTTCCTCTAAAGCCACATTAAAAACAATGCTTGGGTTATAGAGTCCCTTTAAATGTGAGTTGATGAACAGTATTTTATTTTTAATTATTCTGGTTGAAGGATATATAGGAACATAGAAACATAGAATGTGTTGGCAGATAAGAACCATTCGGTCCATCTAGTCCGTCCAATTTTTCTGAATACTTTTATTAGTCCCCCTTTCCCGGTCTTATAGCTAGGATAGCCTTGTGCTTAAAATCCTTGACTGTGTTTACCTCTACCACTTCTGCTGGAAGGCTATTCCATACATCCACTACCCTCTCAGTAAAGTAATACTTCCTGATATTACTTTTAAACCGTTGCATCTCTAATTTAAGACTATGTCCTCTAGTTGTGGTAGTTTTTCTTCTTTTAAATATACTCTCTACCTTTACTGTGTTGATTCCCTTTATGTATTTAAATGTTTCTATCATATCCCCCCTGTTACGTCTTTCCTCCAAGCTATACATGTTAAGATGCTTTAACCTTTCCTGGTAAGTTTTATCCTTCAACCCATGAACCAGTTTAGCAGCCCTTCTCTGAACTCTCTCCAAAGTATCAATATCCTTCTGGAGATACGGTCTCCAGTACTGCGTACAATACTCCAAGTGAGGTCTCACCAGTGCTCTGTCCAATGGCATGAGCACTTCCCTCTTCCTGCAGCAAATACCTCTCCCGATGATGCGCTGCATTTTTTGCTTGCGTTTCACCTTTGCATGGGTCCATTTTTGTTTTTCAAAATGTATTATGCCCCCCTGATACCATCTTTGAAAACCCAATAAACTTAGTGATGTTACCTTTCCAGTGCTATTAAATGCAATATATATTTTTCCTTTTATAGATGGAGAGGTCAATAACCCTTTCTCACCTTGATATTTTATTTTCTGCTTTGGTCTGTACATAAAATGAGATGGTGGCATTAATCACAGTTGTGAAATGCTGTTAAAAGGCTGATTTGTTAAGAAAGAGGAGGACAAAGCAAACAGGAAGATTTTGAACAGAAGAATGTAAGAGGAAGTTAAATAATGGGGAATTATAATGTTTGTAAAGGAAAGCAACAAGTTAGGACAGAAATGTAGCTTGGGTTTATATCCCCATCACAATGATTAAGATTCTGACAACCACAAATCTGTGACACACCTCAATATTTTCACAATTTTATGTTTTTGTATTTCACTACTACTTTGTGGTTAAGAATGTCAGTATCAGGAAGATTTCCTGTAAAAATGCTAATCGGTGTTCATCAGGTTTTTGTGGCAGAGAAATGGCTAATTTATGCTGTTTCGTCTCAAAAGGTCGAGCTGATTCAAGGACAATGTTGCTTTGACTGTGTAAGGTAGAGGTGAAAAGACTCATTTTGCATTCGCTTATGTCATTGCACTTTATTATTGTTGGGTTTTTATAATCAATTGTCTATTCCCTGTTAGAATACAATATAAGAAAATCTATGATACAAGAGACAAATAGATTCCATACAATTTCCTAATCAAAACCCCACAAGTTTTTGCTTCCCCCAAAAAAGACAGAAATTAAAATCAAGTAAGTGCACAATCAAGGTCCACCTGGATCCCCCTCGCAACATCAGTGGATGTCTGCGCAAACATCATCCGCTGCTGCCCGGCACGGCTGTCGGGACTTCTATCACTATGTCTGTGCATATCGTGCAGACAGCCACCAGCTGCACCCACTACCCACTAGGGAGAGGAGAAGGGAGAGGAGAGGGGAGAGAGAGAGAGTGACAAAGATGGGGGGGAGGGAGAGAGAGAGACTGACAACGATGGGGGGAGGGAGGGAGAGAGAGACTGACAACGATGGGGGAGGGAGGGAGAGAGGAAAGAGACTGACCAAGATGGGGGGAGGGGCGGAGGGAGAGGGGAGAGAGACTGACAACGATGGGGGGAGAGAGTAAGCATTGGGCAAGTCTGGGGGGGTAGGCGCAGCATTGGCACATAAAAGGAAATAAAAACAAGAAATGCATTTTTTAAATTAAATATGAAAAAGTAATTTACATGTGAATATATACCAGTTAATCTTTTTTTTCCTATAGGGTAGTCTTATATTCAGGCTTTTAGTTTTTTTCCTAAAGGAATATCCAAAGTTTGGGGGGTCATCTTATAATCAGGGTTGTCTTATATGCGAGCAAATATGATACCTTATTTCTTCCTGAAGTAAGGAAATGTGCTCCCAGTGCGATAAACTAAACTCAAATAGGTTTATGTGAAACCTTTATGTGTGCACATTCTCAACGCTACAAGTTGAAGCGTGTGCACTGGAAAATATCTAGAAAATGCAGTGTCCTGTGCATATAGTCAGCATATTTATCCATAAGCTCCCATCTCTTCAGTCGTATATCTGGTTTCTACTTTCTGTCTCTCACCATAACAGGCTTACTGGTTCTGCCTGTGTATCCACCCTAATCTGTCTGATTCTTCATCTCCCTCTTGTTACAAGCACTAATTTAACTCCTTCCCTTCTCTTCTCTCCCAGCCACCCTCTCCTTGTCTGGTTCTTCCATTTTGCCTATCTCTTACTTAATCTCTCCCATTGTAGCCCTAAACAAAGGGTCATGTAGTATGTGTACTAATAATGCAATATAAATTTAATTTCAGAAGTATGTAATAATTGTAGTAAGCAGATTATATTAGCAGGCCAGACAGTAAAATGTTTTCATGTCTTTAAGGTACAAATAAGGTATTGACAGAGAAAAGGCAAGCACTGTGACAGCAGATATCTGTAGATGTGTTCATCTCTGACTATGCGCTCCTCCTACATTGATGCAGATGCTACTTCTCTGTATGAATCTGCTTTAGTACAATTATATTTAATATCCATAGACACAAAAGTGTGTCTGATTAATGATGTCATAGGCTTTTATGCTAATAATACTGCAGTAAATGAGCTGCACTCTCAGGGTTAGCTATTGCTTAGCATGAAACTGTTACATTCTTTAGCACCTGTATTTTTACTTTTTGTAACTGGGCACAGGACTACACAGAGCACTTTGTGCACTCCCAAAATGCAGTGTGTTTTTGTAAATAATGCATTAGATTCCTTGTTTACATTCTCCAGAATAGAAAGTGTTCACTCCAGTATGCTGAAAGATCTACACAGTTGCGGCTATTTGACTTATGAAAAATACATCTTGAAAAGGCTTTGTTCTTTAAAGTGCACTGGAGAACTAAATAACAAATTCCCTTTAAAGGATCGCTGCAATACTTTTTTATTATTATTATCCTAGTCTACTTCAGAAAGATTATTGTGAAATAGTTTCTGGAACAAATTAGAGAATACATTTCATAAAATTGTAATTTTGTGTGATTTTTGGTTATAAATCACTCTTGGTTACCTATATTTATTATCCTCATTATCCTTATTGTAATCTTGCCATTCAAATTCTCATTTGCCTATTTGTTGTAGACAGTGGGCCTGAGTCAATGTTGCAAAACTAATTACTGTTTTTTAACTCTTCTTTATATTTTTCAATTGCAGTGTATGGTATTCAATTACCATTTTTATCTCTTTTTTCTTTTCTATTCAGTCTAATGGTTTCAATTAACAATATGTTAAAGGTCATGGTTTTGACAGAGGGAGGGTTTCTCCATTATTAATTATTTTTACATGGTGCAAGGATTTTCAAGCTTAGCTTTAAAGGCATTTTTTCTTTCCCCCATTGAAATAAATAAGGGGGGGGGGGGGGCAGTCTGTTGCTAATCTCGACCCCCAATCTCAGATTTTATTGAATAGGCCCCAATGAGCTGTGTCGGCTACCTGAGATTTATCTCCCTCTATCTTGTACACTGGTAAAATTATAGTGTATGTAAAGAAACATTCTATGTTTGTTAAACAATGAGTTGTTTGAGAAATATTTAATGTTTCATAAGGCAACAAGTATTTGGACAGACAATATATTTGAAGTATTTTTTTATGCATAGCATAAACGTGTCTTAATTCTAAAATGTTGTTATTTACACAATTTGCCTGAACACATTTGTACGCACATCATGTCGAGAATATTCATGTAATTATTATCATTATTCTTATTAGCATTATTCTTACCTAGCACAGTAAGGTTGAGCTGATTCTCTTTGTTTCCTGTGGGGAATGTTGCAAACTCACAAATGTATGTTGCCTCATCCCCTAACTCCAGACGATTCAGCTGAATGGTACCATCTCGAAATGATGGGTTTAAGAAGACAACTCGTTCTCTGTAAGGAGGTAGGATGGATACCCCCATGGCGGGATTATAAATAGCCACATTCTGTTTGGAGCCATTGGTGTACTTTTGCCATGTGACCTGAGTGATCTTTACATTAGGTTGGGGGTTGTTGAAGCTGCAGTGGAGAATGACATAGTTGCCAATGTATCCTGAAATTGTGTCATTTACCTGCACGGTCTGAGAATGCACTCCTAAAAGAGATAAAAAAAAAGAACTGTAAGCAGTCGTAAAACAATAGGAATCACAACCTCATATGCATTTATAAGAATTAGAATTCTTTAAAAAAAAATTGTAGCTCATTATAAAAAAAAAGTGGAACAAATCTGTACTTTTTCTGTAGCAGCATCCAAAGCTACCGAATGCTATTTTGAAGAAATAACATTGGATCAGTGAACAGGGTATAAAAGCTGTGGTTACTTGGTATATACTCTCAGCACAGGTTATGCCAGATAAAAGTGCAACAGGAAGCTGATATTCACAGCTGCTGCTATTTTGCACATGGTGTTAAACTGTTCCCTCTGTAAGCCTACAAATGGCAGTACAGTAACTCTGAGCATGTATTGTTAATGAAGACACTGTTTTGCTTGACAGTAGTTTTAACGAATACATAATATTGATATATTAACCTCTTCCCGACGCTAAGGCGTTCTATGCCGTCCTATCTTTTTGGTCGCAAAAGATGGTAGGATGGCATAGAACATCCTGCGCTTAACAGGTCATCCTGCAGCGGGATCCACCTGTCAGATAAGGCCACTTTGAGTGGCCTGAGACTGACAGGGAAAATGCAGCCGATGCTCAAAGCGAGCACTGGCTACATTTTACCAAATCACGTGACGTCGGAAGGTCTCACGATTTTTTGGGAGGGACCCACAGGGTCTATTACGACCCTGATCCCATCTCTGCCATTGTGTCCCTGGCTACCTATCACCTTGTGATCAGCGGCCAGGAACAAAAAGTGCGTCACAAAGGAGCTAAAGGAAGAAAAAAGAAAGGGTCAACAAGATTTTTATCTGGAAATAAGTGGTAGAGGTAGCACATATGCAGATTCAATTTCTATAAATTTTATCGAAACACATGTTAACATAGAGAAACAGGATTCTTCATGTTTCAAGTGTCTTGTCACTTACTCTTCTTTTTCCAGAAGTAGCAATATGGAATATTGCGGCTGACCTTCCCTATAATTTCACATGTTAGTAGCAAAGACTATTTTTGAGTGAATGTGACAATCTTTATTTTGTAGAGACATGACCAGCCTTTTCAATCAGGCATACCTAAGGATGTTTAGATAATCTAATGCCACCTTTTTCTTTGAAAAGATACCAGCCGTGGCATTGACCCTAAAGACTTAATACTGGCATGTTTTTTACAAGCCTTGCGATAAAATTCTGGTTGGGGGGTAAAACATTTAAACAAGTCACATGCAAAATGCAAATGTAAATATGGATAAACTTCAAACTTAGCATTCTTTAATAATAAATAAATTCTTAAAATCAGCGTGAACTGAAAAGGTCCATACCATTACAAGGAGCCCTCAAATAACAGTGACCCACATCTTTATTCAGAAAGGCCCAAAAAAAGGGACTGTCCCGTCATATCTGGGGCTTTTGGGAGCTATGCACTGCGATAAACTAATTGTAAAATAAATTTCAGGCATACATAAATAAGTTAAGCAGAGGTGAAGATAATTGTTCTGCCTGGCAACGTGGTATGGATTTGATTATATACCTGAGAAATGGTTATAAAATATATATATAGGTTTGCTGAAATTTCCCCAGAACAATGTTTGATGACGGAATCCCTTTAGTTCTTAAAGTGACAGAAGCCACAAATGGAAAAATGGGGCCAATGCATTCTAAAAGTAATGTAAGTACATGAAGACAACCACCATATTATTTTGCCTCTTTTGTGTCAATATAACAGGTTCATAAGCTTATCAATGTCTTTGTGTCCCAAAGCTCTGAAAACATACATTAACTCCATGGGAAGACAATTCCAACGAGTAATACATGGTAATGACATATAATTCATTGCCTGCTAGGACATATCAAGATGGAGCAAATATTTTACAATGTTCAGAGAGCTAATGAAGCAATTTCCAGTGTTGTATAAAGTCCAGTATCCAACATACAAACTGAATACATCAATGTACAAAAACATAATCGGGTGGCAGAATATTCCACAATTATGTTACATGTACTTTATAGGAAAAGAAACATAACTAGTTCATAAACCATCAAGTAAGTTCTTTGTATTCTTCAGCAACTTCAATATTACACACTGAAATGACTAATTGGGTTTGACTTATCAGTCAATTTTAGTGCAAATTTCAAAAAAGGTTGTACAATCATCATGGAGCCTTTAGAACTCAGAATGTGCCACTGTGTTCTTGCAATCCACTTGTCATCCAATACTTAGTTTTAAGTAGAGAACAGCCAAGAAGATAATTGTAGGTAGGTTATTGTTTTCTCTTAATTGTGAAGCTGAGAGACAGAAGGTGGTGTTCAGGAGACAAGTCTGTTGAGAGAAATCGATCCATGTATTTTGACTGGTGTAAGGCCTTGGGTGTTTCAGAATTCTGTGTTTACAGATCACACACAACAATTATTCCATTTTATTTATGTTTTAAACATTGTTAAACAAGAATCAACTGGAAAATCCAGTTCTGCCTCTAAAGACAAAAGTAAGGGTTGAGGGAGGGGTGGGAGAGTAGGTAAAACACATACAAAAAAAAAGAGAGGTTGGCAAATGAGAGAAGAATGGCTACAAGGAGATTTTAGTCTAAGGACAGAGTGCATGGAAATGGTAGCTGGATGTTGGCCATTTCCTCATGTAAAAACAGGCATGGGCTACTCCCCATCTCAATTAGAACTTGAACTATAATCATCCTCAGGTGCTCCACAAAATGAATGGCACAATGGACCAACCCTGAATGAAAGATTTGTCTGTGGGCCAATACAAAGTCACTTCAAAGACCTTTGCATGCGTAGAGGTGTGAGTCGGTATGCTGCGAGTGGGCAGCACAATAGCTGTCCAAGACGGGATATAAAGAACAGGTGTTAAGAGGAAGCTGGTTAGTTCGTACTTAGCTAGAACCGCTGTTAGTAAAATTGAAGGTTATTTCTCACAGAAATATTTCTCGGCAGGTCAGCCGATTCAACACTGTCCCTAACCTGATGTCAGTAGGCTTGTTAGCACTTGCCTCGGCTGACCTCACAAATGTATAGCCATAGGCCTGGTGGGACAGCCCAGCCCAATACAAGAGGCTGCATCCCCTGGTAGTGAATAGGTAAATAAAGTGAAAAGCCCGGCACTTAACATTTACATGTACTTAGAGTGCACACTTAGCGAGAAACACTGGGTTCAATTCACTAAAAAAAATGAGAAGTGCCTGTGGTGTGATCACAGGATCATTCCCTCCTTTTGGATTCAAAGAGTTAAATATTAAAGGGTCTGTATCACCTAATCACTGGTTTTACTGTAAATGTAGAGAATACAAAATATGCTGAAAGATTATCTATACAGTGTTACCAAAATTGCCACCAAATGCCTAGATTAAAAGGAACATGTGTCTTAAATGTGTCTGTGGAGTCTCCAGTTAATCACCTGTGACTTAATATGCAAATTACATGTTTCTCAAACAGTGTATTTTAAATCAGGCCACACATGATGTCATAAACAGGAGTACTTCACTTGTTCTTCTAATATAGACGTCTGCCTGCTTCAATGGGAAGCAGGGAGGCATCTGGTCAGCTGTCTCTTAAGTAGGTCCGGCCTGCTGATCACATGCAAAAACGAGGGTCTCATTCTGCGCTAGCAAAAAGAGATCCCTGAATGCGTCAGACCTCGATCAGATGGAGCGGGGTGAACCCCCACTCTTATTGGTGGTGCACGCGTTGGCGCTATCTGCCTTGAACTGCTGTGCTTCCTTCAAGGAACCATGGATTGAAAAACAGTTTAGTTGTCCTTTAAATATAGAAAAAAAACTATGGAAAACGACCACAGCAATATTAACTTATGCCCTGCATTTGATATCAAACATCATACATGAGTAGACCTAGACCTGTGCCAGAAGAGGCACAGGACAGGTGCTGCTTTGCCGAAGGTCCACCAGGGAATAGGCCCCCAAGGTTCACCAGAGATTAAGGAGCCCAGTATGTAAACAGGGATTACCAACTCACAGTGGAATTATTCCCTTTTATTATTTTAAGAATCACTTTCTTTTCTGTAGACTACGCTACCTATGGTACCAGTAATGAGGACTTTGCTTTACTTTGTTTGGGTCTGGTTAACAATTTGGTGAGGGGAGCTCTACACTGTATATGACCAATTATATACTGATGAGGCAATAGTGTACCACATCTGTGTCTGGATAACTATATATATATTGATGGAAGCTATGCTGAAATGTATCTGTATCTGGCTAACAACGTAATGAGGGTAGCTATACAGTATCAGATCAGTCTACTGGGAGTTAAACTATGCCACCATAACTGAGATGGTAATACTCCACTGGTGTGATGCCAAAATTAAGTATAAGAAGGCATTAGTGTGGGTAGTATTGTTTTGGAGAAAAGGTGGCAACCCTAATCCTTTCATGACTGTGGTCCCTTTAAATACATAAAGGGAATCAACAAAGTAAAGGAAGAGAGTATATTTAAAAGAAGAAAAACTACCACAACTAGAGGACATAGTCAAATTAGAGGGGCAACAATTTTAAAAGTAATATCAGGAAGTATATAATAATACTAATAAAAGTGTTCAAAAAAAAATTGGGCAGACTAGATGGACCGAATGGTTCTTATCTGCCGACACATTCTATGTTTCTATGTTTTTGCCTGGAAGTGCAATGCATTCTGAACACATACAGGTAGATGTTAAGGGGGTAAAGTGTAAATTTAAAATGATCATCTGTTTGGAGGCCATAATGCATTTAGTTTAATTGATACAGGGATTTTTTCTGCTTTCTGGGAAATCCAGATTCCTGAAACATTTTATATTCATAAACAATGATGTATCATTTTGCTATCATTAACGTTTCACATCCCATGCTCTCTGAGTAACAAATACAGAAATGTTGTTTTCTGTCAGAGCCTTTGTGACAAGAGAACATGAATGTGCATATGATATTTCAGATCTTTATTATCATGCGTGGTTGAGTCAATGATGGCATGAGATGGAGGCACAGACAGTGTTTGTGTGCTACTGTAAATAGAATGAGACAACAATGACAATCTTAGACCTGTGTATCCATTTACTATACACAGTAATGCATCAAAATATATTTTTGCCTTCCATGTTATTTAGATTTACGCATTATATGCAGCAAATGGCATATATTTACTGAGCACATGGTAACACTTTCTGTGTGTGACTTTATACTAATGTTTCTAAATTGGCCACATCTCTCAAGACTAAAAGAAAAATTGACAAAGAATACTAGTCAAGGTTGGCTATGGCCTCTGAAGTATCAAGTCTTCCATCTTTTGGAAAAATTGTAAACCCCTTTATTCTAGAGATCAGCATGATATGAGTAAGAATGCATACAGCTGCACTTAGTCATAGTCAATGACTACTTAGCTTGACCCATTGCAGATCTAACACATACCTTTATAAAAAATAAAAAAGAAGGGGTGGGGAAGTACTATACAGACTGATGCCTCCAGGCCGGAGTGAGAAGACCAGGGAACGCTTGTAAAATGAGGGCAGGGCTGCTGGGCGGGTTGCAACGCATCCTGAGAACTTCACGTACACACAGACAATGAAATGTGCTGCACGATACTTTCCTAACAGAGCAAATCAGGATGGTGGTTGAGTGATTACCTTTGTCTTGCTAACTTCCTACCACTTACTCCTAGGAGGATATACCACTATTTATTCCTAAAAAAAATGCATTGGAATGCTGACATTTTGGACAAAATAAAAGATTTTAAAAATATGCAATTGTGGGGGTGTGTGACTAGCAATATGAAAGAATAAAAGTTTGTGGTTTAAGCATGACTGTATCTGCAAAAATGTGAGATTACTAATATGGTTAAATAGGGTCTGATGAAGTGTTTTAAGCTAAAACAATAGGGATTGCAATACTTCTTAGGATCACAGACATACAACATAGTAGAAAGTCAGGTCGCCCAGCCTCCCCATGATTTTTTTGAAATAAAATTAAAAAATAACTTTTTATTTTGGTTATGGTTTTACCTTTTAAAAGCAATTCCCTTGTTTTTCATGAAAACATAAATCAAATGAGTTGCGTAATAAATAGGAAATATAGTCACCACGTTGACTTTTAAAATGATAAACTTATATTAGCTAACACAATGTGCCATTCACAGGGGTGATGGTTGCTGACAATACGCCTTTGTATATATTAAATTAAAAATCATCAGTTTCCAGCTAGAACAGTCATTTATAACATTAAAGGAACATTGAACCTTGTTTAAAGCTTGCTTCCTTGAAGGACTCAAGGGTTAAACAAAACATGTCCTACGAGTATCTTAATACATACACTCGGGTTTACTATCTGCTGTGTTTCACATGCGAGACACAGCAGTTCCTGACTGCCGAATGCTAGCGCAGAGAGAGACCCTCCTTTTTGCATGGGATCAGCAGGTGGGGCTCTCGTTATATCTTGTATATGTAAACAAAAGGTTATTCTATAGAGGACCAATAGCATGTCACTGCACTGGCCCCCAAACATTAGAGAGCAGACCGCAGCAGCTGTATAGGCCATCTATGCAGTAGCAGGGCAGCTAATCCCTGCTTCTTTGCAACGAAGCAAAGATCTGTGCTGCCTACGATAGACTACATTTCCTAAGTTACCTTTTGACCGGCTGAGCATAATAGGAAATGGAGTCCGCAGGGAAAAATGTCAACATTCCATGTTTCAAATCTGGAATGACCGTATCCCAATGCTGTCCCTGTAGCTTCCACAAAAACCTGAGAAACCCATGCATTTGGCGTATTACTGTACTCAAATGAAGTTGTATATACAAATTAAGTATTCCAAAAACAATTTTTCGGAATTCACCACAATTTGCAAATTTCACACACACACCTGGCACAATGCAAGCACACAACAGTTTATTCAGCGTCCAGGCCCCTCGAGCTGCAATATAACTTTAAAAGCATGCCCAGATGTATCTGTATTGGGGTATTATTTGGCAGTAAAACATAAACTCCTGTAAATTCAAACCTGAAGCCCAATTGTGCGGAAACCCCCCCACAAATGTACTACTGCCAACTTTGGCAAAAAGTGTTGTTAAGCTAAGGCTGCATAAAAATTGTCAAAATATTCAATTTATATATCTTTAAAAAACATGTACATTCTGGGATTCATGATTGCTACTAATGTTATAATGTGGCTATCATTAATTTTGAAGCTAACAAAAATCAGTAGTGAAGCTCTACGTGTACTTTTTGCCTTATAACTTACAAAAATAAGTAAAAAAACAAAACATGGGGGTACGCCCAAACTCAGGACAAATATTTTAATGTATTTTGCAGATTTTTGCATTTTTTCAATTTTTCACCATGTTTAATGTTTCTTCATATAAATTATATGATGTGATCAAAATAATGATATCTTTAAAAAGACCCTTTTACCCTTATAAAAAAAAGCAAAATATATTTCATATACAGTAAATAAAGAAAGAGGAAAATCACAGCTAAACACAGACACCGCAGAAATGTTAAAACAGCCATTGTCCAGCACGGTAAAGAAATGGCAAACAGTCCGGTCATGAATGGGGTTAATATATATGTATATGTGTGTGTGTGTGCGTGTGTGTGTATGGTATGACCAGTTTTGGCTGCCATCAATGACTGATGTCTGATTGTGTACCTATAAGAAGATACAAGAGTGACTTGAGGGGAGGCCTTGAGACCAACGTGTGGGGAGTTACCAAAACACATTTATGACTTTTGGGAGATCAGAGAAAACAGAAATTTCACATATGAATTTGAATAAATGGCCCTTGAGGAAGTTTAATAGGCATCAGTCATAGGTGACTGCAGAGATCGTGGTCACAATGAAGTGAATAAGTTAATCAGTCGGCTTTTTATCTACCTTGCTCTACCATTCTACTGTTTATAACAAAGAGGTCTTTGTGAGCAGACACATTCTTCCTATGTTATAATCGGAGAATGGTTTTATTTATTTATCTTCAGCCACATCTTCCATATAAAACTATAATGTGACACAATAGAACACAAATTTTTGCAAGGGCCTAGTTAAATTATATTGTGTGTTGTTTTTAGATTGCACATTAACCTGAATTTCTGAGTAGGTACAAACTACATGAGTCACCAATACAAAAAAAGCTAAAACAAATACCCAGTATGTAACTCTGGGGTGAGAGAACCTGCGGATAAAATTACAAATTGATTCAGAAAGTGTATTGCAATGTAACCAGCTGTAGGTTTCAGAACTGTTTCATATAACTAGTCATGCACTTTTCTTTGCAATAAGCTATATCCCCCAACACAAAGTCACATCTCGTTTGTTCTTTGCATATAAAATCAATAGCCTCATGGAATTGTACCACTTGTAACACTCCTACCAATAGTAAGGTCAGGGTAGGGGAATGGTGGTCATGGTGGGGAGCGCAAAAAAGATCCCCATTTTGGTCACAATGAAAACACAGCTTTACATAGAGTATTAAAGAGCAGGTGTCACAAACAATAAGAGAAAGGGTGTGGAAATAATGACTGAGATGTTTAACCACAGCACCCTTTATATTTTCATAAAGCCCTTTTCAAAACTACTTTAAGACTGAAACATGTTTGATCCGTGGCCTTTTTTTATACTCGGGATTTCTCCCTTAAGGTAATTCTTCCAAACTATGATCCTTTAATTTTACATTTAGCATGCTCAAGGCCAAAATCATGTCCCAGCACATTGGTGTCTTTGAAACATCCCAGCCATGCAAAATATACATACATAATATGTTGTTTTATCTTTCCTTAAAATAATTTAATGCTTCACCTAAATGAATGTGACACATTCCAAAAGTTGCCTTACATTCAGACAGTCAATGTTCTTTACAAATCAGGGATCTGCTGAGAGAACCTGGTAATTTCATTAAAGGACAACTGTAGCAAAAATGTAACTTATGTATAACCGAAAGATTGTATCAAGTGTTGATGTTTTAGATAGAAATGCTTTAATGAAATAAGGCAAATAAAGTAAATTTTTTAGCTCTTTGCTCCATATTTGTCTTTCAGCGGGCGGGCATGTTGTTTAGAGTCTTTTGTCAAATGTTCATTCATCCAGAGTTAAATGAAAGAAGACCCATCTAAACCAAGATTCTAAACAAGATATCTGCCCCCTAGCAGAGATATATGATGCAAAAAGGTCTCAATAAGGTGCCTTATGCATATTCTTTCATTAAAGAATTTATACATAAACCATCATCTGCACTTGATGCAGTCTTTCCCTTAAATGGAAATCATTTTTTGCTACAGTTCTCCTTTGAGCACATGTAACAGGTGACTGCTCTGACTTCCCATTTGTGCCTCTCAGCATCAATATTCTGCAGTGTTGTCAACTGACCCTGGTTTAAACTTGGTATTATGTGATGAGAACTATTCTTTGAACGAGTGGCATGAGAACATCTTAATAAGGTACGGAATTCTCAAAATATCTTATTTTTTTCTATACTAATTTCACATGTATTCATGGGAAAACTTGTAAACAAGATCTGGAGTAAGAGAGGATAGCTATTACCGGTACATTTTTTTTTTTTATAGTAGTTTTGTTTCATTACGTCTATTAATTTACTACATAATCACAGTTCTATCTGTTCTATGACATTTTGATGGCTGCACTCTACACAACCCTATTTAGTTGAAATATTTACCAACAAAATGTCCTGGAACATATAGTTAAATGTTACCAGCTGTGTATGAAGCAAGATGAATGTATTTTTGTTGTGCCCCCGTGTGTCATGCCTTAATGTGGCAGGAAAACAATCAGCTTTGTCAGACAAACTCTTCCTCTCTCTCAAGATACTCCATAGCTCCATGTTGCAACCTGTCTAGAGAAACCTGTCCTCCCATGGGGAGGAACTAGGGTGAGTCTCAACATGTGAAGAAAAAAAATTCTTAACAACTAGGGAGGGAACGTTTATATGTTTAAGGCTAGTCAATTGGTACACTGTAACACTAGCTAGAATATATGGATATGCTCTGAAGCCGTCTATTTATATTGATAGTGCTAAGTGTCAAAATTATAAAAACAAGTTCTGCATTTACAACGTTTACAATGTTGTTAGGAGCTATTAGGGATTCATATAAAATGTGTGACCATAGTATAATGCCAAAATCAGTCAGTCCTCTAAGCAGTGGAACTACTGCACCCCAAAATCACTATGAACAAATCATTAAAACTCTATTTTGTACAATCTGATAACATTAACCATTTTGGACCTGTAGTCCTCATTTATACGAATCAGATTGTGCCAACTCATTAAAAGGTAACTTCGTCAAGTAAAGCCAACGTATTTTTACAGATACATATGGATTTACTGAGTTTTGCCTCTCAACTGGATACTGGCACACGTCGACAGTGTCAGCGTACAATTAGCCAATCAGTGCTTGCCAGGGCCCAAAGCATCGTGGCTGCCTGTAAACTGGAATTTTTATCTTGTATAAATGTAACATTTATTGTGAAAATGTTAACTGAATCCTAGAGAAGAGTGCTATATCACTGTTTTAATCATGTATATCCATATATACAATTTGTATGTGTAAAAAGTTGGACTGTAGCCAAGAACACTTGTGCAAATATAATAAACTTTTATAGTTTGAACATAATGAAGGGAGTTTAAGTCCAGGAACAGTCTAGCTTTGAAGTAGCTTTTATATCTAAGGCATACTTGCTTTATAATGGCAATGGTAGACAGAATTAGAAGTCACAGTTGTGCTTGTTTGTCAGGTGATTTGCCCTTTAACTGGGAATGCTTATGAAAAATGTATACAGCCAAGCTGCACTGTGATGCTTTTTTATGCGTCCTTGGTAAAGGGCAGTTTTGGTTATGATAAATGTTTCTGTATTATTTTAGAATCTACCCGTGAATGTATAAGAAGGGACAAACATCTTATAAAAACACATGGATAGGTTAATATAAATTATCCAAATATTGCATGGCAAAAATGTATATTTTTAGACATCAGTTAATAACCAAATGTGCAGGCTTTTATTGTTAGTCAAAATACTTCATTAACAGAAAGTATTCCAAGTTTTGAATACACAGGTGCACTGCTAGTCTGCTCAATTCAACGACTGCTGTTTTGTTTTAAGTAATTAGGCCACCAATGTAGGCTGACAAGATGAAGGAGGAAAACATTAATTAGTAGATAATGTTCAGATTAATCAGCACCTGTAGAAAATTGTAATGTATTCATTTTCATGGGAAATCGTGACCTTATTTTACCTATATTAAGTAAATGCGGCATTGCACGAAATATGGTAGGATATATTCCTCTAATGAAACTGAAAGCTATTTTGGATGCAGTGTATTAATTTCTTGCATACATTTCTTAGTAATACATTTGTCATTTATGGTAAAACACTTTTGTTAAAGATGCAGTAATTCCAGACTTTTTACATTTTTAATAAACTTAGTTTATGTTTTGATAATGAATTCACTTTCAATTATCTTTCTAGTATGTTTTGTTCAGAACAGATTGAGTGGGGCTGTAAACGAGCACTAAGAGCTTTTTTTGGGCAGCCACTAGGTCTTTCAAATTGCTTATGAATGCTCAGGGAACTAATAAATAAGGGACCACCTACACAATACAAGCCCACAAGAAGACACTTTACGAATTACAAATATCCAGGTGCTTATTTTTTCCATACCCAATGGTATCTATTAACCAAAATCTAGTATAAAAATAGCTTATTTCCTATAGAAAATGTATAATCCGGGGGATGCCAACTGCTAACTGAAAATAGAGGGTCCTTCATTGACTGCTCTTTTGCCGCCTGTGGTCATGACACTGTAGTTAATTATATGTGACAGCTTTGGAGAAGTGGCATGTAACTTCTTAAGGATGTCATGCTTCTCCCTGGGAGTAGGGGCAATGTAACACTAACTTTTGTTTTCATAGCTGTGACTACTTGTGTTACCTGTAATGTTTTCTATGAGCATTGCAGTACCACATTCATAAAGACAAAATACATATTGCAAAAACACATTTTATTAGTTTATTCGGTTTCTTAACTGGTCGATGGTAGGATAAAAGGGCAGAACACATGGCCTTTCCACACTCTGATTGAGCCTTTAAGATGTAATTAGGCTGGGCGTTAGATCTGAGACAGCCGACTGGGGCAGGGCAAATCTGTGTCACTTTAAAAGGGATTTACAGAATATTTCTGTGGGAATATAGCTATGATAAGCCTAGTTAATCATGCCAACATCTTTTGGTGTGGAGGGATCTACAGATGAGCAGTTCTTTAGTTCCCATCATTTAACACCCCAGGACTGATTAGGTGCCAGTATGAGCTTTGGGCTAAGCAGGGTTCATAAACAGTATTATAACAGATGGTACACATACTCACAGGAAAACAAAACACTGTAGAAAAGGGGGAGGGTAAAAATGGGGAATTAAATAAATATATTTAAAAAAATATATTTATAGAAACTACACAACATCTAACAGAAATGTCATTCAGCAATATTTTTAATGAAACCTCATCTGTGTGAGCTATATCCCAGAGGGACAACCAGGGCTGGCCTTAAGTGTTCCGGCGCCCTGTGCGGGCCTCTTCCCACCCCCTCTTGCCTGTCTCTTACCGCTCCCTCCATGAAGGTGTCTCTCCTGTCCCATGTTTGTCCCTTTGCTCTTCCTTGCCATGCCTGTCTCTCTGCAACTCCACCATATCTGTTCTCTCACCCCCTCCTCCCCCATATCTGTTCTTTCTCTCTCTCTCCCTCCCCCTTCCTCTGTTCTCTCTCTCCCCCTTCCTCTGTTCTCTCTCTCCCCCTTCCTCTGTTCCCTCTCTCCCGCCCCCTCTTCCTCTGTTCTCTCCTTCCCCCCTTCCTCTGTACTCTCTTCCCCCCTCCTCTGTTCTCCCCCCCATTCTAACTCGCGCTCCCCACACACAGTGATAATTCCGGGATTTCCGATACCCTGCATTATCACTAAGCATGGGGAGCGTGAGCAGCACTTACTCGTGCTGCCCGTGGCTCCCCTTAAAGCAGAGTCTGCTCTTCTTCACAGGGTGAGGATGGAGCTACACCTCTCAGCCGGTGAGCTACGCTCCCTCCCCGGATCCAGGTCTGGTGAGGTGGGATCTTTTGATCTCCCCATCCAGTGCCTCTATCGGCAAACTTTTTTTTTTTTTCATGGCTGGTGGGCGGGTGCCCCCTGGGGTCATGCACACTGTGCACTTGCACAGGTCGCACACCCCTAAGGCCGGCGCTGGGGACAACCTGTTGGTGCAGTCAAAACTCTGAGTACTGGACTGTGTTTAAACTATATAAAAGTGTCTGTAACCATTCAAAATTTCATTAAATGATTTGTACTTTTATAAACTCATAATCATCAACACATTTACATTCAAAAAGCCCTCTGATTGGTTTTCAAAAAGTGACTGTAAATACCCACTTCAGGAAAAAACAGCAGGAGCAGGATCCGCCCCCAAGAAATAAGCTGGTAAGTTTAAGGTAAAAATAATTAGCTGCAACCTGGTGCTCCAGTTGTGGTTTAGTAATTTTCATACACCAATCATGTTTAGATTCACAGGGACTCTCACTTGTATATTCCATGTAAGCATTATAGAATAAACAATAGCTCATCTACAGGTTTTCGACATCAGCAGATGAGGCACAGTAACTGGTAGTGATATGATGGGCCTAATTGTAATTGGTGGCCCTAATGGTAATTGGTGAACCTCGTCTACCAATGTGATCGATTTTTGCAGTTTTTATTCTGATGCAACTTGAATGTGAACTCCTGTTTATCTTTTGATGATATTTTAAATGTGAGTCTTGCAGAAATAGTAAACAATAACTGATTTGCTGTTTTTTTCAAATGTCAGTATAAAATAATCAGTTGTTTATGACTTTTTAATTGGAGCATGCAACAAGCTTAGCACACCAACATTTTACTTCTCCGTTCTTGCACATAGGTGAGGTTGTCGGCTCCTCTCTATCTAGTTGCAGCTTGCTGTCCAGAGGCTAATTGGGAGGATGGTTAATTGCTCCTTCTCTGACACATTAAAAAGGTAGCAGTACAGGCTGCTTTGTGTGCCCCATATATAGTAGGAGAGGTTTTATATCCCCACTAGTTTGAGTTTCTACCAAGTTTATACAAACAGTTATTGTATCTGTACGTCCCCCTATCCAATTGAGAAATCTATACCTTTTAGTATTTTTCTATCATTTTAGTATTGTATAATGTTGCGTTTGCAGTTTTTGAACTATGTGAAAAGGGTAAATCCTAATAACAGTAAACAAATGATAACTGAAAGCTCTCACATGTCAGTAGCATAAGTCTTCAATAAGAGTACAAAAAACACAGACTACAATGACAAAATTCATCATCCTCAAAGCTATCGCCTGGCAGTGGTTTAATTAATGAGATTAATGACAGGCAGTCTGCCATAGAATTTTTCACTGAAACAGGATGTCATAACTTGTTGATACAATACAGACTAAAACTAATAATAAAATTGTTTTATTTTAAGAAAAATTGGGCTACTCCACTTTCCTCTATATAACGATTGCAAAAGCATTACTCTGAGTATAACTAGACCAGGGATTCACAACTTTTTGAGACAATGTCCCCCTTCTGATTTTCAGCAAAGTCTAATGACCCCCTCCGTCTATCTTTAATGGGTAAACTAACAGTTGATTAAATAGATAATTAATACATTAACTCAGGGCTCGACAAACCCCGGGCGACAGGTCGCCATGGCGACCTGGAAATTAAGCCTGGCGCCCGGGTGCTGGTTCCCTCATTGTCCCCTTGGCGTTGCCATTCGTTTGTTTTGTTTTTTTGCAGCGCGAGGGGGGAAAGTCTTTGCTGATTGCACAAACAGCAAGCTCCGCCCCCTCGCGCAACGCGTGTGTGAGTGCCGGGTGTCGTCACTTGACAACCCAGCACTCAGCCGAAAGAGCAATGATGATCGGCTGCAGCACAAATGTTAAAATAAAAAGAGTCTGCAATGAACATGGAAGATGGGACTAGAATGTGCAGTTAAAAGGCACTTTGCGATTACTAGCTTGGTTTCCTATGGAATAATGAGCACTTGGGATCAACAACCTTCACTGGCCTAGTAGGTTAGTTTATAACTTTTGCTAGTCTTCTACTATACTACAATTTTTTTCAGCTGGTCTTTATTGCAATAATGGTCAATATGGTAATTAAGGCTGTCTATAATTAAACAGTTCATCGGGGCAGTTTACATCAAAGCAGCTCATTACAGCTGTTCCCATTTAAATCAGTGCCAGTGGAAAGGCTAGGGTTTGTTTTTGTTAATTTAGCTTTGTTTGCTGTTCTTCAGCTCACTGCCAATAAAGCCAGCTACAGCCAGCTTCCAACTAACTGCTGTTGGAAGGATTTGTTTGTTCTCATTTACGGCCAGCAATCCCTAAAAATAAAGCCTTATCTGCACAACTGAAAGACCCAGTGGGCTTTGCTGTTACATCAATGATTTAGTAAACTGCAGCCTCTGATTCTAAATCAGATTAAACTCATTGATTATTTTACTAGTCATGTATTTTTTTTGTATAATATGTATTGCATTTTGACTTGCTATGTTGTTCCACTTTTTGCTGAACAAACGTAAGACTTTTTAACTCATAGAAACCCACCCCACTTCTTTCTGATCCCCCACATTGGACTTAAAGGGACACTGTGACAATAGAAGAAATAAATAACTAATAGATAATATAGACACTAATACGAAGGAAAACTACATTTACAGATATAAACTATATTACATTATACACAATAGGACAAGGCAGATTAACAGGATGATGTGTAATATACGGCTATCTGCGGCCACCAATCAGAGAATGTGGCATCAAATGTAAGTGAAGTAGAAACCAGTCCCCCAGCTCTGACACACAGTGTGATTGTATCAGCCTACAAAGGATCCGGGCAGCCTCACGCATGTAGATGACACGATTACCATTGCAAGAGTTCACTGAATCCCCATGGTGACAGCGTTTGTGTCTCCACATTACACAGCTGGATGTTGCATGCGCACATAGCCACAGCCTAATTCCCACTGATGCTGCGCATGCGCATCAGTGTTGCACATTGTGTCTGCCATTTTTCGTGGGTGCAGTCTCCTCCTACCATGAAGTATCAATGGGGACTTGTCCTGAAATGGGGATCACTGCCCCTCAAGGCAATACAGTGGATCATCAGGTAAGAATACATTATGTTGTAATATTGTTGTGGAGACCTTCTGTACCTTATCCTGTGAACTGTATGTTGGTGTGTTATATCTTTATTCTGCACTGTGTTCTATGGATCCCTTTTAAACCCTCTCTCAAATGATACATCAGTTTAACCCATATGAGCTGTTCTTAGAAAATTAAAAAAACATTTAATAAAATAATTGCCACTGCCTGTCTTCACATTTTTTTTTGTATATTTTATAACTTTGCTAATATTATAGGAAAACAACTCTTCCTTTTGAGAAGGCATCCATTTATTATATTTTTAGTATGCTCACTATAGAAACAGCTCAACTGAAGGAAAGTCATGCAGTCAATCTAAATGCATCTTTCACACCAGACTGGTCCGATGTAACTATACTTCCTTTTTTAGTTCCTATTTGATGTTATATATACTATCACCGAGTTCTGAGTCCCCAAGTCGCCTTACATCTTAGTTTTTAAGATTGATTGTGGTACAGGAAAAATGCTAATTGTTTTAACATTCCTGTTTAATCTTTCACCCTTGTATTTCGTTGCAGCTATCTGGTACATGTTTTTAAGTTTATGATGTTTCATGCATGTTGCTAGGAATACAAGAGTAAAATAAAATCTTGGTGCCTCAAAATGTCATTCTAGTTCCTAAATTCTACAAATATAACAGTCTTGGACTCTTATATAATATAAAATAGTGTGCATTTATTCTACATGTTGACATGCACTGTTGAATGAACACAAACAAACCACTATTTTTCCCTCAAAGACTGATTTAAATTTACTGGATGAATATTTCTAAAGGCATGTATAACTTTCTACAACGTTGTAATTTGTTTGCATTGAAAGATACTCCCATCAGATCATTCTAGGCTCCAAGTGTAAAGTGTAGGTAATTTAATTCAATAATACTGTTGAGATCTAAATGTGACATCCACTGCGGTGCTTGAAAAGTGACAAACTGTATCACAAAATCATACTGTTGTAAACAAATTTGTTGTCTTTGTTGTCTGGCGTCATAGTCCACAAATCACTACAATAAGTATAAAATCTGAGGCTAACACTGTACCTAATATCTTTCTACATTTAGGGAGTCTGGTGGCCATTTTGGACGTCCACAACTTCAATATCCCTTCTGAACATAGATACTAGTCACCAATAGTGAAATGATAATGAGTTGTCAAGAGAATAGCAAAAATTAGGTTTTAACAGCTTTGTAGGAAAAATTGTCAAATTAGCAATTATTTTAATTCAGCTATTAATGCATGATTTTTGCAATTTCCTTGTCAACTCACCACCCTTCACTGTATAACTCCATAGTATCCCACAGAGTTTTATATAACATCTATCCTACTGAAGGAATAATCTCAAAGAAACTTTTGATGTGTCAGAATCTTTATTATGAACAATAAAAAGAGATGATAAAATTGCTTAAAAACAGCAGCAGTCCCCAGTCTTCTACGCTAGTGGTTTATCAGTGTGGTGAGCACAAACTGTATTTTGAAGGTGTCCTGATGGCCAGGATGGTTTGAATTGTGTTAGTCATCAGTCTTCCTTGCTCTCTTTCCCTTGGCAGATTTGATTCACTGTGGAGCATAGCAACTGAATATCCTCATGACATCTTAAACACAGTCTAAATGAATTGAGTGACGAACCTCTGGACAGCCAACAGATGCATGCAAGGATTACATTTAGGATGATACTACAAGAATCCTGTTTCTGACAATAAAGGAGTGAAACTCCCTCTAGAAACAAATGACAGTCTGCCAAGCCTATCCTGAGGGGGACATTTTATCTTCACGGTCCCTGCACTTGTGAGAAGAACTGTCTAACAAAAATAAAAGGTGTCATGGTGGATTGAATAAGCAAAACATGCTTTGTGAAATGGAGCGAGTGATGGAAGGAATGATGGCAGCAAGGATTCTGGGAATCTATTTTTACATAAAACCACAGGACCATAGAATAAGACAGCACAAAACAATTACTAGGTTGTCTCCACCCTGCCCTCTTCCTATTTGCACTGATAAATCAGACCTACTCTGATCCTTTTTATTTTTATTGCCTAAAATGCAGTTGACCTTGATCAGTATGGATTTGTGCTTGGAAATCCATTGTGTAAATCCATCACATTTAATGGGAAGACACAGTAGCAGATTCATTATACATGCTTTTTAAATTGATGTCATGAACGTACCCTAGAATTTAGCAAATTGAAGTCTTGTCTGCTGCTTGTATATGTTTTTTATTTTATATTTTATTTTACTTTAATTACTGGTTCTGTGGATGTGTATTATGTGAACTTGGGACTTTTCGTAATACTTGTTTAATTAACACAAGCTAGCTTATGAACTCAAATAAGATATTTTTGGCAGTCCTCCCCATCTGTGATTAATACACATAAATGGCTTTTTTTAGTGCTCTAACTTACTGATGAAGTTAATTCCTCACTAAAATATTGAATTTTTAAACCAATTTATAAAAGACATGACATTTGCCATTTTTAAGATATATTTGAAATGTATATTTACATTTTTGTAAATGTATATTACTATTAGCTATTACTTCATATATGTATGTTTTAATAGACAACCAGCGATCCCTAAAAATAAGGACCTATCTGCACAACTTGAAAATCCGGAGGGCTTTGCTGTTACATCAATGATTTAGTAAACTGCAGCCTCTGATTGGAAATCAGGATAAACACATTGATTATTTTACTTGTCATGTAAATACATTTTTTGTATAATATGCACAACATTTTGCTGTTCCACTTTTTACTGAACAAACTGAAGACTTAGCTATTGTTATCGCATAGAAAAAAAAAACCTTTTTTCTGATCCCTGACAGCAGACTTAAGCCCTTTCTCAAAAGATACAGCAGCCTAAATCACATAAGCTGTTTCTCTTGTTTTTTTTTTTATCTTCTTTTGCGTACAATCATTTATTCACTGACTAGCCTGCAAGTAGATCTTATGAAATATAAAATGCATGGATGAACCACAAGCATCATTAAATTCAGATATTCTTATCAACCACCATAACTTTCACTTCCAGTGTGGTGATCCATGTTCTAGTCGACTAGCTATCTAATTGCACATACAATGTTTCACACGGAACCCTGCTGCTATCCTCTTGCAGAAGTACACTTCTGTATACTTGTACAACTACTCAACATTAGTAATAGAATAGGGATGTTTTCTCTGCTTTGAACAAAGTAGATAACATGGTTCTTGCTGAAGTTTCATTCACTCCGATTATAATAAAAAGAGTTGGACAGCTCAGAATGAAGCCCATAGAGTTTAGTCTAACTAAACCATATTGTACATGGGGTATAAGGTTCCTACTACTTCTAATAATATATTGCAATTAATACATGCCATAAGTGAAGTTCAAATAACATGTCTATTCAGCCACATTAAATAATTACACCAGCCAAGCATAAGAATGTATAGAATTACCAACCAGGATAAGAGAATGCAGTCACACAAACAAGTTTAATAAGATGAGCGGAACTAAATAATTATCATAATTAGCTGGTAAGATTTTAAGTGATTTCTACCTTAGGGTGATTAACTCATTCAGTGACCTCCTACGAAAATGCTGTACTACCATACTATACTTGATCTGTATCAGATGGCAGTGACACGTTCCATCATGTATTCATTAGGTCTACTTATTTCTGTAACACAACAACACACAAGCAATGGAACCTGTGAACTCAGAGACCAACACCTAATACTTCTCTGATAAGAAGAATTTACTCATCTAACTTTTACAATTGTTCACTCAGATCTACACACTCAACTTCAACCATGAACTATGAGCAATCCTTTGAACAGTTTAGAATTAGACAATGGCTGAGAGGGTTGTAGTAAATAGAGTATATTCAATGTAAGGTCTTGTTACTAGTGGGGTACTTCCAGGATCTGTACTTGGACCCATTCTCTTTAATATTTTTATTAGTGATATTGCAGAATGTCTTGTTGGTAAAGTATGTCTTTTTGCTGATGATACAAAGCTTTGCAGTAGGTTCATGGAGGGATAAGCCAAATGGCAAATGATTAAGCTAAACTAGAAAAATGGTCAGAGCAGTGGCAACTGACATGTAATGGCCACTGGTTCATGGGTTGAAGGATAAAACTTACCATGAAAAGTTAAAGCATCTTAACATGTATAGCTTGGAGGAAAGACATAACCGGGGGAATATGATAGAAACATTAAATACATAAAAGGAATCAACACAGTGAAGGAAGAGATTATATTTAAAAGGAGAAAAACTACCACAACTAGAGGACATAGTCTTAAATTACAGGGGCAACGATTCAAAAGTAATATCAGGAAAAGCCTTACTTTACTGAGAGGGTAGTGGATGTAAGGAATAGCCTTCCAGCGGAAGTGGTAGACAACACATTCTATGTTTCTATGTTTAGCGTAATGTTCAATGTGTTCTGGACCTTGAGAACCCAAATGATGATTTGGTATGAAAATTCTTTAATAATTGTAGTGGTAAACATAGCTGGAAATGTGACTGGTTTCCACTAGACACTTTAGCTGATACCTTGCTGGACATCTGGAGGAAACTACTCCTGCTTAACTCGGGTCTCATCTGCCAGGTTTCACAGATAATACCATCCCTTCACTGATCAACTCTGGCACTCAGTACTACCTATCCCAGGTGAAGAAGAAGAGGGAGATCTCTTGGCCACTATTCCACTAACATTCCCATAAATGCTAGCAATCGAGAAAGGACAACCCCTTAAACACCATGTGCAGATGATACCATACCCCGGGGATTGAGAAATCCTGGGAGCCAGGGATCTTTAGATCCCTATTAGTGATTAATAACTTTTTTATTGTGTTATATATAACTCTATCAAAGTACAATTCCCTGGCTCCTAAATACTTGTGAAGCCATGCCTTACTCCATACCCACCCATATATGAGGTGCAAAATTTCATTCTTTGCTTCATTCTGGAATTACGTAAACAGATGGATTCCACTAGTATTTAGAAAATAAAACCATTGTTAAGAAAGCAGAATTTCAAAAATGATATAGAAATTTCACAATTAACTATGACTTTTCTTGTCTATTCCATTTGAGTTGTTGCTGGTGGAGATGGGCATACGTTGGAATTTTTTTCTACACATGGACCTTAGCTACATCACAACTGCCCAACTTCCATGGATAAAGTTTGGGGATACCTACTGGACCCTGTCCCTTCACATTGTTTAGCTGGTGGAACCTATTCTTCAACATTATCAGTTATGTAATGTTTTTAATGATCGGGTGCTATTCACTAAAACTATACTGCAAAAATCAGCATTATAATAGCAGAATTTAACTGATACTCCAGCTTGCTTATTCATTTTACTTGTTGTTATCGTATTAGTTTACCTTGTTTTATATACTGCAATATGCAGTTGATAGCTCCAGCATATGTTTATAAAAAAAACTATTTGGTATTAACTGTTTTTGCATGTGGCTTATATTGATAAACATTTTACTAAATAAAAAAAGACTGTTTAGCTCCTTAGTGACATGACCTTTTGACCTTGTCTTTCCCTTGGTGACGAGGGCTGTTTTGGCATTTCTGGGGTGTTTGTGTTTAGCTATAATTTTCTTCTTTCTCACATACTGTACCCACACAAATTATATGTTGTTTTTATCATCACAAGAAGGGCTTTCATTAGATACGATTATGTTCATCATATCTTATAAAAAAAATCACAAAATATGATGAAAAATGTAAAAAAAAAACATGTTTTCTAACTTTAACCTAAAAAATTACAAATACAATACAAATCACAAATACAATCATTCAAAAAGACCTCATCTAAATGTTGTCCCGAGTTCAGAAATATGCTTGTTTCCATGATTTTTGGCCGTTTTTTTGCGCATTATAGTGTGTGTGTGGGGGGGGGGGTTCCCCTAGTGACCTTTTGACCTCAATCCGAACCCTAAATCTAACCCCAACTATAACCCTTATGCTAACCCTTAATATATTCTAATTTTAATTTAATTGTAACCCTATAACTTATGCTAACCCTAATTTAATTGTAACCCTAACAAATATTCTAACCCTAACCCTAGATTTTAGCTATTCAAGTATTTTTTTTATTGCAATGTTGGTGACTGCCTCTAGACGCAGTCAAGCAACACCATCAGGGCGACAGAAATTAATTTTTTTTCCCTTCCAACGCTGTTCTACCCACAAGAGGGCAGCAGCCATATTGGAGGAGCATGCTGCTCTCCAATATGGTGCCCCGATCACTCTGTGAATCAATCGTGGGTGCCCCAGATTCAACATGTTGGTGCTTCCCAAGGCCTTGACATCAAGGCAATAGAGCAACAGAGAGGTTTTCGCGATCGTTGATTGTAAAAACCGCTCGTTCCACCGCAGGACGTGCCAGGCACATTGATTGTCGGCAACAGAGTTGCCGGATGGACGTGGCTGACCTGTCCATTGTCGCGAAGGGGTTAAGAAGAGAATTAAATTTTGTGTTCTATAGCAGCAGTAGAAAAACATTGACACCAGCTTGTCTAGAATGTAATTGGCTGAGTAGGATGATAGTTGCAAAATATTTAGCATTACCTATAGTAAAACATATGGTTGAGTTCAGAATGGAAATGAAGGCAAGCAGTTGATTAGGATTTAAAGTCATCATACTAATTCCTAATCAAATAGAAAGAGATAAAAAATGAGCAAAGTAAATTGGCCTTATGGTATGTTTGTAAATGTTTATTGACATCTTATGCCTGGGCTAAAAGAGATATCTTGCTACAATAACTAAAATATTATATTAAAGGCCCTGAGGCTCTACACAAAATGACTGTTGTTGCAAATGTTTGTGTATAGTGTCTGCAGTGTGACCTTGTAACACTGACTGTAGGAGTCGAGTCATTTTCACAATAGCCCATGGCTAGTTGATTGTTGCTTTGTGTTCTATTTGCACTGTAGCCTTTGGCTATTTGATTGTTGCTAGAGGTTACATTATACATCAAGTATCAGTGAATCAATTTATGTCCATTGTAATTTCCCTAGTGCCTTGGAATAATGCATATAAAAGCTAAAGACGTTTATTGTAAGCCCCACAAAATCAACAGGTTAAACAAGCATTTAGAAAATAAAAAGACAAAAACTTAAATATATTTAACAAGTTGGGAGAGACAAGTTATCTAAGAAACAATCAATACTGCAGTCAAAAAAAGTACTTAACAAAACACACCAGTGTCTATTTTAAAACAGATCAGTTCAACGCCATTAAAACTGAATTACATAAACGTTAAAACAGTGTTTACAGCAGAGAGGAAGTGCTTGGTTGGACAAAACTGCTATCGCCCGTAGTCCAATATCACCAGCCCACCCATTATCACGAGAGATAGGTAGATTGTCAAGACAGATAGACTGAAAGATATACTGACAGACAAGGTACAGATATTCCAGAAAGACAAACAAGATAAGCCAGGCAATTATACAAGCTTAACAGGGAGAGAAAGGCATTGGAGGAGGTGAAAGTGCTACAAAACTAGGTATACATGGAAGTCCAGAATATATAGCATATATGACCAGGGATAGGTGTCCATACAAGGACACCAGTGTTCATGGTAGGGTCAGTGAAGGAACATAGAGAATCATTAAATTTTACATCAGTAAATTTCCACTATGAGAGATGCTGGTGTCCTGTAAATGACCCCATGGCTTTCTATCCAAGTAAGAATCTTTTCTGAAGGGGAACACTGCCTGACCTCTGGCAGTGTGCAGTAATAAGTAAAAATGTAATGTGACCCTGGCCCAGTGAGTCATATTAATTACCTCACTGCCCCCTTTACCAGCTTTCCTTTGATATACAGTGCACATGCCATACAGACAATTTATATACCATTGAAGAAAATTAGTGAATTGTATGAATTTTAAACCTGTCTATGCTGTGTCCTATTCATGCCATTACCCTTTTGATACTATATCGAAACAAATTACTTTCATCGAGAATAATTAGTTTACACAGGATACACTTTTTGCATATTCAGTTATAATTTTTCACATAATGAAACATAAGAAAAATAGTATTCCAGCGCCTGGACCTATTTTGCAGAATCTAAGTGTACAGATGCACCATGCATCTTTTTGAAAGTCCTGTAATTGGCTCCATGAGATTCTAAGGTAATCTCATAGAGGGAAGCTCAATCCTTGGAAGAAAAAGTATGTTGATTTCAAGATAAGTACTGCAAAAACTATGGATTTTTTTTTTTACTGTTAATTAACTTTAACAGTGTCAACTTCAATGTGCTTTTTTTTTCAAATTGGTATGGTCCATTGAATCCAAGAAAGATAATTCAAAAATCAGATTAAAAAAACATGAAAACACATTGTGTAATGAAAAGAAAATGAGAAAGTAAGAAAAATACTTAGAGAGTTTAAAATAGTATAAAAATGGTCTCATTCTATAATAAAATAAAAATAAAAATTGCAGATAGAAATGTATTTCTATATAATTTTATTCTGGATATAACATCCGTAAGAAACAAACGTTCCTGGAGAACTAGATTGGATGTGTATTGAACTCTCATTTTGAATAAGAAACTCATGATGCTTCACGGAGCCATAAAACCAAAAATCTTACAATGTCAACTAATTTTTTTTGAAAGCAAAATATTCTTGACATGTAAAGGCAAAGGAAGACAGAGTGGGTAGGAATGTCATGACAACAGCCATGGCAAAGAGTAAAAGCTAAACAGAATGACTGAGCAGGTGGTGTAGGAACAGAGAGAAATTAAGACAGGAGTAGTACAAAAGGCAAAAATGTGATTATGTGATAAACACATAAAAAAGAGATACAACATTACTAGGTCATTCCAAACTGTACAGCAGATGTAAAAAAAAATGTATTTTTCACAAATGACAAAGTACCAGCTTACCAGCTTTAAAAAAGGTGGCAGGTTGCTACTGGGAGGTCATAATTTAAGCAAAAATTGAGGTGAACTTCTCATTTCATGATTTTTTTTTCCAGCTATACTAAGCAGTTTAGCTGAAACTGCAGTCATTTTCTGGAGATGTCTAAATCAACAAAAATAAAGTGTTTTCCTGGTGATGAGCCGACTGCAGTGCTCATGTCAGCAATCTCCACAAACCATTCAAAATCCTGTAATGCAATCAGCCGAAACATGGAGAATTTTGTGTATACATCAAGTAGGTATATTTGTACTGCATATTTGTAAAATGTACTTTAAAAATGTACCTTTCAAAATGTTTTAAAGGTGTATGAAATAGTGCTTAAAAGTCAGATTTTATACTTAATCTAAGGCTCAGCTTTTCACAGGGTTTGCAGCATTTCATCAGACCACTTGAAAATGCATGAAAAGTAAATGTGAAAGTGAGATTTCCTTGGAATACAATCAAATAAAAAAGCAACTTGTGCAGAGTAATTAAGAGGTGAACAGCTGGGCAGCGAAAACTACAATTATTTTCACTGGAGGCTGGACATAAGATTAATATCAAGTTGTTGGAGAGTGAAAACTCCTAGGTTACCTTTACTACATATATACCATTGTGTGTAGAACAACAAGACCAATTAGATTAACGGTTAAAAGTGACATTTGTGCGTTGAACGTTTACAGAGGAATATTTGAACCAAAGGGATGACTAATAACATACCCCTTACTGTCCCGTTTTGGTGGGTCTGTCCCGCTGAGCTCTACCTCGGTTACGCTTTTTTTGGGACAGACTAGAATGTGGGACAGCAGGATTCAGGACCTTGGTCATGATCACATTCTCCAGTGTCTCGACACATTGACCTCACACTGACCTCCAAAGCTCAGGAAGAGTGACAGCACTGACACGCAACCACCCAAGCTCTGCCCCTGACATCCCGATTCGCCAGGGGCAACAGTTTCAAGGTCTGCATATAAAGTGGATTGCATTCTTATAGCCCTGTAGTTAAATGCCAATTTTAATAAAAATGATTACTTTAATCATTAATTTGACAGTTTTGAATGCAGTGTTCATGGATATATTTCCCTCTTATGGTGGAGCAGTTGCCTCCTGTAGTCTATGAAGAAACTGTCACTGACAAAAGACCTATAAATAGAAAGGTGACAATAGACTTTCCATAATAAAAATAAAAACATTCTACAATTAGATATTACGTTGGGCATCTATCAGCAGTAGAAAAGGACCTCATTTACTTACTCAGGTTGTGCTGTCAATACACTGATGTCACTTTTGTAGTTCACTGCCAGAACTGAATATTGTTTCCTGTCCTTTATTCTACTGCTAGGTCAGATCTTTCTTAAACTGTTGAACAAACTTGGCAGTATAGGCAACCTGTGACAGAATGTGTAAAGTAGCCAAGACAGGGAAGAGTCAGGGTGAGGTAATGCAAGCAACAGCCAAAAAAAGTATGCCCTTGGTTAAAGCTAACATGTGATTTGTTTGCCTGATATTACAGTTTCAACTCACTTGCGTTCACACACTTGTGTGTTCTGAGCTCATTGGCCAGCTTATTCTTTATGACCCTACAATTCTGTGCTCTGACTTACAGCAATTATACTGCACAGCCAAATATATCCAAAATAAATCATGCATATTTGTTTCTCTTAGTAATTTGTGTTTATCTTGTCCTTGGTGGACATGTCCATGAGGTAATGCTATTTTTTTTTTTTTTGTCTTATTACAGCTGCACATTTAATTTATCTATCTTATGCTCTGCTGTTTTTGTATGTCTTCCCAAAAGATTTAGCAACACTGTAACACTGTACAGTGTTAAATACAGTTTGCTCAAAATAAAGATTCTTTTTAGTAAATTTTGACCTGGAAAATAGTCACGTTAGAGTAAAATGCTAATGAACCCAGCTCTCCACATCACCTGTGTTGGTCTATTTCAATGTTCTTCACTAGGGTATTCCTGTGGAATTTGGTAATCCTTTGCGTAAGGCTATGACTGTAGTAGGACTAGAAAAGGAAATCAAATCTTGCAAAACTAATTTTAGTAAGATCTTTTGTTCCAGTATGTCTACATTCATGCTACCAGCTATGCTTTTTTGCCCATTGTACAGTGTTGTGGAATACGATGACACCAATTCACCTTGAGAGTATGAGAGGTGAGAGTATAGCAGGTGCAGTTTGACTCTAGGGGTTTATTTCAAGTACTGAAAGTGGAACCTTCATTGTTGAAACCAATGGAATGGTCCCAATGTTTAGACCATTTTTTAAAAGGACTGATTTTTATAAATAAGAATCAACTAAAGATAGCTGAAAGTTAGTAACTAAGAAAAGGTGCTGTTCCACATAGCATTTTTTAACTACTTATTATTATCAGTGTGTAGTACACTTGAATGTGCATCAAATGACCGTATTATTTATTGTAAACAACTTGCCTTTCTTTTGTAGTGTGCAAAAAAGCCGTTCCCCTCTTTTTCCTTCAACACATAAGCCAGGGGAGATCTGCACTCTTACTGACGCTTAGAAGGAAAGGAATATCTGAACTCATTCCTCCATTTTCCTAATATCACTCCTGCTCAGTTCCTGCTGCTTTGAGAACTCCCTGTAAGTCTAAACTGTATGTATATGTGTGTTTCTGCATTTGGGTGCATGTAAGCAGACCAGAATTTCAAGGATTAAACATCATGTTGACCCAGTATTAGCATGCTATGTTCCCCTTCTTAGGCATTTTAAACAAAATAGTTTAAACTATCTATTGTTTAGATAATCAAAGTAAGTTCACATCTTCACTATATATCCCCTTTTAAAAAAAAAAAAAAAAAAAATGTTTTAAACATTTGACCCTCTCCTTGTACATGCCAACAGACCTGGATTTTCCAGAAATGTCCCATCAAACATCTGGCTATCCTGTTATTGGTATGTAAATAAAAGTGTAGCAAGCAGAGTTGATGAGTCTTCCTAGAGAGGATGTTCAGGGAAAACAGCCAAGGTCCGACTTTTCCGGAACACCAACAGGCCGGAACAGGCCATGACACTGCACCTGCAAGCGACACGGTGAAAACATACATGACTCAATTCAAGAGAGAGCCATGCCACCTATGACCATCGAGGTTAATTTGTTCAGAAAGAGATGATGGTCACAGTGGCCTCCCGAGGGGGGTGCGGACCGCAGCGGGTGACACCTCCAGCGGGGGTGACACCCGTGCTGCCGGCATCCCCCCGCACCGCGCTGCCTAACTTCTTTTTTTCCTGACAGCCGCATCCGCTGGATTCGGCCGCCGGAAAAAAAATAAATCACCGCGACCGGATGTGACGTTATGTGGGAGGGAACACTACACGGAGGCGTCAGGCGGGGGACACGGAGCAGCAGCCAGGAGGTAAGTGATGGGGAAGGGGGAGGAATAACAATCAGGGTTATGGCACAATATTACTGGGCTCTGACTGGCACAATACCCCCGTGGTACAATACCCCCGTGGTGCCCCTCTCCCCCTCACTCCCTCCCTCCCTCATGTCTGTCTCCTCTACCTCCTATACCTATATCTATCCTCTCTCTACATGTATGTCTCTCACTTCCCATGTGTGTCCCTTCCCTCTTCATTGCCATGTCTGTCTCTCTCCAACTCCCCATATATGTTCTCTCTCTCCCTCTCCTCCCCCATATCTGCTCTCTCTCTCCCTCTCCTCCCCCATATCTGCTCTCCCTCTCCTCCCCCATATCTGTTCTCTCTCCCTTTCCTCCCCCATATCTGTTCTCTCTCCCTTTCCTCCCCCATATCTGTTCTCTCTCCCTTTCCTCCCCCATATCTGTTCTCTCTCCCTTTCCTCCCCCATATCTGTTCTCTCTCCCTTTCCTCCCCCATATCTGTTCTCGCTCCCTTTCCTCCCCCATATCTGTTCTCTCTCCCTTTCCTCCCCCATATCTGTTCTCTCTCCCTTTCCTCCCCCATATCTGTTCTTTCTCCCCCTCCTTCCCATATCTGTTCTCTCCTCCCCCCTCCTTTGTTCTCTTTCCGAAGCCCTGCATTATCACTAAGCATGGGGAGCGCGAGCAGTACTTACTTATGCTGCCCGCAGCTCCCAGTGAAGCAGACACTGCTCTACTTCACAGGATGGGGGTGGAGCTTCACCTCTTACCTGGTGAGCTCAGCCCCCTCTCAGGATCCTTCAGTTTCAGCCGAGCAGAGGGCTGTTGAGGGGAGATGTTCTGATCTCCCCATCCAGTGCCTATACTAGCAAACTTTTATTTTATTTAAGTGGCTGGCGGTTGGGTGCCTCCTGGGGCGTTGCGCCCTGTACGGTCTCATAAGTTGCACAGCCCTACGGCAGGCCCTGGATGTAAGTAAGGTTTTTTCAGTATAGGTGTGGTTTGGGCATGCTTGAAACTTGATGGTACAAGAGTGAGGCTGATGATCAATGTTAGAGCTGGACAGAGGAGAGGGAATAGAGAGCGTTCAAGGTGAGACGGGAAGAGGTCTATCGTGCAAGTAGTAGGTCTTGAAATGAAGAGCAGAATATTTACCTCTTTCTCAGCTGCAGGGGAGAAGATCTTCAGAGTGGGTTTCGGGGAAGGGAAAGAGGCAGGAGGCAGCTGCGGTAAGTTGTGAGAGATAAAATTGCACATGACTGAGCTAACAGATTCAGTAATAAGATATTATAAAATTTATAGGAGCAACAGAAAACCACACGCTTTAGAGAATTATTTTTCTTCCAGCTCATAAAATTGTATACTAATAATAAATCTTTGCTTATTATGATGCATGATGACGATTGTAGATTCGTATGGTCAAAACACTAGTTTGAATTCCATATGCATGTTAGAATGTCAGCCTACACATTGCTTATGCAATGCTTATGCTGTGAATGTAGAGAATATAGTGATGAAAAAATATCCATACATTTTGTTAGAATGCAAATGCATAAAATAAGAGAAATATATATTTTAAATGTGTCTGTGGTGTCTCATGATGATGACATCACCTTGTGGCTTGTGGATTTAATGTGATTATCAACTTTCAGGTGATGTCTTAATCAGGAGACACCACAGACACACTTAAAACACATTTTCTCCTAATTTAGGCATTTGCTAGCAGTTTTGTTAACACAATGTATAGATCTTTTTTTATTATCTACATATACAGTATAACCTATGTTTAGCCCTCACAGAAACTCAACAAAGAGCTTTGATGATATTTGCTTAATTCTACCACCATATAAAAAAGAATACCTGGTTGTGTTTCATTTTCAAGTAAGCAGATAACATAAAGGTATAAAAAAGGGATTCGTTTTAACATTTATTTACACAGGACCAAACTATTTATGCAGCACTTGATACACAGCATAATGGGAACTTACAAACTAAGTTAAAGAAAAAGACAGATCGATAAATGTGGTAGAGAACTTTGCCGCAACCATAGAATCTAAAGGTTTATGATTTTTGCATACACAAAGACAGACATGCAACTACAGGTCTGCGTCTGTACATGTATTTGCAAGAACATTTTGCTAACATACAGTTTGAGAAACCATTTACTGGAAATATTTAAACTCAAGGCTCATACAAACATTCAAAAAAACAAATACTTATTCAGAAACTCAGTGCTTTGTCTCAACGAAGTAAGTATACTATTTGTTTATAATTTGGTATGTCACGTTAAATTGTGAGGTGATTTAGGTGGGAAAAACTCTGCATAATTTGCTGTTATTACAATACTTATGTGTGAATGTATGAGACATGATCACACTCTATACAGCTTGAGCCAACAGGTGAACAAAAGTCACAAGGCTGTGGATAAACAAATACACCTTATCAGTCTGTGGAATGTACATACAGTCTACTGACCGCAGTAGAATACATGCAAGTACTGTATATAAAACCATGCAAAGCTATATAGGTCGCTCTGGCATGAAACAGACATGAAAAAGGGACAATAAAGCTTAACATGTATTCATTGTATACTGGGGAAGAGGTTTGGGTTCAGAAGTCTGAGCTGTTATCAGGGATAAAATTATTTGAATCTAGGAGCCAGCTGCAAGACTTTAGAAGCCAGTGCCAAAAGTTGCCTTCACCCACGAACACATACACACACACAACCAGAAAAAACCCCAAAGGGAATACTAAGTGCCTATAAGTGAAAATATATCTGAATAAATCAAATACAAACCCCAACAATGGTACATGTATGGATACTGAAAAGGAGGCTTTCTGGATGGAATCCTCAGGTGTCAAATAATGACTTGTATTAAGAAAATACCTGCTAGTCTTACATTTTTCACAGTGGAACACCACTGAAAAAAAGGGGGGACGATGACAAATAAATAACTGGATAGACAGAGCTGTATTAAAAAATGTATATAACAATAAAAAATGGGTTGATAATGAAAAAACAGACCACCACAGAAATCAATATATAGTAGTATAAAAAATATGTATTTAATAGGTTATATAGATAAAACTTATAAACACTTAAACATTGAATATGCTGGATAACACAGATATAAAATACATACAATAAGCGCTACAGTATTTGGACCACCAAAGTCAGTGTAGTCCCCAATACAATAAAAACAACTGTAAGTAAATACTGAATAGATATAAGGACAGAAATGCAGGTTGGTAATACACGCCTTGTAGACTGCCCGAGTATTTGTTGGACTCAAAAAAGGGTTGTAAAATTGAATCCAAAAAAGAGAAAGCCTGGCCAGGTCTTTCAAAAAAGCACGACGTCAAGGACAGGGACGCGTTTCGACTACTTCCTCAGCCTAGACGATGGCGTCCAACAAACCTGTCGTCACTGAGCTTCCTCCTCCTGTCCTGAAGCAGGCGCAGCAGTGGCTGTAAGGAGCTTCCTTCACTCCTCACAGGAGTTTCCCATTGCTGCAGCTACTGCCTGGTGAGCAGTTGGAACAGGAATCAGGGAAGGGATGAATCTGCAGGATTCTCCGTGCTGCTTATCCAACACTCGTTGTCTGAGTAGATGATGGTCAGCAGCATGTGAAAGTGTGGCTGCAGAATCAATGATTTAAAAATGTCTTCTGGGCACCAGGCGTATTTGTCAAATCCTGGTGTAGCACTATCCTTTCTTACAGAAAGTCTGTAAATATTAACCAGATTACAACTATACAAAAAGCCCCAAGACATGATTAGCATCCAACATTTCAGAAACCACAGACCTGACTCCATCCAGTTACCATGCTGTAGTACAGGTGTTCCCAACCTTTTTATTTCATGCCCCTTTGTAATTCTCATTTTAGTTTCACACTCCCTGCCCCTCCCCCCTACCTTGGTGCCTTAAGCCCTATTGCCTCTCTTACTCATGAATAACTCCGGCATTAGATAGATACCCTAGATGCCCTTTGTCAACTGCATTAGACAATTCTCTTCTTTCCAGTCGCAGTCGCTGTACCTAGACCCTCTGTTTGTTTGTTTGTGAGGCTGTAATAGAATAATACAAATATCCAGCCACTCTGTATGGAGTACTCACTTCCCCAGGTTGGGAAGCACTGACATTGTACAAGGATGTCCAACATCCAGCCCATGGGCCAGTTGCAAGCCATCTGACCGCATGGTGCTGCCCAACTGACTTAGCTACATATATGGCTTTTAAATGTGGAATTTTGTTTCAAGTTAATTCAAACAGTTTTCGCACTGCTTTTGTATAACTGCTAAATAACCAAAAATGTAACCATGGGTAACAATCTTTTTTTCACTATTACTGTAAATAAATAAGTTTAATGCCCAAAAACAGAATACCGTACTCTACAACACTTTTGTAATGTATCATAGTAAAATAGTTGTAGATCAACACAGATATCAGGTTTCAGAAAATTGTCACTTCCTCAACGTTGTTTTTGTAAATAAAATATCCAGCATTTTCATGACTTTATCTCCTACCCTCTGCTTAGAAATGCCATTGAAACTTTATCTGACATCAGTACCATGAGCAATGTGAAACCTTATAGCTATGTCAAATCTACAATAAATATATGAGTTTACCTCTTTCAACTCCGTTTAAAAGCTATGTTTAAAGACAGCCAGAACAGAGAGGAAGTATGAAGGTGTCACATGATTAGTATGAAGCCAAGGAGAAAAGTGGTGCATAACAGGAACTTTTATTCAATAACACCCAGCTGTTTTACTCTACAAAATATTTACAAGCACAAATAACAATTTTAAATTGATATTGTGCCTTTAAGGCAGATCAGGCTTGTGCAAGATGTCAACCTTGAAATGCCTCCTGCAGCACATATTATCAAGTCATATACAGCTCACGCTCCCAAGCCCAAACCACTTCTTCGGTGTGCACAATGAACAAATTTTAAGCCTGATTACCCCTTTTCCATATCTGTTTCATGCCAGAGCGACCTATGTAGCTTTGCATGGTTTTATGCACAGTACTTGCATGTATTTTACTGCATCTTATCAAATATCTGCGTGTATTATCTCAACTTCTTTGCATGGTATATTATTATATTTCAAATTAGCAAGCCAGTATATCTATGTTCCTTTTTTAGTCCCCTAGGGATCATGTCTCTATATGTAATTATATATCTGCTTCATATCACTCTCCATGTTATTAGTGTTGCTATTAAATCTCCCTACATGTAACACATTATTATTGGACTTGTGCAAGTTAACAAATCACTGAGCATTATTATTTCTGATTGCTTTCTGTGGTACTGTGTATAAACTACTGCACTTTAGGAAAGCTTTGTGGTGACTGTTTTGCCTATAAAGAATTAGGATACCCCCCTACAGAAGTGCTTGTTTAATAGAAATTCACAACTCAATGAGCTTGAATTAAACAGGACCATAATTTCCAGATGACTTAAATATTCATTCTGAATAGAATTTTGAAACGTACGGGTCTACTCAAGTATCTCTTTTCTTAAAAAGAGCTCAGAAAAATCAAATGCCCTCTTAATTTAAGCTACTCAGGGATCACCAACTTGATCCTGAATCAGAACAAAGAAAAATGACCATTATGAACAATTTTCATTCCGACATTTCGCCAGCCTTTGGAGTTCGGCCAATCAGAATGGTAGCCTCTATCCACCCTAGGATTAATTTGGGGCCATTTTAGGATGAATTTGACTATAGTTTTAGTCCAGCCATAGAGTTCATTGGGAGGATTTTGTCTACTGCAAACATAACAGAAGTCCTCCAAAAATGGCCCAGACGAAAATAAAAATAAATATAAATTAAAAACGTAAAACTAAAATATTAATAAAATAAATGAAAATACAAAATATAAAATAACATGTATAAATAGTAATTAAAAAATGAAAACTAATAATAGTAATAATTAATATATTAAAGTTAAATTTATTCTAATAATATATATAATAGATAAATCCTAAATAAATTGTTCACGCCATGGTCATTTTTTTTAAATATGCTACAATTGCATATTTATTTTTAATCCATTAATGATTTTAGTTTTTAATTAACAAAATGGTACAATTAGCGCATCAATCAAACATCATGTAATAAATAAATGAATCACATATGCCACTTAGTACCCAATAAAAGTAAGGGAATGACCATGTATAAATATGTACATACATTAACATATATAATTTATATGACGGCAAAACAGCTCTTGTCGTATAACAATACCGGTTAACAGTTGTTAGGTTATATGTACCCTTCCACCATCATGCCACGTGCATCACAGTACCATTTCATGTCCATGATGTGAATGGCCACATTGGCAATGCACCATCGTCATGAAGCAGTGACATAACCCATTGCATTACACCTCCACTGTCCATGAACCTACTTTGTCCTCACCACTTGTAAATATAGTGGTCGCAGGGGTCATCTGAGCCAACACGTGTGGCCAGTCCAGCTGCAGTGGCAACCCCTTTATTTATAAGAAGTATGTGGACAAAGCAAGTAAATCAACAGTGGAGGTGTATTGCAATGGTGGTAATGTGCTACGTGGTCAGAGAACCATGTACATCAGTTACATTTTTATCAGGTTGTGTTCTTACTATCCTTTTCTATGAAAAATGCCATATGCTTGTAGTTTGGTAAACCTGTTGGGAAATGACCGTCATCTGATCATGCTCTTGTTTTCCCGTGATGGCTAACATGGCAACTGCCTGTTTGCTGTGTATAGTATTTATTACCTCTCTGTCACTATCACTGTTTGCGCAGCAGGCCATAACAATTACAGTGATTACACAGGCAAAAGAAATAGATTGGAGAAGGATGTGACATTCAATTGTAGGAGCAAGTTGATATCCATATTTCTTTAAATACTATCAAAAATATATATAGTTTTATTGGAAATCCTTTATGACACATTATTAACAATAATATTAACCTAAATGTCCCTGTAGAAATTGCATAAATTAATTTGTTTCTAGAAACATAGAATGTGTCGGCAGATAAGAACCATTCGGTCCATCTAGTCTGCCCAATTTTTTTTTGAGTACTTTTATTAGTCCCCCGTTCCCGGTCTTATAGCTAGGATAGCCTTGTGTCTATCCCACGCATGCTTAAAATCCTTGACTGTGTTTACCTCTACCACTTCTGCTGGCAGGCTATTCCATACATCCACTACCCTCTCAGTAAAGTAATACTTCCTGATATTACTTTTAAATCGTTGCCCCTCTACTTTAAGACTATGTCCTCTAGTTGTGGTAGTTTTTCTTCTTTTAAATATACTCTCTTCCTTTACTGTGTTCTAGAAGCCAAATAATTGCTACATCTATATGAAATGCATTCCAATTTGTTTGGAAGCCATTGTTCCTTGGTTCTTGGCATTTTACAAGTGCAGGTGTATTGTTATTTATATAGGGGTGATATTTTGCCCTACATCTATCTCTTAGCATTAATCCATATCTCTTTTTTTTTGCTTATACACATGATTACTTGTTTTCATTATATATTAAATATTTTATAATCAGCAGAACTTATTGATAAGGTTTGTTTTGTTTGTATGTAAAAATAACAATAATTCTGAGGTAAAATTTTAAAAATGGAGTAATCAGGAGGAACAGTTACAGGCGTATGATGTGCAGATATGCAAAACTGGCGCCTATAGCACAAATTCATGACTTTTGTCAGGATTTAGCATTATGCATTGGGGCACCCAGTGATAACACCACTTTTTGCCACTATTTATGCATGTGCCAATTTTATTCAGAATGGACAATGTGTCCACATTTTAGTGAATATTTTAGCACAACCTAGGTAAGTTACCATTTTTTATTTGTCTATTAAATGAAGCTCACTCTTTAGATGATCTTTGACATAACTCTTCACAAATTATTTAGTGGTAAGGACATTCTAAATTTACCTGTTCAAGGCAGTTCATATTGCTCGTCACTGAAAATGGTAGGCTGGCACATGACACGCCATGCAGATTAACACAGCTCACAAAGCCAACCTGGTTAAATTCGGTGCATACCAACAGTGATAATTGCTTGCTTGTTAACACAGAATTAGCAAATTAAGCTGCTCTCTGGCCAACTCAGGCCATAATGAGTCCATAATGAGCCGAATCGATAGACTTATCAGGAGCTATGAATGTAACATCTTAGTGAGATGAGATCTGGAGTTAAAAGGAGGTGTGGCTCTTGTAGAAACAGAAATGATTTTTAGATGTTGGGCTACCAGCATCTGTAAAATGTTTATAGGCAAAATTTCTGACCTTTGAATTGTTTACACTACACCTGTAATGCCAGTTGAGCTTTATGCAGAGAGAATTGTGTTGGATGGTACTTAGAAACCTAACTATAGGTAATGAAAACTCAAATTTCAAATAGGTAGAAAATGGGGAATCTGTACCTTTAAAATATAACTTAATTTATACATTTAAAAGATGTACGCTTTTTGGAACACAATTTGACATTTAGGAACTGTGTTTAATAATATTCACAGAATATTGTGCGACTGACTAAAGTGTATTTGCATTGCACACTAAGTTAGAAAACAGCAATTTGATATTGCAAGGGACAGGGTGCATAATATTTCTAAATCACATTCTTTTGGTGTTTGTATATTAAACTGCTGTAGGGGGCATGAAATGTGTGTTAAATAACACCTGTATTCAGATGATAATATGAGCCCACAGCATAGGCAGTATTTGCATATTACAATCAGTATAATCAGTAGAGCTTTAAAAGGTGTGGCAGAAGCTAGAAAAGTATTCAAAACATTAAACTTACACAGGAAAACAAGTTACATTAAGCCCCTCTAATAAGGGAAAATGAAAACAAGAAGATACATGACAATTTGCCTCAAAGCCATACATTATTTCTAAATCCACAGAGCATTATAAGAGGCCTACAATGGCCATTTTCTTCTTATCCGATCAGTCTCTATTAGTTTCTGATTAATAGGCCAACTGCTGTAAAAATGGTACAGTTTTCGGTGTGGCCCAAATTATCAATATGCTGCAAGACCACTTTACAAATCCATTTTATTGTGGCAAATAACAGAAAGAGAAAGGGTCTATGAGTAAAATGTGTTAGGTGTTCTTTTTCTCTCAGCTACTTGCCACAATAAAATGTATTTATAAGTGATCTTGCAGCGTGTTGATAATTTTGTTCACGCCAAAAGCTTTGCCCTTTTATTTATTTCTTCATAGCCAGTGGAGCAGCACGGACACCACCATAGCTGAAGAAGGAACTTCCATCAAAATATGAGTAAGCCAACTGGATTTATGCATATTTTATTTGGATTGTGTGGTGTTGTTTTAGTTCTATGTAATTAAGGGCAGCATCTTATAGTCAATTTGAAATCCTTTGTAATTCTTTGTATTTAAAAAGAAAACTCTTAAGGGAAAAAACATGTTTAATTCTCTAAGCATGTCTTTTAGAAAAAGCACTGCTCTGCCAGATTTGGTACCTTTTTCAAAGTGAATTACCCTTTGTAGTATGTGAAACAACAGATCTTATAATGGCACACTGTTTACAGAATCCTGTTCCTTGGAGCAATCTTACTAGTCATGTATACACAAGACTATTGTGTCTGTAAGTGATTGTATCTGAAAAAAGAGGACAGATATCAGTGACTCCTCACAATATAACTGTCACTACATTTTCTGTCTAGAGATAAAAACACCCTCTCTACTAGTCTCCTAGTTTGAAGATATATACACATTCTCACCACATCTATCTTTTTAAAGATGTATACTGTAAACTGTAGTACGGGTGTGATCCTCAGACAGCCTAATCCCCAACGCACAAACTCCATCTGTTTAATCCTGGCATCTGTGTCTATCCTGAACTGTTTCTATGTTTTTCTGTGTCTATTGCAAATATTATTATTATTAATTGTCTGACTGGACAATAATAATACATTAAATTAGTATATTACCTTTCAACTAGATTATGTTTATATTAAATTACTTGTCATAAAGCCTAATGTTTCTACGTATTAAAGTGTTTCATGCCAGTCTGTAAGATTTCTGTTTTAGTGAACTGTAATATTAAAAACTCTTTAAGGACCAATGGCATCACTGCAATGTGGTCTGTTACAACCCTTTGCCAGCATAGATTTTCCTGATTATTTTGCATTGGCATTTCTATCAGCATTTGATTGCTGCATTGGCAAGAAGCATCACTAATATTTAAGACATTGGTGAAATATATACACAGTGCAGTCCGTGTCTGTTTCGACTTGTTGTGAAATTGGAAACAACACAATCAATACAACCCTGTTCCACAGGATTCCAGGACTTAATTTTCCTACATCAGATCGTAATAGAACCGAACGGTAATACCACAGTTGTGATGCTTATCTAACTGGAAGACAATGAATATCAAAAAATATGTATCTCTAAACACCAAGAGATGCTAGAGCAGATTGAATCTAGTTTGCATTTGAAATTCTACACTACCAACTGAAACAGGTCTAAAGAGTGTTGGACAGGTAAAACATCCATGTTACATAAATGTTTTTTTTATTTTTTATTATTCCATGAACTAATCAGACTAAATCTAGAAAAATGTGAATAAAAAACAAAAAGAAACTAAATAAGAGGTGTGCCAGGTATATATAGAGTAGAAATTAGTACATTTCCCAATTTTTGTTCTTTGACATACAGAAAATAGACATCCGTTTGGAGTATGTTTAACCCTTACAGCGCCAGAAGATAGAAGGGTGCACAATGCATTTTGGACCGTCAACAATAAGTAACAGGCGAGCACAGTCACAATTGCATTAAGCATGGTTTCAGATGCATACTATGAAACATACAGAACATATAATACAAAAACATTAATACAGAGTACATTTTTTTCTGAAGCACTGAAATGCTAGTTGACTTTATCATAAAAACACATGTTATATATGAACATCATGTTTCTTTGTATTATCCCTGAACCCAGACACTGGGTTATTGGAACAGAGAACTGCAGTATAGATGCAGAAAATCAGCTCTCCTCTGTTGAGGAGGAGCAAAGAGATGGGAGAAATAGAGAGAGACGTGTTGTTGGACTTGTCAACGGAATTAAATGAGGGAGTTTACTAGCCATTACTGATAGGACAAGTTTGTCATGACAACTGCAGAACTGTCTGTATCCTGGGCCAAAATATGCACCATAGTTATACTCTTCCAAGAGCATTTGAATATGCCTTATTGTTATTCCATTTTAACGAGATACTCATATACATAGCTTTTTGGAATACTAAGGCACTGGAAAATATATAAAATAGGACATACAGAGAGATAACTAGTTTTCTGTAAATACCATGATGATTTGTAGTTCCCTTCTTGAGATATCTAATATTCTGTTTGGGAACAAATAGCAGGTAATTAATCTGATGGAAAAAGTAACATTTTTTACAGGGTATAAATAATTACATATTATGTATACACTCTGCTCATCTCCTCTAGGGGTCACTCTGTCCCATTTTATTGGCACTGTCCTTCATCATATGGTCCACACACTTTCCTGACCTCTGTGTCACACTGAGTCACTTTATAATGTACTGAGAAATAATTGATGTGGTCTTAGTCGGAAGTATAAACCATAAAGGTAAATTGGCAGGCTACAATTTGTAAGGAAGTATGTCTTTCATTCACCATTGTACCTTCTTTGCACCACAGAAATATTTTGTTGGTTTTAGCAATGAATTATTTAATTACACAATAATGTCAGAAAATATGTTTCAAGCACTTTGGAACCTCTTATTTGTTACAGGAGCTCCTACCACTCAAGGACTCACTATCCTGATCTCATAAGGGCTAGTATTTATGTATATTCCTTACTGAAAATATATTAAAACAGTTAGTCATTAGCTGATCCTTCTTTAGGCATGTTATCCTAAAAAAAATATGGTGTAGCTCACTATACCTAAAGAACTGTCAATACTGAACACATTATAGAAATCACCACAGAAAAATTGATGGGGCCTACCAATTACAGTATGGTTGATGTGTGCACATTAGAGGCACCCACATGGCAATATAGGCTACTTGAACAGAATCTCGATTTTGGTGATACATTTTGTGGTGAGGGTGAAAAGAAAAAAAATCACTAGTGACAGAATGGCTAGAATTTTACATACAGGCTTGCACAAATACACACAAAAAATCCTGGAAATTATCTACTGCATGTATATGAAGATAGAGAGAGGGAGTAAGTACGGTTCTAGAACAAGAACGCATTGTATGATACATATTACATGCATAGGACAGAATAATTATAACCATGTTATTATCATGTATCTATAAAGTGCAAACAAATTACAAAGCACAGTAACAGAACATACCAACGTTTATGACGAACATACAAGGCAATAACTTTCCACTAAACATTTAGTTCATTAAAACAGTAACTGGATTTATTTAATTAGTCTCCAAATAGAGGTGGCATGAGCTAGTGCGGGAGATGGATTTCAAATAATATTGAATCAGAGCTTTTAAATCCTGAATATAAAAAAGGTCAAGCATTCATCCAGAAATAAAGTTAAATGTAACCATTAATAAAAAGAAGGAAAAATGGTTCTAGTCTATCTAGTTTTCTCACCCTCTTAACACTTTCAGGCCTAATGGAAGTGGTAGTCCTAAAATGTGGTACTTTTGCACTTCTCCTGCTAGAGTTCAGGATCTAAAAGTACATTTCCACACATCATATATTAACATGTTACTTGTCTATTTCACAGTCTTATTCATAAATCACAGTCTAATTCTACATTAGTGTTTATAATAATTCAGACTATACTGTGGAAGCATATTGCATCTTCCTATTAGATTCCAACCAATCCTTCGCTCAGTGCTTCACATCTTTATGATATATTTGTTCCTATCCTAGTGCTAAGCTCTAATTGTAGCTATCCTGTAACATTTCAGCACATCTCTCTATTTTACATATACCTTCCATAGATTATTTACAATTCTTCATACATTGTCACAACCCATCATAATAGTGGATTGTAAATTTCCAACCCTCTTGCTAGTGCCTTATAAGTTTGTGTTAACTATTGATGAGAGATCAGTTGTGCAGTTGTGGATATTCTCAATGAGTGCCTTACTAATATGGCACATATATCTTCACAAAGAAAAGCACTAATAGTAGTACATGCCTATAAAATGCATTGTTTATAAGAAGTGATCTTTTAACTGCCTGAGATCATGTCCATAATCGACAGCAGAGGGGACATGGGTAGAGCCTCAACATTTTATGTTAAGAGGTCTTTATTTTTTTTTAGATGTTTCCCAACCCCTTCTGGGAGATTCTTGTAATTTCTCCTTTATGGATATTTCTCTTTCATCTAAATCTCTTTGTTCTCCACTTTATAGGGTGGAACTAAAGTTTGCTGCAAGGTTTTACATCAAAGCAGGTTGAGGACTGCATAACAGGGCCTAAATGGTATAATCCTCATTTTGTTTTCAAGCCATACAGGCTGCATGACCTCCAAGCAGAATTTAACTCATATATGCTGCCCCTTTTTTATTGTGAAGAGAACAGACACTTCATTGGCTGGCATTGCCTGATTTACCTTCCCATTCCCCTTTAGGGTCAGCTCACAAAAAGCATAAATGTTGCCTTCAGAATGAATTACCAGTCCACAGAGCAGCACATTTATGTGCCTCTCTCACTTACCCCATGGCAAATCCTTTTGTTACTTCTCTCTCTCTCTCTCTCTCTCTCTCTCTCTCATTTTGTTGCTGGCACAAATAGAATTAAAAAAAAAAATCCAAGGAAGATAGCTATCAATATAAAAACAGTCAAGGAGGGTAATTATTTCCTGTCTCTTTCCACTTCTAGTAAACGCACTGAAGAAATAGTTTATCATTATTTTTTCAACAAGAAACTATAATGAATTATTGACTAATTCAACAGGTGTTATTGAAAATCCCCCCCCCCCCCTTCCCAAGATGGAGAGACATCACTAGCACAATACTAGCATTATCAACATAGCACCATTCCTTGCTCTGCAGACTGTACCCCCAATTATGTGCTAACCATCTTCCATGTACATGTTGAACTGCTTTCTGCAGTCCACAGATCTCATAAAGAGTTCATTCTGTTGTCCAAAACAGTAATTACTTACTGTGTACTAAAATTAAATTTTCCTATAATGTATATTTTATAGACCTACAGGAAGAGAATGAATTGCTTGAAGCAAAATTGTGTGAAAACATGTCCTTAAATCATTAGATGATCACTGTGTGTAGTGCTAGGTATTTAATTCTTGCCATGTCTGATCCTTTTCCGATCGCTGTATGACGACTCACATCTGTTTAGAGATGGGAGAGTTTTTCTCTGTCTACTGGTGAGGGTTTTGTCCCCCCACCCCAATAAGAGTAAATATTGTTATTCCACATGTGTGCCAGCTTACGGGGATCACTTTTAATAACCCCCTCATCCATGAACCCACCCACCTAACGGGAGCATAACTCAAAGCATAAGGAACTTGACTTCAAGAACATAGTGACATGTACTAGCCCGTAAGAATCCAACTTCCCCCTTCTTGCAAACCTTAAACCATTTGAATTATCTCACCTTGGAAGACTAAAATCACCAGGCTGATTGTCATGGGCCACAACAGGCAACAGTGGCAGTGCGATCCGCTTCGACTGGGAGCCATAATCCACGGGATACGCATGAAATCCACGTATCTACCACAGAAAAAACTGGATCCACTTTCAGGGATTTTCCACCCCCTTGTCTTCTCTGAGGGACAAGTCACTGGAATGTAAAACTGCAAGGATCACCCAGCATGGGTAGAAACCACAAGATCATTTAAAAGAATCTCGAAGGTAATGCAACACAGGGTCCAATTCACAGACGAATCAACCTCTTGCCTTTGTAGATGTCTGCCACCCCTGGGAGAAAGCACCCTGGAAACAGAACAGACTAATCCGCAGGATCTAAGATGTGTGCAGTATCAACAGCTTCTTTCTGGGAAATAGTGAGCGTGGATTTTGAGTTGATCACCCGGTTGTCAGTCACTGGGGACTTTAAATCTGTGGGTTACCAAGTGAAGCAACATCGGGTTCTTCTTTTTTTTTTTTGGCAAGAATGTGTGCGAATTTGGGCTTCTTTGCAGCAGTCTGCTGCTCTTATAGAGTATATTGGTGCTTACTGATCTCTTCTGAGGTTCTCTGCGGGTTGTCCACTTTACACTCTTTTTCTCAGGCTTCCTGTGAGTCAGACCCTGCTCCTGCTTGCCTGTCCCTCGGTCTCTGGCAGATAGTCCTCTCTCTCCCTCCCCCTCTCGCTGTATGATGTCAGTGATTGGAAAGCAGGAGGGCAGGGCTTGGGAGCCAATCTCTCACGTCTTTAACACTTTCATTGAGTAGCCCTACAGGGATATGCTGGAAGCTGTCAGCCACCAGTCTATCTTTCATCAGTCCAATCACTTATTTACATTTGTGTTGTCACATAAGCCAGGTCTAACCTCCGTAAAGGTGACAAGGAACTATTGATTCAAGATGCATGGGGTGTGTAAAGAGTTAAATAATACAGCCCTCCCCATGCAGTTCCTCCTGAACAATGGCTAAGAATATTTGCTGTGTTCAAACTTGTCCTTCTCTGTGCAACTCCAGACTCGAATTGTAGAATCTGTTCCTGATGTGCACCATGTCCTTTGCTTTCTCTAAAGAAGAGAACAGAGGGGAACCTTGTTGAGATTCTTCTCTGATCATTTATATTTATTGCACGGATGTACTATCTATGATTCAGTAGTCGGATTCTTGGACGATATGTAGTCCTATAGTTTTTTATTACTCTCTCCAAATTGACATAATGAAAATGCTCTGCATTATGTAAAATACTTCTTTTATTTTTTGGACTATATAAATAAAAATTTCATGATTTATTTCATGACTATTTATCTTGCACATACAGATTCTGGTGGTGGAATTATATCCCACTGCATTCTTTTCTATCTTTCTCCATTTCTCACCCCTTTTCAACTCAATTTGTTGCAGTTACAATTCTAATTATTCAGTAGTTTAGTTTTCATAATATACCGACTACGCTTGTGAATTATATTGTTACCCTGTTATACGAATATAATAAAATCACAATACTATCAAGTAGCTTATCATTGTCATGCTGTTTACTGAAATCACGCTAAGCTTTTTGATTTCTCGGCAAAACTGGGTCATGAACTGCTGTATAGTGGGTTGCAGATGTGTGCTTCATCAAAAAATCTAACTTTTGGTTACTTTGGGGATACAATTTCTATGTTCACCTAAGATGGGTCAAGTGAAGTTTGGGCTTGATGTGGCAGATACATGGCACTGAGGGTTTAATGTACTTATCTTTGGGAGAGTGGCTTCTCAGTTCTGGTCCAGATGAAGACAAAACATAGGAACAGCATGGACAGTGAACATGAACACAACCTCAAAGTTGCTTTATACCGTGACTCCAGACTTTGAGACACTAACCAGGAGCAAAAAACATCCCCAGCTTTTTCCCCATTAGTTCTAATTAGTCTAATATTTTTCATTCTTTTTTTTATCTTGTTGGGTTTTTAGCAGTTTAATGCTAAAAACTCCAATAGCAGTTTAATTTTCACTTGTACTACAATTATTACACTATTTGTTTTGCAAGGAAGCCCTGTTTTTTATTTCATGTTTTGAACAGTGCAAATATGGAATATTGTACACATTTGTGGAATAAATTATAATGTTTCAAAAGTAATTATTTTTGGGTCGTGACGTAATGACTAGTGTTGAGTGAACCCGAACCGCACTGTTCTGTTTTTGGAGCCCGGACCCGAACACGGACATTCCACTGTATGTCCGTGTTGGAGTTCGGGGTTCAGCGATTTAATAGCTCATTTTGAAAGGCTGCAGGGCAGCCAATCAACAAGCGTTTGACTCGTTTGCCCTTAGAAGCCATCACAGCCATGCCTACTAATGGCATGGCTGTGATTGGCCAGTGCAGCATGTGACCTAGCCTCTAATTATAAGCTGGAGTCACGTTCACGCACATAACATGAGCTCTTCTTAGTGTAGGGCAGTGCTGTATTTACCGCGAGGCATCCTAGGCGGACGCCTAGGGCTGCAAATTTTTGGGGGCCGCCCCCCAGCACTGAAAAAAAAACGCGGCCCTTTAAAAAAAAAAAAAGACCGTGCTTGCAGGCAGAGACGGAGGTGAGAGAGGATCAGAAGATCCCCCCTCACCATCGCTCTGCCTGCCAGGCTGCACGGGGAGCCGAACAGGCAGCACAGAGAAACCTCCGTGCTGCTTGTTCGGCTCCCCGTGCAGTGTGCCGACACAGAAGTGCCGACAGTCACGTGACGGGCGCGCTGACGTCATACGCGCGCCCGGTCACGTGACCTGTCGGCACAATCGCCGGGAAGCCGAACAGCATGGAGGGACCATGCTGCCTGCCTGCCTGCCAGGGAAAGGTAAGTGCTGATGGGAGACTGTGTGTGTGTGTGTGTGTGTGTGTGTGACTGAGTGTGATGGGAGTCAGAGTGTGTGTGATGGGAGACAGTGTGTGTGACTGAGTGTGATGGGAGTCGGAGTGTGTGTGATGGGAGTAGGAGTGTGTGACTGAGTGTGATGGGAGTCGGAGTGTGTGTGATGGGAGACAGTGTGTGTGACTGAGTGTGATGGGAGTCGGAGTGTGTGTGATGGGAGACAGTGTGTGTGACTGAGTGTGATGGGAGTCGGAGTGTGTGTGATGGGAGACAGTGTGTGTGACTGAGTGTGATGGGAGTCAGAGTGTGTGTGATGGGAGACAGTGTGTGTGACTGAGTGTGATGGGAGTCAGAGTGTGTGTGATGGGAGACAGTGTGTGTGACTGAGTGTGATGGGAGTCAGAGTGTGTGTGATGGGAGACAGTGTGTGTGACTGAGTGTGATGGGAATCAGAGTGTGTGTGATGGGAGACAGTGTGTGTGACTGAGTGGGATGGGAGTCAGAGTGTGTGGAATGGGAGACAGTGTGTGTGACTGAGTGTGATGGGAGTCAGTGTGTGTGTGATGGGAGACAGTGTGTGTGACTGAGTGTGATGGGAGTCGGAGTGTGTGTGATGGGAGTAGGAGTGTGTGACTGAGTGTGATGGGAGTCGGAGTGTGTGTGATGGGAGTAGGAGTGTGTGACTGAGTGTGATGGGAGTAGGAGTGTGTGACTGAGTGTGATGGGAGTGTGAGTGTAGCGGATGGCACCAGGCAACCCTACAAAAATACTGTATAAAGCTGCATCCGTGTATCTGTTGTATTTTCTGTGTATTAAAGCCTTCCATTGTTTAGTTATGTCAGCCACCCAGTCTGACTACCTTGCTTCTGGCTCCAGATTAAAGTGGCTAGATACTGCTTTACTGGTGATGTGTTTAAGTTTTCTATTGTTTAATCAAGTGTTATCTGATTGCAGTTTGGTGTATATAAGTCTGTGTTGTTTGTCAAATAAAGTAGTTCAATCTTGCTGTAAAAGGCTTGTCAGTTATGCTCCTGAAACTGTGTGTCGTCCAGTTATTGGGATTGCTGTTGGGATATTGCTGTATTTGACCTGCTGGAAACCCTGCCTTTGGATTTACTATTTACTTGTTCCTGAGTCTCACTTGGATTATAAGCGGAGATAACCTGGGTAATATTGCATCTCCGCTACATTGGTTGGCAGCGCTGGGATCCAGACTCACAGAGGAACAAGCCTAAATGGAGTACGGATGGAGATTGATTTTGCCACACTAAAACGTTCCACGCTAAAAGACCTTCTGGAGGCAAAGGGTATACAAGCCAGCAATAAGACAAAAGCGGCACTTATCACTGAACTGATGGCAGAGTACCAAATGGAAGGCGATTCGGTTCCCGAACAGGGGAATTCGGGAGAAACACCGGAACAAAGGGAGTTCCAGAGGCAGGTACAATTTCGGCTGTCTTTCTATGGGGAACACACTCCAACAGAGATTGTTTCCAAAACAATAACGGAGGTCCAGGAATTTATACTGAGGAGTCAAACAGCGGCCCCGGAACGCAGCTCTGCAGTAAATATGCCACATGAAGGTAAGCCGAAAATACCGTACCAGGCTTTTAAAACATATGTGGAGGCAGAGGAAGATATAGACGCTTTCCTGCAAGATTTCGAGAAACTGTGTGCACTGCATAGAATCAGCACAGAGGACTGGGTACCAATTTTGGCAGGGAGGTTAACTGGGAGGGCAGCTGAGGCATATCGGACTGTACCGAATGATGAAATACGGAATTACCACAAAGTGAAAGAAATTATATTGGCCAGGTATGCTATAACACCAGAAGCATACCGGCGGAGATTCAGGGATTTAAAGAAGGTGGAGAAAGACTCACATGTTGAGTGGGCATGCAGACTGCAACGAGCAGTCTTGGGGTGGGTGCAAGCGAGCAAGGCACGGTCTATGGAGGATGTATTGCAAATGGTACTGCTGGAGCAATTTTATGAAGGAGTAACCAGCGAGGTACAGGAGTGGGTAAGAGACAGAAACCCTACCTCCCTTACCGAAGCAGCCAGGAAGGCGGACGAGTACCTGGATGCACGCAGGCAGAAAAAACATGCAGCTCCAAAAGTACCTTTTAAAACCTTTGGGGGAAATAACTACACGCCAGCTCTACCAAGGTCACTGCCACCACCACCACCACCCGCTGCACAGCCACGTTTCCGCCAGCCCACGTCGGGCCCTTGCCACCACTGCCAGAAGTGGGGACATTATAAAAGGGAATGCCCCCAGCTGCGGGACCGTTCCACCTGGATTCGACCCGGTCCGCCACCACCACCGAGAGCCGCCGCAGCCCATCACTACCAGGACATCGTGGCCACACCGTATGGTTCAGCAGTTCCCATCACAACAGTAGAGCAGTGGGAGGTACTGCACGAGGCAGATCCCGTCCAGGCTAACGCAGACAACCGCCAGCATCACAGGCAGACCGTGTATCTGGAGGGTAAAGCGGTTCAGGGGCTACGTGACTCAGGAGCCACCATCACCCTGGTAAAAAGTCACCTGGTCTCAGACCAAGCTAAACTTAATAAGACTGTGGCCGCCAGGGTAGCCGGGGGAGCAGTATTCCGGCTACCCACAGCAAGGGTACATTTGCATTGGGGAGCGGGGGCAGGGCATGTGGAGGTGGGGTTGATGCCGCAGTTACCGGCGGAGGTTTTATTGGGGAACGATCTGGGGAGGCTCACATCTGCTTTTGAGCCCCAGACACCCACCACAGGAGAAGCTCACCCTGTGGTCACTCGACAACAGGCCCGCACCCAGGACTACAACACACTCCCGGAGGTTCAGGTAAGAGATCCTTCCCCTTCCCCTGACTGTGTCCCCTGGGCCCCTCCTAACGAATTTGCAGCTGAGGTAGTGACTGACCCCACCTTGCAGGTGTATAGGGACAAGGTGACAGCAGACACGCCTGGGGGGAGGGCGAAAGGTTTATTTGGGACAACCAGCTGTTATATCGGGAGACGGATAAGCAGGTATCCGGGTCAGACCCGATTGTGATGAGGCAGTTAGTGGTACCTCAGCGGTACCGGGCGGAGTTACTACCGATAGCCCATGACATTCCGCTATCTGGACATTTAGGGGTCAGCAGGACCCGATACAGGTTAACCCAAAGTTTCTTTTGGCCGGGAATTAGCCAGGAGGTGCGCAGGTATTGCAACACGTGCGATACCTGTCAAAGGGTGGGGAAAAGGGGGGACCGGCGCAAGGCCAAGTTACATCCCCTCCCCATAATCGAGGAACCCTTTAGCAGGGTAGCAGTTGACCTAATAGGACCCCTCAACAAAGCAAGCCCGTCAGGTAAAAGATTTATCCTGACAGTAGTAGATTATGCCACCAGATATCCAGAGGCGGTGGCCCTGACGAATATACAGGCTGAGACAGTAGCCGAAGCCCTGATGAAGATATTCTCCCGGGTGGGACTCCCCAGGGAGATTGTCTCCGATCAGGGCACCCAGTTCACCGCCGAAGTCACGCAGCGCCTCTGGAAGTTTTGTGACATTAAGCCGGTCATTAGTTCCCCTTACCACCCCCAGACGAATGGGCTCTGCGAACGTTTCAACGGTACATTGAAACAAATGCTCCGAACCTTCGCAGAGACCCACAAGGACTGGGAGAAGTTCCTGCCACACCTCCTCTTTGCTTACCGGGAGGTGCCGCAGGAATCCACTGGGTTCTCCCCATTTGAACTATTGTTTGGCCGCAGGGTACGAGGGCCTTTAGATTTGATCAGAGAGCATTGGGAGGGAGAACGGAGCACTGACGGCACCCCCATCATACCGTATGTGTTGGCATTCCGAGACCGCCTTGAGGCCTTAACTCAGACGGTACGCGAGAATTTGCAGGCGGCTCAGACACGCCAACGCACATGGTATGATCGGGGCGCCAGGGACCGTAGCTTTCAGGTCGGGCAGAAGGTGTTAATCTTAAAACCTGTCCGACACGATAAGCTGCAGGCCGCCTGGCAGGGCCCTTATAAGGTGGTGGAACAACGGTGTGACACCACTTATATAATCGGCTCGTGCGTTGGTACTGGGGGGCGACGCATGCTCCATGTGAACATGATGAAGCCCTACCAGGAGCGCTCGGAGGAAGTGACCGCTATATGTGCGCCTAACTCCGAGGAGTTTGACAGTTTACCTCTCCCGGATCTGCTGGGAGAGGGTCAGTTATCCGGGGACTTAGGGGAGGTCACCCTGGGGGATCGGTTGAGCCCACAGGAGCGGAGCGAGGTACAACAGCTGTTGAGGGAGAAGCAGGATATCTTCTCTAATGTACCTGGTTACACTCCTCTGGCCACTCACCGAGTAGACACTCCAGGGCAACTTCCCATGCGTCAGACCCCGTACCGCATCCCAGAAGCGGTACGGGCGAACATGCGCAAGGAGATAGATGAGATGCTCCAGCTGGGGGTGATTGAGCCCTCTGACAGCCCCTGGGCATCTCCGGTAGTGCTAGTGCCAAAGCGGGACGGCACGACCCGGTTCTGTGTAGACTACCGGAGATTAAATGAGAAGACGGTATCGGACGCCTATCCTATGCCCAGGATAGACGAACTCCTGGATCGGATGGCGAGGGGGCACTATCTCACCACAATTGACTTGTGTAAAGGGTATTGGCAAATACCCTTGGCACAAGACGCCATCCCTAAGTCGGCCTTTGTCACCCCATTCGGCTTGTACCAATTTAAGGTCATGCCGTTTGGGATGAAAAACGCCCCGGCTACTTTTCAGCGGATGGTGGACCGCCTCCTAGATGGGTTCCAGGATTATACCTGCGCATACCTCGACGATATTGCCATTTTCAGCAATACCTGGCAGGAACACCTGACCCATATAGGAGCTGTCCTAGACAGGATTAGGGCCGCTGGTTTAACGCTGAAACCAGCCAAATGCAGCATAGGAATGGCTGAAGTACAGTACCTAGGTCATCGGGTAGGATGTGGCAAGCAAAAGCCGGAACCAGCCAAAGTAGAGGCTGTAGCTCAATGGCCCACCCCTAGGACTAAGACCCAGGTGTTAGCGTTCTTAGGAACGGCCGGATACTACCGGAAATTTGTCCCGAATTACAGTTCCCTGGCCAAACCTCTCACCGACTTGACACGTAAAAACCTACCCCGCCAAGTAACCTGGACCCCGGAGTGTGAACAGGCATTTCAGTTGTTAAAAGATGCATTGACAAATGGCCCTGTCTTGGCAGCTCCCAATCCAACTAAACGTTTTCTTGTCCACACAGACGCTTCTATGTTTGGATTGGGAGCAGTATTAAGCCAAGTCGGGGCCGATGGCGGAGAACATCCCGTGGCTTACATCAGCCGGAAACTGTTACCTCGAGAAGTAAGCTACGTCGACATCGAGAAAGAATGCCTGGCTGTGGTGTGGGCCCTGAAGAAATTACAGCCATATTTGTACGGACAAGCTTTTTCCCTGCTCACGGATCACAACCCGTTAGTATGGCTAAACCGGGTGGCTGGGGACAATGCCCGGCTGCTGCGCTGGAGTCTGGCGCTGCAGCCCTTTGACTTTAATATCCAGTACCGCCCGGGTAAACAGAATGGAAATGCGGATGGGTTGTCTCGGCAAACGGACCTAGAGAAATGATCCGTGAGCCTCCCCGGACATCCCCAAGCCGATCCGTTTTGGATCAGACTGTGTATGCCGGCTTGTGGGCAAGGGGGAGCAGTGTAGCGGATGGCACCAGGCAACCCTACAAAAATACTGTATAAAGCTGCATCCCTGTATCTGTTGTATTTTCTGTGTATTAAAGCCTTCCATTGTTTAGTTATGTCAGCCACCCAGTCTGACTACCTTGTTTCTGGCTCCAGATTAAAGTGGCTAGATACTGCTTTACTGGTGATGTGTTTAAGTCTTCTATTGTTTAATCAAGTGTTATCTGATTGCAGTTTGGTGTATATAAGTCTGTGTTGTTTGTCAAATAAAGTAGTTCAATCTTGCTGTAAAAGGCTTGTCAGTTATGCTCCTGAAACTGTGTGTCGTCCAGTTATTGGGATTGCTGTTGGGATATTGCTGTATTTGACCTGCTGGAAACCCTGCCTTTGGATTTACTATTTACTTGTTCCTGAGTCTCACTTGGATTATAAGCGGAGATAACCTGGGTAATATTGCATCTCCGCTACAGTGAGCTTGATGTGAGTCTGAATGATGGGGCATGTCTTAGGTGTGTAACGTGGGTGTGCAGCTTGGGTAGGGGGGTGCCCAGATTTTGTCTGCCTAGGGCAGCACAAAATAAAGATACACCACTGGTGTAGGGAGAGGATGCTGCAGCTCTGAGGGACAGATTAAAAAAAAATCTGGTGTTGAATCTGCAAACTACAGCGATTATTCAAATTACAGTGATTATTTTAGTGGGTGCTATACTACATATTTGTACCCTGCCCTGAGCCCAGTGCCACAGAGAGTGCAGTGCACTTGCAACTGCATGTGTGCCAGGCACATGACTTTAATCCTGTTCTGTTAGCTCAGTGGACAACATCTAGGCATTTTTAAATACTGCAATTTGTTGGTGTTAAATATTACATTTGCGTCCTGCACTTCATATCTGAGAGTCAAATAGAACTGTCAAATACTGTGCTTACAGCGCACTTTGAAAAATTGTAATAGTTTTGGGTGTTAAATAGTACATTTGCGTCTTACGGTGCACTTCATATCTGAGAGTCAAATAGAACCGTCAAATACTGTGCTTACAGTGCACTTTGAAAAATTGTAATTGTTTTGGGTGCTAAATAGTACATTTGCGTCTTGCGGTGCACTTCATATCTGAGAGTCAAATAGAACAGTGAAATACTGGTGTTACAGTGCACTTTGAAAAATTCGAATTGTTTTGGGTGGTAAATAATACATTTGCGTCTTGCGGTGCACTTCATATCTGAGAGTCAAATAGAACAGTCCAATACTGTGCTTATAGCGCACTTTGAAAAATTTTAATTGTTTTGGGTGGTAAATAGTACATTTGCATCTTGCGGTGCACTTCATATCTGAGAGTCAAATAGAATAGTCCAATTCTGTGCTTACAGCACACTTTGAAAAATTCTAATTGTTTTGGGTGGTAAATAGTACATTTGCGTCTTGCGGTGCACTTCATATCTGATAGTCAAATAGAACAGTCCAATATTGTGCTTACAGCGCACTTTGAAAAATTCTAATTGTTTTGGGTGATAAATAGTACATTTACGTCTTGCGGTGCATTTCTTGCAGTCCAATAAACAAAAAACAAAAAAAATACAATTAAAAAATTGTTGACTATTGGCCAGTGCTGTATTTACCGCGAGGCGGATGCCTAGGGCGGCAAATTTTGGGGGGCGGCAGCGCCCCCCAGCACTGAAAAAAAATAAATTACAAAAATTTAAAAAAAAACCCGGCCCTTTAAAAAAAAAAAAAAAAAGACCGCGCTTGCAGGCAGAGACGGAGGTGAGAGGGGATCGGAAGATCCCCTCTCACCATCGCTCTGCCTGCCAGGCTGCACGGGGAGCTGAACAGGCAGCACAGAGAAACCTGACGTCATACGCGCGCCCGGTCACGTGACCTGTCGGCACAATCGCCGGGAAGCTGAACAGGTAGCATGGAGGGACCATGCTGCCTGCCACTAGCCACCAGTACTTTTCCCGGTGAGCCATCCCTTCCCTGCACAAGCAATTGGCGGACAAAACCAGGTTTGCACTGCGCAACGCCATCTGTGGCAAGGTCCACAAAACCACAGATACGTGGACCAGTAAGCACGGGCAGGGACGCTATATCTCCCTAACTGCACACTGGGGAAATGTAGTGTCGGCTGGGCCTGAAGCAGATAGCAGTTTGGTGTATCTCCTTCCACCACCAAGGATTGCAGGGCATTTCTCTTTGCCTCCTGTTGCCTCCTCCTCCTACTCAGCTTCTTCCTTCTCCTCTACCACCTCCTCTACCACCTCCTCATCTGGTCAGCGTAACACCTTCACCACCAACTTCAGCACAGTCAGGGGGAAACGACAGCAGGCTCTTTTAAAACTCATGTTTGGGGGGAAAACCCCACAGCGCTCAGGAGCTGTGGACGGGCATGGAACAACAGATCAATGAGTGGTTGTTGCCACTGAGCCTCAAGCCCGGCCTGGTGGTGTGCGATAATGGGCGAAATCTCGTAGCAGCTCTGGGCTTAGCCGGTTTGACGCACATCCCTTGCCTGGCGCATGTGCTTAATTTGGTTGTGCAGAAATTCCTGAAAAACTACCCAAATATATCAGAGCTGCTGCAGAAAGTGCGGGCCATCTGTGCGCACTTTAGGTGTTCTCACCCTGCTGCTGCTCGCCTGTCTGCGCTGCAGCGTAACTTAGGCCTTCCCGCTCACCGCCTCATATGCGACGTGTCCACAAGGTGGAACTCCACCTTGCACATGCTGGATAGATTGTGAGAGCAGCAGCAGGCGATAGTGGAGTATCAGCTGCAGCATGCACGGCTCAGTCGCTCTGCGGAACAGCACCACTTCACCACCAATGAGTGGGCCACCATGCGAGACCTGTGTGCCATTTTGCACTTTTTCGAGTACTCCACAAACATGGCCAGTGCCAATGACGCCGTTCTCAGCCTTACTATCCCGCTTGTATGTCTGCTTGAAAAAACGCTTAGGGCGATGATGGAAGAGGATGTGGCACAGGAGGAAGAGGAGGAGGAAGAAGAGGGGTAATTTCCACGGTTATCAGGCCAGTCATTCACAAGTGGCTTGGAGGGGGGGTTCCTGCACCAGCATAGGGCAGGTACACAACTCTCAAGCCAGGGCACAGTTTTGGAGGAGGATGAGGATGATGAGGAGGAGGAACCGTGTTCACAGCAGGGTGGCACCCAACGCAGCTCGTGGGCATCACTGGCGCGTGGCTGGGGGGATATGGAGGACAGAGATGATACACCTCCCACAGAGAACAGCTTGTCCTTGCCTATGGGCAGCTTGGGAAATATGAACGACTACATGCTGCAGTGCCTGTGCAACGACTGCCGAGTTGCCCACATTCTAACTTGTGCTGATTACTGGGTGGCCACCCTGCTGGATCCCCGTTACAAGGACAATGTGCCTGGAGCGTGATCGTAAGATGCGCGACTACGAGCGCACGCTGGTAGACGCGCTGCTGAGGGCATTCCAAAATGACACCGGGGGCTCAATGGAAGCACAAGGCGAAGGCAGAGGAAGAGGTCGCCAACGCAGCTGGGGCACCGCCAGCACCTCAGAAGGCAGGGTTAGCATGGCCGAAATGTGGAAAAGCTTTGTCAGCACGCCACAACAAGCAGCACCACCATCTGATATGCAACGTCTTAGCAGGAGGCAGCATTTCAGCAACATGGTGGAACAGTATGTGTGCACAGGCCTACAAGTACTGACTGATGGGTCTGCCCCATTCAACATCTGGGTCTCCAAATTGGGCACATGGCCTGAGCTTGCCCTTTATGCCTTGGAGGTGCTGGCCTGCCCTGCAGCCAGTGTATTGTCTGAACGTGTGTTTAGCACGGCAGGGGGCGTTATCACAGACAAGCGCAGCCGCCTGTCCACAGCCAACGTGGACAAGCTCACGTTTATTAAGATGAACCAGGCATAGATCCCACCAGACTTCTCTGTACCTTGTGCAGAATAGACATTTATACCGGCCTCACCCAGTCATTGTTATACTCAAGTGCACTTATTCTTTGTTTTATGTTGTTATATGTCCCAATATTTTGGGGGCTACCCCAATTTAAAAAACCCAAAACAAATAAAAAACAGTGTTGGCTACCTCCTCCTCCTCCAGTGCCGCTTCCACCTACACCGCCACGGTCACCGCCTCCTCAACCTATGGGTCACTTAGTATAAACTGAAAGGGAATACCCTGCACTCCAACCCTCTCTCAAATGGATAATTCTGTTGATCCTCCTGGCAGCCATGCTTTAGATTTAGATTGATGTTCTTCCAAAGCTAAAATCAAAGATTCCATCTAGTGCTATTTTATGGCTCAGCTGTATTTGTAATTTGTAAGTATTTTATGTTATTTTAAGTTATTTCCCTATCCACATTTGCTTGCCCTCTAGCCCTTTCCAGGACTTTTTTAGAGGCATTTTAGTGGCCAAAAGTTCGTGTCCCATTGACTTCAATGGGGTTCAGGTTCGAGGTCAAGTTCGAGCACGGACCCGGACATTTTTTCGAAGTTCGGCCGAACCCGAACATCCTGGTGTCCGCTCAACTCTAGTAATGACCAAGGACAAATGTGGGTCCTGATGTAAGACACTGACCTACAAGGATCTAAACCAGGGTTGTCTTGTGGGCCATGTTCTAATTGGTGCCCTCTGACAATAAGGTTCTTCTTAAACCGATCAAGCCATATGTCCAAGCACTGATTCTGACGTGAAATGCATAAAGCTAGCTGTGGGTCTATATTTTTATTCCTCAATGCTGAAAAAACTCTGTCCATGTTTGTCACATCCCCACTCCTAGGTAGCTTTCCTTTCAGCTACAGAGAGGGTGTGGTCCTGTCCTCTCCTTTAAACAGAGCTGCATAGTGTTACCATGGTGTCTCCATAGCAACACAACAACACCAGCCACCAGCATGATCCTCTCCAGGTGAGATGCATTACTGTGCTGCACTATAAATGACCACTCCTCCTCTCACTCCTTGCTTGGTTATTAAGCTTCCTCATTGTGACCAGTGCTCCTGAGCTTCCTGTTTATACCTTAACCTGTGTTTTGACCTTTAGCCTGATTCCTCGTTTCTGAACCTTTGCGGCTAGCCCTGACCTCTGCTTCTGGATTTGACTACGATTTTGCCTCACCCTTGTGTACCTTGCCTTCGGACTTTGTTTGCCCTCGTGCACCCATTCACTGTCTCTGCAGTTGTTACCATCTCCAACTGCTTTGGGGCAGTGTCTCTGTTTGCACGTGTGTGCGGCTATACCTTCTGCATCCGGACTCCAGCACCCAAGGTAGGAGAACCCGTCCTTACAAAATAACCAAGCCAGCACATGGAGGCCGCAGGATTAACAGACACCCTGGCCGCCCTTACACAACAGCTAACGGCCCTTACTTACTCCATTCAGGATTTACAGACAGAACAACTGCAGCTCCACAACCAAGTCCAAGCCCTGCAACCTGCATTTCCTGTGGATCCTGCCCTGCAACCTGCATTTCCTGTGGATCCTGCCCCGCAACCTGCATTTCCTGTGGATCCTGCCCCGCAACCTGCATTTCCTGTGGATCCTGCACCTCAACCTGCATTTCCTGTGGATCCTGCCCCGCAACCTGCATTTCCTGTGGATCCTGCCCCGCAACCTGCATTTCCTGTTCCAGTAGACCCTGTTCCTCCTGTCGCCCCCATGTACAACCAGAAGGTACAATGCCTGTGTATGAACCTCAAGTCCCTATGCCTGAAAAGTTTGCAGGGGATCGTGCCCAATACCTACAGTTTATTATGGCTTGTCAAGTCCTGTTCTCTCTCAAACCCCACACCTATGCCACTGACTTTGTCCGTGTTCATACTGTCATTTCTTTGTTAACTGGAGATCCACAAGCCTGGGCGCATCATCTGTTACGTGTACGTAGCCCTATTTTGGATACGTGGGTTTCCTTCACTAATGCAATGGGGGCAATGTATGATGATCCACAAAGGGCTTCCTCTGCACAATCTGCTCTCCACCATCTTAGGCAAGGGAGACGGCCTGTGGAGGAGTACATCTCTGACTTCAGACGTCTGGCCCTGGAAACAGGATACAATGAACCGGCTCTCCTGGATAAATTCCGCTGGGGTTTATCAGAAGCCTTGAAGGATGAACTTGCTCGTGTGGGCACACCTCCCACTTTAGAAGCCATGGAGTCCTTAGTGATCCAAATTGACAGACGGTTCAGAGAACGACAACAGGAAAAATCCCTGGAACATGGTTCTCCCAAATCTGCACCGTCAGTTTCAAATTCTCCCTCATCTTCCACATTCCCTCTCAGACCAGCTTCAACAATATCCCCTGAGGAACCCATGCAGTTAGGAATAGTCCGTGGACCTTTGACTCCAAATGAACGCATGCATAGAAAACTCCATAATCTATGTTTGCATTGTGGCAAACCAGGACATGAAATAAAATATTGCAAGGCTAAATCAAACTCTGCTGTCAATACGTTTATTCCTTTGTTATCTAATGCACTTGCCAAGGAATATTGCAGCCCTCACCTGACTGTATCCATTTTCTTACAGTGGAATAAAAGTAATGTTAAAGTTTCTGCTATGATAGATTCTGGAGCCAGTGGCTGCTTTTTGGATCGTTCTTTCATGACCCGTCATAAAATTCCTACAAAAAAGAAGCCTGTTCCTCTTCACATACAACTGGTGGATGGGAGTCCTCTAAAGTCAGGTCCAATTACCTATGAAACTATTTCTCTACGTGTTTCCTTGGGACCTAACCATCAAGAAGATCTACATTTTGAAATTGTTGATTCTCCCCTTTTTCCAGTGATATTGGGACTCCCGTGGCTTAGAGTACATAACCCACGCATTAACTGGGAAGTAGGCTCTCTTACATTCACTTCCTCCTATTGTAGCAGCAGTTGTAGAAGAGATACAAACAACCCCCTTGTCTCTATCAGTTCATGTTCTCCTGTTCCAGCATATGAGTATACCAATCTACAGACTCCAAAGTTACCATCAGCTTATACTCTCTACATTTATTTATTTATTTATTTATTTATTTATTTAGAAAGTGTTTTACCAGGAAAAATACATTGAGATTTCTCTCGTTTTCAAGTATGTCCTGGGGACCCAGTCCAGAATGGAGTTACACAGAGTTACACATTTAACAGTAGATTCAAAAATACATACATACATATATATATTAAACAAGTTGGAAGGGGAACATAAAGGGTAAATCATTATTGATACAAAAAGGAACAACATGTACAGTATACGAAAGAGTTTGTAAACTAATAACAGGTACAATCTGATTTGAGGATTTGGGAGATACTTATTTTCAGGGATCTTATAGTAGATGATGATTTAGCAGAAACCGGAAGGCTATTCCACATATGAGGCGCTCTGAAAGAGAACGCACCTCTACCTGCTTCCTTTTTGAAGTGGGGAATCGCTAGTGAAGGGTTTGTGCAGGATCTGAGATTGTGGGATGTGCATGGAGTAAGAGCGAGCATGCCGCTCAGGTAGGGGGGGAGCGTTCCAGAGAAGTGGTTATGAACTAAGCAAGCTAGGTGGAGAGCACGCCTGGAGGCAAGCGTCAGCCAATTTAACTCTTTTAACATTTTACAGTGATGCGTGTTATAATCACACTGTAGCGCAAAACGACACAATGTATTGTACATAGTGTCGAGTTTACCGAGATGGGTCTGCGGGGCAGAATCATACACAACATCTCCATAATCTAAGATCGGCATTAACATTTGGTGCACAATACGTTTCCTTACCGTGGAATCTAGATTAGATTTGTTTCTATATAGATAAGTTTGGGTCTAGCCACATGCCAAGATACTTATATGAATTTACCTGGGTCAGGTTATAACTGGTTTTGGTCTTGATGGTTAATTGAGGAATGTTTAATTTAAGTAGTTTGGCATTTGTCCCAAACAACATGGACACAGTTTTTTCAGCATTGAGGAATAGTTTGTTGTTGGCTATCCAATTTTCAACTTTAGAAAACTGATCCTGTAGCACGGACTCCACTTGCGATAGTTGAGTACCGCAAGTATAAATGACCGTATCATCAGCATACATATGCACACGAGCCAGGTCACATACCGAGGGAAGATCATTTATAAATAGCGAGAATAGCAGAGGCCCAAGAACAGATCCTTGAGGCACTCCACACTTAATTGGCAACGGGAGGGAGGCAGTATCAGCAATGGACACATATTGAGATCTATCAGACAAGTATGAACGAAACCAGCAGAGCGACCTCTCATTTACACCGGAACAACTTAGTTTGTTTAGCAGCAGCTCATGATCAACCGTGTCAAAGGCCTTTGCAAAGTCAAGGAAAACTGCACCTGTGAGTTCACCCCTCTCCATGCCACTCTGAATGTCATTGGTCACCTTTAAGAGGGCAGTTATCGTGGAGTGATTTGACCTAAACCCAGATTGAAGCGAGGTTAGATAGTTGGAGCGTTGATAATACTCGCACAGTTGATCATGGGCACATTTTTCCAGGATTTTAGAAAGTATGGGTAGCAGTGAAATAGGCCTGTAGTTTGACACCAAGTTTACATCTCCATTTTTGTGGATGGGGATAACTCTGGCTTTTTTCCAGGCTTTGGGGACATAACCAGAGGACAGGGATGCATTGATTAAGCAGGCAATGGGTCGCGCAGTAACAGGCGCACTCAGCCTCAGTAGCATTGACGGAAGTAGGTCCGGCCCACACTGTAATTTCATTTTTTGATTGAGTAGATGCGCTGCTATTTCACTATCCGATATAGAAGTAAATTCAAATTCAGCAATGTGTTTGGACAGGGGTGATATCGATAGGAACTTGTCTGCCATAGAAAAAGTGGCATGATCTTCATTGTGGTGTGTTGCTATAAGAGCTGTGGCGCATCCTACAAAGTAGTTGTTGAATTCATTTGCTATTGCCACTGGAGATTTTAGAACTTCGTTATGTGTCTTAATTGTGGTAGGTTCTGAGCGGCGTGGAGGGTCATACATGTTTTTTATGATGCTCCAAAATTTGGTAGGGTTCGCTAGATTTCTATTCAGCCGTTCAGAGAAATAAGTTGTCTTGGCAAGTTTGGTTTGAGTCTTGCATCTATTGCGGACGTGCCGATAAGTCTTGTGATCATGGTCTGAGCCAGTTTGCTTAAATTTTGACCATAAAGCATCCCTGAAATGGAATAAGTCCAAGAGGTCAGCTGAGACCCAGGGAAGATGGGCACCCCTTACTCTCACTCTACGCAGGGGGGCATGTTTATCGCTGACCTGCATGAACTCAGATTGAAAATATTCAATTGCAGAGTCCAGATCGGGTATCAAGCTTAGCCTGCTCCACAGACAATTACTCAAGTCATTGAGAAAAGACTGGAGATTAAACTTCTTAAAACATCTTGTAACAATTATTCTAGGGGTCGATTTGATGGGTCTTACTTTCCGTACACAATACACTATGCAATGATCACTGAACACATTGGGTAGAATGCCATATTGCTGGATTCTTTGGGGACAAGAGGAAAGGACCCAATCCAGCAGCGTATGGTTAGAGCTGTTGGGATTCATCCGAGTAGGAGAAGAAATAAGCTGTGTTAGGTTCATGGATTTGAACAGTGAGCATGTTTTAACATTTTTGTGGTCTAACCAGTCTACATTGAAATCTCCAAGAACGAGCAGCTCACTTTTCTTATTTTGGGCACTAATATCACCCAATAGTTTCTTGATGTCAGTAAGTGACTGAGCCGGGGAATTTGGTGGGCGATAGATACCTACAAGTACTAATGGTTTTGAGAATGGGTGTAATATTCTTCCGGCTATAACTTCAAAAGTAGAAGGGGTACTTGATAAAGAAAGGTTTATGAAATTAAGTGACTCATGAATATATAAAACAATACCTCCTCCTCTCTTATTTCTGTCTTTTCTGGAACAGATATAACCTTGTATTTGTATTGCAGAGTCTGGGGTTCTAGGGCTTAACCAGGATTCAGTGATGACAAGAGTTTTAGGTTTGTACACCTGACACCATGCTCTTAGTTCATCAATTTTTGGTAGAAGGCTGCGGATATTGCAATGGACAGAGGAGAGGCCCTTATTGAAAGAGAAGTTGACATTTGTACTAGGACAGGGGCCAGGGTTGGTTTCAATGTCATTTGCCAGGGCAAGGAGAAGAATGAACACAAATTTGCAGAGCAGCTTCCCCTGAGCTTTCACTGACAACCTATGTTGAAAAGAAGGAGAGGGTGGAGTGTTTTTTAACACTCTCCACCAGCACTCATTAGGAAGTGCACATTTACAAAGCAGTCCATGGTGGATCACTACATTATGTTGCAAGGCAGGGGTTATTGTATTGGGATGGGTGGGAAAATGGCTTACTAATGCCAGGAATAATGAAAACATAATAATACCTTTTGTTTGGTTGATCATACTGTCAGTAAGGCAGGTCAGACAAGAGAAAATGTAAAGGTAAGGAGGTTAATCTAATATCTCCTCTGGAATGCAAAGTTTAAAGCTGTAGTTAAGTTTATTTTAATTTATGAGTACCATGTTTGAATTGTAACACTTGAGAGTACATGGTTTGATTTGGCACAACAGGACTATATTAAATCTGAAGAGTTAAAAGGAAGTCTAAGTCAGGTAGCTGCTAAATTCCAACACCTGCTGCTTATAGATGCAGGTAAATAATCTGCACACAGGTGAGCAGATTGAGGGGTTAGGTAAGGTCTATAAAAGAAAATTGAGCTTGGGGTGGGTGGGTTGTGGGGTAGGGTGGGAGGGATTAAACACCCTTCTTGCAAGAATCCAAATGGCTATGTGTGCTGGGATTCTGTTGAGAGAAGGATATTCTTATTGGAGACTTTATACATACAGGGGTGAAGGGGGGGGGGGGGGAGAGAGAGAATAGTTTGGGCATTTTAAAAGAACTTAGATAAGAGGACCTAGCAGAGCATAAAGACAATAAAATGTGGCAAAAATGTGGCTATATGTTAGAGGTTGTGATAGTGGGGAGAAAAGAAAAATAAAGAAGAAATGGTTACAACAACACATGCAGATAAAAGGCATGCAGATACATGGATGTATTCGAGAAAAAAGGAGCAGACACCTTACCCCCACATCGCCCATACGACTGTCCAATCGACTTATTACCAGGTGCTTCTGTTCCCTTTGGTCGTATATACCCTTTATCCAAGCCCGAATTACAAATCCTAAAAGAATATATAGAGGACAACCTTAAAAAAGGCTTTATAAGACCATCTACCTCCCCAGCAGGAGCTGGCATCTTTTTCGTAGAAAAGAAGGATGGGGGTCTCCGTCCCTGTATTGATTACAGGGAACTGAACCAAGTAACCATTAAAAACCGCTATCCTCTACCGCTAATCCCGGAGTTGTTGGAACGCATGGGTACAGCTTGTATCTACACCAAGATCGATCTAAGGGGCGCATACAACCTTGTTCGGATTAAGGAAGGGCATGAATGGAAGACCGCTTTTCGTTCTAGATACGGACATTTTGAATATACAGTAATGCCTTTTGGTCTCTGCAATGCGCCTGCAACCTTTCAAGCGTTTCTGAATGACATCTTTCGGGATTATTTGGATCATTTTATGGTTGTCTATCTTGACGATATACTCATCTTTTCTTCCTCCTTAGAAGAACATCGAAAGCATGTACTCCAAGTGTTGTCCCGGCTACGACAACATCGTTTGTATGCAAAATTGGAGAAATGCGTTTTTGATGTTCACTCCATTGACTTTCTTGGATATATCATAACACCCCACACTCTACAAATGGATCCCCGTAAAGTATCGGCTATTCTTGAATGGCCAACGCCTACCTGTAAAAAGGATATCCAAAGGTTTGTGGGATTTGCAAACTTCTACCGGAAATTCATAAGAAACTTTTCCTCAGTTATTCAACCCTTAACATCTTTGACCAAACAGACTCAGACATTTAACTGGTCATCACAAACACAATCTGCTTTTGACAAGCTCAAATTTCTATTTACCTCTGCACCGATACTTACACTTCCAGACCCAGAAAAACAATTTGTGGTAGAGGTAGATGCTTCAGATACGGCTACAGGAGCCATCCTCTCGCAGAGAACGGATCTCAAGCACCGACTCCATCCCGTTGCTTTCTATTCCAAGAAACTGTCACCTTCTGAAAAGAACTACAGTGTTAGTGAAAAAGAACTACTGGCTGTCAAAAGAGCATTGGAGGAATGGAGACATCTTCTGGAAGGAGCCAAGTTTCCTGTTCTCATCTATACTGACCATAGGAACCTGGAGTACCTACGATCCGCTAAACGCCTTTGTTCCCGTCAAGCAAGATGGTCTCTTTTCTTTAGTCGGTTCAACATGATGATAACTTATCGCCCTGGGGCCAAAAATGGGAAAGCAGATGCACTCTCCAGGATGTATGACAATATTATGCACAATACATCAAACCCCTCTCCCATTATCTCACACAAATGCTTCATAGCAACTACCTCCGGATTTTGGGACAATTTGAAGCAACAAACAAAACAAGAAGCACAACCTCCTTCCTGTTCCTTACTCCCTCATGATGGACTGCTTCTCCATAAGGATAAAATATATGTACCTCTTGCTGTTCGTCAAAAAATACTACATGAGCATCATGATTCCCCTCTTGCAGGACATGGTGGAATAAAAAAGACTGTAGATCTGATAAAAATAACATTTTGGTGGCCTTCTATGCAGCATGATGTAGAACAGTATATTAAAGCCTGTTCCATTTGTGCTCAGTCTAAGACACCCCGCATGAAACCTTCTGGGCTGCTTCACCCTCTCTCAGTTCCCTCACGTCCATGGTCGGACCTATCCATGGATTTCATTGTTGACTTACCTCCGTCCAAAAAGTGCACAACTATTATTGTGGTGGTTGATCGCTTTACAAAGATGGCTCACTTTATACCAGCTGAGAAACTACCCACTTCCGCTATGACTGCTACTTTGTTTATACAGAACATTTTCAGGTTGCATGGTTTACCTGAGACTATTGTATCTGACAGGGGCACCCAATTTACTTCTAAATTCTGGACAGCTTTCTGTCAGGCACTACATATAAAAAGAGCACTGTCCACGGCTTTCCATCCTCAATCAAATGGTCAGACTGAAAGGACTAATCAAACTCTTGAACAATATCTTCGTTGCTACACCTCATATGTACAAGATGATTGGAGTACCTATCTTCCAATAGCAGAGTTTGCATATAACAATCAAAAGCATCAATCAACAAATATGTCACCATTTTATGCCAATTATGGTATACACCCATCTATGCTTCCCGGTACACCAGTACATGGTCCAATTCCAGAGATCAACACTCGGGTTCAACAACTCATCAACTCATTTGCCATGTTGCGAAACAACCTGTTGAAAACCCAGAGGTACCAGGCACGATATGCCGATACAAGACGTTCGCCAGCTCCCAAGTACAAGAATGGAGACAAGGTCTGGTTATCTTCAGCTCATCTGAAATTGTCTTGTCCAACGAGGAAGCTGGGACCCCAATATATTGGTCCATTCGTGATACGTCGGATGATCAACCCTGTATCTGCAGAACTAATTTTGCCTCACCACTATCGAATCCATCCGGTCTTTCATGCATCTCTTCTCAAACCATGGTATCCCCCAACTTTTCCTACGGTCTCATCGGTTCCTCCTCCTGTGCTGGTTGACGGGGAAGAAGAATACGAGGTCCAAGAAATCGTTGATTCTCGTTTCTACCGTGGACGCCTCGAATACCTTGTTCAGTGGAAGGGGTATGGGCCTGAGGAGCGGTCCTGGGAACCGGCTCGAAATGTCCATGCTCCAGCACGAGTTCAGGCATTCCATCGCCGGCACCCTCATCGGCCAGCACCTCAACGCTCCGGGAGGGCGCGTCTTGCCGGGGGGCTCTGTCACATCCCCACTCCTAGGTAGCTTTCCTTTCAGCTACAGAGAGGGTGTGGTCCTGTCCTCTCCTTTAAACAGAGCTGCATAGTGTTACCATGGTGTCTCCATAGCAACACAACAACACCAGCCACCAGCATGATCCTCTCCAGGTGAGATGCATTACTGTGCTGCACTATAAATGACCACTCCTCCTCTCACTCCTTGCTTGGTTATTAAGCTTCCTCATTGTGACCAGTGCTCCTGAGCTTCCTGTTTATACCTTAACCTGTGTTTTGACCTTTAGCCTGATTCCTCGTTTCTGAACCTTTGCTGCTAGCCCTGACCTCTGCTTCTGGATTTGACTACGATTTTGCCTCACCCTTGTGTACCTTGCCTTCGGACTTTGTTTGCCCTCGTGCACCCATTCACTGTCTCTGCAGTTGTTACCATCTCCAACTGCTTTGGGGCAGTGTCTCTGTTTGCACGTGTGTGCGGCTATACCTCCTGCATCCGGACTCCAGCACCCACGGTAGGAGAACCCGTCCTTACAATGTTGTTTGGGACAAATGCTAAACTACTTAAATTAAACAATCCTCAAATAAACATCAAGACCAAATCCAGTTGTAACCTGACCCAGGTAAATTCAAATAAGTATCTTGGCATGTGGCTAGACCCAAACTTATCTATATAGAAACAAATCTAATCTAGATTCCACGGTAAGGAAACGTATTGTGCACCAAATGTTAATGCCGATCTTAGATTATGGAGATGTTGTGTATGATTCTGCCCCGCAGACCCATCTCGGTAAACTCAACACTATGTACAATACATTGTGTAGTTTTGCACGTCAGTGCAATTATAACACACATCACTGTAAAATGTTAAAAGAGTTAAGCTGGCTGGCGCTTGCCACCTAGCTTGCTTAGGGCATAACCACTTCTCTGGAACGCTCAACCCCTACCTGAGCGGCATGCTCGCTCATACTCCCTGCACATCCTACAATCTCAGATCCTGCACCAACCCTTCACTAGCGATCCCTCACTTCAAAAAGGAAGCAGGTCGAGGTGCTTTCTCTTTCAGAGCTCCTCATATGTGGAATAGCCTTCCTATTTCTGCCAAATCATCATCTAGTCTAAAATCCCTGAAAATAAGTGTCTCCCAAAACCTCAAAACAGATTGTACCTGTTAATAGTTTACAAACTCCCTCGTATTCTGTACATGTTGTTCCTTTTTTGCATCAATAATGATTTACCTGTATGTTCTCCTTCCAACTTGTTTAATATATGTATGTAGGGATTTATTTTTGATCTACTGTTAAATTTGTAACTCTATGTAACTCCTTTCTGGACTGGGTCCCCAGGACATACTTGAAAATAAGAGAAATCTCAATGTATTCTTCCTGGTAAAACACTTTTTAAATGAATAAATAAATACAAATTTGTTGGTTGCACTGGATAGGGAATAAACAACCTTTTACTGCTATTGAACCTGTGTTTTCCTTCACATAGAGATGAGTGCCTCTTTTCCTATATATTTTTCTATATCGGTTTATAACATGTTATGGGACATCCTGTTTTGCAAGAGCATCCTCGATACCTCAATTGGAATTTATGCAACCATGCTGGTGAGAATAGTTTATTTAAGGCTATCCTCTATGGACTGATTTCTACCTAGATCTTTTGGTGGGATAATCTGAGGACTTCTAGGTACAGACGTAATTTCTGTGTTAATCATAAGTGGAATTAACCCCTTCTTACCCAGTTTAAGGCAATCACATGAAACACAACCATCTATCATGTGTCGTTTAATAAATTGTTTAACAATCACATGGATGAGATTCCAGTTTTACTGAGTAGCATCCCGATGCTTCCCAAAGGACAGCCTATAGTGAGAACTCTCAGTAACAGTTCATTAGCTGCTCACAGATTCAGTGATGTGGACACCTTACAACAAATAGAAAATACTCTGCAGATAAAAAAATGTATGTAAACGTACATACAGTTCCTGCATATAGAATTATCTGAGTTAGGTATCGGCACTTATTCTGTTTACATAAACTGTAAACAAGGATTCAGTCCAAGGTCTAATTTACATTTACATTAATAAACTCTCAAACACAAAACTGTCAGTACCCATGTCCACAGTATTCGTAATGTAACTCTATTCAGAGTTAATCAATTTTTTGTTCTTCAGATTTAGTACTGCAGTACAATTTACAGAATGACTGCAGTTCCCTGAAACAAGCCTGTATTTTCACTTGCAAATGTAGCAGCATTTGGTAGGTAGTCCTAGCTCAGCCTGCATAATCAAATGCAAATTTAGCACTTCATATTGTTTTTCAAGACTTTAAAAGTATTATTACTAGAGTTGAGCTGACACCTGGATGTTCGGGTTCGGCAGGTTCGGCCGAACTTCGAAAAAATGTCCGGGTCCATGCTCGAACTTGACCCCGAACCCCAACCCCATTGAAGTCAATGGGGACACGAACTTTTGACCACTAAAATGCCTCTAAAAAAGTCCTGGAAAGGGCTACAGGGCTGCAAAATGAAGTAAAATGTGGGTAAGAGTAGGACAAGTGCCCTGCAAGCAAATGTGGATAGGGAAATAACTTAAAATAACATAAAATACATGCAAATTACAAATACAGCTGAGCCATAAAATAGCACTAGATGGAATCTTTGATTTTAGCTCTGGAAGAACATAAATCTAAATCTAAAGCATGGCTGCCAGTAGGATCAACAGAATTATCCATTTGAGAGAGGGTTGGAGTGCAGGATATTCTCTTTCAGTTTATACTAAGTGACCCATAGGTTGAGGAGGCGGTGACCGTGGCGGTGTAGGTGGAAGCGGCACTGGAGGAGGGGGAGGTAGCCAACACTGTTTTTTATTTGTTTTTTTTTAAATTGGGGTAGCCCCCAAAATATTGGGACATATAACAACATAAAACAAAGAATAAGTGCACTTGAGTATAACAATAACTGGGTGAGGCCGGTATAAATGTCTATTCTGCACAAGGTACAGAGAAGTCTGGTGGGATCTATGCCTGGTTCATCTTAATAAACGTGAGCTTGTCCACGTTGGCTGTGGACAGGCGGCTGCGCTTGTCTGTGATAACGCCCCCTGCCGTGCTAAACACAAGTTCAGACAATACACTGGCTGCAGGGCAGGCCAGCACCTCCAAGGCATAAAGGGCAAGCTCAGGCCATATGTCCAATTTGGAGACCCAGAAGTTGAATGGGGCAGACCCATCAGTCAGTACTTGTAGGCCTGTGGACACGTACTGTTCCACCATGTTGCTGAAATGCTGCCTCCTGCTAAGACGTTGCATATCAGATGGTGGTGCTGCTTGTTGTGGCATGCTGACAAAGCTTTTCCACATTTCGGCCATGCTAACCCTGCCTTCTGAGGTGCTGGCGGTGCCCCAGCTGCGTTGGCGACCTCTTCCTCTGCCTTCGCCTTGTGCTTCCATTGAGCCCCCGGTGTCATTTTGGAATGCCCTCAGCAGCGCGTCTACCAGGTGCGCTCGTAGTCGCGCATCTTACGATCACGCTCCAGGCACATTGTCCTTGTAACGGGGATCCAGCAGGGTGGCCACCCAGTAATCAGCACAAGTTAGAATGTGGGCAACTCGGCAGTCGTTGCACAGGCACTGCAGCATGTAGTCGTTCATGTTTCCCAAGCTGCCCATAGGCAAGGACAAGCTGTTCTCTGTGGGAGGTGTATCATCTGTGTCCTCCATATCCCCCCAGCCATGCTCCAGTGATGCCCACGAGCTGCGTTGGGTGCCACCCTGCTGTGAACACGGTTCCTCCTCATCATCATCCTCATCCTCCTCCAAAACTGTGCCCTGGCTTGAGAGTTGTGTACCTGCCCTATGCTGGTGCAGGAACCCCCCCTCCAAGCCACTTGTGAATGACTGGCCTGATAACCGTGGAAATGACCCCTCTTCTTCCTCCTCCTCTTCCTCCTGTGCCACATCCTCTTCCATCATCGCCCTAAGCGTTTTTTCAAGGAGACATACAAGCGGGATAGTAAGGCTGAGAACGGTGTCATTGGCACTGGCCATGTTGGTGGAGTACTCGAAACAGTGCAAAATGGCACACAGGTCTCGCATGGTGGCCCACTCATTGGTGGTGAAGTGGTGCTGTTCCGCAGAGCGACTGAGCTGTGCATGCTGCAGCTGATACTCCACTATCGCCTGCTGCTGCTCGCACAATCTCTCCAGCATGTGCAAGGTGGAGTTCCACCTTGTGGGCACGTCACATATGAGGTGGTGAGCGGGAAGGCCTAAGTTACGCTGCAGCGCAGACAGGCGAGCAGCAGCAGGGTGAGAACGCCTAAAGTGCGCACAGACTGCCCGCACTTTCTGCAGCAGCACTGATATAACTGGGTAGTTTTTCAGGAATTTCTGCACAACCAAATTAAGCACATGCGCCAGGCAAGGGATGTGCGTCAAACCGGCTAAGCCCAGAGCTGCTACGAGATTTCGCCCATTATCGCACACCACCAGGCCGGGCTTGAGGCTCAGTGGCAACAACCACTCATTGATCTGTTGTTCCATGCCCGTCCACAGCTCCTGCGCGCTGTGGGGTTTTTCCCCAAACATGAGTTTTAAAAGAGCATGCTGTCGTTTCCCCAAGGCTGTGCTGAAGTTGGTGGTGAAGGTGTTACGCTGACCAGATGAGGAGGTGGTAGAGGAGAAGGAATAAGCTGAGTAGGAGGAGTAGGCAATAGGAGGCAAAGAGAAATGCCCTGCAATCCTTGGTGGCGGAAGGAGATACACCAAACTGCTATCTGCCTCAGGCCCAGCCGACACTACATTTCCCCAGTGTGCAGTTAGGGAGATATAGCGTCCCTGCCCGTGCTTACTGGTCCACGTATCTGTGGTTTTGTGGACCTTGCCACAGATGGCGTTGCGCAGTGCAAACCTGGTTTTGTCCGCCAATTGCTTGTGCAGGGAAGGGATGGCTCACCGGGAAAAGTAGTGGTGGCTGGGAACCACGTACTGTGGGACAGCCACCGCCATCAGGTTTTTAAAACTGTCCGTCTCCAACAGACGAAATGACAGCATTTCAAAGGCCAGTAATTTGGAAATGCTGGCATTCAGGGCCAGTGTTCGCGGGAGGGTAGGGCCATAATTCTTCTTTCTCTCCAGTGTTTGGCAGATGGACAGCTGAATGCCTCCATGGGACAGTGTGGAGATGCTTGGGGACGGTGGCGGACATTGTGGCGTTGCTGCCACTTCCTCTATTTGCTCGGTGGCAGGTGCCACTGTGACTCCAGAGCTGGAGAAAGAGGCCAATACAGCAGCAGAAGAGGAAGCAGGAGGAGCCTGAGACCTTTCTTGGGTTTTGAGATGCTTACTCCACTGCAGCTCGTGCTTTGCATGTAGATGCCTGGTCATGCAGGTTGTGCTCAGGTTTAGCACGTTTATGCCTCGCTTCAGGTTCTGATTGCACAGCTTGCAAACCACTCGTGTCTTGTCGTCAGCACATTGTCTAAAGAACTGCCATGCCAGGGAACTCCTTGGAGCTGGCTTTGGTGTGCTCGGCCCCTGGGTGCGGTGGGCAGTAGCAGGCGTACTGTCTAGGGGATGGCTGCTACGGTTTTGCACCCTGCTCCCTCTTATGCTGCGCTGGTGCCTCTTTGCGACCACCACCTATTCCTCCAAACTGGACACGTCACTCGCATGACCTTGATTCCATGTGGGGTCTAGGACCTCATCATCCTCCACATCATCTTCCACCCACTCCTCAACCCTGCCCTCCTTGCTGGTCTGCACACTGCCGAAAGCCACAGCAGTTGGCACCTGTGTTTGGACTGTTCTATTTGACTCTCAGATATGAACTGCACCGCAAGACGCAAATGTACTATTTACCACCCAAAACAATTAGAATTTTTCAAAGTGCGCTGTACGCACAATATTGGACTGTTCTATTTGACTCTCAGATATGAAGTGCACGGCAAGACACAAATGTACTATTTAGCACCCAAAACAATTAGAAATTTTCAAAGTGTGTTGTAAGCACAGTATTGGACTGTTCTATTTGACTCTCAGATATGAACTGGACCGCAAGACACAAATGTACTATTTACCACCCAAAACAATTAGAATTTTTCAAAGTGCGCTGTAAGAACAGTATTGGACTGTTCTATTTGACTCTCAGATATGAAGTGCACCGCAAGACGCTAATGTACTATTTAGCACCCAAAACAATTAGAAATTTTCAAAGTGCGCTGTAAGCACAGTATTGGACTGTTCAATTTGACTCTCAGATATGAAGTGCACCGCAAGACGCAAATGTACTATTTACCACCCAAAACAATTAACATTTTTCAAAGTGCACTGTAACCACAGTATTTCACTGTTCTATTTGACACTCAGATATGAAGTGCACCGCAAGATGCAAATGTACTATTTAGCACCCAAAACAATTAGAATTTTTCAAAGTGCACTGTAACCACAGTATTACACTGTTCTATTTGGCTCTGAGATATGAAGTGCACCGCAAGACGCAAATGTACTATTTAGCACCCAAAACAATTAGAATTTTTCAAAGTGCACTGTAACCACAGTATTTCACTGTTCTATTTGACTCTCAGATATGAAGTGCACCGCAAGACGCAAATGTACTATTTACCACCCAAAACAATTAGAATTTTTCAAAGTGCGCTGTAAGCACAGTATTTGACGGTTCTATTTGACTCTCAGATATGAAGTGCACCGCAAGACGCAAATGTACTATTTACCACCCAAAACAATTAACATTTTTCAAAGTGCACTGTAACCACAGTATTTCACTGTTCTATTTGACACTCAGATATGAAGTGCACCGCAAGATGCAAATGTACTATTTAGCACCCAAAACAATTAGAATTTTTCAAAGTGCACTGTAACCACAGTATTACACTGTTCTATTTGGCTCTGAGATATGAAGTGCACCGCAAGACGCAAATGTACTATTTAGCACCCAAAACAATTAGAATTTTTCAAAGTGCACAGTAACCACAGTATTACACTGTTCTATTTGACTCTCAGATATGAAGTGCACCGCAAGACGCAAATGTACTATTTAGTACCCAAAACAATTAGAATTTTTCAAAGTGCACTGTAACCACAGTATTACACAGTTCTATTTGACTCTCAGATATGAAGTGCACCGCAAGACGCAAATGTACTATTTACCACCCAAAACAATTAGAATTTTTCAAAGTGCGCTGTAAGCACAGTATTTGACGGTTCTATTTGACTCTCAGATATGAAGTGCACCGTAAGACGCAAATGTACTATTTATCACCCAAAACAATTAGAATTTTTCGAAGTGCGCTGTAAGCACAGTATTTGACAGTTCTATTTGACTTTCAATATGAAGTGCACCGCAAGACGCAAATGTACTATTTCCCACCCAAAACAATTAAAATTTTTCAAAGTGCACTGTAAGCACAGTATTGGACTGTTCTATTTGACTCTCAGATATGAAGTGCACAGCATGACGCAAATGTACTATTTAGCACCCAAAACAATTAGAATTTTTCAAAGTGCGCTGTAAGCACAGTATTGGACTGTTCAATTTGACTCTTAGATATGAAGTGCACCGCAAGACGCAAATGTACTATTTACCACCCAAAACAATTAACATTTTTCAAAGTGCACTGTAACCACAGTATTTCACTGTTCTATTTGACACTCAGATATGAAGTGCACCGCAAGATGCAAATGTACTATTTAGCACCCAAAACAATTAGAATTTTTCAAAGTGCACTGTAACCACAGTATTACACTGTTCTATTTGGCTCTGAGATATGAAGTGCACCGCAAGACGCAAATGTACTATTTAGCACCCAAAACAATTAGAATTTTTCAAAGTGCACTGTAACCACAGTATTTCACTGTTCTATTTGACTCTCAGATATGAAGTGCACCGCAAGACGCAAATGTACTATTTACCACCCAAAACAATTAGAATTTTTCAAAGTGCGCTGTAAGCACAGTATTTGACTGTTCTATTTGACTCTCAGATATGAAGTGCACCGCAAGACGCTAATGTACTATTTAGCACCCAAAACAATTAGAAATTTTCAAAGTGCGCTGTAAGCACAGTATTGGACTGTTCAATTTGACTCTCAGATATGAAGTGCACCGCAAGACGCAAATGTACTATTTACCACCCAAAACAATTAACATTTTTCAAAGTGCACTGTAACCACAGTATTTCACTGTTCTATTTGACACTCAGATATGAAGTGCACCGCAAAATGCAAATGTACTATTTAGCACCCAAAACAATTAGAATTTTTCAAAGTGCACTGTAACCACAGTATTACACTGTTCTATTTGGCTCTGAGATATGAAGTGCACCGCAAGATGCAAATGTACTATTTAGCACCCAAAACAATTAAAATTTTTCAAAGTGCACTGTAACCACAGTATTACACTGTTCTATTTGGCTCTGAGATATGAAGTGCACCGCAAGACGCAAATGTACTATTTAGCACCCAAAACAATTAGAATTTTTCAAAGTGCACTGTAACCACAGTATTTCACTGTTCTATTTGACTCTCAGATATGAAGTGCACCGCAAGACGCAAATGTACTATTTACCACCCAAAACAATTAGAATTTTTCAAAGTGCGCTGTAAGCACAGTATTTGACTGTTCTATTTGACTCTCAGATATGAAGTGCACCGCAAGACGCTAATGTACTATTTAGCACCCAAAACAATTAGAAATTTTCAAAGTGCGCTGTAAGCACAGTATTGGACTGTTCAATTTGACTCTCAGATATGAAGTGCACCGCAAGACGCAAATGTACTATTTACCACCCAAAACAATTAACATTTTTCAAAGTGCACTGTAACCACAGTATTTCACTGTTCTATTTGACACTCAGATATGAAGTGCACCGCAAGATGCAAATGTACTATTTAGCACCCAAAACAATTAGAATTTTTCAAAGTGCGCTGTAAGCACAGTATTTGACTGTTCTATTTGACTCTCAGATATGAAGTGCACCGCAAGACGCTAATGTACTATTTAGCACCCAAAACAATTAGAAATTTTCAAAGTGCGCTGTAAGCACAGTATTGGACTGTTCAATTTGACTCTCAGATATGAAGTGCACCGCAAGACGCAAATGTACTATTTACCACCCAAAACAATTAACATTTTTCAAAGTGCACTGTAACCACAGTATTTCACTGTTCTATTTGACACTCAGATATGAAGTGCACCGCAAGATGCAAATGTACTATTTAGCACCCAAAACAATTAGAATTTTTCAAAGTGCACTGTAACCACAGTATTTCACTGTTCTATTTGACTCTCAGATATGAAGTGCACCGCAAGACGCAAATGTACTATTTACCACCCAAAACAATTAGAATTTTTCAAAGTGCGCTGTAAGCACAGTATTTGACGGTTCTATTTGACTCTCAGATATGAAGTGCACCGCAAGACGCAAATGTACTATTTACCACCCAAAACAATTAACATTTTTCAAAGTGCACTGTAACCACAGTATTTCACTGTTCTATTTGACACTCAGATATGAAGTGCACCGCAAGATGCAAATGTACTATTTAGCACCCAAAACAATTAGAATTTTTCAAAGTGCACTGTAACCACAGTATTACACTGTTCTATTTGGCTCTGAGATATGAAGTGCACCGCAAGACGCAAATGTACTATTTAGCACCCAAAACAATTAGAATTTTTCAAAGTGCACAGTAACCACAGTATTACACTGTTCTATTTGACTCTCAGATATGAAGTGCACCGCAAGACGCAAATGTACTATTTAGTACCCAAAACAATTAGAATTTTTCAAAGTGCACTGTAACCACAGTATTACACTGTTCTATTTGACTCTCAGATATGAAGTGCACCGCAAGACGCAAATGTACTATTTACCACCCAAAACAATTAGAATTTTTCAAAGTGCGCTGTAAGCACAGTATTTGACGGTTCTATTTGACTCTCAGATATGAAGTGCACCGTAAGACGCAAATGTACTATTTATCACCCAAAACAATTAGAATTTTTCGAAGTGCGCTGTAAGCACAGTATTTGACAGTTCTATTTGACTTTCAATATGAAGTGCACCGCAAGACGCAAATGTACTATTTCCCACCCAAAACAATTAACATTTTTCAAAGTGCACTGTAAGCACAGTATTGGACTGTTCTATTTGACTCTCAGATATGAAGTGCACAGCATGACGCAAATGTACTATTTAGCACCCAAAACAATTAGAATTTTTCAAAGTGCGCTGTAAGCACAGTATTGGACTGTTCAATTTGACTCTTAGATATGAAGTGCACCGCAAGACGCAAATGTACTATTTACCACCCAAAACAATTAACATTTTTCAAAGTGCACTGTAACCACAGTATTTCACTGTTCTATTTGACACTCAGATATGAAGTGCACCGCAAGATGCAAATGTACTATTTAGCACCCAAAACAATTAGAATTTTTCAAAGTGCACTGTAACCACAGTATTTCACTGTTCTATTTGACTCTCAGATATGAAGTGCACCGCAAGACGCAAATGTACTATTTACCACCCAAAACAATTAGAATTTTTCAAAGTGCGCTGTAAGCACAGTATTTGACGGTTCTATTTGACTCTCAGATATGAAGTGCACCGTAAGACGCAAATGTACTCAGTGGTGTATCTTGATTTTGTGCTGCCCTAGGCAGACAAAATCCGGGCACCCCCCTACCCAAGCTGCTCACCCACGTTACACACCTAAGACATGCCCCATCATTCAGACTCACATCAAGCTCACACTCCCATCACACTCAGTCACACACTCCTACTCCCATCACACACACTCCGACTCCCATCACACTCAGTCACACACAGTCTCCCATCACACACACTCTGACTCCCATCACACTCAGTCACACACTGTCTCCCATCACACACACACCATCTCCCATCACACACACTGTCTCCCATCACACACACTGTCTCCCATCACACACACTCTGACTCCTATCACACTCAGTCACACACACTGTCTCCCATCACACACTGACTCCCATCACACTCAGTCACACACACACACACACACACAGTCTCCCATCAGCACTTACATTTCCTTGGTGGCTAGTGGCAGGCAGCATGGTCCCTCCATGCTGCCTGTTCGGCTTCCCGGCGATTGTGCCGACAGGTCACGTGACCGGGCGCACGAATGACGTCAGCGCGCCCGTCACGTGACTGTCGGCACTTCCGTGTCGGCACACTGCACGGGGAGCCGAACAGGCAGCACGGAGTTTTCTCTGTGCTGCCTGTTTGGCTTCCCGTGCAGCCTGGCAGGCAGAGCGTTGGTGAGGGGGAATCTTCCGATCCCCTCTCACCTCCGTCTCTGCCTGCAAGCGCGGTGGTTTTTTTTTTAAAGGGCCGCGTTTTTTTTGTTGTTGTTTTTTTTTGTTGTTGTTTTTTTTTATTTATTTTTTTTTCAGTGCTGGGGGGCGCTGCCACCCCCCAAAATTTGCCGCCCTAGGCATCCGCCTAGGATGCCTCGCGGTAAATACAGCACTGAATGTACTATTTACCACCCAAAACAATTCGAATTTTTCAAAGTGCGCTGTAAGCACAGTATTTGACGGTTCTATTTGACTTTCAATATGAAGTGCACCGCAAGACGCAAATGTACTATTTCCCACCCAAAACAATTACAATTTTTCAAAGTGCACTGTAAGAAAAGTATTTTACTGTTCTATTTGACACTCAGATATGAAGTGCACCGCAAGATGCAAATGTACTATTTAGCACCCAAAACAATTATAATTTTTCAAAGAGCGCTTTAAGCACATTATTGGACTGTTCTATTTGACTCTCAGGTATGAAGTGCACCGCAAGACGCAAATGTACTATTTACCACCCAAAACTATTAGAATTTTTCAAAGTGCGCTGTAAGCACAGTATTTGACGGTTCTATTTGACTCTCAGATATGAAGCGCAGGACGTAAATGTAATATTTAACACCAACAAATTGCAGTATTTAAAAATGCCTAGATGTTGCCCACTGAGCTAACAGAACAGGATTAAAGTCATGTGCCTGGCACACATGCAGTTGCAAGTGCACTGCACTCTCTGTGGAACTTTCTCAGGGCAGGGTACAAATATGTAGTATAGCACCCACTAAAATAATCACTGTAATTTGAATAATCGCTGTAGTTTGCAGATTCAACACCAGATTTTTTTAAAATCTGTCCCTCAGAGCTGCAGCATCCTCTCCCTACACTAAGAAGAGCTCATGTGATGTGCGTGTACGTGACTCCAGCTTATATTTAGAGGCTGGGTCACATGCTGCACTGGCCAATCACAGCCATGCCATTAGTAGGCATGGCTGTGCCCTGCAGCCTTTCAAAATGCGCCATTAAATCGCCGAACCCCGAACTCCAACACCAACATACAGTGGAATGTCCGTGTTCGGGTCCGGGGTAAAAAAAACGTAATGTTCGGTACGAACCCGAACAGTGCTGTTCGGGTTCGGTGAACACTAAATATTACATCTAACACATACCTCCCAACATTTCCGAGACCTCTGATTTCTGAGAATTCTGGGTCTCATTTGCAAGTCCTTCTATTTGACCAGGGATTACTTTTTTTGGTAGTCAGCACCCACAGATTTTCTGCTTGTGCCTTCCAGTAACTGAAAAAATGTCACTGGAATCAGGTCTACCCTCATATTCACATTTGTGATTCATAATTCCAACCTTGCAGTTCCATTCTTTTTATCATGGCCGGCCTTAGGTTTTAAGGTGCTCTGTGCACAGGACTTGCCCCAGCATCCACATTGCACTCACAGAACTTGCCCCAAGTATCATATTGCTTCCAGGACCCAGTAGCTCAATTGCACACAGAACTTAAAGCAGCACCAAAATTGCACTCCCAGGACTTGCCCCAGTACCCTGATTGCTCTCCCAGGACTTGCCCCAGTCCCCACACTGAACTTTTCCCAGCAGCCAGATTGCTCACAGGACTTACCCTAGCAGTCAGATTGCACCCAGAATTTACTGCAGCACCAAAATTGCACTCAAAGGACTTGCCCCAGCACCTAGATTGCACTCCCAGGGCGTGTCCCAGCACCCAAATTACACCCATGACTTGCCCCAACACTCAGGACTTACCACAGCAACCATACTGAACAAAGGACTTGCTCCACACCCAGTACATGCTCCACTCCCCTATTTCACTCACAGGACTTACCCCAGTACCCAGATTGCACCCAAGACTAGCCCCAGCACCCAGATTGAACTTACTCCAGCAACCAGGATATATCCTGGAACCCAGATCACACCCATTCCTTTCATTTCTTCACTGTCACAATTTTTACATTATCCCTCCTTCCTGTATGTAGTAAATGGGAATACTCCTTCTCCTATATGGACAAAACCACCCCATACCCCCCAATAAAAAACACCAGACATGTATGGAGTTAAATAGGCCACAGCTTTATTAACCCCTTAGTGACAAGACATTTTCACCTTGACTTTCCCTTGGTGACAATGGCTGTTTTGACATTTCTGGGGTGTTTGTGTTTAACTGCAATTTTATTCTTTCTCACATACAGTACCCACACAAATTATATGTTGTTTTTATCTTCATAAGAAGGGCTTTCATTAGATACCATTATGTTCATCATATCTTATAATTTACTACAAAAAAAATCATAAAATATGATGAAAAATTAAAAAAAAAACACTTTTTCTAACTTTGACCTAAAATATAATTTACACAAATAAAATCATTAAAAAAGACCCTGTCTAAATAGTTTCTAAATGTTATCCCGAGTTCAAAAATATGCATGTTTCCATATTTTTCTGTATTTTTTTGTGAGTTATGGGGCAAAAACCAAAAATAGTGTTTTTTGTTTTTTTCCTATATTGACCTTTTGACCCCAATCACTGTGACGGTGGTTCTTGGAGGGGCTTGGCAGCCAGAAGACTCCCTGTGGACTATGGACCCTGTCTGTAAATATATTAGTTTGAGGGTACACATTTTGAGGGCGCCAGTGGACCCCTGTTATCAACTGGACTTCAAATACAGGCTCATTCAGGATGTGAGCCAAGCTGTGTACTCTAGGATTCAAGCCTTTGTCCCATTCAATGTGTTTTCCCCAGGTTAAGATTGTATCCTATCTTGTAAACCCCTGTAATTATGTCACCTTTCCCATTGTCTTCATGTAAGTCAATCAGTGTCCTGAGTGATTCTTTCCTGAACTTATAGCAGAGGTTCCAGAGGTGTATTTCTGTTCCAGTGGTTCCAAGCACAGTATTTTCCCATAACGAGTAGAGGGCCTACTACATCCGGTAGGCAGCTCGTTACATATCCCTTAATATGTTTTAATTTTAATTTAATTTTAACCCTATCCCTTATGCTAAAAAATATTTAATTTTAACCCTATAGGCTAATCTAACTATATAACCAGTTTTTAATTAATTAAATATTTATTTTAAATTTTTTCCATTGCTTTGCTACTTAACTACCACTAGGGGCAGTCAAGTAGCATATTCAGAGCGACGGAAGTGAAGTTACTTTCACTTCCGAAGCTCAGACCGGCAGAGGGCATAGCCATATTGACGGAGCAGCATTATCCGTCAATATGGCGCCCACGATCGCTCCGTGGGGCGATCGTGGGTGGCCCAGAGCAGAAATTAAAGCGGTTTTAGCGATCGTTGATCGCGAAAACCGCTTCATTCACCACAGTTAAGGGAGTTTCTCCCAGGACCTGCCTGGCACGTCCTTTGTCGTCAAGGGGTTAACATAACAAAATAACTGTATGACCAAAAACCATCTCCGTTTATTATCATAACTTTTTCATAACTTAATAAATATAACTATATAAAATATATTTAACTCACGAACATTCAGTGCAAATACAGTTACAACTAGTCCTTGCCAATGTTACTAGTACATCAAACAAATCTAGCATCTTTTAAAACTAAGGCCCCTAGGGTGAACCCCTCCCCCCTCGTGCATACCATCTTATCACTTGTTTTCCAACATGATGTCGTGCCCGGTCGTGCCCACCAAGCTAACAGCCAGCTGGTTTTCCACCAGCTGGCTGTTAGCTCGGTTGGCACGACCGCTCTGATCCTTCATAACATTAGAGGTTAGGGGAGGGGCCCCCCAATCTATCTGCATGACTCAATCCCTCCACTTTTATTACTGGATTGGCAAGGACAACCCCGACTGCTGCGACAAAGAGATAAAAGGTTAACACCACAGTAAAGATAAACAAACAACCAATGGGGAAGGTGGGCTGGAAAACTTCTCTGCTGTGTCCGGACCTAAAATGGCTGCCGGAGAAAATGAGGAGGGCGGCCTAAATACATTCACATCCCCAGCCACTCCCCCATGTAAGTCACTCAAAGTCATACACACCCCTCACACATACATGGTCCCCTCCCACCTAGGCTATGCCTGTTTCCTGGGGAACTTGTGATTCTTCCTAACTAACTGTCCATCTTTGCCATTTACTGTTGGAACAAAGGTTATGTATGAAACGGACGCATATGAAATAGTACCAATAAGTGGTGCTTTCGCTGTTTGTGCCAATATATAACGCTAACGCCCAACAAAAGTTAGGAGTTTGCACCAGTGCCTCACTTGTGGGGCACTCAGTGCCAGTGCACCCATGTACAGAAAAATAAATCTTTTTTGACGGTGCCACTATTTTCATGTAAAAATGTGCAATCACTATTACACATTTACACAATTGCACCTTTTTTGCTATCTTCTCAAATTTTGTGTGTGAATTTTTATGCATAACTCCCCAAAGTCCCATTCAGTTAGCTATCTTCCTCACTATTTTCTCCCTGTATACAAGCACTTTACTTAAAAGGATCAAAAATACAATCTTTACAGTGTGCTGGAAAATTGTATCGAAGTGGCCCGAACTTAAATAAAATAAAAATTCACCCCAATAAAAGTTAGGGAATGGGCAGTTATACATTAATAAATACATTATCGTTTACAATTTTAACAGCCATACCAGCTTTTGTGGTATAACAATGCTGGTGATGTCATGCCAGCTACAGGTTGGCATCACATCACCAGTTATTGTTCACCATCAACAGCTGTTAAGTTATACATACCCTACCGCCATAATACATTTAAATCTCATTGGCATGGGGTGGGGGTGGGGGGGGGGGGGGGGGGGGTTTGAGGAAAGTATATGGAGGGGGGCAAATACATTTTTCTGTAAGGAGCCCCAAAATTTCTTATGATGATCCTGGTTGCTTTTAGCATGAAGGTGACCACCTTGGAGTGCCATCACACCTTGCAAAGAAACAGTGTAAAAAAAATAAAAAATAAAAAAAGATGATCCCATTGGTCAGTCGGAAAAATCAGATCTCCTCAGCTTTGCTGAATACTCTCAGCATTCAACCATGCAATACAGTGACTGCACACATTAGAAAACATTCAGTTTTATTTAACAAAACTGCTGGATAGATTTAAAATTGAGTAACACCAGGACAAGTAGTTTTAAAAGTGCTGCCTGATTTCTGATGGCATGTCTACTATTATTACTCCCACACTTACATTTTTGCATCACTTTTCCTTAAACTATCATTTTACTTGTCACCTTAGCCCTTGACCCACTGGTCACTGCAACTGTAGTGTAATTTCCCCTGTTTCGTGCGTGCTTGGTTTTTTATTGTCATTATTTTTGACATTTTTGAATGTCTGTGTAGAAATGTAAAATAAATGAACAATGATCACTGATCGCAATGCTATATATAGTTATAAATGTGTTATATTCAGCACTGTAGATGAAACAACACCTTTAAATAGTTTCAAATTCATGTGTTATTTCCTAAAACAGGGGTCAGCAACCTTTAAATATTTATATATATACATACACATACATACACACCTATATATAAACACATACATATATTTATATTTATATGTATATATATAACAAGTTGCATTTATACGTCTATTAACTTATAAATATTTTATTCAACTATTTTCACATGTAATAAAAAGTTATTGAAAAAAATGCATTTCTTGTTTTTAATTTATTCCTCTGCACCCACATTGCATCTCAAGGACATGTCACAGCACCCATATTGTACCCACAGCAATTGCCATGCACCTATATTGCACCCACAGCATTTGGCAAGCACCCATATTGCACCCACACAATTTGGCATTCAACTGTGACTTTGCCCTACAGATCATGCCACGGTATAAATTTGCCCCACAGAGTCACTTTGCCCATTAGTACATGTAATTTTTCTCCACAGAAAACACCACAGCATAACTTTGACAAATAAAAATATGCACGTCAGGTGTCCATTAAAATATAATAATAATAACCAGTATTTATATAGCTCCTTTCCCCAGTGGGACTCAAAGCACTTTTTAGTGCACACTCTTGTAAATAACGTAATTGACAACTGAAACATAAATGTTGTCCAATTCATGGTACTCATTTATCGACCTCAGAAAACTGAAGGGCTGAGTTGACCCTAAGTTTTGAACAGGCTCTGTAGCCAGGGCATTTACCAACTGAGCTATCTAACCGGCCTCAAAATATCCCACAGTCAGTTTGCCCATTAAATATGCCACCGTTTGCCCATTAACAAATTGCCCAGCCAGGTGCTCATTAAAATATGCCAGATGCCACTGTTAATTTGTCCATTAAAAATGTCACATTAACATATTCCATAGAAAGGTACCCATTAAAATATGCCAGTCACGTGCCCAATAAAAAACATAACACCCTCTTTTACCCTTACCCAGAACTCACTAGTTCACCTTTGCAATCTTCCATTCTGCATGCAGGATGCAGGAGGAGGGAAAAAGCCACCACATATGAACAGCTGGAACCAAATCGACTGCTCCACCGCTAGTATCTCAGGATACAGGCCAGATAAATAACTTTCTTAGGATAATTTGGGCCAGAGTTGCCAACCCTTGTCTTAAAGAATATTTGGTACTTGATTATGCCAGAGAAATGTTAGATGCCTCTGGGATTGTACCAAGGAGGTTCCATGTGGCATTTTAATGGGGTAACTCATGACGCATAGAATGTGCAATTCGGGTAACTGTGCATGTCCTGGGGTACATTTAAATCATTAACATGATATACAAAGCCCTGAATAAAAGGACATTGGGAAGTGAAAGGATGATTGGGGGGGGGGGGGGGGGCAGGTTTTTTAACTTAGGGGCCCTGCAATCTGATGACAGCCCTGTAGCTATGCCCTAACTGGCTGTTTTTTTTTTTTTTTTTGAGGACATGGTGGCAACCCTATACACAGCAGTAACAGTAAAACATTGTGCATATGTATTAAATGATAATGGCAGATAAAAGAAAGGTAGGCAATTCAGTGGCTGAATAAACACACCAAATTTTGTGTAACCAGGCCCAGGGCTAAGACATCGTAGGCCCCTGGGCTACAGGTATTGTGAGGCCCCCAGTAATATCGGATTGGGCATATGTCACATGGAAAATGTTCCAGCACTTAGATTGCACTCACAGGACTTACCCCAGCACTTAGATTACACTTAACATATTATATAAACCTGGCATAACATGGCAAAATCAGCAGTAATGTATAAAATTGGTATAACCTCGCAAAATCAGCAGTAATTGATAAACTTGGCATATTATGGCAAAATTAGCAGTTATTTATACATTTTTGATATTCATTTAGGGAAAAAAAGAAAAACCCTAAATATAAGATGACCCTACAGGAAAAACATTTTACTAGTAAATAATATTTCACATGTAAACTGTTATTGTTTTTCATATTTAATAAAACCTTTGATTTAGAAAATGCATTTACTGTTTTGATTTCCATTTATTTGCCAATCTGCCATCTTCTGATGATCTCCCCAGCCAGGGTCATCTCAAGTGAATATGTTTAACCCCTTCGTGACCTTATGACGAGTTATGGGATATGGGATATCAATCAGTGCCTCTGCAAAGCTTTGGTTTCTGCCTGTAATAGTGCCTTGTGCCTTTTGCTTGCATTCCTGAGTTCTTTTGTTGCCAAATCCTCCTAAGTTCTGACCACGTCTGTTTTCTGCCCGTCCTGAACTGTTTGCCTGCCTTCACTATGTTTTGTTTGCTGCCAGTCTTGCCTGTTTGACGATTCTCCTGCCTGATCCCTCGGTACCTTCGCCTGCGGCTCAACCATAGCGATTTCCTTCAGGCAGAATAATTCTGTTCTTTTACCTGGGTCCGTTGCAATAACCTACACCTATTTCTGCACAACGGTTCCAACCTTGTACCAGATCCTTACAGTTATTACAGGCCCGTTTCCTGCTCTGAGAGCTGCCAGTCCGGTCTCTGCATCCTGTTCTCGGTTGTCTGTCCTGTCTAAGCCTCCAGTCTCCACTACCAGTCCTGTTAGAGAATTCCATCCAGTTCATAGTTATATATCGTGGGGTGCAGACAGACCCCACACCCTGCCCTGCAATGAGGCTCCTCCCTAGTCTGTTATCCCAGGTTGTGACAGAAGACATAAGAGGTGGTGAGGGAGAGAGAGTGAGACATAAGGAGTGGTGAGGGAGAGAGAGTGAGACATAAGAAAAGGTGAGGAAGAGACATGGAGTGAGACATAAGAAGTGGTGAGGGAGAGAGTGGGACATAAGAAGAGGTTAGAGAGAGAGAGAGAGTGAGACATAAGAAGAGGTGAGGAAGGGAGAGTGAGACACAAGAAGAGGTGAGGGAGAGAGTGAGAATAAGAAGGGGCGAGGGAGAGAGAGGGAGACATAAGAAGAGGTGAGGGGGAGAGAGAGAGACATAAGAAGTGGTGAGGGAGAGAATGTGAGACATAAGAAGAGGTGAGGGAGAGAGAGTGAGACATAAAAAGAGGTGAGGGAGAGAATGTGAGACATAAGAAGAGGTGAGGGAGAGACAGTAAAACATAAGAAGATGTGAGAGAGAGAGTGAGACATAAGAAGAGGTTAGAGAGAGAGAGAGAGTGAGACATAAGAAGAGGTGAGGAAGGGAGAGTGAGACACAAGAAGAGGTGAGGGAGAGAGTGAGAATAAGAAGGGGCGAGGGAGAGAGAGGGAGACATAAGAAGAGGTGAGGGGGAGAGAGAGAGACATAAGAAGTGGTGAGGGAGAGAATGTGAGACATAAGAAGAGGTGAGGGAGAGAGAGTGAGACATAAAAAGAGGTGAGGGAGAGAATGTGAGACATAAGAAGAGGTGAGGGAGAGCGAGTGAGACATAAAAAGAGGTGAGGGAGAGACAGTGAAACATAAGAAGTGGTGAGGGGAGAGAGAGACATAAGAAGTGGTGAGGGAGGGAGAGAGAGACATAAGAAGTGACGAGGGAGAGAGAAAGATGTAAGAAGTGGTGAGGGAGAAAGAGAGAAGCGTAAGAAGTGGTGAGGGAGAGAGAGAGAGACAATGACAAATAGGGGAGATGAGGGGGAAACGGACAAAATCTGTGATAAGGGGATATCCATCATGCTTTACCAGATTTGGACTCCCGGCATCTGTACAAAGGAGCCTGAGTGGCTCTGTGCCTTTTATTGCCCAACCCCTTGTGGCCCCACCCTTTTGTGGCTCTGCCCTCACCAACCCACAGCCATGGCTGGCATTTTTTGTAGAAGGTGGCAACCCTACATGGGAAGTGTGGTCCATATCACAGGTTTTTTTTTCTTGGCTGTTATTTCCCCCAGTTTTAATATTTATTAATCCACTGTGTGTACATATAAACCATGGCACAGAGAAATCACAGCAACCAAAGAGCAGTCCACAGTTTACCATTGTGAAGGTAGTAGAATGAGTGGCATTTGTGTAGCCTATTGAACTTATAGCCAAGTCACTGATTTTCAAGTATTTGAATGTCAACTCCTGCAATCCTTACATGAAGATCACAGGTACAGCCAGGTCTGAAATATATAACCAGACCTGCCACTAGCAAAGGGCTTATATAACAGGAAACAGAGGATAGCATACTGCTAGTTAACATGGCAAAAGAGACAAGTCATTGTTGTGTATGTAGTAGAACTTTAAGACTTTAATGGGTTTCTCATGTTCCCCTTACCTATAAAATATTCCCAAATCTATTCTTCCACTCCTTCCTCTCATAGTCCCACTTTGGGGAGAAGCCCTGGATTAACCCCCCCTAAAGCCCATGCATTAATCCGGCCCTGACCAGACCCAGCTGGCAGCATACACCCGATTCCCACAGATCCAAGGGATGCTGTTGCTTGGCTTCAGTGCAGGCTGCTCTCATAGCTAGGCCTCGCACACACCTTCTCTGCTGCAGCATGTCCTTCTTCCTCTGCGTAGGGTTGCCACCTTTTTCTCAAAAAAATACTGGCCAGTGAGGGCGGAGCCAAAAGGGATGGGGTTACAATGGGTGGAGTCACTCAATGTCTCTACCAGATTAAGCTTCAGTCCCCTTGGTACAGGTACTGGGTGCCTGGAGCTCAATTCTGATCAAGAATCGTGGATATTTTTAAGCACATAACCCCTCATATCAGGTAACCGCTGATGTTTCCTTATGTCGGTCTCTCTTTCCCATCTCCCCTTATGTCTGTCGCTCTTTCCCATCTCCACTTCTGTCTGTCTCTCTTTCTCATCTTCGCTTTTATCTATCTCTCCTTCCCATCTCCGCTTTTGCCTTTCTCTCTTTCCCATCTCCCCTTTTGTCTGTCTCTCTTTCCCAACTCCCCTCATGTCTGTCTCTCTTTCCCAACTCCCCTCATGTCTGTCTCTCTTTCCCAACTCCCCTCATGTCTGTCTTTCTTTCCCAACTCCCTGCATGTCTGTCTTTCTTTTTTGTCACTCTTTTGCATCTCTCCCTTTGTCTGTCTCTCTTTCCCATTTTGTCTGTCTCTTTCCCATCTCCCCTTATGTCTGTCTCTCTTTCACATCTCCCCTTATGTCTGTCTCTCTTTCTCATCTCCCCTTATGTCTGTCTCTCTTTCTCATCTCCCCTTATGTCTGTCTCTCTTTCTCATATCCCTTTTGTCTGTCTCTCTTTCTCATATCCCTTTTGTCTGCCTCTCTTTCTTTTCTCCCCTTTTGTCTGTCTCTCTCCCATCCTCTTTTTTTTCTGTCTCTCCCCATCTTTTCTTAAGTTTGTCTCTCCCCCATCTTCCCTTTACTATCCTTAGTTTTTGTCTGTCTCTTTTCAATCCCCAGTTTTTGTCTGTCTCCTTTCAATCCCCATTTTTTACCTGTCTCCTTTCAATACACAGTTTTTGCCTGTCTCCTTTCAATCCCCAGTTTTTGCCTGTCTCTATCCATCCCCATTTTTGCCAGTCTTTTCCCCATCTTCCATTTTTGCATCTCTCTCTCTTTACTATCCGTTTTTGCCTGTCTCTTTCCTGTCCTCGTTTTTGCCTCTCTGTCCCCATCTAGCCTTACGTGTGCAGAAGTTCCAAGCTATTCCAAATCTGGAAGCTGCAGTGTGATCCTGTGTGTCAGTCAGCCAGCATTACCTCGCACTTCCTGTGCATGGTGAAGACTCACAGCATCAGAACTTGCCAGGCTGAGTCTCTGCTATTCACAGGAAGTGCATGGTAATGCTGGATGAGGGTAGGGTTGCCACCTGGCTGGTAATATACCGGCATTGCAAAGCCCGGTATTTCCGTTACATGCAGCACCATGCTGTTGCTGTCCTGCTGCCTGTATTTTCCCCACGTGCAGAGCCTTGCTCCTTCCAGGACACTGTCCCAGAATCAGAGGATTCGGCTCTTGCGGGAGAATTGTCAGCAGGTCTCACTCACTGCCGTGACCTGCTCAGTGCTCCGCCCCCTGCTAGGTGCAGTCTGTGAGAGAGAAAGTGACAGTCTGTGAGAGAGTGAGAGTGACAGTCTGTGAAAGAGAGTGAGAGTGACAGTCTGTGAGAGAGTGAGTGACAGTCTGTGAGAGAGCGAGTGACAGTCTGTGAGAGAGAGTAAGTGAGTGACAGTCTGTGAGAGAGAGTGAGAGTGACAGTCTGGGAGTGAGAGACTGTCTCTCTCACAGACTGTCACTCACTCTCACAGACTCACTCTCTCTCACAGACTGTCACTCACTCACTCTCTCTCACACACTCTCACTCTCTATCACAGACTGTCAATCACCCATTCTCTCTCACAGATTGCCACTCACTCTCTCTCTCTCTCACAGACTTCCACTCACTCTCTCTCACAGACTGTCACTCTCTCTCTCTCTCTCTCTCTCTCTCTCTCTCACACAGACTGTCACTCTCTCTCTCTCACAGACTGTCTCTCTCTCACACAGACTGTCTCTCTCTCACAGACTGTCACTCACTCTCTCTCACAGACTGTTACTCACTCTCTCTCACAGACTGTCACTCACTCTCTTTCACCGACTGTCACTCACTCTCTCTCTCACACACTCTCAACCTCACAGACTGTCACTCTCTCTCTCTCACAGACTGTCTCTCTCTCACACAGACTGTCTCTCTCTCACACAGACTCTCACTCTCTCACAGACTGTCACTCACTCACTCTCTCTCTCACAGACTGTCACTCACTCACTCTCTCTCACAGACTGTCACTCACTCACTCTATCTCTCTCACAGACTGTCACTCTCTCTCACAGACTGCCACTCACTCTCTCTCACAGACTGTCACTCACTCACTCTCTCTCACACAATCTCACTCTCTCTCTCACAGACTGTCACTCACTCACTCTCTCTCACAGACTGTCACTCACTCACTCTATCTCTCTCACAGACTGTCACTCTCTCTCACAGACTGCCACTCACTCTCTCTCACAGACTGTCAATCACTCACTCTCTCTCACAGACTGCCACTCACTCTCTCTCACAGACTGTCACTCACTCACTCTCTCTCTCTCTCACACACTCTCACTCTCTCTCACACATGCTCTCTCTCTCACACAGACTGTCTCTCTCTCACAGACTGTCACTCACTCTCTCTCACAGACTGTTACTCACTCTCTCTCACAGACTGTCACTCACTCTCTCTCACAGACTGTCACTCACTCTCTTTCACCGACTGTCACTCACTCTCTCTCTCACACACTCTCACCCTCACAGACTGTCACTCTCTCTCTCTCACAGACTGTCTCTCTCTCACACAGACTGTCTCTCTCTCACACAGACTCTCACTCTCTCTCATAGACTGTCACTCACTCACTCTCTCTCTCACAGACTGTCACTCACTCACTCTATCTCACAGACTGTCACTCACTCACTCTCTCTCACACACTCTCACTCTCTCTCACACACGCTCACTCTCTCTCACAGACTGTCAATCACTCACTCTCTCTCACAGGTTATCACTCCCTCACTCTCACAGACTGTCTCTCTCTCACACAGACTGTCTCTCTCTCACACAGACTGTCTCTCTCTCACAGACTCTCACTCTCTCTCTCTCTTTCTCTCTCACACACACACACTGTCACTCTCTCTCTCTCTCTTTCACAGACTGTCTCTCTCACACAGACTGTCTCTCTCACACACACAGATTGTCTCTCTCTCTGCATTGCAAAGCCCAGTATTTCCGTTACATGCAGCACTATGCTGCTGCTGTCCTGCTGCCTGTATCTTCCCCACGTGCAGAACCTTCCCCCTTCCAGGACACTGTCCCAGAATCTGAGGATTCAGCTCTTGCGGGGGAGAGAGAATTGTCAGCAGGTCTCACTCACTGCCGTGACCTGCTCGGTGCTCCGCAACCTGCAAACTGCACTGACCGACACCCAATTCTCCACTGATCTCACAGGAAAGGAGAAGCTGAACATAACATCCATGAAAGGCACAGAGAGAGAGAGAGACTGTGAGAGAGAGTGAGAGTGACAGTCTTTGAAAGAGAGTGAGAGTGACAGTCTGTGTGAGAGAGTGAGAGTGACAGTCTGTAAGAGAGTGAGTGAGTGACAGTCTGTGAGAGAGAGTAAGTGAGTGACAGTCTGTGAGAGAGAGTGAGAGTGACAGTTTGTGAGAGAGTGAGAGTGACAGTCTGTGAGAGAGTGAGAGACAGTCTGTGAGAGACAGTCTGTGAGAGAGAGACTGTCTCTCTCACAGACTGTCACTCACTCTCTCTCTCTCACAGACTCACTCACTCTCTCACAGACTGTCACTCACTCTCTCTCACAGACTGTCACTCACTCACTCTCTCTCACACACTCTCACTCTCTCTCACACACACTTACTCTTTCTCACAGACTGTTACTCACTCTCTCTCTCACAGACTGTCACTCACTCTCTCTCACAGACTGTCACTCACTCTCTTTCACAGACTGTCACTCACTCTCTCTCTCTCTCACACACTCTCACCCTCACAGACTGTCACTCTCTCTCTCACACAGACTGTCTCTCTCTCACACAGTGAAATAATAAATGCAGACACCAGCACTAGGTGTGAAGTGAGAAACTTTAATCACACACTTGGCGACGTTTCAATCCTGTGACGGATTTTCTTCAAGCCTAGCGTGAAGTGGTATCAACAAGTTTATATAGTGCAATCAATAATAAGTAAATCAATTAAAGAAGGGACACCTGGTCCAATACAAATTTTTACACAACAATTACAAATTTAAAGCAATACAGCTAACAGTGATAATGTAAGTTGAATTGTGACCATGTATATTTCAAAACATTATATATTAAAGATGTGAATATATATTTATAAAACATATACTATTACATTTAAAGTTTTATATTTTTATGTAAAAGTGTATCAATATTTGAGGCTGATAAGGCAAGATCAGACCCCGACCACCAGGTGCATTAACACACCATGGTGGTGTGAGTATGATCTGGCCATCAACCTCTCATAAATCTAAATGTGCTTACATACGTGAAGATAATTAGTAAAGTGTATTTAGCAATATTTTATATATATTTAAAGTTAAAAACACCACTATTGCGTATAATACATACAGGTCAGGAGGAGATAAACATTTTATTATTTAGATGTCTGGGATTCAGTATGTTATAATTTAAGTTGGTCAGATCGTATTCTGAATTTTTGCTGAAAAGATGGGAAAAAATGATTTTTCTTTAAGCTGAGTTTTCTTTATCTTTATCTATCCCAACAAGGGGGGTTCCAGCCAATATCTATGGGGGTAAGAAGAAAAAATGAGATCAGAAAAATATTTAATATCTTAATATACCCATATATTTTATAAATCTAGTTTTCTATATATTTAATTTCTAAAACATTATGGTCATTAAACCAAATATACCCATTTTGTAGCTGAACTAGACAAATCCGTAAAGAATTGAAGGGAAAGTGTTATTGTCATCTTAAATTTATGGAGCCTCCTCCTATAGAAACGGAGTTAAATTCCATTCTCTATTTAATCCATTGGGATGCAGAGTATTTAGTTCATGTATCCACCATGCCTCCCGTTGTTTTAATCTTTTTTCCCTGTCTCCTCCTCTTTTGGCTTTGGGGATGCACTCAATCATCTGAAATCTCAGATCTGATAATCTATGATTTTGATCTAAGAAGTGAGCTGGGACAGGCAATTCTTTTTTGCCAGTACGAATGGTAGATTTATGCTTTGAGAATCTCGCTCTCATTTTTTGTGTAGTTTCTCCTATGTAAATTAAATCACAGGGGCATGTCAATATGTATATTACAAAGGAAGATTCGCACGTTAAGTGTGCATTTATCTTATACCACTGATCTCTTTTTGGGTGTTTAAATTCATTTCCTTTGATTATTGAATTACAGGCTAAACATCCCATGCATGGGAAATTGCCTTTTCTACCAGTTTCTAAGAAAGTAGATTTGCGTATCTGGCCCAAAGAGGGTAGTTCGGCCCTAACCAATTTATTTCCAATAGTTTCTCCCCTCCTAAAAGCAATCATTGGAGGATTTATGAACTCCTTAACATCAGGATAAGCATCACGTAGAATATGCCAATATTTTCTAAAAGTATTTGAGATCCTCTTTGTATGGGTTCCTGGGTCAGTTACAAAAATTACTCTATCCCCCTTGTTTTGTCTTTTACTCCTTTCCAAGGTTTTTTTCGATCTATTTGTGAGATTACTTGGAGATTTTTATTTACTAAAATGGGAGGATAACCACGATCATAGAATTTCTGTGCCATTTCATGTAATCTTATTGTCTGGGTGGTCTCATCTGGAACAATTCTCTTTACTCTCAGTAGCTGGCTTCTGGGGAGTGACCTCAAGAGACCAGGTGGATGTGCTGATTCGTACCTCAATAAGTTGTTACTATCAGTAGGCTTTACATATAAATCTGTAGATAATTTATCTGCTTTTTTCATTATTATGAAAGACCACCCAGACAATAAGATTACATGAAATGGCACAGAAATTCTATGATCGTGGTTATCCTCCCATTTTAGTAAATAAAAATCTCCAAGTAATCTCACAAATAGATCGAAAAAAAACCTTGGAAAGGAGTATATATAGATTTATAAAATATATGGGTATATTAAGATATTAAATATTTTTCTGATCTCATTTTTTCTTCTTACCCCCATAGATATTGGCTGGAACCCCCCTTGTTGGGATAGATAAAGATAAAGAAAACTCAGCTTAAAGAAAAATCATTTTTTCCCATCTTTTCAGCAAAATTCAGAATACGATCTGACCAACTTAAATTATAACATACTGAATCCCAGACATCTAAATAATAAAATGTTTATCTCCTCCTGACCTGTATGTATTATACGCAATAGTGGTGTTTTTAACTTTAAATATATATAAAATATTGCTAAATACACTTTACTAATTATCTTCACGTATGTAAGCACATTTAGATTTATGAGAGGTTGATGGCCAGATCATACTCACACCACCATGGTGTGTTAATGCACCTGGTGGTCGGGGTCTGATCTTGCCTTATCAGCCTCAAATATTGATACACTTTTACATAAAAATATAAAACTTTAAATGTAATAGTATATGTTTTATAAATATATATTCACATCTTTAATATATAATGTTTTGAAATATACATGGTCACAATTCAACTTACATTATCACTGTTAGCTGTATTGCTTTAAATTTGTAATTGTTGTGTAAAGATTTGTATTGGACCAGGTGTCCCTTCTTTAATTGATTTACTTATTATTGATTGCACTATATAAACTTGTTGATACCACTTCACGCTAGGCTTGAAGAAAATCCGTCACAGGATTGAAACGTCGCCAAGTGTGTGATTAAAGTTTCTCACTTCACACCTAGTGCTGGTGTCTGCATTTATTATTTCACTGTGTCAGAGACTTGGGAAGCGTCTTGGACTCCTTGCACCAAACCTGTCTTTATATTTGCGGATCTGGGACTATCTGTTTTCTCTCTCTCTCTCACACAGACTGTCTCTCTCTCACAGACTCTCACTCACTCTCTCTCACAGACTGTCACTCTCTCTCTCACAGACTGCCACTCGCTCTCTCTCACAGACTGTCACTCACTCACTCTCTCTCACACATTCTCACTCTCTCTCACACACGCTCACTCTCTCTCACAGGCTGTCACTCACTCACTCTCACAGACTGTCACTCACTCTCTCTCACAGACTGTCACTCTCTCTCTCTCTTTCACAGACTGTCTCTCTCACACAGACTGTCTCTCTCTCACACACACAGACTGTCTCTCTCGCTGCATTGCAAAGCCCGGTATTTCCGTTACATGCAGCACTATGCTGCTGCTGTCCTTCTGCCTGGATCTTCCCACGTGCAGAACCTTCCTCCTTCCAGGACGCTGTCCCAGAATCAGAGGATTCAGCTCTTGCGGGGGGAGAGAGAATTGTCAGCAGGTCTCACTCACTGCCGTGACCTGTTCGGCGCTCCGCCCCCTGCAAACTGCACTGACCGACACCCAATTCTCCACCGATCTCACAGGAAAAGAGCAGCTGAACATAACATCCATGAAAGGTACAGAGAGAGAGAGAGAGAGAGAGAGAGAGAGAGAGAGAGAGAGACTGTGAGAGAGAGTGAGAGTGACAGTCTTTGAAAGAGAGTGAGAGTGACAGTCTGTGTGAGAGAGTGAGAGTGACAGTCTGTGAGAGAGTGAGTGAGTGACAGTCTGTGAGAGAGAGTAAGTGAGTGACAGTTTGTGAGAGAGTGAGAGTGACAGTCTGTGAGAGACAGTCTTTGAGAGACAGTCTGTGAGAGAGAGACTGTCTCTCTCACAGACTGTCACTCACTCTCTCTCTCACAGACTCACTCACTCTCTCACAGACTGTCACTCACTCTCTCTCACAGACTGTCACTCACTCACTCTCTCTCACACACTCTCACTCTCTCTCACACACTCTCACTCTCTATCACAGACTGTCAATCACCCACTCTCTCTCACAGACTGCCACTCACTCTCTCTCACAGACTTCCACTAATTCTCTCTCACAGACTGTCACTCACTCTCTCTCTCACAGACTGTCACTCACTCACTCTCTCTCTCTCTCTCTCTCACAGACTGTCACTCTCTCTCTCCATCTCTCTCTCTCTCTCACAGACTGCCACTCGCTCTCTCTTACAGACTGCCACTCACTCTCTCTCACAGACTGCCATTCTCTCTCTCTCTCTCTCTCTCTCTCTCTCACAGACTGTCACTCTCACTCTCTCACAGACTGTCACTCTCACTCTCTCTCACACTGTCACTCTCTCTCTCACACTGTCACTCTCTATCACACTGTCACTCTCTCTCACACTGTCACTCTCTCACACACTGTCACTCTATCTCTCTTTCACACTGTCACTCTCTCTCTCACAGACTGTCTCTCTCACAGACTGTCTGTGATAGAGAGAGTGCGTTAGTGATAGTCTGTTTGAGTTTGTGAGAGAGAGTGTGAGAGTGACCGTCTGTGAGAGAGTGAGTAACAGTCAGTGTGTGAGCAAGAGAGACAGTCTGTGTGTGAGAATCGTACATGTGTCTTTGTGTGTGATAGACAGCTTGTCTGTGTCTGTGATAGACAGAATGTGTGTGTGTGTGAGACATTGTGTGTGAGAAAGCTTGTTTGCGAGTGTGAGAGACAGCTTGTATGTGTATATGATATACAAATATATATATATATATATATATATATATACACAGCCACCCTCTTGTAGCTTCCGCCACACATATGGCCGGTATTTTTTTGAGGAAAAGGTGGCAACCCTAGCTGAGGGTTGAGAGACTGCTGCCTGTCAACTCTGGAGCTTCCAGCTGCAAATCGCACAGGCTCTCAGCACCCTCCTCCGATCTAAACCCCTCCCCCCGCCCCAAAGAACACTGTATTGCCGGTTTTCTAGTTATATCAGCACCGGCTTCAAAGTCTGAAATGACCATGCTGGTAAAATACCGGTCTGGTGGTAACCCTACCTCTGCATCTCACTCTTTGCTGGAGAGTTCCAGATCAGGGATTGCACTATTGTCTGAATTGGTCACAGGACCCCTGCCAGACAGGTGCCAAAGTTCAGCTGTCCATTGGTGCAAAAGGAAAAATGTGAGGAAAAAATAGGAAAAAGGTGTTTATTTTATTCTCCAGTGCCCCTTATTTCTCCGACATTCTCTATGAGCCAATGAAGGGTTCCTGCTACAAGTCCCTGGTGATCCAGTAGAGGATTTTCCTTAAATCCTAGTGATCCTTAGAGAAGGTAAAAAAGGGGGAGGGGTGGCCCTGTATGTGAGGGATAGTTTAAAATGTAACGTAATACAAGTTAGTGAGGCGAACCTAGAGTCAGTTTGGGTTACATTAGAATTTGGTAATCATATGGTAACTCGGGTAGGTGTGATTTATAGGCCCCTGGACAAATAGAGGAGTTAGATAATCTACTAGTTGAGGAAATAGCTAAAATGACAATGAAGGGAGAAGTGATCATCATGGGTGACTTTAATCTTCCTGATGTGAACTGGAAATACAAAATAGCTACTTGCGCCAGGAGTACGCATATCCTAAACTCCCTACTGGGATTATCTCTAAAACAAGTAGTGGAGGAGCCAACTCGAAAGCAGGCCATACTAGATTTAGTGTTCACAAATGGAGATTTGTTATCAGATATTACTGTAGGTGAAAGTTTAGGATCTAGTGATCACCAGACAGTGTGGTTTAATATAAGAACAGTGACACAGTCACACCACACAAAAACAAAAGTTTTAGATTTTAGAAAAACAGACTTTTCTAAAATTAGATTAGGTGTAAAGGAGTCATTATCAGACTGGAGCAATTTAAATGGAGTCCAGGAGAAATGGGATTATCTAAAAGTTGCACTACTGAAGGCAACAGAAAATTGCATAAGGCTTGTCAGTAAGAGCAAAAAATTGATGAAACCACCGTGGTACTCTGCAGAGGTGGCTAAAATAGTAAAAAATAAAAAGCTAGCATTTAGTAATTATAAAAATACTCAGAGTGAGGATGATAGAAAGATCTATAAGAGTGGGCAGAAAGAGGCAAAGCAAGCTATAAGAGCTTCCAAAGCACACACAGAAGAGACTATAGCCCAGTCAGTGAAAAAGGGGGATAAAACATTTTTTAGATACATAAATGAGAAAAAGAAAGTAAAACAAGGATTAGTTAGATTTAAAACAAAAGAAGGATGCTATGTAGAAGAGGATAAAAGGCTTAGCAGACTGCCTTAATGAATATTTTTGTTCAGTTTTTACAAATGAAAATGAGGGTAAGGGACCTCATTTAGGGAAAAAGACTAATGAGTCTTTTGATGCATGTAAGTTTACAGAGGAAGAGGTTTTACTTCAGCTGTCTAAAGTAAAGACAAATAAGTCGATGGGACCTGATGGGATACATCCAAAGTTATTAAAAAAACTTAGTGGTGTACTAGCAAAACCGTTAACAGATTTATTTAACCAATCATTGTTAACGGGAGTAGTTCCAGAAGATTGGAAATTAGCTAATGTTGTGCCCATTCACAAGAAAGGTAGTGGTCTATAATGGTCTATAGGCGGGCAACTATAGACCAGTAAGTCTTACTTCAGTAGTGGGGAAAATAATGGAAACCTTGTTAAAGAATAGAATTGTTGAACATCTAAAGTCGCTTGGATTTCAAGATCAGAGACAGCATGGGTTTACTTCAGGGAGATCATGCCAAACTAATCTTATTGATTTTTTTGATTGGGTGACTAAAATAATAGATCAGGGTGGTGCAGTAGACATTGCTTACCTAGATTTCAGTAAGGCTTTTGACACTGTCGCACATAGAAGGCTTATCAATAAACTGAAATCTTTGAGTTTGGATTTCAATATTGTTGAATGGATTAGACAATGGCTGAGTGACAGGCAACAGAGGGTTGTAGTCAATGGGGTATATTCGATGCAAGGTCTTGTTACTAGTGGGGTACCTCAGGGATCTGTACTTGGACCCATTCTCTTTAATATTTTTATTAGCGATATTGCGGAAGGTGTTGTTGGCAAAGTATGTCTTTTTGCTGATGATACAAAGATTTGCAGCAGGGTTGATATTCAAAGAGGGATAAGCCAAATGGCAAATGATTTAGCTAAACTAGAAAAATGGTCAGAGCAGTGGCAACTGACATTTAATGTGGACAAGTGCAAGATTATGCACCTTGGGCGTAAAAACCCAAAAGCAGAATATAGACTATTTGGTACAGTCCTAACCTCAACATCTGAGGAAAGGGATTTAGGAGTAATAATTTCAGAGGACTTGAAGGTAGGTAGGCAATGCAATAGAGCAGCAGGAAATGCTAGCAGAATGCTTGGTTGCATAGGGAGAGGTATTAGCAGTAGGAAGAGGGAAGTGCTCATGCCATTGTACAGAGCACTGGTGAGACCTCACTTGGAGTATTGTACGCAGTACTGGAGACCGTATCTCCAGAAGGATATTGATACTTTGGAGAGAGTTCAGAGAAGGGCTACTAAACTGGTTCATGGGTTGAAGGATTAAACTTACCAGGAAAGGTTAAAGCATCTTAACATGTATAGCTTGGAGTAAAGACTTAACAGGGGGGATATGATAGAAACATTTAAATACATAAAGGGAATCAACACAGTAAAGGAAGAGAGTATATTTAAAAGAAGAAAAACTACCACAACTAGAGGACATAGTCTTAAATTAGAGGGGCAACGATTTAAAAGTAATATCAGGAAGTATTACTTTACTGAGAGGGTAGTGGATGTATGGAATAGCCTTCCAGGAGAAGTGGTAGAGGTAAACATAGTCAAGGATTTTAAGCATGCGTGGGATAGACACAAGGCTATCCTAGCTATAAGACTGGGAACGGGGGACTAATAAAAGTACTCAAAAAAAAAATTGGGCAGACTAGATGGACCGAATGGTTCTTATCTGCCAACACATTCTATGTTTCTATGTTTCTATCCAGTGAAGGTTTTCTCTGACATGCTTGGTACCATCCTAGGCTGTGCATTGTCTCTGTTGTTTAGTGTTCTGCACGATGATGTTATCCCCCAGAGATCTCACTTCAAAGGTATAGCAGGGGAGTGCTGCCACTGCATGTTACAAAAAAATAAAATCTAGCAGATAAGTAATATAATCAGCTTTTCCTTTTACATAATGTTGGGTGGGCACATAACACATTCTCTACATCAGCTTGTGTGCGTTTTCATGTGTTACTCTTTAATGATGTATAAATTGATGATAAAGATAATATTTACAGAAACATAATAGATTCTCAGCAGAGGAACATTCAGAAATGTAATTATAAAATTACAGGAGAAGTTATTCAATAACTGAAGATCAGTCAGAAACAATACATAAAAACCTGAATGGAGAAATGTTTCTTATTTTTGTCTGCATGTGTTCTTATTACTATCAATTGATGTAGTTCTTCATGAATAATATGGGTCAAATGGAATACAGCAACAATTTGAAAGACTGGTGTGTAATATTCGTTGGATCGGCAGGTAGAAATAAGCACAATAATCGTCGGGTCATAAAAAAGACGAGCTATGGATATCAGGCAATATTGATGATAAAATACACAGAGAGCAGCAGCTCAGGTAGAAATATATACATACAGGAAGAGTAAGCAAGAAGGCAAACTCAAAAGGGAAAGAACAATGACCACTGGAATGTCAGGTGGTTAGACACTAATACAGTAGGGAACTAGGCACTGAATGGTAAGATATAAATAAGTGGGATTACAAAGACGTAGGGGTTGATTCAGGTCGCTCAGATTTTCTAATCGAAAACCGGAGCACAGAATTGTAGGCAAACTTGGTTTCAATCTGTGAAGTAAATTGCCCTATAATAACCACGAATTGTCCCAAAATCGACCAAAAAAGTGGAAGAGCACATTTCGGTCCTCAAAATGAGCTCTGAATGATTCTAAAATGGTAGCCTTAAACGATCGCTTTTTTATTATGAAGCATCCGAGACTACAAATATGGCTATTTTTTAAATTGAAATGGAAGCCAAGAACGTCCTATTATTTCCTGTGGGGCATTGGAGGCTAACATTTTGATAATAAAATAGCCGAAATCCTTTGACTGACGACCTACCTTCTACCATGGGGAATAAGAACAAGAGAAAAGAAAAACTCTTGCGGGCCCACGGCTCAGATATTGGACTTTTACTAACGAGGCCTACTAAGCCTAGCATCGCAACACCTTCCTCCGTGGCGCTTCCCGCCAGAAGTGAATCGGAAGATTCATCGGACGGCTCGAACTCACCTCACACAATCAGACCGGCTCCTATTTACTCAGTATCACACATGAAGGAAAGCCCGGCTACAAAAAGTGATCTCCAACTTCTCCTGAAAGATATCCAGGCGACAATAAAGTCGGAGCTGGAGGAGATAAAAACGGAGGTGCACACCCTTCAAACGAAGGTAAATAACATGGAGACGGAAATTTCCAGCATTAAATCTAAACAAGCTGACAGTACTGGCCAAATGGCCGAAATAGTCCACCAACTACACCTGGTGCACAGACAGACGGCACTGATTGATAGCAGATCTAGGCAGACCAACATACGGGTCAGAGGGGCACCGGAGGAGGTAGGGCCCACCAACCTTCGGAGCTATCTGACCAAATGGTTTCTTCAAATTTGCCCGAAGCTGGAAACACGGGACCACATTATCATGGACTGTTTCCGAGTGCGGAAAGCTAACCGTGCCCCACACAATGCCACAAGAGATGTAATAGTGCGTCTGTGTTCCACAATGGACAAAATGGCCTTGCTATCTATATCCCGCAAGAACCCGAAACTTTCATACGAGGGTGCCTCTCTTCAAATATACGAAGATTTGACTCTCTGGAGAAGGAACATGGCACCTCCAACCAAGCACCTAAGGTCAGCAGAGGTTAGATACCGCTGGGGCTTGTCAAATTCCCTAACTGTGGAACAGCTGTCGATAGAATCTATGGAAGAAACACCAAATTTTTGGAGAGCGATGGGTATACCACAAATGCCTGACCTGGTAGACACCGGACAAACACCTGGACCCACTTCCTTACATGCCCCGACGAGCCAGGCTTAAACCTAACGTAGACCCTCATCTGGAGTTTGGAAGACTCTTCAAGATGGATTTCCCGCTGAAGTGGCAAAATTAGACATTCGGAGCCCACACAGGCTTGTTTTTCAATACTGACTGTAATATGTGTCTATCTCGCACTCTCTATCCCCCCCCCCCTTGGACAGCACCCCCCTCTCCCATGTGATTTTTATTTTTATGGGGTAGTACTGGGGGCTCTGCTCCGCAATCTTGCGGCGAACTGGTCCAATTTTTGGCATGCTCTAACTTGAGTCTACAGGCCTGTCCACTCTGTGATAGCCCCTACTCCCTCTTTTACCTCACCGCCGTGGCACTTTGTCTTATCCCTCTCTCCTCTGATCCCCATTTTTCTCTCTCTCCTAATATTCTGTTTCGGCCTCTCTGTACTCTAAATGCGGTTTGTTTCAGACGTGATTAATATGTGCATAATTCATAGTTACAATATTAGGATATACACTGACTTATTTTTTAGTAATCATAACCGATGTTTGTTTCAGACATATACTATGTTTAGTACTGAGTCTGATACTTCTACACAACATTCATTATATTGATAGTTAGAGGCGATAATAGATCTAACTTTTGATCATATCCAATATGTTTCTAAGTTCTGAGGAAACTATCATCCCATTATATTGTGTTGATTTTCTACAGATATTTACATACAGAGTACGATTTAATAGTATATTCCCTAATCTGATTCAATACCTATGTACTCTAGTAATATAAAACTGATCAAAATACGAGTTCTCTTTACGTTATCCGATATACTATGTGCTTATATATGGTAAAAAATATGATTTATGTAACATTTGAATATGTTTTTATAACAGATCTAATTCTTGACCATATCCAATATGTTTCTAAATGTTGAGAAAATTACTATTCTATCATATAGTAATGACTTTTTACAGGTATTTCAAACAGAGCACGGTCAAGTAGTACATTCTATAATATGATCCAATACCTATGTGATATAGGAATATAAAACTGACCAAAATGTGAGTTCCTTCTACATGTTATCTGATATATTTTGTGTTTACATATGGTAAAATTTATGATTCATGTAAGAATTGAATATGTTTTTGATTCCTATGCGAACTCAATAAAAATCTTTATTAAAAAAAAAAAAGAAAAAAAAAGAAAGAGAAAATATCATATATGTTATACATAAAAACTGTAAATATCAATGTCTCCAGTCCAAATTTAAATCAATGATTAAAGTATTGATCAGGCACTTTATAGTCAGTTTAATTAATTTTAAAGAAAATTGTATATGTTTATATATCTATCTATATATATATGTTTATATATCTATCTATTTATATATCTATCTATTTATATATATATATATATATATATATATATATATGTGTGTGTGTGTGTGTGTATTTCTATATGAAAAACATAATTAATAATAATAAAAAATATGTACAATAATAAAATAATAAATAAATATAAAACATATTTTTAATACAGTACATATATACATATATAAAATACTTATGACATATAAATACAACAATATAAAGTCATACATAAATAATTACATACATATATAGAATTATAGAAACACAGAATGTGTCAGCAGATAAGAATCATTCGGTCCATCCAATCTGCTCAATTTTCTGAATACTTTCATTAGTCCATAGCCTTATATCTAGGATAGCCTTGTACCTATCCCATGCATGATTAAATTCCTTTAACCTCTACCACTTCTGCTGGAAGACTATCCCATGCATCCACTACCCTAGCCTTCATCCAACACGATATAATAGGTAACACAAGTATATATTGCACATAATAAAGACAGCACGTGAAAAATAACACATGTATCTCATACTCCAATTAGTGACCCCAATAAATGTTAGGAAATTGCCATGTATACATTTCTATATATACTAACATTTATTACTTTACACACTGCCATCACTGCTCTTGTGTAATAACAATACCAGTTATGTCATGCCTCCATCACATCACTGGTTATTATTAATCGTTAACAGCTGTTAGGTTGCATGTACCCTCCGACCATTATGTCACATGTATCACAGTACCATTTCATGTCCATTGACAGGCAATGCACCATTCTCCACTGTGTGAATAAGAAAGGGTACATTTACACATGTGGGTGCTTCAGCCAGGGGCGTGACATGGTTCTAAAATTGCCATGTGGCCCTCTGACTTCATAGCACAGACCACATGATACCACCACTGCAATACACTTCCACTGTCCACAGTACCAGGTTTGTCCACACATCACTTGTTAGTGCAGTAGACTCAGGGGTCGACTGGACCACCTCGGTCTAGAGATGGCCTTGAGTATTAAGGTGCCCTGTGCTGGCCACCCCTGTGGCATCCCCAACCCCTACACACAAGCAGTCACACAGATCTACACACATGTACTCACATACATGCAGTCACACAGTTCCACACACATGTACTTCCACACATGCAGTCACATAGCTTTACACAGGGCTGTCCATAGGTGTTCAGGCACCACCTCTGTGGTGCCCCCCTCTGCCAGTCATAGGTTGTGGTAAGGTACAGTTAGAAGATAATAAAACATTTTTTGAAAAAATGCTTTCATTGTTTTTATTTTTTTCCCCCTTCATGCCATTTCTCCTGCCCTTCTTTCATTATTACACCCACATTCCACCTACAGCACTTGATTACACCTACATAACATGCCAAAGCACCACTTTCCAGCACTTGAAACATCACTCAGCTTGGACTCACAGATCTTAGTAGAGCACCCACTGGTCTAGTCAGAGCACCAAAATTGCATTACCAGGTCTTGCTAGAGCACCAAGATTGCACACACATGACTTGCCCCAGCATCCAGATTGCACACCCAATACATGCACCAGCCAGAACCCAAATTGCACACCAAGGACCTGCCCCAGCCAGCACTGAGATTGCACACCAAGGACATTCCCCAACACCCAGATGGCACACCCAGGACATGCCCCTGCCCCTGCAACCACTGCACTGTGATTTTTTTTTTTTAAATACATTTAATTCCCCCCCCTCAAATATGATATTATGGCGCACGTTTCTCAATCAACCACTTAAATGCTTCTTTTTACTCTAACTTTTGGCTCTAAAATGTTAAATTCTCCAAATAAAAATTCAGAAAGCCCTGACCTGTGAAATTCAGGTCTGTCTTGACTTGACAGCCACTAATGCACAATGCTTTGCACTGTGCACAAGTAGGATTGAATTTAATCTATGTGTGTCTAGTGAGCTCCAGAGCAATGTGCTTGTATGGGCACATGAGAATATTGCAAGTACTTTTGTCATTTGAGACATTTTGATTGCTGCTTTTTTTTCTTGTCAGGGTCCAGAGAATTGAGTGGCAAGATCAGTAGAAGCTGCAAACCTGATATTTGTGAGTAAATTAAACATTTAGTACATATTTGCAAATTTTAACATATGCATGTCTTTTTATAATTATAGCATTGGCTGTCGACCCCCCATAACCGAGTGTTAAGTTCTTATAGTAATTAAAAATATTCCTGTCTAAATGATCTGACACTAATGATGCACTGCAGAAGACCACAAATCAAACTTGCTGCAGGCAATGTTTGGCCCATTTTGCTTGCTAGGGCTTAATCATCAGCTACACCCAAGTAATACAGCTCAGATTAATTCTAAGTTAACATCAAAACAGTAACATTAATCTTACTTCATTTATACAAGCAATATAAATCAATGGCTCAGTTGAAAATTGTCCATGTGTTATAGTACAAAAGTACGATAATAATAAGAAAAATAATAATAAATTAGTACATTGTTTGTGTCACATGGTCAAAGTTTTATCTTCTAGCAAACTTTCACTATGATGCTTGTAACATCTTTTGTGTGCCAACTGCACTCACATCAACTTCAGGCCTTGACGAGGACATTGATCCTCTGATTCCACTGGCAAATCAGCATACACTTGCTGCTTGCAGTGCATCCACTATGTTAATTACATGACAAAGGTATGGAGAATGAATGCACTCTCCCCCAAGAAAAGACACTGACAACAAACTGGATATGAAGGTCACAGTATTTATTAAGAAATACTGCAACAAAGATTTTTATCAGTAAGTTAAAAAACTTGAACGCATACTAAAAAACGTAAAACCATTAGCATATCTAGGACTGGGTACTCGAGGATCGGACATAGGAGTCATCAAAAAACATCTGGCTACCGGTGTCGATGCCCCTGCACGGTAGTCGCCTGATATTAACTCCCCAGGGACCAGCCCGTGGGTAGTCCGTGCAGATAGCTACCAGAGCTACTGCCTTCCGGGTTGGCCATACCCAAGAAAGCCAACCCCCCTACACTGAAGTCAGACCTCGGGTACCCCCTGCCAACACGGTACTTGACATAGACAAAGACAAAGAGGGCAGAGTGGAAGGGAACTGATTTCTTTAATGTAGAAAAGAATCTGGGCAAAACCTCTACAAGGGTTTATAAAGGTTTTGCCCAGCCTACCAAGGGGAAGAAACGACAGCCGATGGAGGGCAATTACTGACCAGTTCCTCTGACTGACAGGCTTGTGATGAGGGTGCATCACCAACCTGTTGTCATGCTGTCCTTTCATATATTTTATATTACAGGCCATTTCTATATAAGGGGAACCTAGCCCACTGAGAGTGGTGTTGCTTTGGTGTATTTTGGGGACGCTTTGTTGCAGATAGTGCGACCTGGGTATACTGTAACTCAGACTTCTGATCCTATCAGGGTTGCCAGATGCATTTTCTAAAAAATACAAGATCCCTTGCTCAAAAAAACCCAAAATATACACAAACCCCCCAGATAACCAAATATCTTAATAAAACAGTTTATTCACAGAAACTAAGTCTATGTAGTCAGTGGGGTATTTTGGTTTTGTTCTGCCCTAGACTAATCTCACACACCACCTAATCTTCATTTGCTCACCCTGTCCAAGTCACACCTTTTCCTGTATTGGATCCACATCTTCCCAGTAATATCTTTGTGCCCAAACAGCTTCTCAGTGCCAACTTTGGGCCCAAAACAGCTCCCTAATGAAATCTCTGTACCTAAAATGCTTGTCAGGGTACCTTGTTTAAACTCTCCATTGCTCCATCTGTGCCTCATCTGGCATGTGTTTTGTGCAGCGAAAAAAAAAGAATGGATGGGACTCGCAGAGGCATTATTTCAAACCACAAGGATGAGGACATAATCGCACTTCTCTTTGGGAGCAAAAGATAGGTGTGTAAAAGACTACAGTGTGGAATGTGGAACTTGATATGAAGTTGTGACACACTCTCTCAGTTTGCTGCGGGTGGGGAAGGTCTCTCAGCTGAAAAGGATGTCCCAGGGCCAGCAGGGAAACCCATAGGCATGGGGCATGCTGCCAACCAATACAAAGATAAACCTTGCATGAGAATAAATGTGTACACAGTAGAATACACTCTGGAGCAGTATTTCTTAGCTGGTGTGCCCTGATCCAAAAGTGTACTAACAGTTTTGTGGAATAAATTATAATGCTGTTTCTTAAATAAGGTTATTTTTGGGTAGTGACTTCATGACCAAGAGCAAATGTGGGTCCTGAGGTTAGACAGGGTGAAAACCACTGCTCTTGAGAGTGAAAAAATAGATGGACAAATACTAAGCAGGTCTTGCTGCCAAGAGTCTGTGGCTCTGCGGACTGCAAACAAGATTAAAACCCAGATTACATTTAATTTTGAAGAAAAAAAAAACTTAAAAAATCCAGCACTGGCAACCCTGGCTCCTCTGTTTGCAAATAGTTTGACTGCTGCTGGAATACCATAGGTGACCTGATAGGACAAAAAGTGGCAACTGGCAACTGATATTTCAATTCACATGTGGAGTCTATAACCTCCTTCAGCAATGTACCAGGAAAGCAGGCCTGATTATATGTGTGCTCTGCCCCTGCACAGACAGATGCCATAAGCAGATCCATGTAGAGTGCAAATTGATGCCATTTACTAACCTTATTATTTAATCTTCAATAAGGAGGGACTAGCTCCTCAAAAAAGAGGTGCTAATACCTCCACAAAAATTATTGTTAATAACGCCTGTTGCATGGTTGGGTCTTTCTTTCTGCTTTTGACAAAGCACCAGTAGGTGCGAAACGCGTCAAGCGTGAGTTAATCCTTTGTTGCTTTTTTTCACCCTTCTGTTTATGGTTTTATATTTTTTGGACTTTGAATAAAATTACGTTTTTCCTGGACATCTACTTTGATAGCATTATTGGAAATCCCGGATGATCTTCCGCTGGCACACATTTTTTGTTTTTTATTCATGTTATAGGAGCTTTGAGTAGGCTCTATTTAGTGCTTCAGCACCTGGGATCTCTCATTACTCACTTCAAAAACGGATTTCATCAAGGCTTGAGCCGGTCAACCTCTTGTGTATATATGGTTGGGTCTCTGCCTATACTTAAAAAAAAAAAAACAGTCATGCTATTGTCTCCCTAGACTTGATATTGCTCTCCAGCCAATTTTTTTAGCAGTCACAAAGTCCAGTAAATGTCCAGTATAATGAAGGGCGTTCTCCTAGTTCTGACAGGAGAGTATCCTAATTCATCTTCACACTGCACCACAACAACTTCCACCCCAAGAAGGTAAAGGAAGGGCGAACACATATTGCAGGGAGTCCCTAAAATGTTCCAGAAATCAGTTAGCCAACAAACATTGCACTCAAAAGTATTTCAGTTTTATAATAAAGCAATTGTGGTAATTCAGTTAAAAAATAAAATTTTAGATTTAAAGTAATTCAGTTAGATAACAAAACTTGCACTCTACTTTAATTTGGTTAGATAAAAAAAAAACTTGCACTGTAATCTATTTCAGTTAGCCAAAAAAGCATGAACCTAACTAAATTCAGTTAGCCTCAAAATCTTGTGTTCTAATCCAGTAAGCCAATAACACTTGAACTTTCCAACCAAGGGTTTGGCAGTGGTGAAGAATACCCACAGTCTCTATTCTAGGCCATGGCTCCCATCAGAAATTGCGGGACCCCTTACAGACCAGATAGTTTGGGCCTACCCTCTCCCACTTCATTATTGCACCAGATACCTTATAGCACCTCCTTGCACACAAAGGACATGCCCCTGCACCCACATTGCACATGCAGGGCTTCTGCATCACCCACAATGCACACCAAGGACTTACCTCAGCACATGCCCCATCACCCACATTGCACAACCAGGACTTACCCCAGCACCAAGAATATGCATCATCATCCATATTGCATACCCAGGACTTACCACAGCATATGACCCAGTGGCGTACCGAGGGGGTGCGGACCACACTGGGTGACACCCCCAGCGAGGGTGACACCTGTGCTGCCGGCATCCCCCTGCAGCGCATTGCGCTGCTTTTTTTTTTTTTTATGGCAGCCGCATCCGCTGGATTCGGATGCCGGAAAATTAAGTAAAAACATTATAATAAAAAAAATCACTGCGACCGTGCAGGAGGGAAGACTGCACGGAGGAGACTTCTGGTGACACAGAGCAGTAGCCAGGCGGTAAGTACTGGGGAAGGAGGGAGGAGGGTGGAATAACAAGCATAGTAACTTTAAATTATTAATAGAAAACATAATACTGGCATCATAATGGGCAAATTGGCTGGGGCATCTGAATTGTACAATATTACTTGGATCTGAATGGCACAATATTACTGGCATCTTAATGGCACAATATTACTGGCATCTTAATGGCAAAATAATTATATCATCTTAATGGCACAATATTACTGGCATCTTAATGGCACAATAATTATGGCATCTTAATGGCACAATATTACTGGCATCTTAATGGCACAATAATACTGGCATCTTAATGGCACAATATCACTGCCATCTTAATGGTACAATAATACTGGCATCTGAATGGCAAACTATTACTGGCATCTTAATGGCACAGTATTACTTGCATCTTAATGGCACAATAATACTGGCATCTTAATGGCACAATATTACTGGCATCTTAATGGCACAATAATACTGGCATCTTAATGGCACAATATTACTGGCATCTTAATGTGTGCATTGGCTGGTGCATCTGAATGGCACAGTATTACTGGCATCTGAATGGCACAATAATTCTGGCATCTTAATGGTGCAATAATTCTGGCATCTGGATCGTGCAGTAATACTGGCATCTGAATGGCACAATATTACTGGCATCTTAATGGCACAATATTACTGGCATCTTAATGATGCAATAATACTGGCATCTGAATGGCACATTACTGGCATCCTAATGGCACAATAATATTGGCATCTTAATGGCACAATATTACTGGACCCTTGATGGTCAAATTTGCTGGGGCATCTGAATGGCACGATATTACTGGCATCTTAATGGCACAATATTACTGGCATCTAAACGGCACTATATTACTGGAATCTTAATGGTACAATAATTATGGCATCTTAATGGTACAATAATACATGCATCTTAATGGGAAAATTGGCTGGGGCATCTTAATGGCACAACATTTCTGGCATCTTAATGTCACAATAATACTGGCATCTGAATGGCACAATATTACTGACATCTGAATGGCACAATAATACTGGCATCTGAATGGCACAACAATGCTGGCATCTTAATGGCACAATATTACTGGCATCTTAATGGCACAATATTACAGGCATCTTATTGGCACAATAATACTAGCATCTTAACAGCACAGTATTACTTGCATCTTAATGGCACAATAATACTGGCATCTTAACGGCAGAATAATACTATCATCTCAATGGCACAATTTTACTGGCATCTGAATACACAATAATACTGGCATCTGAATGGCACAATAATACTGGCATCTTAAGATGCCAATAGTATTGGTATCTGAATGGCATAATATTCTGGCATCTGAATAGCACAATAATACTGGCATTTGAATGGCACAATATTTCTGGCATCTAATTAGCAAATAAATACTGGCATCTTAATGGCACAATATTACTGGCATCTGAATCGCACAATAATACTGGCATATTAATGGGAAAATTGTGGTTTATGAATGGCAAAATAATACTGGCATTTTATTGGGTAAATTGACTATGCCATATTTATGGGCAAACACTGTCATGGTAATGAGAAAACTGGTTTATTTTAATTGGCAAAGTGATGCTGTGGCATGGTCTGTGGGGCAAAATAACATGTATTATGAAGAAAGTGACACTGGCTAGTTCTGTGGGGCTAAGTAACACTTTGGTATGTTCTGTGGGGCATTGACACTGTGGCATGCCAAATCGTGTAGGTGTAATATGAGTGTAAGCCAAGTGCTGTGGGTGCAATATACAGTGGATATAAAAAGTCTACACACCCCTGTTAAAATGTCAGGTTTCTGTGCTGTAAAAAAATGAGACAAAGATAAATCATTTCAGAACTTTTTCCACCTTTAATGTGACCTATAAACTGTACAACTCAATTGAAAAACAAACTGAAATCTTTTAGATAGAGGGAAGAAAAAATATAAAAATAAAATAATGTGGTTGCATAAGTGTGCACACCCTTAAATTAATACTTTGTTGAAGCACCTTTTGATTTTATTACAGCACTCAGTCTTTTTGGGTATGAGTCTATCAGCATAGCACATTTTGACTTGGCAAGATTTGCCCACTCTTCTTTGAAAAAACACTCCATCAGATTGCGAGGGAATCTCCTGTGCACAGCCCTCTTCAGATCACCCCACAGATTTTCAATCAGATTCAGGTCTGGGCTCTGGCTGGGCCATTCCACAACTTTAATCTTCTGGTGAAGCCATTCCTTGGTTGATTTGGATGTATGCTTTGGGTTGTTGTCATGCTGAAAGATGAAGTTCCTCTTCATGTTCAGCTTTCTAGCAGAAGCCTGAAGGTTTTGTGCCAATATTGATTGGTATTTGGAACTGTTCATAATTCCCTCTATCTCAACTAAGGCCCCAGTTCCAGCTGAAGAAAAACAGCCCCAAAGCATGATGCTGCCACCACCATTCTTCACTGTGGGTGTGGTGTTCTTTTGGTGATGTGCAGTGTTGTTTTTGCGCCAAACATATCTTTTGGAATTATGGCCAAAAAGTTCAACCTTGGTTTCATCAGACCAAAACACCTTTTCCCACATGCTTTTGGGAGCTTTCAGATGTGTTTTTGCAAAATGTAGCCTGGCTTGGATTTTTTTCTTTGTAAGAAAAGGCTTTCATCTTGCCACTCTACCCCATAGCCTAGACATATGAAGAATACGGGAGATTGTTGTCACATGTACCACACAGCCAGTACTTGCCAGATATTCCTGCAGCTCCTTTAATGTTGCTGTAGGCCTCTTGGTAGCCTCCCAGACCAGTCTTTTCATCAATTTTTGAGGGAGCGCCAGTTCTTGGTAATGTCACTGTTGTGCCATATTTTCTCCACTTGATGATGCCTATCTTCACTGTGTTCCATGGTATATCTAATGCCTTGGAAATTCTTTTGTACCCTTCTCCTGACTGATACCTTTTAACACCTCTGATGCTTTGGAAGCTCTCTGTGGACCATGGCTTTTGCTGTGGGATGCGACTAAGAAAATTTCAGGAAAGACCAACTAGAGCAGCTGAACTTTATTTGGGGTTAATCAGAGGCACTTTAAATGATGGCAGGTGTATGCTGACTCCTATTTAACATGATTTGGAATGTGATTGCTTAATTCTGAACACAGCTACATCCCCAGTTATAAGAGGGTGTGCACACTTATGCAACCACATTATTTTATTTTTATATTTTTTCTTCCCTCTATCTAAAAGATTTCAGTTTGTTTTTCAATTGAATTGTACAGTTTATAGGTCACATTAAAGGTGGAAAAAGTTCTGAAATGATTTATCTTTGTCTCATTTTTATACAGCACAGAAACCTGACATTTTAACAGGGGTGTGTAGACTATTTATATCCACTGTAAGTGCATGGCAAGTTCTGTGGGTACTGTATTGTGCTGTGCTAAGTTGTCACCTCGTGGGGCTCCTGTGTGTCACATAATTAATGGTAGTTCCATGTGTGGCATATTTATTGGGCCCCATGTGTGGCATAATCAAGGTGCTCTTTCGTGTGGCATTATTATGGGGCGCCTGTGTGTGTGGCAAAATTAATTGGGCTCCGAGGTGAGGCAAAATTAATGGGGCTCTGGTGTGGCATAATTTATGGGGGTCTGGTGTGGCATAATTTATGGGGCTCCTGTGTGTGTCATAGTTACGAGGCTCCTGTGTGTGTCATAGTTACTGGGCTCCTGTGTGTGACATAACTTGTGGGGTTCCTGTATGTGGCATATTTAATGGGCCATCTCACTGTCATTACTAAAGAATCTATTTGGCATGGTATTGGAGGAAATACAGGGGGGTGACACCATGAGTTACTGCACCGGGTGACTCCAACCCTAGTGATGCCTCTGACATGACCCATCACCAACATTGCACAACCAGGACTTACCCCACCAGCCCAGGACATGCCCCATCACCCAGATTGCAGACCCAGGACTTAACCCAGCACTCCCAGAGCATACCACATCACTATACTACACTACACTCCCAGTACTTACCCCAGGACATACTCCATCACCCTATTGCACTCCCAGGACTTACCCCAACCACTACCCACAAGCAAGGTATATTTATATATTTTTAAGGGGACCCTGCTGATGGCTTTGTTTGAGGCTCGCACTCATGAGACTCGGGGCTTTAGCCCCCTTAACTACGCCCCTGGTGTCAATCATGTAAAATTGAATGAAAATTAGAATGTATCTGTGAATGTTAGGAAGACTCATAATGATGCAGGAGTTAATAGGAACACGGATGCAAATGCTCATATAAAAAACTAGGAAGCATGACTCTGTAGGAGGAGGGAGTAGACAGAAAGTGAGACAGACACAAGATATTGGCATTGTGGTATACAGTACTACAGTGTCATTTAAGCACATCAGAACAGGATAAAAGATAAGCATTAGCCATTTTATGTTACAAATGTTGTTTTTTAGGGTATAATCCCTCTTTAAGATTTTAGACCATGTGTAATGACACAGTCTCTCTGAACCACCTTTTAAAGCAGTCCCTTCCTGAGGGATGATCATAAAAATAAGTTTCACTTTTTGTCTTCAACAGGGACGCTGGAATAATCCCCCAGCATCAAGTAGAGGGTCAGCCTTTTAAACCCTAATAATCCAAAGCAAAGGTAGTTAAATAATAAAAACTGGAGAGCTAAATAACATTATTCATGCATGAAAAAATGTATAAAGATATATATTTAAAAAACCCAGCACTATAAATACAAATGTTTTCTAGTAGATTGTAATAGTACTTGACAATAGATGAGACATATGTAAAAAGAAGAGAAAATTAAACTATAGTATAATATGTAAAAAATAGACCACAAATAATAACAGTATACATTATATATATATATATATATATATATATATATATATATATATATAAATTTTAAATTAAAGAATATATAGAAAATCAGATACAATAAAAATGTATTGTATAAATAAAAATAAATGTAATAATGACTAGGTGTAAACAGTAATATATAGACAGTTCATGAACAATACACTATAAAAGTAATACATAGACACATAAATATAAAAGCTGAAAAATAAATACTATAACAGGAAGCAATAATAATTTTCTTCAATAAAATGCAGCAATTGTATTGAGGCTTAAAGGAACATGTCAGTGAGACCCAATACTGGGAAACGCACTCATTGTTCTTTTTGCTACTAAGTAAGCACCAACTATTTCTCCGGTGTTCTCCTCCACAAGGCTCCATTTGAAAACCAGCTGGAGTCAGAAACGATATGTCCAGGAACTTTTCCTTAGGGTCTACTTCTGACCAGAAAAAAAATCCTACACTGAACTCTCAAAGCAAGTTATGGAGAGAGAGAAAAAGGGGCCACTTCAAGCTCAATTTTCTTTTCCCAGATTCCCTACGCAGTGCGCATATATTGTTAACATTTAATTATATGCGCACTGCATGTTTGTTTTTTATGTGTCATGTCTGTACTTTTTTGTTGTGTTTTTTTGCACTAATTCACCGTAGGGTGTAGATGAATATCACCCGATGATATTTTACAAGCAGCTTTTATTTTAAAGTTAATTTTAAATCACCCAGTTTCCAACACATGCAATTGACTACACTGAACTGTCTCGGCTGCTATTGATATGAGAAAATCCTTCTGAGTATTTGTCATCAGCCACGGGATCCGATCAGGAAGAAAAGTATATATATAGAAAGTGGCTTCATCAAGGTGCATGTGGCAGCTGCATTGCTCTGCCTTTTTATCTGAAATTCTTAATGAGGACCATTAAACCTTCATTAACTTTCTGATTGACTAACTTAAATCACCATTATTATTCAATATTGAATATACAAAATAAAAATTCCCCATGCATTGATGATTTTACCGCCATTTAAATCAAGGTAGTTAAATATTGCATCAGGCTACATGTCCTTTTCTTGGACCCGCAGAAAGCAGATATCATCAAAGCAGGGAAACATCACTTAGGACCATCCTGTGTCCATTACAGTTTTCAACAAAACCTTTCCAATCCAGTCTAACTGGTTTACTGGTTTGAAGACATTCTCAATGTACAAACTATTTATGAGAATTACATAACCATTCTAAGAAAACTGATTATTCTTTTTTAACCTCAAAGAAGTCCCCTTATTTTTCCTTAATATAGATTTCTACCATTCCTGCATTTGCATTAACCAGAGCCACATATAGAAAATGCATACTACAGGGTCATATCCTTTGAGGGAGCAGCATGTGCGCCTCCACCAAAATATATTTGGCTGCCCACCACTTTTTTTTTTGCATTTCTGTGGTTGTTATTTAAAACATGGTCTGTGCTGGTGGTAAGTACATCATTGTATTATTGGCACACATAGCTTTTGTCAGGAGTTAATGGTATTCATTGATGTACATAGTGAAAGAGCCACTATTTAGCGCTATTAGTGCACAAGCTGGTTTTAAATATATCCGTAATGCTAATATGAAGTGCAGAGAATTAATCAATATAATACGAGCATCAACACAATGTGTCTGTGTTTGTAGATGAGAGTTGAAATTTGTAGAAGTACAATATTCTGTATCTAATAGTTGCTTACATACAAGCTAGAACTGTCTGTCCTTATGAAATATTTAGTACCTATCTCTTATGTTATCAATGTTGTGCTATAATTGTACACATTAACTGCACACATTCTCTGATTATGGTCCTGTTAAATGACTTTGTTCACTGTCTCTTAAATCCAACAGATTCAAACATGGAGTATCTTAAAGCAGCATTAAACATTGTTTAACCCTTGCTTCCTTGAAGGAAACAAGGGTTAAACAAAACATGTCCCGTGTCAATTAAGTAAACCCGCGGGTTAATTAAGATACACGCGGGTTTACTATCTGCTATCTCACATGCAAGACAAAGCTCTGACAGCCGGAAGCGAGGGTCTCTCGCTGCGAGCACAGAGAGAGACCCTTGTTTTTGCATGGAATCAGCCGGGGGGGGGGGGGGGGGGGGGGGACATAGTTAAGATCCCTGCTGATCCAATGCAAAAACGAGTGAAGGATTGCAGCTGTTGGTCAGAGGATAAACTGGCGTGTACTATCAAAAGTACACGTCAGTTTATCCTCATGCTAGGGACAACTAAATAAAGTTGAGTGTCCCTTTAAAGGACACACTACAGTTTCAATAATCCCTCCTCTGGTTTGCCTGTGCTAAAGATCTTCGGAAACATCAATAACGCTATTATATATATAAAATATTTTACCAGGAAGGATACATTGATATTTCTATTTTTTTCAAGTATGTCCTGGTTCAGTATTGACCCTTAGTTTTCCAGTACAAGTTATATGCAGTTAGCGCTTTCTTTGGATATCATGTACATATAAATAATCTACAATTTAGTATTCAGTAATCGATATAAAAGTGGGCAAATTTAAAAAAACAAACAAACATATTTTTTCTCTATTTTACCCATAATATTGTACACAACTAGTACAACACTAACATTGACCCACTCATCTATACTAACTAGCAAATAAAAAGAAAAATATAGGTCCCCAGACCCCCAAAACAGCAAACAGAAAAATAACTCTGACCAGCACGGGCATGCAGGGGCTAACAGTATCTAAATTAATATATTCAAATAATATAATTAATATATTTAGAAAAAAATATATACCGTATTTATCGGCGTATAACACGCACTTTTTCTCCCTGAAAATAGGGGGAAAATGGTGTGTGCGTGTTATACGGCGGAAAAAAAAAAAAATCTAAAACTTGTGAGGGAAGCGTTGTGCACTCCCCTCCAGCCGCGCGGTCAATAAAGTGTGTTTCTTTTTAAACAAACTTTATTGTTCCGCGCGCTGGAGGGAAGCTCACAACGCTTCCCTCACAGTCACGCAGCTTCAGAGCACCGGGGGACAGAGCAGGAACGAGGTAAGTGCTGGGGTCTGAGGAAGGGGGGGGGGGAGGGTGGCATAACGAGCATACTAAGGGGCAATATCCTGGCATATTGGGGGCAATATCATGGCATATTAAATGGCATATTGAGGGCAATATCATGGCATACTGGGGACAATATCCTGGCATATTAAATGGCATATTGGGGGCAATATCCTGGCATATTAAAATGGCATATTGGGGGCAATATCCTGGCATATTAAATGGCATATTGGGGGCAATATCCTGGCATATTAAAATGGCATATTGGGGGCAATATCCTGGCATATTAAAATGGCATATTGGGGGCAATATCCTGCATATTAAATGGCATATTGGGGGCAATATCGTGCATATTAAATGGCATATTGGGGGCAATATCCTGGCATATTAAAATGGCATATTGGGTTTCAAAGTTCTTTATTTGAAATTTATATTTTTTTTTATTCCTGAAATTTCCTTCTTAAAATGAGGTGCGTGTTATACGCCGGCGCGTGTTATACGCCGATAAATACGGTATGTATGAAAAACAAAACAAAATAAAGGCCATAAAGTAGGAAGGAAGGTGATCATAAACTGTGATCTGCACGGGATTGAAAGGGTTAATTTTTAAAATATATGAAATGTTTTGTGTTTTTTTCACTTGTCTGTCACTCTCTGTACTTCACAATCAGCATGTGAAGTACAGGGCTTGAATTGGAGACAAAGTCAGTGTCGGCAAAAAATTACTTTGCCATCTAATTTGCATGTGATCACCTGATCAGAAAACCTCCAACTGGGTCCAGGAACATTGCCTCGGTTACGAGGCAGAGCCCTGTACCCATTACACAACGAATGGCAATGAGCATGGTGCGCTCCGCTGTTTTACCTGCATGCAGTGGTGTATTTTTGGTTTTGTGCTGCCCTAGAAAAACTAAATTCCAGTACCCCCCACCCATATTGCAGAACCAGGAAATACCCCAGCACGTGCCCTATTACCCACATTGCACACCCAGGACATGCCCAATACAACTGAAACCAAACAGCAATTAACCAGCATTGCTTCAAATATAGAAAACCACATAATAATCAGTTTAACAGTGAATTCAATTAACACAGAACAATGAATGTTGGAGTATCAATTTATAAAGACACGGAGCCTCGTATTTATGCTTATCTCTTTGTATTTATTTCCCTCAGCAGCAAATTTAAAAAGCAAATTTAAATAGTGAAAAAGCAAGAAAAAACAACCAATCACAATCTACTTAACCCTTGCCCCTCCCCCTATATAAATCCCAACCGACACCAGTTCTTCCTCTTTCTTTGCTGCTCCCTCGGCAGTTAAGTATTCCAATATCATTCATTTTGTATTGGTTTCTGTTTTTGTTTGCTTGTCCTAGTCCCATGGGGCGGTTGTGTCCCTGGGACTATTAGGCTGTTTGTCTTTTACTTCAGTTTTCAGTAAATGTATATATTATTGTCTATATTATATTATTTTTGTCTGTTTAAATTGATTAGAGATCCTTTCACCAGGCAGGTAAGTCAGGAAGATATCCTTGTCCGTGTATACCCCGTTTAAATTGACTGGATCGGAGCTCCGTCGTGACCTCTATTCGGCCGATGGAGCCTCCGTACAGCCGATTTTCGGATTACTTTCGGTTTTGAATTTGTGCTTCATAAACCGAAGGGCAAACATCCTCCCCTAGCGCCCTAAGGTTAATCCGACTTTCGGAGATCTTCGGTTGCCGCGCATGCGCATTGCAACGCGGCAACCAATAGGACAGTTTTCACTTTCAGTTTTCTCTGTGGCTGAAGCGGACGCCATTTTATTTAATTCCCTTTTAATCTAGTGATTATTATTAAAGTTCAAATATATTTACTGGCACTGTGCAGATACTATATATTTGATTACTAGTATTGGTGTATAACCTCACACTTGACTGACTGTACATAATTGTACATATATCTGTATATATATTAATTTGTTGCCCGATTTTGAAAATACAAAATTATAAAATGCCTACCTCCAAAGAGTTGGCTAAATCAGGTGTTGATGACTCATTGCAGGCAACCCCTGCTCAGTCTAATGTTTTTATGCTAGAAAGGGGTGATCAGATACCTGACCCCCGTAACCCTGATGATTTTCGCACTCTGTTTGCAAATCTGGCATCATCTATTACTTCGGCTCTGCGAGCCTCCCAGGTTATTGATTATCAAACCGAGGAACCGCAAAGGGCAATTAGTGGCCTGAAAGCCACCTCAAAAACTAAGCATATCCCCCAAAATGACAATCCGCACATGGTACGTCATGTCAAAGAGGGTGCTATGTTACCGCGCAAAAGAGCCCTGCACCGGGCAAAATCGGTGCGCAGATGGAAAAGAGCTAAGACCTGGTCACAATCTGATTCCTCTTCAGAGTCAGAAGGGGAGATAGAGGGGTCCGATTTATCAGATCAAGATGAACCAGTGCCATACAATGACCCCATTGACCCTGAAGAGGGTACCTCTTCTGAGCCGCTACAGGCCATGTCTGATTCTACAGACCCTAAGGGTGAACCCCTATTCTCACCAGAGGATCTCCAGCATCCCTGATCCCTAGAGTGGGCCCCTACGGCACATATTGCGGAGTATCTAGCTTCTAGAGTCCGCAAACCCTTAGATAGGGCAACTAGAATTAAGTTACGGGCTGAATTCACAAGGCCCACAGTGGCTAATGCAGTCTGTGTCACACCAGAAGTGGACCCCAAAATTGCTCAATTCTTGGGCAAAACAGGATGGAAAACCCGTAAAGGGCTTGATTTTTCCCTGAAAAATTGTCAGGATAAAATCTTGGACATTTTAGGTCCCATTACGAAAATATTTGAGCTAGCAGAGGCGGCTATAGCAGAGGGTACCTCTGTAAATCCCGACTGCCTCCGAGGTTGGGCCCAGAGGGCTATTTGTTTTCTTTGGCAACGCAAACTCCTCGTTAGCTACAGAACGCAGGAAAGCTATCTTGCTAAAAATCAAACCTAAACTGGTCAACATGGCCATATCAGGACCAGGCCCCAAAGCTAAGGGCTTGTTATTTGGGGACTCCTTTGTGAAGGAGTTAGGTGCGTTCGTACAAACATTTACAGCCTTAGATAAGGCGTAGTCTAATATGAGACGAGTATTCAATCAAAAGGCTTTTGTCGGGGCCGGCAGAACTAGAGGCCGTCTGGCTGTCCGCTACTTCAGGGGTCAATCCCGAGGACCCCGAGGCATCTCGCAGAACAGGCAACATTTCCAAGAATACAGACCACAGAACCCCACCTTCTCTCCGCAGAGGGGACGACCCTGGCAATCAAGGGGCTTCAGGGGTGCACTGCAACACAGACGTGGCTATGGTAAGTCCAATTTACTTTCACCCTTTTTTCCTGTCAGAGGTGGGGGGTCGACTCAGGTTCTTTTTCCAAGCATGGACAACGATCACCTCAGATTCGTGGGTCCTCAATACGATACAGGGCTATCTCATAGATTTTGTTTCTCTCCCTGTACAATGGTCATGGCCCCGACCCATAACCTTCTCAGTCTCGGATCAAGATTCAATAGATCAGGAGGTTCTCACCTTACGCCAGAAAGAAGCAGTTTTTCCAGTGCACGACAAGTCAAAAGGGTTCGTAAGCAACCTGTTTCTAGTGGCCAAGAAGGGTGGCCCACTAAACATGTTCGTACGTTATCACCACTTCAAGATGGAAGGCATTCATTGCCTAAGAGATCTACTGTTATTCAGAGACTGGATGGTCAAGTTGGACCTGCAGGACGCATACTTGACAGTACCAGTGGCGCCAGAACACCATTGGTTCCTGTGTTTCCTATGGCGAAACAGACTGTGGAGTTTCTCATGTCTTCCATTCGGACTGTTGAAGCCAGTGGTGGCACATTTGAGAAAGAGGGGAATAAGACTCATCATTTATTTGGACGATATCCTAATTATGTCCCAAAACATACAGACTCTTCGACTGCACTTATCCTGGACAGTAGACCTACTTCAAAACCTAGGTTTCCTTATCAATTGGGAAAAATCATGTCTTCTTCCTACTCAGAAAATAGAGTTCCTAGGCTTCACCATAGATTCTATTCACGGGTCTCTTCATCTACTCAAAGCCAAGGTGAAATTGATCAAGAAAGATATCAGGAAGACACTGGCTCGACCCAGGATTACAATCTGACAACTAGCAATGATTATTGGACTCCTATCGGCCTCGATCCAAGCCATATTCCCAGGACCTCTACATTATTGGGCTTTACAACGTCTGAAAATACGTTCTCTTCATCAGGGTTGGACTTACGATCAAGTCATTTGTTTAGACCATGAAGCAAAAGGGGAACTGGAGTGGTGGCTGCACCACATGGAGGCATGGAACGGAAGAGCAATCTTCGGTTCTATACCAGACCTCACAATTACTTCCGATGCAAGACTTCATGGATGTGGAGCCATATGCGAAGGATCTGTCACAGGCGGGAGATGGAACAATCCAGGAACAACAATTGCACATCAATGGCTTGGAACTGTTAGCAGGGACTTTTGCGGTCAAGAGCTTCGCAAGAGACCTGTCCGATTGCTCAATTCTGCTTTGTATGGACAACGTTTCAGCAGTCCAGTACATAAACCACTTAGGGGGCACAAAATCAACAACCCTATCCCAAGTGGAGTTGGAATTCTGGCAATTTTTCCTCGCACACAATGTGTCGGTCCAAGCCACCCACATCGCAGGCTTAACCAATTATGGAGCAGATTGGAGTTCACGCTATCTGAAGGATTCAAGCGAATGGCATCTTCACTCGTCAATCTTTCAACAACTACAAGAATTTTGGGGTCCTTTGGACATGGACCTGTTTGCGTCCTGGTTAAACACTCAACTTCCCAGGTTCTTCAGTTGGCGCCCGGATCTGGACGCAGTGGCGACAGACACTTTCCTTCAAGAGTGGCCGCCTCACAGGCATTACGCGTTCCCACCTTTTTGCTTGATCGCAGGGACCCTAGTCCATCTACGACAACGACGGGGATCATTGGTCATGATTACCCCATGGTGGGAATCACAACCATGGTTCCCCACACTACTGGGGACAGCAATAGATTGGCCACGCCTTCTTCCACCTTTGAAGAACATCCTGACGGATCCAGAGGGGAACCCTCATCCATTGATAACTTCCGGTCAACTGAGGCTACTGGCCTGGTTGATTTCCGGGGACCCTGGTTTATCCCAAACGTTTCTCAGGCAACTCGGGACCTCTTGGCAGGGGCCTGGGCTCCAGGAACGAGACGGTTGTATACTTCTGCCTGGAAGTCATGGTCTTATTGGTGCATGGAACGACACCAGGATCCCGTTTCGACGTCTATAGACCAAATTCTACAGTTCCTAACCTTCAAATTCGAATCCGGAATGGCATACCGATCAATGAATGTACTACGCTCTGCCATCTCGGCCGGTCATACCGGCTTTAATGGCTTTCCGGTTGGTAAACATCCTCTGGTCTGTCGACTTATGAAAGGTATACAGATGGCTAGACCTTCTCGACCCAGATATTCGTCTCTTTGGGACGTCAGATTAATCCTTGATTTCCTGAATGGGTGGCCAACTAACGAAGAATTATCATTGAAACAACTCTCGGCCAAATTGGTGGTCCTATTTTGTCTAGTCTCATGTAAACAAGTGGTGGACGTGAGAGCTTTGGATTCCTCAGCACGTTCTTTTACTCCAGAAGGGGTATTATTTGATATTTCTAGACGTACCAAAATCGGCATCGGATCGGTTTTCTATCCCTTTTTCCGGGACCACCCACAACTTTGTACAGTGCTTTGTTTACAAGAATACGAACGAAGAACAGAGAATATGCGATTTACCTCCCCTTCTAATTTATTTTTGGCTATTCGCAGATCGCATCACGCAGTTACTACTGGAACTTTGACTAGATGGGTGAAATGGATACTGGGCGAAGCCTGCGTTGACACAAATATATTTGGTCCACACTCCCTTCGAGGGGCCATGGCTTCAAAAGCATTATCATTGGGATGCAGATTGGAAGACATTATGAAGGCAGCTGACTGGTCGAGGGAATCTACATTTAAGGAATTTTATTTTAAACCAGTAACACATTTTTCAACAGTGGTTTTAGACCAGCTTTGAACTTGCATAAATACGAGGCTCTGTGTCTTTATAAATTGGAGGATTTTGTTAAGTCATGATTTATAAAGACACGGAGACGAGTATTTACCCACCGCGGTATTTTTCTTTGCATACCCTCCCTTTGTACTACCTGTTTTTTCTGTTTAGTTTAGGTTTAAGTATTATATATAAAATATTTAATCTTATATTGCTTATATATATTTCAAGCTTTTGTTGTCTGGCATTACATTAAATGTTTTATCAAGTGTTAACTCAATATTCTCGTCTCTCCCTCTATTTCAGTATAGAAAATTTTCAGAGATCCAGTCCGGCATCCTGCCTGTTCTTCCTTTTGTTCTGTTCTTCAATGCTTCCAGATGCTTGGATTGAAGTTCATTTGTTCCGTTTTGAAATCATCATCAAATGAAAGAAAGAGGAAGAACTGGTGTCGGTTGGGATTTATATAGGGGGAGGGGCAAGGGTTAAGTAGATTGTGATTGGTTGTTTTTTCTTGCTTTTTCACTATGTTTTAAATTTGCTGCTGAGGGAAATAAATGGAAAGAGATACGCATAAATACTCATCTCCGTGTCTTTATAAATCATGACTTTATGTCATGACTTAACAAAATCCTTCAATTATTGTCACTGACACATTGTAATCCTTCAGAGTGGTCTACTCATAGAATTATGCACTACACATAAACCAAGTCAGGATCTGGCGTAATAACTATATTAAAGTATAGAGTTATAACACATTAGCAAGGGACCATAATCTATTGAGAGGTGTTTGGCCCTCAGGCCCCTCCAAGAACACCCATCATAGTGGATCTCCAAATCCATTTTGTGACATCAATGACTGGCATAGCATTTCTTGTACAATCTGTTTCCTTATTGTGTAGGGCTTAGGCCGGATTTGTTTCTGTACAGGGCATCAACTTTTAATTACATTTTAGGAGCCAGCCAATGGCACATCAATCACATACATATACACACCTCACACATACAGACACACACCCCACATACAGACATCACATACACACACACCTCACATACACAAACAAGTTAAAGAAAAAAATACATTTCTTAATGTGTGCTGCAGGGGAGGGGGGCATTCGTGCTGCAGCCTTGTCTGTGCCTATAAAGGCACAGGTTCTCTTGATTTTTCTTCCTCCTGTCACATGACACCTGGCACTCAGAGGGGGGAAGAGCTTGCAGTCTGTGCAATCCACACAGACTTTCTCCCCCTTGTGCTGTGCTGCAAAAAAACCACACACACACACACACAAAAAAAAAACCTGATTGTAGCGGCAAAGGGGCTCCAGGGTTTCTTGAGCCCTGTTCTAATACATAGATAGGAATTTTGTAATTAATGTAATTTATGTTCAGTTCAAAAGAGCATTGAGACAGTTATCTGTGATTCACTTTTCCACCTCTGTGAAGTGGTCATGGAGCACATCCTCAAATTGTGGTAGATTTGGTTTGAAGAATGTGTTACCGGCAGCCCGGTAAAAAATTGGCTTAACCCCAGTGTTAAGTCTATGGAGGTGATAACATGGTCGGTATTTTTTTGAAGAAAAGGTGGCAACCCTAGGTGTCATCTGCGTACATGTGTACAGTTGATGCTTTGCAGATGCTAGGCAGGTCATTTAACAATAATGTAAATAGTAGGGGTGGGAGTGACTAGGAGAGAGAGGGAGGTGATCAATCTGATCCATGATTGAAGCCAGGTTAAAGAATGGTCACCAATATCTGGATTTTTTTAATTGTTTTGCAATAGCCATGGGCTACAATGTAAAAGGCCTTGACAAAATCAAGTAAAATAGGATTCATTTTTCCATGCCAGTTTGGATGTTATTGCAATGTTTTAAGAGGGCAGTTGTAGTTGAGTGAATTGGACAAATGCATGATTGATCTGGGGTTAAAGTGTTTGATTGTTGATAATAAACACATAAGTTTAGCAATTGCTGGTGCAGCATCAGCGACATTGCTAGGATTTGATCAGGTCCAGACTGGTATTTCATATTTAGCTTATTGAGATGTTTATGAATGACCCTAACATGCATAGGTCTAAAATTAAATTTCTCTAAATGGGGTCTTTACAAATTGGGTGGGACCTGATCGGCATTTGTCATGTCATTCGATAGCTTAGCAATCAGGGTGGTTACACATCAGATAAAATAATTATTAAAGGCATTTGCTACATCAAGGGGATGTTCAAATGTTTGGTTGTACAATATAACAGCGGTAGGGTAGAAGTGGAGGGGTTTGTATGTTACTTATGATTTTCCAAACATTTCTTGTGTTTGATTTGTTATTGTTCAAATGCTCATTGAAATATCAGGCCATTTTTGTTTGTTTTGTGCATTTGTTTCATTATTGTTGGTAAGCATAGTGACAGTTCAAGATGCCAGTACACTTGACCTTTGCCAAGAGGGATTCTTTTAACTAGTACATTTGAGTGAGGTCAGCTGTAAACCAAGGGAGACCAGCTCCACTTCACGCTGTGGGGCATGTGAAATTCAAAGTTGCAAAAGCTTGGACTAAAAGTATTCGATTGCACAGTCTAGATCGGGATTAGAACTTAATCTGTGCCATGGGAGATTCTTGGGATCATTTAGGAAGGTTTGAAAATTACATTTCTTAAAAGACCTGGTGATCCCAACTTTGGGAGAGGGTTTGGTGGCCCTTATTTTGTACATACAGTACACTAGGTTATGGAGAACAGCTTCTATAAGGCAAGAGGAAAGAATCTAATCCAGCAAAGTATAGCTAGGCTTTTCAGATTAATTCCAGTTGGGGAAGAGATTCATTTAGTTCATGCTAAAGTCTTAAACAGTGCACATCATTTATTATTTATCACCTTTTTTGGTTCTGAGCCATGGTTTTACTAAGCAGTTGGGTTATGTCAGAAAGGGAATACACCAGTGGCGTCCCAAGGGGTGTGTGGGGGGTGCGGACCGCACCGGGTGACACCTCCAGCTGGGGTGCCACGCGTGCTGCCGGCATCCCCCCGCAGCGCATTGCGCTGCTTAACTTTTTTTATTCCCAGTGGCCGAATCCAGCGGATGTGTGTCACCCCCGCTGGAGGTGTCAACCGGTGCGGTCCGCACCCCCCCCCCGCACTCCCGCACCCCCCTCGGGACTCCACTGGTGTATTCCCTTTCTGACATAACCCAAAAATTCACTGTGACTGGATGTGACGTATGAATGGCACAATATTCCTGGTATCTGATTGACACAATATTACTGGCATCTGAATGGCACAATATTCCTGGTATCTGAATGGCACAATATTCCTGGTATCTGAATGGCACAATATTGCAGGCATCTGAATGGCACAATATTACTGGCATCTGAATGGCACAATATTACTGGTAACTGAATGGCACAATATTCCTGGTATCTGAATGGCACAATATTACTGCCATCTGAATGGCACAATATTACTGGTATTTGAATGGCACAATGATACTGGTATCTTAATGACCCAATATCACTGGCATCTTAATGGCACAATAATACTGGCATCTGAATGGCACAATAATACTGGTATCTTAATGGCACAGTATTACTTGCATTTTAATGACACACTATGACTGGTATCTTAATGGCACAATGGTATTGGCATCTTAATGGCACAATTTTACTGGCATCTGAATGTCACAATAATACTGGCATATCAATGGGCAAATTGGCTGTGGCTTTTTAATGACAAAATTATACTGGCATATAAATGGGCAAAGTGGCTGTTATAGAGAGAGAGAGATGTCTGTATGTATAGATATGTACTGTTTTAGAATTGTACAATAGTCACGTCGTGGGGCTCCTGTGTGTCGCATAATTAATGGCGGTCCCATGTGTGGCATAATTATGGCGCTCTTGTGTGTGGCATATTAATTGGGCCCCATGAGTGGCATAATTAAGGGACTCTTTTGTGTGGCATAATTATGGGGTGCCTGTGTGTGTGGCATAATTAATTGGGCTCCGAGGTGGGGCATAAATAGTGGGGCTCTGGTGTGGCATAATTTATGGGGCTCCTGTGTGTGTGATAGTTATGGGGCTCCTGTGTGTGGCATAGTTAATGGGCCATCTGACTGGCATTACTAAGGAATCTGTTTGGCATGGTATTGGAGGAAATCATGGGGGGTGACAGCATGAGTTTCCTCACCGGGTGACACCAACCCTAGTGACGCCTCTGGAATACACTGTAAAGCTAGTGGGAACTAAGTTCCAGCAAACATGATCAGTTTACTGAACGGGATCTCAATTGCAATTGTACCAGAAAGAAAATGATAGGTGGCAGGGAAGCTATAGTTTTGTACAGGGGTAAACATTATGGACTGGTCAACATAAATAACAATGCAATACATAAATTCCTAAATAACAATATCTACTGCTCTCTTTGGTCTGTCATTTCTGTAGCATGAATAATAACAGAAACACCAAGCTTGTAGCATTAAGACAGTTTAGGGAGTAAGCTTCAGATATTGCAGTGTACAAAGGAGAGGTATTTTTACTGGAGAGACTAGAAATCAAATTTGCTGTGGAAGCAGGCTTAGACTCCAAATCATTTCAGATTAATAGAAACATAGAATATGTCAGCAGATAAGAACCATTCGGTCCATCTAGTCTGCCCAATTATCTAAATACTTTTTTTAGTCCTCAGTTCTCTGTCTTATATCTAGGATAGAAAAAAAATCAATTTTCTAATCCTTGGAAGGAGAGGACAAACTGGGAATCAAACCTGATGCTTGAACATGCTCTTCAGCTAGTGTACCAACCAACTGAGCCATCACACCTCACACTAATGGCAGACAGTTTATGTCAGTAGGAAATAAAATGACATTGTGGGACAATGCATAAGATGGGCATGAGGCCCCCTTATACCAGCCCCATGTATTGCCCACATGCAATGGCCCCAATAAATGGTTCTATTTATTCACATCTGAATTCTACCATTCTGAAAATGTGGATAAATAGAACCATATTTTAAAAAATATGTTTTAAATTAAACTTTAGCACCCAGTAGGTAAGTATATCCATAATCTTTCTATATTATGTCAATGACAAATATTTCCATAATATTTCTATATCATGCCAGTGAGAAATATATACATGATCTCTCTATATCATGCCAGTGAGACATATATACATAATACATGCCAATATGCCCCCTGCTTCCCAATCTGACCCATTCTTCTCAGTATGACCCCCAGATTTACCAATCTGACCCCCACATTTACCAATCTGACCCCACTTCCCAATTTGCCCCTTCATTCCAAACTGTTCCCCACACTTGCTAATCTGCCCCAAGCTTTCCAACCTACCCCCTTCTTCCCAGTATGACCCCCAAATTTGCCAATCTGACTCCCACTTGTCAATCAACCCCCCAAATATGCCATTCTGCCACCAAATTTTCCAGTATGACCCCCAGACTTTCTAGTCTGCCCCCAAATGTGCCAATCTGACCCCATATTCCCAATCAGACTTGGAAATCAGCCACCTCCATCCAAATCTGACCCCCAAATGTGCCAATATGCCCCCTTCTTCAAAATATAACCCACACTACCCAATGTGACCACCACAATACCCAATGTGACCCCCAGACTTACCAATCTGCCCCTTATTCCCATTCTGCCCCCCAAACATGCCAGTATGCCCCTTCTTCTTAATCTGACCCCTTCTTCCCAGTATAACCTTCAGATTTGCCAATCTGACCCCCATACTTGTCAATCTGACCCCCAAATATGCCAATTTGCCCCTTCCTCTAAATATGCCCCACATTACCCAATTTGACCTTCACACTACCGATTCCCACCACGCATTGCCTATCAGCCCTTTATTCCCAAACTCACCCCTGATTTGCCAATCTGACCCCCAATCTTATCAATCTGACCCCCAAACTTGCCAATATGACCCCCATACTTCATCCCATTATGACCTCCATATTTGCTAATCTGACCTTCAGGCTTGCCAATCTGACCCCCACTTACCAATCAACCCCCCCAAAAATGCCAATCTGACACCCAGACTTCCCAATCAAACCTCCACACTTCCCAAATTGACCCCCACTCTTTTAATGTGACCCCACATTACCCAATGTGACCCCCATGCTTGCAAATCTGCCCCCACTTCCCAATGGGAAACCCACACTACTCAATCAGACCCCTCACATTACCCAATCAGAGCCCACAATATGACCCCCCCCACTACCCAACCTGAACCCCCCCCCCCAACGACCCAATCAGCATTCAGGATTTATCTCATCTTTGCGCTGACTCCATCACAATCATTGCGGGGGTCGAAAGGTCATTTGACATCATCGCACAACATCACGTGATACATGCAGATTTGTGTGAGCTGCGCTCACATCAGCCTGCATTACCAAGCCCTATCACAAGTGTCCTGTCTGTTCCCAGCAGACGCGTGTGACAGCGCTTGCAAATGCAGGCTGATATGAGCGGTAGCTCACACAGTCCTGCCTAAGGTCATGTGATATCACGTGACCTTGTGACCCCCACAATCATGTAGGCATGATGGTGGCAGTCTCCCTTCTGGCCTGGGCACTTGGGCAGTGCCCAGGCACCCTTATGGTCAGTCTTCCCCTGGTGAGTCTTTTATTTAAAACAGTGCATATTCCCACTACTGTGTGGGGTTATGTATGGTGCTAAACACCCCTCCACCTATATACTGAACTGAAGTCTGGCGATGATGTGAAAACTAGGGAGCTCTTTACTGAAAGGAAGGTGCAGGTGGGTTAGAGGAAATTATTAGTTCTTCAATATTTAAAGATTTAACTATGCATTATGCAGGGCCAATTGCACTCTTGTAACAGGAGATGCTCTCCAGTTTTGTCCCCGAACAATGCATAGCCAAGTCAGTGAGGTCATCTCGCCTCAACTAACCAGGGCCTCTAATTCAGTGATTAGCTCCACTAAAGAGTCATATGCTCTATTAAATAATATAAGCTCTGAAGACAGAAGTAGATCTACTTAGAATTCTACCAGCCAGATAGTGTGACAATGAAAAACTTAAAACAAATTCAGTTGTTCTTTTAATATAATTTAAAATGGCTGTAGCTATAATTAAACAGATTTGTTTGAATCTTTATTTCTGTCATCAAATAATTACTGCACCAGACAGTCAATATTTTATTACTGTATAAAGCATAATTTGGAACAGTAATCTATGTTTTTACAAGCATCTTATCCCTGACAATGAGTTAGCTATTCCAGCTGGGAAGAGGCACTTTCAAATCTTTTAGTAAAAATAAAAAAATTCTAAATTGCTACCCAGTTACCAGAGTGATCAGGACACAAGGAAATAAGAAGAAAATGCTGACCCCTTTATTGCTATAGGAATAAAAATGTTCTGACACCGTGATTAAGTGACTCTTGCAAGGGACTTGTACTCTACTCAATTAAACAATGAGAAGGGATTCCATTTAAGGGATGACACAATATGCACTGTTATTTGAATCCAAAATGGTGGTAGGAAAAAACCTGAATTTTGAGCTGCTCATGTAGTTCCATCATGCCGTCTGTCTTTAACTCTCACCCATGTCCTTCTGGCATTCTCCTCTTCCTTCCCATGTCTACCTGTCTCTCTCCTCTCCCTTCCCATGTCTGCCTGTCTATCTCGTCCTACTTCCCATGTTTGTCTTTGTATCCTCTTCTTTCCCATGTCTGTCTCTCTCCCATTGCTTCCCATGGCTGTCTCTCCTCTACCTTCCCATGTCTGTCTGTCTCTCCTCTGCCTACCCATGCCTGTCTTACTCCTCTGCCATCCCATGCATGTCTCTCTCCTCTACCTCCTATGACTGTGTCTTTGTCCTTCTACCCATGTATGTCTCTCCTCTTCCCCATGGTTGTCACTCTCCTCTTCCCTATAGCTGTCTTTTTTCCTCCTCTCCACCATCTGTAATCTCTCCTCTCCCCATCTTGTTCTCTCCTCTCCCATCAGTGTTCTCTCCGCATCAGTGTTCTCACCTTTCCACTCCCCCTTCTCTCCTCTCCGCTTCCCTTCTCTCCTCTATTTCCCCCCCTGTTCTCTCCCCTATATTCTCTCCTATGTCCCCCCTTATCTCCCTTGTGTTCTCTCCTCTGTCCTCCCTTCTCTCCCCTGTGTTCTCTCCTCTGTCCCCCCTTCTCTCCCCTCTGTTCTCTCCTCTGTCCCCCCTTATCTCCCTTGTGCTCTCTCCTCTGTCCTCCATTGTCCCCCAGCGTTCTCTCCTTCCCCCCTCCCATCCCCTGTGTTCTCTCCTCCCCCTCCCCTTCCCAGTGTTCTCTACTCCCCCCTTCCCTCCTCTGTGTTCTCTCCTCCCCCCACTCTCCTCCCCAGTGTTCTCTCCTCTCCCAGAGTTTTATCCTACCTGATGCTCCCTGGGCGGGGAGACGTAGGCAGCATGGGCTCAGTGTGTGTTAAACACACTGTACGCTCAATCCATGCTGCTCGCGCTCCCTGTGAGTAGTGATGACGCAGAGCATAATATTTCCAATGCTCTGAAGCATCACTATGCTTTGGGAGTGCGAGCAGCATGGATTGAGCACTCAGTGTGTTTAACAGACACTGAGCCTATGCTGCCTGCGTCTCCCCGCTGAGTGAGCTGCTCTGCACTCCACTCAGGTTGGGGGCGGACCCTCACCGATGTGGTCCGCCCCCCACCCAGCACTGCTCAAAGGGAGGGGGGGTAATTGCCCCATTCCCCCGCCCCCCCCCCCTGGATCCGCCTCTGTCCTCACACCTGTCCTATGGGAACTTTCACACAAAAGAAAAAATAGCCCCAAATTACCAAAACACAACCCAATCAAAACTGAACAGAACAGAGTACAAGTTGTGAGATAACGACATACCACATGAATACAGATTATTACAATGCTAAATTAAAGAACACAGTTAAATTCAAGCTGCAACATTTGTTTGAATATCTTAATCTGTTCAATGCAAAGTACAAACGAGCACAAAAGGTAAAATTTGAGGAAAATACAGAGCTAATTACGGAATTGACCAACTGTTACCAATAGGTAAATAGCAGCCATAATTGAGAAATATCCTCTGAATTGGATAACCAAGAATGTCAACAAAGTCGGAATGCAGGAGAGATCAATAGCTGTTGTTAAGAAAAGGTAAGAAGCATCACATTATTAATACATCATATGCCAAATAATGCATTCACATCCACACATAACAAATGCTGTTGTATTGCAGGTACTCAGATATCAGGAGCATGGGCATACGCAGAATTTTTTTCAGGGGGGGCATAATTTTACCGTCATCCTTTCTGCTCCGCACCTCTTTTTGACACGTTATCATGAAGTGGAGGAGCTTTGTCATTATCAGTGAATGCATGCAAAGGGTTGATAAACCCTGCACCAGATACAGATCCACAGCACCAGATATAAACCAACCACACTAGATATAACCTCACTGCACCAAACAGTGGTGTCCCGAGGGGGGGGGGGGGGCGGACCATCACCAGGTGACACCTCCAGCGGGGGTGACACCTCCAGCGGGGGTGACACCACGCTACTTACCTTTTTTTTCCTTTTTCCTGGCAGCCGCAGCCCTTGAAAAAAAAAAATCACAGCGACCGGATGTGACGATCCGTGTAGGAGGGAAGACTGCACGGAGGAGGCGTTCGTCCGGGGACACAGAGCAGCAGCTACTCGGTAACTGATGGGGAAGGGGGGAGGATGGTGGTTTAAAACAAGCACTGGCATGGCACAATATTACTGGGCTCTGACTGGCACACTATTACTGGGCTCTGACTGGCACAATATTCCTGGGCTCTGACTGGCACAATATTACTGGGCTCTGACTGGCACACTATTACTGGGCTCTGACTGGCACAATATTCCTGGGCTCTGACTGGCACAATATTCCTGGTATCCGAATGGCACACTATTACTGGGCTCTGACTGGCACAATATTCCTGGTATCCGAATGGCACAATATTCCTGGGCTCTGACTGGCACAATATTACTGGGCTCTAACTGGCACAATATTACTGGGCACTGACTGGCACACTATTCCTGGGCTCTAACTGGCACAATATTCCTGGTATCTGACTGGCACAATATTCCTGGGCTATAACTGGCACAATATTACTGGTATCTGAGTGGCACACTATTACTGGGTTCTGACTGGCACAATATTCCTGGGCTCTGACTGGCACACTATTACTGGGCTCTGACTGGCACAATATTCCTGAGCTCTGATTGGCACAATACTACTGGGCTCTGACTGGCACACTATTACTGGGCTCTGACTGGCACAATATTCCTGGGCTCTGACTGGCACAATATTACTGGGCTCTGACTGGCACACTATTACTAGGCTCTGACTGGCACAATATTCCTGGGCTCTGACTGGCACAATATTCCTGGTATCCGAATGGCACAATATTCCTGGTATCCGAATGGCACACTATTACTGGGCTCTGACTGGCACAATATTCCTGGTATCCGAATGGCACAATATTCCTGGGCTCTGACTGGCACAATATTACTGGGCTCTGACTGGCACACTATTACTGGGCTCTGAGTGGCACACTATTATTGGGCTCTGACTGGCACATTATTACTGGGCTCTGAGTGGCACACTATACCTGGGCTCTGACTGGCACAATATTCCTGGGCTCTAACCGGCACAATATTCCTGGTATCTGAGTGGCACAATATTCCTGGGCTATGACTGGCACAATATTACTGGTATCTGAGTGGCACACTATTACTGGGTTCTGACTGGCACAATATTCCTGGGCTCTGACTGGCACACTATTACTGGGCTCTGACTGGCACAATATTCCTGGGCTCTGATTGGCACAATACTACTGGGCTCTGACTGGCACACTATTACTGGGCTCTGACTGGCACAATATTCCTGGGCTCTGAATGGCACAATATTCCTGGTATCCGAATGGCACACTATTACTAGGCTCTGACTGGCACAATATTCCTGGTATCCGACTGGCACAATATTCCTGGGCTCTGACTGGCACAATATGCCTGGGCTCTGACTGGCACAATATTACTGGGCTCTGACTGGCACACTATTACTGGGCTCTGAGTGGCACACTATTCCTGGGCTCTGACTGGCACAATATTCCTGGGCTCTAACTGGCACAATATTCCTGGTATCTGACTGGCACAATATTCCTGGGCTATGACTGGCACAATATTACTGGTATCTGAGTGGCACACTATTACTGGGTTCTGACTGGCACAATATTCCTGGGCTCTGACTGGCACACTATTACTGGGCTCTGAGTGGCACACTATTATTGGGCTCTGACTGGCACATTATTACTGGGCTCTGAGTGGCACACTATTCCTGGGCTCTGACTGACACAATATTCCTGGGCTCTAACCGTCACAATATTCCTGGTATCTGACTGGCACAATATTCTTGGGCTATGACTGGCACAATATTACTGGTATCTGAGTGGCACACTATTACTGGGTTCTGACTGGCACAATATTCCTGGGCTCTGACTGGCACACTATTACTGGGCTCTGACTGGCACAATATTCCTGGGCTCTGATTGGCACAATACTACTGGGCTCTGACTGGCACACTATTACTGGGCTCTGACTGGCACAATATTCCTGGGCTCTGAATGGCACAATATTCCTGGTATCCGAATGGCACACTATTACTAGGCTCTGACTGGCACAATATTCCTGGTATCCGACTGGCACAATATTCCTGGGCTCTGACTGGCACAATATTCCTGGGCTCTGACTGGCACAATATTACTGGGCTCTGACTGGCACACTATTACTGGGCTCTGAGTGGCACACTATTCCTGGGCTCTGACTGGCACAATATTCCTGGGCTCTAACTGGCACAATATTCCTGGTATCTGACTGGCACAATATTCCTGGGCTATGACTGGCACAATATTACTGGTATCTGAGTGGCACACTATTACTGGGTTCTGACTGGCACAATATTCCTGGGCCCTGACTGGCACACTATTACTGGGCTCTGACTGGCACAATATTCCTGGGCTCTGATTGGCACAATACTACTGGGCTCTGACTGGCACACTATTACTGGGCTCTGACTGGCACAATATTCCTGGGCTCTGAATGGCACAATATTCCTGGTATCCGAATGGCACACTATTACTAGGCTCTGACTGGCACAATATTCCTGGTATCCGACTGGCACAATATTCCTGGGCTCTGACTGGCACAATATTCCTGGGCTCTGACTGGCACAATATTACTGGGCTCTGACTGGCACACTATTACTGGGCTCTGAGTGGCACACTATTCCTGGGCTCTGACTGGCACAATATTCCAGGTATCTGACTGGCACAATATTCCTGGGCTCTGACTGGCACAATTATTACTGGTATCTGAGTGGCACACTATTACTGGGTTTTGACTGGCACAATATTCCTGGGCTCTGACTGGCACACTATTCCTGGGCTCTGACAGGCACAATATTACTGGACTCAGACTGGCACACTATTATTGGGCTCTGAGTGGCACACTAATTCTGGGCTCTGACTGGCACAATATTCCTGGGCTCTGACTGGCACAATATTCCTGGGCTCTGACTGGCACAATATTCCTAGTATCCGAATGGCACACTATTACTGGGCTCTGACTGGCACAATATTCCTGGTATCCAAATGGCACAGTATTCCTGGGCTCTGACTGGCACAATATTACTGGGCTCTGACTGGCACACTATTACTGGGCTCTGAGTGGCACACTATTACTGGGCTCTGACTGGCACACTATTACTTGGCTCTGAGTTGCACACTATTCCTGGGCTACTGACTGGCAAAATATTCCTGGGCTCTGACTGGCACAATATTCCTGGTATCTGACTGGCACAATATTACTGGGCTCTGACTGGCACACTATTACTGGGCTCTGAGTGGCACACTATTCCTGGGCTCTGACTGGCACAATATTCCAGGTATCTGACTGGCACAATATTCCTGGGCTCTGACTGGCACAATTATTACTGGTATCTGAGTGGCACACTATTACTGGGTTTTGACTGGCACAATATTCCTGGGCTCTGACTGGCACACTATTCCTGGGCTCTGACTGGCACAATATTACTGGGCTCTGACTGGCACACTATTACTGGGCTCTGAGTGGCACACTAATTCTGGGCTCTGACTGGCACAATATTCCTGGGCTGTGACTGGCACAATATTCCTGGGCTCTGACTGGCACAATATTCCTAGTATCCGAATGGCACACTATTACTGGGCTCTGACTGGCACAATATTCCTGGTATCCAAATGGCACAGTATTCCTGGGCTCTGACGGGCACAATATTACTGGGCTCTGACTGGCACACTATTACTGGGCTCTGAGTGGCACACTATTACTGGGCTCTGACTGGCACACTATTACTTGGCTCTGAGTGGCACACTATTCCTGGGCACTGACTGGCAAAATATTCCTGGGCTCTGACTGGCACAATATTCCTGGTATCTGACTGGCAAAATATGACTGTTATCTGAGTGGCACACTATTACTGGGTTCTGACTGGCACAATATTCCTGGGCTCTGACTGGCACAATATTACTGGGCTCTGACTGGCACACTATTACTGGGCACTGAGTGGCACACTATTCCTGGGCTCTGACTGGCACAATATTCCAGGTATCTGACTGGCACAATATTCCTGGGCTCTGACTGGCACAATTATTACTGGTATCTGAGTGGCACACTATTACTGGGTTTTGACTGGCACAATATTCCTGGGCTCTGACTGGCACACTATTCCTGGGCTCTGACTGGCACAATATTACTGGACTTTGACTGGCACACTATCACTGGGCTCTGAGTGGCACACTAATTCTGGGCTCTGACTGGCACAATATTCCTGGGCTCTGACTGGCACAATATTCCTGGGCTCTGACTGGCACAATATTCCTAGTATCCGAATGGCACACTATTACTGGGCTCTGACTAGCACAATATTCCTGGTATCCAAATGGCACAGTATTCCTGGGCTCTCACTGGCACAATATTACTGGGCTCTGACTGGCACACTATTACTGGGCTCTGAGTGGCACACTATTCCTGGGCTCTGACTGGCACAATATTCCTAGTATCCGAATGGCACACTATTACTGGGCTCTGACTGGCACAATATTCCTGGTATCCAAATGGCACAGTATTCCTGGGCTCTCACTGGCACAATATTACTGGGCTCTGAGTGGCACACTATTACTGGGCTCTGACTGGCACACTATTACTTGGCTCTGAGTGGCACACTATTCCTGGGCACTGACTGGCAAAATATTCCTGGGCTCTGACTGGCACAATATTCCTGGTATCTGACTGGCTCAATATTACTGGGCTCTGACTGGCACACTATTACTGGGCTCTGAGTGGCACACTATTCCTGGGCTCTGACTGGCACAATATTCCAGGTATCTGACTGGCACAATATTCCTGGGCTCTGACTGGCACAATTATTACTGGTATCTGAGTGGCACACTATTACTGGGTTTTGACTGGCACAAAATTCCTGGGCTCTGACTGGCACAATATTCCTGTCCTCTGACTGGCACAATATTCCTAGTATCCGAATGGCACACTATTACTGGGCTCTGACTGGCACAATATTCCTGGTATCCAAATGGCACAGTATTCCTGGGCTCTGACTGGCACAATATTACTGGGCTCTGACTGGCACACTATTACTGGGCTCTGAGTGGCACACTATTACTGGGCTCTGACTGGCACACTATTACTTGGCTCTGAGTTGCACACTATTCCTGGGCTACTGACTGGCAAAATATTCCTGGGCTCTGACTGGCACAATATTCCTGGTATCTGACTGGCACAATATTACTGGGCTCTGACTGGCACACTATTACTGGGCTCTGAGTGGCACACTATTCCTGGGCTCTGACTGGCACAATATTCCAGGTATCTGACTGGCACAATATTCCTGGGCTCTGACTGGCACAATTATTACTGGTATCTGAGTGGCACACTATTACTGGGTTTTGACTGGCACAATATTCCTGGGCTCTGACTGGCACACTATTCCTGGGCTCTGACTGGCACAATATTACTGGGCTCTGACTGGCACACTATTACTGGGCTCTGAGTGGCACACTAATTCTGGGCTCTGACTGGCACAATATTCCTGGGCTGTGACTGGCACAATATTCCTGGGCTCTGACTGGCACAATATTCCTAGTATCCGAATGGCACACTATTACTGGGCTCTGACTGGCACAATATTCCTGGTATCCAAATGGCACAGTATTCCTGGGCTCTGACGGGCACAATATTACTGGGCTCTGACTGGCACACTATTACTGGGCTCTGAGTGGCACACTATTACTGGGCTCTGACTGGCACACTATTACTTGGCTCTGAGTGGCACACTATTCCTGGGCACTGACTGGCAAAATATTCCTGGGCTCTGACTGGCACAATATTCCTGGTATCTGACTGGCAAAATATGACTGTTATCTGAGTGGCACACTATTACTGGGTTCTGACTGGCACAATATTCCTGGGCTCTGACTGGCACAATATTACTGGGCTCTGACTGGCACACTATTACTGGGCACTGAGTGGCACACTATTCCTGGGCTCTGACTGGCACAATATTCCAGGTATCTGACTGGCACAATATTCCTGGGCTCTGACTGGCACAATTATTACTGGTATCTGAGTGGCACACTATTACTGGGTTTTGACTGGCACAATATTCCTGGGCTCTGACTGGCACACTATTCCTGGGCTCTGACTGGCACAATATTACTGGACTTTGACTGGCACACTATCACTGGGCTCTGAGTGGCACACTAATTCTGGGCTCTGACTGGCACAATATTCCTGGGCTCTGACTGGCACAATATTCCTGGGCTCTGACTGGCACAATATTCCTAGTATCCGAATGGCACACTATTACTGGGCTCTGACTAGCACAATATTCCTGGTATCCAAATGGCACAGTATTCCTGGGCTCTCACTGGCACAATATTACTGGGCTCTGACTGGCACACTATTACTGGGCTCTGAGTGGCACACTATTCCTGGGCTCTGACTGGCACAATATTCCTAGTATCCGAATGGCACACTATTACTGGGCTCTGACTGGCACAATATTCCTGGTATCCAAATGGCACAGTATTCCTGGGCTCTCACTGGCACAATATTACTGGGCTCTGAGTGGCACACTATTACTGGGCTCTGACTGGCACACTATTACTTGGCTCTGAGTGGCACACTATTCCTGGGCACTGACTGGCAAAATATTCCTGGGCTCTGACTGGCACAATATTCCTGGTATCTGACTGGCTCAATATTACTGGGCTCTGACTGGCACACTATTACTGGGCTCTGAGTGGCACACTATTCCTGGGCTCTGACTGGCACAATATTCCAGGTATCTGACTGGCACAATATTCCTGGGCTCTGACTGGCACAATTATTACTGGTATCTGAGTGGCACACTATTACTGGGTTTTGACTGGCACAAAATTCCTGGGCTCTGACTGGCACAATATTCCTGTCCTCTGACTGGCACAATATTCCTAGTATCCGAATGGCACACTATTACTGGGCTCTGACTGGCACAATATTCCTGGTATCCAAATGGCACAGTATTCCTGGGCTCTGACTGGCACAATATTACTGGGCTCTGACTGGCACACTATTACTGGGCTCTGAGTGGCACACTATTACTGGGCTCTGACTGGCACACTATTACTTGGCTCTGAGTGGCACACTATTCCTGGGCACTGACTGGCAAAATATTCTTGGGCTCTGACTGGCACAATATTCCTGGTATCTGACTGGCACAATATTCCTGGGCTCTGACTGGCACAATATTCCTGGTATCTGACTGGCACAATATTCCTGGGCTCTGACTGGCACAATATTACTGGTATCTGAGTGGCACACTATTACTGGGTTCTGACTGGCACAATATTCCTGGGCTCTGACTGGCACACTATTACTGGGCTCTGACTGGCACAATATTCCTGGGCTCTGACTGGCACAATACTACTGGGCTCTGACTGGCACACTATTACTGGGCTCTGACTGGCACAATATTCCTTGTATCTGAATGGCACACTATTACTGGGCTCTGACTGGCACAATATTCCTGGGATCCGAATGGCACAATATTCCTGGGCTCTGACTGGCACAATATTACTGGGCTCTGACTGGCACACTATTACTGGGCTCTGAGTGGCACACTATTACTGGGCTCTGACTGGCACACTATTACTGGGCTCTGAGTGACACACTATTCCTGGGCACTGACTGGCACAATATTCATGGGCTCTGACTGGCACAATATTCCAGGTATCTGACTGGCCCAATATTCCTGGGCTCTGACTGGCACAATATTACTGGTATCTGAGTGGCACACTATTACTGGGTTCTGACTTGCACAATAATCCTGGGCTCTGACTGGCACAATATTCCTGGGCTCTGACTGGCACAATATTACTGGGCTCTGACTGGCACACTATTACTGGGCTCTGAGTGGCACACTATTCCTGGGCTCTGACTGGCACAATATTCCTGGTATCTGACTGGCACAATATTCCTGGGCTCTGACTGGCACAATTATTACTGGTATCTGAGTGGTACACTATTACTGGGTTTTGACTGGCACAATATTCCTGGGCCCTGACTGGCACACTATTCCTGGGCTCTAACTGCACTATATTACTGGGCTCTGACTGGCACACTATTACTGGGCTCTGAGTGGCACACTAATTCTGGGCTCTGACTGGCACAATATTCCTGGGCTCTGACTGGCACAATATTTATGGTATCTGAGTGGCACACTATTACTGGGTTCTGACTGGCATACTATTACTGGGCTCTGACTGGCACAATATTTATGGTATCTGACTGGCACAATATTCCTGAGCTCTGACTGGCACAATATTACTGGTATCTGACTGGCACACTATTACTGGGCTCTGACTGGCACAATACTACTGGGCTCTGACTGGCACACTATTACTGGGCTCTGAATGGCACAATACTACTGGGCTTTGACTGTCACAATATTCCTGGTATCTGACTGGCATAATATTACTGGGCTCTGACAGGCACACTATTACTGGGCTCTGACTGGCATACTATTACTGAGCTCTGACTGGCACAATATTACCGGCATCTGACTGGCACACTATTACTGGGCTCTGAATGACGCAATATTCCTGGTATCTGACTGGCACAATATTACTGGGCTCTGAATGGCACAATATTCCTGGGCTCTGACTGGCACAATATTCCAGGTATCTGACTGGCACAATATTCCTGGGCTCTGACTGGCACAATTATTACTGGTATCTGAGTGGCACACTATTACTGGGTTTTGACTGGCACAATATTCCTGGGCTCTGACTGGCACACTATTCCTGGGCTCTGACTGGCACAATATTACTGGACTTTGACTGGCACACTATCACTGGGCTCTGAGTGGCACACTAATTCTGGGCTCTGACTGGCACAATATTCCTGGGCTCTGACTGGCACAATATTCCTGGGCTCTGACTGGCACAATATTCCTAGTATCCGAATGGCACACTATTACTGGGCTCTGACTAGCACAATATTCCTGGTATCCAAATGGCACAGTATTCCTGGGCTCTCACTGGCACAATATTACTGGGCTCTGACTGGCACACTATTACTGGGCTCTGAGTGGCACACTATTCCTGGGCTCTGACTGGCACAATATTCCTAGTATCCGAATGGCACACTATTACTGGGCTCTGACTGGCACAATATTCCTGGTATCCAAATGGCACAGTATTCCTGGGCTCTCACTGGCACAATATTACTGGGCTCTGAGTGGCACACTATTACTGGGCTCTGACTGGCACACTATTACTTGGCTCTGAGTGGCACACTATTCCTGGGCACTGACTGGCAAAATATTCCTGGGCTCTGACTGGCACAATATTCCTGGTATCTGACTGGCTCAATATTACTGGGCTCTGACTGGCACACTATTACTGGGCTCTGAGTGGCACACTATTCCTGGGCTCTGACTGGCACAATATTCCAGGTATCTGACTGGCACAATATTCCTGGGCTCTGACTGGCACAATTATTACTGGTATCTGAGTGGCACACTATTACTGGGTTTTGACTGGCACAAAATTCCTGGGCTCTGACTGGCACAATATTCCTGTCCTCTGACTGGCACAATATTCCTAGTATCCGAATGGCACACTATTACTGGGCTCTGACTGGCACAATATTCCTGGTATCCAAATGGCACAGTATTCCTGGGCTCTGACTGGCACAATATTACTGGGCTCTGACTGGCACACTATTACTGGGCTCTGAGTGGCACACTATTACTGGGCTCTGACTGGCACACTATTACTTGGCTCTGAGTTGCACACTATTCCTGGGCTACTGACTGGCAAAATATTCCTGGGCTCTGACTGGCACAATATTCCTGGTATCTGACTGGCACAATATTACTGGGCTCTGACTGGCACACTATTACTGGGCTCTGAGTGGCACACTATTCCTGGGCTCTGACTGGCACAATATTCCAGGTATCTGACTGGCACAATATTCCTGGGCTCTGACTGGCACAATTATTACTGGTATCTGAGTGGCACACTATTACTGGGTTTTGACTGGCACAATATTCCTGGGCTCTGACTGGCACACTATTCCTGGGCTCTGACTGGCACAATATTACTGGGCTCTGACTGGCACACTATTACTGGGCTCTGAGTGGCACACTAATTCTGGGCTCTGACTGGCACAATATTCCTGGGCTGTGACTGGCACAATATTCCTGGGCTCTGACTGGCACAATATTCCTAGTATCCGAATGGCACACTATTACTGGGCTCTGACTGGCACAATATTCCTGGTATCCAAATGGCACAGTATTCCTGGGCTCTGACGGGCACAATATTACTGGGCTCTGACTGGCACACTATTACTGGGCTCTGAGTGGCACACTATTACTGGGCTCTGACTGGCACACTATTACTTGGCTCTGAGTGGCACACTATTCCTGGGCACTGACTGGCAAAATATTCCTGGGCTCTGACTGGCACAATATTCCTGGTATCTGACTGGCAAAATATGACTGTTATCTGAGTGGCACACTATTACTGGGTTCTGACTGGCACAATATTCCTGGGCTCTGACTGGCACAATATTACTGGGCTCTGACTGGCACACTATTACTGGGCACTGAGTGGCACACTATTCCTGGGCTCTGACTGGCACAATATTCCAGGTATCTGACTGGCACAATATTCCTGGGCTCTGACTGGCACAATTATTACTGGTATCTGAGTGGCACACTATTACTGGGTTTTGACTGGCACAATATTCCTGGGCTCTGACTGGCACACTATTCCTGGGCTCTGACTGGCACAATATTACTGGACTTTGACTGGCACACTATCACTGGGCTCTGAGTGGCACACTAATTCTGGGCTCTGACTGGCACAATATTCCTGGGCTCTGACTGGCACAATATTCCTGGGCTCTGACTGGCACAATATTCCTAGTATCCGAATGGCACACTATTACTGGGCTCTGACTAGCACAATATTCCTGGTATCCAAATGGCACAGTATTCCTGGGCTCTCACTGGCACAATATTACTGGGCTCTGACTGGCACACTATTACTGGGCTCTGAGTGGCACACTATTCCTGGGCTCTGACTGGCACAATATTCCTAGTATCCGAATGGCACACTATTACTGGGCTCTGACTGGCACAATATTCCTGGTATCCAAATGGCACAGTATTCCTGGGCTCTCACTGGCACAATATTACTGGGCTCTGAGTGGCACACTATTACTGGGCTCTGACTGGCACACTATTACTTGGCTCTGAGTGGCACACTATTCCTGGGCACTGACTGGCAAAATATTCCTGGGCTCTGACTGGCACAATATTCCTGGTATCTGACTGGCTCAATATTACTGGGCTCTGACTGGCACACTATTACTGGGCTCTGAGTGGCACACTATTCCTGGGCTCTGACTGGCACAATATTCCAGGTATCTGACTGGCACAATATTCCTGGGCTCTGACTGGCACAATTATTACTGGTATCTGAGTGGCACACTATTACTGGGTTTTGACTGGCACAAAATTCCTGGGCTCTGACTGGCACAATATTCCTGTCCTCTGACTGGCACAATATTCCTAGTATCCGAATGGCACACTATTACTGGGCTCTGACTGGCACAATATTCCTGGTATCCAAATGGCACAGTATTCCTGGGCTCTGACTGGCACAATATTACTGGGCTCTGACTGGCACACTATTACTGGGCTCTGAGTGGCACACTATTACTGGGCTCTGACTGGCACACTATTACTTGGCTCTGAGTGGCACACTATTCCTGGGCACTGACTGGCAAAATATTCTTGGGCTCTGACTGGCACAATATTCCTGGTATCTGACTGGCACAATATTCCTGGGCTCTGACTGGCACAATATTCCTGGTATCTGACTGGCACAATATTCCTGGGCTCTGACTGGCACAATATTACTGGTATCTGAGTGGCACACTATTACTGGGTTCTGACTGGCACAATATTCCTGGGCTCTGACTGGCACACTATTACTGGGCTCTGACTGGCACAATATTCCTGGGCTCTGACTGGCACAATACTACTGGGCTCTGACTGGCACACTATTACTGGGCTCTGACTGGCACAATATTCCTTGTATCTGAATGGCACACTATTACTGGGCTCTGACTGGCACAATATTCCTGGGATCCGAATGGCACAATATTCCTGGGCTCTGACTGGCACAATATTACTGGGCTCTGACTGGCACACTATTACTGGGCTCTGAGTGGCACACTATTACTGGGCTCTGACTGGCACACTATTACTGGGCTCTGAGTGACACACTATTCCTGGGCACTGACTGGCACAATATTCATGGGCTCTGACTGGCACAATATTCCAGGTATCTGACTGGCCCAATATTCCTGGGCTCTGACTGGCACAATATTACTGGTATCTGAGTGGCACACTATTACTGGGTTCTGACTTGCACAATATTCCTGGGCTCTGACTGGCACAATATTCCTGGGCTCTGACTGGCACAATATTACTGGGCTCTGACTGGCACACTATTACTGGGCTCTGAGTGGCACACTATTCCTGGGCTCTGACTGGCACAATATTCCTGGTATCTGACTGGCACAATATTCCTGGGCTCTGACTGGCACAATTATTACTGGTATCTGAGTGGTACACTATTACTGGGTTTTGACTGGCACAATATTCCTGGGCCCTGACTGGCACACTATTCCTGGGCTCTAACTGCACTATATTACTGGGCTCTGACTGGCACACTATTACTGGGCTCTGAGTGGCACACTAATTCTGGGCTCTGACTGGCACAATATTCCTGGGCTCTGACTGGCACAATATTTATGGTATCTGAGTGGCACACTATTACTGGGTTCTGACTGGCATACTATTACTGGGCTCTGACTGGCACAATATTTATGGTATCTGACTGGCACAATATTCCTGAGCTCTGACTGGCACAATATTACTGGTATCTGACTGGCACACTATTACTGGGCTCCCCCTGGCACACTATTACTGGGCTCTGACTGGCACACTATTACTGGGCTCTGACTGGCACACTATTACTGGGCTCTGAATGGCACAATACTACTGGGCTTTGACTGTCACAATATTCCTGGTATCTGACTGGCATAATATTACTGGGCTCTGACAGGCACACTATTACTGGGCTCTGACTGGCATACTATTACTGAGCTCTGACTGGCACAATATTACCGGCATCTGACTGGCACACTATTACTGGGCTCTGAATGACGCAATATTCCTGGTATCTGACTGGCACAATATTACTGGGCTCTGAATGGCACAATATTCCTGGTATCTGACTGGCACAATATTACTGGGCTTTGAGTGGCACAATATTCCTGGTATCAATAATTGTACAATTGTCACCTTTTGGGGCTCCTGTGTGTTGTATAATTAATACAACATGTCCCATGGGGCTCTGGTGTGGCATAATTTATGGGGCTCTGGTGTGGCATAATTTATGAGGCTCTGGTGTGTCATAATTTATGGGGCTCTGGTGTGGCATAATTTATGGGGCTCCTGTATGTGGCATAATTTATGGGGCTCCTGTGTGTGGCATAGTTAATAGGCCATCTAACTGGCATTACTAAGGAATCTTTTTGGCATTGTATTGGAGGAAATCCAGGGGGGTGACACCATGAGTTTCCTCACCGGGTGACACCAACCCTAGTGACGCCCCTGGCACCAAATATAGATCCACTGTGCCAGATATAGATCCACAACACCAGATATTAACCCACGGTACCAGCTAAAAACCCATGACACAAGATATAAACCACAGCACCAGATACATATCCAGAGCTCTAGCTGAAACTCCACAGCAACAGATAGAACAACATAGCAAAGATATAACCCCATAGCACCAGATACAACACTATAGCACACAATATAACCCAACAGCACCAGATACAACACTATAGCACACAATATAACCCAACAGCACCAGACACAACACTATAGCACACAACATAACCCAACAGCACCAGACACAACACTATAGCACACAATTTAACCCAACCAGGGCCGGCCTTCGGGGTGTTCGACCTCTGCGAGGTCCCCCCTCACCAGCCCTCTGCTCGGAAAGCTCTGCTGGATCCAACGAGGGGACGGAGATAACCGGCTGAGGGGTGTAGCTCCGCCCCCACCCTGTGAAGCAGAGCAACGTCTGCTTCATGGGGAGCCGCGGGCAGCAAGAGAAAGTGCTGCTCGGCTCCCCATGCTTGCATCAAGCATGGGAAGCCGAGCAGAACTTTCTCTTGCTGCCCGTGAAGCAGACGCTGCTCTGCTTCATAGGGTGGGGGCGGAGCTACACTGCTCAGCCGGTTAGCTCTGCCCCCTCCTTGGATCAACATTTGCAGGCAAAGGGAGGGGGGAGAGAGACACAGAACAGGGGGAGGGGGGAGAGAGAGAAAGAACAGGGGGAGAGGGAGAGAGACAGAACAGGGGGAGGGGGGAGAGAGAGACAGGGGGAGGGGGAGAGAGAGACAGAACAGGGGGAGGGGGGAGAGAGAGAGAGACAGAACAGGGGGGGAGAGAGACAGAACAGGGGGGGAGAGAGACAGAACAGGGGGGGGGGAGACAGGGGAGGGGGGAGAGAGACAGAACAGAGGAGGGGGAGGAGAGAGACAGAACAGAGGGAGAGAGAGAGAAAACAGGTATGGGGGAGTTAGAGAGAGACAGACATGGCAAGGAAGAGGAAAGGGACACATACATAGGGGGGTGAAAGAGACGGGGGGTGAAAGACGGGGGGCGCCACGGGGCAAGCCCGCACAGGGCGCCGGGACACTTAAGGCCGGCCCTAAACCCAACAGCACCAGACACAACACTATAGCACACACAATATAACCCCTCAGCACCAGATTTTTATTTATTTATTTTTATTTAGAAAGTGTTTTACCAGGAAAAATACATTGGTATGAAACAACACTATAGCACACAATATAAGTTCTCAGCACCAGATACAACACTATAGCACACAATATAAGCATACGGCAACAGATACAACACTATAGCACACAATATAACCCCACAGCACAAGATACAACACTATAGCACACAATATAACCCCACAGCACCAGATACAACACTATAGCACATAATATAACCCCACAGCACCAGATACAACACTATAGCACACAATATAAGCATACGGCAACAGATACAACACTATAGCACACAATATAACCCCTCAGCACCAAAAACAACACTATAGCACACAATATAAGTTCTCAGCACCAGATACAACACTATAGCACACAATATAAGCATACGGCAACAGATACAACACTATAGCACAAAATATAACCCCACAGCACCAGATACAACACTATAGCACACAATATAACCTCTCAGCACCAGATACAACACTACAGCACACAATATAACCCAACAGCACAGGACACAACACTATAGCACACAATATAACCTCTCAGCACCAGATACAACACTATAGCACACAATATAACCCCACAGCTCCAGATACAACACTATAGCACACAATATAACCCAACAGCACCAGACACAACACTATAGCACACAATATAACTCCACAGCACCAGATACAACACTATAGCACACAATATAAACACAAAGCAACAGATTCCCTAAACAGCAAAATTCCTAAATCCATGACATTTCTTTATCTATTTCCCCCTTTTTTATATGTTTTATTCCTCCATGTTTGCCATCTCTTTCCCCATAATTTGATGTGTTTTATTCCTCCATGTCAGTGACCTCTTTTCACCTACCCTTTATCTTTTCTGCCCCATGTCACAATTGTGTCTGTATTCTGCTCCAATCGATCACCTCTTTTCATCCTCTATTATCTTTTCTGCCCCATGTCATCCCATTTTGTTTGCAATCTGCTTCCATCTATCACATCATTTTATCCTCCATTATCTTTTCTGCCCCATCCACTTGTCACCATGTTGATGTGAGCAGAGCCTGGTCAGAGGAGCTGCTCAGACTGGACAAATGGAGACCTCAGGGAAATTGGAGGGACCTCCTTGGATTTACCCCACTCTGCCATGTACCTTAAAGCTATTATAAGCTCTTCCTGCCTGTTACAGAGGCTCAGCTGTGGTCACTGAGTATCTTCCCCTGCAGGCTCTCTTCTGTCAGTCATGCTGCCACATGGAGGGCTGAGGGGCGGGGCTATAACTTCATATCCCCGGGCACCCCTGTCATTGGCTCTCCATGCAGCATGACTGACAGCTGCAGAGACCTGCACCAATGTGGATGGGAGACCAGTATTATAGCAAGCAGAGTTGGGTGCCACCTCCTACCCCAGCAACTGGTGGGCAGTCCCCTAGGGACAACTAGGGGCTGCACACTGAGTAAAAATAATAATAATTAAAAGAAAAAAAATTATTTTTTTTTAAAGGGGAATTGCAAAAATCCAGGGGGGGGGGGGCAAGCGTCCCCCCTTTGCCCCCCCCTGTGGACGCCCATGATCAGGAGTCAGGTGCTGAAGAACATGAAAAAGGAAGACCAACAGGTGTGACACAGCAGCACCCATCCAACCTCATATAAGCTGTCACTCTGCATTATCATGGCTCTAGCAACTACCTGTGGTTTTGAATCAACCAGGCACATCACGACCTGTCCATGGTCAGGTTGATTGTAGATAATCCAGTGAGACAACACAGAAGAAGCACCTGCAAATAAGTGGACAAGCCACATATCAGACACATATCTTGGAGTAGATATGTACAAGTCAACATCAATGGCAAGAGGGAGGACATCAACAGGTGACAAACATACAACCATCAGGCTATTGGTAAATAAAAATTCACCTACTGAACTAGAAATATATGGTTTTGTTTTGGCTAAAGACTCCCTCCCTTACCTGGGAATTAAGATCTCAAGAGACCCAGATTCTTTACCTCGACTAAATATCCTCCCCTTGATAAGGGAAATGAATAATTCCTCTAAAAAATGTTGAGGTCTATTTATATCCTGGATGGGTAGAGTTAACACAGTAAAAGCATATATTCTGTCCAGATTCTTATATATTTTTAGAATGTTATCCTTTACTATTCCAAAGTGCTTGTCAGAACTTATCCAAAGGTCCTTTAACAGATTCGTGTGGGCTTTGAAATGCCCCAGAGTGAATCTACAGACACTAACAAAAAGCAATAAGCAAGGGGGAGTGGAGATTCCCTTAATACAGGATTATGCACAAGCAACGTTGCTGGCCCAAACCTTTGTAACATTAAACGGAAGATCAAAAAGGGAACCTTGGTACAACATAGAGCTAGAAAAAAATAATCTCTCGGGAGATTTCTTAACTTCCTTTTGGACCCCTGAGAAATATCTGAGAGGGAAGGGGAATATAGCGACGAATCAACCCCTTTCACATGTTCATAAAAATGAGAGAACTATCAAAAATAAGCTGGGTCTGAGAGTTGCTTCCCTCCATGCCCCTGACTATCGTTCAGAATCCAAATGTAAATCTGGACCTTAGAACATGGGGAAAGAAGGGAATTATAAGTATCTCAGACTTGATGGAGGGGAATGTGATCAAATCCTTTAAGGAGTTACAAGAAAAATTCTTTATTAATGGGGAAGACAGCTTCAAATATCTAAGAGTAATAAGCTTTCTCATGGGCTCAGTAACAAATGTCCCCCTTACTAAACCACAATCGATTTTACAACACTTAGTGGGAAAAGCAGACTACAACAAATTGATTTTGAAGCACTAGACTTAGTTGCGGCTATAAAACAACACCGGGCTACAGCAGCCTTAGGTAAATGGGAGAGAGATCTCAATTTAGTAATTGAGGAGAAGGAATGGAATAGGGTATTATATTATAATTATAAATCGATCCATTGCCTGAACCTTAACGAACTTCCGTTTAAAGTAATGCATAGATGTCATTAACTGCTAGAGATGTGGCAGTGGGAAGGGAAATGTACTGCACATATGGTGGGGATGCCCAGTAACAAGACCATTCTGGCAAAACATCTCAGACAATCTATCCCAGGGTATAGGGGAAGAGTGGACTCTATCCCCCGAGAGAGTGCTACTCCACCTACATTTCCCAAAGAAATCAGGGAAGGAACTCCAATTTATTATTCACCTATTGACAGTAATAAAACTGGAGATAGCAAGGAAGTGGAGGTCTTCATTTCATATTATATGGACAAAAATTAAGGCACACTTGATAAATCAATGTTTGATGGAGAGAGGAATTGTGTCGCAATGTTACTGGAATAGTAAAATATATAAACAATGGGATGATTGGGATAATTTTTTGAATGAAGGACATCTAGATGGGTAAGACAGGATAGGGAACTCAATACGTCGGATCTCCCCCACACTAGTATTACTCACTCCCAGAGACCCAAACGGTAAACAGCTTGGGTTTAAGACAGTGAAGACTGAATCAATTTGTGTATATGTGTGTATGTCATGTTCTTAAAAAACCCCAGGTGGGCGCCCTGTATTTTTCTAATAAAGTTGGGGAAGCAGGGGGTTGGGTGGGGGGAAGGAGACAGGAAGGTGAGTGAGGGTTGGAGACAATGGGGTGGGGGGGGCAGATGGTCAGATTATAAAACTGGGATCCAGGTCCCCTGCAGAGCTGCAGGGACCTGGATCCCCCTCGCTAACAGCCGGTGGATGTCTGCGAGATGATCCCCCAGCTGCCCCCACTAGCCACCAGGGAGGCTACGTTGGGGGGACCGAGGGGGAAGACAAACAACATTGGGGGAGGGTGGGGGAGACACAGACAACTTGGGGGGGAGGGTGGGGGAGAGAGACAGACAACGCTGGGGTGAGGGGGTGGAGAGACAGACAATATTGGTGGAGGGTGGGGGAGAGAGACAGACAACACTGGAAGAAAGGGAGGGGTGGAGAGACAGACAACATTGTGGGGAGAGAGACAGACAACATTGGGGGAGGTTGGGGGAGAGAGACAGACACCGTTGGGGTGAGTATTGAGTAAGTCTGGGGGGTAGGGGCAGCATTGGCACATAAAAGTTAAATAAAAACAAGAAATGCATTTTTTTTAATATCATAAGTTTTTATTAAATATGAAAAAGCAATTTACATGTGAATATATACAAGTTAAACTTTTTTCTTATAGGGTAGTCTTATATTCAGGCTTTTAGTTTTTTTCCTAAAGGAATATCCATAGTTTGGGGTGTCGTCTTATAATCAGGGTCATCTTATATTCGAGCAAATATGGTAGTTTCTCACATCTTTCCAAGATGTCCCTGGTAGACATGAAACATAAAAGGTAAATAAAAACAAGAAATGCATTTTTTTTAATATCATAAGTTTTTATTAAATATGAAAAAGCAATTTACATGTGAATATATACAAGTTAAACTTTTTTCTTATAGGGTAGTCTTACATGCAACATAAAAGGTAAATAAAAACAAGAAATGCATTTTTTTTAATATCATAAGTTTTTATTAAATATGAAAAAGCAATTTACATGTGAATATATACAAGTTAAACTTTTTTCTTATAGGGTAGTCTTATATTCAGGCTTTTAGTTTTTTTCCTAAAGGAATATCCATAGTTTGGGGTGTCGTCTTATAATCAGGGTCATCTTATATTCGAGCAAATATGGTAGTTTCTCACATCTTTCCAAGATGTCCCTGGTAGACATACAACTAGGTACTCTGACCCCAGCAGGATCATCCAGCAATGCTCCCTTCTGTCATCTCTCTGTTCATCCCTCCACCTCAGGTGAAGGTAGTAATTGAAGGCTTACATCTCTCTCACAAAAACAAACATCCCTCTCTGTCTGGGGTAGCAATTAGTATGGTTGTGAATCTCCCTCCTTTTTATAATTATCCTGATTGGGTACCCTTATTTTGATCTGACTGCTGGGATCTCACAGGTGGATTGGTGTGTGTTTTGCAGCATTCAGGCTCACTCTGTCCCATGTTAAGGTATGCTAATGAATTAATCCATTTCCATTTAATATATGTTATTACTGCGTGTGACGAAACCCCTCTGGTACCCCTCTGACTAGGTACCGCCGTCAGAGTCTGCTTCTTTGGGACTCTGGGACAGAACAGTGCTTTTATCCCTGTATCCTCCAATATCGCTAGTCACTCAAACCATTTGTCTAGATGTAGTGTAGAGATGAAGAGTGATGAACCTTGTATTGTGGAACAGTACAGACTTATATACACTAGCACATGATCATAAACTTACAAATCAGGGACATGAGAGGCACAGGAGAAACTTAAACCAATTATAACATGGTAAGCCTCACACAATAGAAAGCCTAATTTAACACAGGTAATTAAATTACTGTTGCATTTTCACCATGCCCCAAATATGTTCTTAAAGGGCCATACACCACAGGGCCATAGTCACAGGGGAGGAGGCTGGCAAACAGGCCTCTCCAGGACCAAGTGGCGAAGGGCACTTCGTCACAGTCCCCAGTCCCCATATCTAGGATAGATATGTGGCAGTCTGCTACATTACCAAAGCCCTCTGTTTGAACATTATCCTCCAGCCCTGGACACAAATGTGCTGCAGACCACTGCAGCACCCTGTAGACATTGATGAATCCAGGGCCATTTCTGCCCTTACCAGCACATCCAGCTCAGCCACCAATTCCTCTCGGGGTTGCTTCCCCAGGAACAGCATCTGCCTGAAACTTTCCTCATAGGTACTCCTTCCCTTTCATTGTGGTAAATTTCCTATATGTTTCCTGAATTTGGAACATGTTCAGGGGTGATTGAACAGAATCATGTTTAACAGAAATGAATCCCTTTAGAAGCCCTTTCAATTACCTCCTTTTGACACAGTGGGAGCTATACACCAAAAGTTAGTTCAACATTGCTTCACACCAGGTTAACATAAAGTGTCCACCCTAGTGAGTTTCTCCAGTAAGAAGAGCTGACCATGTCAAATTCATTCTTTAAATATTTGATAAAAGGTGAGAGTTGGTACCTGTCATGATTTTATCAAATTTCCTGGCTCCTCTATATTTAATATTCAGGTTCTGTGGCTGCTTCCACTTCAGTCTCTAGTGGCTGCCATGTAGTGCTTCTATTTTCCTCCTGTTATGTCACCTGCCTCATTAACGGCTGCCCAGCCTGATGTATACCTGCAGCTATTTGCAAAAAGGCCTTTGCATTGCTTTGGTTACAGCCTATATTGTGCCCCTGTGCCTTTCTTGCTAATCCTGATCTCTGTTATTGATTCCTGTTGCTGATTTTTTACTATCTCTGACCCTGCCTGTTTGCTGCAAGCCTTGACCTTCTAGCTGTCTGACTATGCCTTTTGAAAATGCCCTTCTGCTGTGTCGCCTTCGTTTTTTTCATTATTTTTTTATCCTGGTGTCCTGCTATTTTATGCTTTGGTTCTATCCTTCAGTTTTTGTGATACGTCCTGGGAGGATAAAACCTGAGGCTCAAACATAGGGTAGATTCCTTTCAGGTGAATAACTCTTTTTGTACCCTGATTCTGTTTGGTTCCATGTGCTACCATTCCAGTTCCAGTCCAGCACCCCTTCAGTGGGTTTGCAGTCTAAGCTGCCAGTCCTGTCTCAGTCTGGTCTCTGCTACCAGTCCAGTCTCAGTCCATACTCTGCTACCAGTACTGTCTCAGTCCGGTCTGCTCTACCATTCCTGCTTCAGCCCGGTCTCTACTCCCAGTCCTGTCTCAGTCTGGTCTCTGCTGCCAGTCCAGTCTCAGCCCAACCTCAGCTACCAGTCCAGTCTCGGTCCGGCCTCAGCTCACCATAGATGCTGTGATTATTTATTTCACACATGTATAAATTGAGGGTAAGGTAACTGGCCTTAAAAAGGAGCATTCCCATTTTCTTAAATAATAATTTGTCATGAATCTGGATATTATTTTCCTTCTATGTCTGTAGGCCAATTTTTATAATCTTGTGCAGGTCCACAAGAAACCTCAATAGTTAAACTAACAATTCAGTAAAAGCTTACAACCCAGAGATGGCAACACTGGTATAATTCATTTTCACCATTTAACCAAAACAACAGATATTAGACATGCAACATGCGGATAGCCAGTTCAGCTTTAGTGCTTCCAATTTCATTTCTAACCTTTGCGATCCATATCCATTCAACTCCCCAATGTTTTCTTTGTGACATTTGCATTGCACAGTTTAATTAGTTTGTATTTGCTATGGGTAAGTTTCCTGTGTCTTCTTGATACAATAATTCCTATGAAGGTATGCCTGCACTTATAGAGAAAGCAGATGTACATGCAAGGCACATACGAGAGAAATCCTCACTGTGTCTGCTTCCCTGAACTTGGTTATCACATTTTCCTTTTAGGCACGTAAATTGGTTCCTGAAAATGTAACATAAGATATTTCATTAGATTTTTCTTTCCCTATTTTCCTTACAGTTGTAGTGAAGTTTATACTATATCACAAAAGAAAAACAGACAGTACAACACAGCAATGGCAACTTTTTAAGATAAAAACTGCCATGTGTGCTTTGGTATATTAAAAATACATTTTTGAGCGTAGTCCCTCTTTAAAGACATCACATGTTTTGTGTACAGTTGTCAACATTTCCAAGTATACCAGGACAGTCTAATTTTGTTAAGGGAGTCCTGTCACATCAAATTCTGGTCTGTACTAGCACTGATACTGTCTGCGCACAGTGCTTTGCAGGCAGTCCAGCATTAATAATGAATGTAACTAGATGGCTCAGTAGCCGAATGTTTAAATCTCGGTTTTTGGGTCCCATTATCTCCTCAGCTCTCAATATTTTGCATCGATTGTCACCACCCCTAGTAATATGTGATTCGTAGCTATTCCCAGAAGTAGACACGTCTACGAAGGATTTCACAGTAAGAACAGTTTATTAAAGATGAGACAGCACATATATATAATAACACATCTTTATAACAGATGATTAAACAACATAACAAGTTTAACTGCAATACTATGGCTAATACAATCAAACCTGGCACTAGGGTTGGGGGGGGGGGGGTAACCAATGGGAACATACTGGGAAAAGTAGCAACCAATCAGGCAAGGGGGGTGGAGTTAGGTCCTTTTAATCCTTTTTTCCCTTGAATCAGAGCGACCAATATGATCCGTGCGACCAATCAGCAGTGCCCCAAATAAGCCTAGGCAGGCAAAAGTCCAAGGCAACCGGGCTTAAGCTTTATTGTGGCTGGCCGCCTAGGGTGCTTTGCCGGTGGGGAACCACACTTGTCCTGAAAGGAGCTAAATCACTGTTCCGTAATCCAATTTTGCTCACCTTTTGATTACATTTCGGTTCCCTATTTTGCGGCTTGGACCTTTGGGAGTGAAAGCTACTCAGCCCTTTAACTCGCCAGCCAATCCCCATGAGTGACGGGCTCCATAGTCCCTAGGTCTATGTTGCAGTAATGGGGTTTCTACTTAGGGGGTTTGGAGTCCTGCACCAGGGGGCGGGGGACACACAAGTGGTTCGCCCTTTTGGGGAGGTATTAAACTGGGGAAACACAGGGACACACTGGGCATTATAATAAGAATTAATGCAGCTTTTGTTGTCCTGCTCCCCAAGTCACGGAGGTTCGTGGCACCACTGTCCAGACTGACCGTCACTTACACTGACCAGACTGACTGACAGTCCTAATGACACCTAGCCTTCATTAAAATCAGTTGCTCTGCATGGCACATATTTATAAGTATCCTTGGTTAAAGTAAATGTTGTATTGCCATTTACTATATAGATATATGATATGAAACCTTTGAAGAATATTGGAAAATAAACATCAGTATTTAGCCATGAGGGATTGTTTTGTTATCAAAACTAATTCAGTATAGCATAAATGATAATATGTTGTAAAATAATCAGGGGAAGGCTGGCAATATTTGGCCCAAGGGGCAAAGCTTCTTTCCTGGCCCATGGTGCAACTTCATCAGCCCACTGTTATCATCAGATACAGACACAGATAGACAGGCAAGGCAGATACATTGACAAGTAAGGTACAGTGATAGTTTGATAAACAGACAATATAATTGGATACAAAGATAACACGTGCTATGCATGGGGACATTTAGAAATAAGGTTAGAGATCAGTAATTGCCTCCTGGTGACCTCTGTACTACTCAGACTGACCAAATATTAAATACACTGCCCAGACAGACTGACCATCAAATACACTGCCCAGACAGACTGACATTCAAATACACTGCTCAGACAGACTGACCATCAAATACACTGGCCAGATTGACAATCACTTACACTGTCCAGATTGCTTGACCAACATTAACACAGATTGACCAAACATCAAAACCACTGCCCAGTTGGACTGACCATCAAATATGCTATTCAGACTGACTGACTATGGAAGGCATTGCTTATACAGTCTGACTGTTAAATTCACAGAGCTGATAAGTCAGACTAGAAAATACACTGTGCTGATAGAGTGGACAATTGAAGTAGCTTATTTAACCCACTCAACTTTTTTCACAGACTTATTAAACCTACCCAACCCTATTATGTGTTCAAATCTAATGCTATATAATTATAAAACCCTGCTACATATTACTGCTGGCTTCACTGAGGGCATACTTATCCTTGCTACATAGTCTTACCTTTATTTTCCCACACCTTAAACATGGGAGCTGTGGTCCAATGTCTCTTAGCCATTGCAAATTGTACCATTTAACAGCTTTTACTGTTAACCTGCTTAAAACGGCAGGGCAATAAAATGAGCGGGTGGGGATATTATCAAGAGTCTTTACAGTCAACGCTGGTTTTGACCAAATTGCTGGCATTTATCTAACATTACTAGAAGGGAGAGGCATTAAAGGATGGTTGGAGGGAAAATACCTGCTTGGCTGATTTCTAACCTGGCTCAGTGGGTTACAGCTGGACCACTTTCGGCTTCTAACTGACCTCGTGCATAGAACTTGTTGTCTTTCTGGCCAATTCTAAGCAGTAAAATTGAAATGAAAAGATTTTTTAAATCCTGCTGGAAAAAACAAAAAAAGAGGAAGACAGATGTAGAATGAAATCCCTGCTTGGAAGAGCAAGGATTTCATTTTAACCCTTTGGTGTCATGCATGTGACGGCATTGTCTGTGCCTAAACGCCCATGTCAAAGCCAATGGGCTTTGATGGTGACATGTCATCGCTGTGATTCATTTTCACAGTGGTTATTTGCCCTGGAAGTGGAAGCTATTGAATCCGCGGCTCACAGAGCGAGGATGTATATATATATATGTATATATGCCTTCACAGTTCTCATGTCTTTTTTGGCACAACGGATTAAACAAAGAAGGCAGCTGATTGTTTGACTGTGTGTGCACATTTCTTTTTTTGCCAACAGCATTTTATTAGAATAAGTTAATTATTTTTATTTTAGGGTGGCCCCTTCCACTGGGATGAGGTTTGGAGGCATCAGGGGTGGTGTGGGACATTATCAAAAGGTATATTTTTTTTCAGGGCACCCAAAAGGTGTTTTTTTTTAGGTGACTTGATAGAATTGACCTGTCCCCTCCACCTGGGCAAGGTGGGAGGGTTACATTTTATATTAATTCATTTTATCAGGTCTGGGGAACATTTGGTCAGCTCTCACACCCCAGGGGGATCTATTCACAAAAAGGTGAGCTGAGGAGAGATAATTATTTAATTTCATTGACTCAAGTATGCATTCTGCAAAGCCAAACTCTGCAAGCTTCTTCTACTGGAAGACCTCATCTGAGTAATGCATAATTAGATATTTTTTTAACAAGCATAACCAACTTTGTTCCTCTATCAAGAGAACTAACCAGGTTAGTTGTTCCTGCACAATGCATAGTTGAGTCAGCGAGATGATATGTTTATCTCAACTCAGCTGCAACTCACCTTTTAGTAAATAGACCCATTATTTTATAATAATAAATTTGGGCATCTCTCTAAGAACTAAACACTAAAAGGCAACTGACAAGTGAATTGCAAATGAAATGCAATTTAGGCATTATTAGCCAGACAGATTAGCAAGAAGGATAATATTACCAACATTATTGTCATAATCTTTGATTTTGCAGTTCACACGATATACATCTTATAGAATAATAATAGTCAATTGAACTTGTTTAGGAGAACAAACTAAATAAATAAATACAACAGTGATGGTAGAAATGGTACTAATATGGGAAGAGTTTTATTGAGGATTTACGGAGGGATACATTTATCTCTCAGTGCTTTGATTTTTTCTGTTTTTCTTCTCTCACTTTTTCTCTTAATTTATTCTTCATTCTTTCTTCCATGTAAACCTGGTTCTCTTCTGCTCACATCCCTTCTTTCCCTCATCACTCCCTGTTAAATATTTTAGTGAGTTTTCTTTCACACTTTCCATTGAACTGAACATTCATTATGTCCCTTAAACCTGACTCCCTGAATCATTTTATAAGTATTTTTAATATACCAGCATCAGAGATCATGGTGATAAAACTCCCTGTCCGTCTCCTTAAAGGGTTATATAGGTGAACATCAGCTCTCTTAATTATCTATTCTGGAAGTGGAGGGTGTCTTTTCTTAGAAATGCAGTTTAACAATTAGATGTCTCCTGCACTCTTTGAAGTCGGTTCAAATTATTAGTCTTTAACTTCACAGAGTCACAAACATATTGCCATAGGCCGGCAGAGGAAGGAGCGTGTAAATATAGGTTGTGAAGCTACATAATTAAGGAATTAGTGCTCTCTTCACCATGAACCTTAAGTAGTATTTAAGAGAAATGCTCAGTATATCGAAATAAACTTTTTTCATCTGAATATCATTAGTTTGTTGGGTGAAGCACTTCCTTATCTCTGAATTCAACTGTTGACATATATGTAAGCATATATTTTGCTGCCAAATCGATGCCTCTCGAGCAGTAGATGACTTTACTAAAAAAAATTCATGGGACTAAGGTCATATATTTGGGGGTCAGGCATATAACTGGCTCTTGTGCGAATATTAGGACTAAATGTGGGACACCCACGTAGCCAAGCATATAGTTTACAATAGCAGGGAGGTCAATGGATGGACGCTGGATCCAATTGTCAATGTACAGGATAATCAAACATTCTCTCCCAGGACTCCTTACAACCAGTCTGCTTACAAATTTTATATATTTTTATTTTGAGTTCAAGCATTCTTTAAAAAAAAACTTTATTAGCAAAAATACATATACAATATAGAAAAATACTTTATAATATCAAAAAATATAAAAATATCAAATAGAGAATGACAGCTTTCACATTTTATTGTTTACACATCACAAGTTGAAATATTTTATACTGCGATTGCGTAGGTGATTTTTGAGATCTCCTGCAAAGTAGTTTCACAGTGGGTAAGTAGGGTTGCCACCTTATCTTCAGAAAAATACCGTCCTTTGTACTGTCTCCATAGACTTAAAATTGGCTTAATGCTAATTTTTTACTGGCCTGCCGATAAAATACCGGCCAGGAGGCAACCCTATGGGTATGTGATCGAAGAGCTGTAGGGGAGATCCTTCAATTGTACCACCACATCTCTGGATGCCACTGATGGAGCACATTGTGCCTTTCGGATACAAAACTTCTTGTTAATCTGGGAATTTAAAAGAAGGGAGCACCCTCCTCCAGCTCCCTTCTGATACAAAGGCTCGGATGCTCTGTCTGTAATCCAAGGAGGCAATTTGCCTCTATAGATTTAGAATTTGCACAGCTGCTTAGTGACCTTGGAGTCAACCTCTAATGTTCTAATTTATGTAATAGCCAGTATGTTTCCCTCGGTTTTAATAATTCCCGAAAAAAGGCAGATCACTATGTTTTCCCTGCCCTCTGGTGCCAGACCCTCCAGAACAAGGGGAAATGTAGGCACCCATTTCATTGGCCAGGTGTTTAAAGGCCCAAAGTTAAAAGTATTAAAGGGACCTAACTCTGGCTAAAGCCCCAATTGGTTGCTACTTTTCCTAGTGTACTCTCATTGGTTTCCTCCCCTGACTGACACCAGGTTTAATTGTATTATCATTTGTTTAAAAGTTAATCCCTTTAAGTCTATTGTTCATTCTTCCCTGTTCTCAAGATGTTTTACTGTATAAATGTGCTGTCTGGTCCACAATAATTTGTTCTTGCTGTGCCGTTGTTCTGACAAAAAACTGGAGCAAATTCTACTGCACAAGCGCAGTAGAATTCACTCATTGCGCACCACAGCGCATGCACACAAAGTTACAGCTGTCAACCATGCCATAACTTTTGGCAGAAGTGCACCTGCGCGAGGGACACACACCACCTCACACCCCTCCGGATCAGCTGCGCTGACAGGTAAAGTATAAGCCTCTTACTTATTATTCTCACTTACTAGGGTAGCAAGCAATTTGTAAAACTTCTATCAGTGACATGCTATGCTAGTAAGTGGAAGTCACACACGGGGGACAGAGGGGAAAACATGGGAGGGGCTGCCTCTGTCCCCCGTGTGTGACTTCCACTTACTAGCGTAGCATGTCACTGATAGAAGTTTTACTTTTTTGTTGGTTTCCTTCAGAACTTTGAAAGACAGTGCCAACTGCACCAAATTTATGTGCTGGACTGGGTACCCCTCTTGGTGGGTAAGCACGCTGGATGAGCCGCAGAAACACTACAGAGATTACCGAGAAATTAAAAAGAGACTGTTGGCTCTGTTGCCATTACCCCGAAAAACTTATTGGCGTCAGTTCCGAGAAGCCCGATTTGGGCCCCTTGGCACACACTCCGAATGGGCACACCTCATGAGCCAAGCGGTTTTGCAACTGGCTGCGTGGATGTGAAGCCACCAATTTCGAGGAAGTGGTTCAGCAAATGCTCCTGGAGCAGTTCTTCCAGCACATCCCTGGGGACATTCGTGATTTGGGTGAGAGAACACGACCCTTCCACTTTTGATGAAGCTTCCCGCTTTGAAGATAAATTTGTGGATATTTGGAGACACTCTCCCCAGCCCCATCTGACTCCCAGATCAGCGCTCGGAGGCCCCCTGCTTCCCCCTCCACGTCCCCGACTTTCCGGAGGGTTGCCTCCAAGATTTCCCCCTATTTTTCGCAGTCGAGGGAGTTGCCCGGCTTCCCGTTCCCCTAACCATGGCCCTGGGAGTGGCTGTTACCAATTGGGCAACTTGGACGCTTGAAGCGCCACTCCACATCCTTCTGGCCCTGGAGCTTTCCCCCTGTTCCCCAACTGCCAACCCATCTGCCTGTGCCAGTTCCCAGGCAAGCTCACTGTATGAGTACCATCCCTTCCTTTACCCCGGAGGAATGCTACTATGATGCCCTGGATTCTATGATCACCTGGGAACAACCTGCCTGCCGTACCCGGATGATGTAGCCTTGGTTCACCAACCCCATGCTGATAACCGAGTGCACCATTGTCAGCCTGTCACGATTGAAGGAAAAGTGGCCAAGGGGCTAAGGGACACCAGAGTGTCCCTCACGCTAGTTCAACCAGATCTAGTTCCCCCAGAGCGAATCCTGAATCATAATGTGGATGTACATGTAGCAGACGGCACCGTTAATCAACTGCCTATGGCCCGGGTTTACCTTGATTGGGGTACTGGGAAGGGCTTCCGCACTGTGGGGCTTATGCCTGGATTATCCACAGAAATTTTGCTGGGAAATGATCTTGGACTGCTAGAGAGTCAGTTTGTGACTCCCTCCCCAGATACCATCACCCCGTCTCCGCATGCTTGTGCAGCGCTCAACCGCCAGTCCACTCTGCCTGAGACCCCTGTAAGTTCAGACAAGCTGACTGACCTACTGTCCTGGCAGCAACCCACTGACTTTAAAGCCCAAATCCTGAGTGATTCGAGCCTCCAAGGGTACAGAGAGATGGCCGATACAGGGGAAATAGGGCCCTACTCCGAGCAGATTATCTGGAGGGACGGTCTTCTATACCACTCGACCCCAGGCAACCCTGAAGGAGCTGTGGAAGTCACCCATCTGCAGCTAGTAGTCCCCACAGAGTACCGCCCTACCCTCCTAGCTCTAGCCCATGAAGCCCCGTTAGCAGCCCACATGGGGATCACCCAAACCCGCCAGTTAGCTGGCCACATGGGGATTACACAAACCCCTGCCGTTACCTACTTAGTACACCTATGGGAGAAATTATCCCATCTCCTCGAACACAACCTGCGAGCAGCCCAAGCTCAGCAGAAGGAGCACTACAACCACAACCACAAAACATGCTCATGTTGCGTCCCACCCAGCATAACAAGCTTCAGGCTGCCTGGGAGGGACCATACAAAGTCCTAGAAAGGAAGGAGAGACCAAGTATGTGATCTCCAAAGGTAGCTCCAGACTAGCCCCAAGGATTTTCCATGTTAATGCCTTGAAGAGTTACCTTCCCAGAGAAGCAGTGGTAGCCGTGGTCTGTACTCCCTCTGAGGCAGGGGACAGAGCTATCCCAGACATTCTCAGTGAACCCCAGCCCCCTCATGCAGTTGCATACCAGTCCTGCCCTTATTTCCGAACACCGCTCACAGCTCCAGGCACTCTTGGAGACCCGAGCCCCCCTGTTTCTATGTCCTCCCTGGTCGCACCCCCCTCACCATACACTCAGTAGACACCCCTGGGCAAGCACCCCTTCTCCAGCCCGCCTGTGGGGTCCCAGAGGCTGTTTGTGGACACATCCATAAGGAGCTAGAGGAGATGAAGTCGTTGGGGGTAATTGAACATTCCCACAGCCCTTGGGTGTCCCGGTAGCACTGGTGCCTTAGAAAGATGGAATCACCCGGTTCTGTGAAGAGAGGTCACCTAGGAGGTCATCTGCCTAGGGTAGGTGACCTCCTAGATAAACTGGCAGGGGCCCCTTGGGTGTCTACCCTCGATCTCAGCCGAGGCTACTGGCAGATTCCCCTAACCCAGGATGCTATCCCTAAGTCAGCGTTCATCACCCCCTACAGCCTGTACCAGTTTACAGTCATGCCGTTCTGGATGAAGAACGCTACTGCTACTTTCCAGCGATTAGTCGACCAGCTGCTGGAGGGGTTACAAGACTTCACCTGTGCCTACCTGGATGACATTGCCATTTTTAGCAATTGCTAGGACGAGCACCTCAGTCACTTGTACCTGGTGCTGGGGAAGATCCAGCAGGCAGGGATGACCATCCGATCCTACAAATATCAGTTAGGAATGGCCGAGGTGCAGTACCTGGGGCACTGGGTGGGATGCGGGCAACAGCGGCCAGAACTGGCCAAGAGAGAGGCGATTGTTAACTGGCCCCAACCTGTCAACAAAAAACAGGATCTAGCCTTTTTAGGAACAGCGGTTATTATTGGAAGTTTGTGCCCCAGTATAGCTCGATAGCTAAACCCCTGACTGACTTGACAAAAAAGTCCCTTCCCCGCACTGTCCAGTGGTCCTAAGTGCAAGGAGGCATTTGAGAAACTGAAGCATGCCCTAGGAGATTCCCCTGTATTGGCTGCCCCAAACTTTAACAACTGCTTTTTGGTCCACATAGACACTTCCTTGTTTGGACTAGGAGCGATTCTCAGCCAAGTCAACGACCAGAGGGAGGAACACCCGGTCGCCTACCAGAGCCAAAAACCATTTCATCGGCCAGGAGTTTTAAGGTCCCCAAAGTTAAAAGGATTAAACTCTGAGTGTGTTAGGCAGCTGGACTTGAAAAGATGACTTTTTTAACATCTATTTAGGCGACCTTCCAGCTCATCGTCAAGGGGATGATATAATATTCGAAGATGCGGATAAAAGGAATAAAATATAGTGAAGTATATCACAAAATAAAAATGTATTGGACCCTTAACATACTGAGGCTTACATTAAAATCAAAAGAATTAGCGTAGTACAAGACACATCACTAGTCCTTCCGTTCGGCCGAGGTGTATAACAGACGGTGTGCACTCTCCGTCAAACAGCGGCGAGTGGAGGTAGATGCATTGAGTTTACTTCCGCGTTCCCTGGGATCTCTCGGATGGACGCCACTAACACTGTGACGCATTTCGCCCAATCAGGCTTCTTTAAGACAGTTGTACAATTTATCCGCATCTTCGAATAATATATCATCCCCTTGATGAATGAGCTGGAAGGTCGCCTAAATAGATGTTAAAAAAGTCATCTTTGGGAACGATAGGACTTCGAGTCCAGCTGCCTAACACACTCAGAGCCAGTTATATAAGGCTCCATACTGTGTGAGTTTGTTTCTTTTGGGGGAATTACATGTATTTTCTTTTAAACAAATACCACACATTGTATCTATATATTTTTTGCTTTTTTCTATATACTGCATCTGACAAAAAGGTTGTCTATGGTATATCTCACCCAGAAGCAAGTTACTCTTCTTTTTTTGATAAGTATTGTTTTTTATATATACATAATAGTACTTCTCCTTTGCGCAACACCTTCACTTTTTTTTTATCTTTGAGACATTAATTGGAATTTTTAAATTGTCTTTTAAGTCTGTCAATGGAGGTCAGGATATCCCTGACTGAGCCTTCTTTAATTCCCCATTTCTTGAGAAGTCTCAAAGGCATCCATAGCAGGTGTAACGGGTCTATATCCCAGCAGTTACCTTTTTCGATATGATACCAGCCCAGTTTTTTATTGGAGGAAAAACTCCATTTCATCAAGTGGGATATTTGACAAGCAGTATATAATTTATATATATCCGGGTAGCCAAGGCCATCAATGTCTAAGCAACATTTAATGATCTGGGCAGGGACTCGTGGTTTCTTGGCTGCCCAGATAAATTTAGACAGTATCAGATAGAATTATTTTAAGATGATTTTAGAAAAGTGCATAGGGATTGCCCTGAATAGGTAGAGAATCTTAGGAATTATATATGCCATCAAGATGTTGATATGGCCTAGCCAGGAGAATTCCATTTTAGACCATTTTGCTAGTAATATTTTTAATGCAGACACAAGGTTAGTACAACTGAAAGATACAATATTCTGCACCAAGGGGCCTATCTTAATCTCCAGTCTATAATTTCCAATTGATTGGTTTTATGTCCAAATCTGTTTAAAAACTCATACTGCGCCCCAGACAGGTATAAAGAGATAGTCACCCTGTTCAGATCATTATCGAATTATAAACCGAATTTATGTTAAACACAGACTGTGTCTAGCAGAGCTGGAATATATTTTTCTGGATAAGACAATGTTAAAAGGACATCATCTGCAGTGTGATTAGATGTTCTTGGTGACCTATGGTTATTCCTTGGATGTCACCCAACCTTCTGATATATTGAGCCATGGGCTCTATTGTCATGGCATACAGTAGGGGAGACAGAGGGCACCCCTGATGAGTGCTATTACAGATCCCAAAATACCCAGTTACCAGGGAAGGACCCCTCCCTTTAGCTCTTGGGGAGGTATACAGAGCCATAGTCAAATAACAAAGAAACCTGTCGATACTGAATGCCCACAGGGTCCGCGTCATATATGTCCAATCCACTCTGTCAAACGCCTTTTCAGCGTCTGTCTGCTATGCAGGATATTTAAGATGTTAAAGATCCTGCATGTATTGTCCTCCCCCGTCCTTGATCGGGGTGTATCAGATCTAAAATCATATTCTTAATCTCTGGGCCAAAATTTTGAAATAGATCTAAAAATCCAAATTGATCAAAGAAATTGGTCTATAATTGGTGACAACTGAGGGGTCCTTCCCTTGCTTCGGAATCGGGGAAATGCAGGCCTCCAGCATCTCAATAGGAAATGACTCCCCACTTCCAATACAGTTAAATGCCCTCTGCAAGATCAGAGAAACAGTTGAATTAGGTGCTAGATAAAAGGGGGCAGAAAAGCCATCAGGTCCTGGGTCCTTCCCTTTTTTCAACTCCATAATAGCATTGGTAATCTCAAAAATAGAAAAAGGTTGGTTAATATTATTCAATTTCTCAGGGTTGAGCTTTAGCAAAAGAAGCTTGTCAAGAAATTTAGATACTGCCAAACCAAAACCTGAGGGTTTAGGTAAGTTGTATAATGACTGGTAATAGGCCCGAAATGCCTGTGCAATTTGTGATGGAGAAATATTTTTTTTATCCTCATACATTATGTATTTAATTCTAGTTTTTTATTTCTGGAATTTAGGCTGCTTAGTTAGATCCTTACCGGCTCTCTTGTTATTATAACACCACCGACTCTTTAATCGGGATAATTCTTATACTGAAAAAAACCTCAGTGGGGGTGCTCAGATGAGCATCCCCACTGCCTGGTCAGATCAATATTAAACAAATATTGATCTGACCACTTTGGATCTGCCTCCCACTCCTCACATTTTTTTTAGTGAGGGAGAGAGACAGACCAAGGTAATAAAAGTAAGTGAAATTAAAATAAAATAATAAAAATACAAAAGTTGAGACCCAAGAGCTTTTATAAAAGCCATTCCCTGTGTTTAACCTCTTCCCTGCCATTGATCATGCGTAAGCAGTGATCTTGCACATCATTGCATTTTTAGGGGTTATTTTTTTGTACTGTAATTTATTACAGTACTACAAAGGCTCTACTAAGAGTTCTTAACCCCTTCCTTGCCGTAGATCACCGCTTACACAATGATATTGATGCCAAAGCAATTTTTATTTGTCTGCATATTTTCTGATAACATTTTTTTACACCCACTAGGGGGTTACGTGTAAAGTAAAAATATTTTCTATTTTTTTAGGCTGTCTGAGCACATGTTTAGTGATCAGTAACAGCCAATTCTGGCAAAGGTTGTTTGGTGATTGCTCAGATGAGCATCATCAGTCGCCTGGTCATATCAATATTTGTGAATATTGATTTGACCAATTTGGATCTGCCTCCCTCTCCTCACTTACATTTTTGTGAGGGAAAGAGACAGATTAGTATTATTGTTAAAATTCAATTTTACATATGTGGCCTTTTACCCCCCCAAAAAACATTAAACCTATACATGTACTCGGAAGATGTTGCTAAACACATATTGGTGTGTTGTTTGGCAGTGACATATACCATAAACTGTGAATTCATGCCTGAAGTACAATATATGGAAACAAAACTCAAAACATTTACTCCCACAAAGGTTGAGAAAGGCTGGTGGTAGAATTAGTACATTAGTACATATATAGTATTATAATAACACCATTTGAAATACCTTAGGATGTCTAGTTTCCAAAAATGTATGTTTTGATGGGGTAAAATACATTGGCCAGCTTCAAATATGTTCCCAATGGAACATGGGCGCCCGTTGACTACATGTGAAAGTTGGAAATGTGCACATCCCAAATGTTGCCTTTTAGCCCCAAAGCAAACCAACAAACCTATGCATGGGTTGTATCCCTGTACTCATAAAATGTTGCTGAAAATATACTGAGGTGTTGTTTGGCAGTGACACATAACAGGATCTGTAAATTCATGCCTGATGTACAATGTATTTAAAAACAAACACACAAAAAAAATACTGCAGAAAACTTTGGCCAAGGCTGGTGTAGAATTAGTGCAAGGAAAATGTTAAAATACCACCATTTGAAATACGCTAGGGGGTCTAGCTTTGAAAAATAAATGGTTTTGTGGGGTCTGAAATCCAAAATGTGCAGATAAATGGCTTTCTGTCAAAGTAAACAGATCCACAGAGAAGGTTAATTGACTAATTGGCAACACCCTTCCAAACTTTTTCCCTCCAAACCATTTTTTTTTCAACAAATCTTTTTCCAAAATACACACAAAATAAACAGTGTTCCCCTTGCAGTGAAAATAAAAATACCCCTTTCCTTATTTGCTTCTAACTCCAACACTTGAGAAGCTTGATCACTTTAGAAGCTGCTCACCTGAATTCGCCTGGCTCAGTATTTGCCTGCTCCTTTCAGATAAATGGCTTTCCTTCAAAGTAAACCGATCCACAGAGAAGGTTAATTGACTAATTGGCAACACCCTTCCAAACCTTTTTCCTCCAAAACAGGGTTTTTTTTGTGCACATGAAAAATGTTTCCTTTTACCCCCAAAAAAAACCTATGCATGGGTGGTATCCCTGTACTCAAGAGATGTTTCTGAACACATATTAGGTGTTGGTTGTTAGTGGCCAACACTAGAATCTTAACATTCATGCCTGAACTACAATGTGTGTGAAAAAATAATGACATCCCAACCCTTTGACAAAGGCTGGTGGTAGAATTAGTACATGGAAAGTATTAAAAATCCACAATTTTAAATACCCTAGGATGTCTAGTTTTCCAAAATATATGTATTGATGGGGTAAAATACATTGACTGGCTTCAAAAGTGTCCCAAATGGAACATGGGCACAGACTGACTACATGTCAAAATTCCAAGTTGGAAATGCGCACCTCCTAAATGTGGTCTTTTAGCCCCCTTATAACCCAACAAACCAATGGGTGGTATCCCTGTACTCAGGAGATATTGCTGAACACATATTGAGGTGTTGTTTGGCATTGACACATAACAGGATCTGTAAATTCATGACCGAAGTACTATGTATGTGGAAACAAAACATGAAAAAAATGACTAACCAAAGCATTGACAAAGGCTGGTGGTAGAATTGGTACATGTAAAGTGTTAAAATACCACCATTTGATGGAGCAGATGTTTCTTTGAAGGCCATTACAAACGTTTCTCTAGTTTTAAAAGAGTGAAATCTTATGATAATATCTCTGGGTATGGCATCTGATATCCCTCTTCGAGATCTGAATTTTGACCTCTTATCTTAACTTCTGCACAGAAATCTGTAAAGTACTCTTCTAAAGCAGATTGAACAATATCCTCAGAGACCCCTCTTATCTTTAGATAAGAGCCACATTTTTTCTCATTTCACACATAACGAGATTGTTCTATCTCGTTATGTGTGACCGATGTATCTATTTACTCTTGTGAGGTCTCAAGATGAGAGATTTTGGAGGAAATTGGTGAAAATATCGAGGCCAGTTTTTTTTCTTTATCTTTTCCGTCTTTTCTATCAGGCCCTCTATCTGTTTCTTTTCTTTTGAGTTAAAGAAAGTGAAAGCAAAACCATCTTTTTTATTTAGTTGACCTTAATAAGCTTCCAATGGATTTTTTAACAGGACCCTCAATGAGTGGACAGGTAGATATCTTAGTTGGAAGATAACTCGGAGTTTCCTCAAATGCACAGTTCTATTCTCATAGTATCTTGCGCTGTACTCTTATCCAGAAGACACACCTAAATAGTAATATAACTAGGGGTTCCATGGACGCCTTTGATGATGGCTTGCAGCACCAAAGTATACTGTTTAAAAGTCTTCTGTATGGCACCTTTAGATTGTAATATTAGTTTCAGGCAGTATGTATGAAGCTTCTTAGTTTATTAGTGCGTTAACTGTCTACTGATGACTATTAAACCATATTAATGAGGACCAAGGGGTTAGAAGGCTTTACAGGGTAAAGCCGTTGCCATTCTGCTTTGGATTTTTAAAATATGTTTCCTGTGGATTCCAGAATACCTTTAATCACTTAATCATATATGTAATTCTGTTCTTTAGACAGAGTCTTAGGTTTTCACCGGGACCGGGGTCTCTTCCTGTTATTTCTGTGATATTGCAAAGTTTTAAGTGGCAATTTATGCCTAGTTAACATGCGATGAACGTCTGTTCAGCTCCTTTTAAATTTATATAATCTTAGGATTGGTACAGGTGCAGTTTCCCTGATGTTATTTCTAGGGAGATAGGGTATCAATGTCTTGAGTGGCAATTTATGCCTGAAAACACGACCTTTAATGATCTATAGTGATCCTCAGCTCAACCCCCTTATGCCTGTATTGGAAACTCCTTGTCCTGCCGCACTTTCCCTCGGACTGAGCACTTAGGTATTCGATTTACCTAATAAACTTGTTATATACAGCTGCTAGGTTCCCTGTTTTTTTTTCTTGACCTCTGATATTATTTTTAGTACTTGATGTTGGTATAGATGGACTGTTATATATTTATGCAATAGTCTGCTGGCCCTGATATATGGGTCTGTAATTTCCACAATGCCTAATACAGATGTTTAGACACAAGAAAACATACATATCTATATAAAATTGCTGTAATAGTATCCTCTGTTAACAGGTTATAGAGATTACTGGGGCATTTTGATAATATTTGATGTTCCACAGGATTGACAGTTTTTTTCATCCCTAATAATGCGTATGATACTTTATCTTTACTTGATTTTGGTATAGGTGGATTGTTGCACAATTATGCAATAGTCTGCTGGCCCTTATATATGGCTTCCTCATTTATAGAGAATGAAAAGTAGCCCTGTATGGGACGATTGATGGGGGACATGTAGGAGAACGGATATTGGACTATGTCCACACAGCTTTGTTATAAACGGATGATTTATTTGGATAAAGTGCTCAGTCTGTCCTGATAGCCCCCCCCCCCTCCCCCAAGAATATATATATAACACTCTATGATTCACTACGAGAATACGAATTTTAATATTTATTATCTTCACCTTTTGCTCTAGTATATATATTTAATAAATTAAAATAATAAAAAGTTAATCAGTTAATTCACCTGAACTACTTTGTTAACTCAATGTAATATCCTAACACTAATTTCATGTTTATTCTAATCATTTGCACCAAATGTACAATAATAGAGGTCAATAGACTAAACTAGAAGAAGGAATGAGTGAGGGAAGGGGGAATGGAAAAAAGAGAAGGAAAAAAATAAATAAAAAAAATATGTGTACAGGTGCACTCAAACTCTTTATCTAACACAGTTATATTTATATGCAACACTATTTTTTTAATACCATATAAAGAAGGAAATATCAAGATATGGAATTTAATAATAAACTATAATAATATAAAGTCTTATAAGGAAAAGTAAAGTAAATACGAGTCAAAGAAAAGAAAAAGGAAAAAAAAGGAGAGAAAGAAAGGGGGTAGGTAATAACATATGGGGGATAATATTAAGTGCCAGGTCAGACTGACTACTAGGCCTAAGGTGAGCTCCCCTACAGAGGCCAATCACCATCATGTCATAGTGGTGATATACTCTACTTGTTATGTTGTTAGTGTGATATGATCAACTGTTATCCGTCTGGTCCTTTTTTCAATACGGTCTTAATGGATGAGTGCCAAATAGACATTTATCCCTACCATTATTACGGTTGTTATTATTAAAAAAGTTACTTTTCCTTTAAGAGCTTAGATGAGTATCCATATGGGAAGAGGGAAAATAGTAGTGCCCTGCGCAAAATGGGTATGCGCCGGACACTTGACAAACCTTTAAGGTTTTTTATGTTTTATATGTTTTTTGTATCACTAAGTGAGATAGTTGGTTGTGGGAGAGGTTACCCGGGGGGGGATAGAGGGGAGGCTAGTGATTTCGTTAAATGTCCAGGGGATGAACGCCCCTCAAAAGCGCCAACTTTTGATTCAACAACTTAGGCAAGATCATATCTCGGTGGACTTCATACAGGAAACTCACTGGAAGGGAGATGCTCTATTGTTAAAAAATCGATTTTTTTCCCCACATATTATTTCATCAAATTGTAGTACGAAAAAAAGAGGGATGGCTATATTTATATCTAAAGATTTGACTTATCAGGAGAGTTTTTAAAATGCAGGTTAAGAATGGAAGATATGTCTTCCTTATTAGCGAGCTACAGGGTCATGTATACTCATTTTTGAATATGTCTGCCCCAAATAAAAATCCACAAAGGTTTGTAAATAATCTTTTTGATAAAATACAACTTCTGACTCTTACTGGAATCTTAGGAATCTTACTGATAGGTGGAGATCTAAATTGTATATTAGATGCTGACCTAGATAAAAAAAAATCCCAAAGGGGGTCTAGATTGAATTCCTCTCTGTGTTTGGGGGCCCTTCAGTTTCAAACAATTATAGCTAAATTTGATATATATGATGTGTGGCATTCCATGCACGCAGGGGAAAGAGATTATACCTTCTATTCAAACCCCCATCTATCTTATTCCAAGATAGATTATTTTTTATGAAAACCTCATGCATTAAAGTACTGTCTTAAGATAGCTATAAAAGACATTCCTTGGTCCGATCATTCAGCCATCGTTCTTGACTTAGAGGTAACAAATAAAAAGATACAACAGCCAATTTGGAGATTGAATGAGAGACTGCTCTCTGATCCAAAAAATACAGAATTCTTGTCCTCAATGTTCAAATTATGTTTTAAAGAAAACATCACTAGTGATATTTCTAGCTCATCAGTTTGGTGTGCCTTTAAGAGCGTTGGCCGAGGATACCTAATAAAATTGGGTTCGGAAATGAAAAACAAAACAAAACAGGGTGCATCATTAATCAACTGTATCTAGAACTATATAAATTAAATATGAAAATTCAATTATCCCCCTCAAAGGCACATGCTTTTTTTTTTTTTTAAACACTCAGACGTAGAGAGAGATCAAGGTTATTATGGATTGAATCCTCGGCTCTCTCTTGCATTGTTTTTAGTCATCCTTGTGTTTGTTGATAAATCTTTATGAAAGAGTATTAAAAAAAATTATACTGTCTGGCCTTACTTTCTTATTATTATTATAGATAACCTACCACAGAGGTAAACTTTTGCTTATCCTCTCTTTCTTTCCCAGTGTCTTAACGACAATGTAAACTCAACATGGGTATTAGTTTAGTGTCATTTGGTACCAAACCAATTGAAAGTGTTTCCTCCAATTACGTTTAAATTAGGGGATTCAACGTTTGTGGAGGTATCGTATTGAGGACGTGACTTACATGACAGACGGGACTCACATTATGATACGGTGACTCACAGAACTCAGTATAAGGTATTTCCTTTCTGTTTCTTTTTTCTTTTCTTTTTCTTTTCCCTTTCTCCTTTTCCTTCCTTTTCTTCTCCTTATCCCCTCGCTTTTTCATCTCTCTTCCCCTTTTCCCTTCCCTTCTTCCCCTTTCTTTCTTTCTTTCTCTTCTTTCTCTGTTACTCTTTCTCTTTTTCTTTAAACTGTCACTCTCCTCTCTGATCTCTTCCTCAGGGTTTAAGGGTTTCCTTGACGATCTTCAGCCATTTATTCTACATTTGGTATTTTCGATTGTTAACACAGAATTGGGCAGTTATACCTCTTTCCATCTTGATCTGAAATAAAAGTTGGTCCATGATGTTAGACCAGGAGATGAGTGTTGAGGATTTCCAGTTTCTTGCTATTACTATTTTTGTGGCTGCTAAAATATGATGTAAAACGGTCTTTTTTTCTGTTCCCAGTTGGGGGAAATGCAGATGTAATAGCGCTAGTTCCGGTAATTCCGGTATTTCTTCCCCCAAAATCCTATTGGTTCTATAGAATACCTCTTTCCATGTCTTCATAATCAGCGGACACTCCCACCATATGTGGGCGAGGGATCCTACAAATGTACCGCATCTCCAGCACTTATTAGATACATTCTTGTACATTTTCGCTAGGTCAGCTGGTACTCTATACCATCTATTGAAAAGCTTAAAGCAGCATTCAGTGATGTTTAGGCAATGTATATTTTTATTTATTGCTTGTAGTGAGTCGGTCCATTCTTTCTCCCCCACTTATGTATGGCCGGTGGAGTGTAGTTGTTTTTGATCTCTTTCAAGAACTTTAAACAATTGGCAGTCATATTATTTGGGTTCTCTCTCTCGATTAGATCTATCAGTTTCTGGCATTTTCCAGGGCTCCCTCTTACCTTCCTAAAGTTTATTATGTAACTTTTTATCCTTCTGTAGGTGAAGGCTTCCTTTGCGCATAGATTAAATCTTGTTTGTAATTGGGCAGAGGGGGCAATTTCATTGTCTTTCACCAGATCTGAGATCTTATGGATTCGACAGCTTATCCAGGGTTTGATGTTCAGATCCTACATTAGCGCTGTCAGAATATGAAGAGGGAGCTCTACGGGGATCTTGTCCCTTAAATATGTCCGTTTCCTAATGCCCTTCCATTGTTTTATAAGGTGCGTTAATATTGAACTATCGACCCCTTCTCGCCTGCCTGTGTTAGCACTCTTCCCCTGCCAAAAGTGTGGGAGGATCCCCCCTTTATTCTTAACGATGTTGAACTCTAATTCAAACCAGCTTTCTTCCGTGTTCTGTCCATTTATAGTGGATAGAATGTGTTGTAGGGTAATGGCGTGATATTGTTCCTGGACGTCTGGTACCCCCAACCCTCCTTCCTTTTTATTCCCTGACATTAGCTGAGAATTGAGTCGTGCCTTCTTCTCTGACCATATGAATTTAGAAAAAAAGGATTGGATCATCTTTATCCAGCCATATGGGACCTCCAAGGGGATCATCCTGAAAATGTAAGCCAGTTTAGGCATTATGTAGGCCTTTATTGTATTAATTTTCCCGCTCCAGGATATTTCCAGATTTTTCCATTTCTTCAGTTTTATGTTAGTGTCCCGTATAAAAGGCATGATGTTATTTTCCATCATATCTGCCTGATTTGGGGTGATAATAATACCCAGATATTTAAAGGAGGTTTGTGTCCAGTTAAATTTGTATTTATCTTGGAGGAACTCCATATCTTTCTTGAGAATGTTTGTTGTCAAGGCCGTAGTTTTTTCGCAGTTCAATTTATAATTGGAGAAAATGCTGTAGTTTTCAATTATGTACATTAGCTTTTTTAAGGATAGCAACGGCTCTCTAATTATTATCAATATATCGTCCGCATATAGCATTATTTCTAATGCTCGTTTATGTGTCTCCAGGCCAGATATTTTTGGGATGTTTATGATCTCTTCTGCCAGGGGTTCGACCGTAAGAACGTATAGGAGAGGGGAGAGCGGACATCCTTGTCTGGTGCCGTTTGCGATACCGAACCAGTCCGACTGTATCCCTTGACCAGTAATTCTGCCTGATGGACTTGAGTACAGTGCCATTATAGCTTTTTTGATTGGTGCAGAAAATCCAAAAGCTGTTAGGGTTTCGTCTATAAAATTCCATCCCACCCTATCAAAGGCCTTCTCGGCGTCCAAAGAGAGGGTAAGGGTGGGATATCTGGACTTCCTTATCTTCTCATTGATGTTAATAAGTCTTTGTATATGGCTCGAGGAGGTATGTCCGGGGACGAAAAGTTTTAGATTTTAGAAAAACAGACTTTTCTAAAATTAGATTAGGTGTAAAGGAGTCATTATCAGACTGGAGCTATTTAAATGGAGTCCAGGAGAAATGGGATTATCTAAAAGTTGCACTACTGAAGGCAACAGAAAATTGCATAAGGCTTGTCAGTAAGAGCAAAAAATTGAAGAGACCACTGTGGTACTCTGCAGAGGTGGCTAAAATAGTAAAAAATAAAAAGCTAGCATTTAGTAATTATAAAAATACTCAGAGTGAGGAAGATAGAAAGATCTATAAGAGTAGGCAGAAAGAGGCAAAGCAAGCTATAAGAGCTTCCAAAGCACACACAGAAGAGACTATAGCCCAGTAAGTGAAAAAGGGGGATAAAACATTTTTTAGATACATAAATGAGAAAAGTAAAGTAAAACAAGTATTAGTTAGATTAAAAACAAAAGAAGGATGCTATGTAGAAGAGGATAAAGGCTTAGCAGACTGCCTTAATTAATATTTTTGTTCAGTTTTTACAAATGAAAATGAGGGTAAGGGACCTCGTTTAGGGAAAAAGACTAATGAGTCTTTTGATGCATGTAAGTTTACAGAGGAAGAGGTTTTACTTCAGCTGTCTAAAGTAAAGACAAATAAGTCCATGGGACCTGATGGGATACATCCAAAGTTATTAAAAGAACTTAGTGGTGTACTAGCAAAACCGTTAACAGATTTATTTAACCAATCATTGTTAACGGGAGTAGTTCCAGAAGATTGGAAATTAGCTAATGTTGTGCCCATTCACAAGAAAGGTTGTAGGGAGGAGGCGGGCAACTATAGACCAGTAAGTCTTACTTCAGTAGTGGGGAAAATAATTGAAACCTTGTTAAAGAATAGGATTGTTGAACATCTAAAGTCGCTTGGATTTCAAGATCAGAGACAGCATGGGTTTACTTCAGGGAGATCATGCCAAACTAATCTTATTGATTTTTTTGATTGGGTGACTAAAATAGATCAGGGTTGTGCAGTAGACATTGCTTACCTAGATTTCAGTAAGGCTTTTGACACTGTCGCACATAGAAGGCTTATTAATAAACTGAAATCTTTGAATTTGGATTTCAATATTGTTTAATGGATTAGACAATGGCTGAGTGACAGGCAACAGAGGGTTGTAGTCAATGGGGTATATTCGATGCAAGGTCTTGTTACTAGTGGGGTACCTCAGGGATCTGTACTTGGACCCATTCTCTTTAATATTTTTTTTTTCTTTTTTTTTTTTTTTCTCCTCCTTTTTTTCCTTTTCCTTTTTTTTTTTTTTTACATTTATGTCTTTATTGAATTTTCTTTCTTTTTTGCATAATTAATTATACATACATATAAATGATATGGATACCGTACAACAATATAGGGATGCATTATAAAAGCTTTGTACATATTCTGAGCGGTGGATCGCTTACATCTTTTTTAAACAAACATAATCACCAGACATTATTGAACAACAGACAACAAGGAAGGAAAAAAAAAAAAAAAAAACGACACACAAAGAGAGATAGAGGAGAAAGAAAAAAATAAAAGAGAGTGGAGGTTTCCGAGGGAGCGGGTAGCCAGTTAAATATAGAGATATCATGTCTAGATCAATTCAATCTCAGGGTTCTCAGCCAAAAAGTTATTCCAGGGAGACCAGATCCCAACAAAGTTGGGAGATGATCTTCCAGAAGGGACAATCTGTGCCTCGGCGTCTCTCTGGAAGTTAATCTGGGCTTTTAGTTGATCCCTAGTTGGTATTTCTTTTGTTCTCCATTGTCTTGCCAATAACATCTTGGAGGCCAAGAAGATATGAAAGGCAAGAGAACAATTAGATGTTTTTGGAAGATTAAAATCTATATGGAGTAAGAATGCTTGGGGGGTCAACCTATAGTTTCTATGGAATATGGTTTTTAAAATGTAGGATAGAACATTCTTAAGAGGATCCAATAAGCTGCATCCCCACCAAACGTGGAGGTAGTTCCCCTCAGCACGTTCACACCGCCAGCACAGTTTTGAGTTATTCGGATGAATTTTGAACATCCTTCGTGGTACTAGGTACCATCTTAATGCGACCTTAAAGAATAATTCAATCAAATTCAGACCCTTAACTGCCTTCCTAGTAAGAGAGACCACGTTGGACCAATGGTCAAAAGGGATGGCTATGTCCAAATCGGTCTCCCAGCAGACAAGTGCTTTACACCTGGGCGGTTCCATGAAAGAATCTAATAGTTTCTGTAATTTTGAGATATTTTTTGATTTATTTATTGCATCTATACAGGTGTCCAGCTCCGTCTGGTCTATTATCTGTGTTGTAGAGATATAGCTCTTAATTCTATAATAGGAGAAAAGTTCATGGGCTGGAAGAGCATATTCAGATTGTAAATCATCAAAAGATCGAATTTGAGAGCCGCAGTAAATATCTCCAACCTTCAGGATGCCCTTACAAGACCACTCTTTTAGGCTGAGATTCTCAATAAGTTGTGAAAATATTGCAAGGGGTGCCAAGGCAGTAATTCCCTGTGGTTTAGCAAATTTGCGTTTAAATTTGTACATTGCTCCGACTGTGTCCTTTATTATTGGATTCGAGACAGAGAGCTTTCTAAAGGAGAGCTCGTTAAGCCAAAAGAAAAAATAGGGATTTTGACCATTTAGATCAGCCGTCTCAATTTGAGACCATATAGTAGGAGAGTCCTTCACATGCCGCCAGGCCAAAAGGTGGGAGAATAGTGATATCTCAGCCAGTTTGAATAGATCGGGGAACCCTAGGCCTCCTCTCTTGCTGCATTGTTTTAATAAGGCTTTTGGGATCCGAGGTTGTTTTGATTCCCAGACATATGTTGCAAATAGAAGAGTAAGTTGCGTCAAATAATGCCTGGGAATTTTTAGTGGGATTGTTCTCATACAATATAATATTTTTGGGAGGACGTATGCTTTCACAACTTGGATTCGTCCTAGCCAAGCCAGCTCTAAACCCTTCCAGCGAAAAAAAAGATCCTTGCATTCATGTATAAGGCATTCATAATTGTATGTAACAGTTTGTCTTAAGTCGTTTCTGATTTTGACACCCAAATAGTTAAGAACAGAATTGTCCCAGTTAATGTCAAGATGTTTACGTAATTCATTGATTTGTAAGGAGGAAAGAGAAAATACTAATGATTGAGTTTTAGGGATATTTAACTTATAATTCGAGTATGAACTAAATTCGTCAATCAAAGTAATACGTTCGGGAACTGAGGTTTCTGGGGAAGTCAGGGAGAGGACAACGTCTTCGGCGTACAAAGCTATTTTATACGAGGTTGCAGATCCGTTTATCCCTTCAATCACTGGTGAGCGTCTGATTAAGACTGCAAGTGGCTCTATGCACAGGGCGAATAAAATGGGTGCCAGAGGGCAGCCTGGTCTTGTCCCGTTTTTTACCCGAAAGAATTTCGAGTCCAAAAAAGGACCAGTAATCTTAGCCCGAGGTGTTGAGTATAGAGCCATGGTGTAAGTTTTAAACAAGCCCGAGATGCCAAAGGCCTCGAGTGTTTGAACAAGATATGGCCAACTGACATAATCAAAAGCCTTTTCGGCGTCTAACGCTAAAAAGACCGATGGAGTATTATTATGCTTTACCCTGTGAATTAAGCCAAGAATTTGTCTGACGTTGTCCGCTCCCGATCTCCCTTTAATTAAACCCTGTCTGGTCCAGATGGACAAGATCTGTTATGACAAGTTTAGTCTGTCTGCCAGAATTTAGTTTTATGTCCAAATTTATTAAAGAAATGGGTCTGTAATTAGACACGATTGTGGGATCCTTCCCTGATTTGAGGATTGGGGAAATTGAGGCCTCCAACATCTCTGGAATAAAACATCTACCGGTTGCCACTTCACCAAATACTCTCAAAAGAAGAGGAGAAACAATGGGCTGGAGGGTTTGATAAAATTTAGCTGAAAAACCGTCTGGCCCAGGTGCCTTACCTTTTTTTGTAGTGTCTATTATCTTTTTGAGTTCAGTTTCAGAAATAGGTAGTACTAAAGTTTGCAATTTCTCCTGTGAAAGTTTAGGGAGAGACAAGCTATTCAGAAAGTTTTGGATTTCTGAATCCGATCTTGTACTGAGGGGTAGATTATACAGTTTGCGTAGTAATCAGCAAATGCATTGCTTATCTGGACAGGAGACAGGCAGGTTTTACCATTAGAAACGATCTTATTAATCCTGACCTGTTGGTTTCTGAATTTTAATTTCCTTGTAAGGGCCTTTCCTGGTCTAGCATTAGTATAGTACCAGGTCTGTTTCAATCGTATCAATGCCTTCTTTGTTTTTTGTTCTAGTGCGGTTTTAATAGCTGATTGTATATCTCTAATTTCATCAGCAGTATGTTGGTTAGGGGCCTGTTTATTCATTTTTTCCTTAATAGCTAGTAGAATATATAAATCCAAAAGGGATTTACCATAGGATTTTTTCATAATAGATCCCATTTTGATAAGGATTCCTCTCAGATAGCACTTAAGAGAGCACCAGAGCATCTGATCGGAAACTTCTCTGTTATCGTTTGATTTAAGAAAATTATTCGCTTCTAAGCAAAGTTCTGTCTTGTTTTCCTCTGTATTTAGGATGTATTCATTCAACCTCCATCTTGACCTGGCGGCATATCCGGGGGTGTCCTTCATCTGTAAGAGCAATGGGGCATGATCCGACCAAATTATAGAGTCGATTGTACAGCTAATTATATTATGGAGATGGGGAGCCCTAGTAAAAAGGTAATCAATTCTCGAGTAGGAGTTATGTGGATTAGAATAGAAAGTGAAATCCCTATCTTGAGGTTTCTGTAACCTCCATATATCAAACAGCTGATTCCTTAAAATGAAGTTAGAAAATGCCTGGGCAGATGATCTAGTCTTTTGATCGACACTACGGCCACTAGGAAGGCTTTTGTCCATCTTTGGATCAAGGATGCAGTTCATATCCCCACCGAGTATAAGAATCCCTTTTTCTATTTGCTCCAATCTATCCATCAGGTTATTAAGGTATCTAATGGTTCCAGTTGAAGGAGCATATACATTGACCAATGTGTATAGAGTGTCATTTAATCGACATACCAAGATACAAAATCGGGCTTTTGGATCAGATTCAAAATAGATTGATTCGAATTTAATAGAGGAGATTATAATTGCGACGCCTCTTTTTTTTTTGTCAATTAATGAAGACTCAAATACTTCCGGAATTTCCAGAGTTTTAGATGGGTTAATTTCCAGTGAGACTCTTGAATAAAACACACATCAATCTTCTTGTCTGTTAATAAACCATAAAGGTTTGCACGCTTTTGTGGAGAATTTAACTCCTGAGAATTTAGTGAGACAAATCTAACCGGCATCTATTGGATCATCGTCATGAATGCTGATGTCTTCCTGACTCCTCTCAGAACCAACACCGAAACGGAACCCCACAGAGAAACACAATACAACATAAAACACAAAAAAAACAATCATCCTATATTCAGTATTAAGACTACACTCTACTGAATATATAAGCCCTATGTTCATCATAGGGGACAGTCGAGTGGCTGAGGTACAGAGAGAAAGCCAGTCAAGGAATTTTTCAATAATGTGTACTGTACTTCTCAGAGAGGAAGAGAGAAAAAAAAAAGTGTAAAGTGTACAATAAATAGGTTCACAAGTTAATAGAGTTAAATGATTGTGAAGAAATAGACAAAACAAATATTGATCTGAGGGAGTAAATAATCACATGTTACTTATAGTGAGTATATAATCGGTGTAGTAATCATCTAAAACATATTATCAAAATATCCAATATTAAAGAAGAAAAGAGAAAAAAAAAATGTACCATAAAGTAATAGTGAGTGAATTCACTTGTGTAAGATATTATGAAGAGATGGAGCAAATCTAATATTCATCTAAGGAAAATAGTCATAGCATGTTGTTCATAGTGAATAAATTATCGAAATAGTGATCATCTGAGATGTGTCAACAAAAGCAGCTTATGCTAAGGAAAAAAAAAAAAAAAGGTGAAGAAATTAAGTGCAAAAATAACGAAGTAAAAATTCATTATGTCCAATATAAATTTTGTAAGAATTCAACGTTTTGAAGGGCGAGTCTTAAGGGATTTGCACCTTCTCCCATCAATGTCTCTAGAAATGGAACAGCAGTGATTCTAGTATTGATCAGAGAAAGGGGTCATCGTGACCTGTTAACTATAAATAGGTAATCACAATTGTGCGCCCCTAAATCATGCCATCAAACACCTCAAATTGGTGGGGACAATTATACAGGCAGATATGTTGCATTAGGATTCTTTAAGGCTTTCTGTAAAATTCATCTCAAGTCCGCAGTTATTTCTTCCAGAGACAAGCAAAGATGTTCCATTAGGATCTTTTAAGGGTTTTTATAACATTCGTCCCCAATCAACATTTATTCCTTCCAAAAATAGAAATGAAAAGGAAAAGGGGGAGAAAAAAAAAAAGGGGAGGGGGTAGGGAGGGGGAGAAGGAGCCGTTAGGATTTAGGAGGTTGGTCGATTGTTAGGAGGCATCCCCCAGGCATTGAGAAGATCTTTTAGCTGATTTGGAGAATTGGCAATGTGGTTTTTCCCCTGGTAGTGGATTATAATTTTCGTAGGGAAGCCCCACTTATATGGGATACCTTGGTCTCGGAGTGTCTTAGAAAAGAGCTGAAATTCTTTCCTTTGAAGCCTCGTGGATTGTGAGATGTCCGCATAGAGAGATAGAGAAGAAAATTTTGGGTCCATTACAGGTTTTGATCTGATATGTTCCATCAGTAGGTCCTTTAGTCTAGCATTATGGAAGCAGACTATCACATCTCTAGGGAGCTCTGAGGAAATATTTATGTACGGTTAACCACGATAAAATCCTTATATATAAGACGTTTTAACCATACAGGAGCTGTATTTATAATAGTAATCCTGTCTCAATCAGTATAGGCTAAAAGGCTCAGGTATCCCGTTTGTGTTCAGTAATTAGTAATGGATTTAACCAGTTCCTTCTTCCCCGGCCAAATATGTATAGATTTCAGTCGTCAGTTATTATATGGAAATTTACAGAAAACAGGTACAGTCCTGTATTTTACATATAATATTAATCGATAGGAATATCCCTTTAAGTGTCTTTATTACTCCACGGATATAGTCACTTTAGTTTAGAGAATACAATCTCTTTGCCTTAATCCAATGCATATCAAAACAAATACAATGAGTATGTCAATACGGAACAACAGAATTAGTTGAATGGATGGATAAGACAAAAAATCAAGGCAGATATAAAATGCCTAAATTAGCATGTTAGAAAGTAATTACGATCGTTTATTGTTTTTAAAGTATCTTCGGAGAACTTTTCCGGATCCAAGGAGACACAATTGCTAAATAGTCATCCAGGAGAATATTATATCTATTTTAGAATGAAAATAATTGTCTGTACTTATCTGGGGTTACTGTCTTGAATGTCCAGCCTCGGATACTTCCATTTGAGATTCTAAAACTGTGGAACAGCAAGTTGTTTCACCAACCCGAGTAACACAAGCGATTGTAGTGAGGGTGGATGCTGTCACAGCATTAAGTAAAAAGAATTCGATGAATCGTCAGGATAAACGATGATTGGAGTTCTTCCAAAGAACAGAGGAGTACAGAAACCACCAGGTAAGGCACGTGGATTAAGCCGGGCTAGAGAAACAGATCAGCAGGAACACGCCATCGCTTCACTCCTCGATCCTAGGCTTCTCCGACCTCGAAGGCACACCTCACACACACACGCGCGTCGACGTCGACGTCATCACCTCTCTCTTTAATATTTTTATTAGCGATATTGCAGAAGGTCTTGTTGGCAAAGTATGTCTTTTTGCTGATGATACAAAGATTTGCAGCAGGGTTGATATTCATGGAGGGATAAGCCAAATGGCAAATGATTTAGCTAAACTAGAAAAATGGTCAGAGCAGTGGCAACTGACATTTAATGTGGACAAGTGCAAGATTATGCACCTTGGGTGTAAAAACCCAAAAGCAGAATATAGACTATTTGGTACAGTCCTAACCTCAACATCTGAGGAAAGGGATTTAGGAGTAATAATTTTAGAGGACTTGAAGGTAGGTAGGCAATGCAATAGAGCAGCAGGATATGCTAGCAGAATGCTTGGTTGCATAGGGAGAGGTATTAGCAGTAGGAAGAGGGAAGTGCTCATGCCATTGTACAGAGCACTGGTGAGACCTCACTTGGAGTATTGTACGCAGTACTGGAGACCGTATCTCCAGAAGGATATTGATACTTTGGAGAAAGTTCAGAGAAGGGCTACTAAACTGGTTCATGGGTTGAAGGATAAAACTTACCAGGAAAGGTTAAAGCATCTTAACATGTATAGCTTGGAGGAAAGACGTAACAGGGGGGATATGATTTAAATACATAAAGGGAATCAACACAGTAAAGGAAGAGAGTATATTCAAAAGAAGAAAAACTACCACAACTAGAGGACATAGTCTTAAATTAGAGGGGCAACGATTTAAAAGTAATATCAGGAAGTATTACTTTACTGAGAGGGTAGTGGATTTATGGAATAGCCTGCCAGCAGAAGTGGTAGAGGTAAACACAGTCAAGGATTTTAAGCATGCGTGGGATAGACACAAGGCTATCCTAGCTATAAGACCGGGAACGGGGGACTAATAAAAGTACTCAATACTAGTCTGCCCAAAAATTGGGCAGACTAGATGGACCGAATGGTTCTTATCTGCCGACACATTCTATGTTTCTATGTTTCTATGGATCAATCCTTTTATCACTGTCTTCAATCTATCTGCTAGTATACTTGCATAGAGTTTAGAGTCTATATTCAGGAGGGATTCTGGTCTATAACTTGTTACCTCTTCAGCTGGCTTCCCCTGCTTTAGGATTGTCATAATGTTGGCCTTTAATATTTCTTCTGGTATAGTTCCTTTTTTCATAAATTCATTGAACATGTTTTTAAGTTCCTCTCTGATAATGTCCTTGTAGATCTTGTAAAATACCTTGTCAAAACCGTCACGACCTGGCGCTTTCTTTTTTTTCAACTTATCTATACTTCTCTGGATTTCTGTTATTGAGATGGGTAGGTTTAGCTTGGATAACTGCTCTTGTGTCTCCTGTTTATAGTGTTTGTTTTCAAAATATAGATGTGATTGTGTGTTCATATCTGTTTTAGGTAAGTTATACAGGGTCTTATAATAGTGAGAAAATGCGAGTCCTATCTTTTCGGGTCTGAGGTTATTTTCTCCATTGTACTTAATCTTCACTATCTTTCTAGACATTCTTCTGTTTCTCAATTTGTTAGTCAGGATGGTATCTGGCTTGTTGCCCTTGTAGTACCATTTTGTTATTCTCAATCAGTTGTTAATTTATTCTGTGCTCTAGATTTTGTATGGTTTCAGTTTTTTCTTTAGTTGGTGATTTTTTATTAGCTTAAGAGTGTGTTGCTAGGCATATGTACAGTTCTGACAGGCTCAATTCTTTTCTTTTATTTTCTTGGCTTCCTAATTTAATTAGATGTCCTCTGATAACACACTTGAAAGTGCACCATAGGGTAGCAGGAGTTATGTCGGTGTGTCTATTTTCATGGAAAAAAAGTTCTGCCGTCGTTTGTAGATATTTTCTGTTTTTTTCTGATAACAGCAGATTGTTATTTATCCTCCAGTCACTGTGTAGTTTTCTATTGTCATTTTTTAACGCCATAATTACCAAGTTGTGGTCCGTCCATGTAACTTCCTGAATATATACCTTGTTGATTTGATAAGTTAAACCAACGCTAGTCAGTATCATGTCGATCCTCGAATAAGCACAGTGAGACTTTGAGAAACATGTGAAATCAGTTTCATTCGGGTGGAAGATACGCCAGACATCAAGCAATTGAAATTTTTCGGCTTTGGATCTCAGTCTTCTGGAGGTGATATTGGTGTTTTTATCCGGATTAGATCCTGATTTTGTTTTTTATCTTTAGATGGTTCCATGACAGCATTAAAATCCCCCATCAGTATCACTGCTCCCTGTCTAACTTTCTCAATCTTCCTAAGGACCCTTAAGACCCTTAAGATAAACCTCATAGGTGAATAGTTTGGGTCATAGATGTTTGCAAGAGTATAGGTGGTGTGATTGATTTCTCCTACCATTATAATGAATCTACCTTCAGGGTCCTTCTCAATATGTTTTATGTTCAGGGAGATATCCTTTGAAAAGAGGAGAGCAACTCCCCTCTTCTTATCTTTCTCCAGAGAGGAACAGATTACTGTGGGGAATCGGCTTGATTTTAATCTTAATTCTTCTTCTTTAATCCAATGGGTTTCTTGGATATTAATAATAATAATTATTGGATAATAATAATATTTAAATGTTCTTTTTGGAGAAGATTCAGTAAAAGCGATCTCTTTTGTGGCGAGTTGAGACCTCGCACGTTCAGAGAAGCAAATCTCATAATTTAATGGGTGCGGGAATATTTTACTTTTTTCGTGTTCTGATATTGAATTCTGTGTTGAGTCATCTTAAAAACATACAAATATAAACAGAGAACATAAAACATATAACCCCCAGGCCCCTGCCTGGGTTTTCCCTGTGCCAAGGCTGTGTCTGGCCATGCACAGATTGAATAATTCATCCCTATGATGAATTCAGGAGCTGAGAACAAAAGGGCGGCGACTTTCTGTAGATTTGTCTTATTTCTGAAAATTAGGTCATGAATCCGAGAGAGAGAGAAAAAAAAAAAAAACCTACGGGAACACTGCTCCTTGATTATATCGTTTATATCTCCCCTTTTTTTCCTGTAACTATATTCCTTACAAAAAAAACAAAAGGTGTCTATTGTCTGTTTATTATGCGTACTTATCTGTCACCTCTCCCCCAATTGTGGGCCCCAGTTATGGACGACCCAGGTTCTTCTATCTATGACTTCCTTGTGTTATTGCTTTAATATCTGTTATTGCTGTGGCAATATAGTGCCCGATATAATTGTGCTTATACTACATTTGGTCTAGCTCTGTGCGATGTGTTTCCCCAAGTCTACATCAACGAATTGTGGTATAGATTACTTCAGTGTTGTGATATAGGTGTAGTGTAAAAAAAACCCTTATGTTGATATCTTAATCTCTTGTTAGTGTATGTCCAGTGGTGGCAGTGTGAAAAAAAACAAAAAAAAAAACAACAAAAACGCTATTCCTTGTTTAGTGGTTACCATTGGTGTCTATTTATGTCTCCCTATTAAATCCTATTACTGTATTCCTTTCAGAAGCTAATGTGTCTATTATCTGTTATTATACGTGCTTATCTGTCTCCTCACCCCCAATTTTGGGCCAATTTCTTTTTTTTGGGGGGGGGGGGGGGGCACATGCTTTTTTAATAGATCAGGTCACTAAAAAAATTAATACACTCCTATTGGCTAGAGCAAATTTTGCCCTGATGAAGTTGAACCAGAAATGGTATCATAAGGGTAATAGGGTGGATAAGATGTTGTCTAATAAGCTAAAAAAAACAGGAAAGCAAAAGCTAGGGACATAAATATTACAATGGAAGGGCAAAACAACACAAGCCCAAAAGACATTTAACACATTTAATAAATTCTACTCCCAGCTACATGGCCTTTCGGAATTCCCATCAGAGAATGATATAGCCCAATACCTACGAGAAATAAATCTTCCATTCTTGACTGCTGAACAACAAACCAAAGTAAATCTACATTTTAAACCCAAAGAGACCATGCAGGTGATAAACCATTTAAAACTGAATAAGGCACCCAGTCCTGATGGATACTCTAATATCTTTTATAAAAAATGTAAATGATACTTAATCCAACATTTTACAGATACCTTCAATGAAATTAGGGAAAACGGCTCAATGCCACCCAAACTTTTACATGCTGTAATTTCTCCAATATTAAAACCATCTAAAGACCCAACAGATCCTGCTAACTATAGGCCTATTTCATTGATTAACACTGATGTAAATATCTATTCTACAATAATAGAAAATCAGTTGAAAGGCATTATTCCCTCGATTATCCATCAGGGCAAGGTGGGCTTCATGCAGGGACGCTCGACGGCTTCAAGGAGGCTGATTGACCTGATAGGGTATTCGGGTGCAACAAGGACTCCCCAGCTGGTCTTGTCACTTGATGCAGAGAAGGCCTTTGACAGGGTCAGCTGGGGATTCATGAGCCAGACCCTAGGTAGCTTTGGTTTTGTGGGATCAATAAAATCCGCAATCATGGCCCTGTATTCTGGCTAGAACAGCTAGAACTGTGGGTCCTGGCATCTCTGCAGATTGGTTTCCAATAAAAAATGGCACCCGGCAGGCACCCCTTGCCCCAATATTATACATCCTAACCTTGGAAACAATGGCAATTAAAATCAGAAACAATCCCCGGATAAAGGGCATCATAATAGTCTTTATTAAGTCTTTATGCTGATGATATTATTCTGACACTTACAGATCCCAAAAACTCCCTCGAGGCCCTTATGGGAGAATTAATGATCTATGGTAAGGTGTCCAATTATAAGTTAAATATGTGGAAATCACAAATAATGCCTGTTAACCTGGACATACAAACTATAAATCAACTTACTGCCGAATACCCCTTCGCGTGGTCCCCAGCTGGTTTACTTGGGAATATTCATCACACCAAATACCAAAGATTTAATTACTTAAAACTTTGATTTATTATATAAATATTCTACCGGAAAATTGGTGAAAGACTGGAAAGCACTTGGTATTTCATGGTTGGGAAGAGTAAACATTATAAAATCTTACTTACTACCTAAATGGTCTAACCTGTTTAGAAATGTTTTGAATAATGTGTGGGACCATAAAAGACCACGAATTGCAGTGTCCCAAATCTTGAAATAATCAGATAAATGGGGCCTTGTGGTTCCAAATATTATTAGATATTACCAATAAAGTTCCATTTGTGGAGATGGCAGGACCCTATGGCTAAAAAGGAATCATGGTATTGCATCGAGACAGCAATTTTGGGATTTGAAGACATTTCCCTTATTGTGGCTGAACACCAGGGTCACAGGAAAACTAATTGAAAGGATAAATTGTCCCCATATAAGAAATCTATTAGCAGATTGCCTTGACAGAAAAAATCTTTAATTTTTGTCCATTAAAAACAATAGAACTTAATATAGAAAAATTAAACCTCGATAATTGGACAAAAACGCACCCAATTATAATCGCTGACCTAATAGCAGATCATAGGCCTAAATCATTCACTCAGATTCAGTATGAACTAAACACTCTAGCTAGAGAAATGTTCAATTGTCTATGGCTGAAGAACTATCTAAGTCACCATTTGGTTTATGGGGACATGGATTGCTGGTCATCCAAGATTGTGGCATTTACTGACCCCGACACTAAGGGCATAACAAACACCTGGTGCCTGGAAATTTTTAACTTTAGCGATTAAGATATGAAACCAAGAGCTTGGGTGAACTGGGTAAAGGACATAGGTGGGGAGACCCCGATAGAGAGCTGGGCCAACTCAATAAAATATGTTAAGAAAGCAATCAACTGTATAAACATTATTGAGTTACATTATAAAATCCTACATCAGTGGCATTTAGTTCCAAAGATTTTGAATAAAATCAACCCTTCTCTCTCAAACCAATGCTGACGGTGCAACAGAGAGGAAGGAACATCTAGACACATATTGTGGAAGTGTGTGGTTATAAGACCTTTATAGGAAAAAGTCTTTAAGGTCATATCTGACATCATGGACTATCACATAGAACCCGAGATAGCTACAGCCTTACTGCATTTTAACATCTCCCATTTTTCCTTTAAAAAGGGATATTGAATTATACAGTTGCTGCTAGCTACTAAGATTATTCTATCAAGGCACTGGAGGCAAGAAGTATCGCCATCATGGTGTCAAATAAAATCTCAACTGGAATATCAATATAATATGGTAAAATGTATTTCCTTTCAAGTGAATTAGTGAATAAAAAAAATTGAGGAAATATGGTCCCCATGGTTTAAATGGGAGACCAATCATAGTACACAGGTAAATATTAGACTCAGATACTCATGCAGGGTCCTTCCCTGTATGTTTTTCCTAGTCTTTCCGCCTATAAATTTTAACTTGCTGTGGATGTTTCCTCCCCTGGACATTATACTCTGTCTCCATTTTTACAAGAAGAAGGATTTGTGGTCAATATTTGGTTCCCCTCCTACCCCCCAGGTGGCCCATGTAAAATTAGAAATAAACCTTAATAGATTTCTCCAACATCTTACTCTCTGTTATCGTGTTCATGGTCTACTGCTGGTAACGGACCTTGTTGCATTCATAATGTAACATATTCTGGATAACGTTACTAAGCCGATAACTTTATGAACTCTCTTTGTCCTTGTCAATTGTATTAAAGAAATTATGAAATAATAAATAAATAAATAATAATAAATATTGGAAAAAAAATACCTTAGGATGTCTAGTTTCCAAAAATATATGGTTTTGTGGGGTAAAATATACTGGCTGGCTTACAAAAATTCCCAGATTTGACATGCGAGCAGGGTTTCTGCATGTCAAAATTCCAAGTTGGAAAACCAAAAAGTACAAATGTGGCCTTTTATCCCTGCACTTAGGAGACCTTGCTGAACACATATTGAGATGTTGTTTGGCAGTGATAAATAACAGGATCTGTGAATTCATGCCTGAAGTACAATGTATGTGAAAATAATGATAGGCTGGTGGTAGAATTAGTGCATGGAAAGTGTTAATATACCTCCATTTGAAATACCCTAGGGTGTCTAGTTTTCAAAAATATATGGCTTTGTTGGGTAAAATACACTGTCTGGCTACAAAGATATCCTAAATCACAGGGCACAGGTTTTCTGCATGTCAAAATTACAAGTTGGAAAACCAAAAGCGCACCTTTCAAATGTGGCCTTTTATCCCCCAAATAACTTAACCAACCTATGCATGGGTGATATACCTGGTGTTATTTGGCAATACCCCTTTATATTTTCAGGAAATCTTTACCTGAACTGCAATCCGAATCTTTTTTATTTTTCTGGAAAGTTTGGCAAAGGTTGGTGGTAATATGGCTACATGAAAAGTGTCAAAATACACCAAGTTAAATGTCCTGAGTTATCTAATTTTGAAAAATATGTATATGTGGGGGGCATTCATGGATTTAGTACAGATATCAGTTTACAATGTCAATAGCTTTGCACTACTTATAATTCTGGCACCAAAACATAAAACATGGGCTATTTCTAAACTCAGGACAAATATTAGAAACTATTTAGCAGTGTTTTTGTTGTCTCTTGTAGTTACGTATACGATTTTTCAAATAAAAGTCAGTTAAAAAACGTTTTTATTTTTTTGTCATATTTTATTATTTTTTTTTAAATCAAATTATATGCTATTATCAAAATAATGGTATAAAAAGAAAGACCTTCTTATGACGATAAAAACAATATATAGCTTGTGTGGGTACACTAAATGAGAAATAAATAAATTACAGCTAAACACAAACACTGAAGAAATGTTAAAACAGCCCATGTCAAGGTTCAGACAAGCCAAAAAAGTAATGTCACTAAAGGGTTAAGGATGAAAAACATGTCCCACAGACTAGTATATTGTTCGCTCCAACTTCAATAGACCCCAAGACATCAGTTTTTCTTTTGACTGATTTGGGTTGAGGCGGATTCATATATTCTCTTTGTAGTTAATCCTTAATTTTGTTGGAAAGTGCCACAAATATAAAATCCCATTTTCACGGAGGCAGACATTTGACTGAAGGTTGTAGGAGTTGAAAATGTTGTCGCTTTTGCAGGGTTGAGTTAATATATCCTTTATCCTGAAAATATTGAAACAGACAATTTCATCTCGTGGAATACTGGTTTGAGCCAGCTTTGCAGGTTCAGGGAGTCTGTGAACTCAGTCAATTGGGACAGGGCCATATTTAGCGGGGTCTATCTACGTTGCTAAAAAGTCTTCCATATATGCATCGAGATTTTTTACGTCTTACGTCGGATTTTTAAGTTCTGTCTACATGTTCTTTCCTCCATATCAGCTAATTTTAACTCCATCTTAGTCATAATTTCATTGACTGTGTTGTTTTGTAGCTGTAGATTATTTAAACTCTGATAGAGTAAGATTATTTCACTGGATTGAGAGGCCAAAGTAATCCTTAGTTGGAGTATTTCTTCTTTATATGCCTCTAGGTTTTTGTCTAAATCACCTTTGATTGTTATATAGAGTGTTTCCAGGGCCGATAATAAATTACCCTGTGTAATATAGCCTGGGACTTCTACAGTACTTAGTTCCAGTGTTTGGTCTGGCAAATAGTCATCCGGGGATACTGAGTTTGTTAGTCCTTTGGGGAGTAAACCGCCTTGTTTTTTTTATTTTTAACTTTATCTGTTTTGTCAGGTTTCTCCTGTCTGTCCCTCTTAGGTGCCATATTAATTTCAGGGTAGAGTCAGAGGTGATATGTTTTACAGTAAGCCCACTAGCCTCACGTATAATGGCTGTAGAAAGACTGCAAGAGCCCCTTTTTACACATGAGGTTGACTCCTATATCCTTGCTGTATAAATGTACCAATTCTCTATCGTGCTCTAAGTATCTCTCAGAGAGAGATAGAAAATAATATGCCACTTATCTTTGTCTTGATCTCTTCTATCGTCTCTTTACAGGCCCCAAATCAATATTGCCACGTGCCACACCAGGGCCGTCAGCGCTCCCCCTGAGGCAGGTAGTTGTGCAGACTTGAATCTACAGATGCATCAAGAGGCTGAGGAACAAGCCTGTGTTCCAGTCAGCCAAGTGCCTCTCCAGCACCCGGCTAACTCCGGATGCTCGAGAGGAGCCTTAGTTTGTCCACCGGCTGAAGTGAATGGAAACAGGTGGGCCTTTTTCTGTGAGTTCCTGCTCTAGCCCTCTCCGTTTTGGCACAGCACTGCCTTTCCTCCTTTCTGGTCTGCCTTAGTCGCTGCAGTGAAAGCCGTGGGGAGGACCAGAAGGACTGATCAACAATGTCATAATGGTCTGCTGATCACGCGTCGTTCCTTCCCCGGACCTGCAGACACGCTCCAAACACACGAAGAGCAGCGTGCTACGTCATCTCACCTCCTCCCAGATTGTAGCTTAACACCAGGGTCTTGTAGTTTCTATCCATGGGGCCCTTGTATTGAATAAAGCATATACAACACTTCTTTACCCCTAAATGAGTAACAATGACCTGCAAGGGTTGTACTACCAATCAGGGGCGGGCTGGGCCCGGGGGCAGGGAGGCATTTGACCCCAGGCCGCCCTAATGCATGCTTAAAACGGCCGCTGGGCGATCTTTAATGCTGGGCACCCCAGGAAGTACAGGGGGGCAGCTGCCAACCCCACCCCCCCCCCCACTTTCCCAGTACTTACCTCCTTGCTGCTGTCCCCCAGTGCTGCAGATCCGTGGCTGTGAGGGAAGCATTCTGCACTCCCCTCCAGCCAATGCGCATTCAATAAAGTTTGTTGAAAAAAAAAGTTTATACAAACTTTATTGAACACGCTTGGCTGGAGGGGAGCGCACAACGCTTTCCTCACAGCCACAGACGGGCAGATGAGAGCACCGGGAGACGGAGACAGAGCAGCAGCAAGGAGGAAAGTACTCAATATGGTGACAAAATCCTTGCATATTGAGGGGCAAAATCCTGGTATATTGGGGGGCAAAATCCTGGTGTATTGTGGGGCAAAATCCTGACATATTGGGTGGCTAAATCCTTGCATATTGTGGGGCATAATCAGGGCCGGACTGGCCCACCGGGATACCGGGAAAAATACCGGTGGGCTGTCTGCCCTGGGGCCGCTTTGCGATGCGGCCGCTGTCCATCCGTGCTGACTTCCGCTTCAACTAATTCGGCACCCGCCGGAAGTCAGCAGTCAGACGAAATCTTTAAAGCGGTGACGGCCGTCTAATTAGTTAAAGAGGTGACGGCGGCCGAATTACCTGTATTCGGCGGCCGTCGCCGCTTTAACAAATTCGTCTGACTGTGACTTCCGGCGGCGGCCGAATTAGTTGAAGCGAAAGTCAGTACGGATGATGAGGAGATAAGCGCGTGAGGAAAATAAGGGGATAGAAATAGAAGAGACTACAGTGGGGACAGTGACTACAGGGGGGAAAGTGACTACAGGGGGGAAAGAGTCTACAGGGGGAAAGAGTCTACAGGGGGAAAGAGTCTACAGGGGGAAAGAGACTACAGGGGGGAAAGAGACTACATGGGAAAGAGTCTACATGGGGGAAAGAGACTACAAGGGGGAAAGAGACTACAGGGGGGAAAGAGACTACAGCGGGGAAAGAGTCTACAGGGGGGAAAGAGACTACGGGGGGAAAGAGTCTACAAGGGGAAAGAGACTACATGGGAACGAGTCTACATACTCTCGATACGACCCTGCGGGGCAAGTCCTGTGGTGCAATCTCTGGAGTGGGCTGGGTGCTGAGGCAAGTCCTGTGAGTACAATCTCAGTGCTGGGGGTATGTCCTGGGTGCTGGGTCAAGTCCTGTCAATGAAATCTGTGTGCTGGGGTATGTCCTGTGAGTGCAATTTGCATGCTGGGGGTAAGTCATGTGAGTGCAATCTACGTGCTGGGGTAAATTCTGGGTGCTGGGGAAAGTCCTGTAAGTGCTGTCCTGGGTGCTGGGGCAAGTCCTGTGAGTGCAATCTGGGTGCTGGGGTAAGGTTATATCCCACACACTGCCCTGATATATATCACTGCACAGGGCAATATATGTCCTAAGTATGTACAGAAGGTTATGTCTCACACACTGCCCTTGTATATATCCCTACAAAGGACAATTCATATAACCTTGTGTACATACTGGGACCTCTGTATTGCCCTGTCCATAAGTTGTATATCAGGGTGTGACATATTACCTTGTTGTGTGTATACTAGTGGTATAAATTGCAATAAGTCTTATCTATAAATAATACACTCTTCAGATGTGCTTTTAAAAATGTGTAGTTTTCCTTTTTGTGAACAAAAAATAATGTTATGCTATGGGGCTGGTTTAAAAATATTTCCAGGGCTGTTTTTTATTGCCAGTCCGGCACTGGGCATAATCCTGGCATGTTGAGGGTAAAATCCTGGCATATTGTGGGGCAATATCCTGGCATATTGTTGGGAAACTCCTGGCATATTGAGGGGGTATAATCCTGGCATATTGAGGGGGCATAATCTTGGCATATTGAGGGGGAAATACTGACATATTGTGGGGGAAAAAACTGGCATATTGAGGGGCATAATCCTGGCATATTGAGTGGAAAATCCTGGCATATTGAGGGGCATAATCCTGGCATATTGAGGGGCATAATCGTGGCATATTGAGAAGCATAATCGTGGCATATTGGGGGGCAAAATCCTGGCATATTGAGGGGCATAATCCTGGCATATTGAGTGGAAAATCCTGGAATATTGAGGGGCATAATCCTGGCATATTGAGGGGCATAATCCTGGCATATTGGGGGGCAAAATCCTGGCATATTGAGGGGGCAAAATCCTGGCATATTGAGGGGGCATAATCCTGGCATTTTGTGGGGGGAAATCCTGACATATTGAGGGGAAAATCCTGGCATATTGAGGGCTCATAATCATGGCAAAATGAGGGGGAAATCCTGGAATATTGGGTGGCTAAATCCTGGCATATTGAGGGGCATAATCCTGGCATATTGAGGGGCATAATCCTTGATATTGAGGGGACAATCCTGGCATATTGAAGGGCATAATCCTGGCATATTGAGTATAAAATCCTGTCATATTGAGGGGCATAATCCTGGCAAATTGAGGGCATAATCCTGGCATATTGAGAGGCATAATCCTGGCATATTGTAAGGAAAATTCTGGCATATTAAGTGGCAAATCCTGGCATATTGTGGGGGAAAATCCTGGCAATATTCGTTATAAAACAAGGAAAAGATGGCCGTGGATGGGGAGGCAATTCGGTGGTGCAATGGGCCACTTGACTGGATTTGCCCCCCAGGCCTAAGGCTGCCAGCCCTCCCCTGCTACCAGTGCACCATTCTTAATTAATATACTGCCTTATATATGCCTAATATAGTCCCTCTTTTAATACATTTTTATTGCTGTATTTAATCACTTAGTATCAGAATCCATATAGCACTGTCAGGGAACATTTATTCAGTTTTTTTTTTTAAATTAGAAATTATTGGAGTCATGTATTATAAAACCAATTTAAATGGAAGGTAGTTGCTTCTAGTGCTCAATAATTGTTGAGACTTCATTATACTGCAGTAATTTTGACCAGAAATATAGCACAAGATTTGCATTCATTATACTACCAAATAAGCAGTACAAAGTTTAGATCGTAGATACAGTGAAATGATATGGGTTAATTAAGTTGCACCCTTTTCCCTTATATCCTGTGTCACACCACACAGTGATTTAGTAATGCCAGGATGCTCTATTATAACATCTGGCCTTTGATCCTGATTTACTTTCTTCCTATATATCCTGTTAACATCTTATCTCACTAAATATGTTAATTGAAACAAACACTTCATTCAGCTAATGACAGGTGTGTTTGAAGTTCCTTTAAGATGCATTTCACTGGACATATGTAAATCCTACTGTATTGTGTGAAGAACACCCCTTTGTGACTATGTACTGAATTGGATATAAAATCTATGTCTCCTTTCATTAAACTCAGGAGTAGTATTCAGCCATACACTTGTGTGAATGAGTACTGCCCTCCAAGCTTGTATTTCTGCTGTGTCCATTCCTTGTCTCCATATCTGAGAGAAAGCATTGCTGTCTGCTGAATTTAAACCCCAACAATATGGTGTCAGAAGTGGAGAGAATCCAAATCGGGTAGGAACGTTTTGTTTTATTTTTGTGTTCTTTGCCCTGTTTGGATTCTCTGAACTCATTTTTGGTGGTTGCAGAAAAGTAATGTTTTTTTGTTTTTGTTTTGCTTTTCTTTTTGTTTTACTCTCAGAAGTTGTTGGGTTCAAGTCCCATGTTATGTTGTTGGGTTCAAGTCCCATGTTATGTTGTTGGGTTCAAGTCCCATGTTAAGTTTTTGGGTTCAAGTCCCATGTTATGTTGTTGGGTTCAAGTCCCATGTTAAGTTTTTGGGTTCAAGTCCCATGTTAAGTTTTTGGGTTCAAGTCCCATGTTAAGTTTTCGGGTTCAAGTCCCATGTTAAGTTTTTGGGTTCAAGTCCCATGTTAAGTTTTGGGTTCAAGTCCCATGTTAAGTTTTCGGGTTCAAGTCCCATGTTAAGTTGTATATAGTGGGTACAACAGTCCCACTGAGTGACAAAATTTAGTCACTATATTGGATACACAGTTTGGACACAGTAGGATAAATTTTTTTATTTTTTTTATTTTTATTATTATTTTTTTTCATTGCAGCGCTGCATGTATATTGTATTGTTTAAAATTGTGCATGTTCATATATAACGTGTTAAATAATGTACATTGTTATCTGTGTGAAGTTGGAAATGGGCTCCAGTAATGAAAAAAAAAAAAATTGCCAACAAAATTCTGTAAAATGTAAATCTTCTAAATATGTCTCTAATAGTGCTACGTCATGGACTGCCCAAGTCAAGTTTCAGGGTCCTCGATTAGGCTAAACTCCATACCCGTTTGTTCAAGAAACTATTGGAGATTACTATGTTGAGCCATTCTGTACAAATTTAGTTGCATGGTCAGAGAATTGTGATACTATGAGTTGTAATCCATGGCCCAGAGAGGGCTCTTTTAGTGAATTTCATTTGCAAAATCTGAAAGGTATGTGTCTTAAATTAAAAAAAAAAAAAAAAAAAGTGGGGTTCTGACGGAGATCAAAAATGGGATAAGAAGTACATGTATAATGCAGCTGTAGGATGGTTAAAGTGTGCTAATTTATGTGTTGTTCCTGATCAGGCTACAAAGTATGTTCAGGCCTCGGCAGTACTTCTCTCTCTTCTTTCCTTGCTGTAGATGTGACCTGACATGGGTTAGGTTTTATCATGGTAAAGTGTGTGATCTGATGATTTTTACTTTTAAAAGGTTTAGTTGTCAGTATTGTTTAGAAGTTGTTGTTGTTGTTCTAGTTATTTAGATTGTGTGTTATTATTTGTATGTTGCTGTTGTTCTGTCTCTGAATAAATGTTTGTTAAAGTAGACAGACCAGAGTTTTTATGTGTAATAATGCATAATTCATACACCACATAATGGTGACCACGAAATAGGAGATTTCTACAACAAATGTTTGTGAGGTGCAATAACTACCATATTGATGCACATTGTAAGAGCTAGGGGTTTTATTATATAAGATTCATTTTTTTCGAAATATATTTATTTGATTTGTTGACTGGTTTGCCTCCATTTGGTATATGTCTTGTGCATTGTGACAGTATATATTTTGTTGCAAATTGTAGCATTTATAGATTTAACTCTGTTTCCGTGACGTTTTAAAGTTGTGTATATTAGGGGAAGATTGAATAGTTGCACTGCATTGGTCATTTTAAAATTTTACTCTTAAAACGAATTGTGATTATGTCTATCTTTTGTAAGTGTGCAGGTTTTATCAAATGTGTGTAGGTTTAGTTAGCAACCTTTGTTTGTTGTTGTTTTTGCAGCCATTTTTAACTGCCATGTGCTGTGAGCTGCAGTGATTGTCTCTCTCTTGTTGTAACTCACTAACTTGTTTCTTAGAACAAACATGTTTAAGTCATGCATGTGGCCAATTTTAAAGTTTGAGTGCACATCGTGGCAGACATCCTTTGTTTTGTTTTTTTGTTTTTGTTTTAAATAGTATGGCTTTAATGCATTCTAAATTTAAACAGCAAATGTTTAAATTTCTTTTAATCTTTGGTGTGTTTTTACCATTGCATTCTGGGTAGGAGCATTGTGTTTACAGGCTCAGGTATCTGGGCTAATAGTGTATGATTGCTGTTGTTTAGCCAGGTTAACATTTCCATTTTCAGATTGAAGTATGTTTAATTGCAAAGGAAGAGTTTGTGTTTGGGGTACAATATTGAAGTAATGGTGGATTGTTAGATGGCACGGCCATGTGAAACTTTTCATTGTGCTGAAGTTAGTCAGGTATTTCCAGTTTCATTGATCTTCCTCTGAGACATTCTGCTTATTTGTGAACCCCCACTGCACTAAAACAAAGGCAGAAGGATGATTGTTTGCTACCTTCAGGCATTTGTTTGTATTGAGACTGTGAGGTCAGTTTTTTTTTTCTTCTATCTTTGACAAGGTTAATTTAATTAAGCTTTTCAAGTGCCTTGCTCTCTTTGGAACCATTTTTAATTAGTTAGTTTCATTATTAAAAGTTTTTTGTTTTCTTACTTAGGTCTATTTTGGTTAAATATTCAGTGGTCAGATGCAGTGGTTCAGGATAAGGTCTATTTTAAAATGTCATTTCTAGGTGCTAAGTATTTTTCAGCAGAAGTACTAGAATACATCCAAAATTACTATTTATACTGATTCGAGATTTGCCTTTGGAATAGTTGATGATTTTGTGTTATTTGGCAGGCTAGAGGCTTTGTGGCAGCTGATGGTCGAACTGTTTCTCATTTTGCATTAATTGATGGATTATTGAAGGCCATACTGTTACCTAGATCTTTAGCTATTGTAAAGTGCAAGGGCCATGATACAGATCACTCCATTGTCAGGGATGGTAATGATTTTGCAGATTTGGTGGCGAAAAGGGCGGCTGCCTCTTTTCTCTTATGGCCAGATTACAGTACTGTTTCTTGTGAGCAGGTCTTAGCTGCAGTGCATATAGCCCCTCATAGTGATGATATTGATATTCTTTCTATGCAGGCTGCAGCATCTTCAGATGACTTGGCTTTCTGGAGTATACATTCTGTCTCACCTGATGCAGCTTCTGGTATCCTCAAGGATCCGAAAGGTCACATAGCAATTCCTCAAGCTTTCTGTGTGTTACTCGTCCGACAGTTCCATGGCTATGGACATGTCGGCCGAAGAGGGGTATTGGCTATGCTAAAAGAACGATTTGTAATTAACAGGTTAGATCAGACAGTTACCAACATTTTATCCAGGTGCTTAACGTGTGCAAGAGTTAATACTACCAAACCACAGTTTGGTAAGCATGACCACCTTCCGCCAGCGGAAGGCCCAATGTTAAATTTACAAATTGACTTCACGCATATGCCAACGGCAAAAGGTGGACTCAAGTATTTACTTGTCATTGTAGTGACATTCAGCAGTTACACAGCAGGTTTGTAAAATGTTTAGTATAGATTGGAAATTTCATATACCCTATCACCCTCAGTCATCAGGGCAAGTAGAAAGGATGAATAGAACGATCAAGGAGAAATTGACAAAAGGAGGCTTGGGTAGCACACGCAATTGGCCAGACAATTTGCCAGCAGTATTAGCTGAGATCAGAATGACCCCTAGTTCAACTACGGGTTATTCACCCTTTGAAATTTTAATGGGGAGACCTTTTCCAACTTTATGGTGTAAGTCCAAAGGTGCTCCGATGGTGAGCGGAGACCTAAATGTTGTGTTAGATGACTGTATTGAACCTTGTAGACAAATGGAATGGCATCTATGGTGATGTATCTCTATCTCTTCCTCATCCTGCAGGTACTACCACACATCCTTTTAGGCCTGGAGACCAAGTCTTGGTGAAGTCCCTCTTCAAATCCGGAACCTTTGATCCACCATACGGCCCTCCAACAACCGTTGTTGCCATCACCCGAACAGCCGTTTTAACCGAAGAGGACCAGATATGGATTCATGCAAGCAGATTAAAAAGATGTCCCACATCAAGCCTTCCGGATATTCCAAACAAAGACTGATCAACCTCAGATTATGGTCCAGAATGAACAATAGTGCCTGGTGCACCCTAATTATTATTCTTTCCGTGGGACACAATATATATCGTCTTCCATTTGATTTCCTCTATAGTCAAATGTTTACATACACGTTTACATACACCCTAAATTCGTCCAGGAGGGAGGGACGGTCTTTTTATAGCCATGGCTCCCCGGAGATTTTCTTCAGAGATAACAGCTCTGAAGTTTTTTTTCTTCCCTGAGTGCTATAATAAGACAATTAATTATTTACTGATATGTTATTCTTTCAGAATAAAAGGTTGAAATGAAATGATATGGGTTAATTAAGTTGCACCCTTTTCCCTTATATCCTGTGTCACACCACACAGTGATTTAGTAATGCCAGGATGCTCTATTATAACATCTGGCCTTTGATCCTGATTTACTTTCTTCCTATATATCCTGTTAACATCTTATCTCACTAAATATGTTAATTGAAACAAACACTTCATTCAGCTAATGACAGGTGTGTTTGAAGTTCCTTTAAGATGCATTTCACTGGACATATGTAAATCCTACTGTATTGTGTGAAGAACACCCCTTTGTGACTATGTACTGAATTGGATATAAAATCTATGTCTCCTTTCATTAAACTCAGGAGTAGTATTCAGCCATGCACTTGTGTGAATGAGTACTGCCCTCCAAGCTTGTATTTCTGCTGTGTCCATTCCTTGTCTCCATATCTGAGAGAAAGCATTGCTGTCTGCTGAATTTAAACCCCAACATACAGTCTTTTGAATGATGCACTGACTGACAGCAGGGAGTTACTATTCCTCTGTCATTGGCATGTGTGTGTGTGTGTGTGTATATTAGCTGTGCAGCATTCAACAGTACTGGAGGAGGAAATGAGAATCTCCTCCTCAGCTGGAGGTGTGCTCAGTGTCTCAGAAGCAGCAGATCAGTAATCCAGAAATAATGGAATACCTTTTGAATGGGCTCAATAGGAACATATACATTTTTTAAAACCCCTTTTTATCAGACAGAAGTGGACTTAGTTCCACTTTAAACACATTTATTTATTATTAGATGTTAATATTTACATATGTATTTGTCTTGAAATCTTACCATTTGCAGGGTGCGTGTTATTAAATTCAATTTTATTCACTACAATTTATTGTTTAGCAGATCCCTTTATGTTCCTTAGAAGTAAATAGTGGGATGCATTTTATACAATTCTGCTATTGACACGGAAAACTGCTTTTATAAGGATCTTTCTTTTCTTTCTCAAACTTTTCAGTTTTGCTGAGACCAAAAAATAAGATTAAATTAAAGTAATGTGTGAAGCTTATGACCTTTGAATGTGTCTAATGTTATTGCTTTCCATACAGGTAATATTTTAGCAGGTGCAAGTGACTTGTGTTTAATGCTGGGAATAATTATGCTTTTTTTGTTGTTGTTTACTGGTGTTTTCCCAGCTCCACAATCCAGCAGACATATAAAAGAGCATGAGAATATTATAGCACATCAGAAAGTATTAAAATACTGTGATGCATATACCTCAGTGAATAGATACATTTGCAAAAGAAATATCCTGGCTCCAATACAAAGAGAAATTGTCAATGTTTACAACGCAGCTGCCAGCTCCCTCTGCTACTACCACTTTCACATTTTTCATTTATGGATGTACCTCTGTTCATGAAAGCCACCCTCACTCCGTGTGGCACTTCACACAACAGGAAACTGTTTGCAGATCTTAAAGTCACCTGCCTGTCTGCCAGAACGACTTTACAAATTAAAAGAAGAAAATATTTACTCTGCTGACAGACAGAGACTCCCACTGCCAAACCCGTTTGGTGGCTGTGTGAGGAATTTTTTTTTTTTCAAAGCCTTTTTATGTCATTTTGCCTAATTATCAAAACTCCAAGTCTGATTTCTATAAAATACCTCTAACTGGCTGTGGTGAATATTTGAAAATATTGGGGGGGGGGGGGGGGGGACCCATACATTACTTCAAAGTTTAGATTCTCATATGTGATCTTTTTTTCCCCTCAAAGAATATAACAGTTCTATAGAGATGAAGCTCTGCAAACAGTATTTGCTTCACATGTCTGCAGGGCATGTGGGAGCAAAGGATAGATTTGTAAGATAGGTCATTTTGTAATGGGCATATACACATTTTTCAAGCTGTCCTGCCGCTGGCAGAATTCATATGTGTCCCAAAGGAAAGCAGTTAATAATGAAGGCTGTTTTATTGCCACCCTTACTCAATTTGTTTGTTGCTCCCCCTAGGAACACATGAATTCTTAAAGGGACTCCATCACCAAAACCTTGTTAATATTGGGAACTTAGAAAATACCAAATAATCTATACATCGTGTTAGCAGAATTGTAGGTAAATTAATAGATTAAGAGAAAATAGGAGCTATTCACAAAAAAGTGTGGATCAGGTGAGTTGTGTTTTGTTCAAATGCGTTTTGAATGTGTCTACTCTTTATGAGACAAACTCTGGCAACAAGATAATAGGTAGAAAAATATAGCAATACTAAGTACAACTCTGGATACAGCAATAAGTACAACTCAAAATACAGGCCACAGTATTAAGGCAGATCAGACTTGGTAGTGCGATGTTAGTACAGAAACCAAGGCAAAGCTAGATTTGAGGACAACTACAAATGATATGAACTGTAATAAATGTAGCGAGTTTGTGATCTTACTAGCAAAAAAGTCTGTGTACTGTCTAGGCCCCATCCCCCACTTAGCTTTAGCACAACCAATGTATAAACAAACAAGAGTAGAGATGCACTTAAAAAATGGCAGAGAACTTTCATCAAACCAGAACTGTGTTTCAGCACACATAACTCAAGCCATAGAAACATAAAAGGACAACTTTAGCAAAAATGAACTTATGTTTAATTGAAAGATTATATCAAGTGTAGATGATTTATAAAGATATAATTTAATGAAAAAATTCAAATTAAGAGCCTTAATGAGTCTTATTCACTCCAAATAGTTCCTTCAGGGGACAGACGTGTTGTTTAGAATCTTGGGTCAGATCTTCACTTACCTTTGTTCAGATGAACAAAGATCTGACCCATCTGACCAAAGATTCTAAACAAAATGTCTGCCACCTGCTAGAGCAATATGGAGTAAAGATGGCTCAATAAGGTACTTTTTTGCGTTTTTTAATTAAAGCAGAAAGACTGCGGGTGAGTTAAAAAATGTACAGAAGAAACCAAATAATCTTCTTTTAGACTGGTTTTGTACCTGAAAATTATTCATGTGACTCAGCAAACAAAGACAGACTCATGTATTATCAAGGTGCATTTTCATTTACTAATATCTCTAAATTTCTGCTCAATATTAAGCAATATTCTGGCAAGATGGTGCTAGTAGCTTGTTTACTTAACATAAAGAGAGAAACCACTTTAGATGGCACACATGAGCATTTTACTTTTATTATCAAAAATAAATCTAAGCAATCTTGTACAACAGTGCTCAAAAAGTAGAAAAAGCACCAAAATATACAAAGTAATGATACCATAAAGTAATATGCTCATTAGGATTGACATTCAGGCACACAGGGGGTCTATTCACTAAAATTCAATAATAGTGTGAGGAGGTCGACTTGGGAGGTTGACTTTCACCTTAAGTTGACCGCCTCACAGTATTCACTAAAATAAACTCAACCACCTAGCCAAAGTCCATCTCGATTTCCCACCTCGAACTCAACTCCTTTGAGTGAAAAGCAATACAAATGGCTATTCACTAACAACATCTTAGACTAACATACCTTCCAACATTCCCCTCTGGTGATGCCGGACACTTTGGGCGTAGTTTGTGAGAGGGTGTGTCGGTGCATGTCAAAATGACAGTGCTACTGCACTTGTGCAAATGTCTGCGCATGTGAGGTATTCATTGACTGGTGTCCAGAACACTGGAGAATGAATATCTGGTGAGTATGCATTGGGCTACATGGGTTTTTGTGTGTTCCTCATCTTGAATGAAAAGTTATTTTGTATTACCTCATGAAATTATTAATGTGGGCTATTTACTAAAAGGTGATATGAAGTTAGTTGGAAATTTCATAGAAATTAAGAATGCATGAGAACGATTTGGCCTATCTTATCTGTCTAACTCAATTATACCTTGTACAACATCTCCTGTTAGGAGAGGTCAGCTGGCCATAGATAATACATATTTAAATATTTGCAAAACTTTCACTTTTTTTTAACAATATATTATGCAGGCAACTGTTCTTGTAGGATGAACTCACCAGGTTGTTTTGCATAGTATTTGGCCCTGCACTTTAAAAAAAGGTTGGACAATACAGGTATAGAAGTTTGAAAAAATCCATCTATTGATTAGAAAGTATTTGTATACCTATGAATTATCTCATGCAAGACTGATTCTGTTCAACAGATTTATCTGATGTACATTTAATGGGCGATTGGATTTGCCAGCTAATTTCAATAACTAATTATTCAATTAGTCACTGATGTACATTTTTTAAAATATATACAGTGTTTTAAATTAGAATGCTCTAATGCGGAAGAAATACTTTGTGTATTTGATATTATTCTCTGCTGGTTATACACATAATCCCAACTTTGATTTTTCAATGAAACCAACTCATTATTGAAAAGGTCAAAATTATTACATGTTTTGAACATTTTATTTCTATAAAAAGCCAAGGATAGATGATTCGAATATCCTGATGACAGGTATTCAACAAAAACAAGAATCAGGACAGCTTAAAGGTCATTATCGTTTTCGTGAATACCAGATTGGTGAGATAACAACTGTTGTGAAAGTAGATGAACGTTATTAAGATTTTTTTTTTTAAAACATACATGTGCAAATTACATTATATTACATTAACATTTATTTATATAGCGCCAACAATTTACGTAGCTCTAAGTACAGAGTGTCACAACAATTGCGGTAGTGCATACCTGCATCTACTATCCGGCAGAGATGGTATGACCTTTGTGATCTGAAAAACTTTACAACTTGAGTGTTTCCTCTGAAGCTGGAACTGATGGTACAAGATGTGAAATGTTACACTGAGTTAGTTGCCAGCAAGTCTACCTAGCATAAGGTCTGTATCCCCTCATAGATAGTATGTTCTTTTGATATGCTAAGTGGCCCTTACCAGTTAGAAGTCTTGTTCTGCAAAAGTCATATCCCAAACATGCACTAATATTCAGGGCCGGCCCTATAATGGGGCAGAGTGGGGCAGCTATTCCCAGGCGGCATCCTGGCAGAGGCGGCACTTTGTTCCACAGAGCAGCTGTCATTTTTTTTTTCTGTGTTTCTTGATTGGCTGAGAGTTCAGAAACCTCCCATGATTGGCTGAGACCGCCTTCACACAGAGCTCAAAGAGAGATGAATACAGCAGGTAAGTTTCAGTGTGAATGTGTGTATGTATGTCAGTGTGAGTGTGTGTATGTCAGTGTGAGTGAGAGTGTGTGTATGTCAGTGTGAGTGAACGTGTGTGTGTGTGTGTGTGTGTGTGTATGTCAATGTGAGTGAGCCACAGTTTCTCCGCCATTAAACCCATGTGCATGCTAACCAGGCTGCTGTGGGGGATTTAATATTATATGACCCTGGGGCACATACTGTGTATCATTTACATTGCAATACAGATTGTACAACATGCTTTTTTCCATAGAGAGAATTATTCTCATTTTATGTTATTATTATTATTAGCAGTATTATTATTATTATTATTATTATAAGCAGTATTATTATTATTATTATTATCTTCACCAACATAGAGAACATGAAAGTGAAACTGGCCAGGCTGGCCATTATACATTGCCCACAATGCACTGCAGAGTTTTAGGTTTAACCCCTTGACTGCCAGTTGGCCTTAACTAACATAATTCTGATCATGTCTGGAGGTATGCAGCAATCCCCCAAGTGTGTGTGTGATACATACACCTTACAATATACACTCTATATGATGTACACGCTGTGAAATATAAATATATATATATATATATATTATATATTTATATACATATACAGTGTGAGTGAGAGTGTGTGTATGTTAGTGAGAGTGTGTGTGTGTGTGTGTCAATGTTAGTGAACATGTGTGTATGTCAGTGTGAGTGAACATGTCAGTGTGAGTGAACATGTGTGTGTATGTCAGGGTGAGTGAACATGTGTGTGTATGTCAGTGTGAGTGAACATGTGTGTGTATGTCAGCGTGAGTGAACATGTGTGTGTGTGTGTCAGTGTGAGTGAGCATGGGTGTGTCACTGTGAGTGAGCATATGTGTGTGTGTGTCACTGTGAGTGAGCATATGTGTGTGTGTCACTGTGAGTGAGTGTGTGTGTGTGCGTGAGTGTCACTGTGAGTTAGTGTGTGTGAATGAGTGTGTGTCAGTGTGAGTGACAGACTGTGTATGTGTGTGGATAAAGGGGTTAACTCCTCTGATACATATACAGTGTGAGTGTGTGTGTATGTCAGTGTGAGTGAACATGTGTGTGTATGTCAGTGTGAGTGAACATGTGTGTGTATGTCAGTGTGAGTGAACATGTGTGTGTATGTCAGTGTGAGTGACAGTGTATGTGTATGTCAGTGTGAGTGAACATGTCACCAAGGGGTTAACTCCTCTGACACTGCCTATATCTGTCTAGCCATCCAGGGGTCAATTAATCTGACACTGCCTACATATGTTAAGCGATCTAGGGGTTAACTCCTCGGACACTGACTATATCTGTCTAGCCATCCAGGGGTTAATTCATCAGACACTGCCTTTATATGTTAAGCAATCCAGAGGTTAACTCGTCTGATACTGACTGGATGTTGTTATAGGTCACTGGTCACGTTATGTTTTAGGGAATTGCACAGCCTATTATCATAATAATGTTTTACCATTACTCTCTTTTCATCTCATGGATGAGCTCTTTAAAAAATATATTATTATGTATATAAGAAGTGCTTTAGTGGGCATATACAAATTTAAAAAAAAAATGTTCTAGGAGCTCACCCATGAGGTGAAAAGAAAGAAATGGTAAAACAAACATTATTATGAAAATAGGCTGTGATCTATGTGACCACTGACCCATAACATGACTCAAATATTGTACATTAAGGGTAAATGCTCAAATATTTAGGGTACGCATTTTAATCATGGCCATCCAATAATCACACCATATAATTTTGCATATAGAGGTGTTCTTGCATTAAATTATTACTTCCAGATAAGTTTCATGTTAGTATAAATTATCATGACTTTGGGATTTTTTTTTGGGGGGGGGGGGGCAGCACAATGTCTTGGGCCAGCCCCGCTAATAATAACTCACAGATTATTAATCATGCAGCATTTTGTGAAGATTTAGGCGGGGAATAGTACACCCTACAAAATGAGGACAAATATGGCTGGTGCAACTTGAGCCATTTGGAAGTTATTGTGAAGTCTGCGGTATAGAGTCATGGGTAGCAAGTGTGACATATCTATGGACTTCATAAATTGCACCAAATTAATAGAGGCAAGAATTATGTATGTGACATGCACTGGAGGAAAATTAGCAACAAGATTCCATATTTTGACTGGGGTAGTGCAACCAGGGCCGGCCTTAAGTGTCCCGGCTCCCTCTGTGGGCTTCCCCCATGGTGCCCCCCCCCCCGTCTTTCAACCCACTATGTATGTGTCCCTTTCCTCTTCCTTGCTATGTCTGTCTCTCGCCCCCCCTCCCCTGTTCTGTCTCTCTCCCCCCTCCAGCTGTTCTGTCTCTCTCCCCCCTCCTGTCTCTCTCTCTTCCCCCTCACTTGTTCTGTCTCTCTATCCCCCCTCCACCTGTTCTCCCTCCCTCCCCCCCTCCCCCTGTTTTGTCTCTCTCTCTCCCCCCTCCCCCTGTCTCTCTCCCCCCCTCCCCCTGTTCTGTCTCTCTCCCCCCTCCCCCTGTTCTTCCTCTCACGCCCTGTTCTGTCCTTCTCTCACCCCCTGTTCTGCCTCTCTCTCCCCCCCCCCGTTCTTCCTCTCACCCCCTGTTCTGTCCTTCTCTCACCCACTGTTCTGCCTCTCTCCCCCCCTTTTCTGCCTCTCCCCCCCTGTTCTCTCTCTCCCCCCCCTCCCCTTCCTTTGCCTGCAAATATGGATCAAGGGAGGGGGCGGAGCTAACCGACTGAACGGTGTAGCCCTGCCCCCACCCCGTGAAGCAGATGCTGCTCTGCTTCACAGGGTGGGGGTGGAGCTACATCGCTCAGCCGGTTAGCTCCGCCCCCTCCCTGGACCCAACAGAGCTTGCCGAGCAGAGGGCTGGTGAGGGGGGATCTTTTGATCTCCCCAATCCACTGCCTGTACCGGCTTTTTTAAATTTAAAAAAAAAAAAAAAATTTCTAGCGGCCGGGCGGGCGGCCCCTGGGTGTTGAGCCCTGTGCGCTCGCACAGGTTGCACACCCTTAAGGCCGGCCCTGAGTCCAACCACACATGGGGAGGACACATTTAGGTCCAACTTCCCACCTCTGGGCAGGGTTGGAAACCTGAGTTGACCTGACAAGGTATAAATCTAATGATGGAATAATGTCCAGTGTGCTTACTAGAGACCAAGATCTAATTTTGTGTAAGTTGCCGTCATTTCCTTGCCGCAGTCCCTCGGACAGAAAATACTGGTACTTCTCCATCTAAGTGAGTAGTTAGGTTATCTGTTAATTTATCCTTTTTGTTTTTATCTGTTTTGGTGTAAATAATTTGTCATCTGTTTTATTTTTTGTATGCACTGTGACTTCTTTTGTTCATAATGAATATTCCTTTATTAAGTTCTGCCTTTGTCTGATATAGAGACTCACGTTACCTAATTAGACCAATCGCATAGATATTGTGTTAAAGCATATTTTGTGAGTTAAGTCTAATTTGCTTGGGGGACCAAGGCACCCCATTTATAAATTGTCTTGGTGGTGGCAGTGTTAGCACATTAGTTATATCAGTATAATTAAGTGTGGGTGGTGTTAAAGGTTTTTTTATAATTATTTCTAGTCTAGGGCAGACAGAGAGTTAATTTTAACCCTTGCACCACCATAACCCAGTCACATGCACTCTTGGAGTAGGGTGCATTTGTGACACAGAGCAAAGAATGGAACTACCAGGGCTGATTTCTGCCTCTCCCCCCCTGTTCTCTCTCTCCCCCCCTCCCCTTCCTTTGCCTGCAAAATATGGATCAAGGGAGGGGGCGGAGCTAACCGACTGAACGGTGTAGCCCTGCCCCCACCCCGTGAAGCAGATGCTGCTCTGCTTCACAGGGTGGGGGTGGAGCTACATCGCTCAGCCGGTTAGCCCCGCCCCCTCCCTGGACCCAACAGAGCTTGCCGAGCAGAGGGCTGGTGAGGGGGGATCTTTTGATCTCCCCAATCCACTGCCTGTACCGGCTTTTTTAAATTTAAAAAAAAAAAAAAAATTTCTAGCGGCCGGGCGGGCGGCCCCTGGGTGTTGAGCCCTGTGCGCTCGCACAGGTTGCACACCCTTAAGGCCGGCCCTGAGTCCAACCACACATGGGGAGGACACATTTAGGTCCACCTTCCCACCTCTGGGCAGGGTTGGAAACCTGAGTTGACCTGACAAGGTATAAATCTAATGATGGAATAATGTCCAGTGTGCTTACTAGAGACCAAGATCTAATTTTGTGTAAGTTGCCGTCATTTCCTTGCCGCAGTCCCTCGGACAGAAAATACTGGTACTTCTCCATCTAAGTGAGTAGTTAGGTTATCTGTTAATTTCTCCTTTTTGTTTTTATCTGTTTTGGTGTAAATAATTTGTCATCTGTTTTATTTTTTGTATGCACTGTGACTTCTTTTGTTCATAATGAATATTCCTTTATTAAGTTCTGCCTTTGTCTGATATAGAGACTCACGTTACCTAATTAGACCAATCGCATAGATATTGTGTTAAAGCATATTTTGTGAGTTAAGTCTAATTTGCTTGGGGGACCAAGGCACCCCATTTATAAATTGTCTTGGTGGTGGCAGTGTTAGCACATTAGTTATATCAGTATAATTAAGTGTGGGTGGTGTTAAAGGTTTTTTTTATAATTATTTCTAGTCTAGGGCAGACAGAGAGTTAATTTTAACCCTTGCACCACCATAACCCAGTCACATGCACTCTTGGAGTAGGGTGCATTCGTGACACAGAGCAAAGAATGGAACTACCAGGGCCGATTCTGGGCTGGTGCACGGGGTGCACCGCGCCCAGGCACAAAAATCCAGAGGCGCTGCTTTAGTGAGTTCTCTCCCTAACAGCGCCTCACCTCGAGGTGCGGTCCGCAGGTGAGCGCCTGCTGTAACCGCACCAAGGGGTGAGCACAGCGCGATGGGGGCAAGCTCCGTCCCATCATGCTGTGTAACTTCCGGATAATCAGAGAGCCAGATGTCAGCTGACATCCGGCACTCTGAAATAGCTGTCGGACAGTGTTCTGCCTCTACAGGGATGAAAGGCAGAACACTGAAACGTTCTCCTCCCTGCAAGTAAAGGTAAATGTGCAGGGAGGGGGACAAGCAGCTTATTTTTTATTTTTTGGTAAAAAAAAATAAAAAAAATGAAGCGTGTGACAGTGTGTAAGGCTGTCTAAGAGTGTGTGTGTAAGTGTATCTCTGTGTGTGTGAGTGTGTGTATGTGTGACTGTGTGTAAGGGTCTTTGTGTATGAGTCTAAGAATGTGTGTATTTCTGTGTAAGTGACTGTGTGTAAGGGTGTATATTTATGTGTGTGTATGCAAGTGTGACTGTGTGTGTAATGGTGTCTGTGTATGTATAAGTGTGACTGTTAGTGTCACACAATCACATTTTTCCCCCCAGTAAAAATAAATAAAATGTAAGCGTGTGACTGTCTGTAAGGCTGTCTAAGAGTGTGTGAGTGTGTGTGTAAGTGTATCTGTAAGTGTGACTGTGTGTAAGGGTGTCTGTATATGTATATGTGTAAGTGTGACTGTTAGTGTCACACAAGCATATTTTTTCCCTCCAGTAAAACAAAATATATATATAAGCGTGTGACTGTGTGTAAGGCTGTCTAAGAGTGTGTGAGTGTGTGTGTAAGTGTATCTCTGTGTGTGTGAGTGTGTGTATGTGTGACTGTGTGTAAGGGTGTTTGTGTATGAGTCTAAGAATGTGTGTATTTCTGCGTAAGTGACTGTGTGTAAGGGTGTGTATTTCTGTGTGTGTATGCAAGTGTGACTGTGTGTGTAAGGGTGTCTGTGTATGTATAAGTGTGACTGTTAGTGTCACACAATCATATTTTTTTCCCAGTAAAAATAAATAAAATGTAAGCGTGTGACTGTCTGTAAGGCTGTCTAAGAGTGTGTGAGTGTGTGTGTAAGTGTATCTGTAAGTGTGACTGTGTGTAATGGTATCTGTGTATGTATATGTGTAAGTGTGACTGTTAGTGTCACACAAGCATATTTTTTCCCTCCAGTAAAAATAAATAAAATGTAAGCGTGTGACTGTGTGTAAGGCTCCTCACCAAGGGCGCTAGAGACTCTAGGTACACCTCTGCAAACAGCTGCCCAGGTGCAGCCGGCTCTGCAGCCCCCTCAGACCTCATTCAGCAATTCCTGCTCTTTCCGTGCTCAGTCATGAGCGTTGGAACATGATGCTCTGAGTCATCACTATGCGCAGGGAGATCGGGAGAGAGAGATAGACATGAGGGTATGGGGAGAGAGATAGACATTAGGGTATGGGGAGAGAGATAGGCATGAGGGTATGGGAAAGAGAAAGATAGACATGAGGGTACGGGAGAGAGAGACAGACATGAGGGTAAGGGGGAGAGATAGAGACAGACATGAGGGTACGGGGGAGAGAGAGACAGACAGACAGACATGAGGGTACAGGGGAGAGAGAGACAGACATGGAGGTATGGGGAGAGAGAGAGACACGTGAGTGACTGACATGGTGAGCATGGGGGGATTTTATATATTACTCCTTGTTTACTTCTTTTCCAATGATGCTCAGTCAGGCAAATGGGAGACTTTGGCTGGTTGGGCCTCATGGGAACGGTAGTTAAAACACACTAGCTAGCCAGTCATAAGTCTCCCATGTTGCTGGCTGAGCATCATAGAAATGAAAGTATACTGCAGACATAATTAAAAGCAGTACACAGTATTATGGCCAAATATTTATCTTTATTTAAAAGAAAAGTTTGTGTCGCCTCTCTCCCTCAATTGAAATGGCACAGACCTTTACAAAGGGGAGAAATCAGTTATATAGCCACGCCCACCTGGGGGTGCCCAAAAAAAACTGCACCCAGGCGCCCATGACCCTAGGATCGTCCCTGGGAACTACATACTAAGTTACACAAACTAGAACAGACTGTTACATGTGGTAGAGATCCCTGCTCACAAGCTTACAATCTAGAGGATTGTAAAATCTAGACTAACTGTATTGAAGCATTATGTTAACTACTGAAATACTATTATAATTTCATAAAAAATCCAACCATGTTTTATGTTATGTTAAAAGCCTGTTAAAGGATATATCAAAAAGACGAAAAATTATGATCGGCTCCGCTCACCTATGCTCTCCACGTGGGTGCTCCATCCCGCTGACCAGGCGTGTAATATACAGGCAAAAGAGACGAAAAAATGATGTGCACTCCACTCCAGTGAGCGATCCAATAGTACTTTATTGGATCGCTCACTGGAGTGGAGTGCACATCATTTTTTCGTCTCTTTTGCCTGTTAAAGGATAACATAATTATCCTTGAAGGATGTTCTGGGTCGAACAGGCTTAGGGCACAAGTGTGTATGGCAAGGTTCAGGATTGAGCCTAAGAAGCATGACATCTTAATTAATAAAAGGTCCCTGGGCAAACCTGTGCATGAAGAGCCATCCTTAGAGTTTCTGGTGCTTTAAATGAGACAAGGATTCCATGTTTACCCGCATATTATTATTTTTAGTTGTTTGCTCTGTGATAGCTAACTTTGGTACTCCAGCTACATGTCCAATGAGCCGAAACCAGCCATGATGTTAATGTTGGCTGAACGCCATGATAAATATGTTCCCAAATCGATAGATTCCCAAAGATTATTCATCAACTGCCTATCTTTAATCAATCATTCAATCTTTGTCATGCCAGCTGTTCTGGATTGAATTGCCATGATGCACAGTGTTACACTTGTGAAAGATGAAATTACCCTTGAAGCTGTTTTGTATCTCGGAAGCCATTTTGTCCTACCGACTCCATTTTGTATGCCTTCTTCCATGCTTGTCCTCTGTGATACCCAAAGAGTGTGAGAGGTTAATGTGGAATTGAAAGGGCGTATAAATGTGATATTGCTCTTAATGTTGAAAGATTACACAAGTAACCAAGCTTGCTTAAACGTTAGCTGAAAAGTACAAAATGAAGCAAGGGTACAACCGCAGTGGTCAGATGGTTTAACTGGAATTTTCCAGTTAGTTTAGCTGGTAAACAATGTGGTTTTATAAAGATAATACGTAGCACTGTGACAAATTGTAACCAATCATATGCTTTTATTTGCTTTGAATTATGAAATTATGCTGTACATTTTACTATAAATTTGTGTTTAATTAGGGTGCGGAAGAGCAGTTTGTGTGAAGATGCTACCTTACGTATATACATTTGCATTAAACTTCATTACTTATTCAACTTAGAAATCTGGGCCTGGTCTCGTTTCTTTGACTCTTCATTTCCTTGTGGAGTATCCTAAGAGAAAGTGACCTTTCACAGTTGGGGGCTCGTCCCCACAAGGAAATTAAAAGTCAAAGAAACGAGACCAGGAGATGGATGTCGGCCACTGGTTACCTATCGGAGTGACGGTATCCTTTGAGTTGAGTAAGTGTGTGTAAGTAGTAACTGTATATTGTGATTTATATTGGAGTACAGCCCAAGTGGTTTCCTTTGTGTATTTTTCATATATCCAAGAGTAAGGCTAGCCCAGAACACGGTGTCCATCACTATGCACTCCATAGGTGAATGTTCTGTGGTCCGTCTCTGGTTGAGTGTGTACCAGAGGTGAATACTCGTCACACTCAGATACAAGGAAGATACAGAGAATAAAGGTTAGCCCAGAACAAGGTGTCCTTTACTGTGCATTCCGGTGGTGAATGTTATGAGGTCCGTCTCTGGTTGAATACGAATGCGTACCAGAGGAAAATATTTTATTGGACCGCCACTGGTGAAAACTGGCTGTTTCACAGTGGTGAATGTTCTGAGTCTGATTTAGGATTAAGATAGACACATAGGAAAGCAACTAGAGTCAGTTTATTCTGAGGTACACGCCACAGAAAGATTGGTTTTTGTGGTAAAGGTGCTGTGTTAGTACTTTCTGTGATTTTGAGATACCTTGCAATTTTTTCTATAAGAAACCCCCAAAATGGACGCCTTTGGAATATATGTGTAAGAAGTATGGCAGAATTGCTGGGAAACACATGAGCAAGTGGACAGCTCTGTCACAAGCTGATGCCGATAATATGTCTGTCTGGCCAGATATTGATAGCTTCAATATGAGGATTGTTGATCCTATGAAAAAGACTTTGTGCTTGCGAGGTTTTGAAGTAGACACTAGTTAGTATATTGTGTTTGATAGTTGGTACTAAGAGGCTTATCACAGAGATGATCAGAATAAGGATAAAGGTGTTTGTGGAATGCCTAGGGATATGAGTCCCTAGGAAGGGCATGTGTATCTTAGTTGTGAAGGAAAACAGAATACACAATCTAAACTAACCAAACCGAATGATATGTTAACACCAGAGAAATTATACCCTGATTTGTTTACTAACATCAGTGTAGCAGCTTTGACTAACATGGATCCAACTGATCAATGGAATCCAATATTGTTCAATAACCCCGCGTCTGCTCCCCCATCATATGATGAGACCTCAGCAAAAGTGGAATCATTTTGTAACACTAAACCTGAAGCGATTGTAAAGGGTAAAAGTAAAACCCCAAATGTGAATGATTTCTTGGACGCTGGAGCGAAAAATACCCGAGGTGCAAAAATTTCCCCTGACATTATTTTGCCCCTTTCGAAGGAGTAGAGAGGGATCAGATACTGATTCAGAAGAAGCAGGACCCTCTGGCCATGCTTATCCCATGAGAGAAACTAGTGTGTTAGACCCCAAGACTAATTCACAGCCACGTATCCATCAGCCATGGATAACCCTTAAATATAGTTTCCCCAGACCAGAGGACACTGTGAAGTTTTGTATGGAATTGGGTAGTATGGTGATTGCATATGACCCGGCTAGAAAAGATGTTGTGCAGTTGTTTAACCTTGTTATGACTGATGCTGAGAGGCGCAGATTTGTGAAAATAATTGATGAGTAGGCTGATCATAGAAATAGTAGACCATGGGATAGAAAGGAGATGGTTGATAGAGATGCAGATGACAGAAAGAGAGTTATGGCAATGATTCTTGAAGCATTTGAGGAAGCGTGGCCACGGAAACCTGACTGGGAAAAGATTAATAGTACTGTGCAAGGAGAGCAAGAGTCTGTTGAGGAGTATGCGGACCGAATTTTGAAAGTTGTGATAGGTCACAGTGGAATGAAAGATCCTGGACGGGATGACGATGACGTGAGGACGTCGACGTCAATGGGAGGAGCACCCGCGAGCAACCCGTGAGCGACTAACGAGCAGCTGATAGAGTGAACAGAGTGAATAGATTTTCATACCGGACACATATCGGTATTTTGGTGGCTGGTGGATATCTGCAGGTTTGGGCAGTGGCGGATTGGTGACCCCTTCGAGACTAATGTCGGGGAGGAATTACACTGATCAAGGACCGATTAAGGACTGGCGTGCCCCGGGAGAGTTGTACTCTCAGAATCCCGGTGGCGTCTTGCATTGGATCATAGCAGATCTACGGACCTCCGGCCGGGGACTGAAGAACACTTAAGAAAACTCAGCAAGCAAAATCACCTTCTGACAGCACTACCAGGCATATAGCCAGTTTTCCCGATACAAGTACAGAGTGGAGCAGTCTGGTTGAAAGAGAGGACAGATAAGTGATTTTTTTTTTTACTACTCCGCTATTGGTGATTCCTCTATCTGTGCTTCTAATGAATGGTGGATGCTAACCTTATGTACCAGCAGGTGTCGTTCTCTCCTTAATGTACAAACATCCTTCCTACAGGGAATTTTGATTCAACATACTGCTCAGACTGCAGCTCTATAACGCCATCTGTCCAGCACTGAGTTAAATAAAACACTCTGCATTAACAGGTGCTGTTCTCTCTCTCTGCCTGACAGCTAATTATACAAAATTGAATGCTGGTTCAATATAATATAGAGACTGTAGTTTCTTAAGACCGAGAGACAACTTTGCTTCTACAGTAACTGACTAATTAAAGTTCCAAGAGTGTGCCTGTTGGCGAATAGGAATAAGTGGGGAATCGTCGAGAGGCCTATTAAAAATGCTCCCGAGGCATTGATCCTGATTTGTCTTCATTCATCATCAAGCGATATTGATCCCCTGAGGCCATCAATTGGTATTGTATCCCACAGTTTTTTGTTTCATTAATATTATGGACCGTGTATTCGATAACTAGCTTATAATCAACTAGGGAACTTGTGAACTAATATCAGTCTCCAGGGGGCGCCTTATGGTGAAGACACCTCCTGCTCCATTATCGGCATAAGAGTAAATCGAGCTTAACCCCTATTCGGCATAGCGAGATATACTCTCATAAAAACCTCCGCTCAACAAATGTTGCCTAAAGCGGATAAAACCCACAAAGCGGACAAAGAAAGAGAGGAAAAATTAGATAATAAAAAAAACGCAGAGAAATTGGCTAAAATCCCACCTATAAACTCATTTTATTCCCAGTGGAGCCAAGCTGATCTTTCTACACTCTCTGAAAAGCCATCTACGGACCGAAGCAGTGAGGGAAGTATCCTGGAAACGGCCAGCTACATCTCAAATGCAAACCTTTCAACTGCTCTGGAAGCACTCTATCAAAAGATAAGAGTAGACTTAGATCGAAATCTAGCAGAGCACAAGGAAGAATTTCTCCATCTAAAAACTACTATTCTCTCACAGTCCAACAAGATAATTCTCCTCCAACAGAAAGTTCATGAGCTCCAAGAACAAAAATCAACACTGAAATAAGAAATTACCAAGATGAATCTTAAGATCGCAGACATAGAAGATCGTTCAAGCAGACAGAATCTAAAAATAAGGGGTGTTCCAGAGGAGATTACAGATATTGATAAATACGTGACTGAGCTACTTGCGGTCTACATTGACCCAATAGAAAGGGCTCACAGACTTCCTAAGCCCTCAAATCTTACATTACCTAATAGTAGCAGAGATGTAATTGTCCGATTCCAGAACTCAAGGGTTAAGGAGATGTTGGCCTCCGAAATGAGGAAGAACCCGGCCAAAGACAATAGATATGCCGGATTAACCACCTACACTGATCTATCAGCGGCAACTAGAGGGTTCAGGGAGGGTTCAGGAGGAACTTTGTAGATCTGACTCTCTGCTTGAGAAATAACTACATTTCTTATTCCTTGGGTTACCCAGCCAGACTTAGAGTTACATGGAGAGAAGAGAAACTTGTATTTTTTTAACAAGACCAGCTTGGGTCCAAAATGATTACATGGGCCTGTTACACTAGATATAAAATATGATGTACACTCTGAGGGATGAGGAGAGAAAACTTGATCAGGGGTCATGGTTCGGCAGTCGATGTATCTAATTTTGGTTTTTTTTCTATTTTTTTTTCTTCTTCTCCTCCATCCTTTAGGATTGGATAATTCTCTATATGGACAGGGCCTGATCGCCTGAAGTCAGAGATTAACCTCATAACTATTATATAATATCAGGGTTCAATGAAACGGACCTTTCAGGAGTCTGGGATTTTATATCCCAGGCTCATTTGAAGGGCGCAATGTGTATGATTGGGATATGGTTTGGATGGGTGAGAAATGTTTGATGAATGTTGGGTCTTCTGCCCCTAGGGCGGGGGCCTCGGCTGCACTCTCCTGCGACCCCATGTACAGAAATATATATCCTGGATGACACTTAAATTTACATATATAAACTCACAGGGTCTAAATTCCCCTCACAAGAGGGCCTTTCTATACGATCTCCTAACAAAAGAATCTGTCGATATGGCATTTATACAAGAGTGCCAATGGAAGAGAGACCAAAAACAGTACTGGAAATATAAGAGATACCTATACCTAGATGTCTATCAGTCCTCCCTCTGTGATAGGAAGAAGCGTGGAGTTGCAATAATAATTTCCGGTAGGCATAAATTTGAATACATGTTTCATAAAACAGATCAGAAAGGTCGATTTTAATCTGTCAAATCAATGATATAGTTTACACATTTATGAATCTACATGCCCCCTCGGACCATTCAACCCAGTTTTTTAGATCAGCCTTACAAAGACTCAAGGAAGTCGCCAAAGGTCTGTTGATTGTAGGGGGAGATATGAACTGTATTTTATACACTGAGTGGTATAGATCCTCAACTAAAAACTGCAAATACGTTGGAGAACTCAGACAGAGGGCTGAGAGATTTGCGGATATACTCTCTCGGTTTAACTATTATGATATCTGGAGAGTTCAAAACCCAGATGAGAAAGATTTTACGTTTGATTCCCTGCCCCACTCCTCCTACTCGTGTATTGATTTCTTTTTTATGCTGGGTCCAATCCTGGACCGCTGTTCTCGGTCCTGGATTGGACCCATCACATGGTCAGATCATGCCCCTATATTCATGGAGATCAGGCAGAATCCGGAATATGGATCTAAAAGATCCAGGAGACTCAACAAGTCTATTCTTGCCACAGATGAGAAACAATTGGACTTAGCTACTCAGGCAAGGCTTTTTCTGCATGATAACGATATGGGAGACACCTCAGATATTAATCTGTGGTGTTCTCTGAAATGTTTCCCACGCGGATATTTAATAAAACAGGGATCTTGGATTAATAAACAAAGAGGGAAACCTCTAGCTGATCTCCATATTGCACTGGCGAAACTTGAGAGAACAAATAAACTAAACCCATCCACACAGGGCAATATGGAGATCATCAAGATCAGGCAAGAGATCATTAAGAAGCTTCGTGAAAAGGCAAAGTATACATTGAAGAGACTGAAACAGAGATGGTACTCCACCAATAATCAGGTGGGTCGTGACCTTACAAATAAATTAAGATATAATAATCAAAAAGCTAGGATAAAAAATATTATATATAATGGGACATTAAACTTATCCCCAAGGGACATTGCAAATGCGTTTCGAGCCTGCTATGAGGCATTATATAATCTCCCAGATACCCAGATAGAGGAATTGGATCTGACTAGGTTTTTGGATAATCTTGATCTTCCAAAGATCTGGACAGAAAAACTAGAGATATTGAGTCGTCCGTTCACACAGTTAGAGATTTCAGGTGCAATTCGACAGTTGAAGGTTGCAAGGCTCCTGGAACAGATGGCGTCTTGGCCTTGTTTTACAGAATTCTGGATCCTGTGATTGTTCCAATCCTGGATAGAGTTTATAATAGCATTAATAGAGACAGTATCTTTCCAGATGAAATGATGGAAGCTACTATACTTCCTATTTTAAAGACTGGGAAGGATCCGGCCCAGGTTTCCAATTATCGTCCAATCTCGCTCATCAATCAGGACATTAAGATTTATTCTAAAATGTTGTCCCTTAGACTGAACCAGGTTATTCTGGATCTGGTGGCCCCTGATCAGGTCGGTTTTTTGCCAGGGAGGTCAAGCGAGGATAATATCCGCAGGGTCCTCGGCATAATGGAGGTAATTCACCGGGAGAAAACTCCAGGCGTTTGGACTCGCTGGCCCTTTTATGGATAAAACCTTGGCATTATACTCTAATTCCAGCGCTAGAGTGAGAGGCATGTTTCTGGACTCGGAATTATATGGGATTAGGAATGGGACATGGCAGGGGTGCCCTTTGGCCCCATTAATATATGCACTTTCAATTGAACCACTTGCTGCTCTACTACGCAATTCAAGAGACATTACCGGGATTAGAATTGGAAATAATATTACATTACATTACATTAACATTTATTTGTACAGCGCCACCAATTCTCGAAGTGCTTGGTACAGAGCAAAGAAAGGAACTACATACTAATTTGGACAAACTAGTACAGACTGGTACATGAGGTAGAGAACCCTGCTCGTAAGCTTACAATCTAGAGGGAATGGGGTCAATGACACAATTAAGGGATTGAAGAGGTCAGAGGGATTGAAGTTGTAGAAACAGTAGAGTGGATGGGAGGCATTAGGTGGGATAGGTCAAAGAGGGAGTGTGTGTTCCAGCTAGGTTGGGTAGTAGGCCTCTCTAAAGAGATGAGTTTTGAGGGACTTTTTACAGTTCCAGAGAGAGGGGGCAGCTCGGGCGAAATCTTGGAGACGCGAGTGAGAAGTGGTGATGAGATTAGAAGAGAGTGTTAACCCCTTGGAGGAGCGCAAAGGTCGTGTAGGGAAGTAGCGGTTAACAAGGGAGGAAATGTACGTAGGAGCAGAGGAGTGGAGGGCTTTGTAGGTTAATGACAGAATTTTACATTTTATCCTCGAGCAGACGGGAAGCCAGTGGAGGGCGTTGCAGAGAGGAGCCGCCGAATCAGACCGACGTGCAAGAAAGATGAGTCTGGCAGCCGCATTTTGGATAGACTGTAGGGGAGCCAGACGAACCAGAGGTAGTCCAGTCAGAAGACCATAATAGTCATCTTAATATGCTATATGCAGAGACATCTTGCTAACGCTTTCTTCCCCTCAACATTCAATACCGGCTATGCTGGAAATGATTTCCAAATTCTCAGAAATGTCAAATTATCAATTAAATTTAACTAAAACCCAGGTCATTGCGCTCTACTTATACCCCAGCAAGAGAGATGTATTAGAAATCTTAGGCCAGAATATATATAATACAAGCCCGATTGACTATCTGGGAATTAAAATTACACATACACTTGAAAATATTATTCCCATTAATTACACCCACCTCCTAATGGAAATAGACAAGACATTAAATTCATGGAAGCATCTGGAATTATCTTGGCTAGGCCGATTAAATATTATAAAATCACACACAATCCCTAAAGTGTTATATTTGCTTAGAGTGATTCCTTACAGAGTATCCTCTCATACACTGAGACAAATTGAGCTTGAATTCCTGAGATTTGTCTGGGGTTGCGGCAAACCAAGGATAGCCAAGGCAGAATTAAAAAGAAGTATCCAAAAAGGTGGTCTGGGCTTTCCAGACTTGATTAGACTGCAGAACGTGTGTCAATTGGCAAATTCTCTAGCATGGAAGGTGAAGAGCTTGGATGACTTGGCTTGGATTAATATAGAAAGGGTAGGAGCAGGTAAGGTTGACCGATTCTTATTTCAATGGCTGAGTCCAGAGACATTTAGAAAATGAAGATTAGATAACAGAATTAGCGGAACGCTTACTTAAAATGTATACAGATTATGTAGAACAATGGGATCTCTGAAAAAGATGACATATGACACCCCAATAGAGGCGATCTCCCTGATAATACAGGATATAGATTTATCCCGATGGAATATAGGCGGGATCCATTGTGTATCCGATCTATTCGCCAATGACAGCTTTCTCTCCTTGTCAGACCTACAGATACAATATACTCTCCCGAATGCAGAGATATTTACATATCTAAGACTTAAACATTTTTTCACAGTAACTGAGATCACTTCATCAGATCTATGGGGAGATCTTGTTAAGATCATTACAGTCACCTCTGAAAAAATTATTTCAAATTCCTTGCCTTTATGGAAAACCTCCAACCACAGAACAAACCAGGGGCAATTGCAAGATGGGAGAGAGACCTTTCATTGAATGAACCATTACAGAAATGGTATAATGCCTGGCAGTCCACTAGGAAGGGCACGCATTGTGCAAATCTACAAGAACAATACTTTAAACTCATGTATTGGTGGTACCTGGTACCCACACCAAAGACCATGAGAAAGAGAATGAATGAATGTAGGGTTGAATGGGATCAACAAAAGTTGGTAGTAAAGGTGATGTAGATTAATTTAGAAATAAACAAAAATGTTTAAAAGTCTATCTGTTCCTGTCCAAATCTGAGATGAATAAATTGCGTATACGCAGAAGTAAGTTCACACTGACACATGCAGTTCAGGTTAAAAAAACTTAGAGGAAATTTATTAGCATCTGGCAAAATTCAGGCTTACAAGCCCTTATAAAGGCTGAATGACATCATCATTGAATATCAGATAATAACAAATAAACATCATTAATTGGGTTAAATGTTAAGTGGCTGTGTCAATGTCCACCCATCAATATGATTAATTGGCCCAAAAACTAAGTGGTTAGCTAGGTGTCCTCCCACCGAGAGGTGGTATTGTTCTGAACATGGGTGTGGACGGATGGCTCAAGCACCATCTTTCCCAGCACGATGCTTACTCGGTGGAAGGGGGGGCTCGGGCATCATTTTGCGTAGTTAGTGATGTCAGTCTCGTGGTCGGGTGCAAGGTTCTTTTATGAATAGAACATTTCATTTGGCCGGTGTTCTCATGGCCTTCAGATTATACTATGTTGCAAATGACAGGAGATTCAGTAATTCCGGGGCTAGTTATATCCTTAGAGAGAAAATACAGTCTCTATTCATTATACTAAATACTGTCAGAAAATTCTGTCATGTAATGTGAACAAAATGGAGTTAGTACAATAATTCAATACAGGTTTCAATAAAGATTTTTAATAATTCTACATCAGTCCCCCCTATGAAATGTTAGATTCTAAAAGATAATCTTTATTTGTTAATATCAGAAGACGTGTTAGCCCAAAGGCACAGAAACCCCGTGGCCGCTAGCTTGGTGTTATTGCAAAGTGCAATCCTGTCCCTTCATCTGTCCCTAGTTGGCTAACTCATCCGTCTGCTGGGCACTCGAACGCTTCACTCCATGGGTATCCCGCAGTGGCTAGCCCACCACATCTCCACACGGTAGTCTTTCCCAAACAGACAGATGCTGTCCCTAAGCTGGTCCCTACCTAGAATTCTTGCACTTTATCAATAAAAGGGATAGTTTGTAGCGGTATACAAGGGCGAGTTGATATCTTGGAAATCTTGGTCATCAACTGTGAGATGTGTGAAAGTGGGTGCCGCTTGGTCTACAGTCTTCAAAAAAAGTTTTCTCAGACAAGGGAGGACACAACAAACAAGAAGAGCAAAAATAAAAAGAAAAATTAATATTGCTATACCAATATGCATTAAAGCCTTTTGCCATCCTGTCATCCAACCAAACCATCTCTCCCAGGGATCCTTTATCCCAGAATTCCTTTTTAACTCTTCAGAGAGCTCATTCAACTTCTCTATGGCTAAGGTAACTTTACCATTAGGGCCTGTGTTTTCTGGAATGTAAGTACAACATGTCATGGTGTCGGGCAAAATTTTACATACCCCTCCTTTTTCGGCTAGAATCATGTCTAAAGCCATTCTATTCTGGAAGGACATTTGGGACGTAGCCTGCAGCTGTTCGGCTAAGCCCTGGAGGGCATCCCTGGTGTAATTAACAAAACGTTGTTGGTTGTAATAAATGTAATTTATCCAATTTAAATTCTTGTTTGCAGTGACTATGGTAAAAAGTGATTCAAACCCTGCAGCAACTTCATCTCTTGCTTTAAACTCATTGGGCACCCCCCTAGGCACCCCAATGGCATCGATATAAACATGAGGGTCAAAACTGCCTTTAACTGGGGCTTCACGCTTTACTTTGGTTGGTGTGTGTTTGGACTCATGGGTGTCGGGGTGTGTGTCAGAGATAATGTGTATAGGCATGATGGCTTTGGCCAGAGTACACTCCCCCCACCATTCTTTGTCCATTCTGGATCTTAGCTGTAAATCCCCACACAACCAGTAAATATCCCCTAAAGATCTGGTATGGAATTGTAGAAGGTTCATGGAGACAGTTCTGTAGGTGGCACAATACCCTTTAGAGAAGTTACCCACAAATTTACCAATCCCATCATAATTAGCATAACAGGTGTAATTACCTTTATAAACTGTAACACCATCTGGGGGTTTGCAATCCTTGGCTAGAAGGGGATATTCTACTGTCCATGCTTTACATATGGACCTGTTGAATTCGTAATGATAGGCAAAAAGACTCAAAACACATTCTTCTACATCTACTGGCAAGGTTAAAGGCACGGTGCCCAGGTGAGGCCGGGCACCACCACACACATAGCATGCGGTTCTGTTATGCTTATTGGCATTATATTTCATCCATTCTAACCATAGATTAACATCGTTAAAACCTGTTTCAGCGGCCATGGTATCTTCAAATGTGGGGTTTGCAATGGCCATCATGTCTTTAAAGGACTGGATGTGTGGTTTCAATGGATTTGAGACCATGTGGGTGGTCCCTTGCCACTCAGAAGAGTGGCACATATCTTTAAGGTAGAAATGCCCTTATTTGTTATAGGAACCCTTTTTCCAATACATTCCTATTACATACTGGTCTGCATCTGTTGGGCTGGGATGCTCAATATTCAGGATTAATTTCATTGGTATACCTCCTCCAGGTTTTCTTAGGGTCATTCTTTGGAGAAGGGATCTACCATGATCATCTACTTTAGATAAAACACTTTTTGGTTTGTAACCCCAGGCAGGCCCGGCATTCCATCCTGCCGCCCCCCAATGGTTACAATTGTGCCCCCATTGTTTGTCAACTACACAAACATAGGGGTCCTTTGAATGAGGGATATCTCTATAGATATTCTGAATCTGTGACGTGGGGAATGGACATTCTACGATGTCACAGTAATCAAAAGTATAAGTAGCCACACGGGTACATGATGAATTATACCAGAAGGTGTACCCACTGGCATCTTTGGTGATGGCTACTTGTTGGGCTTTGATTAAACTGATTAAGGAGATAATATACCAGAGGTACATGGTTGTGTGGTACCGGCTTCCTCTGGGGCAGGAACTTTCTTACAATGGGAAGCGTGGATCCAATGTGGCCTGCCGGCCAATTTGACGGAGGTTGCGGTGATCAGGAGAACCTGGAATGGTCCGTCAAATCTTGGTTCCAGGGTGTATTTCCGCACAAATTTCTTGACTAGAACCCAATCTCCGGGAAGCAGGTTGTGAGTACCTGTATCCAAATCGGGATAGAAGTTACTGATCAATGTTGTGATTCCGGGTGCTTCATAATACTTCTGTATGAGGGCAGCCATCAAGTCTTTTGACAGGTGTGCAGGTCCATGTGCCCATTGGACAACTGCTGGATATAAATTTTTAGGAAGGCAGAATTTAAAGTTGTTGTAGTATATTCCGTCCTTTAGGACAGCCCCTCTCTTCTTCCATTTCTGGATTTCTTCGGGGGTAATTGCGGCTTGCTGTTCCCGCAAAATTCTTAGATCAGTAGGAAGGGTCTGTAGGGTAAAAATAGGAACTTCTTCTTGACCGGACACTTCTTTATCCACTTCCTGCAAATTTCTTGCTGCTTGCTTAGCAGCCTGATCAGCCAAATGGTTGCCCTTTGCTTCATCTGTATCCAACTTCCCATGTGCCTTGACTTTCAAGACGGCCACTTCTTCAGGGAGTAGGAGGGCATCCATTAGTTCCTTGATTGCAGAGCTGTGTTTGACTGGTGTACCGGCAGTGGTAAGAAATCCTCTCGTCTTCCAAATGAGGCCGAAGTCATGTGCCACACCCAGGGCATATCTTGAATCTGTATAGATGTTGGCACGTTTTCCTTCGGAAATTTTGCATGCTGAAGACAGGGCTTGTAATTCAGCTTCTTGTGCAGACATTGCTGGCGGTAGAGATGATGATTTGATAACTTCATCTGTTGTGGTCACGGCATATCCTGTGTGGTATTTTCCTTCTTCATCAGCATACCTTGAACCATCCACAAACAGAGTGAAGTCAGGATTTGTTAATGGATTCTCATGTACAGTTGGAAGATGTATTGTTTCCATTTTCATTTGTTCAAAACAGTCATGAAGTGTCTCTGGGTCATAGTTATTCACTATGACCAGGTCTTGGAATTCATTTTCCAGGAAATGGCGTGGCCATGCTTCAAGAAGGTCAGTTGTTGGGTACTTGACAATGCCATTTTCCTGTAGCTTTGATTCATCCATGGTGGCCCATAATTTTGCCATGGGCCCAAGATCATTCCATGATTTTGTTTTCAACTTGGTAACAGGGACATGTGGAATAGCAGTATCCCAATGACGGTACAAGTAATTGAGTTCTGGGGGTAGTTGGATCAGGACCATGCTATTGCCTTCAGAATCACAATAGAAGTCTTGGGCAGTGAGTTTCACCTCCACCCAGTGGTAGAGTTCATCTTCATAGCAAGGTTCAGGAGTGATGTTTGGCTTGTACCATGTGGTACAGAAGGCATATCCTGGACCCTCACAGAGAAGTGTTTGTTCTTTATAAAAAGTTAAATCAGGATGCATTCTCTTGATGGTCCCAGTGAGAAGAAAAACATAGGTTTCATCCATGATAAACCCATAGTGGATACCCCCCTCAGGGAGTGGAAGAAGAGTGGATGGATTAAGAACTTGACATCTGTGTATGGTAATGTTGTCAGGCAGCAGGAGATGACACTGTAAACGTAGGTGTCTAGCGGGAGACACATGCTTGAGCTGAACTTGGTTGATGATGGCAGAGATGTCATGAGGGGCCAATACAACCAAGGGGTGGCCAAGGACCAGGTCTGCAGTTCTTTCAATAAGTTCCCTTGCAGCAAAAACAGCTCTAAGACATGAAGGGGTCCCTCTGGCCACGATATCCAGCTGGCAGGAGAAAAATCCAATAGGCCTCTGGCGGCCTCTTAAATCATTTGTTTGGGTAAGTACTCCTGTAGCATGGCCTTGTCTTTCAGAGACAAATAATTTGAAAGGCTTGGTATAGTCTGGCAGGGCCAGAGCAGGAGCAGATGCAATGGCACGTTTTAGAGTATGAAAATTGTCCAGTGCTTTATTGGTCAGGCAAAATGGGTCTGACTTGAGTGCATCATAGAGTGGTTGCATAAGCAGAGAGGCTTCTGGGATCCATGCTCTGCAATAGGAAATGAGGCCTAAGAAGGCATGTAGAGATTTTGAGGTCTTTGGAGGTGGAATATCCAGTACGGCTCTTACTCGGTCCCGCGTGAGATGTCTGGTACCTTGAGATAGGCAATGACCAAGGAAGAGTACTGTGGATTGACAGAATTGCAGCTTGAGACGTGAAGCTTTGCATCCTTGTTCTGCCAGATAGCAGAGGAGACTAATTGAACAGTCTTCAGTTGTAGGTATGTCATCTCCACAGAGTAATAAATCATCCACATACTGGAGGAGTACAACCTCTGGATGGTCTGTTTGCCATGGTTCAAGGATGGAGCACATGGCTTTTGCAAATTGACTTGGAGAGTTTTGTGCCCCTTGAGGCATGACAGTCCATGTATACTGTTGCATTTCATGAGTGAAGGCAAACAGATATTGGCAAATAGGATCCAGTGGAACACTGAAGAAGGCATTAGCCAGGTCAATGACTGTGAAGTATTTTGCAGATGGTGGGACGCCAGAGAGCAGAGTGTGAGGGTTTGGCACAATAGGGGTGTCCAGGACAGTTGCTTCATTGACAGCACGGAGATCCTGAACCATTCTGTACTTCTCTGGTTCACCTTTTGGAGTTTTCTTCTTCACAGGAAATAATGGAGTGTTGCACTTTGATACACATTTTACAAGAGCACCCTTCTCCAAGAGTGCTTTGATTTGAATTGAAATAGCTGCAGCTTGAGTTGGTTTTAAAGGATATTGTGGTTTCCTTGGTAATTTTGCTCCTGGAATGAGCTTTACCACCACAGGCGGGAATTCTTAGGTGACCTATGTCCTCTGGGCCTGAGGACCATAATTTGGCAGGTACCTTTGTTTTTAGTATATCAGGAAAATTGGACCTCTGTTCCTTTGCTTCCCCACGGGGTTCTTCTAAATGCAGCATTAGAGGTAGGGAGCACAAGGCTGAGGTGTCTGATTCGGATAGAGGAGTAGACAATTCCACTTGTCCATCTGGGGTGAAGGTGATAGATGCCTGCAGGTGTGAGAGGACATCAGCGCCTAACAGGTTAATTGGGCATGTGGAAGATCTCCTAGGAGTCTGGGCAGATTCCAGACCTCTAGCAACTAAGATTAAGGTATCTAGAGAGACTACCTTATATTCAGGGCGTGCAGCAATGATTCCCTTGCGTATAGAGTCTTTTACACCTTGGACAAATGCACCTGACAGCATTTGTGAATGAATCTTGTCAGTAAGGTCAAAACACAAATCTGTAAACATTTGAAACAGTCTTGCATGAAACCTTTCCACTGATTCTCCTTTTTCTTGTATAATATCAGTAAGGAAGCGTGGAAAGGAGCTGCATTAGGGTTAAGGGAGTAAGTGGCGGCCATGTTGGATGTGGGCACATCCGGGGCAGACTGGGCCGGACTGGGCATGGCCGGGGTCTGAGGAGTGGCTTGGAAAAAGGGGTAGGGGTAATTTGGATAGGGCAAGGACATGGGGTATGGTAAGGGGTATGGCCAGGCCAACTGGGTGGGGGCTAGGGCGGAAACAGGGGAGGGCAGGACAGCTGGATAAGGATTAGGGGAGGAGGTGGGAACCTGGACTGTGGGAGGGGTGAGTAACGGAGAAGACAGAGAAGGATTAGTAGATATGGGTGTAGGAGGAGTAGCCGGAGCGGGTGTAGTAGGATTGGCAATAGCAAGGGAGGAGGGGTTAGTAACGGAGAAGACAGAGAAGGATTAGTAAATATGGGTGTAGCTGGAGCGGGTGTAGTAGGATTGGCAATAGCAAGGGAGGAGGGGTTAGTAAACTGGGTGGATGCAAATGGGATGGTAGAATTATCAACAGAGAGAGAGCGTAGAGAAGGAATGGTGGATGTAACATTTAGATTAGACACAGAAGGTAGTGCAGGGATGGATGAGGATGATGGGAATGTTAGGGATGATGAAGGGGAGAATAAAGAGCCATCAGAATTCAGGACCGGGCAAACAGGGGAAGTGACGGGATAGGTATTGGGAGGGTCAGGAGTGGGGAACATGGTCAGCTGGCTATCACTTGTTGCTGACTGAACCTTGAGAATGGACATCCCCTGGGCACCATCTTGGGGCGTTGGCTGAGGGGATTCCCCAGTAACACAATTCTTGTAATATACATACAGTTTTACACCTCTATGATTTATCTCTTCCTCAACCCAACCTTCCTGCTGAATAGCCTTCACTACTCTGTACCATGCTTCAGCAGTACGCAATAAATCATTATCTGTAAGCTTGCCTTTCTTCTCTGTCAGTAATCTACGCCAGCTTTCCGGTTGTAATCTACCACATGAAGGCACAGCAATTTTACACACTTTAGCAATCTCTTCACCCTCTCTATCTTCAACTAAGTCACACGCGAGCCAGCCCCTACTGGGCTTACTCGCTTCCTGTCCCATATCCCCCTATACAAAGCGTCCCAAGTATAGGTAAAGGAAAATGAAACAGAACGTCTACAGTGCTCGACTGCCACTAGGAAGGGTGGGTCCCTCCTAAGTGCGTCTTCCCAAAACGTAGACCAGTCACTGAATCCGTGTACCCTAGGTGGTAGCCACGGATTGGAGCGGGGTGAGAAGTGTGTGACCAATCACTTCTCTCACAAAGAGAAATAGAAATAAATAATACAGAAAATAGAATAAAGATAAAAAGTGAAAGTAGAGACAGACCCAGGAGTTTGAATGACTCCCAATTAAGACAACATTTAAGACAACATTTCAATTGAAATACAGTGCATGCAACACAGTTCAAATAAATTCAACAGTAATCCCTTTCCTTTACTCTTGTGGCCAAAGCCACCTCCCTCAACCTCGTAGTGTCCCCGCTCGGAGAACGATTTTCGTAAATCTCACTACCAGCGGCCACGGAAAACAACTAACACCGGCCCGAGATCCACCAGCCTCCCTCATTACAGCAGTCCACTAAGTGTGGCCACCTCTATCCTCACTCCCGTAGTGCCCCTATGGACCCACCCATAAGTCTCACTACCCGTGGTGCAGGAAGACAGCAATGCCTGCTCGAATCCACCACCACAAAAATAAAATTCGGGAATGCCACCAGCTTCAGCGCTTCGAAACTGGAGGGTACCACCCTCTGCAAGCAGAGCAAGGTGCACAATGAAGCGGCTAGCTAGGCTATCAAAGTGACACCACGGGGGAACCCCAGGAAGCAATGAGTCTACACCCCTCCACAGATTCCCCACCCTCTCTTTTTCCTTACTACTGTTAGCTAGACAGCACCTAAAAGAGAGAAAACAGGCAACGAGGACCCCCCAGGACAACTTCCACAGGTCCACCCCCCTTTTTCCATACAGTCTTGGCCACGTGACTCCTAAAAGGGGTAAAACAGGCAACAGAAGACCCCCAGGCAACCTCCCACGGGTCCACCCCCCTTTTTCCAAAAAGAGGGAAAGAACAAAACTAACTAAACATAAACCACTAACATACCCAGGCAACAGATAGACTAAATGCAGGTAAACAAATGAGTAACAAGACACCGGGCAAGATATTACCTGTCTTTGATGCCCTCCCGGGAAGCAGTCACAGACACGTGGACGGGTCAATCAAAGGGGCTGGAACATACCGGTGGCTCCTGCAGAAGTCTCTACCGTGTAATCAGAGGTGATCAGTCTCCCTTCCTTCCCCCCCGATTCCTCCGTCCAACAGCGTCTTCCTTAGGACGGCTTACCGGCCAGAGGCCATAGCCCGGTGCCCCACGTTGGGCGCCAAATTGATGTAGATTAATTTAGAAATAAACAAAAATGTTTAAAAGTCTATCTGTTCCTGTCCAAATCTGAGATGAATAAATTGCGTATACGCAGAAGTAAGTTCACACTGACACATGCAGTTCAGGTTAAAAAAACTTCGAGGAAATTTATTAGCATCTGGCAAAATTCAGGCTTACAAGCCCTTATAAAGGCTGAATGACATCATCATTGAATATCAGATAATAACAAATAAACATCATTAATTGGGTTAAATGTTAAGTGGCTGTGTCAATGTCCACCCATCAATATGATTAATTGGCCCAAAAACTAAGTGGTTAGCTAGGTGTCCTCCCACCGAGAGGTGGTATTGTTCTGAACATGGGTGTGGACGGATGGCTCAAGCACCATCTTTCCCAGCACGATGCTTACTCGGTGGAAGGGGGGGCTCGGGCATCATTTTGCGTAGTTAGTGATGTCAGTCTCGTGGTCGGGTGCAAGGTTCTTTTATGAATAGAACATTTCATTTGGCCGGTGTTCTCATGGCCTTCAGATTATACTATGTTGCAAATGACAGGAGATTCAGTAATTCCGGGGCTAGTTATATCCTTAGAGAGAAAATACAGTCTCTATTCATTATACTAAATACTGTCAGAAAATTCTGTCATGTAATGTGAACAAAATGGAGTTAGTACAATAATTCAATACAGGTTTCAATAAAGATTTTTAATAATTCTACATCAAAGGGAATTAAAGACTTAGAGGTGATAGTGAGCTCAGAAGCAACAATTAGCTCACAATATACAAGATTATATAAACCTATAGGAGGCAGGACCCAAGACAACCAGAAAGCTAAATTATTATTAACCTCATTCTTATTATAGCAACATATATATTAATACAAGCAAAGCTATTTTTACTAGATTATAATACTACCAACTGTATGTTGAAATATTGTGAACTGTTTTACATCTGTATATTTGCATATTGTTTTTGTTTCTTGTGTTATATTAGTTGTTTTCTGTTAATTAATAATGAAAAATAATAAAGATAAATTGAATACGAATTGAATACGAAAGATCCTGAAGAGAGTGCAGAGCAATTGATTGTGGCATGTTTTGTGAAGGGTCTGTTACCTGATCTTAATAAAGGAGTGATGATGAATCTGGTTGGATGGGAAGAAGAGCCATTGGCTAAAGTGTTGTTGGTAGCTAAGCATTATGAAAAGCAAATGCTTAATGGCAAACTCAGTGAGATAAGAAAGCACAGAAGGAGGAGTGGTTAAAATCACAAACTGAATTTTTTACACAGCAAGCCATGGAAATGATAGCAAGAACTCCCCCACCACCTCCTCCTTCTCCCCCTCCGCTGCCCCCACCTTTGCGACCCGTAACCAGACCCAGGGTAATGACAGAAGAACAGTCTGTGTGTTTTAGCTGTAAATATCCTGGCCATATAGCTAGAAATTGCCCTCATACACAGAAATACAAAGAATGGTATAAGAATAGAGATCATAAGATTAGAGATCCCTTTCTTATGCTGAACCCCCTTACCATAGGGAGTTTGCTGGACCCCAGGCAAAGAAGTTGCCTCCCCCTCAGAAACCCTTGTACTGACAGAACCATTATTGACATGAGGTTGATACTGACTGTCTTGATAATTTTACTAAGGCTTATGCATATCCTGTTATTACCGCTGACCCTCTTGGTCCTTTGTCATTGTTGCTGTAACTGTCCGAAATGTAAATTTTTTGATTGACACAGGAGACAGCCGTCAATTGTCAAATGACCTGTAATGTGTTTTCCCTTTGAGAAAGGAACCCCTTTTCTACCTTAAAGGAATAGGCAATTAACCAATTGTTCATCCTATAACTGCCCCACTAGATTTTTGCATGGCAGGGAAAATCCTACAAGTCAAATTTTTAGTCAGCCCCACCTGTCCACTGAATTTATTGGGAATGGTCATTCTCAGAACTCTGGGCTGTGCTATATTCTGTTCTCCCAGAGGAGAAATCCTTTTGGATGTACCTGGAGTAAGGGAGATCCCCGTTGGACTCTCTATTGTGGAGCAGGAGCCCCGCCCTGTTGGGAACATTGCTCTTCCCCTTTGCTACTATTTCGGAGATGTGCCTGATTCTCTCTGGGCAACCCCAGGAGATTCAGTAGGATTGATTTGGGATGAACCTCCAGTGAAGGTGAAACTTAAACCAGGAGTGGTTTTGCCCCATATCCCACAATACCCTCTGAGTAAAGCTGCTCAAGAGGGAATTTAACTTGTGATACAAGACTTGTTAGATCAAGGCATTATCTACCCCACCAAGAGTCCCATGCAACACCCCTGTATTGCCAGTGGTAAAACCCGGTTCCAATCCACCAAAGTATAGATCTTTCCTGTTGTTCCTAACCCTGCTACAATTCTGTCAGCTATTCCCTCTGATGCCAAGTGGTTCACTGTGGTTGATTTGAATTCTGCTTTTTTCTGTTTCCCTCTACATAAGGATAGTCAGTATCTTTTCGCCTTCACATACAATGGTCGCCAGTATATTTTGCCACTAATTCCTCAGGACTATACAGAATCCCCAGCATTGTTTTCACAAGCCCTCAGATGCAGCTTGAGTGACCTTAATATCCCTGAAGGTTCCACTTTGATTCAATATGTTGATGACTTGATGATTGCTTGCCCAAAGTTTTGTCATGAGAATCAAGGACATGCGACAGGAGTTTTGGCTCAGATACATGGAGGTAAGAACCGACCTCTTGCATTGGTACATGGACATGAGCTTCAGGTTATGGTTCCCCATGCAGTCACCTCACTTTTACTGTACAGGTCTACCCAACTTACTAACAGCAGGACTACCAAGTATGAAGTAAATCTACAGGTCACTACTAACGTGACAGTACATAGATGCTCTACTTTGAACACAGCTACACTAATGCCTGGTCCAGAGGAGGGTCCACCCCATGACTGTATAGAACTAACAGACCAGCAACACAGCCTCAGGGACAGATTATATGAACAACCTCTTTTGTTTCCTGATGTTGAGTATTTTGTTGATGGCTCATCATCTCTGAATGATTCGGGAAAGAGATGTACTGGGTATGCTGTGGTGACTCTTGAAGGAGAGGTGAAAGCGGGACCGCTTCCATATGTTTGTTCTGCTCAGGTAGCTGAGCTCATTGCTCTCACCCGAGCATTTGTGCTTGCAGCAGGGAGGAGTGTTAATCTTTACACTGATTCACGTTATGCTTTTGGTGTAGTACATGATTTGCTGCTATTTGGCGCTTGAGGATTTACCTCACATAGGCAGATTCCCCTATTTTAAACCACAAACAAGTACAGGCATTTTTGGAGGCAATCATGTTACCAGCTGCAGTGGCAGTGATTAAGGTGTCAGCTCATACAAAAGGAACTGATAAGATCTCAGAAGGAAATAGATTAGTTGATCGCATTGCTAAGGAAGCAGCCTGCAGACCAGATGGTTTGCTTTGCAGTAATTTGGTTGCTCAGAGGAGTGAGTGATACAATCCTTGATAGCTAAAGGTGGCAGACTAGAAGGAAAATTGTGGTATGGCCCTGAAGGCAAACCAGCATTGCCCCCTGATTTAACCCCTTACATACTGAGGTTGGTCCATGGCCTAGCACATGTGTCCAGAGAAACAATGATTCAAAAGATAAAGGATGACTGGTGGAGCCCTGGGATCAGAGCTCTCGTGACAGATTTTTGTAATCAATGTGTGACTTGCCAGCAGTATAATATTGGCAAGAGAGTTGCTAAGCAAGGACAGGGAAGAACTTATTGCCCTAAAGGACAGGAATTGGATTTCCCACAGGCCAATTCTCCAAACTCTTTGCACTTACCCATTCAAAATTTACCAACAGCAGGTGATATGTGGGTGGAAGATACTGCCATCAGAGGAGAGAAAATAGGTAGGAGTCCATATAATAAAACTTCATTTCTATATTGGTATTTGAATGACACAGAAATTACATTTGGAAAATCAAGAGTTGATCAATCTCAGATCATATCAGCCTTGTCCAATCTGACGGTTCCCCAGGGGATGGACAACCAAACTCTATCCAAAGCCTTGGGATCCATGTTAAAATTTCATGGCAGATCAGTCACACCAACAGTTGTCATAACACCTGTCTACCCCGCAGTATCTATTGGTTGTGTGGTAGATGGGCTTACCACACATTACCATGTAATTGAATAAGAAGTTGTTATTTAGGCGCTGTGTTCCCAGCAGTACATATCTATGAAACATTGCCATAAGGGAAAATAAGAAATTACAGAGCTAAAAAAAAGCGCTCTGGCAAATCCTTGGAAACAGCTGGTATAGCCCCAGGGATAGACTTAAGTAAGCCCAAAGGTAACACCAAAAATATCCCCAAACAAGCACCAACCCCAAAACCTACATTAGCATCAAAAGACACAATAGTCTACCAAAGAATTGTTACATTTTATCCCCCCCGGCAGGGTTCACTCTACTTATGAGGAAAGGACCCCTCCCCATGATGAAGATGGGGATTTTTGGTATGCTACTATGCCCACACATATATTGATCAGAAAAGAGGAAATGATGTACGAGATATGCTTGATTATTACATGCACGCAAGTGAAACCCATGCTTAGACTTGGTAAATCATAGGAGGAATATTCTCCCCTTCATATGGAGTAACTATGTTATCTAAAAAATGAATGCTTTAGGCTGGATCATGGATGAGTTGCTCAATTACACAACCAACGGTATAAGCAGACTGAATGAAGAGCAAATACAGATTAGAATGGTTGCTCTCCATAAACGAATTGCCTTAGATTATACTCTTGCAGCTAAAGGTGGAGTATGTGCTCTGGTGAAGGATAAATGTTGTGTGTACATTAAAGATCAGAGTGGTGAGATTGAACATGATTTGAATTGCAGGAACGCTCGCGTCCCCAGCCTAGGGATGATTGGGACTTATTCGGCTTAAATGGGTAGCTTGCTTAATTAGTAGCAAAACTGATGACTGTGTTGGTTTGCCTGATCGTGGCGTGTCTTTGTTTGTGCGTGCTTATCACATGTGTGAAGGCTCTCTCTAACCAATGTATTGCAGGAGGCAACAATGGACATACTATGCTCATGCGCCAGTCATACATACCACACTCCTCCGAAAATGTTCTGGAACCAAAGTTCCTACTCAGATCACCAGATGTATTCTTCTGCCCAGAGGAAGAGAACCTCTACTTGCCTATGCGGGCCATCCCAAAGGAAAACGTGTATGCTGTGTAAGAGTTATCCAATCCATGGAACCAGGGTCCGTGTTAATATAAAAGGGAGGTGTGTGAAAGTTGAAATTACCCTGGAAGCCATTTTGTTTCTCGGAAGCCATTTTGTCCTACCGACTCCATTCTTCCATGCCTTCTTCCATGTTTGTTCTCTGTGATACCCAAAGAGAGTGATAGGTTAATGTGGAATTGAAAGGGCGTATACATTTGATATTGCTCTTAGTGTTGAAAGATTACACAAGTAACCAAGCTTGCTTAAACTTAAGCTGAAAAATACAAAATGAAGCAAGAGTACAACCGCAATGGTTAGATGGTTTATCTGGCATTTTCCAGTTAGTTTAGCTGGTAAACAATGTAGTTTCATAAAGATAATACGTAGCACTGCGACAAATTGTAACCAATCATATGCTTTTATTTGCTTTGAATTATGAAATTATGCTGTGCATTTTACTATAAATTTGTGTGTAATTAGGGTGCGGCAGACCAGTTTGTGCGAAGACGCTACCCTACGTATATAGGTTTGCATTAAACTTCATCACTTTTACTCTTCATTTCCTTGTGGAGTATCCGAAGAGAAAGTGACCTTTCACACACTGCAGCAAGTTAACGAGTCTGGACCCACAGTGCAGAGTGGAGGTACCACCAAAAGTGGAAAACTTACATGGAACCACCATGGAGTTGTTATGTACCTAAGGATTGAGCCCCAGATAGGAGCAAATGGTTTGATTGAGAGAAACGGTTTTCTGGAATATATGGAAATAAGGAACCGGAGGGAGAGACAGCAACAACTGAAACTTGAACATGGTACTGGATTGAGGAGGGTGACTTGAACCAGGAGAACCACCAATTTGACAATACAGATGAGGATATTTATATGTGCCTTAGCACAGGCCATGCCTTATGACCAACTGGGGCAAAAAGGTGGGCAGTTCCCCTTTTCCGGGGTCCAGGAAAATGCATGGTTGTGACTGCCATACAGGATCCCGGTCTGGCCACCAGAGAGTGTTCAGCGCGAGAACGGGGAAAGAGTCAACATAGGACCGTCGGCACCGGAAACAAGCATCGAGGGCACCGCACAAGAGGTAACACTGTAAAACTAGAGGAATTAAGTTGTTTTTACACTCCTTTCTGGGGGAGGATAACGTTAGAAATGGAGTGGAAGCTAGAATAGATTGGAAAGGTTTTCTGGAATGTATGGAAATCAGGAACTGGAGGGAGGCTGTGTTCAGAGACAGGAACAACTTGGTACTGGATTGATGAGGATGACTGGAACTAGGAGAACCACTGATTTGACAATACTGACGAGGGGCAGGCAAAGGCATAGTAGAAGACTAGAGTCGTAGTTGTGGAAGACGAACAAGGAGCAAAGTCAGAGGGCAAGCCAAGGTCGATACCAGAGATCAGAAAGCAGAAAAAAACGAGGTCAAGGAAGCCAGGTTGGAATCAGGAATACCAGAGAAGCAAAACAAGTTCTGTGGAAGTCGGGTCAGTAACAGGAGTCAAAATTTTGAGAAATCAGCAAAGGTCTGCAACAGCCTTAACTAGGAGAAAAAGGCGGTGAGGCATTATGTGCAGCAACGATTAATCACCACAGCAAGTCCAGCTCCAATCACATTGTGACACAGTAATCTTTTTCTAAAATGATGTGCCTAGTGACTTGCTTGTGATAATCTTTTAATTGCACAATACTGCTGGAATGAATAGTACAGCAGTATGGGCAATTAAAAGATCATTAACAAGTCACTAGTTATATATTTCTAAAAGAAGATCCTTTGAGGATGCTCATAACAACTAACAGGTCACATTTAACATGATTTGCATACTATGCACATATCATCATTTCACTATTAGCTAGTTGTTTTTAAGAGTGGGTGTCAAACACTATATATTTACTAACCATTGCCAAACTCTTATCACAGTGATCTTTTTCTAGAATAATGGGACTAGTGACTTGTTTGTGATAATCTCTTAATTGCACATGACACTAGATAGTACAGTGCTGTGTGCAATGAAAAGATTATCATTAACAAGTAACTAGTCACATTTCTAGATGAAGATGCTATACAAATTATCATAACAAGTCACATATAACATGATTTGCATATAGGGTGGCCACCAGGCTGGTATTATACCTGATGTAACAGTTAAATAATTGTAGAGTGCGCCTCAATAGTTACACTACTACTTAGAGATAAGGTGTGCTTGGATGTACAGACAATATAAAACAATACAAATATTACGTAAGGAATACTAATCTATTTCTTATTGCTTCAACACTTTCTTTTGGGTGGCTGAGCATCATGAGATGGTAGTTCACAGCTAACCTCTGATTTTTATGTGCTGTCATTTCCCATAATGGCTAGTCTTATGGGAACTGAATTTAATAAAATATGGGGTACTATGTGTTTAAATAAAATCCTGCTTGCTGCTACGGACCACCCTTCCCATGAGGACTATTCCATAGATCCACTACCCTCTCAGTAATGGCCTTATCTTATATCTAGGATAGCCTTATACCTTTCCCTTGCATGCTTACATTTCTTTACTCTATTAACCTCTACCACTTCTGCTGGAAGACTGTTCCATGGATCCACTACCCTCTCAGTAAAGTAATCCTTTCATTAGTCCCTGGCCTTATCTTATTTTTAGGATAGCCTCATAACTATCCCATGCATGCTTAAACTCCTTCACTCTATTAACCTTTACCACTGCTACTGGAAGTCTATTACATAAATCCACTACCCTCTCAGTACAGTAATACTTTCATTAGTCCCTGGCCTTATCTTATATCTAGGATAGCCTTATGTCTATCCCATGAATGCTTAACTTGTTCCCTGATATTACTTATAGAAACATAGAATGTGTTGGCATTCCCATAATACTCAGCCCATATTTCATGGCTAAGTCTCATGGGAACTGCATTTAATAACATATGGGGTACTATGTCTATAAGAGCTACCAAAAAGCGCTCTGGCAAAATCTCTCTCTTTTTTTAAATTGCACGGGGCCCACTACAACTCAGGTCCCCTGGACAATCGCCTGGTTGCCCGTGTAGAAAGACGGCCCTGCGGCCATGTAGGATCCTGGTCTGGCCATCAAAGGGTGCATAGCAAGAGAGCTGGGAAATAGACGACGGAGGGCCGGTGGCACTGGAAAGCATCAAGGGCACCACACCAGAGACTACCCCTCCTGACCAATTGGGGCAAAAAGCAAGCATTGCACTGCACAATAGGAAACACTCAGCCCTTCATATGGCTGGCAAAGGTTAGTAATCTCAACATCGATGTCCTTAATCTAGTCCTCTTCTCCTTGTTAGTATGCCTACCTTTCACGCAATGATTTCTGACGTCCCATTCCTATACACCAGCCATATCCTTACTGATGTGGGAGAACTCAACAGCAAGCATGTTTAAGATGGAGGTGGCCCAGCTATGTAGCACTTGTCTTCTGTGGAAGGGCAGTTTTCCAGACCAGATTGTTATGCATGGAGTCACCAGTTGGCTACTCCAAACCACAGTACTATATGCTTATTTATATGTAAATATTAATGTCTATATAAATTCCCAGGACATCTTTATGTAAAAGCTTTACATGATAAAATACTTTTAAAATAAATATGTATGTGTATGTCATACATGCCAACATCCCAGGATGCCGCAAGGTGTCGAGCTAAACTGGGAGATGTTACATGATGCTGCATAGATTCCAGTTATGTGGTAAGACTCACATTTCATGGGACAGGACAGGACTCAAAAACTGTGACTGTCCCATCAATTCCAGAACTTTTGGCAACTATAGTGTGGTTATATATATATATATATATATATATATATATATATATAACAATCATATGGGCATATATTTTGGTGTATGGATATAGATGTAGATATCGATATACGGTGGGTGAGGTTGTACCAGGGGCCATGGTATTATATTTTCAACTCTATGTAATCAAATAATACTGGCATAATATTGGGCAAATTGGCAGGGGCATATTAAATGGCAAATACTGGCATATTGTTGGGCAAACAATTGGCTGGGGCATATTAATGGCAAAATGATACTGGCATAATATTGGGCAAATTGGCAGGGGCATATTAAATGGCAGATACTGGCATATTATTGGGCAAACTGGCTGTGGCTTATTAATAGCAAATAATACTGGCATGTTATTGGGCAGATTGGCTAGGTCATATTAATGGCAAATAATACTGGTATATTTTTGTGCAAATTGGCTGGGGAATATTAATGGCAAATAATACTGTTAATGTGTATGTAATGGGGTGATGGTAGCATGTAAATGGGGTGATGGGGCATGTCCTTGGTGTGCAAAATGGGCTATGGGTCATGTCGTGGGTGTGCATCGCGAGTAGGGGGAGTACACCACTGGTATATGTACTTTTGCAGGAGGTCTTTAGAGTAGTCAGTTACTCTATTATCTAATCGTGGAGAAAAGAGACGAAAGTATTATTTAGGAGATACCTTGTTTAATTAATTGATTTCCCTCTGAACACATATGAATTATACATATACCATCAGGAATTTTAAGGCACCTTACAGAACAAATGGTCCCCCACTCCATTTCTCCTGCTCTCCTTTCATTATTTCCCCAACATCCATTGCTATTGCACCCACAGGACTTGTGAGAGCACCTAGATTGCACCTATTGGTTTTGCCAGCCCACCAACATTGCCCCCACTGGTCTTGACAGAGCACCTAGATTGTCCCCACAGGGCTTGCAGAGCGGAGCACGATAGGCAGTCTGTATGCCTGGGCAGTGCACAAATATCTTTATATAGGGAGACTTTGCCTCCCTGAGAGGGCCCCTCAAGACAGCCTTACAAATGTAACTGTTGTATCCCCCTGATGTCGGCCCTGATCTGTATGCTTGGAATCAGAAAAAGCCAAATCAATCCAGGTTGATAGTAACTTGATTAAAAAGGAAACACCAACATTTTGCCTATTTGAATGTCATTTATGGATTAAATAATGATTTTAGAGATAAAGCAAGTTAGTATAATATATGTGCCCAAACAGCTTACCAGTGCTTTGTACTGGCGATATCAATGAGCAGTAATTGCATAAACGTGTACTATGATGCCAATGAGCAGTGAATACATAAACATTGAATATGATGCCAATGAGCACTAAATACATCCACACTGTATATGATGCCAATGAGCAAGAACAGTATAAGCTTTGATTATTATGTGAATGAGCAGTAAATGCTGCACACGCAGCTTCAGTCCTTTTTTGGTTTTGATGTGTCATACCTCAGACAGAGTTGCTATGTGATCCCTGACCAGTTATGACTCAGAGCATTGGAGCATGACCCTCTGTGTCATCACTATGTACGATGATCACAAGGAAGCTCTGTTAGAAGTCTGCACATCAACACACAAAAAGACTTGAGGCAGCCTGCACGGTTCTTGCCACTGGTTACCTAGGCAGGTGGGAAGTTGCCAGTCAATTGACGTGCCAGGCCCGTCACAAGGTGAAATAAGTATAGGAAGCAATCAATAGTTGCTTCCTATGTTCAGCAGATGTAGCTAGCATAGAGGCATCAAGGCATCTAGCATCACCCAAATTTGCACAGATGGAACGATGCGATTGCTCCACGGAGCAATTGCAAGTGCCATATTGAGAGGCAGCATTCCTTATACTGGAAAATAGCTTCAAGATCACTTATGTTGCTATGGGAGTGTTGTTTCACTGGTCAAGAACATTGAAGTTGAAGAAATAAAATACCTTTTCAACTAAGATCTAAAATTAGGGTTACAATTAGGGATAGAGCTACCATTAGGGTTAGGATTAGAGTTATATTAGCATTAGGGTTGGAATTCTAGGGTTAGGGTTTTGGTCAGAGTTGTGAACAAAAAGGTAACTTCAGGAGAAAATAGTTAGAAAAAAGCAATAATCTATTGCCGTATAACGAGCAGAAAAAAACAGGGCTATTCCTAAACTCAGGGCAAATATAATAATCTATTTAGCAGGTTTTTTTTATTTGCGTTTGTAGATGTGCAAACGATTGTAATGTAAAAAATAGAAAAAATGTTTTTGAAAACATTTAAAATGTTTTAAACATTTTTTTATGATTCTTTTGTAAATTATATAATATGATAAAAATAATGGTATTTAGAGAAAGCTCTTTTTAAAAACAGTATATAATATTTGTGGGTACAGTAGATAAGAAAGAGGAAACAGCTAAACATGAACACCGCAGAAACAGTCATTGTCCAGAATGACTAAAAATGTTCTAGAAGTCTGGTCACTAAGGGGTTAACATGTCAAAACTCTATGAAAAAAAGGACATAATCAGTGTTAAACTATATTTATTTGAGAAATGATTTGTAATACTGTCATACAGATCTCAGGCATTCATGATTTGGTTTCTATTTGGCTCATGAACCTTTCCTCATGACCTATGGTAGCACTATTTGCTGGTATTCTTTTCTTGGCAAGGAAGCAATTGTTCCAGTGGCCTTGAACATCTCAATAACAGACACTACAGTGGAAAATGGTAGATTAAGCTTTTTGTGAAAATGTTTATAGCCTGAACTTTTTGCCTGCATTGTTCATAGTGTTCTTTGACTTTAAAGTCACCAAGCCCTACAATATAACAAATGAGTTTCACAGTGTGCTAGCAGTTTAGAAAGATCATATTTTTATTGATGACATTGGAGAGGGAAGCTAAAGCTATGTGATAACAGATTTTTTTCACGGTATGTATATTTACCAGAAATATTTAGAAATAATAAAGTAGAAATATTTAAAGATACTTGTTTGCTGTTTCCTCCTCCCCCACTACTGTGTGAGTAATTGGGTATTTTTAAAAAATGATTATGGATTAAAATAGAACATGTAATAACCTTATTTTGTTCCCCATGACAATAATATCTGTAAGGTTCCATATAGTCTAAAATATGTAGGCAACTGAATATTAATGCAAAGCTAATTTTGTAGAATTTTTCTGACATGTGCTTAATGATGAAGCAGTTAAGTTGCTTATTCCTCCTAGGCTGATGAGGTTAAGACCCTGTGGTGAGAGACAGAGTAACTACATTGATGTTTTATAAAGCCCATGTCAAATTTGATAACACTGAAGTACTTAAATGCTTGTGCCGGCCCATGAATATATGTGAGTATAGGTATTTATAAAAAAAAATGTATATATAAAAAAAAAAATATATATATATATATATATATATTGTGACCGACAGCAAGGAATTGTACTGGAGGGAGTCTATATATCTCCCCAGATTTTGCAAAGTTCCTACTTTGTGTAATTAGCCACAGGGAAATGTGTTATGTCAAACTTAATATAGCACTTTATGTATGTGTATGTGTGGGCCCTGGGGTGGAGCACTTGGAGAGTAGGGTGGGCCAGTGCTCCACTTCACATTTTATATGTTGCTTGGAACCTACAGGTGAGAAGTCTAGTGTCAGAGTTCCAATCCTAATTTACCTCACCTGAAAAGGCTTGTTGATTACAGGTGCTGTTAAATACTCCCCTGCCAGTGGAGGGGAGAGACTGTGTTTTGATTTCTGTGAGGGGAAACAGGGAGCTGGAAACACTGAAACAGTAAGGTTGTGATTTATGGTTATGTTGGGAAATGGACAAGCCATCCAACCCAGCTAGCTTAGTATTTTTTGTTTAGTTAGTGCTCAGAAGAGCAAGGATTTTGTTACAACCTGTTATACCTTACTGTGCATCTTGGAACCACAATAAAAGAAAACAAGTCTTTTTACCTCATCCAGTGTGTGAAGTGCCTCTAAAGCCTGAAAAGACTGTGTGTAGCACCCGAATCCCAGGACAAGGTACCAAGGGAAAGGAGTACTTTTGTAACAATATATATATATACACAAATGTTATATTTAGCCAGACTTCCAGTGTAGCTCTCTTCAGTAAATATAGTTACCTGTATGTATAATTGGGGTCATGTTCTATTTGCTGTCATATATCATTATAGAGATATTGTTACATGACATAGTGGGTCACATGATATTCTTCCATTTTGATGATCTAAGTAACAAGAAATTTTTAGGTGTAGTCCCATACTACAAAAGTAATGAGGTAAGTTGATCAGTTTTTCACCATGCAGTACACCTTCATAGATACATACCTTCTCTCACAACCTCATAAGGTTTTAGGACGAATGCATTTTCGAACGAAACTGAAAAACGAACTAAATCCGAATGAACGAATGTTAAATGAATGAAATTAATTCGTCCATTCATTCATTCGGATGCTAACAGCCACTCTGATATGTCAAATTCGAATTTTGTCTCAATTTCAGCTTAAGTTATTGTATGTAATGCTAATAGCATTACATAAGCCGAAATAGAGTCGAATTCGAATTGACCTAACTGTCGAATTCCACAGAACAGAGTAATCAGACATTCAGTATTCATATTGGATTCGTTTTTATTCTGCATAACATTATGCTATGCAGAAGAAAACTGATTATAAGGTAGTATACTACGTACCGTGATTCAGCACAGGGGGGACCCCAGTTGCAGATATAGACTGTCCTTGCCTGACACCACCACTACCGAGAGCTACAGAGGAGGCAGACTTCAGTAGCTGGTAGCAGGCACGAATGTCTAGAGAGTAGTCGAGGTGCAGTCCGAGTCGGGGAGCCAGAGAGTAGAAGCGTCAAAAAATGGTAGCCGGGTCAGGGAGAACAGAAATCAGCAGAATCCAATAGACAGCAAAGAAATCGGGGCACAGACGAGAGGGGTTGTCAGGAATAAGCCGGGTCAGGAGTCCAGTAGATCAGGGGAACAATATAAACTCTTCAGGAAGCAAAAACGAAGAAGCTGGGAGCAATCCACGTTGAGCTAGCTTGAGAAATCATCAAGCAAGTTTGAATTGCGCGCCATGATGATTTAAAGGGCATAGCTCCGCCCCCGTGACGTACGCAACGCACGCCGCGCTGCCCGTCGCCATAGTGATGTTCGGGATAGGAGAGCAAGAGCCTCGCAGTGTGCACGCGCCTGTCTCCAGTCCCGGGTGCGTGCTGAAGGGGATAGTCGACGATGAAGAGCTCTGTTGGCGCTGGCAGCTGGGTTGCGAGGTAAGTGACAGGGGATAGCGGAGCGGACCTTACACTGATCCTAAATGAATAATTACTGTCTTATGACTCTGATCTGATCTGTGGAATTCGTCCATTCACCAATTCGGCTTAATTTCGAATTCAGTGAGTCTATTTCACTAAAATTCGAATATAGTGGTCAACCTCCACATTCTAATTTTAGTCAATAGACCCAATAGACTCCATTTCAACAACATTTCACTCAAACTCGACTCAATTTCGACTTTAGTTGTTGTATTGTAATGCTATTAGAAGAGGAAAACTAAGTTTAATCAACCACTTATCAATGGAAAAATCGTCTGTCATTAGCCCAGGAAAATCCCTGGTTCTTTAAGGGTTAATGCATGCCTTAAGATTATATGAGTTTGTGGAGTCTTGATAGATTAAGACGTAACTTTTACTGGTAATTAATAAAATGACACATATATAACAAACAAGATAGGTAAAACAAAAAAACGTGAGGTAAGTGAAGTTGTGATTAAAATAAGACTTGCCCGCCCATAGATAATCAGGTGTAAATTGGTATACTGTAGATAATTATCTAAAGCGTGGTATGGGGTGCAAGGACAGTAATCCGGTTATAATATAGTCAAAAATGTAAACCCTGATGACAAAAAGAAGTCCAATCAGGACATATAAGTATTATTAGGAACCGATTACTCAGAAAGTTCAATTGTCTTCCCACTGTTTAGTAGCCATGTGCATTCACATATTATATAGTTTAACATAGTAGTTGTGAAATAATCATAATAAATAGGCAATGCCCATGAAATAATCACTATAGCAGGAAAAATCCCATGCAATGTTAAGGCAAATTAATCTGACTTGTAATAATATAACTGTGTGGCAAAAAAGGAGAGAAAAGGAATTGTTACTTTTAAATTCTGCAGCTGTCAATTAATCATGCTGTGTAAAGATAAAATCCTAACTCGCTGTTGCCAACATTAATATATTAATCAATATGTTTAAACAGTTTGCCAAAACAGTCGTAACAAGGTGATTACTGCTATCTGTATAAGATGAAAAACAAATATCTGCTGTATACATTTCGATATAAAAATTATTGATGTATTACTGGTTAGTTTTGTGGTGCAGCCAGGTCTGCGCACTAATTAGATGGAAGTAAAAGTTTTTAATTACAAAAAATTGAACGGGGGGCTGGCATCACATACGCCAAAAGCAAAAACCAAACTGCAAAGATAAATGTGCACAGGTAGGAGTGGGGACAAAAGACCCTGACCCGACGTGCATTTCGCCACTGCCTAGGCTTTGTCAGGGTGAAATTCCCCATTTAGAATGAGGGATATATATCCAGTTTTGACAAAGGAGGGAGTATGCGAAGAGCCAGCTCTAATTGGTCAATGATCCCAAAGTAATACTGAACTCAACAACACAGAACTGACTAGTGGAAATGGAAAAAAAAATGAAATAAAAAGAAGTGGGGTATGTAAATGAAAAGAAGCCCAGATGGCTATAAAAGTATATCAACGTGTAATTGTGTAATGACAAGGTGCTTGTGAAGAGTGGTGGAGTGGATATGCTTCATGTTCAATGTTAAATTAAAAGGGTTAATGCATGCCTTAGGACTATCCCTGAGATAATGGCATAATATACCAGTAACATTCTCTAAGAGTTTTCGTGGGACAGTTCTGATTTTGGGGGTCTGTCCCGCTGTCCGGCCGAGCTCTACCTCTGTTCCCCTTTTTTGAAGAGAGGTAGAATTCGTCACAACAGCGGAAATAAAAACTGCAACACCATGTTCTTCATCTGTTCTCTGGTGTCTGGGACACTGGAGACTGAATACTGCACATGCTCAGTGCTGCCTGGTTGTGCTGCATGCTTGGTGGCTGTTAATATACATCCAGGGATACTGTCAAAGCATGCATGAACAATATATCATAAGGGGTCACTAAAGGGTATACTCCATGAGAGAAACTGTAGTGATTTGAGACAGGAATTTTAAACTTAAGTACAAAAGTAGCCTCAAGACAGAAGAACTTTAAAGGGCCAGTAATAAAGGTTACTGACCCTTTAAAGCCAACAAATAATGTGTGAAATGGTCAACTGTGAATATTATATAAACTGCAGATTTTTTTTTGAATTTAATATGCAACATATCAAATATTTTTATACACTTTTATTAATATTATTTTAATATTATCGCACTTTTGGGTTTACATCTACACTACTAAAATTTGACTTTCTATGTTTCTATCTGTTTGATTTCAACAAAATGATGTCCATAAGCTTCTATATACAAATTTCCCAACCACAAATTTCAACAGCTCAATAGCATAGGTAAGGGATGAAATTCGAAAATTTCGCCCCTTTACCCGAATTCTCCAACCTTATACTATTGAAGTAAGGCCATTTTTGGCCATTGCTGCATTAATTTCACCATTCAATTCGTATGAATGAACATTTCACATATGTTCATTGAATACATAGTATAAGGTTTGGGAATTCGGATGAAAGAGAAGAATTTAAACAGCTCAATAGCATAATGTAGGGGATGAATGAAATTCAAATAAAAATTGAATTCTTTTCTAGACATGTGCAAAACTAAAATTTTAGTTTCGTTTTCGTCCATTCGGACGAAAATGTTAATTATTTCGTCTAAAACTAATTTCGTTCATTACTACATTCGTTTCGGACGTTTTATAGAATACGTGTAATACTATTGGCTTTCTATAAACCGAACGAGAGCCCCATTCATAAGAAATTCTTATGAATGGGGCTCTCGTTCGGTTCATAGAAAGGCAATAGTACTACATGTTTTCTATAAGCCAAAAGTCTATAAACCGAAGGTCGTTCGGTTTATAGATTTTCGGTTTATAGAATACATAGAATTACATGTATTTTTAGAATTATGAATGGGTTCATAGAAAGGCACTACTACTGTTCGTTTTCTATAAGCCGAAAGTCTATAACCGAACGTTCGGTTTATAGACTTTCGGCTTATGGAATACATGTAATCCTATTGCTATTCTATAAACCGAACGTTCGACATTTGTAATGAATGTAATAGTAGTACTATTGGCTTTCACTACACGGAGACAGAGTCTCCATTCATAAATTTATGAATGGAGACTCTGTCTCCGTGTAGTGAAAGCCAATAGTACTATTACAAATGCCGAAAGTTTATAAACCGAACGTTCGGTTTATAGACTTTCGGCTTATGGATTACATGTAATACCATGGGCTTTCTATAAATGGAACTAGAGTTCCCATTCATAAAAATGTATGTTTCGGTTTATAGAAAACTAAGAAGTTGAACGAATGGTTTAATATAAACGAAAATCATTCGTCCATTCGTGCTATAGTTTTGGCATTACTATAAACCAGAATAGAGTCGGTTTATAGAATGCCAATAGACTTACAAGCATTCCATAAACCGAAAGTCATTCATTATGTCGGTTTATGGAATGTAGTGTACTATGCTATTGTATTCTATAAACCGACTCTATTTCGGCTTATAGAATGCCAATAGTACTACGAATGGACGAATGAACAAATGATTTTCGTTTATTAACCATTCGTTCATTCGGCTTTCGTTAGCATAGCATTTTCGTTATTCGTTTTTCGGACGAATGGACGAAAATGCTATTTTCGGACGAAAATGCATTTGTCCGAAAACAAATGCACATGTCTATTATTTTCCATTCTTACAAATGAATATAACGAAATGAAAATAATGAACGAATTTCATCTGAAACGAATGCAGCAATAGGTGAAATTTGTTTTGGATGAAATAAACAACATTTCCGTCCGAATGGACGAAAACGAAACAAAAATTTTCATTTTACCCATCTCTACCTTGCATCCCAATAATGTTAATTTGTACAGAACACACAATTAACACAGTGCTTGACATAGAGCTTAAATGAGAATTACAAACTCTACTATATCCACAAGTCCAGAGATTTGCTGGGAGAGCCTTGCTCTCCATCTTACAATATTAATACTTACTACTGCAGGAATTTCTAATTAGTGACATTTACATAGATTTTAAGTAAAATGCACCGTTGTGAAGGGTGACATTTATGTGCAGACACCAGTGATTTAGGGATTTTTTTAACTGAAATTAATCAAGCATGCAAATATAATAATAGTTTAAAAAAAAATCTATTTCCTCAGTGCCTTTATTGCCCCACAATATAACATTCCACCAAACCACATTTTGCACCATATCACTTTCCACAGTGCCATTATTCCCCACATCATTTCCCCACAGTATTCATTGCTACCGCACATCACCTCCCATGGCAATATTATTCGACAGGAAGTGGAAGTGAGGGAATCAGACCTGCAGACCTGCACATTGCACATGAAATATGTAAAACTATATAAAATAGAATTATAACAAAGTCCTAAATATTAAAAAAATAAAAACATAATACAAAATACTAAAGTAGAGTTTACATTTTTTAACCCATCTTTTTTGTAGGTTTTAAAATCAAAACACTGACAATAACGGTGGACGTGATGGAGATTGAAAAATCCTTTGCACTCACTGTATAGGTACACTTTTATGTACTTGCTCAATTATAAGACACCCTGATTCTAAGACAACTCCCCAACCTTTGGATTTGAACGAAAGAAAAAAAAGAAAATGCTTGAATATAAGATTCTATATACCTATTGCAGGGGTGTCCAAGTTTGTTCTGCAGTGGGCCACTTCACTATTTGTGCATGGGCCACATTGATGTTTCATTGAAAGAAAATGTATATGTGTGTGTGTGTGTGTGTGTGTGTGTGTATATATATATACATATCTATATCTATATCTATATATCTATATCTATATATATATATATATATATATATATATATATATATACACACAGATTCACACTTCCACACACACACCCACACAGATTCACACTTCCACACACACACACACACACACACACACACACACACACACACACACAGATTCACACTTACACACACACACACACACACACACACACACACACAGATTCATACTTCTACACACGCATTCACACTTACACACACACACACACACACAGATTCACACTTACACACACACACACACACTGTATGGGTGTGGATGGGTACATATATACATACATCATAGTAATACGCACTGCAATCAGTGTATCAGCATTTTTTTGTATTTTTAAATTAACATTTATTTTACAAAAACAACATTAAAGCATATCATACAAAATGCAAATAACTTCCCTTGACACTCTCACATTCAGAGAGGAAATATGCATTGAAAACACACAAAGCTAAATAATGATTCCCTTATATTAAAGATAACCAAAACCAAATGCCTTTGAAAAAGAACTAGCTGCAAGAGAATGGCTTGTCTTTTGTGCCATTACTTTCCATTAGTACTCTACCGAGTGCCTCTTTTCCATTCTGGAAGGACATAAAACACATCACGATTGTTCTTCTGTCTTGATGTTTGCTCCCTTTATTCTTCACCTTCAATATATGACTTCAACCCCCTTCACACAGCGTCACTCACAACAATGGACCTAAATCACCCACAGACACGAATGAAGAGAAGAGCAGAAGGAATAATTGGGAAGCGTGAGTTAAATGGCAGGCAGATAATAATTTACCCAGGAGTTGACAGTCAGGGGAGTAAGGAAGCTGTGGATACACTAGGCAAGTAACAAAGTACATGTCACAAAGTCATATTTTAAACTGCTGTCTGTATTTATAGGTAGGTAAATTATTCCTTTCTCCTTCAGTTCACCTGTAAAGAGTTCCCTGTATAACAATACAGTTGAGAGCACACTGATGAATGTTTTACTGTAGAAAAGAGGTGGAAAAGCCTTTCACAAAAATACAGTACTAATATGGTGGGGATTTAAATATCTGACAAACATATTTTGCAGTATCCTACAAAACCCAGGGACCAAAACTCAGAAAAGGTAGTGGTAACACTTCACCCAGGTTAGCCCCCCCCCCTTCATATTAAGAATTTTAACACATGATCATTACATTTTTTAGATATTTGTTAGATCAGGCTTGATCAACTATTTGTCTTTAGATCTACTCTTTTTCGGGGAAGCTAACCGGTAGCCAGCTGCCCTTCAACAAAAAAGTGGACACAATGTTATGTTCTGATTATGCTAGCTCCACGTTAGATCAGGAGGGAAAACTAATGAGTTTGAGCTAGAAAAAAACCCCAGGTTCGAATCTTCCCCATTGAAAGTAATGAAAGGTGAAAGAATCAAGCAAAATAATATTTGGCACCTAAGTTTGACTTAGTCTCAAACATAGCTTCAATCATTTTGCCTCCCATTACTTTCAGTGGGGAAGATTCAAACCTGTTTTTTGAAATTTGACTTAGTCTCAAAATGAAAGTCGACCTTCAAAGTAAACTTTTAGTGAATAGACCCAATAAAGTCATATCCAGCAGCGTTTTCCTTCTGAACACACCAGGAACTTACAAGTCCTGGTTGTGTGCTGGGGCAAGCCCTGTGAGTGCAATCTAACTATATATATATATATATATATATATTTATATATAATATATATATATATATATATATATATATATATATATATATATATATGCTACTCAACCATTAGTACATTTTCCCACCCACAGATCATATATAATATATATCAATATATAGCTATTGGCTAGACACAAAGCAAAAACGAAACACAGAAAAAAAAAAGAGGGAGAGGGATGCTTATGAAATGCGTTAGTGACATCGATGGGACACATAAATATGTTTGTCTTGGAGACCACATTGAGACCAAATGTATGTTTATGGAGAGGTGCTTGTTATTCATTTGATCACTGACAGAATTCACCATCAGTGGCGAGGTGAAAAACATATTAATGCCATATGTTTCCCTTTGCTTTAAAGAAATCGCATGGTAGTTAATTGATACTTATTTCACCAATTGTTGGAAATCTGAATTGCTGAAATTATGGGACTATGATTTTACCATTGGAGTGAGCCATGTTTAAACCAGTAAAATGAGCCTTGGGACAAAAATTCTACAGTGGCTTAGATAATCCATATAATGTGTTGGCAAATAATAACCATACTACTCTGACCATATATCTACCTGCTGTAAAATCCTTGGATTTGTGTCAGATTTGACTACGTAACCAAAATATTGCAGTAATAAAACAACAATACACTTGAATTTTGAATGATGAAATAAGTACATTATTTATAGTTTCACCATTGACGTCATCAACTTAAGCAGGTTTTGGAAGTGATCAGTTTAGCATTGTTTACCTGCTTCATGTTATACCTTAATATTGCCTCTTAAATCTAACTATGTATGTTAGCTTTACAGTATCTCAGACCTACAAAAAACAGCTGGGAGGGCCTTAAAGTCACCTTGAGGTGAAAACAGCTCAGAAGTTCAATACAACAGAGAATAGTAAAAGTAGGACAATCCTTGTGGTTGCCTGAGAGCTAACTCAGGTGAAAAAAGGTGAAAGATGAGTTCTAACAAGCTCAGGAGGATTTGTGATGTACGAATATATAATTAAATCAGTGATGCATGTTTCCATTCGGTCCACATTTAAAAAAATTAGCTGCTTTCATACAGACTTCTTAGTAATATGTTCCATCATAGAAAAGGATAAGCCATCTAAAACATTCATATAATATAATTCACGAGGAATATGAAAAAAATTGAAATGGAAATATTATTAATAACAAGAACAACATACTGTATGTTTAGTCAGTTCTGCCAAAAGATTAATGTTGAGGGACTAATTTATCCTATATTCCTTAATGCTTGTTGTAATTCTTTCCTGACTTCAACAGTTTATTACTACACAGTGCCCTCCAATAAACATAAAAGTGTCAAGGAAATCATACTAAAAGCATATTTTAGAATGTCTGAGATCCTCTGGTCAATGGCTGCTTACTGGCCGTGTTGCATTTTCTCAATTACATATTGTTCCAGTGCCAGTGCTGACAACATTTACAAACACTAGTAATTGCTGTAGTTCAGAGCAAAATATCTGATGTACCAGTAAATGAAAGCAAAGATACAAGGCCAAGAAGAAGTGAAATAGCTTTGTCTGTCATGTAAAAAATGTGCTTCCACCCCTGCTACTCATTAGGTATTTGAGAGTCCTTGACATAATTGAAACAAAATCTGGCATAAGAAACTGTGAGCAACAATTGGTGGGAAAAAACAAGATGTGTCTGATTATGTAGCATTTAATAGCTAAACATCCTCCACGGTATGCCTTTGCTCGATCTGGTATAAAAATGTAGCACCTCTTTAATCCCCAGCCTTTCTTTGTGTTATAAACATGTATAATTTTATTAAACTCACATATTATTTTAGACAAATTTTGAAAACGGTTCAAGTTACTAGTGCACTTGTAAGACTCTCTTGACTGGTATCAGGCCTACTTTGCTTGCATTAAATTTCCGTATCACTGCAAAGGTAAAGGCCTTGTTCCAGTCAAACTACTTGTAACAATAGTTGTTTATTTGATGTAGGAACAAATTTGTGATTTTATTGATGTGTTGACAATACATTAGAATTAAACAGAATATCATATTTCTTACTTCTCTATAGTATAGTTTAAAGCACATACAACGCCTCTGAAGTGATATCATAAAGTACAAACTGGAAAACAATGATGTTCTGCAATAAAAAGTTAATACTCATTGGGTTAACATTAAGCATCTCATAATTCAAACAACTGAAATATTTTCATGAGCCCTCTATAAATAAAAAAAGGCTCTGACATCGCAAAATGAAACATGCAGTTCTGGTTTTATTCCACTGCTTTTGTGGTTTAATGTCTTCTATTCATTAAGCAAAATCCAGCAGGTGAGAGATCAGCACAGAGGAAACATGCTGAATTTTAGAAGAAATATATCATAAAACGAAAACAATGCTTAATCAGTATATATAGCATAAATGTTGAGCATCTACACGTAATGGGGTAGGTTCTATGCCGGCCTTTAATGCCAGCAAAAGTTAAGGTTAGAATACCCCACTTTATTCAGGAATAACATGCTATTCACCTATAGTGGGGACCACAGAAATACTGTGGGTTAAAGTACTGGTACTGTGGTAAGTGAACAACAGTGTGTACCATAAAACGTCATTATTTCTGGGGACTGGGCAGCCACCCAAAAAAATGTTTTGCCACCCCCATGGTCAGAAGCCTCAGAAGCCTCCTGCTGGTTCCATGGAAAAAATGATGTTTGCCTGCGCTGATTTTTTAGAGTGGATTTTTTTTGTGTGTGGCCCCTTTCTCTAGAAGGGAGGTGCTGATTTCCACTGGATTCTTTTTTTTACAGGACACACTTTGTGTGACTGGAGATGAGCAGTGATTTTCACTGCCCACCCACATGACATTCAAAGGCCTTTTTTTAGGTAGTGGGGACTATTTGTTATAGCTCCTCTTACATGGGCAAGGTAGAAATGATCAAAGAAATCCTACATACAAAACTAATAGGTACTCCATGATCTATTATCCAGTATACTCCTTGCATTTGATAGAATATCGTAGGTCATGCGTCTCACATAAATAAAACAACAACTATAGACAGACATTACAACCAATACTTCAGCATCCAGTACGTTGACAACAATTAGTTCAACCAGTGAGCACCCAATCATAGGGAGTTAGGCCAGAGACTGTTTTTTTTCCATTTTGTCTTGTATTTTATCCTCCTGATTTTCCCTGCCTTCTTTGCTCTTCACTTTCTTTCTTTTTCTCCCATGCCCCTGCCATCACTCCCTTCTCATGTCTCCAATTTCTGCTCTCCCCTTCCCTTGTACTTTTTATTGGACACTATGGAACATTGCAAATTATGTAACTCGTTTGTGATCTATGAAGTTATGGACCAGTTATTTTTTGTTGTATAGTACTAATCCACGCATCCCACCTGCTTAAATCTCTTTCTAGTTCCTTTGCTCTGATCAGTCCCCTTTCAATCTGGAGCTGATAGAGCAGTTGGTTCTTAACCCTTTAACGCAGGGGTCCTCAAACTTTTTAAACAGGGGGCCAGTTCACTGTCCCTCAGACCGTTGGAGGGCCGGACTATAGTAAAAACAAAAACTATGAACAAATTCCTATGCACACTGCATATATCTTATTTTGAAGTGAAGAAACAAAACGAGAACAAATACAATATTTAAAATGAAGTAAAGTTAAATCAACAAACTTACCAGTATTTTAATGGGAATAGTGTGCCAGTCAGATGCCCAGGGATATTATGCCAGTCAGAGTCCAGTAATATTATGCCAGTCATATGCCCAGGAATATTATGCCAGTCAGAACCCAGGAATAGTGTGCCTGTCAGATGCCCAGGAATATTATGCCATTCAGATGCCCAGGAATATTATGCCATTCAGATGCCCAGGAATAGTGTGCCAGTCAGATGCCCAGGAATATTATGCCATTCAGATGCCCAGGAATATTATGCCAGTAAGATCCCAGGAATATTATGCCAGTAAGATGCCCAGGAATATTATGCCAGTCAGAGCCCAAGAAAATTATGCCAGTCAGATGCCCAGGAATAGTGTGCCTGTCAGATGCCCAGGAATATTATGCCATTCAGATGCCCAGGAATATTATGCCATTCAGATGCCCAGGAAGAGTGTGCCAGTCAGATGCCCAGGAATATTATGCAAGTCAGAGCCCAGGAATAGAGTGCCAGTAAGAGCCCAGGAATATTATGCCAGTCAGAGCCCAAGAAAATTATGCCAGTCAGATGCCCAGGAATAGTGTGCCGGTCAGATGCCCAGGAATAGAGTGCCAGTAAGAGCCCAGGAATATTATGCCATTCAGATGCCCAGGAATATTATGCCAGTCAGAGCCCAAGAAAATTATGCCAGTCAGATGCCCAGGAATAGTGTGCCAGTCAGATGCCCAGGAATAGTGTGCCAGTCAGATGCCCAGGAATATTGTGCCAGTCAGATGCCCAGCAATAGTGTGCCATTCAGATGCACAGGAATATTATGCCATTCAGATGCCCAGGAATAGAGTGCCAGTAAGAGCCCAGGAATATTATGCCAGTCAGATGCCCAGGAATATTATTCCAGTTAGAGCCCAAGAAAATGATGCCAGTCAGATGCCCAGGAATAGTGTGCCATTCAGATGCCCAGGAATATTATGCCATTCAGATGCCCAGGAATAGTGTGCCTGTCAGATGCCCAGGAATATTATGACATTCAGATGCCCAGGAATATTATGCCATTCAGATGCCCAGGAATAGAGTGCCAGTCAGATGCCCAGGAATATTATGCCAGTCAGATGCCCAGGAATATTATGCCAGTCAGAGCCCAAGAAAATTATGCCAGTCAGATGCCCAGGAATAGTGTGCCAGTCAGATGCCCAGGAATATTATGCCATTCAGATGCCCAGGAATAGAGTGCCAGTAAGAGCCCAGGAATATTATGCCAGTCAGATGCCCAGGAATATTATTCCAGTTAGAGCCCAAGAAAATTATGCCAGTCAGATGCCCAGGAATAGTGTGCCATTCAGATGCCCAGGAATATTATGCCATTCAGATGCCCAGGAATAGTGTGCCTGTCAGATGCCAAGGAATATTATGCCATTCAGATGCCCAGGAATATTATGCCATTCAGATGACCAGGAATAGTGTGCCAGTCAGATGCCCAGGAATATTATGCAAGTCAGAGCCCAGGAAAAGAGTGCCAGTAAGAGCCCAGGAATATTATGCCAGTCAGATGCCCAGGAATATTATGCCAGTCAAAGCCCAAGAAAATTATGCCAGTCAGATGCCCAGGAATAGTGTGCCATTCAGATGCCCAGGAATATTATGCCATTCAGATGCCCAGGAATAGTGTGCCAGTCGGATGCCCAGGAATATTATGCCATTCAGATGCCCAGGAATATTATGCCATTCAGATGCCCAGGAATAGAGTGCCAGTAAGAGCCCAGGAATATTATGCCAGTCAGATGCCCAGGAATATTATGCCAGTCAGAGCCCAAGAAAATTATGCCAGTCAGATGCCCAGGAATAGTGTGCCAGTCAGATGCCCAGGAATAGCGTGCCAGTCAGATGCCCAGGAATAGTGTGCCAGTCAGATGCCCATGAATAGTGTGCCATTCAGATGCCCATGAATATAATGCCATTCAGATGCCAAGGAATAGTGTGCCTGTCAGATGCCCAGGAATATTATGCCATTCAGATGCCCAGGAATAGAGTGCCAGTAAGAGCCCAGGAATATTATGCCAGTCAGATGCCCAGGAATATTATGCCAGTCAGAGCCCAAGAAAATTATGCCAGTCAGATGCCCAGGAATAGTGTGCCAGTCAGATGCCCAGGAATAGTGTGCCATTCAGATGCCCAGGAATATTATGCCATTCAGATGCCTAGGAAAAGAGTGCCAGTAAGAGCCCAGGAATATTATGCCATTCAGATGCCCAGGAATATTATGCCATTCAGATGCCCAGGAATAGTGTGCCAGTCAGATGCCCAGGAATATTATGCAAGTCAGAGCCCAGGAATAGAGTGCCAGTAAGAGCCCAGGAATATTATGCCAGTCAGATGCCCAGGAATATTATGCCAGTCAGAGCCCAAGAAAATTATGCCAGTCAGATGCCCAGGAATAGTATGCCAGTCAGATGCCCAGGAATAGTGTGCCATTCAGATGCTCAGGAATATTATGCCATTCATATGCCCAGGAATAGTGTGCCAGTCAGATGCCCAGGATTATTATGCCATTCAGATGCCCAGGAATATTACAGTGCTCGTTATACCTCCCTCCTCCCCCCCCCCCCCCTTCCCCATCACTTACCTCCAGCTGCTGTGTCCCCGGCCGGCGACTCGCGCAGTGTTCCCTCCTCCCTGCACGGAGGAGGGAAACAGTTACCGGATCTGGATGTGACGAAACGTCACATCCGGTCGCGGTGATTTTTTTTTTTCGTTTTCCTGCAGCCGCATCTTCTTCAAGAAAGAAAAAAAAAAGGTAAACGAGTGGGGGGTGCCGGCAGCACCCCCCGCGGGCCGGATAAATGTGCTCGGCGGGCCGCATGTGGCCCGCGGGCCGTAGTTTGAGGACCCCTGCTTTAACGCATATGTACGTATATATACGTCCTGAACAACATGGTCCTTGAGGACATGAGGACTTATATATACATTCTGAGTTTAAATGTAGCATCCTTAATGCAACACTACATTCTGGAAGCTATTCCCAGAGGCTTCTTTGGATCTCGAAGCAGCCTCTGAGTGTGCCCTCGGTCCACCCCCCCACGCATACGATCACCGTGAATGTGATCGTATGTGTTTTAAACACACATAGGCAGTGATCAGCTTTCACTGCCTATGTGTTCAAGGTGTTGCATGCGAGGCATCATGGAACTCCTGTCTCTGCACCCACGGGCATCGTGGTCCTCTAAAACGGAGTGCCAAGCAGAGCAACGGAAGTGATAAAAAAAATGAAATTCCGTCAATCTGAAACTGTTGCTTGACCAAGAGGCAGTCAGCAACATTATAGTTAGAAAAAATAATAATAAATAGATAAAAGGAAAAAGCTTACCCTAGATCTACAAACCCTAGATCTAGGGTTAGGGTTACAATTAGGGCTAGGGTTACAATTAGGGTTAGTACAATGATTATATTAAGGGGTGGGAGTAAGGTTAGGTTAAATTTAGGGTTGGGGTCAAAAGGTCACTGTAGGAGAAAAGGGTTAGGAAACAAAAAACTTCTAGTTTCGGTTATTGCCCTATTACTTGAAAAAAAAACCAGAAAAACATGGAAACATTGGTATTTCTAAACTCAGGACAAATATTAGAAACTATATAGATGTAAAGAAAATCAGGTCAAAGTTAGAAAACGGGTTATTTGGCATATTTTCATCATATTTTATATATTTTTAATAGTAAATTATATCATATGATGAAAATAATAGTATGAAAATAAAGCCCCATCTATTCTTTAAAAAATTATATATAATTTGTGTGGTCGTACTGAACACGAAGACAGAAATCACAGTTAAGCATACGTATGACAAAAAAAAAATGGAATTCTGGTCTTCAAGGCCCATCAAATGCAGCATAGAACGCTGTCACTAAGGAGTTAAATAAATTTTAAGAAGGGACCATATAATTTTTCTAATTTCTTGCTAGAATAATTTTTGCTGCTATCAGAAAATGGATTGCAGAAGTTATTTGGTTTTTGTTCATAACGTGCCAGTTAAGATGTAATAGTATTGCATCTGGGCTGTATTGTATTCTTGGTTTATTTACCCTATTAATTATGTTTAGAATCTTACCCCAGAAAAGTTTGTTTGTGGCATATGAAGATGTGTTCCCTCATCTAGTCCACATCTCCAACAACAGCCATCTGTTGTTGGGAATATTTTTTAAACTGTGGCTGGGGTTAAATACCATCTCCATCAGGGACAGACTATGTACTTCTTTACCTACTTTACTCATAATAAGATACCAGTCCAGTAAGGTTATCGTCAGCTTTAGTTCTTTCTTCCATGCTTTTATGGCCGTGGGGGTTTCTTTTTTCTAGTTAGTCTTATCAGATCTACACATTTTGTTAGGACCTTTTTATTTGAGCTTATATAAAAGATTTGTTCCAGAAGGGGGTATTCTCCTTTCTCTAATATAGTACAGTATAGTATAGTAAGTAGTGTTGAGCAAACCCGAACCGCACTGTTCGGGTTCGTACCGAACATTATGGTTTTTGGACCCCGGACCCGAACACAGACATTCCACTATATGTTCGTGTTGGAGTTCGGGGTTCAGCGATTTAATGGCGCATTTTGAAAGGCTGCAGCGCAGCCAATCAACAAGCATTTGACTTGTTTGCCCTTAGAAGCCATCACAGCCATGCCTACTAATGGCATGGCTGTGACTGGCCAGAGCAAGCCTCTATATATGTGACCCAGCCTCTATATATAAGCTGGAGTCACGTACACGCACATCACATAAGCTCTTCTTAGTGTAGGGAGAGGATGCTGCAGCTGTGAGGGACAGATTAAAAAAAAATCTGGTGTTGAATCTGCAAACTACAGTGATTATTCAAACTACAGCGATTATTTTAGTGGGTTCTATACTACATATTTGTACCCTGCCCTGACCCCAGTGCCACAGAGAGTGCAGTGCACTTGTAACTGCATGTGTGAAAGGCACATGACTTTAATCCTGTTCTGTTAGCTCAGTGGGCAACATCTAGGCATTTTTAAATACTGCAATTTGTTGGTGTTAAATATTACATTGGCGTCCTGCACTTCATATCTGAGAGTCAAATAGAACCGTCAAATACTGTGCTTACAGCGCACTTTGAAAAATTCTAATAGTTTTGGGTGGTAAATAGTACATTTGCATCTTGCGGTGCACTTCATATCTGAGAGTCAAATAGAATAGTGAAATACTGTGGTTACAGTGCACTTTGAAAAATTCTAATTGTTTTGGGTGGTAAATAGTACATTTGCATCTTGCGGTGCACTTCATATCTGAGAGTCAAATAGAATAGTGAAATACTGTGGTTACAGTGCACTTTGAAAAATTCTGATTGTTTTGGGTGCTAAATAGTACATTTGCGTCTTGCGGTGCACTTCATATCTGAGAGTCAAATAGAACAGTCCACTACTGTGCTTACAGTGCACTTTGAAAAATTCTAATTGTTTTGGGTGCTAAATAGTACATTTGCGTCTTGCGGTGCACTTCATATCTGAGAGTCAAATAGAACAGTCCAAAACTGTGCTTACAGCGCACTATGAAAAATTCTAATTGTTTTGGGTGGTAAATAGTACATTTGCGTCTTGCGGTGCACTTCATATCTGAGAGTCAAATAGAACAGTCCAATACTGTGCTTACAGCGCTCTTTGAAAAATTCTAATTGTTTTGGGTGCTAAATAGTACATTTACATCTTGCGGTGCATTTCTTGCAGTCCAATACACAAAAAAACAAAAAAAAATACAAATAAAAATAGTTGACTATTGGCGGTTACATTGTCGCCTGACATAAACCATCTGTTACTTTGGTGAGTGACCGCAAAGAATGAGGAGAGCATTAGAATATTCATTAGAATATTAAGGAAACCAGAGTACTAGAATTATTACAAACGTTTGACTAAATTTTCCTTAATATAAGCACTATACTTACACTGTTACTAGAATTCACTGTTCTCCCCAAGTAAGATACTTTAAGAGCAAATAGATAACCAGACCACGTTACACAAAATTTAACTATTGATTTAAGAGGAATTGACGTAAAGAACCAGAGCACGACACATAGTTAATCACTTATAGTAAAGTAGAAAATGATGAAGATTAAGAAAAACACATTTGAATCACTGTATAAATAGGACACTTACCGGGTTGCTTCCCTGTTCCGTTTTCCTCGACATTCCCTATATATACTCTGTCATGTATGGTCCCTTCCTTTCTCTGCGGAGACAAGAGGGCAATTTATGAGTGAGGGAAGGGGAGAGGAATTATCTTAAAGAGAAAGGAGAAAAAGGGAAAAAAAAGAAAAAGGAATGAAAACAGAGAAAGATAATGGTATTTTGACATATAATCTCCCTAACAAAAACCTTACCAGAATATCAATAAAGAAACTACAAATTGGTTAACCCTCTCAGGTTAACCTTCAGACTATTTATGGATAAAATCAGAATAGGTATATTTATATTTTTATCCTATGTAATTAGAACATTAAAAAATAATATAATAAAGAGGTCCCCCTAACACATGACCACCAGCAACTGAATAACCCTAAACGAGTCAAGGGCAGACACCGGTAAAATGGAAAATTGCCGGTGGCGTAAGATTGTATTTGTAATGTTTTGTCATGTTTATGTTGTGGAAGTGTATGTTGTGGGTTCTCATCAGGGGGAGGTGGAGTGTAGGCGGGGGAGTGGGGGGGGATGGGGGTGCAATAGTGTCGGATGACGCTTAGATTTATGTCTGCAAACGCCCAGGGTCTGAACACTCCAATAAAAAGAGGCTTGCTTTATAAAACCCTAACGAAAAAATCGATATATGCCTGGTGCAGGAAACACACTGGAAACTTAAAGGAGCAGGGGTATGGAAATTCTCAAGATTTCCAGTGATCTCTAGCTCATGTCAACCCAAAAAAAAAGAGGAGTAGCAATACTCTGTGCAGCCAAAATAAAATGTGAAATACTTTTTGAAGATAAAGATAACGAAGGAAGATATAATCTGATTGTATGTAATCTAAATGACATTACATACACTATAGTAAACATCTATGCTCCCAATGAGTTTTCCCGGGCTTTCTTTGAAAAAACTCTAAAGAAAATAGATAGAGTTAAGAAAGTTCATAATAGCTATTCTAGAATTGACCTTTTTCTGATGGATCGGAAAAGTCTGGAAAAGCACACACCACAAGTATTGGTATGACTACATGGTCAGATCATTCTCCTGTTATGATTCAGGTTAAAAATAATGGTGAATATAGCCGAAAATCTAATTGGAGAATTGACGAATCCTGTATGACTTCCGAATCAGATAAAGAATTCTTAGTATCTCAAGCCAATGAATTTATAACCCATAATGACACAGGCGAAATATCTCCTGAAATTGTCTGGTCAACTTTCAAATGTGTGATGAGAGGACACTTAATTAAAATCGAAGCCCGTCGTAAAAAAGCTAGAGGAAAGGCTTTAAACGAATTATATATTAGTCACACTAAACTGGAAATACAAAATAAAAACAATCCATCTCTTTTGCTGAGAGAGAAAATCATAGAGTCTCAATCTCAAATTAAAACAAGATTAGAAGAAAGAGTAAGGAATATGATTATGTATATGAACCAAAAGTGGTACTCGAGTAACAATAAAGTAGGAAAACCACTTTCTAACAAACTTAAATCGAATATCATTAGGAAACCAATAAAGAAAATATTGGCAGCAAACAAAGTGTACCTTTCTCCAGTACAAATAGGAGAAGCTTTCGCCAAATACTACTCCTCCCTTTATAACATAGATAAGACAGTAATATTACAAACAGTAGCTGAAGCTTATTTCTCCAAAATTGTTCTTCCGAAAATAAAACAAGATCAACTGCTAGAGTTAAACAAACCCATAACTGAAAATGAAATATCGCAGACAATTAAAAACATGAACATTGGGAAGGCCCCAGGTCCGGATGGCTATACAGCACGTTTTTATAAACTTCTAGAAACAAGCATTACCCCACTCCTACTTAAATTTTTCGGAGAGATAAGTGAAAAGGGTAGAATATCTTCAGAACTATTGAGAGCGACAATTTCTCCAATACCAAAACCCGATAAAGATCCCAATTTTGTGAGCAATTATAGGCCGATCTCGTTGATAAATCAGGATTTAAAGATTTTTTCTAAGATCTTAGCAAATAGGCTTAATCTTGTATTACCAGATTTGATTCATAAAGATCAATCAGGTTTTATTAAAACCAGATCGGGAGGGGATAATGTCCGTAAACTGCTACATATTATACAAAAAATAAATAGTAAACATAGCCCTGCCATATTGATGGCAGTAGATGCCGAAAAGGCCTTCGACAGAGTCAGCTGGAGCTTCCTGTCGGAGGCCTTGAAGGCTTTCGGAATAGTGGGCCAATTTAAAGATCTTGCAATGGCCCTCTATTCCGAACCAACTACTAAAGTTCAGGGAAATGGTTTGGAATCTGAGTGGTTTAAAATAAGTAACGGCACGCGACAAGGATGCCTGTTAGCTCCACTCCTTTATGTCCTCTCAGTAGAGCCACTGGCGGCCCAAATTAGACAAGAACAAAAAATTTCAGGTATAATGTTAGATAAAGAAGAACAAAAAATAACATTGTTCGCTGATGACATAATCATGACATTTACTAACCCCGAGACCTCTATTACAGCTATACTAAATTGTATAAAAGAATATAGTATTCTCTCCAATTATAAAATCAATATTCAGAAAACTCAGATTTTATATAATAATTTAGAACCAAATCAGATTTTAAGGTTGAAAGATAAATATAGCTTCAATTGGCAAAACAAAGACATCTCTTACCTTGGAGTTATAGTAAACCTAAATATTGATTCATGGATAGAACTGAATTATATGAAACTATACCGAGATCTTTTAGAGACGATAGAAAAGTGGAAAAAACTGTATGTATCATGGTTGGGTAGAATAGAGATAGTAAGATCTTGTATCCTACCAAAATTGAAATATCTATTTCGGGTAATCCCACTGCGAGTTCCAAGAAAAATCCTCAATATGTTTCATAGATTATTTTCCTCATATGTATGGGGAACTAGAAAACCTAGAATTGCAATGGAAACAATGTCAACAAAATGGTCTCAAGGAGGTCTCTCATTTCCCAATGTTATATCTTCACATGATACAATAATGTTTTCTAATTTTTTACTATGGGGAAGTAGCGAGTCCAAAATCAAAACCTGGTATGAATACGAAAAAAAACTCTGTAATAACCTTGACCCTGAGGGGCTCTTTTGGATAGATATATCAGAATTTAAAAAATTAAACATAGATAACATTATAATAAGGCAAGTATATAAATCCATTAGCCCAATCAAAAAAATATTCTATTCCAAAGGCTCCATCTCTATGTTACCTCCTCTCGAATCTTTGAAGTTTATGACCAGAGATTTAAACTTGGAAAGCTGGACAAAAGCGGGTTTAGGGAAAATTATAGATCTTCTTGAAGGGACCACCATAAATACATTCTCACAACTCCAAGCAAAGTATAATATCCCAAGACACGAAATGTTCACCTATTGGAGAATTAAAGATCTACTAAGAAATAAAAATATAACGGGAGAGAAGACTATTGAAAATCTAATTGAGGGCCCACATAGAAAATTAATATCTAGAATCAGAAAACATATAAGCAATAGGGGAGAAAAAGAGAAATCCCATAGTATCAAAAAATGGGAGGCAGACCTTGATAAGGTCTACCCAATTCAAACCTGGGCAAAATCTATTGAACTAGTAAAAAAACACATTCATTGCATCAATATCCAAGAAATATTTATAAAAATGTTGCACAGGTGGTACCTGGTTCCGACTAAGCTATGCAAATTCCAACCAGAAACGTCTAATCTATGCTGGCGTTGCATGAAAGAACCAGGTTCCCTTGTACATATTTGGTGGAACTGTCATAAGTTAAAAGATCTTAAACAGAAAACTTTAACTCTTCTTGAAAGTCTAGATATCAAACTAAATAATTTATTCTTAGAACATTTTCTCTTCCACTTTAATTTTCCAAACCTCTCGAAACCACAATATATTTTAGTTATTCATATATTAATGGCTACAAAAATATGTTTATCTCGTCATTGGAGAGAAACTACGGTTCCAAACCAAAATGAAATAGTAAACCAAATAAACTATCAGGCATCTATGGAAAAACCTATAGCTTATAATAACCATCTTGGTGATCTCTATAAAGATACATGGGAAAAATGGGCCAAAAAAAATATAACTAAACCGGATGTTATCTGCCGCTACTGGGCAAGGTTTGCAGATGTGGCTCGACCGATTGACGGGGCTGTGCTCCCCCCTCCCCCCCCCACTTCCTCCATTTTGTAATCTCCAGAAAGTGTCAAATCTCCCCCCCCTCTGAGAACCCCTCAACTAGTTATTTTTAACTTTTATGTAAGGTTAAGCGACTAATTCGCATTGTTGACTGAGCAAGATTGACTAATAGGAACTTATTACAACTACAGGCTCTTACATCTTTACATTTTGATTAGTCTAAACTTGAATTACTAAGATCATGTACTTGTATATTGTATATTGTATATCGCTTTTGTGTATGCTTTTCTTTGTTTTCTGTACATTAAAAACTAAGAATGAGGAGAGCATCAAATAAGGGACATGGCCCTGGTCGTTGTGCTGCTGGTGTTGGTGGAGCTCCTGTTGCAAGTAGGGGATGTGGTCGATCTGTGCCAGCTACACGCACAAGTGAAACACCTTCCTCAGGTGCTAGTACGCGACAGAACCTTCAGCGTTATTTGGTAGGCCCGAATTCCGCTCTTAGAATGGTGAGGCCAGAACAAGTACAGGCGATAGTAGATTGGGTAGCTGACAGTGCCTCCAATTCCTTCACATTGTCTCCCACCTGGTCCCTTGCTGAAAGCTCAGAGTTGACACCTGCAGCCCATGGCCATCTGTCTTTCACCTCACCGCCTTGCAAATCAGCCAAGCAGTCTGAGCCACAAGTCATGCAGCAGTCTCTTTAGCTTTTTGATGACTCTGCTGGCAGGGTCATCAAACCTGGCCTTGCCCCAGAAGTGGAAGAGATTGAGTGCAGATGCACAACCACTTATGTGTCAGAATGTAAACATGCGAGGACCACCACAGCACATCTCTGATGATGACGAAACACAGGTGCCAACTGCTGTGGCTTTTGGCAGTGTGCAGACCAGCAAGGAGGGCAGGGTTGAGGAGTGGGTGGAAGATGATGTGGAGGATGATGAGGTCCTAGACCCCACATGGAATCAAGGTCATGCGAGTGACGTGTCCAGTTTGGAGGAAGAGGCGGGGGTCGCAAAGAGGCACCAGCGCAGCATAAGAGGGAGCAGGGTGCAAAACCGTAGCGGCTGTCCCCTAGACAGTACGCCTGCTACTGCCCACCGCACCTATAGCACACCAAAGCCAGCTCCAAGGTGTTCCCTGGCGTGGCAGTTCTTTAGACAATGTGCTGACGACAAGACATGAATGGTTTGCAAGCTGTGCAATCAGAACCTGAAGCGAGGCATAAACGTGCTAAACCTGAGCAAAACCTGCATGACCAGGCATCTACATGCAAAGCATGAGCTGCAGTGGAGTAAGCATCTCAAAACCCAAGAAAGGTCTCAGGCTCCTCCTGCTTCCTCTTCTGCTGCTGTCTTGGCCTCTTCCTTCAGCTCTGGAGTCACAGTGGCACCTGCCACCGAGCAAATAGAAGAATTGGCAGCAACGCCACAACGTCCGCCACCATCCCCAAGCATCTCCACGCTGTCCCATGGAAGCGTTCAGCTGTCCATCTCCCAAACACTGGAGAGAAAGAGGAAGTATGGCCCTACCCACCCGCGAACACTGGCCCTGAATGCCAGCATTTCCAAATTCCTGACCTTTGAAATGCTTTCATTCCGTCTGTTGGAGACAGACAGTTTTAAAAACCTGATGGCGGTGGCTGTCTCCCAGTACGTGGTTCCCAGCCGCCACTACTTTTCCCGGCGAGCCAACCCTTCCCTGCACAAGCAATTGGCAGACAAAATCAGGTGTGCACTGCGCAACGCCATCTGTGGCAAGGTTCACATAACCACAGATACGTGGACCAGTAAGCACGGGCAGGGACGCTATATCTCCCTAACTGCACACTGGGCAAATATAGTGTCGGCTGGGCCTGAGGCAGATAGCAGTTTGGCGCATGTCCTTCCGCCACCGAGGATTGCAGGGCATTTCTCTTTGCCTCCTGTTGCCTCCTCCTCCTACTCAGCTTCTTCCTTCTCCTCTACCACCTCCTCTACCACCTCCTCATCCGGTCAGCGTAACACCTTCACCACCAACCTCAGCACAGCCAGGGGGAAACGACAGCAGGCTCTTCTAAAACTCATATGTTTGGGGGAAAAAAACCCCAGCGAGCAGGAGCATAATGCAGTTACACAACTGTCAAGCCAGGGACAACAGTTTTGGAGGAGGATGAGGATTATGATGATGAGGAGGAGGAGGAGGAACCATGTTCACAGCAGGGTGGCATCCAGTGATGCAGCTCGTGGGTATCACTGGAGCATGGCTGGGGGGATACAGAGGACACAGATGATACACCTCCCACAGAGAACAGCTTGTCCTTGCCTCTGGGCAGCTTGGCACACATGAGCGACTACATGCTGCAGTGCCTGCGCAACGACTGCCGAGTTGCCCACATTCTAACATGTGCTGAATATTAAGTGGCCACCCTGCTGGATCCCCATTACAATGACAACGTGCCGTCCTTAATTCCATCACTGGAGCGTGATCGTAAGATGCGTGACTACAAGCGCACGCTGGTAGACGCGCTGCTGAGGGCATTCCAAAATGACACCGGGGGCTCAATGGAAGCACAAGGTGAAGGCAGAGGAAGAGGTCGCCAACACCTCAGAAGGCAGGGTTAGCATGGCCAAAATGTGGAAAAGCTTTGTCAGCACGCCACAACAAGCAGCACCACCATCTGATATGCAACGTCTTAGCAGGAGGCAGCATTTCAGCAACATGGTGGAACAGTACGTGTGCACAGGCCTACACGTACTGACTGATAGGTCTGCCCCATTCAACTTCTGGGTCTCCAAATTGGGACATGGCCTGAGCTTGCCCTTTATGCCTTGGAGGTGCTGGCCTGTCCTGCAGCTAGTGTATTGTCTGAACGTGTGTTTAGCACGGCAGGGGGCGTTATCACAGACAAGCGCAGCCGCCTGTCCACAGCCAACGTGGACAAGCTCACGTTTATTAAGATGAACCAGGCATGGATCCCACCAGACTTCTCTGTACCTTGTGCAGAATAGACATTTATACTGGCCTCACCCAGTCATTGTTATACTCAAGTGCACTTATTCTTTGTTTTCTGTTGTTATATGTCCCAATATTTTGGGGGCTACCCCAATTTAAAAAAACAAAAACAAATAAAAAACAGTGTTGGCTACCTCCTCCTCCTCCTACACTGCCATGGTCACCGCCTCCTCAACCTATGGGTCACTTAGTATAAACTGAAAGAGAATACCCTGCACTCCAACCCTCTCTCAAATGGAAAAATCTGTTGATCCTCCTGGCAGCCATGCTTTAGATTTAGATTTATGTTCTTCCAAAGCTAAATTCAAAGATTCCATCTAGTGCTATTTTATGGCTCAGCTGTATTTGTAATTTGTATGTATTTTATGTTATTTTAAGTTATTTCATTATCCACATTTGCTTGCAGGGCACTTGTCCTACTCTTGCCCACATTTTACTTCATTTTGCAGCCCTCTAGCCCTTTCCAGGACTTTTTTAGAGGCATTTTAGTGGCCAAAAGTTTGTGTCCCTATTGACTTCAATGGGGTTCAGGGTCAAGTTCGGGGTCAAGTTTTAGCACGGACCCGGACATTTTTTCGAAGTTTGGCCGAACCTGCCGAAACCGAACATCCAGGTGTCCGCTCAACTCTACTAGTAAGCAAAACTATTTTTACTCTTAAGTAGGAGAAGATTTCTTTTGATTGTAGATTATAATTGTTTTCTAATTGAGGGAAATATATTGTCAATCCCTCCTGAAACAGATTTTGAGGATTTGAGTTTGTTTCCAGTTAATATTGTATTTCTCTCTCAATAAATTCTATGGGTTCGAAATACATTATTTTGTTTTTTAGGTTTAACCTTTTTTTAGTTTCTTCCCATATTGGAAGAATTCACCTCATGATTAAGACTCTCTCAAAGGATCCTTTGTTAGATTTCCATACTACCTGGCTTAGATCTTTTAGCCCACATTTTTCCAATTCTATGCAGTACCATCCTTCCTTGTGTGTTTCCCCTAATTGAATTTGTGCAATATGTGCCACCGTGCTAGCTTCATAACAATCCCTCATTTGTAGGAGTCCCATACCACCTTTATTAACTTTGCTCACTATAGTTTGTGAGTTTGTGATTTGATTCTGGGTATTTTCCCTCTCCATACAAAGTTAGTAAATGCAGACTGGATCATTTGGATCCAGCTATGGGGACATTTTAGAGGGAGCATACAGAAAAGGTAACTCCACTAAGGTAATACATAAGCCAACAAGATGTTCACTCTACCCCACCACCATTGTACGCCAGTGTTTAAGGTCATTATTTGTCTGTTTTAGGAGGGACATGCAATTAACCTCCACCAATCTCTCCATATTTTTGATTATTTTTATTACTAAATACTGAAATTCTTTGGGGTTATTAAATTTGTATTTATCCTGGATCAATACTCTTTCTGTTCTACTCAGGTTTTTCAATTGATTGATCATTTTTGACAGATTTAACTTATAATTGGAGATGCCACTGTATCCCTCAATCTCTTTTAGTCTTATCAACAGACTCAACCGGATTAAGTATGTGATAAGAATATTGTCTGCATATAATGAAAGTTTTAACGCCTCCCTGCCTGCAGGAAAGCCCTCAATAAGTTTGTTTTCTCTGATTTTTATTACCAAGATAATCATTTTTTAGTATCATTAGACAAAGGGAAGCAGTGTGCACAAATATTGATTGACTTGATTGTTACTCAAAGGCAAATTGTATAGTTCCTTGAAAAACCCATTGAAAGCCATTCCCACCTCTGCTGGAGATCTATAAACCCAACACCACTGACTATTTTGTTATTAGATAGCATCTTATCTGCTCTGTTTTTCCTGAAATAGAATTAAATTTTCAGCGCTTCCATATTCGTATTTATTTTTTTCTAACGTTTTGGTGTTCATATTTTCTTGGATCTTCCCTATTTCTTTTCTTTTATCAATTTCAGGATATTTTTTTAGACTCTTCCACTAAATTATAATAGTTTATATATAGCCTAGCTAAATGGAGACCAGCTTTTTTTTCTCTATGCTTTTTAATTTTATACAATATCCCTTCATAATGGCTTTGTGTGTGCACCATTCTCTCTAAAAAAAAAAAAACAATTTGACATATCTTGCAGATATTCCCTATTTTCTTCATTTTGTTGGAGATGGTCATCCAGCACCACGTGCTCTTAGGATAAATACATTGATTTTCTTTTAGCTCCATAATCACCATGTCATGGTCAGACTATATACATGGTTTAGTAGCCACTTTGTTAACTTTTTCCAATAGTTGCAGATACCCCAAGATCAAGTCTATTCTTAAGTATTTAGTATGGGGCCATGAAAAGAAGATATTGTCTCTGGAGTCAGGGTTATTCACCCTCCATATATCATACAGACCATATTTTCTGAAGGCCAAGTTAAGAGTTTCAGCTGTTTTTATACTCCTTTTATCTGCCATGTTACCTGTGGCCTTACTATGTTTATCCATAAGGACGTCTGATACACAGTTAAAATCGCCTGCTATTATCACCACCCCCGTAGTCACTCTCTCTGCTTTCTCCAAGATGTGATTCAGAAAACCCACTTGGAATTTATTAAGAAGATACACATTTATCAGAGTGTACCAAACTTTGTTAATGGCACATACCATTATGATATATCTTCCCTCTTGGTTTATTTCTTGATATTTGATCTCTAGCTTTATAAATTTGGAGAAAAGAATAGCTACCCCACATTTTTTTTCTTGATCCCTTGTGGCTTGAATAACGGTGGGATATTGTCTTCCACACCATTTTAATTTGTCATGTTTCTTCCAGTGGGTCTCCTGAAGCATAGCTACATGGATCCTCTCTTTGTGCAGGAAGTCATTAACAGACCATCTTTTCTGTGGAACGTTTAGCCCCTGGATATTCATAGATGCAAACCTAACAATATTCAGATTTCTCCTTGATAGGGACGGTACTTCAGTGCTCACTGGTTGTAATACACAACATATTTACAAATATAATACAACAATAAAAAAGACGGGAGCCTTTTCCTTTGGCCCCTTCATTTCTAAAATGGCTTCTGGGAAAATTCCCCTATTAGACATCCTGTTGTGCCAAATTCTCGACACCTTCTAGGTTCTGAACTGAACCTATGGCAGAGACTTCTCTATGGGTCTGGTGGGTCTTATCTCATAAGGAGTTGTGGATCAAAAAAAAGTTTTTATATATATATATATATATATATATAATATATATAAAAAATGATACTCCATTTTGTGGGGCCACCTTTCCTACTCTACATCCCAATTTATGATTCCACAACTCTTTCCAAAACATTCTAACAAATCAACAGTGGGTGTGATAAAGATTTATAAATAATTGATAAATAAAGATTAAGTCATGCTCCATCAAGTATAGTGCTCTTTTCTCCACTTTAATTTTGTGTCTTAACTTATACTCCCCCCATTGTAAAAAACAAAATAAATAAAAGTAAAAATAATATTCCCTCTCCTTTCTTCTTTATGCTAGTGCCTGGGTAAGATTCTTTGCTTTGTATTCTGATATACAACACTTTATAGGACACTTTTATGTGCGTCACGATTTATAATTCCACTCATTACGAAACGTTCTATAAAAAAAACAACGCTGGGTGTAATAAAGATTAAGTCATGCTGCCACTAGTATAGTGCCCTTTCTCCATTTTAATTTTGTGCATTAACTTGTGCCCCTCCCATTATACAATAGAAGGGGGGGGGGGATTCCTTCAATTTTTTCTTTTTGCTAATGCCCATAACAAGTTATTGTGAAATACAACGCTCCATTTTATAGGACCACTTTTCCTACTGTACATCGTTTATGATTCCACAACTTTTTACAAACCATTCTAAAAAAAACACAATAGTGAATATAATAAATTAAGTTGTGCTCCTACTTAATATAGTGCTCTTTTCTCCCCTTTCACTTTATGCATTAACTTGCACTCCTCCCATTATACGGTAATAAATAAAATTACTCTTCTCTTTTCTTTGAACTAGTGCCCATAAAACATTTTTTGCTTTACATTGTGGTTTACAGTTCTCAATTTTATCTGGCTGTTTTTCCTACTGTACAAAATATTCGGTACAATTCAACAGTGAATATTATGAGAATTGAGTCATGCTTGTGCGTAATACAAAACTCTATTTTCAACCTTTGATTTGTGCATTATCTTGTACCCCTTAAAATATTCTGTAGATGGAGAAGGGAGGAAAAAAAAAAAGAAGAAACAACCAACACACATCTATTTTACCCATACCACTACAGTACAATTCCTTGGGGGAGAAAAAATAAAATTAAGAGTTATTTTATATATTTTGGGTGTTTCCTCTTTGTTAGTAACCTCTGTTGGGTTATTTTATTATCTGATAACCATTTTTCTGCTTTTTCGACACAGCTCAGATTTTCCAGTTGGCCCTCTTTACCACTCGTATTGCAGTAGGGAAACCCCATGAGAACTTTATGTTCTGTTTTCTCAGAGTTGCTGTAATTTGAATACATTTCCTTATTTGGATGCTTGTTGAGAAGGAGAGGTCCTGAAGACATATAATATCCTTAAATCTCTCCTCTTTGAGTTTCTTGGTTCTACTTGTCCTGAGTAATATTTCTTTGAATTGATTTGATTGAAAATTAACTAATATGTCCCTTGGGTATTTATCGGAGATATTCTTTGCCCTAAAAAAAATGCCATCTTTCCATTGTTACATTATACTCATCCGTATTAATGTCCCATGTTTTCTACAAGTCTTCCAGAAATTCAAAAGAACTTTCCCACGCTGTGTAAAATTAATTACACATTGAAATCCAACCAATCAGAGTGCTCTGAGCTTAATTGCAGGGCAGGGAAAGGCTTTATAAGCCTTCCCCCGCCCTGCAGAGCTCAGTTTGCACGGGGCCCTCCATGGGCGAAGTTGGATTTTTCCATCTGTGGATTATTTTTTTTTTTTTGCTCTCAGGGTTTTTTATTTTTTTTTACAGTTGCGGCGCGTATTATGGATTTTTATTTGGCCTTTTTTGGGGCTGAAGAAAGAAGAAATAAAAAAGAAGATGGATTATTTTTCACCCGTGGATTTTTTTTTTTCGAACCCGAACTCATGACGTAGAATGTCCGTGTCCGGGGTCCAAACATCGTAGTGTTCGGTACAAACCCGAACTTTGCGGTTCGGATTCGCTCAACACTAATTCTGAGGTAATATATGTGCCCTCTGTGTTCTTTCCGCTATCAAGGGATTCCTCCATATGTAAGTACCCCAAAAAGGAGGATTCTCCTTTTCCTTGTTTTGAGTCTTGCTTTAAATCCTTTCTTTTTTCTTTTCTCAGTGATTGTTAATGTTTCTCTAGTTGTTTTTAGTTGCCATTTTTATGCTTTAGTTTTACTTCTTTAAATGGGGCCTTTAATTTCTAGTTCAGTGCACTCAGGGAGAACCACATATAGAGGGGGAGTACTCCTGATGTCATTCGTATCCCTTAGATGTTTGCACTTTCCTTGGGGTTGTTAGCTGTTGGACCCCAGGGTGTGTTTGTATTTAATAGTATTTAGTCTGGTAACTTATGCCCCTCCTCAAAGCTCCCATACAGCAGCCTCTCTAACTTTTGTTGTCCTGGCCTAGGAAGTTTAACTTGGCCCAACAACAATAATTTTTAGTGGTGACCTTAAGTTCTATAGGGTCCTTTTACTCCCCCTTCCTGCACCTGCTATTAATCTTTCTCAGGGAGTACCTATTGTCTCCCCTTCTCCCTCTTCTCCCCTTTGTTGTATTCACTTCTCAAACGGATGTTATCCTTATCATGTCTTAGTACACTTTTTGTGCCCTGTGGGAAAATTCAACAATATCACTCTACCCTTTGGTAATAACAAGAAGTGATCATAAATGGAGATCTGATACTTATCGTTTCTTCACTGCTTCTGTGCACTCAGCGCTGTATTTGCCAGGTCCCACTCGCCCACTTCACTTTTTGGGTGCGGCTGAATAAACCAGGAAAAACCCAGGTTTTCTCTTCTTTTCACTATGAACCAAGACTCCAAATAGTCACTTTGTGCTGGGATTCAACATCACCCGAATCACCATCTCTCTCCCAAGAGCTATTCTTGACTCCCCCCCCCAGCCTCTCTGTCTCGAGCGTGCACTTGACCTGCATTTATGTCATCATGCTCCTCCCACAGAACAGTGTTAGAGGTGTGCATTAATTCATCAATGCCTGTTAATTTACCACTACTGCCAGTTTTTTTAGTCACTAGGGGCCACTGAATCTGTGTATACATTTTGCTAATAGCACTCCAAACAACAGCATGGATTAAGAGTATTTACTTTATATATATATATATTACTATAGTTTTATACTTCAATTACAATATCACTTTGTGGCAACTTCTGTTGTTTTGGTGGCCTGTGTGTAATTTTATGTTACATGTACTCAGCCCTTCAATCATGTAATTGGATAGCATCAAATCGTTTCTTGCACTTGAAGATGGTTAACATAGAGCAACAGGGAAAGGTCCCATGGACATAGCTGTTCGGACTTGACACACCTTTGCATGCCAGGAACTGGCAGCCTATCAATTGAGCAGTTAAGAAAGGGGTGTCTACGTTTTTTTGGCTACAGTGAAAAATAGCTTCAATATATACAGTTTCTCCAGCTTACTCTTGACTAGTTTCAAAATACCACCAAAAGTAGGCTGCAGACAGGGAGGCTTACTGCAAACTGTTGTAATTCCACAAATTCATCTAACTGTATATTTCTTATATTTTAAGCAAAGCAAAAAGTAAAACATGAATTTTAAAGTCATTTATTTAGGGGGGGGGGGGGGGGGGGATATGGTGGGTCATTATAACCCCATTATTGTGGAGGGCATAATATTTTTAACCGGGTTGGGACCAGCTCCAGTGCAATGACAGAGAAGGATGGGAGCCTGCTTATTTGCTTCCAGCCCCCATATTATTGATTATAGGACCAGCAGCTTTTTTATGATGGATGGAGCCCTTAGGATATTTTTTCTAATACTTTTTTTTGTTCAAGTCAAACTCAGGTTTGAAACCTTGTTCCAGTTTGCCTTCCAAAGGCTATAATGGGAGGCTAATTGCAATTACCAGGGTTTTTTTCTAAGTCAAACTAGACCTCCGATCTCAAAGGTCGAGTTTGACCATGTCTCACCTCATCTCAGCCTTGCCAAAACTGTGGTGAATAACTATTTTGTGAGGTTTAGATGAGGTATCTGTGAGTCTGTTCAAGTCTGTAAGACGAGATTAGTTCTAATCTTGACCTCCAATCTTGAATCTTAGTTAACAGACCCCAGGGAATAATCTTTCAGCATTATTATTATATTAAGATAATATGGGAATACTACATTAGCTGAATGATTGTTACCTGCTGACCCAATCTATGTTTCTATACAGCATATAGACCTGGCCACAAAACCTAAAAAACATTTTTTTTATTATATGTACTGAGCATCACTAAAGTTGTTCATAATTTAAAAGCAAAATGCTATTTCAAATTGTGCTTAGTTGTTACATTTATAATAATACGTATGCCAAACATCTGCAATGTTAAAGATTTGCAATTTTATCAGTGTACAGAGCAATTTTATGTCATGCTGCATATGGTCAATCCTCTTTATCTGCATAGCAGTCATATTACAGATTTAAAAATTAGTTAATTTGGTTTTGAGAATTGCTGACCTCAACAAGAACAGAGTAACTATTATAACTGCTCCCTCTTTCAGCCAAGACATTTTCAGTGAATCAAGTGGTTTCTTTCTTTTGGAAGATAACCAAATGAAATCTTTATCCTCAGTACAACCATATCTTTTCAACAGTTACAAACATGTATCACTGAAAATGGCTTTTCGGCTCAATTATTATTCCATCACCAATCATTAATCTCAGTCCTCTCATGTCCAAGTTTTAGTAAATACTATCTCAGCATAGTTTCTCATATCATCCCCTCCATCTGCAGAATATCTGAGTTTCTCATGTTATCCTTCCTATCCACAGATCATGTAATTTCATGATGTCCCCTTCTCTATCCATGTCAGTCATCCAGTTCCTTTTGACACTCTTCATTCTAGTTTCTTATCACCCTAATAAGAACTACTCTACCCTACGAAATCACACAGCTATTCTACTCCATTTACTAAAATGAGAACTGTGGTGAAAAATCAGTCATTAATCTCTGGATAGGCAAGTTGGAAGATCTCTTAACCCTGATGTTTGCAGTTCTTTCCTCAATTCACCACAGTTCATGAGATATCTTGACATGATTGGGCTACACATAATAGCAATAGGTGTTTGGATGGGGACATTATGCCCAGCCCCATTAATACTGTAGGAGGCTGGAGACAACTGGCATTAAGATAAATGAATCAATTAATCACGTTAATATTAACTAGACATTCCCAAAAACTACATTTCTTCTATTGATGATATGAAATAGTAATTTGGTCTTGGATTCTACATTTGATTATATTATTCATTATTTATTCTGTATGAAGTACCAATCATTTTGGAGAGGTCCACAATAAAATATTATTATAAGGATGTGAACAAACTGTATAATACATACATGCTGATAATGGAATGGTAGAGGGTCCTGCTCTGGCTAGCCTTCAGAACAGTACAGGAATTATGGGCTACAAGACAGAACATTTAGGTTTTTAAGACATATGAAGGACGGTTGCATATATTCATCCAAGAGCAGCCCTGGCATTAAGCATTTATACAATGTCTGCTTTACTGAGTACAGAAAGGACATTCATATAAAATGCACATAGTTTAATTTATAAAAGATTGGACTAACTTATTCCTCCAAACTGTACCACTTACACAGGACTGTCCCTATTTGGGAACCCTATTTTGTGGTCCTGCCTTTATTCTTCGGTGGGACATGTTGGGAGGTATGGCAGTGGCATATGATGGGGAGGGGATTGTAAGGCAGGTCATAATCTTATGAGAGGGGCAAAGGTTTAAAAGTAATATCAGGAAGTATTACTTTACTGAGGGGGTATTGGATAAATGGAATAGCCTTACAGGAGAAGTGGTAGATGTAAATGTGAAGGAATTTAAGCTTGCATGAGATAGGCATAAGGCTATTCTAGATATAAGATAAGGCCAGTGGCTAATAAAAGTATTGAGATTTTATTTGTCAGAAATTGGGCAGACTAGATGTACCAAATAGTTCTTATCAGCCGACACATTGTATGTAAATGAAAACTCTTGAAATGTATCAAACATCTTTGACTAATTGGCCACACAAAAAACTGTTTCACTCCCTTATACCCATTTTCTGACATCAGTGCAGGAGTTTTCTGTCGGAGGTACAGCTAACGTGTATAGCACTAGGAATTGTGCAGAAGTCTCCGGGAATAGGACACTGAGAATAGTTTTGTGGTTATCATGCACATGGGGATGTTACAGAGGTAGCCACACCTCAGGATGTACATTAGGCCTTAAGTCAGTACAATATCATAATCAAAAGCTAAAATTAATAAGTTCAGTTAGTGAGTTGTGACTAACAATTTGGCGAAAAGTTAATATTGTTTTATATATATATATTTTAAAATATACAATAACATTGTTGCGATGTTTTAACAAACTCAGTGGCCATTAAAAGTCAACATACAGCTTTATTGTAGATTAATTACTTTTTTACATTGTCAAGTGGGACATTGAGGGTGATAGATAAATCATAGTGGCTTGATGCAGCACACAGGGTGGGCGCTAAATTTACATTAAAGTGTCCAACTTTTTCGAATCCAGGGGTTTCTATGTTGGTGGCCTGCCATTTGTAGCCCTAGTTTTGGATTCTTCTCAGTTGTAAATAATTGCTTAGAAGCAATAGACCAAAGATGTACTGAAAGGAATAGCACTTCACTCCATGACTTCTCAAAAGAACATAAGAGTTAAGGAAATAGTCATGAGTGGTGAGAGCCCAGGCAAAATCATACTCTAATTTAGAATTATATGTATTTCAATATTTCTGAGATGCCAAATTTTGTGAATGTGATTTTAATAAATATATAATATCATTCTTACATTGTGGTAGGCACTCTTTCTTTTCTGTATTTTTGTTTGTTTGTTTTTTGAGATGGGTATTTGCTGCATTAGTTTTTATTCCCTTGTTCTGTGTGTATTACACATGAAAGCAGTTGATATATATCTAAATTTAAATGTTTCATTTTCCACTGAAGGCAGGATTCAGATGCTACACTTCTTTTGTGAAATTAAAAAAACGCTCTGATTTTAATGGGGCAATCTTAATTATTTTCTGAACATTATCTTTTTTCAGTTTCTGTAATTCTGTTGCTTCTGCATTTTAACAAAAGGAAATGTTGTAATCAAATACTAGCTTCCCTTGTTCTCTCTCTTAAAAAAATGTCCTATTGAGGATTCTAAAGGGATATTCGATTGTTTCAAAGTAGGCCGATCACTAGGAATCAGGGACGCCATCAGAAATTTCAGGGCCCCTCACTGAAAAAAATTATCCGTCCCCCCCTGATAGTTGATCAATTAATACTATCTTACTACCTAACACAAATGATCTCTTAGCTGTGTTTTCACATTGTCTATGAAAAAGAGCAATCTTGGAGATTATATGCAGAGCACTAAAAGGCTATCATTTCACTCTGCCAAACTCCAGAGGATTTGGGGGTCACTTTCGTGATCCCTAAGTGGTCCACATTTATGGGCCATTCAGATCTCTGAAGTGATCTTGGCCAAATTTCACAGGTCCAAATTTCATTATGAAATTAAGAGCACTATGAAAACACCCCTAATTGTTATTTTGTTTGGGAAATTTTTGACTCCATACCTCTACTGTGGAAATGCAGGAAAAAGGATGTGATGTCACTTTTCCTAACAACATTTCATTACCTATATTTTCATATGATGTGTTTGTAAAAATAAACATCCATAGGTAGCATTTCATTATCAACAGATACCACATGCTGCAATTTATGCAAGAAAAATAAATACTGCAATGGTATATATGATCTATTATCACAGCAGATGTCACTGTACACCTGAGCACCTGTATGTTGTAATACCAGGGTTGAACTGAAAAGATAAATATGGATTTCACAGATGCTTTGTAAAACACTGTTGCAGAATCAAGTGCCTTTCTAGCTTTAAATGTGTATTAGTTGAACATGTTGCATGTTGTAAAAAATATTTTTTCTCCTTTTATCCTTCTTAGAATATTGGGCAGACTAAGAAGTTCAGGTATGCATGACTATGCTCACTGTGAATGCGGCTTATGCCTTTGAAATAGAGGTATTTACATATATTTTTAGAGAGGACAGGTTAAAATGGGCGCACTCTTGGAAATTAACAGGGCTTAATAGTTTAATAAATCCTACAGCACTTGAGACCAGAAATCACATAATTAGATTATTCAGGTTAAGACTTTGCTCTGGTCTGGTCATTTTGCAGGAACATAAAAAGTCGTACACATGGTACAAAATTATTAGGTAAACATATGGTCTGGAGAAATGGATATGGGCTGGCCTCATAAATTCAAAAAACATAAAAATAAATGTGAAGTCAAAATAGTGGCAAACTACAGAGGGTTTTTGTTCAAGTAGCTTCTCCTGCGATCTGCGTACAAAGTTTCATGGAGTTCCCTCTCCTGGAATTTCAGACTTTCATAGCTTGTCAGTAATCCGAATGCCCCTGGAATTTGGGCATTCAGGTCATTCAGGTAACACCGAAGTGTTCTCAGAATCAGCCTGTAAATCGGCCATTATTTTGAGCTGAAAAACTCTTCAGAACGTCTGATGACCTAAATAGTAGTCTTAAACACTCCCATAGAAGTCTGTGGGAGGATTTAGTTTTTGGGGGTTTTCTTTTGCCAAAATCCTACCATGATAGTTAATTGGAGGCTTTTAGTTATCATGGAAATAGTCAAAATCATCTTGTGTTCTGTGAAATGCTCTCAAAGTAAATTAAAACAAAAGTATAAATTAATATTAAAAAAAAAAATTAAAACAAATGAAAAACTAAAAAACTAAATTTTTTGATTAACACAATAGGAAACCTCTCCACTGCATCCCATTGCTCCTGTGTGAAGGTTTTCCCTATCTCTTTTTCCCATTGCACTATAAAGGGGTATTTTTCCAGAGCTTCATGTTTTAGCAGGACTTCATAGCAAGCAGACAGTACTTTTTGTTTTTCCGTCCTCATGCAAAGTTTTACTGTATCATTTTGCTGGTCTACACTAAACATCAATTTATTTTTTTGCTGGATGCTTCGTAGATAGTATCGCATCTGTAAATATATGAAGAATTCTGTTTGGGGTAAGTTGAACTCCTCCACTATCTCTTCAAATGTCTTAATTTCTCCTTGTTTAAATAGTTGATATAACCATTGTATTCGTCTCCATTTTCTCAAATCTAATTGTGAGAAAAGGATTTCTAGCGTCCCCAGTGGGAATACCAACGAGCATTCATGTGTTTTATCGTGTTTTGCATATTGCCACCATATTCTTTGAGTCAGCTCTTGTGGGGGTAGTAGTGGTGGTAGTGGAATCTGTGTTTCTGTATTTTTATATTTTTTTGGTAGCCATAAGAGTTCACAGAACCTTCTCTGTGTTACCATTAAATCTTCTATGTCAACCCATGCATTTTGCTCGGGGAGGTTATGCATTTGGATTCCCTGTCCCATATTGGCAGCCATGTAATAAAAAGCTATATTTGGGATACCCAATCCCCCTCTTTTCCTTGGTTGCATAAGCCATCTGTTTGAAATTCATGTCTTAGCGTTTTTATGTATAAAGTTGTTTATATATTTTTGAATTTCTCTTAAGAAATGAGAAGGAATCTCGATTGGTATAGCCCTAAGCAAGTATAATATCTTCATCTTAATTGCTGCTATTCGACCTAGCCAGGATAGATATAGATTAGACTTAGTTGTTATTTTTTTTTTTTTTTTTTCCACTTATCACCTAAATTTTCTTCTATTAATCTCTTTGGATCTGTCGTTAGGCTTATTCCCAGATAAAGTATACTTCCCTTTTTACATTTTTTTAAATTCCTCCTCTATTTCTTTAGGTAATGCTAAGGATAGTGCCTGGGATTTTTCCCTATTTATCTTATGATAGGTTATTTTACTAAACTGCTCCAATATTTCCATAAAATGTGGAAGGGCCTCTTCTGGGTTGGAGAGGGCCACCAGAATATCATCCGCAAAAAGAGCCATTTTTATTTCTCTGTCTGGTGAGACTCTATACCCTGTAATAATTGGATGTCTCCTGATCATTATTGCCAATGGCTCTAGGGCAAGTACATATAGAATAGGTGACAATGGACAGCCCTGTCTAGAGCCATTGGAAATCTCAATTGGCCGGGATTGAAAACCCCTGTATGTCACCCTAGCTGTGGGCCACAAACATACATTATAGAGTTTATAAAACTTGCTGGGAATCCATACCTTCTCAAGACAGCCTCCCAGAGCCGGACTGCCACCACTATAAGAAGTTCGGCTGCTGCAACATCCGGCGGCAGTAGGTAAATTTCTTAAAGTGGCGACGGCCGATAAACTACTTAAAGTGGCGGCAGGACACTTGAAGAAGTTCGGAGGCTGCCGCCTCTTTAAGAAATCCGCCTGCTGCCGCCGGATGTTGCAGCAGCAGTTCCTGCGCGGTGCGGTGAGGAGGAAGAGACAGCAGGGTGAGTGAGAGCACGGGGAAGGGGGAAAGGGGAAGAGACACTACGGGGTAAGAGTGACACTACAGGGGGAAGGGGGGAAGGGGAAAGAGTGACACTACAAGGGGAAGGGGGGGAGTGTGAATCTACAGGGGAAAGGGTGGGAAGTGTGACACTACAAGGGGAAGAAGGGAAGTGTGACTCTACAAGGGGAAGGGTTGGAAGTGTGACACTACTGGGGGAAGGGGGGAGAGTGACACTACTGGGGTAAGGGGGGACGAGTGACACTACTGTGGGAAGAGGAGGAAGAGTGACACTACAGGGGGAAGGGGGGGGAAGATTGACACTACAGGGGAAAGGAGGGAAGAGTGACACCACTGTGGGAAGGGGGGGAAGAGTGACACTACAGGGGGAAGGTGGGTAAGAGTGACACTATAGGGGGAAGGGGGGGAAGAGTGACACTACAGGGGGAAGGGGAGGGAAGATTGACACTACAGGGGAAAGGAGGGAAGAGTGACACCACTGTGGGAAGGGGGGGAGGAGTGACACTACAGGGGGAAGGTGGGTAAGAGTGACACTACAGGGGGAAGGGGGGGAAGAGTGACACTACAGGGGGGAGGGGGGAAGAGTGACACTACAGGGGGAAGAGTGACACTACAGGGGTAAAGGGGGGAAGAGTGACACTACAGGGGGAAGGGGGGGAAGAGTGACACCACTGTGGGAAGGGGGGGAAGAGTGACACTATAGGGGGAAGTGTGACACTACTGTGGGAAGGGGGGAAGTGTGACTCTACAGGGGGAAGGGTGGGAAGAGTGACACTACAGGGGGAAAGGGGAGAGAGAGACACTACAGGGGAAGGGGAGTGCGTGACAGACACTACAGGGGAATTGGGGGAGGGTGAGAGAGACACTACATGGGAAGGGGAGAGGTGAGAGAGAGACACTACAGGGGAAGGGGGGAGGGTGAGAGAGAGACACTTCAGGGGAAGGGGGAGGGTGAGAGAGAGACGCTACAGAAAGGAGAGAGAGACGCTACAGAACTGAGAGAGAGAGACGCTACAGAACTGAGAGAGAGAGACGCTACAGAACTGAGAGAGAGACGCTACAGAACTGAGAGAGAGAGACGGTACATAAATGAGAGAGAGAGAGAGACGCTACAGAACAGAGAGAGAGATGCTACAGAACAGAGAGAGAGACGCTACAGAACAGAGAGAGAGACGCTACATAAATGAGAGAGAGAAAGAGACGCTATATAAATGAGAGAGAGAGAGAAAGAGATGATACAGAAATATGTACACAAGGATATGTCTCACACACTGCTCCGATACCTCTGCACAGGGCAATTCATATAACTCTGTGTACATACTGGAGATATATATTGCCCTAGGCAGGCTTATATATCAGTCTTATCTATAAATAATACTCTGTTCAGATGTGTTTTTAAAACATGCATGGTTTCCCCTTTTATGAACAAAAAAATGATATAATGCTATGGGGCTGGTTTAAAAATGTTATGCTATGGGGCTGGTATACAATTTTTTTCCAGGGCTGGTTTTTGTTCCCAGTCCGGCCCTGCAGCCTCCATATATCCCCAATGCAGGCAATCAAATGCCTTCTCCGCGTCAAGTGCTAATAGTAAACCCTGTGCTCTTGACCTTTGTGCATGAGGAATAAGATCTATAAACTTTCGAGTTTTATCTGTTGCATGAGGCCCCTTAACAAAGCCTACCTGATGTAACAGGTAGCAAGATCTGCTGAACTCCCAAGACCTTTGCATATATTTTAGCATCAGTGTTCAGCAATGCAATTGGTCTATAGTTGACGCAGTGCCCCGGGTCTTTACCCGCTTTTGGAATGGTCATTATAAAGGCCTCCAGCACTGATCTTGGAAGCTGTCTTGAGGAGCAGCACGTCTCATAAACACTTTTTAAATACAGTATCAACATTTTTTCAAAATTGTTTTATAATATGAATTTGGTAGGCCGTCCGGGCCTGGAGCCTTTTTTGTTGGTAGATTCTTAATAGCTGTTTCTATCTCCAGAATGGAAATTGGTCTAGCTCTAATTTTTGTTGTTGAACACTTGTAGACAATTTATTTTACTTAGAAATTATTTTACTTAATAATAAGTAGCCTACCTATAGTAGGTTGGTGTTCGTCTGGATCTGCCTTTAGATTATAAAGCTTAGCATAAAACTTTGCAAATATTTCTGGTATTTTGGTCGGGTTCCTTTCTTTCTCTTTTTTTCTGGGTCAGAAGATAAGGTATGGCTGATTTTGCTTCTTTTTTTTCAATCTCCTGGCAAATGATCTACCTGATTTATTACTGTTGTTACACAAATTTTGTTTTAATCTTTGTAACATTATTTGTGTAAGATATAACTGAATCTCTGCCAAATTCCTGTCTGATCTTTTTAATTTGCCTATTATATACTTATTAGAGGTTTTTTTTGTTCAAAGCTTCTAGGGCTTCCAGTTGTGTTGTTAAAGTAAGTTTTTTTCCTCCCTTTTTCTTTTTGTGTAGGCTGCATAGGATATTATATTACCTCTTAGTACTGCCTTGTGGCTTCCCATAAAGTCTCTGCTGAACAGACATCTCCCTCATTTAGTTGAAAATATTCCTTTAATTTTTCCGAAATTTCCTTCACTGCCTCAGCTGAGGTCAACAGGTACTCATTCAATTTCCAATTGCCTCTGCCCCTTTGATTATGTTTAGTGTCAACTTCCATATAAATAGGGGAGTGGTCTGTCCAGGTTATTAGTCCCACTTTGCAATGTTTTACTAGTTTTTAGAGTAGAGTTTTTATCTACTAAGAATAGATCTATTCTTGAATAGGTATTATGCACACAAGAATAAAAGGTATAGTCCCTACATGATGAGTTCATTACTCTGCACACGTCATACAAACCCTCTTCTCCCATAATCTTAGAAAAGTCTCTACTGTGCTTCTGCAGTGTCACTAAATATCTATTGGTTGGATTTGCCATGGTGTCTACTCTATAATATGCCAGGACGTTTATGTCCCCGCATATTATATTACCCCTTCTTGTCCTGTTCCACCATTTGTAGAGTTTTCCTCAAGAAGGTGTTCTTATTTGGTGCATAAATGTTCAGTATTGTGTATAATTCTTCACCTATGCCAATAACCAAAAAAATATATCTCCCTTTTTTATCACACTTTACCTTATGAAGTGTGGTCACCAATGTATCATGGACAAATATAGAGACCCCCGCTTTTTTCCTATCCATTTTCGAGTGGATTTGTTGTGAAATGGGTTTCCTGTACACACAACATTGCTATCCCATTTTTTTTTTTTTGCTTCATCAAATAGCAATCGTCTTTTGTGTGGTACATTCAGCCCTTTTACATTAAGTGTCATAATTTTTTCTTTAAATTTCTCTTTATTTTCTTTTCTTATCATATTAACAGATAAATATGCAAATACATACAAAACACAATACGTCATAACACAAGACAATACAATATTCAACAACCCCTCTCTCCCCTCCAGCCCCCCTCAAATAGCAATTCGAAAATCCACCCCCCCCAGAATATCCAAATAGCAAAAAAAAAAAGGACAAAGGATTGGAAACATAGCGCGGGGTGAGCGTGGGGGGTGGGGAGGCAGGATGCCCATCTATATTCTCATCCAAACTGACCAAGAATTTGCCTATGACTTTCCTTGTTCTAAACATTGTAGGCTCTTTTCCAATTTAACTATGTTTCTCATACCATTATCACTAAGTTTGCATACTCCCCTCTCCATCTTAAGCTGATATTCCAATTGGTTTATTATTTGAGTCTTAGTAAACTTCTGTGGTTGTTTCCAGGTCCTGGCTATCAACCTTTTGGCTGCTAAGAAGCTATGGATCGTGAGGGCCAATTGGCTTGCGTCAAGAGTAGGCCAGTCCAGGTGGAGTAGTGCTACCACTGGGATTTTGGGGATATTTATAGCTATCACCTTATCCAAAAATTCAAATACCCAATCCCATAATGGTTTCACTACGTCACACTCCCACCACATGTGTAAATATGTGCCCTCCTTTTTGCCGCATTTCCAGCAGTTTTTACTGAGGTGAGGATACATTTTTGATAATTGGGTGGGAAACTGATGCCACCTTTGTATAACTTTAAATTGTGTCTCTAACAGGAAAAGGTCTTTGACATTTTTATTAACTATTTCAAAGGCTTTAATAACACCTTCTTGAGATATTAATTTTTGCTGGAAATCTTTTTGCCATTTTTGAATAACTGGCCACCCAGACTGGCTTTCCATAGCCCTAATACCCTCCAGACATCTAGAAAAAATATTTTTTGTGTTACTGCATGCAAAGATCTTCAAAACTATTTTTATCAGGATAGTCTTTTTTTGAAAGCAAGTGTTCGTTCAAGCAATTTTTTACTCGTAGATATTTGAAAATGTTGTTATTCGGTATATTTTACTATTACGGATGAGATCAGCCAAGGTCCTGATGTCTTTATCCTGCCAGTCTCTTGAGTCAAAATCTGTCATACAATAATCTAGGACTTTTAATGGGAGGCTATCTACTAATTTATCCGCTAAGCCTAATCTTTTTCTTATTATATACCATGCAGAGATCAGATTCCTGAGCATCGTACTTCGACTATTTCTTAGGAGGCCTAGACCCTGTTTATTATTTGTACACCAAATCAGGAAGTTTAGTTTTTTAACTCTCAGGTTGTCTACCTCCAGTGTGTACCAACCTTCCTTTTCTGACACTTCTCATTCTGATCTCTGAATATGGTATATAATACTTGCTTCATATTGGTGGGTAATTACTGGAAATCCGATCCCCCCATCTTTAACCTTTTTAGACATAATCTTCTGTCTCACCCGTGGCTGGTTTGCTTTCCAAATAAAGTTATTAAAGCTTCTCTGTATCATTTGCAGCCAACTTGAGGAGACCTTAAGTGGAAGCATCCTAAATAGATAAACCCACTTGGGGAGTATGTAGGCTCTTATTGCATTCACTCTTCCCCACCACGATAGTTATCCCTGTCCCCAGTCTCTGAGTAATTTGGAATTTTTTTTAGTATGTTTAAAACATTAGCTTCCATGGTACTGTCTGAGTTGGCTGATATGATTGTCCCGAGATAGGTAAATTCTGTCTGACCTTTTTTAAACCCATAATTTTTTTGAATTCTATATAGCTCATCTTTTTGGATACTATGCGCCATTGTCGCCGTCTTTGGAACATTTAATTTGTAGTTTGAAACTTTACTATACTCCAAGATTTCTGACATCAAATTTTCTACCGATTTTTTCTGGGGTCTGTCAGTGTGATAAGGATATCGTCTGCATATAGAGGTAATTCCACTTTCCCTTTACTATAACCTTTGATTTGGGGGTTATTTCTTATGTTGATCGCTAAGGGTTCTAGGGCTAGAATATATAAAATCGGAGACAATGGGCAACCCTGGCAGGTTCCATTTTTCAATTCAAACCACTCTGAATGTATACCCACTACCCTAGCTGTAGGTCTCTTATATAGGGCGTCTATTGCCCCTTTCATCCATCCCTTGATTCCATAGGAGTCCAGTGCCCCCCACATGTACCCCCACCCGACTCTGTCAAAGGCCTTCTCCGTGTCTAAAGAAAGGGTCAGGAGAGGGGTACCACTACAGCCTACCTCCTCAAAAAGATCGATCAACCTTCTGGTATTGTTACCCGGATCTCTACCTGGGACAAATCCAATTTGGTCGCGATGTATCAAACAGTGGAGAAAAGTGACATTATTTTAAGAGTCATTTTACCTTCTAGGGTACCTTTTCTCGGCTTATAAATCTACTTGGTCTTCCTTATTTAATTGCTGAATTATAAGACAATGGAACTGGTGTGAGGTAGGTGGCACTAGAGAAGATATTGCACAAGCAGCAACTTGTCTAGCAGTTATCCCAAAGTACTGAGGGAAGGCCATTTAACTGGAAGGAGCAGGCGAATAGTGAGCCAGGCGAATACAAGGGAGCAGCTTCTAAAGTGAAAAAGCTTCTTAAGTGTGGGCGTTAGAAGCAAAGAAGGAGTTAAAAGGAAAGAAGGAGGGTAAAGTATAAATCTTTTTTTTTTATTCTATTTTTAATTTTGTGGTTTACACTAGAGAGCATGTTGGACAATGCCACTAAGTGCATGTCTTGCAGCATGTATGTGGTCTTGGAGCAAGTTCCCCAGGGTCCATACTGCTGCTGCAGATGTGAGCAGGTTGCTGCTTTGGAAAATATAATATTAGATCTAAAGAGGCAACTGGCAACACTTAGGGACATAAGCAACATGGAGCGAAGTTTACTGCTCATGGAGCAGGCATTGGCTGGGGCCAGTGTAGAGGAGGGTGATGATGGAGGGGAAGAGGTTTCTAGGGCAGAGAGCTGGGTTAGTTGTATAAGAGGCAGTAGGGGTCGGAGAGCTAGGGAGGCTTGTTCTGAGCTGGTTCACCCCAACATGTTTGACCAGCTTGTGTGAGGATGCTGGGGGGATTAGCTCAGAAGAGGCATTTCTGAGGCAGGCGGACTCTCCTAGCAGCCAGGTGAGTAGCCTCTCCAGCACAGTTGGGAGCCCGGACACTAGGAAGGCTAGACAGGTTGTGGTGGTAGGGGATTCTATTATTAGGAAGGTAGATAGGGTAATCTGTTGCCAGGACCCTGAATGCCGAACTGTATGTTGTCTCCCGGGTGCTCGGGTTCGGCATGTTGCGGACCGGGTAGGCAGATTATTGGCAGGGGCTGGGCATGATCCAGCGGTTATAGTACACATTGGTACTAATGACAAAGTAAATGGTAGGTGGGGGGTCCTTAAAAATGATTTTAGGGAACTAGGAAAGAAGCTAAAGGAAAGGACCTCCAAGTTAATATTCTCTGAAATATTACCAGTGCCACGCGCTACGTCAGGGAGACAGCGGGAGCTTAGGGAGATTAATGCGTGGTTGCGAAGGTGGTGCAAGCAAGAGGGATTTGGGTTCTTAGAGCACTGGGCAGACTTTGCAGTTGGCTACAGACTCTTTGGACGGGATGGGCTGCACCTCAATGATGAGGGGGCTGCGGTATTAGGGGCGAGGATGGCTAGAGGGTTAGATGAGCTTTTAAACTAAGCTCTGGGGGGGAGGGTCAAGATCAAAATGAAGCAATGGCAGCTAGAGTAGATTGGAAGGTGGGTATAGCTGTGGCAAAGGAGGAGGAAAGCGCTGGTGGGGTTAACATAGATCATAGGGAGGTACATACAATTAAACCTGCAGGCATTACGTGTTTGTCAACTAAACAGAAAATGGGTAGTAATCTCAAATGTCTTTTAGCAAATGCAAGAAGCTTGACAAACAAAATTGGGTGAGCTGGAGATACTGGTAAGTGCTGAACAGTATGATTTAATCGGAATCACGGAAACGTGGTGGGATGAGACCCACGACTGGTCAGTTAATTTACAAGGCTACTCACTTTTTAGAAAGGACAGAGTAAATAGAAAAGGGGGAGGGATATGTCTATATGTAAATCCTAAACTAAAGCCCAGTATTAAGGAAGGTGTGCATGACGTAACTGGAACTGATGTGGAGACACTGTGGGTGGAGATTAGCTTAGACACTAAAAAGAATCGCACATTACTTGTAGGTGTATGCTACAAGCCACCAAATATTAGCATTGATGGAGAAGATCAGCTTTTATTACAAATTGAAAAGGCTGCAAATCTGAATGAAGTTCTAATCATGGGAGATTTTAATTACCCAGATATAGATTGGAACTGTGGCACAACTAGTTCCGCTAAGGGCAGCAAGTTTCTGAACCTGCTTAATAACACATTTATGGCACAATTAGTAGACACCCCAACTAGAATGGATGCCTGTCTGGATTTAGTAATAACAAACAATGAGCAGCTTATCTCAAACATCAAAGTAAGAGAACACTTGGGCAATAGTGACCATAACATGGTTTCGTTTGAGATTAATGCAAAAAAGCTAATTGGTAACTACGCCACCAAAACACTTAATTTTAGAAGGGCCAACTTTGATGGACTAAGGGCATCAATGGAACATTTAGACTGGGAACGATTGTTTTCTGGACTAAACACAGAAGACAAGTGGAATGCCTTTAAGCACACATTACAAAAGTACACATCCCAATATATACCTTTGGGAAACAAATACAAAAGACACAAATCAAAACCAATGTGGCTTATCTGTACCGTGAAACAGGAAATGCAAAACAAGAAAATGGCATTCAAACATTATAAAAGCAAGGGATCAACATTATCATTTATAAAATACAAAGATGCCAACAAAGCCTGCAAAAAGGCAATTAAAATGGCTAAATTGGAAAACGAGAAAAGGATTGCTAAGGAGAGTAAAATTAACCCCAAATTTTGTTATAAGTATATAAATGGAAAAAAGTTAAAGAGGGAAAATGTTGGGCCCTTGTTATCCAAAATGGGAAATTTGGTAAGTGAGGACAGAGAAAAAGCAGACATTTTAAATACTTTTTTTTCTTCTGTTTATACTAAGGAAGAACAGATGGATGAGCCCCTGCTACCGGAAGTTACGGAACAGTCACCACAAGCATGGGATTGGCTGACACAGGAAAAAGTGTTTATGCAATTAAACTCTGTTAAGATAGACAAGGCCGCAGGGCCAGATGGTATACACCCAAGGGTCCTTAGAGAGTTAAGCATAATTCTGGCCAGACCAATATTTATGATCTTTAGGGATTCGTTCAGTTCAGGTATAGTGCCAACAGTCTGGCGAAAGGCGGATGTCATTCCAATATTTAAAAAGGGATCAAAATATCTGCCTGGTAATTATAGGCCAGTGAGCTTGACATCTGTAGTGGGGAAGTTATTTGAAGGATTGCTAAAGGTGTACACTCAAGAATACATCTTGAATAATTAGAAAAAGTCAACATGGTTTTGTGAAAGACAGGTTGTCTTGTCAAACAAACTTAATAACATTCTATGAAGAGGTCAGTAAAAATATAGATCTAGGTGTGGCAGTTGATGCCAAGGATTTTAAGCATGCGTGGGATAGACACAAGGCTATCCTAGCTATAAGACCGGGAACGGTGGACTAATAAAAGTACTCCAAAAAAAAAAAATTGGGCAGACTAGATGGACCGAATGGTTCTTATCTGCCGACACATTCTATGTTTCTATGTTTCTATGTGATCTATTTGGATTTTGCTAAAGCATTTGATACAGTTCCACACAAAAGGTTACTCTACAAATTGAGAGAAATAGGATTGGGGGCAAATGTATGTATTTGGATTGAAAATTGGCTAAAAGATAGAACACAGAGGGTTGTTGTAAATGGTAAAGCTTCAAATTGGACCAGGGTAGTGAGCAGAGTACCACAGGGGTCTGTTTTGGGACCTCTTCTTTTTAATCTGTTTATTAATGATCTCCCACGTTGTGCTGAGTGCCATGTCTCAGTGTTTGCTGATGACACAAAATTAGGTAAGGTAATAAAGACTAATCTTGATGTTTTTTCTTTACAGGAAGATTTGGACAGAGTAGGGAACTGGGCAAGAAAGTGGCAAATGAGGTGCAATATAGACAAATGTAAAGTTATGCATTATGGGAAAAATAATAACAAAGCAACATATACGTTAAATGGTATTTCCCTGGGAAAAACTACTAACGAAAAGGATTTAGGAATCATTGTAGATAACAAACTTGGCAACAGTGCCCAATGCCAGTCAGCAGCTGCAAGGGCCAATAAGATATTGGCATGTATAAAACGAGGTATAGATTCACGGGAGGAGGACATCATCTTGCCTCTTTACAAATCAATGGTAAGACCTCACCTTGAATATGCAGTACAATTCTGGGCACCAGTCCTTAAAAAGGATATTAAGGAACTAGAAAAAGTGCAAAGGAGAACTACAAAATTAATAAGGGGATTGGAGGATCTTAGTTATGAAGAGAGACTTAAAAAATTGCATTTATTTACTTTAGAAAAAAGGCGTCTTAGAGGGGATATGATAACATTATATAAATATGTGCAGGGCCAATATAAGGAGCTCTCCAGGGACCTGTTCATTAATAGAAATGTACAAAGAACAAGAGGTCACCCCCTGAGACTGGAAGAGCAAAGATTTCATAGGCAGCAAAGGAAGGGATTCTTTACGGTAAGGACAATAAAATTATGGAACTCACTGCCAAGAGAGGTAGTGCTATCAACCACAATAGATGCATTTAAAAATGGTCTGGATGTTTTTTTTAGAAAAGCAGAACATACAGGGGTATTAATAATAGAATGAGCATTAATAATAGAGCTTTTTGATCCAAGGAGAAATCTGATTGCCGTTTTGGAGTCAAGAAGGAATTTTTTTCCCCCCAGGAGGCAACATTCGAAAAAGCTTCCTTAGGGTTTTTTTTTGCCTTCTTTTGGATCAAAACGCTGAAATGATAGGTAGAAGGGTTGAACTTGATGGACTTGTGTCTTTTTTCAACCTAAATTACTATGTTACTATGTTACTGCAGTAAAACACATATACAAAAAATACACCATGTGACAGTGCGCTATATGTGCTATAAAGTGCAATCAATCTGCTGTGCAGAAAATGCAGGATATATACCCAGTGTAACAAATGAAGGTATAAAGATGATATAGATGGAGGCAATGAAATATAAAACACTCACATATAGTCCCTACATATGGGACAAAACATAAATGTAAGTGACAGCTTTCTTGTCCTGGATTGATGCAACCTCCAAAGGGAATAAGCAATGTTCAACCTCCAAGGAACAGAAGATGGTATTAGTAGCAAAAAGTGTAATTTAATATAAAGTGCAAAAAATACCTTACACTTAAAATCTGGAACATCAGCAAAGGGTCACAAAACTGGAACAAAGATAAACAAGGATCTGGTACAATCTCATATGAGTGTTGCTTGATCTACGCGTTTCGCCCATTTTAACCCCTTAGTGACAAAACATTTTCACCTTGACTTTCCCTTGGTGACAATGGCTGTTTTGACATTTCTAGGGTGTTTATGTGAGAAAGAAAAAAATTACAGCTAAACACACAGTACCCACAAAAATTATATGTTGTTTTTATCGTCATAAGAAGGGCTTTCATTAGATACCATTATGTTCATCATATCTTATAATTTACTACAAAAAAATCATAAAATATGATGAAAATTTTAAAAAAACACACTTTTTCTAACTTTGACCTAAAATATAATTTACACAAATCAAATCATTAAAAAAGACCCCGTCTAAATAGTTTCTAAATGTTCTCCCGAGTTCAAAAATATGCATGTTTCCATATTTTTCGGTATTTTTTTGCGAGTTATTGGGCAAAAACCAAAAATAGTGTTTTTTGGTTTTTTCCTATATTGATCTTTTGACCCCAAACCGAACCCAAAATTTAACCCTAACACTAAATTTAACCTCAACTCTAATCCTTATTATATCCCTTAATATTTTTTAACTTTAATTTAATTTTAACCCTATCCCTTATGCTAAAAAATATTTAATTTTAACCCTATAGGCTAATATAGCTAAATAACCTGTTTTTAATTAATTAAATATTTATTTTAAATATTTCCCATTGCAATGCTACTAAACTACCACTAGGGGTAGTCAAGTAGCATATTCAGAGCGATGGAAGTGAAGTTACTTTCACTTCCGAAGCTCAGACCGGCAGAGGACTTAGCCATATTGACGGAGCAGCATGCTCCGTCAATATGGCTCCCCACGATCGCTCCGTGGGGCGATCGTGGGGGGTCCCGAAATAGAAATTTCGGTGCTGGCTATTGCCTCAATGTCGAGGCAATAGACCAGCACTGTTAAAGCGGTTTTCGCGATCGTTGATCGCGAAAACCGCTTCATTCAATGCAGGACGTGCCAGGCACGTCCTTTGTCGTTAAGGGAGTTTCTCCCAGGACGTGCCTGGCACGTCCTTTGTCGTCAAGGGGTTAATAGGCTTCCTCAGGATCCAGCAGCACTCATGTGGGATGAGGCTGCCTATGTATGATGTCTAAACGATTGAGTTAAGTGACGCGACCTGCCCACAGCGTCACGTCACTGTTAATGCGACTCTTGGATTTCTCCGAGAAGCCGACTTATCGGCTTTCTCCGCTATTCGTATCAAGGGACTTGTCAGTTCATCCGAAAAAGCCGACCTCTCGGCTTTCTCCGCTGTTCGTATTGAGAGATTCGGCTTATAGCAGGTTCGAGTATTTCCATAATTCGTACTATAAACTTCGCGGATTTCCGACTATGTTCGTTTTAACAGCTTCGCATTGGTCAATCTTCGGTTCAACACATCCTCTTTTGGTTTAATGTACTTCACATGTCTCTCGGTTTTCTCACTCTGTTAATCTCGGTTTATAAATGGAGAAGCTTAACTGTTCGGTTTAACAGAGGAGTTCGATTTATAACTCGACATAGTTTCATATATAAGAAATTTTCATATAAAAACAAAAATACATAAAATTATATAATGATACATAATATTACACTTTATATATACATATAAATTAAACATATAAACCTTGTGCTAATTCTGGGAACTTTAAAGAGAAAAGTAATCTCTAATTAAAAATGTATAAAAAATATATCAAAAACTTTATTTCGAAAAAAATTATTAAAAACTTATTGTTCCAAATTGCACAAAATTTATTAAATAAAATTAAAAAGGTCAAAGTCTGCGTTTAGACCGGTAGGGTGTAAAGTGCTCTTCCTAAAAACCCATTCCATTTCTGTTTTTCCTATCTTTTTAATATTATTGCCTCCTCTCCAATATTTCTTAACTTTCATTATAGGCCAGAATTTAAGATTTTTGGGATTTTTTTGGTGACATTCGGTGAAATGCTGCGGTAGGGAATATTGAGTATTCCCTTTCCTAATATTAGTCACGTGTTCTTCAATTCTTTTTTTGAGGGGTCTTATCGTTCTGCCTATATATTGAAGTCCACAAGGGCATTCTACCACATAAATTACATTTTTTGTGTGACATGTAAGGAATTCTTTGATCTCAAACTTTTCGGACGTAGCGGTAGCTACAAAAGATAATCTAGGGTTTTTTCATGTTTCGCTATATTGCATCCTGAACACATTTTACAAGGGAAGAAACCCGGTTTTTCCATAAGGAAGTGTGAAACTCCTTTATTATTTGTATTCTTAAGTTTAGCTGTGTAGTTTTTAGTAAGTTTCTGTTTAAAATTTGGAGCTCCTCTAAAAATAATTTTTGGCTTTTCTGGTAGCAGTGGGCCCAGAATATCATCTTGTTTTATGAGGTTCCAATGTTTATTAATAATTTTATTTATTTTTACTGCTTTTTGATTATAATTTAAGACAATAGGTAAAACTAATTCTGTTGAATTAGATAGTTTTTTGTCATTATATTTTAGGAGTTCACCTTTTGGTTTCTTTAAAATTTCTTGGATATGGGTATCTAAAACTTCTTCTTTGTAACCTTTTTCTAAAAATGTATTCTTTAAAATATTACATTGTTCCAGATAAGATGTCTCATCACAACAATTCCTTCTAAGTCTTAGAAATTGGCCTTTGGGGACACCTCTCAGCCAAGTAGGATGATGGCAACTTTTAGTGTCTATATAGCTGTTTGAGTCAATCTTTTTAAATACATTTTTCGTGCATACCTTGCCTTCCTTTATATGAATGTCCAAATCTAGGAATTGTATGCCTTCCTTGCTAAAATTGGAAGTCAGTACAACATTGTTATTATTGTTATTTAAGTGTTCCAAAAATAATAAGAGATCACTTTCTGCACCCTTCCAAATAAAGAAGAGATCATCTATATATCTCCGATATAACACCAGGTTTGCCTGCCAGCCATGCCCCGTCCAGACCGACCTATTTTCCCAGTCGGCCATGAACAGGTTGGCATAGCTGGGGGCAAACCTGGTGCCCATTGCCGTGCGTCTACATTGTAAAAAGAATTCATCATTGAAGAAAAAATAGTTATGAGTTAGGATGAGTTCTATCCCTTCAACTATAAAATCAATCTGATTGGTTTTTAAAGGAACCATCCGTTTCCAACATATGTCTCACAGATGTAATACCTTGAGCATGATCGATACATGTGTATAGGGATGTTACATCGCTTGTCACAAGTATGTAGTCATCTTCCCATTTTATTTTTTCTAGGTCTTGTAGGATACTGATCGTGTCTATAAGGTGGGATTTATTTTTTTGGACAACAGGTTGTAATAACACATCCAAATATTCTGACAGGTTACTAAAGAGGCAATCGACATCCGAGACAATTGGTCTCCTTGGTGGGTTTTCAGCATCTTTATGTATCTTCGGAAGAAAGTATATTACTGGTAACTTAGGATAGGAAACATTTATATATTTATATTCATTTTCTGTCAGAATGTTAAGATTTTTCCCTTTGTCTAAATATTTCGTTAGGACCCTTTTATAGTTATTGATTGGGTCTGTCTTTAAGGGGATATAGGTATTTTGGTCTCTCAATTGTCTGTATGCTTCAGCTATATATATTTTTCTCTTGATTGGATCACTATTCCTCCACCTTTGTCTGCGGGTTTGATGATGATGTTTTCATCTTTTTGGAGATCTACCAGAATGTTTTTTTCTTTTTTTGTCATGTTACATTTTTCTTTTCTATTTTGTGTAATAGCCTTAAGGTCTTTAACCACAGATTTTTCAAATAGATCTATTGCCCCTGATCTAAATGTTGAGGGATAAAATGTCGATTTATTTTTTAGATGTGTTTGAACATATTCGGAATGAGATATTACTGTTGGCTCTTGCGGTCTTATTGTATAATATCTTATCAGAGTTGCATTCCTTACAAATTTGTTCACATCTACAAAAGCCGAAAAAAGGTCAAATTTGTTGGTAGGTGCATACTTTAGCCCCTTTTGTAATACTAACAGTTGTTGTTGGTTTAAAAAATTTTGGGAAAGATTTAAGGTTTATATGTTTAATTTATATGTATCTATAAAGTGTAATATTATGTATCATTATATAATTTTATGTATTTTTGTTTTTATATGAAAATTTCTTATATATGGAACTATGTCGAGTTATAAATCAAACTCCTCTGTTAAACCGAACAGTTAAGCTTCTCCATTTATAAACCGAGACTAACAGAGTGAGAAAACCGAGAGACATGTGAAGTACATTAAACCGAAAGAGGATGTGTTGAACCGAAGATTGACCAATGCGAAGCTGTTAAAACGAACATAGTCGGAAATCCACGAAGTTTATAGTACGAATTACGGAAATACTCGAACATGCTATAAGCCGAATCTCTCAATACGAACAGCGGAGAAAGCCGAGAGGTCAGCTTTTTCGGATGAACTGACAAGTCCCTTGATACGAATAGCAGAGAAAGCCGAGGAGCCGGCTTCTCGGAGAAATCCAAGAGTCGCATTAACAGTGACGTGACGCTGTGGGCAGTTCGCGTCACTTAACTCAATCGTTTAGACATCATACTTAGGCAGCCTCATCCCAAATGAGTGCTGCTGGATCCTGAGGAAGCCCATTAAAATGGGCGAAACGCGTAGATCAAGCAACACTCATATGAGATTGTACCAGATCCTTGTTTATCTTTGTTCCAGTTTTGTGACCCTTTGCTGATGTTCCAGATTTTAAGTGTAAGGTATTTTTTGCACTTTATATTAAATTACACTTTTTGCTACTAATACCATCTTCTGTTCCTTGGAGATTGAACATTGCTTATTCCCTTTGGAGGTTGCATCAATCCAGGACAAGAAAGCTGTCACTTACATTTATGTTTTGTCCCATATGTAGGGACTATATGTGAGTGTTTTATATTTCATTGCCTCCATCTATATCATCTTTATACCTTCATTTGTTACACTGGGTATATATCCTGCATTTTCTGCACAGCAGATTGATTGCACTTTATAGCACATATAGCGCACTGTCACCTTGTGTATTTTTTGTATAATTGCTGAATTATATATTTTTATATCTTCTACTGTCCTCTCTTCCTTCTTTACTCATTGTTTCACTACAAACATACCATGCATCTCCCATGTCTCCCTGCCACTCATACATCCATCTCTTCAGTTATACCTTTCCCCTACCCATGCTCCCAGAATGTTCCTGGGACTCACCCTTCAGTGTCCCCTTTTGCTTAATCCTTTAATATCTGTTCTTTCTGGGCACCATTCTCACTCCCAGGAGAGTTTGAAGAGTACTTTTTGAAGTTCTTGTTCCCATTTTTTCTCTCCCACTCTCTCCATCCTCTCATTGTTCTATTTTGTTGTTCCCTTAATTGCTTTCTTTCTCTTTTCTACTTCCTTCCTGGGTTATTTCCCTTAAATTACTGTGCATTGTTTTTGCTAAGATAGCTCTTATTTTACCTTGTGGATCTGGGTATAGTGCTCTTTTAATAGTTAAATTGTGATCTTTTCCTTTACCTATCAGTTTGTGTTTTCCTAATCTTATTATCTACTTCAAAGTCCCAGACCCTGTATTTTACATGTCCTAATGTGTGCATAATTTGTTAATTCTTAAAGCAAATTTCTTTCAAGTGGGAATTTTTCTTTATTTACTGTGGCATATGTTTATGGGCAAACTAATTGTGGCATTTGTTTATAGGCAAATTGTGACATAGTTTTTGGTCAACTTACTGTGGAATATGTTTATGGGCAAACTAACTGTGGCATATGTTTATGGGCAAACTGTGACCTATTTAATGGGCAAAGTGATTCTGTGGCATATTCTGTGGGGCAAAATAACATGTACCATGAGGGAAAGTGACACTGTGACATAGTAATATAGTAATTTAGGTTGAAAATTTACACAAGTCCATAAAGTTCAACCCTTCTACCAATCATTCCCACTTTTGATCCAAAAGAAGGCAAAAAACCCTAAGGAAACTTTATTGAATGTTGCTTCCTAGGGGGGGAAATCCTACTTGACTCAAAAGGGAAATCAGATTTCTCCTTGAATCAAGAAGCTCTATTATTAATGCTTATACTGTTATTAATAGACGGGTATGTTCTGCTTTTCTATAAAAACATCCAGTCCATTTTAAATGCATCTACTGTAGTTGATAGCACCACCTCTCTTCGCAGTGAGTTCCATAACTTTATTGTCCTCACTTGAAAGAATCCCTTCCTTTACTGTCTATGAAACCTTTGCTCTTCCATTCTCTTTGTACATTTCTGTAAATGAACAGATCACTGGATAGCTCATTATATTGGCCCTGCACATATTTAGATAATGTAATTTTTCTAATGTATATAAATGCAATTTTTTAAGTCTCTCTTCATAACTAAGATCCTCCACTCCCCTTATTAATTTTGTAGCCCTCCTTTGCACTTCTTATAGTTCCATAATACCCTTTTTTAAGGACTGGTGCCCAGAATTGTACTGCATATTCAAGGTGAGGTCTTACCATTGACTTGTAAAGAGACAAGATGATATCCTCCTCCCATGAATCTATACAATTATTCCTAATCATTTTTATTAGTAGTTTTTCCCGGGGAAACACCATTTAAAGTATATGTTGCTTTGTTATTATTTTTCCTATAATGCATAACTTAATATCGAACATAGACAATTCTTGAAAAAATGTATGTTGTTTATCCTTGAATCTAATTACTTCCTATTCGATGGTGATTTTTATTTGCAGACATGTGGCACTGCGATGGGGACCCGTTTCGCCCCCAGCTACGCCAACTTGTTCCTGGGTAGCTGGGAGGAGGAGGTTATTTTTGGACCCCATCGCAGTGCCAACCTTTTGTTGTACAAACGATACATAGACGATGTTTTTTTCTTGTGGAATGGTACTTTAGAGGCGTTGGACGTATTCATGGGAGAACTCAACACTAATTCTTTTGGTTTGACTTTCTCCTATGAACACAGTCCAACTAGCATACAATTTTTGGACCTGACGGTATCAACAGATGAAAAAAACAATTTTGTCACCAAAACATACTTTAAAACAGTGGATAAAATAACTTACCTAAATTCTAAGAGCTATCACGATAAGAGATGGCTTAATAACATACCCAAGGGTGAACTAATTCGCATGAGAAAGAATTGCTCTAGACAGGAGGATTTTGAGCAGCAGGCAATTGAAATAAAGGACAGATTAATCACAAAGGGGTACAGTAAAATATTGGTAGATGACACTCTGAACGATATTAGATCGAAGGATAGAACCCTATTTGTGGGTGGTAGCAAGAACCCTAAAAAGAACAACAAGAAGTTCAGAATTGCATCTCTTAATGGCTGCCCCATTATTGACAAATACAAGCCATGTCAAGACGATAACATCGATAACCCATTCCCAAATACCTTTGGTTCCAGTTTTATTACTACCTTTTCGGACAAAACTGGCAAGATAAAAGAAATCCTTAACCGACACTGGCACATCCTAAAGGGAGATCCTGTAGACGCAATACTAATATTAAGAATATGTCCGACAGACATATCAGATAAATTTAAAGAAAAATCCAAAAAGTACAATTTCCTGTCCGGCATAAAAGGGTGGTATAGATGTGGCACTTTTAACCACTGCTCAGTCTGTCCCAGAAAATCAAATTTCTTTATAGACAATGCCACGACTACAAAGTATCCTATCAAGAGACATATATCTTGTAATACAAAGTTCGTCATCTACCTGTTGGAATGCCCATGTGACCTCCAATACATAGGTAGGACTAGTAGAACTTTTAAAAAACGCCTTTCAGAACATAGGTACAATATCAGAAGAGGTTTCGAAAAACACATCCTGTCTAAACATTTTTTGGATGTACACTAGCGAAATAATAAAAAACTAAAGGCAATGGCAATTGAACATGTTATATTAGGTCCACGCAAGGGTGATAGACTCAAGACTCTCTGTAAAAGAGAGACTTTTTGGATCCTCACTTTAAATACTCTGGTTCCTAAGGGTCTTAACGACAATTTTGTCCTCGTGCCATTCCTTGATTAGATTTATGTATCGTTGTGTGTTAGTTCATGTACTGTATATATATATATATATATATATATATATATGCCTGTATACTTCCATCCATTTTAAAGTATTTTTATGTATGCCGTTCATATGTGTATATTTGGATGTTTTCATTGAGTATGGATGACTACTATCTTTGGAGTAGATCTATGTATACATTTCCATAGAACATTGTTCTTGCATATATTATTTGTACATATAATCCCTTCACTTTCCCCTTTGTCTGTACAGAAGATGTATTTTTGGTATTTTCCATGCCTTCTGGGACCCGTTACATGCAGAAAAATATGTAATACTGTTGCCAATAAGTTGACACTGAATATACTAGGGCGTGACATCTTGCAACCTAGACAACGTTGCAATGCCTAGACACAAATTTCAGTATTTTGATTGTTAAATCAGTTTTTTGCTAATATTTCTGCTCTTGTATTGTGCTCTGGAGTTTATTTTTCTGTTTTCAATGTGTATCGCCGCTAGCGCCCTCTCTGTACACCGATCGACGCCACACTATGCCGGCTCTGTGTGGTCTCGATGCGTTGCTATGGAGATGACGTTGGCGTCGTAACGCCATGACGTCATCGCGCCACTGCGCGATTGCGTCATACTTCCGGGTCTCACCGCTGTTTGTAATCAGAAGCAGTCTATTTAAACAGTTAGAGATCCATTTGAGACATGCTGGACGCCAAAGGCTGAAGAAGTTTTTCGAAACGCGTCCCTTTTTTGGCGTCCTGTTCTCTCTGCGAAAATACCTGGCCAGGCTTCTTTTTTCGCTCCGGATTCACTGCTCTGAGTCCAGCATTGTCTCAAGCGGCTGTCCTTTAAGGGTGTGTATTATCTACCTATTGTTGTTATTGTTTTTACTCAGTTTTGTTCTTTTGGTTTTACTTGCATTTGTTATTAGCATATCCCTATTGCTAACTGCAATTTAATTCATTTGTATACTGTGTTTCCACCTCTGAATTCAGGTGGTTCTGTGTTCATTTATTTTATTTTTATTTTTATATTTATTAAATTTATATATTTTTTATACCCTCACAATTGTGTGTTTTTTATGGTGTATTTATACACATTCATATTCATTTATTTTCATTTAACATTACTCTGTAGCGCTGTCTTCCTCCCACTGTGATTTTTTCTGGACTGGCGGCTACCTAACTATTTCCCCACTAGTTCCTAATTAGTCAATCTCCTGACATATGCCAGAAGGGCCCTCTACGGATATCATCTACCTCCGTTTCAATACCTACCAACGTACTAGTTTGTATGTTTTACTAACTTTTTTTTGTTTACTCAGATCACCTATAGGCGCTCGGTATCTATACTTCCATTAGGTTGTATATCACTCTTTTCTCATAACTTTATATTTGTCTATATCAAATCTCATTTGCTACTTAATTGCCCAGTCCCCCTCTCTGTCCAAATATTCCTGTAAAGAACAAACATCAAGGTTAGTCTGTATTACCTTACCTAATTTTATGTCATCAGCAAACACTGAGACATGGCTCTCCACACAATTTGGGAGATCATTAATAAACAAGTTAAAAAGAAGAGGGCCTAAAACAGACCCCTGAGGTACTCTGCTTAAAACCCTGGCCCAATTTGAGGATTTTCCATTTACAAAAACCCTCTGCATTCTATCTTTTAGCCAATTTTCAATCCAAATACATACATCTTCCCCAAAACCTATTTCTCTCAATTTGTCGAGTAACCTTTCATGTGGCACTGTATCAATACTTTAGCAAAGTCTAAATAGATCACATGAACTGCCACACCTAGATCTATATTTTTACTGACTTCTTCATAGAATGTTATTAAGGTTTGTTTGACAAGACCTGTCTTTAAAAAAACCATGTGACTTTTACTAATTTTATTCTGATTTAAGATGTATTCTTGAGTATATACCTTTAGCAATCCTTCAAATAATTTCCCCACTACAGATGTCAAGCTCACTGGCCTATAATTACCCAGCAGAGATTTTGAACCCTTTTTAAATATTGGAATGACATCATCCTTTCGCCAGTCTGTCGGTACTAAACCTGAACTGAAAGAAACCTAAAGATCAATAATAGTGGTCTGGCCAGAATTATGCTTAACCCTCTAAGGACCCTTGGGTGTATACCATCTCGCATTAGAGTTGAGCGGACACCTGGATGTTCGGGTTAGAGAGGTAAGGCCGAACTTTGAAAAAATGTCCGGGTCCGTGTTCGAACTTGACCCCGAACTTGACCCCGAACCCCATTGAAGTCAATGGGGACACGGACTTTTGGCCACTAAAATGCCTCTAAAAAAGTCATGGAAAGGGCTAGAGGGCTGAAAAAGGAATTAAAATGTGGGTAAGAGTAGGACAAGTGCCCTGCAAGCAAATGTGGATAGGGAAATTAAAAGGATTAATTTGGATCTGTGAGGGTTAAAAGCCAACAGTGTGTCAAAGAAGCTGATGTCTGCAGCAGCTTCTGGAAGGCCAGATCACGCCAGTAGCGTAATTGTTATTAGAATTGTCTTATCTTACTATTCCAAGGCTAGAACAGAGGTTTCTGGAACATCAACAAGTTGTCTCTGAAAGTTCTGTAATTTTCCATAAGAACGACTTTTGTAACACTATTTTACATATTACGTTTTAAGTGAATTTTCTTGTAAAACACGCCTTTCTGCATATTAGAATAACCAATTATATCATAGTAACGAATGTTTTTATCTTCGTTTATATACGCTTGTTTAAACAATTAAAATCAGAGTTGTTTCACAGTTGCATTGGTGTCGGTCTACGTTATTCACTGTGAGATAGCTCTCCTGGATCCAGTATTTACAAGTCAAGCCAAGACGGTCGCATTAAGGGATAGAGGATATTTACTTACAATTTGGGGGCTCGTCCGGGATCGGGAAGGTCATCCTTTGTCCGGTAAGATATACTTTTTTTTTTGGTTTATCTATCGGACTGAGGGCACTGGCCAAATCACGATCCTTATATTTGTGTGTCAGGGACATACATCCTTACAATATTTTTTTGTTTTGGTTTTGTGTCCGGGACACATAACCAGGTCTCAGGGAGATCTTTCTAATTTACAGTATCAGGGAGGCTAATTTACAGTCTCAGGGAGGCTAATTTACAGTCTCAGGGAGGCTAGACAGATCTCAGGGAGATCATTCACTTTAATACCAGGGGTATTATTATTATTATTATTTGTTTTTGGTTTTTGTGTCAGGGACACATAACCAGATCTCAGGGAGATCTTTCACTTTAATACCAGGGGTATTATACACTTAAATTTACAGTCTCAGGGAGACTAGACTATTCTTGGTTTGGCTTGTTTAATTGTAATTTTGCATGTTAATTGTATATTTGTATGTATGTACATATATATAAGATTAATTATAGAGTTATAAGGAACCTTAGACGGGTGGTAAGTGTACGTCTAAGAAAATTATTTCCCTGCTATTTGTTTATAGGTGGTAAGTATAAATATTTATATTATTTATACAGTAAACTCATTATTTTAAAATGGGAATTTACGAGTCCAAAACTGATTACCCTATTCCGAATGTTGGGGAAACATGTAAACAATATGTGGCCCGAGTTAGTCCCACAAATTCTTTTTTGATAAATCCCTGGGTAGATAATATGGCCGGATGGACTGAATTCATGAAATCCAGCAGTCCATTTCCGAGGGCAGGAGATAATGACCCTTTTCATATGGATATGGTAAAGGGACTTTGTCTCGGAGACAAGGAAACTTTTCCATATTACCACGGGGATCCACAGTGGGATCACAAATATATGCAATTAGGAGGGGAACAGTGGTTAGAAATTGCCCCACATTGGTATGACAGATCCACAAATTTTACCAAAAATAAGAACCCCAAAAAGAAACTCAGTTACTTTCAGCTATCGGCAAAAAAGACGAAAAAGTTATGTGCACTCCACTCCAGTGAGCGATCCAATAAAGTGCTTTATTTAAACAATGAACATGAGACCAAAAAGGAGGTACATGTACAGCAAAACGAACAAGCAGAAAACCGCACCATACGCGTTTTCGCGTATTACAACGCTTAATCACCTATGATTAAGCGTTGTAATACGCGAAACGCGTAAGGTGCGGTTTTCTGCTTGTTCGTTTTGCTGTACATGTACCTCCTTTTTGGTCTCATGTTCATTGTTTAAATAAAACACTTTATTGGATCGCTCACTGGAGTGGAGTGCACATCACTTTTTCGTCTTTTTTGCCTGTACATTACACGCCTGGTCAGCGGGATGGAGCACCCACGTGGAGAGCATAGGTGAGCGGAGCCGATCATCATTTTTCGTCTTTTTGATACTTTCAGCTATCCCTGCAGACGCTGTCTATTTTAGTGTCATTGATCTTAAGAATGCTTTCTTTTCGATCCCAGTTGACGAAGAGACCAGACCTCTTTTTGCTTTTTCCTTTGAGGGTCGACAACTAACTTGGGCACGAATGCCCCAAGGTTATACTGATTCACCAGTTGTGTACAGTATTGTCCTCCAAGCCACTTTGCAATCATGGCACCCCCCCTGTGGTTCTGTCCTATTACAATATGTGGATGACTTGCTGCTATGTAGTATGTCAGAGGAGAACTGCCTGGCAGATGGTTTATCACTGTTACAATGGTTGTTTGAATGTGGTCACAAAGTTTCTCTAACAAAAATGCAATGGTGGAAATACAGGTTGAATATTTAGGGTTTGTTCTCACAAAAGGGGCATGCAAAATCAGTCCGGGAAGAATCCAATCGGTAGCGGGACTGGTCACCCCGCACACCAAGAAAGACATGCTGTCCTTTCTTGGAATGATTAACTATTGCAGACAATGGATTCCCGACTGTTCATATTATGATAACATATTGAGACAAACCACTCTGGCAGACATGCCAGATCTTATCAAATGGTCACCAGAAATGTTGTATGCTCATGATTTTTTGAAATATGCATTAATGTCAAGCCCAGGTTTAAGATTCCCTGACTACAAATTGTCTTTTCACATATTTGCCAGACAAAACTGTAAAACTATGGCGGGGGTGCTCACCCAATTTCACGGAGGCAAGTTGTGTCCTTGTGCATTTTTCTCAAAGGTTATGCCAATTTCTGTACAAGGAATGCCGGCATGTCTAAGATCTCTGGCAGCCTCTGCAATGATGGTGGAATTATCTACCCCACTCACTCTGGGATACCACACTGTACTCCACACCACACATGATGTTTTAGGTCTCCTTAAGGGACTACACACACAACACATGTCAGCACAACGTTTATCAGGACATGAGATCCTTTTACTCAGTAATCCCACGTTAGAAGTTCAACACGCAGCACATAATTCTGGCCCATCAGCTATCCTAAATGCCCTTTTGGGTCTCAAAGCGGAAGAGGATAAACTCCCTGATTCACACGGCTGCTTACACTGTATCAAACATGAAACTTGCCCCAGAATGGATTTGTCATCCACCCCCATTCCACTGGCCCCAGAAATTTTTGTTGATGGTTCCTGTAGCCGTCCCAATGACACAACGTACCATGCAGGATATGCTATTGTTATGTTGCCAGATATTGTTATTGATTCTGATTCTATTTTTTATCAGTCAGCACAAGCCGCAGAACTTATTGCTCTCACCCGCACCTGCCAATACTATACAGGTAAGTCTGTCACCATTTACACAGACAGCAAGTATGCCCATGGCGTTGTCTGGGACCACGGCACTATAAGGCTGCGCAGAGGTTTCATTTCAGCTGACAGTAAGCGCATTTCACATTCACATCTAGTCACTGATTTACTACAGGCAATCCAATTACCATCACAATTGGCTATTGTACACTGCCGTGCCCACACAGGGGGCAAAGATCATGTTTCACAAGGCAATGCCTTTGCGGACATAGAAGCTAAAAAGGCTGCCTTTAAAGCTCCAGCAGTCCAACAAATGGCCATACTAAAACCTCCATCCCTCGAGGAAGCCCAAATGATTACTGATTTACAAGCTACAGCTTCACAATATGATCTCGAGGACTAATGTGTTGTCCTGTGCTGCAGAACAATAAACGGAGTGGATTGATCTGCAAAGAGGGGAAACCATGTATTCCCCAACATAGTGCAGCTCTTTTCATATCACATTTTCATGGCATTGGACACAGTATACAAACAACACACACGTTACTAACAGACTCTTTTTACTTGACAGACGCACGCACATTAATCAAAGATTACATTAAGCGCTGCATCACATGTCTCAGAAATAATCCTAACACCAATACATCAATTAAACATCAACATTTGGAATATCCCACAGCACCATTCACTCATTTACAAATTGATTTCACACATATACCATGAAAAAAGGGACTACAGGAATATGCTTTAGTGATTGTGGACATGTTTTCACGTTGGCCCGCAATTTTCCCTACCAAACGAGAGGATGCCAAAACAGTTGCACGCATTTTAACACAGGACATTATTCCCAGATGGGGATGCCCAACCAAGATTGAGTCTGATCAAGGTCCCGCATTTACTTCTAAAGTAAACAAAGAACTAGTGAAACTTCTTCACATCGAATGGAAATTTCACATCCCATATCACTCGCAGAGTTCAGGGATTGTAGAGCGCATGAACAGAACGTTCAAAGACAAACTAAGAAAGGCTACTGCAGGGTCATTTGAGAAATGGAAAACCATGTTACCTATAGTACTTGCAGAAATCAGAATGACCCCAAATAAAAAGACAGGTCTATCCCCTTTTGAGATTTTAATGGGACGTCCTTTCCCCACCCCTTGGGCTAGGAAGCCCCTAGTAGTTCAAGAAGGAGATTTAGATCTCATAAGGGAACAATATGTACGTGATTCAATCACAACATTATATAAAATTGAAGGAAACGTTGCTTGTAAGTCTCCCTTTCATTCACAGGAACCAACACACCCATTCCAGGTCGGAGATGAAGTGATAGGGAAAGCAACTCGGAAGAAGAATCCTAGAGATTTCCCATACGGACCCACGACAACGGTAGTGGCTATCACCCGCACGGCTGTGCTAACTGAAAACTCCCCTATGTGGATACATGCCACAAGAGTGAAATTGGTACAGAAAAAGGAGGTAATAACGGGGGCAGACAGCCCTGACCTGTAAGAGAATCACCAAACAAAGGAGGTAAGAACGGAGACAGACAGTCTTGACCTCGAAGACAACCCACCCACAGCTGAGGTATTAACGGGGGCAGACAGCCCTGACCTTGAAGATGATGAAAGACTCCCTCAATTTTGGGACATGGTGGACGATTAAGTTGATTTTGTTTTTCTGTAACATACACAATACCCAAACTGAAGTAGATATTACACAAGAGGGAGGCACCCCCATATACTGGAATAATGATGACGGTAAAAATATATTTTCTAACACAAAAGGGGCCAACACCACCTTTTGGTTTAATTCATCCAACACCCAGGTAGCTACTTTTAGATTCAACCACAGTTTATGTAATAGGGATACTGTTCCTATATGCGTCACTCCATACATATGTGTAACAGATTCTTATTGGGGGGATGATTGTAAATATTGAGAATCAGTAGGTTGGAACACTGGACACGACTAGGGATACAAACCTAAGAGTGCCCTTGATCAAAAAGATAAACATGGCAAATCCCTACTCACCAGGATGACCCTCATGAAAGTAGGAAACATAGCAACCTTCAATTATGATAACTGTAAGACTATGAGGAAATCAGATGCAATCCAACTTTCCTTAAATATTGAAAACCCATCCCCTAGTGATAGAGGGAGATACATATTGAGGATTTTTTATCCAGAAGGGGATGGAAGCATTCATTGCCCTTTTTATATTGATGATATGTTTAATAACCAACGATACAAACCCCCTGTATTATCCAAACCAACAGTTACCATTATTCCGCCCCGTATGTCTCTATTTAATAATATGAAAACTATTTCCAATCCCACATTTGAAGATACATTTTCAGCCGAAACAGGGTTTTCAGATATCAATTTATGGTTAGAATGGATGAAATACAGCGCCACATCTGTAAATAAATTAAATTGTTATGTTTGTGGTTCTGCACGACCCCACCTTGGCACGGTTCCTTTAAATTTACCTTCTGATATTGAGGAATGTTTCCTACAAACATTCCTCAATACAAGTTCCAATGATTCTACATGCCAAGGATGGAAACACAAATACCCTCTCCTCACCAACACCCCTCGCCATGGTGAGGGTATTACCATATATCCAGGTAACTACACCTGTTACAAGGGTGGCAGTACTGGTAGGTCGGTAGGCAATTTTTCAGAAGGATATTGTAGTCCTTTTAGCAACATGTCCACTGATATAACTCAAAACCAAATATATTCAATAAGTGATGTATATTGGATCTGTGGTGATAAGAAAATAAGATTCAGATTAGAAGGTAATTGGCAAGGTGAATGCGCTCTTGCCAAAGCACTCATGAATATCCATATTTTTACAGAAAACGTACACCACACGAGCATATCTCACATAAAACGTTCAGTCACCCCACAGGGTAGTTTTGACCCACATGTATATATTGATACCATCGGAGTCCCAAGAGGGGTCCCCGATGAATTTAAGGCTGGGGATCAGGTAGCTGCTGGTTTTGAATCATTATGGCCTATAATCACTGTAAATAAAAACGTAGACTGGATAAACTACATTTATTATAAATCAACAACGTTTTCTTAATTATACAAGAGATGCATTAAAAGGCCTAGCTGAACAGTTACAAGCCGACTCCATTATGACATTCCACAATAGAATGGTTCTTGATATGCTCCTTGCTGAAAAGGGAGGTGTATGCAAGGTATTAACAGACCCCACTTCATGTTGTACGTACATTCCTGACAATACAGGACCTAATGGAAAGGTTACCATAGCCATACAGAAACTCAAGGACTTATCCATAGAGCTGAAGAAGAACTCAGGTATTGCCAATCCTTGGGACTAATATTTTGGTTGGCTAAGAGATTGGAAAAAGGCTTTAACTCAATTGGGAATAATCATATTAGTGGTGTTAGTTATTTTCGCATAATTCCCTGTTTTCGTAAATTGGTTATTAAAGGCATTACACAGATGACTATGTATGAAACAAATCTGCCCCTCGATCCCCAACAGCATACCCCAGAAGGATATCAGCAGTATGTAAGGATTTATAGACAGAAGCAAAAGGGGAAGAACCATATTATATGAATCCTATGGTTCTAAGAGGGGATTGAAAGGATTAATTTGGATCTGTGAGGGTTAAAAGCCGACAGTGTGTCAAAGAAGCTGATGTCTGCAGCATCTTCTGGAAGGCCAGATCACACCAGTAGCGTAATTGTTATTAGAATTGTCTTATCTTACTATTCCAAGGCTAGAACAGAGGTTTCTGGAACATCAACAAGTTGTCTCTGAAAGTTCTGTAATTTTCCATAAGAACGACTTTTGTAACACTATTTTACATATTACGTTTTAAGTGCATTTTCTTGTAAAACACGCCTTTCTGCATATTAGAATATTAGAATAACCAATTATATCGTAGTAACGAATGTTTTTATCTTCGTTTATATACGCTTGTTTAAACTAATAAAATCAGAGTTGTTTCACAGTTGCATTGGTGTCGGTCTCAGTTATTCACTGTGAGATAGCTCTCCTGGATCCAGTATTTACAAGTCAAGCCAAGACGGTCGCATTAAGGAACAGAGGATATTTCCTTACAGAAATAACTTAAAATAACATAAAATACATACAAATTACAAATACAGCTGAGCCATAAAATAGCACTAGATGGAATCTTTGATTTTAGCTTTGGAAGAACATAAATCTAAATCTAAAGCATGGCTGCCAGGAGGATCAACAGAATTATCCATTTGAGAGAGGGTTGGAGTGCTGGGTATTCTCTTTCAGTTTACACTAAGTGACCTATAGGTTGAGGAGGCGGTGACCGTTGCGGTGTAGATGGAAGCGGCGCTGGAGGAGGAGGTAGCCAGAATTTTTCAAAGTGTGCTGTAAGCACAGTATTTGACGGTTCTATTTGACTCTCAGATGTAATACAAGTAATGCTATTGCTATTCTATAAACCGAAATAGAGTCCCCATTCATAAGAATAGGTCAATTGACCTATTCTTATGAATGGGGACTCTATTTTGGTTTATAGAATAGCAATAGCATTACATGTATTCCATAAACCGAAAGTCTATAAACCGAAAGACATTCGGTTTATAGAATTTCGTTTTAAAGAATACATGTAATGCTATTGCTATTCTATAAAAAGAAAGTCTATAAACCGAATGTCTTTCGGTTTATAGACTTTCGGCTTATAGAATACATGTAATTCTATTGGCTATTCTATAAACCGAAAGTCTATAAACCGAATGACTTTCGGTTTAAAGACTTTCGGTTTATAGCCGAACCTCGAACTCCAACCCGAACATACAGTGAACTGTCCGGGTTCGGGTCCAGGGTACAGACACCGTAATGTTTGGTACGAACCCGAACAGTGCGGTTCGGGTTCGCTCAACACTATCTGGCATTTTAACTGCTTTTTTTGCAGGCTTTGTTGGCATGTTTGTAAACTATAAATGATAACGCTGATCCCTTGCTTTTATAATGTTTTATTGTTTTGTATTTTCTGTTTCATGTTACCGGTAAGCCACATTGGTTTTGATTTGTGTCTTTTGTATTTGTTTCCCAAAGGTAAAAATTGGGATGTGTACTTTTGTAATGTGTGGTTAAAGAAATTCCACTTGTCTTCTGTGTTTAGTCCAGAAAACAATCCTTCCCAGTCTACATGTTCAATCCATGGACTTAGTCCATCAAAGTTGGCCCTTCTTAAATCAAGTGTTTTGGTGGCGTAGTTACCAATTTGCCTTTTGGCATTAATCTCAAATGAGATCACTATTCCCCAAGTGTTCTCTTACTTGGATGTTTGAGATAAGCACCTCATTGTTTATTATTACCAAATCCAGACAGGCATCCATTCTAGTAGGGGTGTCTACTAATTATGCCATCAATTTGTTATTAAGCAGGTTCAGAAACTTCCTGCCCTTAGCGGAACTAGTTGTTCCACAATTCCAGTCTATATCTGGGTAATTAAAATCTCCCATAATTAAAAATTCTTTCAGTTTTGCAGCCTTTTCAATTTGTACAAAAAGCTGATTTTCTCCATCAATGCTAATATTTGGTGTCTTGTAGCATACACCTACTAGTAACTTGCAACTCTTTTTTGTGTCTATGCTAATCTTCACCCACAGTGTCTTCACATCAGTTCCAGTTTCATCATGCACACCTTCTTTAATACTGGACTTTAATTTAGGATTACATATAGAAAAATCCCTTCCCCTTTTCTTTATACTATGTCCTTTCTAAAAAGCCAGTAGCCTTGTAAATTAACTGACCAGTCATGGGTCTCATCCCACCAGGTTTCTGTGATACTGATTACAATATCATCCCCAGCAATCTGTCAACATGCCATGATATGTCTTGCAGGGGCAGTTCTGTGAGGCAAACTGACACTGTAGTATCACCTGTGGGGCAAAGTAGAACTGTGGCATGCCAAATCATGTGGGTGCAATATGCTTGCTTGGTGAGAAAGGAAATAAAAACAAGAAATGCATTTCAATAACATTTTTATTATAAAAAATATTTGTATTTAACGTTAAAAAGTCCATATATGTATAAATGCAACTAGTTATCGATATACATACCTATATATCTATAAATATATTTAGATATATCTATGTGTGTATATATGTATGTGACATGTGTATTTATAAATATCATTTTATAATTGAACAGTTGATGAATGTGGCTCGCCATCACCTCACAGATTTTGCTTCTGGCCCCTGAGGGGAAAAAAGGTTGCTGACCCCTAGTGTACAGGAATACTAACTAATGCTATGGTTTTTCCATATTCTGCTATATTCCACACTTTATACCTACTCATTCTGTTACTACCCCATACTCTTTTTATATGTAATAGTTTTAAAAGAAAATGAAAATATAAACTACATATTACACACTGAGCTAGACATATATCCCAAACCATAAATAAAACTTTTATAGCTTTTTCAGTGTGAGGTTGTCATCTTGCAATTGCATCACAATATTTTAACACCATGTGCCCAGGGGCGGATCCAGAGTCTGATCTCGGGAGGGGCACATGTCCGTCTGTCTTTTCCTCTCTCCCATGTCCGTCTGTCTTTTCCTCTCTCTCATGTCCTTCTGTCACTCTCCTCTCCCTTCCCATGCCCTTGTGTCGCACTTCTCTCACTCCCCGTGTCCATCTGTCTCTCTTCCTTTCATGTCTGTTTCTCTCCTCTTCCTTCCCATGTCCGTCTTTGAATCCTCTTCTTTCCCATGTCTGTCTGTCTCTCCTCTCATTTCCCAGCTCTCTGTCTCTCCTCTCCCATTCCATGTCTGTCTGTCTCTCCTCTCCCATGTCTGTCTGTCTCTCCTCTGCCATCCCATATCTGTGTGTCTCCTCTGCCATCCCATGTCTGTCTGTCTCTCCTCTACCATCCCATTTATGTCTCTCTCTTCTCCCTTCCCATTTATGTGTCTCTCCTCTCCCTTCCCAGGTCTGTCTGTCTCCTCTCCCTTCCCATGTCTCTCTCTATTCTCTACCTCCTATCACTGTCTCTTTGTCCCTCTACCTATGTATGTGTCTCTCCTATTCCCCATAGCTGTCTCTTTTCCTCCTCTTCCCATCTGTGTCCTCTCCTCTATCCCTCATCTGTGTTCTCTCCTCTCTCCCCCACCAGTCAGTATTCTCTTTTCTCCTCCCTTCAGTGTTCTCTCTTCTCACCAATAAGTGTTCTCTCCTCTCTCTCACTATCAATGTTCTCTCCTCTCTCTCCCCCGAGTGGTGTATCTTGGTTTTGTGCTGCCCCAGGCAGACAAAATTTGGGAACCCCCCCCCCCCCCCCACCCACGATGCACATTCACGACCCATGATCCATAATCCATGTTGCACACCAAGGACATGCTCCATCACCCCATTTACATGCCTCCATCACCCCATTACATACACATTGCCAATATTATTTGCCATTAATATTCCCCAGCAAATTTTGCCCAATAATATGCCAGTATCATTTGCCATTAATATGCCCCAGCCAATTCGCCCAATAATATGGCAGTATTATTTGCCATTAATTAGTCACAGTCAATTTGCCAAATAATATGCCAGTATTTGCCATTCAATCTGCCCCTGCCAATTTGCCCAATATTATGCCAGTATTATTTGCCATTTAATATGCCTCTGCCAATCTGCCCAATAATATGCCAGTATTTAGTGCCATTAATAAGCCCCTGCCAATTTGCCCAATAATTTGCCAGCATTTGCCATTAAGTCCCCAGCACTTACTTTTTTCCCTGGTGGCTAGTGGCAGGCAGCATGGTCTCCTCCATGCTGCCTATCCAGCTCCCAGGCAGTTGTACAGAGAGGGCACGTGCCCAGCTCGTGTCTGACGTCAGAGTGACCGGTCATGTGACCGGCAAGTGTGTTTTTTTTTTTTAAAGCAGCGTTATTTTTTAAAGCAGCGTTTTAAAATAAAAATAATTTCTCTCTCCTCACCGGCTCTTCTCGGGGTGGGGGGGGGGGGGGGGGTGGCAATTGCCCCGTAGCCCCGCCCTAGATCCGCCACTGCATGGGCCCCTCCTCAAAGTCAGCTACAGTGGTTAAAATGCAATGAAAGAGAGAGACCTGTTGAGTTTTAAGTAATGCTGATTAGCTCCCAGCATTCCACTGTGCAAGGGCTGATGCAAGGAAAAATAGTCTTAAAGTGACTGTATCACCTAAAAATTGTTTTTACTGTGAATGTAGAGGCTAGAAAAATGATTGAAAAGGATATATACATTGTGTTAGCACAATTGCAAGCAAATCCCTTAAATTAAAAGAAAAGTATGTTTTAAATGTGTCGGTGGCACCTTCTGCTTAGGACATGAACTGTATCCTAATATGCCTAATATGCAAATTAACTGGTTTTCAATGGCAAATGTTTTCAATGGCATTCTTCCGATGTAATCAGAACTTTTAACATAGCTGAAATCCCATACTTAAAATGGTGAAGTTTCCCTGATCCGAATGCGCCGGATTTCTTGGCCAAACCTAGGCTGAAATAGTTGATTTCGAACTGAGTTCAACCATTTGAATAGCTGACAGCATTTTCTGAATTTCTGCTATATTGTCCATTCTGGGCTAATTTTGGACCAGATCACATCATGTTGATCTGGCAACAGTAAGATCCTGTTATCATTCCCCATTTTGGGTAAACTTTCCAATAGTTTAGAATGGGGCTTTGTGTGACTCAAACCAACCGTGAATATACGAGAAAGACTTAACTTAATAGTCTTTTCTACAACCTCTTGTTACAGTGTTCCATGCATACCCAAGTTCATCTTAAAAGTATTTAGGCATATGCTGATATTCTTTGGAATAATTTTTCTGAGGCAACACAGTTAATCTGCCTCGTGTGCTTTCTAGCAATGTTAAAATTGTTTATTTCTCAAAGTAAAGGGCGACATATTACCGGTATAGCACAGCATACAGGTTGTGTCATTCAGGTTTTGTTTTTTGTTTTATTTTAAGATACTGTATGTGTTATTTTGATCTGCTATGTTCTTGTGCAATATGCTTTACAGTTTGTAAGCTCTATATTTATTGTGTACTGTTATATGGAAGTCTTCAATAAAAAAAGTAAAAAAATAAATAAAAAAAATTTGTTTATTTCTGACCCCAATGCCCACGTGTTCAAGTGAATGCAGTCTGAGGTAGTCTTGCTCTAGGGCACAAAATATCATTATCACATCAGAGGGTATCCTAAAGGACTCAGAGACTAACCTTTATCTTCATTTACTTCACTTTTAAATTCCATTTTTTTAATTGTTTTTATGGCATCATTATGGTCTCTGCTGTTTTATATCTCCTGCATACATACAATTATTGCATCTTATCTCTGTTCCACATGAAAACAACTGCATTATATGTTTTCTTCTTCTGACAGGCTTACAAACTGCCCCTTACCATGCTGCATTAGGAATTAAACACAGCTACATTCTCAGTGATTTCAATGCAGGAAAATAATACAGAGCTATGTGTGCAGTATCATCAAAATGCAACTGATTCATTAAAAAGCACTTAAAGTAATCTGGCAATGAGACAAGATTTCACACTATACCAAGAAATACCCTGTGTCAATTAAAATCTATTACCCAAAAGACTTTGTATGAAATCAGGATCAGATTTGTGTCCTCGTTGGGATCTGCTGAGACTGGAAGAGACTTCAAAGTAGTCTGAGCTGTGTGTGGCATTGCAACCTGTGCCTAGAGCTTTGTTAACACAATACACGCAGAAGGTTACGGTATGTGCGCGCAGTTAGTGATGATATAAGAATCATTTTTATCTATTGTAAGCAACAAAAAAAGTCATGTTTTACAGAAACATTCTTACAGGGAAAATTTACAAAAACAAGCCCTTTTAGAGAAACAAATCTCGCTTTAATGTTTCTACTCTCGGCAAATCCCAGTCACTGACCTTCTCAAAAACAACTGTTGATTGTAATTAGGTAATGTCATGGAATTGTGGCCCAGAAGTCTTATACTAGAATAAAAGTTTGTTTAAAGGAGCTTGCACTCTAGTGATGTCATTTTAGAAGCCCTAAATAAGGAAGAAACAAAAAGAATGAAAGGATGAACGAAACATGTAACATATTTGCTTTGGATATAAGATTATGCATGAAAAACAGAACAACAATGAATAAATATAAAAAGAGTAATACCATGCAGTTTGTATGTTTCAAATGTAAACTCCACTAAACACATATTTGTGGAGAATGCTAACTAAGCTAATTTATATGTGATACATAGAAGGTCAGAATGCAGGTGGATTGAACATCTGCAGGCACTAAATCCTAAAGGGATCAATATGGAGCAGCAATTTGGCTGATTTTGCCACAGTAAAATTGGATTCAGATTTGAAATAAATGTTTGAACATTGACTGGTGCAATTCTGCCAAAGCAAAACTTATTTGTATTGGTAAGTGAAGATACAATGATGGTAAACATTTCATTTTCATGCCCAATTAAAATCTGGAGTTTGGTCCCTTTTTGTGTATAATCACTTATCCCACAGGTTATAGCTTGAAACCACACTAGGGACAAAATAATAAGTGGAGGCAAAAACAACATTGTGTAGTTAAGACAAGGGCTTTATGAGATCAACATTCATGAGCAACGCATGAGTACAATGCTGACTAAGGTCATCATGTACCTAATTTGAATTATCCCAAAAAATTATAATATATATGCTCCCAAGTGTAGTGACATGGTCCCTTTACCCCTTCAATATGGACTGTTTATTTGGCTTAGAATCACGAGTGTGGCTCATAAATATAAATATGTATAATTGTAAATTCACAAAAATGTTATTTTGTAAAGGTATGTCATAAAATAACTTAGAATCGATTGAACACTTTTACCACTTCAGAGAAACTATGTATAAATCGCATGGGACCTAGTACAACCTAAGTCAGCACTGAGCGGAAGAAAAATTGTGTGATCACATTTGAGTGGTGGATTCGACACTGAAGCGTAGAATTTAAGAATTCAGTGGATGGAAGTTCCATACTAATTCGGCCCAATAATGTGCGAATAATATCTATTCAAGGAGGCAGCAGCTTTTTTTTTACAAGCATTGGGCATGAGCTAAGCTCAAATTCTACTACCTGCATGAGCTTTCTTGAGCAGACACAGATCAGGTGCGGCCAATGTGATTATCAAGCACTGACGTCTGAATCATCACAGTACAATTCCAAGATGATATGGGACATAGTGAGCCTGAGTAGTGTATTATAAGACAACACCCAAGTAAGGCAGTTATGATCTATATCTCTGCCACTAACAAGGCTACTATACTATCAGGTTATTAACCCGTGCTTGACTGTATGTGCTTTTACACACCTACATAACCTACAATTTTCTGAATAATGATTACTTATATGCCAATCCAATGATCGATTACTTTTGTTTCTCCACTTTCCAGTTATGTATGAGACCTTATACAACCACTCAGGATAACAACAGGCTGAGTTGATTATCTATGAAACACTTACATTGTGCTTCAGGGCATCAGATTAGCTATTTGTGGGACACATTTCCAGGTCAATGAGCTAAAAGTCAATTATCCTTGAGTAGATGAAGAAACTTCAGGGGCCCAAGTGGTAAAAATGGCAAGTGAAATAGAAAAAATCAAGCTTTAATATCTAGTTAGAAAGATAGTTTAGCTGGGGATATGATGTTTGCCTTTCCTTTGTCACTCTTGACCTCTCACCCCACTTTAGGGAAATTATCTCTGAGTTTACTTGGAAATGTTCACAAAAGTAACAATAAATTCAGTGTTAGTGCTATCCACAATTAATCACCAAAATACATCCTTTTTAATCTTTACTCCATACAACAGATAAGCAGAACTGCCATGCATTTGCAGTGCAGGCCATCTTTGGGTTCATGCATTGGACTGAAATCTCAGGTCTTTGTAAGGGTCAGAGTGCCTTGTGTGTTCCAACTTGCATCCCTTGCTACCTCTAAAAGAGGCAAAATAGATGGCATTTCCCACATTAACATACACAATAGGTTCAGACCATGTATGTAAAATGAAAATGTAATTAAAGTGAAGCAATACCATAAAAAATTATGCCTGGCCATGCATGCTTAAACTCCTTCACTGTATTAACCTTCACCATTTCTGCTGGAAAACTATTCCATGCATCCCCTACCCTCTTAGTAAAGTAATACTTTCATTAGTCCTTGACCATATCTTACATCTAGGGTAGCTTTATGCCTATCCCATGCATGCTTAAACTAATTTACTGTGTTTACCTCTACCACTTTTGCTGGAAAGTTATTCCATGCATCCACTACCCTCTCAGTGAAATACTACTAAGTTTCCTACCTCCACTGTATTAACCTCTACCATTTCTGGTGGAAGGCTATTCCATGCATCCAATACCCTCTCATGATGTAATACTTCCATTAATCCCTGGCCTCATCTTATATCTAGAATAGCCTTATGCTTATACTCCTTCACTGTATTAACCTCTACCACTTCTGCTGAAAGCTATCCAATGCATCCACTACCCTCTCAGTAAAGTAATATTTTCATTAGTCCCTGTCCTTATCTTAGATCATGGATAGCCTTATGCTTATCCAATACATGTTTAAACTCCTTCATTTATTAACCTCTACCATTTCTTAAGGAAGACTATTCCATTAATCTACCACCCTCTCAGTAAAGTAATATTACTTTTATGACCACAAAAAAACATTAAAATATTCCAGCCTTTTCAAAATCTTGAGGTGGACCCCAAATGTTAATTTCTCATTTTTATTACGTTCCTCTGCACCCACATTGCACCTAAAGGTCTTAACACAGCACTATACAGTACCCACAGCACTTGGTTTGTACTCATATTGCACCCACATGATTTGGCATGTCACAGTGTAAATTTGCCCACCAGAACATACCAGTGTCACTTTGTCCCACTGAACTGCCCCTGCAGAACATGTGGAGCCACAATGTCACTTTCCCCATAGTACATGTTATTTTGCCCCACAGTATCACTTTGGCCACTGCCAATTTGCCCATTAATCTGTCACTATTAACATGCCTATAAATATGCCACAGCCAGATTGCCAATATGCCACTGCCAATTTCCCATTAATATGCCACTATTAGCCTGCCCATAAATATGCCACAGCCAAATTCCCATTAATATTCCACTATTAGCCTGCCTATTAATATGCACAGCCAATTTGCCCATTAATATGCCACAGACATATTGTCCATTAATACACCACCACCTTTCTCCTCCTTGTTTTTTCCCCATTAATATGCAAGTATTATTTTACCATTCATTTGCCAGTATTATTTTACTATTCATTTTCCAGTGTTATTTTGCCATTCATTTGCCAGTGTTATATTGCCCATCATTTGCCAGTATAATTTTGCCCATCATTTGCAAGTGTTATTTTGCCATTCATTTGCCAGTGTTATTTTACCATTCATTTGCCAGTATTATTTCGCCCATCATTTACCAGTGTTATTTTAACATTTATTTTCCAGTATTATTTTGCCATTAATTTTCCATTGTTATTTTGCCCATCATTTGCCAGTTATTTCGCCCATCATTTGCCAGTGTTATTTTGTCATTCATTTTCCAGTATTATTTTGCCATTCATTTTCCAGTGTTATTTTGCCCATCATTTGCCAGTATTATTTTGTCCATTGCTTGGCAGTATTATTTTGCCCATCATTTGCCAATCATATTTTGGCCATCATTTGCCAGTATTATTTTGCCCATTGTTTGCCAGTATTATTTTGCCCATTGTTTGCCAGTATTATTTTGCCCATCATTTTCTCGTTAATATGCCAAGCCCTCCCCCTCCTCCCCTCTTCCTCAGTACTTACCTGGATGCTGCTCGTCTGCCATCTCCTCTGAGGTGTTTCCTACATGCACGCTGCATACAGGAAACACATCCACCGGATATGAAGTCATCATTTCCGGGGGCTATGGCAAAAAGCCAGGTCTGCATCTGGTGGATGTGGACTCACGGCTGCTGACCAATCGTGGCTGTCTCCATGTGAGATACGTGGGCAGCAGGGGCCCACGGGGCAGCTGATTTGGGCCCCAAGAATGAATGTGCCCTGGGCAGCTGTCCCATTTGCCCACACTTTTTTAACATTTTTTTTTTGCAGGGGTCGACAGGGCAACCAGGCACCCTGGAGTGATGGACCCGGTCAAAGCTGTGAGCCCTGCACCAACGGTAGGTATGCCATTGCTACAAATGCAGTCTACAATACAAATGTCTTAATAGATAGGATGCATTGCACCTGAGCTTCTGGTGGTCAAACAAGGACACTGTATAGTACTGTAGCGTAGATTCAGTAGAGTGTCATTAAAATGGCGAGAGTCCATAAATGGGAATGGTTGTACTGTGACAACACCCCTACTAAGTAAAGGTCCATAAAGTGGGGTATGCCTGTACAGGTATCTAGTCCATAAATGGAGCACACTACATCAGAATTGTACCACTTGTATGTGCATTCCTTTATAACTACTAAATAAATAATGGACAAATGGGAAGGAACAATCAGTAAAGAGTGAAAAAAATCATGTTAGTACAAAAAAATAAAAAAGTGCAGTGATTTTAGTTCTCCTTAATAATTTTACTAGTTTACCTATTAAATACAAGCACATAAACTGCAAAACGTGCTATAAAATATACTTAAAAATACAATATATACGCAAATAGTCTTTAAATAACTTAACTTTCTACTGTTGTATACCTGAATCTGGATCCCTCTTCTTCTTTATTGTTGCAATAGAGTATATGCATGTATCCATGTTCTCTTTTTAGCATGTATGCACAGTGTTCTCGGTGATTGAAGAGACCTCTGATGCCATGCCTCACGGGTTCCGTCAGAGTTGTTTCATATAGAAGTCACTCCTCCACTGGTGATTACCAGCCCAATGCTGTTATCATGCATTTCTCTACTCTGATGGTTCTCTGTAAGGATGGGCAGTGAATTTGCAAGATAGATCCTGCCCAAATCTCTGCATTAGTAAAGTAGAGAAAAGATGGCCCTTGCATAATACATCAAAAACGTTATTAGTATTTACAATATAATACTTAAGACAATACATATCTGCATATCACCAAATACTCTGTAACTGCCCTCCTCTAGTCATCTAAATGCTCATAAGACCAGGTTAACTGGATAAAGTTACAGACCATGTAGTTTTAGACAGTTCTAAGCTCCTTCCCCTATGCATTTCACCTGAACGGCTTCTACAGAGGTGTGTTATAGGAGGAGTGCTAGCCACCCTGTCTATTGTTGTTAACCATTCTATTGCTTGTGTGAATTTTCTACGTAGTTTAAAACTCATCAAGTAATCATTTTCCTACTGGCCATTATTGGATCAGTATAAAATCAATTGAGTTATAGATACATGTTATTATTAAGTAAGCCTCGGCCTATTAAATATTAAATTCTGTGTCACACTGATATACACTAGCAGCCTTTTGTGCTTTTTTGGATTCCACATATTGCTAAATAATCTGGAAACATTATATACTAGCAGATTGAGACCTGATGTCCATCAGTGTTACCTGATCCCTGGGTGGTCATCAAAGTGATCAAAGTGAAGCCCTTTGATGTATATTTCCTTGTGACTGAGATAGTATTTGTGTTTTTTTTTTTTGCGGTACTATTAACTGAATTTTATTTCTTCAAGAATCATAACTACAGATACACAATGATCATAATGTTTTCCCGAATATATTAATACATTTTGGCACATTTTATTAATTTTATTTTTATATATCTAGCTTATTCAAGCAATATTCATAATAATTGTATGCATTCTTTGGTTCTTTTTCTGCACGCTTGATTTTTAAAACAATCTGTACTGTATTTAGTCTCAAATGGCATAACATTCTTCTTTTCTATGATTTTGTTTTCTTAAAAATCTTGCCCACTCTATATTGCTCGAAGTTCTCAAAATGTCATATATTTTAACTCTGCATGTGCTCCGTGTTTATACATGACCCCCTATATTTTTTATGTCTGCTACCTCATGAAATTACCAATGCCCGTCCCTCATACTAAGCTTCTGCATGGTATGCAGCCCTCCACATTAAAAAAAGATGGGTAACACTATGTTAATCTATTAACTAGTTATATATAGATCACATGTTATTATATGTACAAATACAGAAGAACCAAAAATCATGTGGACTCCAGTCCAGAAAGAAAAACATAGTGCACATTGTTATCACACTATTTTTATTCTTCTACTTCTCCCATCAATCATTTCTTTCTAAATCTGGAGCCCACAAGGACACTGCTAGATGATGAATTATATAATATAAATTGCTCTTTATCACATCCATTCTTTTAAAATATTAGTTTTCCTTGTCTCTGGACAGATAATACATTTCCCACAGGAATAGAGTATTTCCTTCTACTGTCTTTGTGCTATCAAGATGTAAGCTATTCTAAACCACCCTTTAGAATGCAGTTGCTATTTATCATACCTATTGTAGAGTCGGGGAAATATACAACACAGAAATTATGCAAGTAGAAAAACCTATTAAATTTAACAATATCATTTGACAGATAACTTGTTTTCTTTCTTTTTGAATGATATTGTTCCAGCTGAGAAGAAGTAACAAATAGACCAGTTAAAGCAAAAGCGAAAATGTAATTATAAACTTCTTACATTACAAGTTTTGTCATAAGGTCTATCAGGAACAACAATATTTCTTTAGTAAACCTGACATGCAGAAGAACAGTGACATTATAAACATTTTTACAATGCATTGGGGGTAGGGTTGCCACCTTTTCCTCTGAAAAATACTGTCTGTGCTACTGGCTCCATAGACTTAACCTTGGCTTCAGGTTAATTTTTAACTAACTTGAAGATTAAAGTACCGGGCGGGTGACAACCCAAATTAGGGGTATGCCTTTGGAAAAAAGGTGAAAATAATACCATTATTTAAGCATTTTAATGTCAAAGCAGGTTCCTAAAAATATATGGATTACTCTTTCAGCAGATTATGTTATGTTAGGACGAGGCATAGTCATTAATATGGAGGAGCAAATACTGACTCCAGGCTGACTTTAAACTTGAGTGGCTAGAGAAGAGAAAACTAATGATAACTGGAAAAAGAGACTTAAAATATTATACAGAAAATCACCATCTATATAGCGCATAGGAATGTGTATGATAACTCATTAAGTGGCTGGAAGTTTGTGCCTCAGTTCCACATGACCCTATATTATGTTTTTATACACAGAAAAGATAAGCAGGGAATAGATGGTACCTTATTTGCAAACTGTGGACCTGTAGACTCTGGATATGGGTCCCACCCCGACCTTCACGGAAATCAGCAAAAGGATACAGACTTATTTGGATCCGGAAAATAAACATTGCACTTCTCCAGGTATGTAGTATACAAATTAACTTTTATTCCAGATGTACTTTAAAAACTCACAGGTCGCCAAGACACACCTGACGCGTTCGCCCAGGCATATATTATGTTTTGCTAACAAAGTATGGCTTTTAAAAAAAAAATCATGTAGGTTACACTGACAGATGGTATATACACACCCGCACCAAAATAAATATGATGGTATATTACCGTATTTGCTCGATTATAAGACTAGGTTTTTATAATCGAGGTCTCTTATAATCTGACCTCAAATTGAGGTCAGATTATAAGACATGGATCCAGGTCCCCAGCAGAGCTGCAGGGGACCTGGATCCCCTCTCTAGCAGCAGGGGAAGTCTGCGCAATGAGCGCAGACTCCCCTGCTTCCACCCGGCACGACCGCCGGGGCTTCTGTGAAGAAGCCGGATACTTCCGCTTTCGTCACAGAAGTCCCAGCGAGCGTGCCGGGCGGCAGCAGGGGAGGTCTGCGCTCATCGCGCAGACTTCCTCTGCTGCCCCACTAGGCACCAGGGAGAATCGGGCAGCTGGGGGATGTCTGCACGATACAGATAGACATAATAGACTGCCGTGTCGGGCAGCATGGAGGATGTCTGCAAGTATCGTGCAGACATCCCCCGGCTGCTCCCACTAGCCACCAGGGATCAAGGTAAGGGGAAGGGAGGGAGGGGGGGCAGAGAGACAGGGGGAGGGAGGGAGGGGGGGCAGAGAGACAGGGGGAGGGAGGGAGGGAGGGGGGCAGAGAGACAGGGGGAGGGAGGGAGGGGGACAGAGAGACAGGGGGAGGGAGGGAGGGGGACAGAGAGGACAGAGAGACAGGGGGAGGGAGGGGGGCAGAGACAGAGTCAAGAGGAGGGAGGGGGTTAAGAGACAGAGACAAGGGGAGGGAGGGGGTTAAGAGACAGAGACAAGGGGAGGGAAGGGGTTAAGAGACAGAGACAAGGGGAGGGAAGGGGTTAAGAGACAGAGACAAGGGGAGTGAGGGGGTTAAGAGACAGGCAAGGGGAGGGGGGAGAGAGAGAAAAATGGGGGCAAGGGAAAGAGAAAGGCAGCATTGGCACATAAAAAGAAATAAAAACTAGAAATACATTTTTTGATATCATAATTTTTTATTAAAAAAGCAATTTACATGTGAATATATACAAGTTTAACTTTTTTCCTATAGGGTAGTCTTATATTCAGGCTTTTAGTTTTTTTCCTAAAGGAATATCCAAAGTTTGGGGCGTCGTCTTATAATCAGGGTCGTCTTATAATCGAGCAAATACGGTAGTTTAATGGGTCATCTCAAAGAAAGGAAGAATTGTATGCCATTTGTGACTAAATACAATACATTACTATGTTACTTGTGTAGGAATAGAAAGATTAAATAAAATGGACAATTTCAAAGGAATTATAGATTTTGTGATATATACAAAAGAAAAATTAATCATATAATATTTCACATGATTAAGGATAAGGGTAGGAACAAATCAAGAAAACCATGGATTTTTATAAAAAGAAAAACATTTTGGTTTTTAACAAAAACTACCAAAAACTATGTATAGCAGACCAGAGTAGCCCAGAACCAGCATTACAATGATGAGATCATTGACTTAGGACATCAAATGAAATATGCAACAATTAGTATTTTGGAACTTTAAATTTATTACAAACAAATCTAAAGAAAACACAAAATAATTACATGTATTTTATGTTTTTATTAAGCAAATATGGGTGAGTTTATTTAACCCCTCATCCCATCCTATCCTGGTTTAAAGTTTGTTTAAAGAGGAAGACCATTGTGCTAGATGAATACTCATGAAGGACGAATCAAAACATTCTATAAAAATAGCATGGGGAACAGAAAAACAAACATGGAGAGAGAGACCTGGGATATAAGGGGGGAGAGAGAGAGAGACAGACATGGGGTATGAGGGGAGAGAGAGATAGACATGAGGCTTTAGGTTGAGAGAGAGACAGACATGAGAGTATGGGGAGAAAGAGACAGACATGAGGGTATGCAGAGAGAGAGAGAGAGACATTTGTGACTGACATGGTGAGCATAGGGGAAGACAAAGGTATAATCTGATGCTGTGGGTGCAATCTGGTGTAGCTAGTGCACTATTGGAATATTTGCTGCAGTGAGTGCTATATCTCTCGCTGTGAGAGTTTCTGTAAGTGAAATCTGATGCAGTGGGTACATTCTAGTGCAGTGTGTGCAATACCTTGTGTAGTGAGGGCTGTATCTGGTGCAGCAGGTGCTCTCTACAGATGTGGTGCTGTGGTTTAAATATGGAGCCGTTGGTGCATACTGCTGTAGTAGGTACTATATATGGTGCTATAGAATGTTCTTTGGGTGCAATCTGAATATATACATATGATAATATGAAGTGCCTACCCTTGGAGAAAGACCAGACTAGGACCTATGATTGAGCCCCCGAGGGCAGCAAAGTATTGCAATAGGGGGCCTTGATTGGGTTAGGAATAGGGTTAATGGTCAAGGAGTAGCAATTGGTTAAGACTGGTTTAGGGGGAGGGGTTTGGCCACATATATTTTAGAGTCAGTTTTGCAGTTTTAAAGATCCACCTACCTTGATCTTCCCTCCCACCCTCCCTATTTTATGGATAAGTGTTATTAGTCAAGCAGAACTTGCAAGGGGAGTTACAGTAGGGAGCTTTTTTCAGTTGTTTAAATATGTTTACATATTGGTTGGTGGTTCTGAGCAAGTGGGAGCTCAAACCTGGTGGGATGGTATCTCGGTATGCCCCTCCTTTGTACTAATGTTGTTTATGTTATATTTATGTTACATTGTATTGCAAGCTTTTGTGTATCAATTATTGGTATAATATTAATATATTATATTTTGGGGAGTCATTGCCAGGTTCATGTTTATAAGGGGCAGGTTTTGTGATAATAGGCAATGACATTATTTGTTATTTTCAATAAAGATGTGGCCAAGTTTATTTTCCATCAAGAACATTATCCCGAATATTGACTATACCCTAGTCACGCTTCTTAGTGTAAGGCCCAGGGGCCACCAAGGATTGAAGGCAGGGGAGGCAATTTTATATTTTGTTCATTGTGTACTTCTTTTCCAATGATGCTCAGTTAGGCTAATAGGAGACTTTGGTTGTTTGGGCATCATGGGAACAGCAGTGAAAATTCTGCTAGTCAGCCAAAAATCTCCCATATTGCTGGCATACATCCTGAACAGGGTGTCTGCTTAAGGGTAACGGAAAACCTTCTCAAGATCGTTAATTGAATATCTGGAGGCTTCCCCCAACCCATTAAAAACAGCATTAATGAATTAACCTCTTAGTGGCAAATCAAAAGTTGCAGTACAAATGATGCAACAAAACAGGAATATAGGCAGAAAAAATAATAAAAATATCTCCATCCCAAAATGGCAATTTCTGACAATATATATTGATTGCTAGTTACAAAAATAATAATACAGTTATAGTTTACAGTTATAATTTTCTGAGAGAGAGAGAAAGAAAAACAGAACATGCAAATCCAACTTATATTGTATTGTAATTATTCTTTTTTTTTTATAAATATATTCTTTATTAATTTTTTATAGTATACAAAAAGACATACATTACATATAATAAATATAGTTCTACCATCATTATATCATGTTTTCATAATTTACATAGAAAAACAAAAACAAAAAAACCCCCATTATATACATAAAACTTAGGCCGACATGAACCGGAGGTGACCAAGGAGAATCTAGTCTTACCCTTAAATCATAGTAGAATAGGTTTCTTATTAAATTTTCATAGAGGGATCAATTAGTACCCCTAACCATGGGGACCACCAGTTTTCAAAAGTAGCCTTGTTACCTTGGGAGGTTGCCATGCCCCGTTCCATATCATATTGATACTTTAGTTGACGCAACACCTGTGACCAAGTGGGGATATCCTGGGTGCACCATGATTGTAAAATTACCACCTTTGTGGCCATAATTAAATGTATCATCAGGTATTGTTTCTGAAAGGGAAAAACTTTCATATAAAAGTGAAATAGAGCAGTTAATAGATTCTCCTCTAGTTTGTCAGTTAACCAATATGTTTAGTTCCTCAAATACTCTAGACCACAACAGTCAGACACCAGCGCAATCCCACCAGATATGCCTCGAGGTTCCCACCACTGCTTTACATCTCCAATATAGATTTGAGTTGACAGAGATTATTTTATTCATAATATATGGAACTCTGTGCCACTGGTACAAGATTTTATAATGTAGCTCAGTGATATTTAAGCAGTGGATTGCTTTTTTAACCTCTAAAAGTGAGGAGTACCACTGGTCAATATGGATTTCTGTGCCCATTAAGTCTTCCCACTTTTTCCACACATTTGGTTTGGTCTCTCGAACTTCCATTCTAAGAGCTTCATGCCAATTTGATATATGTTTCTTTATAAGGTCCTCTTTCCCTAGTCTGATAATTTTTTTATTTATAGAGGATGAATCATCATCCTGCAGTAAGTGTAAAGAGAGAGAGTTTTTTATTCTCATGTAGGAGAAAATTTCCCTAGCCGGTATGTCCAATTTCCTCTGAATTTGAGGGAAGGGAAGCATTAGGTTGCCATCTATCAGCTCGTCAATATAAACTGTACCATTTTTAGTCCATTTTTTTAGATTTAAATCTGTAATATTGTATTTCAATGTTTCAATTCTACTATGTATTGAGATTTTATCCATTAATTTATTTCTCCTTCGGAAATTTAACCATTTAGAATACAAATCTCTAACAGATTTGATCTCCATTGTATTGAGGAGTTTCAAACCCTTTTTACCCTCCAACCACACTAATGTAGACCGATCTCTTACACCCAGGATAGCCTGCTTAATTCTGTACCAAGGTTTTTGTTTAGCACATGGATCCTGCCATCTCTGGAGATGATATAATCTGCTGGCCTCATAGTATCCAATTATATTTGGTACTGCCATGCTGCCTTTACTAGTTGTTCTCATTAGATATAAGGATAATATTCTCTTTTGATCTTATATATAAGACATAAAAAATATTTGTTTCGCCTTCAATCTAATCAGATGTAGAGACAGAGGGGACATTCTGAACAAATAGGACCATTTAGGTAGTATGGATGATTTAATAACATTAATTCTTCCCAGCCAGGAGATGCCATATGTTTTCCAGTCTGTGATAAATTTTTTGGAGTCTCTTGGAACAGCATGTCATATTTTTTTGTCATCAACTGGTCTACTTTAGGGGTGATGTATATTCCTAGGTATGAGAAGCCCTCCAGGGACCACTTAAATGAATATATACTCGATAGTTGTTCAGTTGTGGCTATATTTAAATTAATCTGCATAATCAGGGATTTCTCAATGTTTAGTTTATAGTTAGACACTTTGCTATATTTATCAATTTCTTCCATGAGTTTTTTATAGATAAGAGTGGGTCGGTAAGCGTAAGTATGATGTCATCTGCGTAAAGACTAATATTATAGTCCACTTCATTCAGAGTAACCCCCCTAATCTGTTTATTAGATCTTATTTTCTCTGCAAGAGGTTCCAGGGTAAAAAAATATAGCAGAGGAGCTAAAAGGCAACCCTGTCTTATACCGTTGTGAATTGTATTCCTGCGGATATTCCAGGACCAACTGTTTTTGCCACTGGATCTTGATACAATGCCATAATCACCGTTACTATTGGATCATTAAATCCAAATGTGTCCAATGTTTGCCTAAGGAAATCCCAGATGACCCTGTCAAAGGCCTTCTTGGCGTCCAGTGACAGGGCCAGCTGGGGGGGCCCGATTTTCTCTGCATATTCAAGCAGGTTCACCAATCGGTGTATATTATCACCAGCTACTCGATTTTTAACAAAACCCAGTTGATCATCATGTATCAAGAGTGGTATTTTATGCTTCAACCTATTTGCCAGGACAGCAGAGTATATTTTTATGTCCGTATTCATCAAGGAGATTGGTCTATAATTCAATGAAACTGAGGGATCTTTTCCCTCCTTTAGGATAGGAGAAATAGTAGCTTGTAAGGAACCTTCATCCTTTATTTCATTGAGGACTTCAGTTAAGTGCGGGGCAAGTTCATTCTTAAATTTCTTATAAAATATATTTGTATAGCCATCTGGTCCTGGGGCTTTGTTAGTTTTTAGATTATTTATAACTTCTAGGATTTCTTCACTGGAAAAAGGTAAATTTAGCTCTGTAAGTTGGGGTAATTCAATATCATCAAGGTATCCAGCTACCTCTATCTTAGATATAATACTTGGAAGATTATATAGCTGTGAGTAGAAGCTGTTGAATGCTTCACGTTTTGATTTGGGCTATAATTATTTTTCCCATTGAGTACTATCTTTCCTATTCTTGCCCTGACTTTTAGACTTTTCAGTTTGTTAGATAACATTTATTGGCTCTGTTGCCCCTGAAATACCAATTTTGCTTTAGTTTCTGAAGTGGACAATTAACTCTAAGAAGAAGAATTTGATTTTACCCGATACTTCCTCTATTCTATGGGCGTTATTTGTCGAGAGAGACATTTTATTCTCTTGTTTTAGTTTGTTTAATTCCAGATATAATTGGTTTAGTGGGAGACCCTGTTTTTTCTTATTTTCTGTGCCTTATTTGATAAGATACCCCCGTATCACACTCTTACATGTGCACCATACTATGGATCTCGAGATCTCTTTTGAGGAATTTTCCTCAAAATACCATTTTATCATGTTCGGCAGATATACTACATTAGTATCTACCATTAGCAGTCTATTGTTTAGCCTCCAGGAATATTTAGTTGATTTGTGTGAATCAAGTTCTAAATCTAAAATGACTGCTGCGTGATCTGTTCAAGTAATATCCTGAATTCTAATACTATGACAAAACTGTATCAATTGAGATTTAACCAAAAAGTATTCTAGACTGGAGTACGACAGGTGTGGTCTAGAGTAAAAGGTGAAGTCTTTTTCGTCAGGATGTAATGAGCACCACACATCATATGAATCAAATTTAGCTATATTTTCCTGGAATATAGAACCAGTCTTCCCTTTATTCCTAGTAGTTCTTTTACCCTGAGGATGTTTTCTGTCCAGTTCCTCATCTACTACACTGTTAAAATCTCCTCCCATCAGAAAGATACCTTGTATCAAATTCTCAATTCTATTTAGTATTTTACTTAAGAACTGCTGGGGTTGTTTATTAGGAGCATATATATTGAGCAGCGACAATATCCTGCCCTGAAGTTCACAAATTAAAAGACATAAAGACTACTTTTATCGATCTCTCTGTATATTTCTTTATAAGATATATCTTTTGATTTCATAATCGCCGTTCCTCTTTTCTTAGATCAGTACTCAGAGGCAATTCAATTTGGAAAGTATTTACTTTTTACAACTGAGCCGTTCATTTTCCACTGCGTTTCTTGTTTGTTAACAAACTTCTTTTCTGTGGGGTATTGAGTCCCTGTACGTTAAGGGTTACCATTCTTATTTTATCCTTCCCCATTACCCAGGAGGAGGATACACCTCAGCAGCTCATATGATCTCCGGTCGGCCCCAGTCCATGCGACAACTACGACATAACAAACATTAAAAAAAACAAAAAATACAAAAAACCCCTAGGAGTTTAAAAACATCACCCAAACCTTCACCCCTATCAGGGGTCATGTTCCCAAAGTATGTCCGTCCTATACCTCTAGGAGGACACAAAGTTTTGCTCTACTAATAAGAGCATTTTTGATGGAGGAGGAGAAACTTATTTAACCCCATTACCCACACTGAACCGACATTCATTATCAGAAATAATAGTCTCTTAGGGTTCATTATCAAAAATAAATAAAACTGATATGTTTAGTTTTATATTACTGTGTTACTATGTGACCCTTACCTTTTAAAACCTCTCTTCCCAATCCCTGTACACAGAAATGGCTAACTAACATCCTAATGCAATCCTGTGTGCACATGTACCCATACGCAGTACTTCCATTACCAAGGATAACATTCTGTTAGGGTTTAATTATCAACAGTAAGTAATATTGGTATATTTGATTATAGGAAACAAACAAAGGGTGTGTCAGCAGTAATCATCCGGTAGGCAAATAAAGTAAGTCCAAATGAGGTTGCATGTAAAAAAGAATCTTCTTTTATTGTAATCCAAAATGTATAAAAGGCATCAGGCAGAGGGATAGAGGACAGGCAAAAAGACAAACGCTTAACGCGTTTCGCACCAGACGGTGCTTTGTCAAAAGCAGTCTTAACAATAAATGGTAAGAGCATGTTTAAATACAGAGGTTACAAATAACAAACAATTAAAACGTAATTAGTATCTTACCTTCAGCCGCTGTGAGGAGGAGAGACGATCGTCACAGTAAGTGCTCCCGGGCGCGCACACAAAACACGTGGCGCGTCCAGCCTGAGAACTCAGAGGCTGAGCACGCCTCCGGGCAGAGAAGCGCCCGCCCAGGGAGCAATGGACTACATCTCCCATCTACACCGCGGCGGAAATGAAAGTACACACTTGAGATGCGGAGAATGAACGATTTAAATGAGGGCAAAGGGGCAAAGTGACACATAGTATGCTGAAGAGGAGGGCAGATGAATGATAACATAGATAGATAGAATATAGAGTATTAGTAATCTTAAAAGTGACCCAATAAATATGATAATGTGTGGGTGAATAAATGAGATAAAGGTAAAGTGAGAATTAAGTGAAATAACAAAAATAGGATTAAGTGCAAAAAGAGAGAAGTGTGAAAAGAGAGAGATATATGAGCGTTCTACAAAAAGATAAGTGAAATAAAATAAAATAAAATAAAATAGTATAAAATAAAAAGTAAAGTGAAAAATAGTGAAAAAGAATAAAATTAGAAAATAAATAAAAATAAAAATAAAAAAAATAAAATAAAAATAAATATAAAAATAAAAAATAAAAATAAGATAAATATAAAGATAAAGAGTAATAGGAATAAATAAAAAATATGAGAAATGAGTATAAAGATGAAATAATAATAATAATAGTGTATAATAGTGTATAATATGTGATAAAAATGTGTAATAAAAGTGGGTAAATAGATAAAGTGAAAAAAGAGAGGAGAGTGAAGATAGAAAGAGGTGAAAAAATGGAAAGTGAAAACGATAAAGGAACAATGAAGATAAATAAAGAATAATAAACACCAGTAATCATAATAACCATAATCAATGGTATCACAGGTAAAACAATCTAATATAGAGACAGGATAAAGACGATATTGCATTAAATTATATTGTGGTCTAACACCCTAATAGTCAATATGTATATATACAAACATAAAACAAAGAGTTGAGAAGCTAAAGGGACAATCTATTAGTATATAAGCACACACCGGACAATATAGTGAAAATAGTGTGAACTTGAGATAGTACAATATCTGAAGAGCAAGAATGTACACAAAAGAAATATAATTAGTAATATAGTTAATTTTAATTTTAACCGGTATAACATGAGACATCATATTTGGCATTAAGGCCATATGGGATACGTGTTTTCAATTGGAATATCCAAAAGACTTCTCTTTGGCTCAAAATAGTATTTAGATTGCCTCCTCTAGGAGGAGAATGGATCTTCTCTATACCACAGAATCTAAAGTAATTTAAGCATCCATTGTTGCAGTTCAAAAAATGTTTGCCTATTGGTGATTGCTCATCTCTCAACTCAACACTGGATAAGTGTTCTCTTATACGGGCTTTCAGTTGTCGTGTGGTTTTGCCCACGTATTGTATACCACATTTTGTGCAAGTGATCAAATAGATGACATATTCACTGCAACAGTTAATGTAGTTATTAATCTGGAACATGTTTCCCCCCACAGTGGATACAAAATTGTTAGTCCTATCAATATAGGTGCAGCATTTGCAGACTTTGTGGCCACAGGGATACATCCCCTCAGTTGAGAGCCAGGTTTTTAAATTCTTAGTGGGTTTTGAAAGAGTACTGGGAGCTAGACGATTGCCCAAAGTACAGGTTTTCCTTGACACATATTTGAAACCTCTGTCTACTATTTTAGACAGAGGTTCATCTGTTTTAAGTATTGGTAAGTGTTTTTTTAATATAGTGCATATTTTATTAAATTCGAGGCTATATTCCGTAATGAAGTGGATTTGTTCCCTGATCTAATTTTTTGGGAGTGTGGAGTTTAGAGATGAGCATCCAGACAGGAGGTCATTACGATCTCTTGTTTTGGCTAGATTGTAGGAACGTTCTATATTTTGTTCAGAATATCCTCTCTCTCTAAATCTGTTTTTTAGATCTCTAGCCTGTGTCTCAAAATTCTCCATTGAGGAGCAATTCCGCCTAAGTCTAGTAAATTGACCGGTGGGTACACTCCTTATAACATGAGGTGGATGGCAACTTTTTGCGTGAAGTACCGTGTTACCTGCCACCTTTTTGCGAAAGACAGTAGTGCCTACTTGCTCATTAATGATGTTACCACTTAGCTCCAGATCTAGAAAGGCAATAGTATTTTCTTTATACTCAAATGTGAAGCATAAATTTAGAGAGTTGTTGTTAACATAGCGTAAGAAGGACTCTATTTCAGTGTAATCACCTGTCCAAATCAATAGCAGGTCATCTATGTAACGACCATAGAACCTAATGTTTGATCTAAAAGGATTTTCATTACAGAAGATATATTGCTCCTGCCAATATATCATGTACAAATTTGCATACGACGGAGCGAAACGTGCCCCCATCGCTGTACCTTGTATCTGAACATAGTATTTTGAGTCAAAGGTGAAGCAATTGTGGGTGAGAAGGAATTCAACTGCCATAAGCAAAAACTGTATCGTTTGTGAACTATAATTGCTAAACCTATTTAGACACCACGAGATGGCAGCTAGACCCTTGTCGTGTGGAATACAAGAGTATAATGAGGACACATCCAGAGATAGCCAGGAAAAGTTCTTTTTCCAGGTAATGGAGGTCATCTGTTGTAAGACCTGCTTTGAGTCCTGGATGTAACCTTTTTGGGACACTACGATAGGTTGTAGATATAAGTCAACCAACTCGGAGAGGCCTTCTCCCAGACTGCCAATACCTGATATTATAGGGCGACCAGGTGGGTCCACCAGTGTCTTATGTACTTTAGGGAGGAAATAGAAAATCGGCATTACTGGGTATTTTCTATAGATAAATTCCACTTCATCAATATTTAGAATCCCTCTATATATGCCGAGATCTAATAGTTTAGAGAGCTCTTTCTGACAGGCCTCTGTCGGGTTGGTAGACAGACATCTATAGATTTTCAAATCAAGAAGTTGCCTGTAGGCTTCCTTCATATAGTATTCCCTTGTCATGATAACCACCGCTCCACCCTTGTCAGCATTTTTGATGACTATATCTAAATTATTAGTTAGTTGTTTTAGAGCTTCCTGTTCTTTTTTACTGAGATTATGTCGTGTTGTGTGTCCTGGTTCTTTGTTTGCTAATTTTACTAAGTCCTCCTCTACCAATCTTTGATAAGCATCAATGACATGGTTTCTACTATTTACTGGGTAAAATGAAGATTGAGGTTTTAGACCTGTGTGTATGGTAACAGTATCTTTGGGAGTGACCTGCAGGTCCTCTAGGGTAGACAATACACACAGGTCATCAAAATTTAGATTTACTGGGATACGAGTGCTGAAATGTGTCGTGTTGTTGTTTTGTGGATGAGGAGGACTAACCTGTTCTAGTGTAGCTTCAGTGGTATCAGAGAAATGTTTCTTCAGTGTAATCTTGCGTATAAAGCGGTTAACATCTACAAGGGTGGAGAAGAGGTTAAAATGATTAGTGGGAGAAAATGACAAACCCAAACTAAGTACATTTACATGATCAGTATTTAAAGGGAAATTCGATAGGTTGATAATATTAGAGCCATTTGCTACTAATTCCTCTTGTTCCACGGCAGGACCGCTTTGATTGATCTTGAACGATCTTCGTTTCCTTCTCCTGTTTCTCCGCTTTTTTTTTCGTTTGTATGAGGTACGGCGCCACTTTAAAACCTGGTTGGAGTCATCAGAGCCATCCGATTCCATCATAGACAGTCTCTCTAATCTGCTGGTTCGTGGCCCCCCACTTCCAGTGTGAGATGAGGCCGAGGATACAGAGGAGCCACCCTCATTCCCTGAGGTTTCGGTTCCACTAAAGGACACTCTCCGTTGTTCTTTTGAAGCTTTTCTCAAAATTGACTTGGAGGAAGCTCCTCTTTGATGTTGACGTTTTGGGAAATTACGCCTTTTCCATTGATAAACTTCATTACGTGAGTAATCCATACGATCACGCTGGAATTTATCCTTCTTTGTAGTAGAGATTTCCACCTCCAATTTCTCTTTATAAGCAGCCAGTTGTAGTGAAAATTCATCAAATTTAGCATTTTCTTTCAATTCTTCTTTTTTTATATCCAGTACTGCAAGATCATTCTGAGCTGTAATCAAAAGCTTTTTTTTATATGTAATTATAATTTGCATTAGCTTCATTGAGCATTCTGTTAGGGTGGAGTTCCAATCAATTTCCAGCTTTTCATCATCCTTAATAAAGAAGGGGACTTTCTTTAAACGTAACCCTCTTGGTATACGCTGCACCTCAACATATTTCTCCAATGTCACAATGTCCCACCATAAGCGTAATTCTTTGTTTGTAGCTTTTTCTAAATCCCTAAACAGGGTATATAAATCGGTATCGAGTCCCATTTCACATTCGCCCTCCATAAAGGCACTCCGCACTCTGGCCTGTCTCTCCTCCATGCTTTAGTTACAGCAATTTATCAGGCACAGGTATACACAGAACATGCAAATCAAAAAATGGAAGAATAATAGACTCACTATTAATTTGGACCCTTTTTGGTAGCCACAACATTTCACTCCAATGGTGTGGGGCTACAAACTTCATCCACATAGGACATAGGAAGTAAATAGTAATAGTAGTAATAGTAAATAATAATAATAGTAATAGTAAATATAATATAATAATATATACAAATAAAGAACAATAAGTGCGCTTGGAGCAAACTGTGATAAAAAAATATATGTGATAAACACAATAAATATATATATATAACACCTTATAGGTGACAATGTGAAATAATATCCTGAGGAATCAGGAGGAAGCTTTGATCCCCCTCAAGGGGATGCACTCACAGGATGGCTGGATAATAGTTGCACTTCAAGGGTAAGGTGTCGTTTTGTAGGATCCTGCTGTGGCTAATCTGCTTAGATTTTAGCTCAGGAACAGAAACAACAGATATCCAATTAGTGTGTAACATATACAGACTTTTAATAAAAAGAAGTATCTGCTTACATGGAAGTTTTCTCTGTCAAACGTAGTGGGCGCCACACAGCTGCAGGAGAAATCTTGTCCAGTAAGTATCAAAAAATAAAAGATGTGGAATAAAAATATACACAATATATGTACATAAAGAACAGCAGGGTGAGTCCAATCCGCTACGCGTTTCACCCTTTGTGGGCTTCTACCAGGCGTCTGGACTCCCTGCTATGAAGTGGTGTTTTATATCCATGTCCTCCGTATCATTGGTTGGCAAATTACTTCCGCTTTCGTCATCCTCTCGCGTGATTTTGACATAGTAAATTTTCTTAGCGTCATTTGCTGTTATCTCGCAAGGTTTTGACTTAGTCCTTGCATTTTCATGTATTGGCTTGCATATATATACCCAGAGAAAAAACAAAGAAACAAGTGTTTTATCTTAAACAAAAGTGCTAGGTGCATCTATAAGCAGGAGTATGCCCATATTTGGAGCTCAAATGTACTTATATTTGTTAAAAAACAATAATGTAAACAGAAGTATAAAAACTGGGATAGCTCAAAAAAAAAAAAAAAAAAAAAGTTCTTTATGATAAGAAAAAATATATTAGTATGAAATAATTAGTTAAAAAATATAAATATACTCTTATAAAAAATATATATCTATATAAAAAACAGAGATCCAATATTGCTTAATCCTGTTTATGCACCTTATGGGAAAAAGATACATTTGCATAAAATTTACATAAAATTTACATAAAATTGTGCAGGTCAAAATCTGCATTTAGACCTTGTGGCTTTAGAGTGGCTAAATTAAATACCCATTTCATTTCATGTTTTCCTATATTTTTAATGTTATCACCCCCTCGCCAATTTTTATTTACCTTTTCTATAGCGCAGAATTTAATCCCTTTTGGGTTCTTTTGGTGGCAGTCTAAAAAGTGTTTAGATAAACTGTGGGTTGTAAGGCCATTTTTTATATTTCTTAGATGTTCTTCTATTCTCTTTTTTAGTTGCCTAGTAGTTCTGCCTATATATTGGAGGCCACACGGGCATTCCATAAGGTAAATCACATTTGTAGTGGAGCATGTAATAAAACTTGTTATATTATATTTTTGACTATTTACTGTGGAACAGAATTCTGTAATTGGATATTTAGGGTGGGTGATAGACCTACAACCTGCACAATTAAAGCATCCATAAAATCCTGATTTCCTAGTTAGAAAGTGGTTTGGTGCCTCGTTAATTGTTTTCAATTTGCTCGTATAATTGGTAGTTAACTGTTGTTTGAGATTAGGAGCACTTCTAAATATAACTGAGGGAGTATCTGGTATGATATTATTTAAAATTTCATCCTTTTTTAGGATCCCCCAGTGTTTTTTTATGATCTTTTTTAAATATTTAGATTTATTATTATAATTGAAGACGATAGGGATGTTGTTCTGAAATTTGTTGTTTTCTTTTGTTTTGTATGTTAGAAGTTGGTTTCTGTCCATTTCTGAAATTTCTGTGATAGTATTATCTACTTCTATACTATTATACCCCTTTTCAATGAATTTTTCTCGTAATATGTCAGTCTGCTCTATATAAGTGTTTAAATCAGAGCAGTTTCTTCTTAATCGAGTGCATTGACTCTTTGGGATACCTTTTAGTCACGGTGGATAATGACAGCTTGTTTTGTCAATAAAATTATTTGCATCCACTTTCTTAAAGTGATTTTTGGTTTTTATTTCCCCATTTTCTATAAAAATTTCAAGATCCAGAAAAACAATGTGTTCTTTGCTGTATACCGTATTAAGTACTACATTTTCATTGTTTTTATTTATATATTCGAGAAAAGAGTTTAAATCTTCTTCACTGCCCTTCCATATAAATATTAAATCGTCTATATATCTATAGTATAGAATGATATTAGATTCCCAGTTATGTTTGCCCCAGATATATGTATTTTCCCATTGGGACATAAATATATTAGCATAACTAGGGGCAAATTTTGAACCCATGGCTGTTCCAGTACACTGGAGATAAAAGGATTCGAGGAACCAAAAAAAATTATGGTTTAGGACAATGCTTATTCCTTCTACTACATAATTAATTTGAGCATCACTCAAACTGTTTTTTTCTTTTAAAATTTTTTTAATGGCTTCACATCCTAGTTTGTGATCTATAATTGTATATAATGATGTTACATCACTTGAAACTAGAATGTAATCATCGTTCCATGTGTAGGTTTGAAGTATTTTAAGAATGCTCATGGTATCTTTTAGATAAGATTTAGTCTCTTTCACATATGGTTGGAGTATGTAGTCTAGATACTCTGAGAGATTAGAGAACATAGACTCTATGCCGGACACTATTGGTCTTCCTGGGGGCTTTTCTAGGTCCTTATGTATTTTGGGCAGAAAATAAATGACGGGTATTTTTGGGTTAATAACATTGATATAATCGTATTCTTTTTTTGATATGAAGTTATTTTCTTTCCCTTTATCAAGATAGTTAGTAAGTATCTTCTTATAATCGTTTGTAGGGTCTTTTTTTAGTTTTCTATATACATTTTCCTGCTCAAGCTGTCTGAGGGCTTCTTGTATATAATATTCCCTGGATAAAATTACTGTTCCTCCTCCTTTGTCTGCTGATTTTATAACTAACTCCTGATCTTCTTGTAGTGATTTAAGGATGTTTAGTTCTTTTTTGGTCATATTTCTCTGGTCGTATTTTGAGGGTTTTAGCTTGCGGAGATCTTCCATTACTGCCTTCTCAAAAACTTCTAAAGCCCCAGATCTATATGCAGTGGGATAAAATTTAGATTTATTCTTTAGATTTGTAGGCATGATATTGTTGGGATCTACTTCTTTAATGTTAGTAGTTGTGGGTTTTAAAGCATAGAACCTTTTAATAGTAGTGTTCCTTACAAATTTATTAACATCTATGTATGCAGAGAAGAGGTTGAATTTATTAGTGGGAGCAAATTTTAACCCTTTACTTAATACTAATAGCTGTTCTTGAGAAAGAATCTTATGAGATAAATTGAAAACTCCAGTTGCTGTTTTTTTGTTATTTCCTAATAGTTTAATTTCTGTCTTTTTATGTAAATGTTTGCCCCCTCTCTTTCCTCTAGTTCTGAGTTTTTTCTTTCTCTGGGATATCCTCGATAGGTTTTTCTGTGATTTATTTGGTATTTTTCTTTGAGATTCCATTGATTTTCTTGATACCTCTCTCTCTGTTCCTTTGGAAGTGGGTGTAAGAGACGGCGGTCTGAATCTAAAAAAGGGGAAGTTTCCCCTGATTCCTGATAGAATTTGGAACCTATTACTGGTTTCTATCGGTTGGTTCTCATATTTGTTTTTATTATGTCTCTCATTGAAAGAAGGGCGTGGATCTTGACTTAATTTGGCTAATCTAGATTGTATTGGAGTTTTAACAGCTTCTTTTCTTCTAACTACTAGGGCAGTGTCAGATCTTCTTGTATAGTCGTGAGTATCTGTTTTTTGACGGTATGTATATTTATTGGTATCATCCTTAACGTTAGTATTTTGTTTTCTGTTCCGATAGTTGGAAGGATTTCTAAGCGTATTAAGTTTATAATCCTCCTGATCTCTATGATATTTTTTTATTTTAGTTGTTCTTATTTCTTGTTCAATTTTTTCTATTCGCTTTACAGTACTGTGAGAGAGATCCTGATATAGTGCATTTGGTGTATGTAGTCTTACATCGTCCTGAATTTTTTGAATATCTAAATCTAATTGTATTAGTGTTTTTTTTCTTTGTTTGATAATAATGTTCATCAGTGAAAGAGTGCATTTTTCTAAAGCTTCATTCCATTCCTGCATGAAGTCAACATCATCTGTGTCGAATGTGGGAAGTTTAAATAATCTTAAACCACGTGGAGTGATTTTTTCTCTTATGTATTTTTGGAGTGTTTCAATCTCCCATTTGATCTTTAACTCTTTAATGAGCAGTCTTTCAAGACTAGTCATGAGGTTGGTAATATCTGGTATAGTTTCTACTGATCTTATAGGGGTGTCATCATCTCCAAAGATATCATCAACATTTATAGTATAATTTTGACGGTATTCAAATAAAGACATTTTATATTAGGCACACAGTGGATTTGAGCAGCTAGGTAATCTATAGGGAGTGAATCAAAAGTGTACACAAATTAAAAAAGTGAACCCAGCGCTGCAATCACAACTCTAGCAGCACTTAGGCAGTGTATCCCTAAACCACACAAAAACAGACAATATATACAAATAAAGAACAATAAGTGCGCTTGGAGCAAACTGTGATAAAAAAATATATGTGATAAACACAATAAATATATATATATAACACCTTATAGGTGACAATGTGAAATAATATCCTGAGGAATCAGGAGGAAGCTTTGATCCCCCTCAAGGGGATGCACTCACAGGATGGCTGGATAATAGTTGCACTTCAAGGGTAAGGTGTCGTTTTGTAGGATCCTGCTGTGGCTAATCTGCTTAGATTTTAGCTCAGGAACAGAAACAACAGATATCCAATTAGTGTGTAACATATACAGACTTTTAATAAAAAGAAGTATCTGCTTACATGGAAGTTTTCTCTGTCAAACGTAGTGGGCGCCACACAGCTGCAGGAGAAATCTTGTCCAGTAAGTATCAAAAAATAAAAGATGTGGAATAAAAATATACACAATATATGTACATAAAGAACAGCAGGGTGAGTCCAATCCGCTACGCGTTTCACCCTTTGTGGGCTTCTACCAGGCGTCTGGACTCCCTGCTATGAAGTGGTGTTTTATATCCATGTCCTCCGTATCATTGGTTGGCAAATTACTTCCGCTTTCGTCATCCTCTCGCGTGATTTTGACATAGTAAATTTTCTTAGCGTGATTTGCTGTTATCTCGCGAGGTTTTGACTTAGTCCTTGCATTTTCATGTATTGGCTTGCATATATATACCCAGAGAAAAAACAAAGAAACAAGTGTTTTATCTTAAACAAAAGTGCTAGGTGCATCTATAAGCAGGAGTATGCCCATATTTGGAGCTCAAATGTACTTATATTTGTTAAAAAACAATAATGTAAACAGAAGTATAAAAACTGGGATAGCTCAAAAAAAAAAAAAAAAGTTCTTTATGATAAGAAAAAATATATTAGTATGAAATAATTAGTTAAAAAATATAAATATACTCTTATAAAAAATATATATCTATATAAAAAACAGAGATCCAATATTGCTTAATCCTGTTTATGCACCTTATGGGAAAAAGATACATTTGCATAACATTTACATAAAATTTACATAAAATTGTGCAGGTCAAAATCTGCATTTAGACCTTGTGGCTTTAGAGTGGCTAAATTAAATACCCATTTCATTTCATGTTTTCCTATATTTTTAATGTATGATTTACCTTATGGAATGCCCGTGTGGCCTCCAATATATAGGCAGAACTACTAGGTAACTAAAAAAGAGAATAGAAGAACATCTAAGAAATATAAAAAATGGCCTTACAACCCACAGTTTATCTAAACACTTTTTAGACTGCCACCAAAAGAACCCAAAAGGGATTAAATTCTGCGCTATAGAAAAGGTAAATAAAAATTGGCGAGGGGGTGATAACATTAAAAATATAGGAAAACATGAAATGAAATGGGTATTTAATTTAGCCACTCTAAAGCCACAAGGTCTAAATGCAGATTTTGACCTGCACAATTTTATGTAAATTTTATGTAAATTTTATGCAAATGTATCTTTTTCCCATAAGGTGCATAAACAGGATTAAGCAATATTGGATCTCTGTTTTTTATATAGATATATATTTTTTATAAGAGTATATTTATATTTTTTAACTAATTATTTCATACTAATATATTTTTTCTTATCATAAAGAACTTTTTTTTTTTTTTTTTTTGAGCTATCCCAGTTTTTATACTTCTGTTTACATTATTGTTTTTTAACAAATATAAGTACATTTGAGCTCCAAATATGGGCATACTCCTGCTTATAGATGCACCTAGCACATTTGTTTAAGATAAAACACTTGTTTCTTTGTTTTTTCTCTGGGTATATATATGCAAGCCAATACATGAAAATGCAAGGACTAAGTCAAAACCTTGCGAGATAACAGCAAATGACGCTAAGAAAATTTACTATGTCAAAATCACGCGAGAGGATGACGAAAGCGGAAGTAATTTGCCAACCAATGATACGGAGGACATGGATATAAAACACCACTTCATAGCAGGGAGTCCAGACGCCTGGTAGAAGCCCACAAAGGGTGAAACGCGTAGCGGATTGGACTCACCCTGCTGTTCTTTATGTACATATATTGTGTATATTTTTATTCCACATCTTTTATTTTTTGATACTTACTGGACAAGATTTCTCCTGCAGCTGTGTGGCGCCCACTACGTTTGACAGAGAAAACTTCCATGTAAGCAGATACTTCTTTTTATTAAAAGTCTGTATATGTTACACACTAATTGGATATCTGTTGTTTCTGTTCCTGAGCTAAAATCTAAGCAGATTAGCCACAGCAGGATCCTACAAAACGACACCTTACCCTTGAAGTGCAACTATTATCCAGCCATCCTGTGAGTGCATCCCCTTGAGGGGGATCAAAGCTTCCTCCTGATTCCTCAGGATATTATTTCACATTGTCACCTATAAGGTGTTATATATATATATTTATTGTGTTTATCACATATATTTTTTTATCACAGTTTGCTCCAAGCGCACTTATTGTTCTTTATTTGTATATATTGTCTGTTTTTGTGTGGTTTAGGGATACACTGCCTAAGTGCTGCTAGAGTTGTGATTGCAGCGCTGGGTTCACTTTTTTAATTTGAATAATATAATAATAGTCTCTTAGGGTTCATTATCAAAAATAAATAAAACTGATATGTTTAGTTTTATATTACTGTGTTACTATGTGACCCTTACCTTTTAAAACCTCTCTTCCCAATCCCTGTACACAGAAATGGCTAACCAACATCCTAATGCAATCCTGTGTGCACATGTACCCATACGCAGTACTTCCATTACCAAGGATAACATTCTGTTAGGGTTTAATTATCAACATTAAGTAATATTGGTATATTTGATTATATATTAATATGTGGCCCTCCCTTTTAAAACCTCTCCCTTATAAACTGGATGACCAACTTATATCCTAGTGCAATCACATGATTATATACAGGGGCGTCACTAGGGTTGGTGTCACCCGGTGCGGAAACTCATGGTGTCACCCCCCTGTATTTCTTCCATACAATGCCAAACAGATTCCTTAGTAATACCAGTTATATGGCCTATTAACTATGCCACACACAGGAGCCCCATTACTTATGCAACACCAGAGCCCCATAACTTATGCAGCACCAGAGCCCCATAAATTATGCCACACCAGAGCCCCACTATTTATGCCTCACCTCTGCCCAATTAATTATGCCACACACACAGGTGCCCCATAATTATGCCACACACATACAGGTGCCCCATAATTATGCCACACAAAAGAGTCCCTTAATTACGCCACACAAAAGAGTCTTTTAATTATGCCACACATGGGGCCCAATAAATATGCCACACACAAGTGCCCCATAATTATGCACACATGGGACCGCCATTAATTATGCAACACACAGGAGCCCCACGAGGTGACAATCTTACAATTATAGATACCAGTAATATTGTGCCATTCAGATCCCAGTAGTATTGTCCCACTCAGAGCCCAGTAATATTGTGCCACTCAGAGCCCAGTAATAGTGTACCAGTCAGATACCAGTAATATTGTGCCAGTCAGAGCTCAAAAATATTGTGCCACTCAGAGCCCAGTAATTTTGTGCCAGTCAGATACCATGAATATAGTGCCAGTCAAAGCCCAGTAATAGTGTGCCAATCAGAACCCAGTAATATTGTGCCAGTCTGAGCCCTGTAATATTGTGCCAGTAAGAGCCCAGGAATATTGTGCCAGTCAGATACCAGGATTATTGTGCCAGTCAGATACCAGTAATATTGTGCCAGTCAGAGCTCAGTAATATAGTGCCAGTCAGAGCCCAGGAATATTGTGCCAGTCAGAGCCCATGATTATTGTGCCAGTCAGAGCCCAGGAATATTGTGCCAGTCAGAGCCCAGGAATATTATGCCAGTCAGATACCAGGAATATAGCGCCAGTCAGAGCCCAGTAATAGTGTGCCAGTCAGAACCCAGGAATATTGTGCCAGTCAGAGCCCAGTAATATTGTGCCAGTCAGAACCCAGGAATATTTTATAATCTGACCTCAATCTGAGGTCAACCGAGGTCAGATTATAAGAATGGGATCAAGGTCCCCCGCAGAGCTGCAGGGGACCTGGATCCCCGTCTCAATCAGCCAGTGGATGTCTGCTCGATGCCTGCCCGCCGTATCGTGCAGACATCCTCCGGCTGCCCCCGCTAGCCACCAGGGACATTCGGGCAGCATGGAGGATGTCTGCACGTATCGTGCAGTCATCCCCCTGCTGCCCCCACTAGCCACCAGGGAGGGACGAGGTAAGAGGGAGGGGGGGCAGAGAGAAACATAGGGGGGGAAGAGACAGAGACAAGGGGAGGGGGAAGAGACAGAGACAAGGGGAGGGGGGGAAGAGACAGAGACAAAGGGAGGGAGGGGGGAAAGAGACAAGGGGAGGGGTGAAAGAGACAAGGGGAGGGAGACAAAGAGAGACACAAAGGGAGGGGGAGAGAGACACACACACACAAAGGGAGGGAGAGAGACACAAAGGGAGGGGAGAGAAAGAAAGGAAGGGTGGGGGAGAGAGATAAAGCTGTGGGAAGAGACAGACAACACTAAGGGGGGAGAGAAACAATGCTGGGGGGAGGGGAAAGAGAAAGGCAGCATTGGAACATAAAAGGAAATAAAAACAAGAAATGCATTTTTTGATATCATAACTTTACATGTGAATATATACAAGTTGAACTTTTTTCTTATAGGGTAGTCTTATGTTCAGGCTTTTAGTTTTTTTCCTAAAGGAATATCCAAAGTTTGGGGGGTCATCTTATAATCAGGGTCGTCTTATAATAAAGCAAATAAAATGTGACATTTAATTAGAGATAATATTTCATCTTCCTTTATATTAATATTTATTATTATTATTGTTCTACTACCACTACTAAGGTGAAAGATAAGTAAAAGATAATGTGCTTAAAGGGGAATATCTCAGATTATTATGTATGTGTTAAGTACATAACGAGTAAAAAAAAAACATCTGTGGTAACATTTTAACATAATTTAAAACTTTAGAGTTCTAACCCTTAACCCTTTAAGGACCAGGGATTTTCCTGGGCCAAGGACCAGAGCTTTTTTCAATTTTTAATATGCGGTTTTTAAAACATAATTTCCCTCTCTCTCATTTAACGTACCAATACAAGTTATATGTTGTTTTTTAAAGGACAGTTAGAGCTTTCTTTTGATACCCTATACATAAAAATGATTTACATTTTAGTATTAAAAAAATACATATAAAAGAGGAAATTTTTGAGGAAAAAAAAGTTTTTCCCCATTATTTTCCAAATAATAAGCTACACAACTAGTGCAACACTAACCCACTTATCCCCCCTAATTAACTAACTAATAAAAAATAAAAATATTGGTTCCCAAACCCCCCTAAACAAAAAAGACAGTAAAAAACTTTGAAGAGTTCGATGTCAGATCCAAAAAAATCATGCAACAGGCAGGCAGGGGTTAAATTTTATTAAATAAATATATTAAAATTACCTTTATTTGTTAAAAAAAACTTTATAAATTGCAAAAATTAAAAAAATTTGTTAAAAAAAAAATAAATGAGGGCCATAAATTGTAAGGAAACTGATCACAGTTACAAACTGTGATCAGCAATGAAAGGGTTAATTTTTTTATTTTTTTTCTCAGCAACGTTCTTTATTAATTTATTTTTACTTGCAGGTCACTCTCTTTGCTTCACTATAAGAACGTGAAGCACAGAGAGTGAATTAGAGGCAAAGTCAGTGTGTGAACACACTGACTTTGCCATCTAATTTGCATTTTATCACATGCCCGGAAATCCACTGATCGGGTCCAGGAGCTTTGCCTCGGGTGCGAGTCTTAGTCCTGGACCCGTTGCAGACTGGCTGGCGGTGCCCAAAGATCGCACCGCCGGCTAGACTGCATGACGAGTTAACTCGTCATAAGGTCGCTAATGCTGCGGCTCTTATGACGAGTTAACTCATCATATGGTCGCGAAGGGGTTAATTTAGTTTTAATTTATTTTGTGTAACTTCTTTCTTATCATATTATTATATGTTTAACTTATGAGTTATATTACATCTTCATTTGTGTGGGTTATTAATATTTTTGAAATTCTACTAAAACCATTGAAATGTATTTGTTAAAGGAGTTTCGCATAATTCATGTGCATAAAGAAAAAGAAAAAGCCCCAGCAACCTTAAATGACACAAGTTATATCAGGAGGGACATACACATTTACATTATATTATAACTTTCGGCCCATCCCCCCCTCACGAGTCCTTCCCTTCCGTCCTGTATTTAGTATATCTTCTCCTTCTTTGGATATGCAGTGCTACAGGACAGTGTTAACTATCATCAACTTTAATCATCATAAAGTGTTTCCCTACTTCCCCTTTTGCCAGTTATAAGCCTTCAGTGGTGTGTCAAATGCTACTGTAGAGTTCTCGTAATGAACAAACAATTTTGCAGGGAAACCCCATTTATATTTTATATTTTTTTCACTCAAACTAGTTGTTAAAGTTCCCATAGCTGTCCCACACTTCTGGAGATAAAAATAATCATCAAACAGAAAAAAGTTATGTGTCAACAAGTAAGTCATTGCCTTCATCAAAAAATCAATAAGGCCTGGTGAATAGCCACTAAAGTTGATGAAAAGTATTGATGAATACAATGAAGCAACATCTAGTGTGACCCAGATATAATCTGAATGCCACGTCACACTAGTCAACTGTGCTTAGCATCCTGAATTTAATTGTTAAGATTTTGAAAAAATTGCTGCAGATTATGATCTACAAAGACCCTCTCCCAAAGATCTTATGCCCACCAAAATTGGGAGTCCTGGAGGATCAAGACTGTTTTTATGAATCTTCGGGAGATGATGAGAAATTGGTGGTATTGGTTTCTCACTGAATATGTATTCCCTTTCGGTCCCTGTAAATAATCATGTCTGCTACCGCAGAATCAAGCATATTTTGAAATTTTGTTTGTTATACAGTTAAGTTATATTAGATTTAATACTAAAAAAGTCTGTATCGATTAGTTGATTTCTTGCCTCTTCCATACAATACTTTTTATCTAACTCAACAACTGGCCCCCCTTTATCCTCATTTCTAAGAACTATATGTGTCATCGTTTAATGACTTTAAAGCCAGTTGTTCTTGTTCTGTCAAGTTATTACCTTCACTACCCACTGCTTTATGAGTGTGATTTTGGGATGGAGATGCTTTTATTCATTTTTTTCTATCTTTTGCATTGTTTGTACTGCCACATTTGATTTGCCACTAAGAGGTTAATTCATTAGTATGTTTAATGCTGTTTTTAATGGGTTGGGGAAAGCCTCCAGGTATTCAATTAATGATTTTGAGGAGGTTAACATCCATGGCAAAACGCGTGAGACTGTTCCTCTCTGATGTTTTTATACTATGTCCAAATAAACATATTATATCAGCACACTACCTTGGAATTTTAGGTGGAACATTACTATAGGTGAAGAGGTGTGCCACGTGCTTGCTACATATGTTTTTGTCATGGTAAGTATTGGATGCCATCTGTGTGCTAGGGTAAGTACTGGGTGCTGGAGCAAATCCTGTGAGGGCAATCTGCATGCTGGGGTAAGTCATCTGTGCTATCTAGAAGCTAGGGCAAATCCTTTGCACTGGGTAGATTTGGGGAAAGTCCTGAGTGACATATTAGTACTGGGGTAAGTTTGTACACTGGGGTGCAATCTGTGGAATGGGGTAAATGCTGGTTGCCATCTCGTGCTTGGGTAAGTCCTGTGAGTGCAATCTGCGTGCTGTGGTAAGTTCTTGGTGCCTTCTGGGTGCTGGGGGGGGGGGGGGGGGAATTCTGTGTGTGCCATCTGTGTGCTTAAGTAAGTCCTGCTTACTTTCTTTACAGGAAGATTTGGACAGAGTGGGGGACTGGGCAAGAAAGTGGCAAATGAGGTTCAATATAGACAAATGTAAAGTTATGCATTATGGGAAAAATAATAACAAAGCAACATATATGGTAAATGATATTTCCCTGGGAAAAACTACTAACGAAAAGGATTTATGAATCATTGTAGATAACAAACTTCGCAACAGTGCCCAATGCCAGTCAGCAGCTGCAAGGGCCAATAAGATATTGGCATGTATAAAACAAGGTATAGATTCACGGGGGGAGGACATCATCTTGCCTCTTTACAAATCAATGGTAAGACCTCACCTTGAATATGTAGTACAATTCTGGGCACCAGTCCTTAAAAAGGATATTAAGGAACTAGAAAAAGTGCAAAGGAGAGCTACAAAATTAATAAGGGGATTGGAGGATCTTAGTTATGAAGAGAGACTTAAAAAATTGCATTTATTTACTTTAGAAAAAAGGCGTCTTAGAGGGGATATGATAACATTATATAAATATGTGCAGGGCCAATATAAGGAGCTCTCCAGTGACCCGTTCATTAACAGAAATGTACAAAGAACAAGAGGTCACCCCCTGAGACTGGAAGAGCAAAGATTTCATTGGCAGAAAAGGAAGGGATTCTTTACGGTTAGGACAATATAATTATGGAACTCACTGCCAAGAGAAGTAGTGCTATCAACCACAATAGATGCATTTAAAAATGGTCTGGATGTTTTTTTTAGAAAAGCAGAACATACAGAGGTATTAATATTAGAATAAGCATTAATAATAGAGCTTTTTGATCCAAGGAGAAATCTGATTGCCGTTTTGGAGTCAAGAAGGAATTTTTCCCCCTAGGAGGCAAAATTCGAAATAGCTTCCTTAGGGTTTTTTTTTGCCTTCTTTTGGATCAAAACGCTGAAATGATAGGTAGAAGGGTTGAACTTGATAGACTTGTGTCTTTTTTCAACCTAAATTACTATGTTACTATGTTACTGGAGCAATTAATGGGTGCCATATGAGTGGTGGGGCAATTCCTGGGTGCCATTTGGATGTTGTGGTAACTTCTGTGAGTGCAACTTGTGTACTGAGGTAAGACTGTGTGCAATCTCGGTGCTGGGGTAAGTCCTGTGAGTGTAATCTGGGTGTTGGGGAAAGTCATGTGAGTGCATTTTGGATGCTGGAGAAAGTCTTTCATGGTTTCATGTGGGTTCTGGGCAAATCCTGGGTGCAATGTAGGTACAGAGGTAGGAAATTAAAACAAGAAATGCATTTTTTCAGTAACATTTTCAGTACTTAATTTAATATAAGATTAAAAAGTTCACATAAGTATAATTATGAGTATTTATCTATATACAGATATACACGTATACATTTATGCATATATCTATCTATATATTTGTGTATATATAATATGTATGTGTATATATAATATTAGTGTTTTAAAATTGGAGACGCCATTGCTCTAGTTTCACAGTTTCAGGCACTTTTGCTCTACTCTGATGGATTAGCTGGACCTCAATATGCATCTACCTGTATTCAGCTCTGCCCATTAAATACTTCTACTACAATCTGAGCCTTTGCATTAATGATGTTACACCCATGTCTGGCTTCCTATCTTGCAAAAGCTGGGCTTCAGCCTTGAATTCTTGCCTGCCTACTCTTTTCTATTCAAGACTTGAGATAGCTCAGGATTCCCAGCAGGACCTTGAATCTCTCTTGAGGATTCATACATTTTTATAAACTAGTCATTGCAGCTTCACTTAACAAATGGTTACTTAGAGGTTATGACACCTTTTTTAGGTGTGTTGTACAAATGGACATTTGCACTAAAAGATGAGTTGAAGGTCCGATGAGCATTTAATCTCACCAATTTAGGTATACATTGTGCATTGACAAACCTTAGCAGGAGAAGTTTGTCAGGCTTGTCCTTTTTCTTGAATATCTCCCAATGCTTTCATCTCCCTTTTACGCATCTGCACCTCACACAAAATCTAGATCCCAGCAAAAAAGAAATGTTAGAACTCCCTTGTGACAGATCCAGGCTATCTGGGGATATGTGATACGAATGGGAAATGTTCGACCATTATAAAGTTATGTGTTTTTATGTGTTTTTTTGTGTTGAAATTAAAATGGAAATTCGCCTCTGTCCTGGAGATAATTGAATTACTTCCCAATTATCTCCAGGGCAGGGGGGAGGAAATCATAATGCCTGCTGGGAATAATCTGTGTCTGTCTGTCCTAAATTGGCTTATGTCTGTCCATTGTTACAGTCTCCCATTAGGTCCCCTAGGGGAGTGTCCACCAATTGGGAGACCTGGATAAATACGGGCATGTAGCCCACAGTAAAAGCAGTTCATGCTTTACCCTCAACACAGAGCGTGGTCTGGTTATTGGGGGGGTGGGAGATCTACTAAACGGCGGTTTGTGCATCTGATGCCGAGGGTACTGTAACAATTGGTGGCAAGCGACGGGATGACCCTCATCACCCAGAGAGACCACTGCAGCCAGGATTAATGGAAATACCGTACGAAAGGCTGAAAAGAGATACCCTAAAGGATTTATTGGAACAGAGAGGCAGACAAGCCAGTAATCTCAGGAAAAGGGAGATTATTACAATATTAAACGAAATGGATGGAGTACCAGGGGCTGAAGGAACCAATGGGTCCAGCACAGGTGACAGAACCCCCGAGGAGGCAAGCTTTGACCGGGCGGTAAGAATCAGGCTGGCCTATTATGGTCCCAACCCGACTATAGAGACCATTGACCGGGTCATAGCCGCTGTGCTGCTGCAGCCCCAGCCCCAGCAAATCCGGTGGAGAAAAAGAAAGTACCATTTACCGCATTTAAACCGTTTGTGGAGACAGAAGGAGAGATTGATGGGTACCTTGCTGATTTTGAGCGCAATGTGCGCTACACAAGGTATCCCCAGAGGACTGGGTAACTATATTATCAGGCAAGTTACCCGGCCGGGCCAGTGACGCTTTTCGGGCCATTCCAGATGAGGAGATTGGAGATTATGTAGCAGTGAAGGAAGCTTTGCTCTCCAGGTATGCCGTTACACCGGAGGCATACAGGAGGCGGTTCAGAGACACTGCCAAGTTAGCTGGGGATTCGTATGTTGAATGGGCATGTAAAGTGCACCGCACAGCTGCCCACTGGATGGCAGGGTGCCAATCCGTATCCGGGGAAGAAGTGCTGCAGATGTTCTTACTGGAGCACTGTTTTGAGAAGTTATCCCCAGGCGTCAGAGAGTGAACTGGACAGTACCATGGGTCCTGCCAGAGGAGAGTATCGCCAAGCAGCACCCCCTCCAGCTACCATCTACCAACCACCGACGCAACCGCCCATCTGCACCCCCTCCAGCTAATAACTATTACCAGCCACCCCGGTTCAACTCCCGGGACTACTCCCAACCTATCCGTTGTTTTGGGTGCAAACAGCTTGGGCACAAATGACCAGAGTGCCCGCTGAATAATGCTAACCAGAACCAGTCCTGGAGGAGACCGACCAGCGGGAACCAACGGCCTACTCCGCCTGCTGCCCACTGCGTAGAGGAGGAGGAATGTTGGGGCGTCCTACATGAGGCAGACCCTGTTCAAGCTGCCCACCGCGATAACCACCAACAACACCGACAACTGGTTAAAGTAAACGGGAAGGAAGTCTACGGGATACTGGGGCGACCATGACATTGCTCCAAAAACACTTGGTTCCAGAGAATCAGCACACTGGGGACACCGTGGCTGTGAGAGTAGCCAGAGGCGCGGTGTTTCGCCTACCAGTTGCCCGGGTACATTTGGATCGGGGAGTGGGCGCCCGACATGTGAATGTGGGGATCATGAGGGACTTACCGGCGGATGTCCTCCTTGGAAATGACTTGGCCCCCCTTGTTTCTGCCTACGCTCCCATGGATCCCTCTGAAGCGAACGCTGTCACGACCCGTGCCCAGACCCGTGCCGCCGAGACCGGCCCACCGGCTGCCGAGACCCAGGTCAGACTCTCTACACCAACTTGTACCTTAGATCAAGCCCCTTTAGGCTGGGACACCCCAGAGGTGTACGGGAGGGAAACCCGGGAAGACCCGACTTTAGAGAAGTATAGGGCCAGGACAGATACTGGGGAAGAGGGGGTCGATGGGGAGTGTTACGAGTGGGTGGGGGATGGGCTGTACAGGATCCCTAAACCATCCCAGAGACCAAACACCCCTCCGCAGAATCGGCAGCTGGTGGTGCCTGCGAAATATTGGCAGGAGATTCTGCGGATTGGGCATGATGTGCCATTAGCAGGCCATCTAGGCTTCCGCCGCACAGCTCATAGGATCACCCAAAATTTATTCTGGCCTAATTTCAACCGAGATGTGCGGGTCTTTTGTAGTACGTGTGACACATGTCAACGGGTAGGTAAACGGGGGGGGGATCACCCAAAGGCTAGGCTCATATCGATGCTTATCATTGGAGAACCCTTTTCCCGCATAGCCGTTGACATTGTGGGTCCACTGTCCAGGGCTAGCCCATCCGAAAAGAAGTATATTCTCACCATGGTGGACTATGCCACCCGTTATCCAGAGGCAGTAGCGCTGTCTAATATAGAGGCAGAGACGGTTGCTGATGCCCTGGTTAAAATTTTCACTAGGGTCGGGTTCCCTCAAGAGATCCTCTCCGACCAGGGAACTCAGTTTACCGCTGTGCTCACCCAGCAGCTGTGGAAGGTGTCGGCATTAAACCGCTGCTTAGCTCACCTTATCACCCACAGACTAACAGTCTCTGCGAGCGATTTAATGGCACCCTCAAACAGATGTTGAGGACCTTTACTGACACTTGCAGAGACTGGGAGCGATTCCTGCCTCATCTGCTATTTGCATACAGAGAGGTGCCCCAGGAATCTACTGGGTTCTCTCCCTTTGAGCTACTCTATGGGAGAAGGGTCTGCGGACCCCTAGATCTCATTAGAGGACACTTGGAGGGAAAGACAGAGCAAGAGGGAACCCCCATCGAGCCATATACGTTATGGAACTCCGGGACCGCATGGAGAAACTATCCCTGATGGTAAGGGAGAATCTCCAGGCGGCCCAGGGGAGACAGAAGAGGTGGTATGATCGAGGGTGCCCGACAGCGGGTCTTTCAGGTTGGGCAAAAGGTTCTAGTGCTTAAACCTGTGAAGACGAACAAGATGCAAGCATCTTGGCAGGGCCCGTATCAAGTGCTAGCTCAGGTGTGTGATACTACCTACCTTATAGCCAGCTGTGCAGATGAAGGGCATGTGAATATGCTGAAGGAGTATCAGGAGAGACCAGAAGATATTGCTGCAGTATGTGCCCCGGCTGCCGATGACCCCGAGAATTTACCCTTGCCTGACCTATTAGAGAAGAACCCCCAGACTGATCTCACTAGTCTTGTACAGCTAGGGGACCGGTTAAGCCCCACAGAGAAGGTACAGGCAAGACAGCTTCTGTGGGAGAAGCAGGCGACGTTCTCCCAAGAACCTGGCTACACTACCCTAGCTGTACACAAGGTAGAGACCCCCGGACAGAGTCCCCTACGACAGCCCCCCTATCGTATCCCTGAAGCAGTCCGGGAAGGAATGCGGAAGGAGATACAGGAGATGACTAGGCTTGGAGTCATCGAACACTCAGACAGCCCTTGGGCCTCGCCTGTAGTCCTGGTGCCTAAGAAAGATGGGACCACCCGGTTCTGTGTGGACTACAGGCGGCTCAACGAACGGACCACCACTGACGCCTACCCGATGCCCCGGGTAGACGAGTTGTTAGACCGCATTGCCAGGGGGGCGTTATCTGACCACCATAGACCTGTGTAAGGGTTATTGGCAGATCCCCTAGCCGAGGATGCTATCCCTAAGTCGGCATTCGTCACCCCATTTGGTCTATACCAGTTTAAGGTCATGCCATTTGGGATGAAGAATGCTCCGGCTACCTTCCAGTGTATGGTGGATAGGCTTCTCGAAATTTAACCCTAACACTAAATTTAACCCCAACTCTAATCCTTATTATATCCCTTAATCTTTTTTAACTTTAATTTAATTTTAACCCTATCCCTTATGCTAAAAAATATTTAATTTTAACCCTATAGGCTAATATAGCTAAATAACCTGTTTTAAATTAATTAAATATTTATTTTAAATATTTCCCATTGCAATGCTACTAAACTACCACTAGGGGTAGTCAAGTAGCATATTCAGAGCGACGGAAGTGAAGTTACTTTCACTTCCGAAGCTCAGACCGGCAGAGGACTTAGCCATATTGACGGAGCAGCATGCTCCGTCAATATGGCTCCCCACGATCGCTTCGTGGGGGTCCCGAAATAGAAATTTAGGTGCTGGCTATTGCCTCGATGTCGAGGCAATAGACCAGCACTGTTAAAGCGGTTTTCGCGATCGTTGATCTCGAAAACCGCTTCATTCAATTCAGGACGTGCCAGGCACGTCCTTTGTCCTTAAGGGAGTTTCTCCCAGGACGTGCCTGGCACGTCCTTTGTCGGCAAGGGGTTAAGTCTTAACAAACAAACATTTGTCTATGGCTTAATAAACAATTAATAAAGACATGGAGGCTCCTATTATGGTATATCTCTTTCTTTATTCCCTCAGCAGCAAAAAAAGATATATATATATCTTCCCACATTGCCACATACAATGAAAAAAAATCTGCTCCTGGTATATTACATTTAGGGCAGTGGTTTTGAGTTTGCATGCCAGCGGCTTTACTTCTAAGTGGGGAGATGTACTTCATTTTGTATTTCCTTTTGGTACTTCATTTCTCATTGTGGGAATACATACATATAATGCGTAATAATCAGACAATACAGGGTAAGGGCGGGATCTCATATCTCAGAAAATACAGCAAACAGCAAACCTTGCAAAAACATACATTATCGTGAGTACAATAAAATATGAAGTATAGCGGGAAATGTACGGATTCTTCGACTTGTATGATGGGATCATTATGGTATAGGTCTAGGCGGGTTTAATAGACCAATGCGTTCATGGCCTTGGTGCGGGTTATGATACCATAAGATCCAAGAGCCAGTTCCGGAAAAATAAATCCGACATTTGACAGTAAATGGAATATGCTATATAAACCCGAGAAGGACATGTTTTCAAAAATATGTGCTGGGTAGGTCGTGTCGGGGGAGGGTAAAAAAAATAAATAAAAAAGAGGGGAGTAGCAGTAGAGCTATCAAATTCTATTAGAAAATGTAGGCAATGGTCAAACCACCTAGACTCTAGGGATAGTTAGATGGGGTCATAGAAGACCTGGGGGGCCCTGTATCCAAGATCCCAGGAGTTTGGTTGTGGTGTCTCAACCAAGGGTCCCAGATTTTGTGAAAAGATTTCATTCTGTTCTGCAGCAGAGCTGTAAGGCGCTCCATGGATCTGATATACCAGATCTTGGTAAGTATTTGGTCAGTGGTGGGGATGCCCGATTTCCAGTGGCGCGCTATACATATGCTGTACAGATTCTGAAAAAAGGGTTTAAGATGGTTCTTGGGGATTAAAGTATCTGTTGGGGGACAATGTAACAGCCGCAATTCTGGGGTCAAGGTTGGGCAGTCTGGAAAGAGTTGGTTAATGAGACCCACCAGTCCCCAAATTGTTCGCACCCTGGGGGAGGCCCACCACATATGGAAGTAGGTACCTGGCGCCCCACAGCTTCTATAGCACAGATCTGAGGCACCTGGGATAATTTTTGCTATTGTGACTGGGTCATGGTACCAGCGAGAGAGTGTCTTATAGGCATTTTCACGTATCATAATGCATGTGGTGATAGAGAGGGTATTCTGGAATAAGGTCGTCCATTGTTCGTCAGTTTACTCTATATTAAGGTCCCTCTCCCATTTAGTGCAGAAACTAGGCGTAAAGTCTCCCGAAACAACAGGTAGGGAGTTATAGATCCGGGAGATGGCTCCAGTGAAGGACACCTGACGTTTACACGTATGCTCATAAAAAGTAATCTCTGGGGTGGGATGTGTTTTAAGCAGGGCCGGCCCTATAATGGGGCAGCTGCCCCAGGTGGCACCCTGGCAGAGGTGGCACTTTGTTCCTCCGTGCAGCTGTCTTTTTTTTTTTCTGTGTTTCTTGATTGAAGGAGGTCTCAGCCAATCAGGTGAGACTTCTCAACTCTCCTGATTGGCTGAGAGTTCAGAAACCTCCCGTGATTGGCTGATACCTCCTTCCCACGGAAAGAGAGATGCATACAGCAGGTAAGTTTCAGTGTGAATGTGTGTTTGGATGTCAGTGTGAGTTTTTGTATGTCAGTGTGAGTGAGAGTGTGTGTATGTCAGTGTGAGTGCCAGTGTGTGTCGGCCAGTGTTAGTGAGAGTGTGTGTATGTCAGTGTGAGTGAGAGTGTGGGTATGTCAGTGTGAGTGAGAGTGTGTGTCAGTCAGTGTTAGTGACAGTGTGTGTATGTCAGTGTGAGTGAGAGTGTGTGTGTGAATGGATGTCAGTGTGAGTGAGTGTGTGTGTATGTCAGTGTGAGTGAGTGTGTGTGTAAGTCAATGTGAGTGTGTGTGTGTATGTCAGTGTGAGTGAGAGTGTGTGTATGTCAGTGTGAGTGAGAGCGTGTGTATGTCAGTGTGAGTGAGAGTGTGTGTATCAGTGTGAGTGAGTGTGTGGGTATTTTGGGCAGACTAGATGGACCGAATGGTTCTTATCTGCCGACACATTCTATGTTTCTATGTCAGTGTGAGTGTGTCAGTGTGAGTGTGTGTGTATGTCAGTGTGAGTGTGTATGTATGTCAGTGTGAGTGAGTGTGTGTGTATGTCAGTGTGAGTGTATGTCAGTGTGTGTGTGTGTATGTCAGTGTGAGTGACTGTGTGTGTGTATGTCAGTGTGAATGAGTGTGTGTGTGTATGTCAGTGTGAGTGAATGTGTGTGTGTGTATTCAGTGTGAGTGAATGTGTATGTCAGTGTGAGTGAATGTGTGTGTGTGTCAGTGTGAGTGAATGTGTGTATGTCAGTGTGAGTGAATGTGTGTGTGTACGTCAGTGTAAGTGAGAGCGTGTGTGTATGTCAGTGTAAGTGAGAGCGTGTGTGTGTGTGTGTATGTCAGTGTAAGTGAGAACATGTGTGTATGTCAGTGTAAGTGAGAGCGTGTGTGTAGGTCATTGTAAGTGAGAGCATGTGTGGATGTCAGTGTAAGTGAGAGTGTGTATATGTCAGTATAAGTGAGAACATGTGTGTGTGTGTCAGTGTATGTGAGAGCGTGTGTGTATGTCAGTGTGAGTGAGAGTGTGTGTGTGTGTGAATGGATGTCAGTGTGAGTGAGTGTGTGTGTATGTCAGTGTGAGTGATTTTGTGTGTATGTCAGTGTGAGTGAGTGTGTGTGTATGTCAGTGTGAATGAGTGTGTGTGTATGTCAGTGTGAATTAGTGTGTGTGTATTTCAGTGTGAGTGAGTGTGTGTGTGTATGTCAGTGAGTGTGTGTGTATGTCAGTGAGAGTGTGTGTATGTCAGTGTGAGTGAGAGTGTGTGTATGTCAGTGTGAGTGAGTGTGTGGGTATTTTGGGCAGACTAGATGGACCGAATGGTTCTTATCTGCCGACACATTCTTTGTTTCTACAGGGAGTGCAGAATTATTAGGCAAGTTGTTTTTTTGAGGATTAATTTTATTATTGAACAACAACCATGTTCTCAATGAACCCAAAAAAATCATTCATATCAAAGCTGAATATTTTTGGAAGTAGTTTTTAGTTTGTTTTTAGTTTTAGCTATTTTAGGGGGATATCTGTTTGTGCAGGTGACTATTACTGTGCATAATTATTAGGCAACTTAACAAAAAACAAATATATACCCATTTCAATTATTTATTTTTACCAGTGAAACCAATATAACATCTCAACATTCACAAATATAAATTTCTGACATTCAAAAACAAAAACAAATCAGTGACCAATATAGCCACCTTTCTTTGCCACTCAAAAGCCTGCCATCCATGGATTCTGTCAGTGTTTTGATCTGTTCACCATCAACATTGCGTGCAGCAGCAACCACAGCCTCCCAGACACTGTTCAGAGAGGTGTACTGTTTTCCCTCCTTGTAAATCTCACATTTGATGATGGACAACAGGTTCTCAATGGGGTTCAGATCAGGTGAACAAGGAGGCCATGTCATTAGATTTTCTTCTTTTATACCCTTTCTTGCCAGCCACGCTGTGGAGTACTTGGACGCGTGTGATGGAGCATTGTCCTGCATGAAAATCATGTTTTTCTTGAAGGATGCAGACTTCTTCCTGTACCACTGCTTGAAGAAGGTGTCTTCCAGGAACTGGCAGTAGGACTGGGAGTTGAGCTTGACTCCATCCTCAACCCGAAAAGGCCCCACAAGCTCATCTTTGATGATACCAGCCCAAACCAGTACTCCACCTCCACCTTGCTGGCGTCTGAGTCGGACTGGAGCTCTCTGCCCTTTACCAATACAGCCACGGGCCCATCCATCTGGCCCATCAAGACTCACTCTCATTTCATCAGTCCATAAAACCTTAGAAAAATCAGTCTTGAGATATTTCTTGGCCCAGTCTTGACGTTTCAGCTTGTGTGTCTTGTTCAGTGGTGGTCGTCTTTCAGCCTTTCTTACCTTTGCCATTTCTCTGAGTATGGCACACCTTGTGCTTTTGGGTACTCCAGTAATGTTGCAGCTCTGAAATATGGCCAAACTGGTGGCAAGTGGCATCGTGGCAGCTGCACGCTTGACTTTTCTCAGTTCATGGGCAGTTATTTTGCGCCTTGGTTTTTCCACACGCTTCTTGCGACCCTGTTGACTATTTTGAATGAAACGCTTGATTGTTCGATGATCACGCTTCAGAAGCTTTGCAATTTTAAGAGTGCTGCATCCCTCTGCAAGATATCTCACTATTTTTGACTTTTCTGAGCCTGTCAAGTCCTTCTTTTGACCCATTTTGCCAAAGGAAAGGAAGTTGCCTAACAATTATGCACACCTGATATAGGGTGTTGATGTCATTAGACCACACCCCTTCTCATTACAGAGATGCACATCACCTAATATGCTTAATTGGTAATAGGCTTTCGAGCCTATACAGCTTGGAGTAAGACAACATGCATAAAGAGGATGATGTGGTCAAAATACTCATTTGCCTAATAAATCTGCACTCTCTGTATGTTTCTATGTCAGTGTGAGTGTGTGTGTATGTCAGTGTGAGTGAGTGTGTGTGTATGTATGTCAGTTTGAGTGAGAGTGTGTGTATGTCAGTGTGTGTATGTCAGTGTGAGTGTGTGTGTATGTCAGTGTGAATGAGTGTGTGTGTGTATATCAGTGTGAGTGAATGTGTATGTCAGTGTGAGTGAATGTGTATGTCAGTGTGAGTGAATGTGAGTGTGTGTCAGTGTGAGTGAATGTGTGTGTGTGTATGTCAGTGTGAGTGAATGTGTGTGTGTATGTCAGTGTAAGTGAGAGCGTGTGTGTGTATGTCAGTGTAAGTGAGAACGTGTGTGTATGTCAGTGTAAGTGAGAGCGTGTGTTGATGTCAATGTAAGTGAGAGTGTGTGTATGTCAGTGTAAGTGAGAGCGTGTGTGTATGTCATTGTAAGTGAGAGCGTGTGTGGATGTCAATGTAAGTGAGAGTGTGTATGTGTCAGTATAAGTGAGAACATGTATGTGTGTCAGTGTAAGTGAGAGCGTGTGTGTATGTCAGTTTGAGTGAGAGTGTGTGTGTGAATGGATGTCAGTGTGAGTGATTTTGTGTGTATGTCAGTGTGAGTGAGTGTGTGTGTATGTCAGTGTGAGTGTGTGTATGTCAGTGTGAGTGAGAGTGTGTGTGTATGTCAGTGTGAGTGAGTGTGTGGGTATTTTGGGCAGACTAGATGGACCGAATGGTTCTTATCTGCCGACACATTCTATGTTTCTATGTTTCTATGTCAGTGTGAGTGTCTGTGTATGTCAGTGTGAGTGAGTGTGTGTGTATGTATGTCAGTTTGAGTCAGAGTGTGTGTATGTCAGTGTGTGTATGTCAGTGTGAGTGAATGTGTGTGTGTATTCAGTGTGAGTGAATGTGTATGTCAGTGTGAGTGAATGTGTATGTCAGTGTGAGTGAATGTGTGTGTGTATGTCAGTGTGAGTGAATGTGTGTGTGTATGTCAGTGTGAGTGAATGTGTGTGTGTATGTCAGTGTAAGTGAGAGCGTGTGTATGTCAGTGTGAGTGAGAGTGTGTGTGTGTGTATGTCAGTGTAAGTGAGAGCGTGTGTGGATGTCAATGTAAGTGAGAGCGTGTGTGGATGTCAATGTAAGTGAGAGTGTGTGTATGTCAGTGTAAGTGAGAACATGTGTGTATATCAGTGTAAGTGAGAGCGTGTGTATGTCAGTGTAAGTGAGAGCGTGTGTGTATGTCATTGTAAGTGAGAGCGTGTGTGGATGTCAATGTAAGTGAGAGTGTCTATATGTCAGTGTAAGTGAGAACATGTGTGTATCTCAGTGTAAGTGAGAGCATGTGTATGTCAGTGTGAGTGAACATGTGTGTGTATGTCAGTGTGAGTGAGCATGTGTGTGTATGCCAGTGTGAGTGAACATGTGTGTGTATGTCAGTGTGAGTGAAAGTGTGTGTGAATGTCAGTGTGAGTGAGAGTGTGTGTATGTGAGTGTGAGTGAGAGAGTGTGTGTATGTCAGTGTAAGTTAGAGCGTGTGTGAATGTCAGTGCAAGTGAAAGTGTGTGTGTATGTCAGTGTAAGTGAGAGCATGTGTGTGTATGTCAGTGTGAGTGAGCATGGGTGTGTCAGTGTGAGTGAGCATGTGTGTGTGAGTGAGTGAGCATGTGTGTGTGTGAGTGTGTGTCAGTGTGAGTGACTTACTGTCTGTGTATGTGTGCGGATACAGGGGTTAACTCCTCGGATACTGCTTATATCTGTCTAACCACCAAGGGGTTAACTCCTCTGATACTGCCTATATCAGTCTAGCCACCAAGGGGTCAACTCCTCTGACACTGCCTATATCCGTTTAGCCATCCAGGGGTTAACTCATCTGACGCTGCCTACATATGTTAAGCAATCTAGGGGTTAACTCCTCTGACATTGACTATATCTGTCTGCATTTTGTTATAGGTCACTGGTCACATTATGTTTTAGGGAATTGCACAGCCTATTATCATAATAATGTTTTACCATTACTCTCTTTTCATCTTATGGGTGAGCTCTTTAAATAATATATTATTATGTATATAAGAAGTGCTTTAGTGGGCATATACAAATTTTAAAAAAATGTTCTAGGAGCTTACCCATGAGGTGAAAAGAAAGAAATGGTTAAACAAACATTATTATGAAAATAGGCTTTGCAATTCCAAAACATTATATGTGATCACTGACCTATAACATGACTCAAATATTGTACATTAACCCCTTAGTGACATGACTTTTTTGTCTTGTCCGACGCTTGGTGACATGGGCTGTTTTAACATTTCTGAGGTGTTTGTGTTTTGCTGTAATTTATTTCTGTCTCATTTAGTGTACCCGCACAAACTATATATCGTTTTTATCGTTATAAGAAGGGCTTTCTTTTAATACCATTATTTTGATAATAGCATATAATTTGATGTAAAAAAAATAATAAAATATGGCAAAAAAAAGTTTTTTTTTTTTTTTATGACTTTTATTTGAAAAATCGTATACTCATGTACAAGAGACAACAAAAAAACACTGCTAAATAGTTTCTAATATATGTCCTGAGTTCAGAAATAGCCCATGTTTTATGTTTTTGTGCTTTTTTATTCATGTTACAGGGCCAGAACTATAAGTAGTGCAAAGCTATTTTAAAATCCTTTTTTTCAAAATAAGCGATAGTGACATTGTAACACTGATTTCTGTACTAAATCCATGAATGACCCCCAACATGTACATATTTTTGAAAACTAGACCACTCAGGGCATTTAACTTTGGGTATTTTGACACATTTCATGTAGCCATTTTACCACCAATCTTTGCCAAAGTTTGCAGCAAAAAATCTTTTTTTTTAAATTTTTCACATAGATTGCAATTTAGGTAAACATTACCTTAAAATGTGAAGGGTTATTTCCAAATAACACCTCAATATGTGTTCAGCAACATCTCCTGAGTACAGGGATACCACCCATGCATAGGTTTGTTGGTTTGTTTTGGGGCTAAAAGGCCACATTTAGGGGGTGCGCATTTTGGTTTTCCAACTTGGAATTCTGACATGCAGAAAACTTGTGCCATGTCCCATTTGGGACATTTTTGAAGCCAGAAAGTGTATTCTACCCCACAAAGCCATATTTTTTTTTAAAACTAGACACCCTAGGGTATTTCAAATGGTAGTATTTTAACACTTTTCATGCACTAATTATACTACCAGCCTATGTCAATGTTTTGGGTAGTAATTTTTTTTCACATACATTGTACTTTGGGCATGAATTCACAGATCCTGTTATATGTCAGTGCCAAACAACACCTCAATATGTGTTCAGCAACATCTCTTGAGTACAGGGATACCACCCATGTATAGTTGGTTAGGTTATTTGGGGGTTAAAAGGCCACATTTGAGAGGTGCGCTTTTTGGTTTTCCAACTTGGAATTCTGACGTGCAGAAAACCTTCGCCCATGTCCCATTTGGGAAATTTTTGAAGCCAAAAAGTGTATTCTACCCCACAAAACCATATATTTTTGAAAACTAGACACCCTAGGGTATTTCAAATGGTAGTATTTTAACACTTTCCATGCACTAATTCTACCACTAGCCAATGTCAATGTTATGGATAGTAATTTTTTTTCACAGTCATTGTACATCGGGCATGAATTCACAGATCCTATTATGTGTCAGTGCCAAACAACACCTCAATATGTGTCCAGCAACATCTCCTGAGTACAGGGATACCACCCATGTGTAGATTAGTTAGATTATTTGGGGGTTAAAAGGCCACATTTGAGAGGTGCGCTTTTTGGTTTTTCAACTTGGAATTCTGACATGCAGAAAACCTGCGCCCATGTTCCATTTGGGACATTTGTGAAGCCAGAATGTGTTTTTTACCCCACAAAACCATACATTTTAGCAAACTAGACACCCTAGGGTATTTTAAATGATAGTATTTTAACACTTTCCATGCATTAATTCTACCACCAGCCTTTGTCAAATTTTAGGTTAGTAGTTTTTTAATGTTTTGTTTCCACATACATTGTACTTCGAGCATGAATTCACAGATCCTGTTATGTGTCAGTGCAAAACAACACCCCAATATGTGTTCAGCAACATCTCCTGAGTACAGGGATACCACCCATGGGTTTGTTGGGTTGTTTGGGGGCTAAAAAGGCCACATTTAGGGGGGGGTGCATTTCCAACTTGGAATTTTGACATGTAGTCAGCCTGCGCCCATGTTCCATTTGGGACACTTTTGAAATCTAAAAAAGTGGGGTGGATGAGCAAACAAATCCAAGTGCTACAATCTAACAAATATTGTGATGGGTGAAATACGTGGTTGTGTCCACTAGGGACCGGCAGCTGAAACTTATGTGACAACAACTTCTAGGGCTGTTCAATTAGTGAGAAAACGAGTGGTAGTTATAGCGCACAGTTCCTGGACACTTAAAACTAATTGATATAAAACAAACTGTGTGAATATCATTGGTTGTAAATATTGCAAAAAAGAATCAATGACAATAATAGATATATATAAATTCAACCTTGTGTGATCATACGTTAAAGAATCAGTGCATATATGCAAGTGCAAAAATAAATGCAATATACTTGCTGTAGGTATTCACAATTGTCAACCTGTAACACAAATAAAAAACACAAAATAGTGCAAGCATGAACTGTATAAAGGTTTTGGTACAGCCCAAGGTGATATATAAACTCACAAGATTAGCTCCCACTACTCGGGAGCTAGGTATGTGCATAGAAGGTTATATACTTGCCACCTCCTGGGATATCTGCTTTCCGAAAGAACAGGAAAAATCTTCTTCAATGTGTATGAAAAAGTCTCCTTTAATGGTTAAAAAACATTTGGATGCGATCCACAAATTTAGTAAAAGTCTGCTGTATATAAATAGAGTCTGTATATATGAAACACAGTTCAAGTAGAAAAAAACGCCGGCTCCGTGCGCTTAGGTGCCTTGTTATGATTTCTTACTGTGTGACGATGTGTCTCTACGGTGGCTCACAATGAGCAAAAAACCAAATCCAACGCGTTTCGTTCCAGCGGGAACTTCATCAGGGAATAACGTCCTTAACCGTCCTTTTTCTTTTAAAGCCACTCATCAGCCTCCTGTGATTGACGCCACAGATCAGCTGATGGTTGAATAGATGGGGGCGTTTCTTTAAGCCGTTTCTCCCATAATGATCGTTGTTACATGACAACTGGTTCTCTCACAATGTTTCTGTATATATAGAAAAAACGTTTACAATAGAACTCAGATTATAAAATCCTAAAATATAAAAACAGTAATATCTAACTAGAGTGCATTATATATCTGTTGAAACACCTGGAGTTCCTATAAATTACAAGGATATTGGCATAGAGGCTAACAACATACATTCTAAGGCAACCTAGAAATACAGTGTATACTAGCATAAAAAATATAAAATAAAAAATAAAAAATTGAAGAGTTTTTTGGGATAAAATATACACCACCTAACATTAGATCCTGATTAAAACATAATCAAAGATAAGGGACCAACATAGACTGAAGGATTGTACATATATATAAAAAACAAATATACAATTTCCTAATACACACATAAAAGGCTGTATATATATATTGTAGAGATGAAATATGACCCCAAATCAATGTGGGAATAGATGAATGTAGTTAAAGTATCGTGGAATACACCTGTCTCAGCTACTTGATTGCCATAGACGGAGGTACAAATAAAGGACTAAATAAAGCCTAGTTACATAGAGGATGTTGTCTCTAAGTGATAATATGCGTTTTATAATGTGTCCCATGTTTAGAGGACTAGAAAGAACAGATTTGGCTCCACTCAAAAACCGACCCTCTAGAGGAAAGCTTTAAGCTCGAAATCTAAATTGATGCCATTTGGGTACAATGTTTTGAGATTAAATATCCAGAATGATTCTCTCTGGAGAAGTTTTTTTACTCTGTCTCCTCTTTTCCAAGTCGTGGGAACAGACTCTATGCCCATGAATTTTACGTCTGTTGGATTTCCTTTTGGGCAGCTATGACTGTGATTTGGGAGACTGTACTGAAATCTGTCGCATTCTTTTCACATAAGACCAAAATGTTCAAGTATTCTTACTTTAAGGGGTCTCTTGGTCTGACCTACATACTGTGCCCCACATCCACATTCAACCAGATATACTACATGGGTGGTATTACAGTTTATAAAACTCTTCACCTTATAGGTTTTTCCTGTGCTGTTTGATTTGAATTCTATGGTTTTCCTAGATTGATTGACACATGCCTTGCAGTTACCACACCTAAAGAAACCATGGCTTTTGTTGTTCTTTAGCCAACTTGACCCATCTGCTTTGGCAACCTTTTTTATAACACTGGGTGCTAATGTGGACTTTAAATTGGGGGCCCTTCTAAAGACAACAGTGGGTCTGTTGTCGATGATGGGAGCAAGAATATCATCTCCCTGTACCACATTCCAATGTTTGGAAAGTATTTTCTTTATTTGTGGAGCTGCTACACTTTTGAAGCCTGTCAAAGTATTTTACCCAATAAAACCATATATTTTGGAAAACTAGACATCCTAGGGTATTTAAAATTGGGGTATTTTAACACTTTCCAAGTGCTCATTCTTCCACCAACCTATGTCAAAGGGTTGGGATGTCATTTTTTCCCCACACACATTGTAGTTCAGGCAGGAATTTTCAGATTCTGGTATTTGCCACTGCCAACCAACACCTCAATATGTGTTCAGCAACATCTCCTGAGTACAGGGATAGACCCCATGCATAGGTTTGTTGGTTTGTTTTGGGGCTAAAAGGCCACATTTAGGGGGTGCGCAATTCCAACCTGGAATTTTGACATGTAGTCAGCCTGCGCCCATGTTCCATTTGGAACATTTTTGAAGCCGTCCAATGAATTGTACCACATAAAACCATATATTTTTGGAAAATAGACATCCTAAGGTATTTCAAATGGTGGTATTTTAATACTGTATAGGTACTAATTCTACCACCAGCCTTTGTAAAAGTTTGTGGTAGTACTTTTTTGGGAGTTTTTTTCCCACAAGCATTGTACTTCAGGCATGAATTCACAGATTCTGCTATATGTCACTGCCAAACAACAACCCAATATGTGTTCAGCAACATCTCCCGAGTACAGGGATAGCACCCATGCATAGGTTTGTTGGTTTGTTTTTTGGCTAGAAGGCAACATTTGTGAGATGCGCATCTCAAAATTCCAACTTGGAATTTTGACATGTAGTCAACATGCGTCCGTGTCCTTAATGGCAGGGAAGGGGTTAATACACAGTGAAAGACTTTCATAAAACCTGCCAATTTTATAAAATGTTTTTTTATATTACAAATACTGATCCGTCTCTTTCCGTCACAAAAATGTAAGTGAGGAGAGGGAGGCAGATCAATATTTGTGAATATTGATCCGACCAATTTTGATCTGACCAGGGCGAATGGTGAGCTAAATTGAGAAATCGCCAAACCGCCTTTGCCACTAATTCGCTGTTACTGATCGCTATGCACTCAGACAGCTTAAAAAAAAAAAATCTCAAATATTTTTACTTTACATGTAATCCCCTAGCGGGTATGTGTAAAAAAATATCATTGCGTAAGCAGTGATCGACGGAAAAGAAGAGGTTAATAACTCTTAGAAGAGCCTTTTAGTACTGTAATAAATTACAGTACAAAAAAATTAACCCCTAAAAAATGCACAAACAGCAAAAATAAATGCGCTGATGTGCACGATCACTGCTTACGCAAGATCAGTGGCAGGGAAGGGGTTAAACGCAGGGAATTTCTTTAATACATTTATTTTATTGTTTTATTATTCGTGTGTTGTGTATTTATTGTTTTTTTTTTACTTTTACTTACTTTTATAACTTTGATATGTCTCTCTCCCTCACTAAAAAAAATGTGAGGAGAGGGAGGCAGATCATAACTGGTCAGATCAATATAGGGTTAATATTGATTTGACCAGTCAGTGGGGATGCTCATCAGAGCATCCCCACTGCTTGTCTGTGTGCCTGGCAGTCACTGATTGCCTCTGTGAAGAGGCAATCGTGTGACAGCCAGAGAGCACAGGAAGCAGGTACTTCCTGCCTCCTGTGCTCTTGCCCTTAGAAGGGCAGCGCCATCTTGGTCACCCAGTGACCAAGATCGTGCATTTTTTTTTGTGTGTTACTGATTGCCTCGACTTGCGAGGCAATCAGAAACACTTTCTGAGCATAGGAAGCGAAAAATTCGCTTCCTATGCTCGTTTTTTAATGCCGGTCGTTTTAAAGGCACTGTGCCTTTAAAACGCCATTTCGATCGCTCTCCGGAGCGATCGAAATGCCGACGGGCATTTTTTTTTGTATTGTACGATGCTTCCATATGGAAGCATCGTTACAATGCCGCTTGAGCACTGAAAGCGGAAAAACTCCGCTTTCAGTGCTCGTTTTGACACAACCTAGTCCGTCCTGTGTCGCCAAGGGGTTAAGGGTAAATGCTCAAACATTTAGGGTACACATTTTAATCATGGCCATCCAATAATCGCACTATATAATTTTGCATATAAAGGTGTTCTTGTATTAAATTATCACTTCCAGATAAGTTTCATGTTAGTTTAAATTACCATAACTGTGGGATTTTTATTTTTTTTTGGGGGGGGGGGGGGCAGCATTTCATTTTTCGCCCCAGGCAGCACAATGTTTTGGGTGGGCCCTGGCTTCAAGGTATTTATCAAGAAAGTTATTAATTTGGAGAAATCGAAATCTCTCTGAGTCAGGTATATCGTATTTCTCTTTCAGACGGACAAAAGTGCATGGCTTGTCTCTGACCAAAAAGTCTACCACCCTTAATAGTCGGCACTCTATCCACCATCCATATTGTCTGATAGACTTAATGGACTGTGGGCAGAGACCTGGATTATAAATAACAGGGGTGAATAGGGAATGTTGTGACAACAGTCGGGTGCATGTCCCTTGTTTGGTGCTAAGTTGGTAAGTATATTTGACAATGGTGGGGAGAGAGTCTTTAGGGCATTGGGGGGATCAAGCCATGGAGTCCACCCAAAGAAATATGGGGGGTACGTAATTTCTCAATGTCAACCCATCAGGTTCTGCCGATTGAGGACTGCCATTGTATCAACGGTATGAAACGAGCTTCAATGTAATAAGTGTGCAAGTTGGGTATGATCAGGCCTCCCTTCATTCTGTTTCTGTAGAGTTGGAGCTTGGGGAGTCTATGACGTTTATCTTTCCAAATAAAATTAAGAATTGTGGATTGGAGGGATTAAATATCTTCATCACAGACGGAATGGGCAGGATTCTAAAGAGGTACAGAATCTTGGGTAGGGTGTTCATTTTTACTGAATAAACACGTCCTAACCATGATATCTTATATACTCCCCAATGAGCAAGATCTCTTTTAAACTTCGCAATAAGGGGTGGAAAATTGACTTGGTAAGTTTGGGCAATACGTCTGGGTATGTTGACACCCAAATATTTGAGTTAAAATTAAGGGAAATCAGTTTAGTTGTAGAGGTCGGGAGCATAATATTGAGAGCCTCGCATTTTTTGTGGTTGAGTTTGTAGCCAAACATTGAGGAGAATTTGGACAATAGATCATACAGATTAGATCATACAATGTTAGCAAAATATCATCGGCAAAAAGACTCACTTTGAACGGCTCTACTTGCACTGGTATACCCTCAATATTTCGGTTTTCGCGTATTGCCTGGGCTAGGGGTTCTACACTGAGAGCAAAAAGTAATGGGGAAAGGGGGCAGCCTTGCCGGGTGCCATTCAGGATCTGGAAGCTAGAAGATTCTCCACCCATGGCATAGACCATTGCCTCAGGACCTTGGTATAGGGCTTCAATGCCCGTTGAAAGTGTACCCATGAGCCCAAACCATGACAAGGTTTGCCATAAATATGACCAATCCACCCTGTCGAAGGTCTTTTACGCATAAAGGGACAACAGCATCGCTGTCGTGGAGGAGACCCGAGCTGCCTCCAACAAATTCAGAACCTGTCTGATATTATCTGGGGCCCCTCTATGCGGAACAAACCCCACTTGATCAGGATGGACCAGTGTGGCAAAGACCGTGGAAAGATGGTTGGCTAGAATTTTAGCATGAAGTTTGACGTCTGTATTGATTAGAGATATTGGTCTATAATTTTGCATCACTGTATGATCTTTCCCTTCTTTTGGAATCACTATGATTTTTGCCCTCAGCATTTCCTTCGGAAAGGTGGCTCTGTCTAAAACACTCAAAAAAAGGGAAGCCAGATGTGTCATGAGAACCTCAGAGAATGCTTTATAGTAAGCTGCTGTGAAGCCATCCGGCCCTGGAGCTTTAGCTGGTTTAAGCTGCTTTATGGCTAGGGCGATTTCCTCTGGAGTGATGGGTGTATTAAGGGTTGTCAGTTGGTCTAGCGTGAGGGAGGGAAGAGTGAGATTTCAGAAATTCTTGTATAAGAGTAGAATGTCGGTCATAATGGTCAGCTGTGTGTCCTGCTTATAGTTAGGAGTAATAACTCCCAGCTTTTTAAAAGTGGGTCTCTTGTAGTAGGGCTATGTCGACCCCATTGTGAATCAAAGCTCGGGTCGCTTTTTGACCTTTTGACCGGGGAGTTCAGACCTTTACAATTAAGAGATCTTATCTTAATCTCCATGTAAAGTGTGGAAGTTTGCTGCTTGGGCCTTCACGGCCTTAATTAACATTTGTATCTCTAACACTACAATGTAGAAGGAAAAATAATATACATAAGGGAAAACATGTGAGGTAAAATGGGAAGTAGCCGAGTGCCTAATCCAAAATTGAGAAGGCATCATGTGCCTAGAGACAGATGGGAGTCTCCATGCTCGTGGAGACAGAACACACTGTGAAAATACTCTGTGGAAAAGGTCCCAAGAGCAGGGAGGGTGACTGGACGAGCGGGAGAGACCATCAGTCCACCCGCCGCCCACCACACACAACATATGTAAAACATCAACATGACCATAACCTGGTGCTATAGAACAACATAATAAACAACATAATACTTTTAGGGAAAGGGAGGAACAATTGAACGATTATGCAGCTTGCCTGTCAGACAATAAGTTCGGCTAGATGGCAGACTGGATCTGTCCGTTCAGCATGGATGTGGAAGCACAGTCTGTGACAAAGAGTGGTGTCAGGTTAATCACCTCCTTGGCGAATGATATAGCTGGGTTATAGTACTCTGCATAAGTGGACATCCTAGTCACTGTACTAGCTGGGTATTGGAGAGGTGTCAAGGTGGCGACCCATGTCTGCTTGTCCATCCAGCGAGATGACAAGCTCCATCCCGTTGCGTGCGCTGCGAGTTAACAAGTAATCTGGAACGATAGGTAGCTCTCATAGGAGAGCGACCAGTAGGATGGCTCAACAAAGCTGGTTTCACTCAGACATAGGTGTTGGAAGTTCTCTTCTATTTATCGTTCTTGGTGGTAGCGTGGACCACTTAGTCTCCCTGGGACAGTGAGCGGGGGTGCTGCTCAGGCCTGGGCTAGCCGACGAGTCGTTGCATCCAAGTTTGCTGAGTAGGTCTAGGCCTTTTTCCGGATCCGTAATGGAGTGTAGTGGAGTTTTGAGCTCTGATAATTTGAAAGGAAAGTCCCAGCGGTATTTCATTCGTTGGGTGATGAGCATATCCAGTATTGGTTTCATTGCTCTTCGTTTTTGTAGCGTAAGCAGAGATAGGTCCACAAAAATCTGAGGCTTGGTATTGTGCACCTCAGGCACTTCATCCCTGGACGCTTTCAAGATCACCTCTTTGGTGGTATAGTAATGCATGCGGATAATTATATCCAGCGGCCGTTTGCCTGGGCCCGGTTTGGGGCGCAACGCTCTGTGAGCTCTATCCATGCTCAGTTGTTCCACCGGCAGTTGTGGCAGAATGCTTTGAAAGAGGTCCAGCAGATAGGGAGATACCTTTTGGATAGTTTCTGGGACCCGCTTAATGTGCAGGTTGTTCCTGCGGGAATGATTATCTAGATCTTCGTGGGTACTCTGAAGAGAGTAGAAAGCCTCCCTGAGAATTGGGATCGTTGGTTAGTGATGAATCTATAGATGTGTGTGGTGTTTTGGCGGGTAGATCAGCGGAGCCTCACCGATCAGCGACCATCTTGCTCATGCGCCAAGCCATGCCCCTTACAGTGCTATTTTAACATCTCCTTAACAGTGCTTATAGTTCCTGCACGCACACCCTCGCATCTCTCTGCCTGTGTAATCTTCCGTTTTCTCTGCTTTTTTGCCTATTATTGGTCACTTCTTCCTGTGCTGCAAATTATTCACTTATCCCTGGACTGTTTAATATACAGGTAGTATTCTGATATTTGTCATGGATACCCACCATGATTTCCCCTTATATGTACCCTGTGCATGGAGAACCCACCTCTACTAGGGCTGATGATCCTTCCTCTGACTTATTGAATTCAGAGAAATTCCATACTTTATTAGACACTTCTGTTGTAGGTCTGTGTCACCAGTGCTGCAATCAGCAATGGGACTTATGTCCACCAATATTACACAGTCCATTTCTGCAGCTCTACTGGCTGCTCAGACTCATGATATCACTCCACAACACAGAAAAAAATCAGGCAATAAGGCGACTTACAAGTCACGTCATGTTCCGTCATGTCACCCCCCAGGCAACCTCTAAGACAAGCTCGGTTAATCCGGCCACAGATTATGTGGTTGCACCACGCAAAAGAACTCCACAACTCTAAATCTATGTTTAAATGCAAAAAGGCTAAGGCCGCCCATGATTCATCTCATTCTGAATTGGGATCAGAGGAAGCTTATGAGCATTTGGATTATTTTGACATACCAGACACATCTGAGGATGATGTCCCAGTTAATGATACTGGTTTGATCAGTTGCTCCTATTTCCCATACTGATGATGCATTCCTACTGGACCCTCAGGACGAACCCTCTGTTCGAGCCCAAAATTGCTAAATTTTTGGAAAAATATGTCAAGAAGGGCTTCGATTTTTCCCTGCGCAGATGGCAGGATAAGGTCTTGGATATCTTGGGTCTGTCCACAAAAATATTTGAGATGGTTGAGACCGCCCTATCCGATGAGACCCCTATTTATCTGTTTACCCTTAGGGGTTGGATTCAACAGGTTATATGTTAAATTAACAATGCCAATACTGGCTTGGGAACAAAGAGACGCAGAGCTGTTTTGCTTAAAATTTAGCCCAAACTGGTGAACATGGCCATGTCAGAACCTGGTACAAAGGAAAAGGGTATGTTATTTGGCCATAACTTCGTCAAACAGCCGGGTGTAAAGCACAGTGTCCAGGATGGTAAAGGGACCCTGAGCACCCGAGATCAGGAGCTACGTTGCAGGGTGGAGACACAGGACCTGTGCTGGGTAACTGCAATCCCTTGGAGGTTTGGGACCCCAAGTTTTTACAGCCACAACCAGGCCCTGTGAAGCAGCTGCTGTATCCAGGTCCTAGGGCTGGAGAGAAAATGAACTAAAAAACAGCCAAGCAGAGCTAAAACAGAAAAGTAACTGGGGGATAGCAGAACTGAAATACAGAGTGCAGGGCTTCAGGACAGAGGTAAGACATAAGAAAAAGCAGAAACCAAACTAAGGATAAATAATACAAGACACAGGTAAAGGGACACAAGAGAAACATACAAAGGAGCAAACATTAATACAGGAACTAGCCTAATACTAAAGATGGTAAAGGTGGGGGTTTGGTTCACCAATTGGCTAATTAGTTGTTAGCTTGCCAACCATGTCAAGGTACCCCACATTAGGCAAGTCCCTAACTAAGACATAATATTAGCAAAGCAAAAACAAATAATAAAATCTAAAAGACATACATGGAATAGACACTTAGACACAGAGGAAATACCTATAGACTGCACTACTAATGACTGAACAGAAACGGATGTGGTTTAAATAGAAGTAAACTGACAAGGCAGAGAGAATCAGAAAACCTGGAATGAAACATAAGGACAGGCAGAAAGAAAAACATAACAGGAGTACAGAGCAAGGACAGGACTACAGGGCAAGGCAAGGACAGGACTTCAAGGCAAGGACAGAACTAAACATAAATAATAAACAAGAAATCAAAGCAAGAAGAATACAGAAAAGCCTTGTATGTAGTACAGGGGAAGATGTTCCTTACATGTATAAAACCCAACCTTTACCCACAAACCCCCCCAAATAAAAGACGCCAGACTTAAATGGATTTAAATTAGGCCACAGCTTTATTAACATAACAAATAACTGCATGAGCCACCAACTATCCTCCATTTATTATTTCACTTATAACCTTCTGAAATATATAAATAGATCACACATATATAACATTAAAATATTAAAGACATCATACAGTTATAACTAGTCCTTGCCAAATAGTCCCTAACACATAACAATCCCGACCTTTTAAAACTAAGGTCCCTACACAAAGGTAGCCCCCCTCCCCCCTCGTCCACATCACCTCATTTCTTCTTTGCCAACCTAATGCTAACCACCAGCCGACTATTAGCTCGGTGGGCACGGCCGTTAGTATCACCTACATTTTATCCGAGGTTAGGGGAGGGGACACTTTACCATCCTTAGGACTTCATCCCTTCCGTCCTTAACTATTAAATTGGCAAGGACACCCCGCCATAAGCACCGTTGTTTAACCACCTTAAATCAACGGTGATCCCCACCACCCCCAGCCATGGCCTGCTCAATTGTCTCCTGTAGTGCTAAATTAAACAGGTCCAGACCCACCTCGTTCAAATGGACCCCGTCACTCCGAAATAAATTCGCCGCATTTCTCTCAAAAACCCGGTGCCGAATTGTAAAACCCCCAATACCCAAAACAAATTAAGAAACCCGTTTGTTTAATTTAATCCGAGACCTCTCGAGTGCCCTCTGATTTTGAGCACAGCGCCAAAAATTCCTGGGAATAACCTCAGACCATATAATGACCACCTCAGGAAAAAGAACCCGCAGCCTCGCCAAATCCTGCTTGATCGCGTCACCCAGGCCCAACACTGGGAACGTGCCCAAATCATTACCTCCCAGATGTATGACCAAGATATCCGGGGGACCCAGGAGCCGCGAAAGCTGCACTACCTCCGGGAGGAACCGAACCCATCTCATGCCCCTCGTCCCAAACCACCGCACCTCGGCCTGCAGAGGGGAAAGACCCATACGCTCCCCACCCGGGCGAACTGCCGCACGCTGCCGAGCCCAATAAATGTAAGAATGGCCGATCAGCCAAACCCTACATGTAGGACGACCTATGAGGATACAAAAGGAACAGATGAGATTAGCCCGCCTGGGCGCACGTAAGACTGAAAACGGCGCGATTCCCACCGCCCGATCCGCCGAAACTCTCGGTCAGAAAAACCAACCCCGGGATGCCTCAGTAGCCGCCCCGATCCGGAAGGAATGACCCCCAAATTCACCCCCCGGAATCCCCATAACCTCCAAGGCCTGCTTAAACACCCGGATAAATTGGAAACGGGAAAGGGGGGTGCCATCCAAGTGTAACAGCAGTGACCCCGGAGCAGAAGGCCGGACGTCCAAATAACGATCCAGACAGGCCACGGGACAAACACTAGACCCCACAACCTCCCGTAAAGTGACCCAAGCCCCCCATACCCTCCATATCGGTCTTAGACCGCCTGATCTTAAAGCGAACGGACCCAGGCTCCCGCAACACGTCCTGTGACTGGAGCCCCCCTTGTCTCACCTTCGAGGGGCTAACCAGCTCACCCACCCTCAACGCCCCAAAAAATGCGAGCGCAAACGCCGCCTGAAACAACAACACCTCCCCTGCCGACGAACAAACCGACGGAAGAGTGTGGAACAGCCCCAGGAGGAGAGCCCCTGAAACCGGCCTACGCGAATCCCTAGACACCCGAGTCCTGCGCCAGCCTTTCATCGCCTGGCGAACCACAAATTCCTTAGTGATGTCCGGGATCCTGAGTAGCTTGAAACCAAAAGCCAGGCCAGACAGCTTACCGGACACCACACCTGGGGACAGACCCGAAGCTTCCCAGTGCCACAATAGCCAGAGCAAACCCTGTAATCGATCCTCGACCCCATGGAAACCCCCACGAGCCTGCTCCAACTCCTCCCACTCAGCCCAGGCCTTACCGTATCTATCCCACGTCGCCTGACAAACCGACCCCTGAACCCACTGAGTTACTCGACCCGCCCAAGGTCCCAGAGGTCCTGAGGGCAGGGGTACCCTTCCTCGTCCGCCCATGGCGCAGCCGCCCTGAACTCCGGCCACTGCGAACGAGAAAGGGCATCAGCGGTAACATTAAGAACCCCAGGGATATGCACGGCTCTACAAGTAATATTCAAGCAGAGGCAGCGCAAAACCAAACGCCGCAACAGCCGTATGACGGGAGGGGAAGACGCAGTCAGATTGTTAATGGCCTGCACGAACCCCAAATTGTCGCAATGAAAGACCACTCTGCGGTCCCTCAGAGCCGGGCCCCACAGCTCCAGAGACACTAGAATGGGAAACAGTTCCAAAAATGCCAGATTTTTGGTCAACCCCGCGACCCGCCAATCGGATGGCCACACACCCGAACTCCATTGAGAACCCAAGATGGCCCCGAAACCCACTGACCCTGCCGCGTCTGTGTACAGGTGGAGATCCTGATTGGAAACTTCCGGGGACTGCCACAATGCCCTACCATTAAAGTTAGCCAAAAAACAATCCCAGACCACCAGGTCATCCCGCAGCGGCCGTGTGAGCCGAATAAAATGATGCGCCCTTGTCACCCCCGCAGTGGCTGCCGCAAGCCGCCTGTTAAAAAACCTTCCCATGGGAATAATGCGGCATGCAAAATTAAGCTTCCCCAACAAAGACTGTAAGGGGCGGAGCTGCAATTTACGTGCCCTGATGGCCCCCGCCACGGCATCCCTGAGCCCCACAACCTTATCCATGGGCAGCCGGCACTCCCCGGCGACAGAGTCTATCTCGATGCCGAGGAAGCTCAGGCACGTCGCCGGGCCCTCCGTCTTCCCAGGTGCTAACGGCACCCCGAAAGAGGCGGCCACACTCTGCACTGATCGCAACACGTGCGCACAAACGTCCGACTGACGAGGACCAACACAAAGAAAATCATCCAGGTAATGCAGTACGGAATCATAACCTGATTCCGTTCTCACCACCCATTCCAGGAAAGAACTGAAGCATTCGAAATAGAAGCATGAAATTGAGCAACCCATAGGGAGGCTCAGATCCACGTAGTATTCCCCTTCAAAGAAACACCCCAACAGGTGATGACACTACGGATGAACCGGCAACAACCGAAATGCAGCTTCAATATCCGTTTTAGCCATAAGGGCCCCTACCCCTGCGTCCCTAACCATACGGACCGCCGCGTCAAACGACACGTATAGCACGCGGCATAATTCCGCGTCAATGTCATCATTCACCGAACCCCCAAAGGGGTAAGACAGATGATGAATGAGACGGAACTTCCTGGGTTCCTTTTTAGGAACCACTCCCAGGGGAGAAACCCGCAGATTCGCGAGGGGGGGTTCCCGAAATGGGCCCGCCATCCTCCCTAATGCGATCTCCTTCCCCAACTTCTCCCTCACGACCCCTGGATTACCTGCCACCGACCGCAAGTTCCGCAAGGATAAAACCGCGGGCCGTTCCCGAAAGGGAATCCAAAAACCCTCTTCAAAACCCGACTCCAGAATATCCGCCGCCCGACGGTTTCTATAACGGCTTAGCCACGGGCGCATCGCGGCGACGTCCACCGGCGTCATCCCCCTTTGCGCCCACGTCTGCCTTGTCCCCTGATTTGCCACGCTTAAAGCAACGGGTGGAGGGGTGATTTCCACCACACCCCGAACACTCGTGCTTGAAGCGGCAGGTAGCCCCCCATTTGCACTGGCCGTCGTTAAACTGCCAGCACGAACCGGGGCGTTTCGGTGTAGACGAGGAGGCTGACGAGGGGGAAGCAGTTCCCATCCCGCCAGCCCCCCCAAGAAAGGAAGACATCCCCCCTTGGGCAGATGCAGGTCGGGTCATGATTGACAACCACAAACCAATATCCATCTGGTCCCATGTCAGTGAAGGGCGGACTGCCAACCGCTGGCAAAACTGTTCGTCATAACGCCACCAGCTGAGCCCACCGTATCCCCTGCACGCGGTCCAGATTTGGTCCTGATAGCAGAACAAAGCCGAACACCGCTCCGGGAATTTTTCCCCCATCACACTTGCAAAGACCGAGAACGCCCGTATCCAATTCCCGAAGGTCTTAGGGATCTTCCGGAACCGATACTTCTCTTTCTCCTTCTCAGAGTCCTTCAAATCCTTCTCAGGAGGTGGGACATCTTCCAGGGGAATAAGGGAGAGGATCTCCAAATACTCCCCCTTCCAGATTTTTTCCCGAACCTCCCGGGTAAGGTGCAACCCCAGAGGACCCGACCAGCACACGTAAGACGCCCCATGAGCCATGGGCGCAACCGTCCTCGCAGGGGCCTCTACTGTAAGCTCAGCTGAGTCCAGCCCTTCCGAAACCAATCCCCCGGGCGGAGCCGGGGTAATTGGAGCTGGAGCTGGCACTTGAGGGGTGGACGAACACCCCGCAACTGGCGAGCCGCCCAAGCCCCCGCTTGGCAGGCCCGCCGCTTCCCATACCCCCCGCAAATGGGTATCCATCTGCTGTGCCACCGAAGGCATTGAACCCCCCGGAGACCCCAACTGAAGCAGGACCCCCTGTAAACCCCGCATTAACCCCTCCAACGCTGGCGCCAAGTTATTACCCACTACAACAGACCCTCCACCTAGACCCCCCGTGTCCCCGCACTCACCATGCTGATGCGGCAACCCAGATGCCGAGGAGTCCACTGGCAAAGACCCTGCAGTCGGGGCAGACGAGGAAAAAGCAGCACTACCTTGTGCACCTGCAAACAGCAAGTGCTGCGCAACACCTGGGGCATTGCAGGGAGGAACAGCCTGCAGGGAAGAGACAGCGTCATTAGTAGTCCTCCCTCCCCGCTCAGCACCAGGACAGACAGGGGCAGAAACAGCAACCGTGGAGCGGGGGGCTGGGGAATTGCGATCCAGCGCCTCACCCTCATCAGAAAGGCCCGAAATGGAGCCCTCAGAGAGGGGCTCAAGGCCGACAGGGACTGGAGGCAAGCGTACAGCCCTCCGATTTGCAACCCGCCTGCCACGCGCCAGCCTGGGCGCCCGGGACCCACTAACCACACCAGATGCCACTAGACCAGACCCAGAAAGGGGGGGAGTAAGGGGGGATGCTGCCAGCCGCGCAGCATCCCTGGAGGCACTAATGGCGCCAGATCTCAGTGCCCTGGCCGGAGTGGAGGTGAGTGGAGCTGGGGACAGCGTCAGCAGGCCACCCTGTGCCCTCCGTGTAGGCCTCGCGGCCCGCGACGGCCTATCACGAGAGGGAGGCGCCATGCGGCCTAACGGACCACGTGTAGGCCTCGCAGCCAGCGACGGCCCACCACGTGGCAGCAGGGGAACCGGAGCAGACAGTGCTCCGCATGGCAAGACCGCAGGCCTCGCGGGACGCGAGCGCGCGCTGCAGGGAAGGGGGGCAGGGGGCACAGCAACAGAGGTACTCACCGGGCTCGCGTGCGACGACTGCTGCGGTCCCCAGGACTCCTGCTCCGTTGTGCGGTCCTCCGCATGTCTTCAGGGCTCAGGCGGGCGGGGGGGCGCGAGGCACGCCTAACCGACCCACGATCCACCGCTGGAGTGGGGGCTCCGGCCGGAGCCGCCATCAGTCGCGCCATCTGCTGCTGGAGGTGAGCCCCACCATCCAGCAGCGCTTCTGCTCTGAGGGCAGCCAGGATGTTTTCAACATCTATTGCCCCAGGCCGTTTGGAGTATCAGACACGAGCAGAAAATAATCCTGCTGTGTCCGTTTTCTAAAATGGCCGACACAGAGAGGGGGAGGGCTGCCTTTATACCCTGGTCACAGCCCCTCCCCTCCCTCACCACGTGAGCCATTCCAGTCACTCCCCTCCCTCATACAGGGCCCCCTCCCACCTAGCCTTGCTTGTTTCCCGGGGGACTGGATACAGCCTTAATAAGACCCAGGCCAAAATGAAGAGGATCTTCAACCCTAAGGTTTTTGGTGGGGCCGGCATATTTAGGGGACATTTGCCCGGCCGTGGTTCCACATGGCCATTCCGTGGCTCAGAAGGTCACAGTCACTCACAGACATCCTTCCGCCACACCAAGCCAGCACCTCCTGCATTATTCCCACAGTGGAGCAGGCCCTGGAAGAATCGAGGGTCAAGAGGATCTTACCATTCCAGACATCCTTGCAGTAAGTCCCAGATTAACACACATTACTTACTTTTTAAGGGTAGGGAACAGGCTGCAAAATTTTGCCAAAGCATGGGCACTACTGACAGCGGATCCATGGATACTTCACATGGTATCAGGATACCACATAGATTTAATCTGCCCCCATGTTCAATCCCTATTTCCCAAATCTATCTGTTTTTCATATCACGATCGGTCACCCGTTACCCAAGAGATTCAGAATCTGTTTCAAAAAGGTACCATTACACCGGTCCATTCCGCTGGGTTCCACTGCAACCTTTTTTTGGTACCAAGGAAGTGCAGTGGCATCTGCTCGGTCATCAATCTGTGTCCCCTAAACACTTTTGTAATGTATCAGAATTTCAAATTGGAGGAATTTGGGATTGTATAGTCAAACTGGACCTTCAGGATGCGTAACTCACAGTACCCATGGCAAAGGACCATCAACAGTTTCTCCAATTTTCTAGAGACCCCCAACAGTGCCAATTTACATGACTGCCTTTCGGCCTCCTGTCTGTCCCTTGGTGTTTCACAAAGCACCTGAAACCAGTAATAGGCCAACTATGCAAAAAAGGCATCTGGTTGATAACTTATTTGGACAACTTATTGCTTATGTCTCAAGACATATCAACTCTGCAACTCCACCTTAATGTCTTTGCTATAGGATCTGCAGTAAGTTCCTAGTAAATTAGGAAAAATAATCCCTGACGCTGTCCCAGAACATGGAATTCCTGGGATTTACGATCAATTCGATTAAGGGTTCCTTGTACCTTCCTCCTTCCAAGATAAAGTCAATTCGGAAAGAGATTCTTGCTGTCCCTGTTGATTTCGATCCATCCTTTAGCCAGAGCTATTGGCCTATTGTCAGCTTTTATCCAGGTTATTTTCCCTGGGCAGCTGCATTATTGCGCCCTTCAACAATTGAAGATCCGTTCCCTCAGACAGGGTATATTTTATGATCATGTGATTCTGGTAGATTTGGAAGCAAAAGAGGAACTGCAGTGGTGGCTCACTCATATCGAAGCCTGGAATGGAAGAACCATATTTGGTACCGTCCCAGATCTCATTGTGGATTCTGATGCCAGTTTATTGGGCTGGGGCGCACAATGCTGAAATCCCTCCACAGGTGGTCAGTGGTCTTGTTCAATGGTCTGGAACTGTTGACCGGAGTATTCGGACTTAAGAGTTTTGCTTGGACCTCTCGAAATTGCTCAATCCTTTTACCCATGGACAATTTATCCGTGTGTGAGGAGAGATATACTGGATGAAGACCAAAATGCAGGACGGTATAATATAAATATATATATATATATATATATATATATATATATATATATATATATATATATATAAAGAACGTGAAGCTCCTACCTCTGCACAATCCACACTGATAGGGGTTGGATGCAGGAACTTGCAGTAGTTATAATCCACATTGACAGGGGTTAAATGCAGGAACTTGCAGTAGTTATAATCCACATTGACAGGGGTTAAATGCAGGAACTTGCAGTAGTTATAATCCACACTGACAGGGGTTAAATGCAGGAACTTGCAGTAGTTGTAATCCACACTGACAATAAGCAAACGATAAACAGTCCAAGATCAGGGGCAATAGAGAGGTAGCAGAACGAGAGACAAGCCAGTGTCAGGTTACCAGAGAATCAGAATAACGATAAACAGTCCAGGTATAAAGGGCACAGGCAGGCAGAAGGGTAGTCAGGAAATCCAGGGTCAGCAACAATCAAATACAAAATGAAAACGCTAGGCTATCGAAATACACGAGAATCACCAAGCACTGTTTGCTTGATGATTCTGACTTTTAAATCTTCCCGCGCCTCGCGGGTATGCGACGCGCGTGACGTCATCGGGCGCGCGCCTCCATGGAAACACATCCCGTGATGATGTGGACGCGCTAGCAAGCGCATGTGACTGATCTCGGCTGGGAGAGAGGGTATACTCAGGGGAGCTGCTGCGGGGAAGAACCTGACACCGTGGTTCATTACATCAATTACCTGGGCGGAACAAAGTCTTTAGCACTGTCCCATCGGGCAAAGACATTTTGGCAATAGCTCACAATGTGGACATGAATCTGTTTGCCTCTCGTCTCAGCTCTTAACTTCCACGTTTTTTCAGGAGGAGACCGGATCCGGATGCTCTGGCAACAGATGCATTCCTGCAGCAATGGCCTCAAGCCAGGCATTATGCTTTTCTTCCTTTTTGCCTGATGCTTTGAAAACTTCTGCATCTACTTTGGACCATGGGATCCTTAGTTCTGGTGACTCCCTGGTGGGACACTCAACCATGGTTCTCTACTCTGCTAGAACTGGCAATAGATGCCCCTGATCTCCTTCTGTCTTTGCTGGATCTTGTTACCGATGTTCGAGGGACTCCTTATCCCTTGCTGGATAGGGTCAGCTTCCACTTCTGGTGTGGCTGGTCTCCGGTGACCCTGGTTCATCTCTGATGTTCTGCAAACAACTCTGGAACTCCTGGAGGGTGCATGGGCACCTGGGACTAAAATATCCTATTGACATGCCTGGTGCCAATGGCTTAGGGGTTAGGATTAGAGTTTAGTGTTAGTATTAGAAGTATTGGTATTAGAGTTTTGGGGGGTTAGTATAAGGGTTCGGGAGGGTTAACTTTTAGGGGGGTTTAATTTATTAGGGGTGTCATTCATTAAGGGGTTAATCTGACTGTAAGCACTGAACTGTCAGCTGTTACATTTCCGCGGTGAAACAGCTGCACTGCATTTCCCCACTGACAGTTTAGCACTCAAACTACCGCGCTAAACTGTCAGCGGTGAAGCAAAAAACTGTTGTAGATGCCCTATGAACACATATGAATTATATATTCTGCAGGACATCATATAAAAGATATGTCTCCCTCAAAAAAATGGCTAAGCATACATACATATGCATGAAATGAAAAGTAGAAGGAGTTAAAGTACAAAGTGTTTAGTTTAATAGCATTAAAACTGTAGAAATTCAGAATGTAGGACTGCCTACTTTGGTCCACCATCAGCACATGCGTTGACTGGAGAGATCAACAGATCTCCCTCGTCTCCTTCACCCTCTTCAGGGCAGAACACTGGGTTCACATGACCTGCTGGCGGACAGACTTCCGACAACATGGGGAGTATGTCCTGCGCTGCTGGGGTAAGTCCTGGGTATGCAATATGAGTGATGAAGCATGTCCTGAAGGGATGCAAGTCCTGGGTGTGCAATGTAGGTGCTAAGGCATAGGGTTTGACCTGGAGTTCTGCAGTAACTCCTGGTTGTGCATTGCAGGGTTTTTGGCCATACCCTGGGGTATGTCCCATGGATGAAAAGTGCGTGCTGGCTGGGGTTATTCCTGGGTGTGCAATAGGTTACTGGGGCATGTCCTGGGTGAGGAAGTGCTAGGACAATTGATTTGGGGGCAATAACTAAAGAAGACATGGAGTGGAGGAGGGGATAGAGAATAGGAGGGAGGACCCAGACCATTTGGTCTATAAGAGGCCCCACAATTTCTGATGGCAGCCCTGTGGGGTATAATTAGCTTTCTTGATTTTCTTACTGAAATGCATAATTTTACATGTATTCACACTGAAAAACAAATGCCATTCAACTGTCCATACTCTTAATTTGTTTTTATCTCTTTGCTGAGAAAATAACAGTTTGCTCTCACTTTATTACCAAAATTCCTTTTGCAGAGAAAATAACACTGACTTTATTACCTTACACAATTTTGTGTCATTTGCAAACATTGATTCATTGCTTTGGGTTTCTTGTTTCATGTCATTGATAAACAAATGAAAAAGAATAGTCCCAAGAATAGAACCCCATATCCTGCCTCTTAAAACCCATATTAAGATGGAAAAGGTGTAAGTTACAGTCTGTAATCCATCTTTCCTTATCCAATATTATTTTTTCAAATGATTATGACTATGTTTATATAGTAACCTAGTGTGTGGCACAGTATCAAAATCTAGGTATATAACAACCTCTGATTTACTTCTGGATGGAAAATTACCAATTCAGTATGAAGAATATTAGTTTCACACAACCTAGTACTCATAAAACCATTTTGACTCCTAAAGATATTGTTACTTGAAACAACATCCTGGATTGCATCCCTTAACAATACTTCAAACAGCTTTCCCAATATGGATGTTAGGCTAACTTTCTGATAGTTTCCTGGCTCTGAATGATATGCCTTTTAGAATAATGGTATGACATCTGCTTCCCTCCAATCCAGCAGAACATCTTCACTTGAAATTGAAGCTTGTCAATTACTGAACTAACTTCTCGAGAATGAATCCATCTATTCAAAAGCATAATTGATCTTCAGTGTATTTAGTCGCTCATGGAGTTTGGCCTGTGTTAGCCTTGGATATAATGGAATGTATTTGTTAGATAACTGTCATCACACTATGTTGAAGAAAAGAATGAATCGAGCTTCTCTGTGCACATCTTATCTTCTGGAAGCAGGGTACCTGCTGTGATGTTGTCCTACATTTTCTATTTTCATCCTTTCTGTCTATTGACTTGAAAAAAAATTCAGGGGTTAGTTGTACTTTTCTCAGTCTCTGCTTTGGATGACCTGATTGCTTTTTTACAACTTCGGGTATATTCCTTGTATCTGTTTTTAAATGATTCATCTGGCCTCTTTTTCCTAAAACCTTTAACCCCTTCAGTGGCGGAACCAACCTCGCCACTTTGTTCTTGAGAAGCCTGGTTGCTCGCCTGCTGCCTCTGGACTATGGCCCATGGTAAAAGCTTGTATTTTCCCATGCAGAAAGGCTTGTTCGTGCCTTTCTGCCTGGGTGTTCGGTAGATTGAATCTACCGAACCAACTCACGAATGAATGGACCACCTGGGTAAGGGATGTGCCATAACACTATACGTTAATATTGTTAGTTAGTTATATTCTCTTAGTATATTGGTTATGTGTAATGTTTAATTCTGTGAGTAGACCACTCTGAAGGTTTATAATGTGACAGTAACTCCAATAGTTTACTCCAACATCCATTGTTCTGTATTAACTGGATTAACTGGTAAACTGATTATATTGTGTACGTTACTGTGTGTATTGTAATTAGGTCTACTCACTCTATGTTAATTCCTATTTGGTTTGCAGTCTGAATGTCTAATGTTTTCCTAGCCCCAGTTAGTTGGAGAACTATGTTTAGTTCCATCCCCCCATTGTATACTAATGTCTGTGATGTCATGTTTATGTATTTTTATAAGTCTGTGTTGTTACCAGGGCCGTCTTTATTAGTGATTGGACCCTGGGCAAGCATTTGCTTGGGCCCCCTGGACCCTGCCCCCTCCCCTGCATGCAATCCCGCCATCCATCGCAATGTTACCCCCCCCCCCCCCCCCACACACACACATATGCCATAATTATTGTGCCATTCAGATGCCAGTAATATTGTAACTTTCGGATGCCAGTAATATTGTGCCAGTCAGAGCCCAGTAATATTGTGCCAGTCAGAGCCTAGTAATATTGTGCCAGTCAGATGCCTGCAATATTGTGCCAGTCAGATGCCTGCAATATTGTGCCAGTCAGAGCCCAGTAATAATGTGCCAGTCAGATACCAGTAATATTGTGCCAGTCAGATACCAATAATATTGTGCCAGTCAGATACCAATAATATTGTGCCAGTCAGATACCAGGAATATATTGCCTGTCAGAGCCCAGGAATATGGTGCCAGTCAGATGCCTGTAATAGTGTGCAGTCAGAGGCCAGGAATATTGTGCCAGTCAGATGCCTGTAATATTATGCCAGTCAGATGCCTGTAATATTATGCCAGTCAGATGCCTGTAATATTATGCCAGTCAGATGCCTGTAATAGTGTGCAGTCAGAGGCCAGTAATATTGTGCCAGCCAGATGCCCAGTAATATTGTACCAGCCAGATGCCCAGTAATATTGTGCCAGCCAGATGCCCAGTAATATAGTGCCAGCCAGATGCCTGTAATATAATGCCAGTCAGATACCTGTAATAGTGTGCAGTCAGAGGCCAGGAATATTGTGCCAGTCAGATGCCTGTAATATTGTGCCAGTCAGATGCCTGTAATATTATGCCAGTCAGAGCCCAGTAATATTGTGCCAGCCAGAGCCCAGTAATATTGTGCCAGCCAGAGCCCAGTAATATTGTGCCAGTCAGATGCCCAGTAATATAGTGCCAATCAGATGCCCAGTAATATAGTGCCAATCAGATGCCCAGTAATATAGTGCCAATCAGATGCCAAGTAATATAGTGCCAATCAGATACCCAGTAATATAGTGCCAATCATATGCCCAGTAATATAGTGCCAATCAGATGCCAAGTAATATAGTGCCAATCAGATACCCAGTAATATTGTGCCAGTCAGATGCCCAGTAATATAGTGCCAATCAGATGCCCAGTAATATAGTGCCAATCAGATGCCCAGTAATATAGTGCCAATCAGATGCCAAGTAATATAGTGCCAATCAGATACCCAGTAATATAGTGCCAATCATATGCCCAGTAATATAGTGCCAATCAGATGCCAAGTAATATAGTGCCAATCAGATACCCAGTAATATAGTGCCAATCAGATGCCCAGTAATATAGTGCCAGTCAGATACCCAGTAATATAGTGCCAATCAGATACCCAGTAATATAGTGCCAATCAGATACCCAGTAATATAGTGTCAATCAGATACCCAGTAATATAGTGCCAATCAGATGCCAAGTAATATAGTGCCAATCAGATACCCAGTAATATAGTGCCAATCAGATGCCAAGTAATATAGTGCCAATCAGATACCCAGTAATATAGTGCCAATCAGATACCCAGTAATATAGTGTCAATCAGATACCCAGTAATATAGTGCCAATCAGATGCCAAGTAATATAGTGCCAATCAGATACCCAGTAATATAGTGCCAATCAGATACCCAGTAATATAGTGCCAATCAGATACCCAGTAATATAGTGTCAATCAGATACCCAGTAATATAGTGCCAATCAGATGCCAAGTAATATAGTGCCAATCAGATACCCAGTAATATAGTGCCAATCAGATACCCAGTAATATAGTGCCAATCAGATACCAGGAATATTGTGCCAGCCAGACCCCCCCCCCCGTACTTACATGAAGCTGCTCCGTGTCCCCCGCCGGATGTCTCCTCCGTGCAGTCTTGCCTCTTGCACGGAGGAGGGAAACAGAAACCGGATGTGACGCGACGTCACATCCGGCGTCAGTTTTTTTTTTTCCGGCCGTCGCATCCATCGGATGCGGCTTGCCGGAAAAAAGCGTTCACAAGCGCAATGCGCTGTGAACGCGGCAGCAGGGGCTGGGGGCCCACGGGACAGCTGCCTTGGGGCCCCCCAGGAGTAAATGGGCCCAGGGCAGCTGCCCCGTTTGCCCCGCATTAAAGACGGCCCTGGTTGTTACACAAGTAAAGGAGTTGCTCTTCTTGCTGTACCTAACTGCTAGATGTCCTGTCTATTTGGGTACAAAGAGCAAGGGTCCAGGAAAGACTTGCTGGGTGAATGCTGAGCTTTAATTGGGGGCTAAGGAGGTGATTTCACACAGCGGACAGAGGGTCTACTACGTCCGGTAGACGGTCTGTTACACCTTCAAATCCGGACTGTTTTTGGAATGTTGTGCGTTAGTTAAAGAGGGTGTTTTAACACTTCTGAGGTGTTTGTGTTTAGCTTTATATTTTTTTCTGGACAAGAAGGGCTTTCTTTTGATGCCATTATTTTGTTCATATCATTTTTGTATTATGAAAAAAATAGTAAAATATGGTGAAGATTTAAAACCAAAACACTTTTCCTGACTTTTATTTGAAAACTCTTTTACTACGCTCGAAAAGCTAATGAAAAATCCTGCTAAATAGTTTCTAAATATCGGGCCTGAGTTTAGAAATACCAAATATTTTATATAATTTTTTTGCTTTTTTTGCATGTTATAGGTTAATAAATACACGTAGCACATAGATGTTTCAAAACCATTTTTTTTAAAATTAGCATTAGTGACATTGTAACACCAATATCTGTCACGAACCCTGAAAAACATGTACACATTTTTATAAGTAGACATAAGTAGACATCCCAGGGTATTCAACTTGGCACTTTTCATTCAGTCATTTTAGCAACAATATTTCACAAGTTTTGGCATAGTAATTTTGAGTGTGTTTTATTTTGACACACTTTGAACTTAAGGTATGAATTTAAGGGGTTGTTCTATTTTATTGCCAAACAACACCCCAATATATGTTCAGCAACTTCCCCTAAGTATAGTCGTACCCCATATGTTTAGGTTTGCTAGGGTTATGTGGCAGGACCAGGGCCAAATTTAGGATACGGTCATTGCAGCTTTATAATTTATTTTTTATGTAATGCTTGTGGACAACATTTCCTATCATGTTTAGCCAGCCAAAAGCTACCTTAGCATCAAATGAAATGTAGTCTATAGTAGGAAGCAAAGATTGTTACTATCCTTGCTACCCTGCGGCTACATGGATCATATATCTAGCTGCTGCGGGCCCCTATTCACTGCTGGGGGCCAATGTAAATACTGGCCCCACTAGCAGTCTTTTAAAAAAATAAAAAATAAATATCCCTAGAGGACCACCGACAGACTGGTCCTCTACAGAATAACTTCTTATTTTTCTATAATTTATTATTATTTGTTTTACATTTTTTATTTATTTATTTCATTTTATTTCATTTTTTAAAATGTTTTAACATTTTTATTTAACTCTAACCTTATCCCTAGGGGTTCTCCATGATTCTAACTCTAGGATTAGGGTTTTAATTAACTATAACTGTTATGCCCCTCTTACCTTTACCTGCAATCCCAGTGCTGTCATGTCTCCATTCAGTGTTACAGTTTCTCCGTGATCGTGGAGTAGGCTAAAGCGGGGGCCTGTAGTAATACCTTCTATCCGCAATCGCGGTAGCACGGTAGGCCGAAACCAGGGCCTAAAGTTTCTGCAAACCCAAGATACATCATCCAGAGTTTACCCTAATCAAGACGGATCTATTTGCACCTGTATTGTCTCCTGGCAAAGAGACAGAGCAGGCACCTGCTTTGACAGCTATTAACATCCGGGCGCTGTGAATGGCTGTCACAGTGCCCAGATGTTTCCGGGGACATTGGCTGATTGACAGTGGACAAGGCTGAAATGTCTCAGATCTGCATGACGATCCTGGACCGTCATCGGTCACCAAGGGAGTTTTTTCCCCATGACGGTCCGGGACCATCATAGGTCACGAAGGGGTTAAAATGACTCTGTCATCAAACATACAAAGGTAGTGTAGGTAATGAAGAAAATACTAAATTGAAGGTATCTGTCCTTTTAACACTGATACAAATACTGTAATCAAGCTATTTTCAGGCAAAAATATTAATAAGATGATGTCATAAATATGCTTACCTGCAGCCACCAATAGGAGGTGTGGCATGATATGCTAATGTGGTACATAATCCCTCCAATGTGATGCATAGGATCACCAACAAACTGGTGACATGGCTTCAAGCACTTCCTCCCAGCAGTGGAAGGGAAGTCACTTGCATATGATTCCTCACAAACTGGTAAAATGGCTTCAAGCACTTTCTCCCAGCAGGGGAAGTGATATCACTTCATTTCCTGGCACACAGACAAACAGATCAGTACAGATACAGCTTTTTTAAAATGTATTTTTTTGACATGCTGAAGCTATTGGAGGTTATCTACTGCCTGATTTACTGAATATTTTCCTTCACTTCACTAGGATAATTGAGTTATTAGGTTGAGACTACTACTGAGGTAGGGGATGGTGCTATATTCCCTTGTTTTTTATGAGATGCTATTATTCCCTGGTGCATGGCCTGCTTTGTCAGTTTTAATGTTCTTAAATTGTACCATTTGGACTATGCAGAGATTTCTTAAATGGGGAACCCCAGCTACTCAAGAACTGGAAGTGACCCAGCCACAACTTGTGCATTAAATCATTGTTAATTGGTATTTGCTGAATGTGCTGATTATGTGCAAAGTGGCATTTGTCCCTTGTACTGTCCCTTGCAGTATTACACGGTGACAAGCTATTTACTCATAGTACAGGGTACATCTTTAGTGCTGCCCAGACCTACACCTTATGTCCACTATAGTGCATTCGACATGCTAAATTACATACCTTCCAACATTGCAAACTGGCAAATTGGGATGCCTGGGGGTGGTGTCTGGGGAGATTAGTTTCCATGCTACTGTGCATGCTCACTAGCGCAGTCACTCAAACTGACAGTGATACTGTGCATATGCACAATGACAGCCTTACGACTGTCCTGTGCTTTCCAGGACAGATATTGTTCACATTCTCACACTGCTGCACACGAGCAGTAAGAATTCTGCAATTTCTGGGACACCAGAGAATGTGTTCGTTCAGGACCAAGGAATTACATTCCTGTCACAACTTGTGACAGCAGACCAGGGATTAGCTTTTTTGCCGGGAACAATGTTGGGTCTGTCTAGCCCAGGACAGGATTGAACCTCAGACAGGACAGGTAGCAGGAAACTAGTAGCTGAAACAGGACTGGAAGCTGAGATTGGTAGGTGAGACAGGACTGGAAGCTGTGACAGGACTGGTAGTTGAGACAGGACTGGAAGTTAAGAAAGGACTGGCAGCTGACACATGACTAGAAGCTGAAACAGGACTGGTAGCAGGATGGTTAGTGCAATGAACCAAACAACAGAATCGGGGTACATAACGAGTTATTCACCTGAATTGAATCCACCCTTTGGTTGAGCCTCTGAATTTATCCTCCCAGGACTTTTGCACTCCAGTTACCACAGAGACTGAAAAATAACAAAACGAACCGAAGGTGGTTTAACAGAAGGGAAAAAAAGGGATAGTTAGATGGCAAATCAGGGATGGAAGAAAACAGCCAGGGTCAGAGTCAGGCAAATGCTCGAGACAGGCAGCAAGTAGGTAGGGTCCAATTGCAGGCAAAAATCAGAAACAGGAATCAGGCACACAAATCAGGAACTCTAGTAAGGCATAGATTCACAATTCAGGCTGTAACCAAAGCAATGCAAAGGGCCCGTTTACAATTAGCTGCAGCTATAAATAGGGTTGGGCTGCAGGTAAACAAGGCAGCTGACATAACAGAATGAGAATAGAAGCACTACATAGCGGGCACTAGAGGCTGAAGAGGAAACGGCCACAAAACTTGAATACAATATACAGGAGCCAGGAAAATGTTGTTGAACCATGACAGATCCTGAGTCCCACTTTCCCACTGATCTCTACCACTGTCCAAAAGGGGCAGAGGTAGAGCTTGGTTGGACAGTGGAACAGATCTCCCAAACCAGGATTGTCCTGATGACAGCTGGGAGGTATGATACTGTCTTGCATCCATTGTGCACCCCCAGACAAAACAAATGATACTTAAAGCACAGTGAGTTCTCTGCAAAGTGGTATCCTACCAGAAACGTGGCTGCTCACATGCTAATCTCTGCATAATGTATGTCTCTTCTTTTACTTCTTATACCTGGTATATGTTTATTTACATGTACTAGAACAGATATATAGTTGATTTTGTAATGTTCTAATGATGACAGAGTCCATTTAAAGGGCTGTGTTTCTAATGCACAACTTATGTCTCCATTAAACCACATTGGTTTTATTTATTCTGGATTTGTTTCTCAACGGTGTGTGACTTACAATAATCTGCTTCTTTAAACCATCTTGCTGTTGCTGGACCACAGCACCTGTCACCATCAGTGGAATGGATAGGATAAGGACGCACAAAGTTGTAGTCCAACTGCAATAAGTTTTGGACATAAGTGCCTAAATTCATTTCTAGCATGCTTTCTCTCCATCTCCACAGATTAACACCATCTTATAACCACTTGCAGCAATGTTATTTTCCCACAACCCTTAGGTGAGGCATGTGCCTCTTACAACAAAAAATGTATATATTTTCTTATTATATCTTACTGGGCTAGTTTTGGTATTTATATTTGGTATGTTATCCTGGGCTGATTTTGGTTATTATACCCCAGTGTAAGGAAAATGTTCTCATGGGCTTTCTAAATCAGAATATATTCTGAATCTCGCTATTTCCTATTCTAAATATTTAATAAACTGGTAGAAAGATTTTCTTTTACTCTGATGCATACAGAAATGGAATGAGTGCTGGAAGATCTTTTTTAAATTTACTTCTAAAATTGAGCAGGTTTATAATATTAATATGAAAGAGGAGATTTAAAAATACAATCTCACTAATTCTTTCAGACAGCCAGCGATTAATATTAACGTATTCAGAGCGGCTGCAGTTCCTATACTAATTCTCTTGAGGCTACTCAAATTAATATAGTGACATACGTTTGCTTAAAGAAATTCTTTGTAATTCTCAAGAGACATTAAAGCAAGGTACCCTTGCTATATATTAAATTTTCTATCCAACAAGATTGTTAAATACAACTCACTTGCTAACTAACTCTTTTGTGAATACATGCATTTACAATTAATTCATGTTGCTGCTATAGGTCATGCTGTATTTAACAATATTTTAATTTGCAAAGTAAATAATCAGATAGTGGAATTAAGACACATATAGCATCTATATAACATCATCATGGGTTAAAACATAAACAATGAATTATTAGTTGGGAGCTCTTAGGGGCATGATGATATGAACGTCTACTCAATAAAGGGAGAATTGCAGGGAATTGGGAATTGGGAATTTCAACCTTTAGGCCAATGTTGCCTAGTTGGAAACATTCTCCAATGCAGCTGAATGAGAGTTTTTTTTTCCAACTCAGCTCCTTTGGCCTTAAATTTGATTTCCCCCTGCAATTGCCTACAATGCCCTGGTATTCACTCTTTTTAAGTGTACCCTATAGGACAGGGCATATTATCCTGCTTAAAAAGGCCAGTGCCATCAGGGAGTACCATGAGAGGGTGTACATGGTCTGCAACAATGCTTAGGTAGATGGGACGTGCCAAAATAACATCCACTTAAATGGCAAAGCATCACACTGCCTCCACCCTGCTTGCCACTTGTCAGTAGTCATAATGTTATGGCTGATCAGTGCACATGCCTTGTTTCCATAAAAACCATGTTGTCTATTTTGTGAATTTACAATCACACAGAACAAATAATTGGGGTTGAGGGAACCCGAACTGCACTGTTCGGGTTTATACCGAACATTATGGTTTTTGGAGCCCGGACCCGAACATTCCACTGTATGTTCGTGTTGGAGTTCGGGGTTCGGCGATTACATTGTATGTAATGCTATTGGCTTTCTATAAACCGAAATAGAGTCCCCATTCATAAGAATTTCTTATGAATGGGGACTCTATTTCGGTTTATAGAAAGCCAATAGCATTACATGTATTCCATAAGCCGAAAGTCTATAAACCGAAAGACATTTGGTTTATAGACTTTTGGTTTATAGAATAGCAATAGCATTACATGTATTCCATAAAGCGAAAGTCTATAAACCGAATGTCTTTCGGTTTATAGACTTTCGGTTTATGGAATACATGTAATGCTATTGGCTTTCTATAAACCGAAATAGAGTCCTCATTCATACGAATTTCTTATGAATGGGGACTCTATTTCGGTTTATAGAAAGCCAATAGCATTACATGTATTCCATAATCCGAAAGTATATAAACCGAAAGACATTCGGTTTATAGACTTTCGGTTTATAGAATAGCAATAGCATTACATGTATTCCATAAACCGAAAGTCTATAAACCGAATGTCTTTCGGTTTATAGACTTTCGGTTTATGGAATACATGTAATAGAGTCCCCATTCATACGAATAGGTCACCCATTTTCTACCTCAGATCCAAAATTGCAGGGAGGAGAGAAAGCCTGTGAAGGTGAAGACAGCACACAATTCTCCTCTCACATAAGGACATGTTTATGGGGTCTGAGTGCCCAAAATACAGAGCATACCTGACTTTTCTATCATAACCTATTTATCTGGGTCAAAGCCTTATCCAGCCCTCCTGTTCCCCTTCCCATGTTTGGCATGTAGGATGTATATCAATGTTTAGGTGGAAACAGTATGATACAATGTAGACATTTTTCAACTGTTGTTGTTAATGTCACAATTGGTGCAGCATACACTCAGCCGTGGGGACGTCTGCTTTTGATGCTGGCTCCCTACCTTCCTCTGGTGCGTCTTCTGGTCTCCAGAGGTTTTCATAATCTGTCGCGGCCATCGGACACCCCCCTGCTGGCTCCAACATGGCCACAGTCCATTTTCTTAATACATCTGTAACTTATCTCCTGGCAGGTGGCACCCCATGTTATTTTCACACTAACCCATTTTAACTGAATAGGAAATTAGACTCTAACTATAAGTTGATAACTGCTTCAAAATTACAAACCTCCTTACAGATGGACAAATTATATATTGCAACCCAGACTTAATCTACAAATGAAGTATTTATTTTTGCATTTATAGAAAGAATCAGGAAAGACGATACATCTCTCATATTTTTTGGAGGGTAATCTGCAGTGACTGGAGGACTGAAACACTGAAAAAACATTCTAAAAATGCCCATGATAAAAGTAACAAACGTCTATTAATATAAATTACAAATACATGCTGCATATAAATTAGCTTTGTTTTCATCACACATTCTACTGATAGAGAGAGACTTGGGAATTTCTTTTATGGCAGCTGGCATTTTACAGGGATGCAATTTCTTTTCTATACTTGACATAAATAATTAACAAATGGTCTCAAAATGGACACAGATCATTAGAAATCTGCAATGTTCTAGAGCATTATGATGTTTGAAGTGAGATTCTCATACTATAACTAATTAGCAAGAAATTGCTAGCGTGATAAAGGCAGAAGGAAAAAATTAAAAGTTGAGGTGAAGGAGCAAAACACGAGGCAGCAGGAGCATTGCTTAGTTAAAACTATCACAGAATGGATATTCACTTCACTTTAAAAGAAACAGGGATTTACTCACTGGGAATTTTATGTGGTGTTTTCTAGATCAATAAAAAGATTTGTATGAGCTTTAGCTTAGTATTTCTCTTTTTCTAACCTGCCAATTACATTGATGGATGTTTTAGACTTTAGGCTTATACCTAGCATGGGTTAACATTTTCTGACCCCCCCCCCCCCCCAATAATATCTCCCACTTGCCCCACCTACCCTAACAAACATGTTATCCATGTGTAGTGTAATATGGAGGGTGGTTGGGAGCAGTAATATTTTGCCACTCAATATGCCATTAATATTTTGCCACTCAGTATGCCAGTATTTAGCCATTCAGTATGCCAGTATTCTGCCCCTCAGTATGACATTCTTTTACCATTTAATATGCTAGAATTTTGCCCCTCAAGATGCCATTCATTTGCCATTTATTATGCCAGCATTTGCCCCTCAATATGCCATTCTTTTGCCATTTAATATGCCAGTATTTTTCCACTCAGTATGCTATTCTTTTGCATTTAATATGCCAGTATTTTGCCCCTTAATATGCCATTCTTTTGCCATTTAATATGCAGTATTATGGCCATAAAATGCTATTCTTTTGCCATTTAATATGCTAGTATTTTGACCCTCAATATGCCAGTATTTAGCCACTCAACATGCCAGTATTTTGACCCTCAATCTGCCAGTATTTAGCCACTCAGTATGCCAGTATTTTTCCCCCAAATATGCCAGTATTTAGCCACTCAGTATGCCAGTATTTTTTTTTTTTTTTATTATTTTTATTATACAAAAGTACAAAAAAACATTCATTCACCACCAAATTTCATGATCGTTTTAACATCTTATGCAACCACATAAATCCTATCAAGCCTTATCCGCTATGTTTGATTACACGTATGTCAATGCGTCAAGGACCAAAACGACATAAGAATTACAAATGAGAGAAAATTTCTTGTGCGAGTTAACGACGGAGTCCCCCCCCATTACGGCTCTTCGTTTAAGTACTAGTTCTTATTCCCCTATATCCTACGTTCCAAGGCTGCCATATGGCTTCATACTTCTCTATAGAGGCTTTTGCTCCATAATACCCTCTTTCCATGTCTCTTTGGAGATTTATCTGTCTCGCCACTTGTGGCCATGTTATATCTTTTTGTTGGAGCCAGTTTCTTGAAATTATAACTTTCATTGCCAAAAACATCTGATGAGTTATTCCAAGGTGTGTCCCTCCCCCTTCTCCCAAGTTTAGATGGAGGAGTGCTTTTTGTGGACAGGGCTTAATCTTTTTCTTAATAATTTCAGATAGTATTTTAAACAGTGTTGACCAGCATCCCTTTATCTTTTCGCAAGACCATGTACCTGCTCCCTTTTCACACCTCCAACAATTCTGGGACTTGGACCGGTCTATTTTATTCATTATCCAGGGAATTCTATACCACCTATGGACCAATTTATATTATACTTCTTGGAGGTTTAGGCAGTGGACAAATTTTCTAATCTCATTCCATGCACTCATCCATTTGTCTTGCTGCCACCCCTCCCTGTCCCCAGATTGTAGTTCTATAGCCCACTTTTCCCAAGTATTTGGAATACTGCCTTCGTTCTTCACGTTCACAAAATCCATACATGCTTTTAATAATTTTTTTTTCCCCGAGTTGTTATCAATCAAGGACATCAGATCCCCAACCATATCTTCGTAGGAATCAGATAATACTGTTTCTCGAAGGTAATGTCTCATCCGCATATATTTGAACAGGTCTTTGGAGGGCAGATCGTATTCTCTCATTAAATCTACGTAGTTAATTAGTCTCCCATCCTGATATAATTGGTGTATACGCATGATTCCTTTTTTAACCCAATTGTCCGTGTCTAGGTCCTGAACATTAAGATCTATTATCTTCAGGGCTGCCGACTGTACTATTTTCCCCCCTATTCCCAACCTTTTTCTTATCACCTGCCAATAATCAAGCACTTCCCCCAGGGGATATCCTTCAATTTTACTCATTATCTTCTGGAAACCTACCTCATTTAGCCATAGATATTGTTCCAGGGCTGCCCCCATCCATTCTGATTCTATCTGGTACCAGTCCAAAATTTTGGACGTGTCCCAATTTATTCTAACCACATGCATCAGCATACTCCCTTCCCACAGGTTTATTAGGCTGGGAATACCCAGTCCGCCTTTGGTTCTGTCCCTACCTAAGGTCTCTCTCTTAATCCTGGGTTTTTTCCCTCTCCAAATAAAGTCGGAAAAACAGATTTGAGTCCGATTTATCCAGTCTCTATTCAGGCGACCAGGAATCATTCTTAAGAAATAAAGCCATTTCGGCATTATATAGTCCTTTACAATATTGATCCGACCCATCCAGGATATAGGTAGATGACTCCAATTCCTTAAATTTTTTGGAGTGGAGTTCAGCAATTTTTTACAATTTATTTCCAATATGTCCAAACCATCCAAGGGTATCTCTATTCCTAAATATTTGATATTATTTTGGGACCATAAGAAATCATATTCTTTTCTCAATGTCTCAATGTCTTTTTGGGGCATAGCCACACATGCCGCCTGCGATTTGCCTACATTCAGTTTGTAATATGAGTATCTACCATATGTTTTTATTTCTGTCAAAAGATTGATTAGTGATTTTTCCGGTTTGGTTAGGGTCAGGAGGATATCGTCAGCATATAGAGACAATTTGTATTCCCTCCTTCCTATTTCCATGCCTTCAATGTCCTTATTAGATCTTATTTTTTCTGCTAATGGTTCCAATGAGATTATATATAATAATGGTGCAAGGGGACACCCCTGCCTCGTTCCATTACTTATATGAAACCAACTTGCTTCTATCCCCTGCCCTACCACCTTGGCCTCTGGGTTGGTATATAGGGCCATTATTGCATCTATAATATTAGGGCCAAGACCCATTACTTTCAAGGTCTCTTCTAAAAAGACCCAGCTGACCCTGTCGAACGCTTTTTCAGCATCCAATGACAGGGCCAGCATGGGTCTTCGATATCTATTAGCATACCCGATTAGGTCACAATTTTTCCTAGTATTGTCACCTGAGACTTTTCCCTGCATAAATCCTGTTTGATCTGGATGTATTATATCAGACAAACCGACTTTTAAACGTCGTGCCAATATGGCTGAGTATATTTTTGTGTCCGAATTTATTAGGGAAATCGGGCGGTAGTTTTGCACCTTGGTTGGGTCTTTTTCTGGTTTCAAAATAGGTATTATATAGGCCTGCAGCATCTCCCGAGGGAATTCTCTTTTCCCTTTGATATTGTTAAATATATCCGTAAGATGTCTAATTAGAGATGGGGCCAGTTTCTTAAAAAATTGCCCTGTAAAACCGTCGGGTCCGGGTGTTTTATTCGTTTTTAACTGTTGTATTGCCATTCTGACTTCTTCACTTTCTATGGGTAGTTCTAATGCTTCCCTATGTATTGCTGAAAGTTGTCTAAGAGAGATGTCCTTCAAATATTTCCTAATGAGGTCCCTACTGTCAGTTGCCTCCTGGATTGTATAAAGATTCTTATAAAAATCTCTAAACTCCTCCCCAATCTGGGCAGGGGATATCGCTGTCTTTCCTTTATTTACGATTTTATGTATTCTATTATTAGCATTATGTTGTTGAAGTTGGGCCGACAGTAGTTTATCTGTTTTATTCCCCATGTAGTACCATTTCTGTTTCCTTTTATTTATTATTTGTGCTGCTCTCGTCATCAGATGGTCATTTATACTGTCCTTAATCTGGCTCACCCTAGATATGTATTCATTGTCCGTTTTTTCCCTCCCTGATCTTTTGATGTTCTCCAAATCAACATAGAGTTCTGCTATATTTTTTGAATCTTTTTTCCTCCTGGTTGCTGCTTTGCTTATCATCCAGCCCCTTACTACACACTTATATGAACACCAAACTGTTGTTAAGGGGACCTCCCCAGTTAAGTTTTCTTCAAAAAATTTATCTGTATTATATCTAAGCTTATCCACAACATTTTTATCATCCAGTAATGCGTTGTCTAATCTCCAAGTTTTGCCCCCTCTTCTTTGACTGGCCAGCTCTATTATTACTGGGTTATGGTCAGACCACGCTATTTCTGAAATTACTGCCGATTTAGACATTTCATTAACCTCTCTTTTTCCCAGCATCATATCCAATCTAGAATAGGAATTGAATGGTTTAGAGTAGAATGTATAATCTTTTACATCGGGATTTAATGTCCGCCATACATCATACATTTTGTGTCGTCCCATAAAATCTTTTATCTCCCTAGCCAATCCTATTATCGAATGTTCTATTCTTATGCCTTTAGCCAATAATTTGTCCATTTCAGGGTCGGCTATACAGTTAAAGTCTCCCACTACTAAAAAATGGCCTTGAACGTACGACAAGCATTTATTCATTACTGAGTTCAAGAATCGAACCTGGCCTTTATTCGGGGCGTATATATTTAGGAGTGAATATTTGACATCATCTATCCTACACACTACAAACACATATCTGGCTGCTCTATCTATTTGTTCATATAGTACCTCAAATTTAGTGTGTCTTGCTACCAAAATTGCGACCCCTCTTTTCTTCTCAAAAGGGAGAGATGCATGTATTATGTGTGGAAATCTATGCCATGTCAATTTATTTGCAAAATCCTGTTTCCAATGGGTTTCTTGTATCATCCCTACTGATATGTTATTCTGGGACATATAATTTATCAGAGTAATCCGTTTATGTGGCAGGTTCAATCCCTGGGCATTTAGGGACATTATCTTAAGGGTCATCCTTTATCTATTGCACTTTCATTTCCACCAGAGAGTCCCCCTAGGATGAACTGTATGGCCATCTGGGTGGGCCCGTCGTTTCCTCGCACATTTACATATATACCTAACACAACACATAAAACTTGACAAATACATACATCTTCAACAACGACATTTATATAAAATCTATACTTGTCTTTTGTCCCAGTTATTCCCCCCATAGCCTCACTCTGTATCTACCTTAAATACAGTGTCAAGCTTTGAGGCCGGCGTGGGGGCACGAGATTATCCTTCTTATCTCTCCTTTCTCCCCCCTCCCATAGGTAGGACCCTGGTCCCCCCGATCATGCGGTCCCTAAATTTCCATTTTATCTTCTCCATACCTCTTACTGTGGGTCCATCCCCCCATGGCTCTGCTTCTGTTAGTTTAATTATTCTTTCCCATTAAGTTTCGTTCTCTTCTTCCCTTCACTTCCCCTTTCCTCCCTCTTCCCTCCCCTTCCCCTTCCTTTCCTTCCCTATTCCTTCCCTCCTTTCTCCTCCTTTCAGGATACTCTCTAATTCTCATTTAGGCTAATAAGGGGTTCTTAATCTAGCCAGTTAATTCGAATTTGACCAACCCTACCTAGCCCGTGGAGTTTCCAACGAGGCACTGTTCCTATACCAAAGTACTTTGATTATTCTTTATATTATTGTCCCTTGTGTTAATTATCCTAGTGTATTTCGAACTTGTGCTATAAATTCTTTCTTGTGGTTAAGTGTGGCAATATCCTATTATTAATTAATTAATAAAATACTTAATTTATTTCTATTTAGTGCAAAAACTAAGATTTTCCCCTCCTTTTTTTTTTTCCCTCTGACAGTATTTTGCACCTCAATATGCCATTCTTTTGCCATGTAATATACCAGTATTTTGCCACTCAATATGCCATTATTTTGCCATTTAATATGCCAGTATTTTGCCCCTCAATATCCCATTATTTTGCTATTTAATATGCCAGTATTTTGCCACTCAATATGCCATTATTTTGCCATTTAATATGACAGTATTTAGCCACTCAGTATGCCAGGATTTTGTCCCTCAATATGCCATTAATTTACCATTTAATATGCCAGTATTTTGCCCCTCAATATGCCATTTTTTGGCATGTACTATGCTAGTATTTTGCCTCTCAATATGCCATTCTTTTGCCATTTATTATGCCAGTATTTTTCCCGTCATTATGCCATTCTTTTGCCATTTAATATGCCAGTATTTTGCCCCTCAATATGTTATTCTTTTGCCATTTAATATGCCAGTATCGTGCCCTTCAATATGCCATTATTTTGCCATTTAATTTGCCAGTATTTTGCCCCTCAATATTCCAGTATTTAGCCACTCAGTATGCCAGTATTTTGCAACTAAATATGCCAGCATTTTGCCCCTCCGTATGCCATTCTTTTGCCATTAAATATGCCAGTATTTTGCCCCTTAAAATGCCATTCTTTTGCTATTTAATATGCCAGTATTTTTCCCCTCATTATGCCATTATTTTGCCATTTAATATGCCAGTATTTAGCCACTCAGTAGGCCAGTATTGAGCCCCTTAATATGACAGTATTTAGCCACTCAGTATGCCAGTATTTTGTCCCTCAATATGCCATTCATTTGCCATTTAATATGCCAGTATTTTGCCCCTAAATATGCCAATCGTTTGCCATTTATTATGCCAGTATTTTGCCCCTCAATATGCCATTATTTTGCCATTTAATATGCCAGTATTTTGCACCTCAATATGCTATTCATTTGCCATTTAATATGCCAGGATTTTGCCCCTCATTATGCCATTATTTTTCCATTTAATATGCCAGGATTTAGCCACTCAGTATGCCAGTATTGTGCCCCTTAATATGACAATATTTAGCCACTCAGTATGCCAGTATTTTTCCCTCAATATGCCATTCATTTGAAATTTATTATGCCAGTATTTTGCCCCTCAATATGCCATTCGTTTGCCATTTATTATGCCAGTACTTTGCACCTCAATATGCCTGTATTTTGCTATTTTATATGCAATTATTTTGATATTTATTATGCCATTCTTTTGCCATTTAATATGCCAGTATGTTGCCCCTCAATATGCCAGTATTTAGGCACTCAGTATGCCAGTATTTTGCCCCTCAACATGCCATTCTTTTGCCATTTAAAATGCCAGTATTTTGTCCCTCAATAGGTAATTTGTTTGCCATTTAAAATGCCAGTATTTTGCCACTCAATATGCCATTCTTTTGCCATTTAATATGCCAGTATTTTGCCCCTCAATATGCCATTATGTTGCCATTAAATATGCCAGTATTTAGCCACTCAGTATGCCAGTATTGTGCTCCTTAATATGACATTCTTTTGACATTTATTATGCCATTCTTTTGCCATTTAATATGCCAGTATTTTGCCCCTCAATATGCCAGTATTTAGGTACTCAGTATGCCAGTATTTTGCCCCTCAGCATGCCATTCTTTTGCCATTTAATATGCCAGTATTTTGACCCTCAACATGCCATTCTTTTGCCATTTAATATGCCGGTATTTTGCACCTCAATATGCCATTCTTTTGCCATTTAATATGCCTTATTTAGCCACTCAACATATAAGTATTTTGCCCCTCAATATGCCATTCTTTTGCCAATTAATATGAAAGTATTTTGCCCCTCAATATGCCATTCTTTTGCCATGAAATATGTCAGTATATTGCCCCTCAATATGCCATTCTTTTGCCATTTAATATGCCAGTATTTTGCCCCTCAACATGCCATTCTTTTGGCATGTACTATGCCAGTATTTTGCCCCTCAATGTGCCATTATTTTTCCATTTAATATGCCAGTATTTTGCCCCTCAATATCCCATTATTTTGCTATTTAATATGCCAGTATTTTGCCACTCAATATGCCATTATTTTGCAATTTAATATGCCAGTATGTAGCCACTCAGTATGCCAGTATTTTGCCCCTCAATATGACAGTATTTAGCCACTCAGTATGCCAGTATTTTGCCCCTCAATATGCCAGTATTTAGCCACTCAGTATGCCAGTATTTTGCCCCTCAATATGCCAGTATTTAGCCACTCAGTATGCCAGTATTTTGCCCCTCAATATGACAGTATTTAGCCACTCAGTATGCCAGTATTTTGCCCCTCAATATGCCATTTTTTGGCATGTACTATACTAGTATTTTGCCTCCTAATATGCCATTATTTTGCCATTTATTATGCCAATATTTTCCCCTCATTATGCCATTCTTTTGCCATTTAATATGCCAGTATTTTTCCCCTCAATATGTTATTCTTTTGCCATTTAATATGCCAGTATCTTGCCCTTCAATATGCCATTATTTTGCCATTTAATTTGCCAGTATTTTGCCCCTCAATATTCCAGTATTTAGCCACTCAGTATGCCAGTATTTTGCAACTAAATATGCCAGCATTTTGCCCCTCCGTATGCCATTCTTTTGCCATTTAATATGCCAGTATTTTGCCCCTTAAAAGGCCATTCTTTTGGTATTTAATATGCCAGTATTTTTTCCCTCATTATGCCATTATTTTGCCATTTAATATGCCAGTATTTAGCCACTCAGTAGGCCAGTATTGTGCCCCTTAATATGCCAGTATTTAGCCACTCAGTATGCCAGTATTTTGTCCCTCAATATGCCATTCATTTGAAATTTAATATGCCAGTATTTTGCCCCTCAATATGCCATTCTTTTGCCATTTAATATGCCAGTATTTTGCACCTCAATATGCCAATCTTTTGCCATTTAATATGCCAGGATTTTGCCCCTCATTATGCCATTATTTTGCCATTTAATATGCCAGTATTTAGCCACTCAGTATGCCAGTATTGTGCCCCTTAATATGACAATATTTAGCCACTCAGTATGCCAGTATTTTGTCCCTCAATATGCCATTCATTTGAAATTTAATATGCCAGTATTTTGCCCCTCAATATGCCATTTGTTTGCCATTTATTATGCCAGTACTTTGCACCTCAATATGCCATTCTTTTGCCATTTAATATGCCAGTATTTTGCACCTCAGTATGCCATTCTTTTGCCATTTAATATGCCAGTATTTTGCCCTTCCATATGCCATTTAATATGACAGTATTTAGCTACTCAGTATGCCAGTATTTTGCCCCTCAATATTCCAGTATTTAGCCACTCAGTATGGCAGTATTTTGCCTCTAAATATGCCAGTATTTTGCCTCTCAATATGCCATTCTTTTGATATTTAATATACCAGTATTTTGCACCTCAATATGCCATTCTTTTGCCATTTAATATGCGAGTATTTTGCCCCTCAACATGCCATTTTTTTCCTATTTAATATGTCATTATTTTGCCATTTAATATGACAGTATTTTGACCCTCAATATGCCATTCTTTTGCCATTTAATATGCCAGTATTTTGCCCCTCAATATGCCATTATTTTGCTATTTAATATGCCAGTATTTAGCCACTCAGTATGCCAATATTTTGCCCCTCAATATGCCAGTATTTAGTCACTCAGTATGCCAGTATTTTGCCCCTCAATTTTCCAGTATTTAGCCACTCATTATTCCAGTATTTTGCCCCTAAATATTCCAGTATTTTGCCCCTCAATATGCCATTCTTTTGCCATTTTATATGCCAGTATTTTGCCCCTCAATATGCCATTATTTTGCCATTTAATATGCCAGTATTTAGCCACTCAGTATGCCAGTATTGTGCTCCTTAATATGACAGTATTTAGCCTCTCAGTATGCCAGTATTTTGTCCCTCAATATACCATTTATTTGCCATTTAATATTCCAGTATTTTGCCCCTCAATATGCCATTCATTTGCCATTTATTATGCCAGTACTTTGCACCTCAATATGCCAGTATTTTACTATTTAATATGCCATTAATATGACATTTAATATGCCATTATTTTACCATTTAACAAGCCAGTATTTTGCCCCTCAATATGCCAGTATTTAGGCACTCATTATGCCAGTATTTTGCCCCTCAATATGCCATTATTTTGCCATTTAAAATGCCAGTATTTTGACCCCTCAATAGGCCATTTGTTTGCCATTTAATTTGCCATTATTTTTCCCCTCAATATGCCATTCTTTTGTCAATTAATATGCCAGTATTTTGCCCCTCAATATGCCATTCTTATGCCATTTAATATGCCAGTATTTTGCCCCTCAATATACCATTCTTTTGCCATTTAAAATGCCATTATTTTGCCCCTCAATATGCCATTCTTTTGCCATTTAATATGCCAGTATTTAGCCACTCTGTTTGCCATTATTTTGCCATTTAATATGCCAGTATTTAGCCACTCAACATATCAGTATTTTGACACTCAATATGCCAGTATTTAGCTACTCTGTATGCCAGTATTTTTCCCCTTAATATGACAGTATCTAGCCACTCAGAATGCCAGTATGTTGCCCATAAATAGGACAGTATTTAGCCACTCAATATGCCAGTATTTTGTCCCTCAATATGCCATTCATTTGCCATTTAATATGCCAGTATTTTGCCCCTCAATATGCCATTCTTTAGCAATTTAATATGCCAGTATTTTGCCTCTCAATATGCCATTATTTAGCCATTTAATATGCCAGTATTTAGCCACTCAACATGCCAGTATGTTGACCCTCAATATGCCAGTATTTAGCCACCCAGTTTGCCAGTATTTTGCCCCTCAATATATCATTATTTTGCCATTTAATATGCCAGTATTTTGCCCCTCAGTATGCCATTATTTTGCCATTTAATATGCCAGTATTTAGACACTCAACATATCAGTATTTTGCCCCTCAATGTGCCATTCTTTTGCCATTTAATATGCCAGTATTTTGCCCCTCAATATTCCAGTATTTAGCTACTCAGTATGCCAGTATTTTGCCCCTAAATATGCCAGTATTTTGCCCCTCAGTATGCAATTCTTTTGCTATTTAATATGTCAGTATTTTGCCCCTCAGTATGCCATTCTTTTTCCATTTAATATGCCAGTATTTTGCCCCTCAATATGCCATTCTTTTTCCATTTAATATACCACTATTTTGCACCTCAATATGCCATTCTTTTGCCATTTCATGTGCCATGATTTTGCCCCTCATTAATACATTATTTTGCCATTTAGTATGCCAGTATTTTGCCCCTCAATATGCCATTCTTTAGCCATTTAGTATGCTAGTATTTTGCCTCTCAATATGACATTCTTTTGACATTTAATATGCCATTATTTTGCCATTTAATATGCCAGTATTTTCCCCCCAAATATGCCATTATTTTGCCATTTAATATGCCAGTATTTTGGATGGGGGAGTGATGACGTAGGACACACGCTACGTCGTGCACGGAGAAGCTTTGAGGCATCGAGCGGCAAGAAGAGTGATGGACGCCGGAACTGAACGCTCCTAACCGCGATCGGCAGAACTTCATCGATCTTGATAAAGTTTTTTGTTTTTTTCTTTTTTCCCCTCTTCTCTCCACGACGAGCTTATTATCTTTTGTACCCATCACAAGCAGGTCCGGAGATTCATCCCGCGGCAGCCCCGCACGCCATATGGGTCACGTGAGTTGGGGGTTATCCCCCCCCCCCACCAGGCAATTTGCAAAATAGAAGAAGCATTAAGGCTAACATTGTACAAATTGTACATATATAGATATATACATTTACTCAATATCGGTAACACCATCTGCCTGTATGTATAAACTATAAATCCTGGCTCATTGAATGTAAAGAGCCAGTTAGACTCCTGTGGGAGCTGTATAAAGGTGCATATTGGGTTTCATCTGCTAAAGGGATACTTAATAGCAGGGGATATAAGTTGTGTGCATAGGCTCAGGGAAAATATTGCACGATACATTTCTGGCTCTTAAATTATATCAGTTAGGACTCAGCTAAGAGTAGTATATCATATCAAAGAAAAGTCTCATATACTATATTGAGCAAAGAAGGATAAACTTCTCAAAAGTTTGCAACACTGCCAAACACCAGCTAAAGATCAAGGGGTTGCACTTAAAAAAGAGAGAGGAGGAAAGGAGAAGGGGAGCAGAAGTGGGGAAAAAGGGAAAGGAAAGGAAGGAAAAAGGGAAAAAAAAACAGGGAAAATGGCTACAAAAAAAAACACAGACATGAAAGGATCTAAAAAGAAACAAGACAAGCCAGAAAAAAGATTGTCAACTTATTTTTCCCCACATTCTGAGAAACAGGCCAAAGGGATAACACCGGAGGTGGCTAGTGCCACAGTTGAAAATAATGAAAGTGAACAAAGTAAAGACATGCAGGATAGCTTTGGCTTCGAATCACCAGTTCTAACTCAAGAAACCTTAAAAACGGCATTAGAATCCCAATTCACCAAAATAAAAGAAGAAATAGGCAACAATGCCGAAGAACTTAAAAAGGACATAAGGTCTGAGATAAATAATAATTAGGAGAAAGAATTAACAACATGGAGGAACAGCTACAGAACATACTCTACCAGATGGCAGAACAAAAAGACCATAATACAGGTCTGGAAGCCAAAATAGCAAAATTAGAAGAAAAATTAGCTGATATGGAAGACAGATCGAGGAGATGTAATTTAAGATTAAGGGGTATACCCGAATCAGTGATCCAATCAGAACTAGAACAATATCTGAATGAACTATTCAGCTTTATAGGATTACAGAATAAAGATCCATGCAAATTACTCGAAAGATTCCATCGCACAGCAAAGGTCAAAAGCTCCCCTGAATCTCAGCCAAGAGATATAATAGTCTGTTTCCACTCATTTAGGGATAAACAACAGATACAAAAGGATTTCTCGACTAAAGATCTTAGAGGATCTAAATATGAACAGGTGAAGATCTTCCCAGATCTTTCCTACCATACAAGAGTGATGAGGAGATCCTTTAGAGAACAGACAGAATCTCTGAGGAAGCTTGGAATTAGATATATGTGGAGATTCCCAATAGGAATGCAGTTAAACTACCAGGGGACCAGATTAATGTTTGAAAACCCGCAAGAAGTACAAGATTGGATAAATCATAAAAGTATCTAGGAATGGTTTATAGGGGGTAGAAGAAGAGTGAAGAGAGAAGGGGGATAGAGGGGAAACTGGGAAATAGAAACGGGGAGAGATTTGATGGGCGGTGGGGCCCAATAAAAGACAAAACAGTGATAATTAGTTACTGAAATTGAATAGTATGGATGGGAGAGTGATACATTGGAGGGGGAAAGAGAAGAGAAGGTCAGTGATTACAACACCAATAGGGGAAGGGGATAAATTATAATATATACATTTATTCTTTTTATTTTTTTTGTATATTAGGAAAAACCAGTATTAGGGGGTGCGCTAAGGAATTACAAGGTATCAGATTAAGTTGAAAGGTATAATATTAATAGTTAATAGATATAATGATTGGAAGTAGTATTTCGGTAACAAATTAGTTAGATGACACAAGGAGTGAGAATAGTAACAATCAACAATATCTGAAGTTATAAATTAATACAAGGGTCTAGAGGGTCGAGCTGACATAACACGGGTTACAGTAATAACCAAATCACTTAATAAATATATATATACATGAGGAGAATATAAACAAATATTATTAGGTTATTGGGAACTAATTAGAAGGGTTATTATCTCACAATTGAATAAACGCTCACTATTAAATGACCTAATTATGCACATTATAATTAATAAGACACTTATAGAAATAGGGTGGACAAATTGTTTTTTTTTTTTCTCTCTATTAGGGAGAACCAGTTCTAGGGGGTGAGTTGAGGAATCACAAGGTATCACATCAGCCGTAAGTTATAATATTAACAGTTAATAGATATAATGAGTGGAAGTCGTATTTCGGAAATAAATTAGTTATAAGATACAATGAGTGAGAATAGTAAGCACTCAACACTATCTGAGGTCACAAATTAACACAAGGGTCTTGAGGGTTGAGCGGACATAACACGGGTTACAGTAATAACCAAATCACTGAATAAATGACATATGAGGAAAATAGAAACAAATTTTATTAGGATACTGGGAACTAATTAGAAGGGTTATTATTTTACAATTGAATAAACGCTCACTATTAAATGACCTAATTAGGCACATTACAATTAACAAGACACTTATAGATACAAGGTTGACCTTTTTTTTTCTCCCTCCCTCAATGATATAATCTAATATAAAATATCCTCCACTATATTAATTAATGAAGATATGCCACAATCAAGGAGACTATAAACTAACATTTCTAGTACCATTGGGTATCCAAATAGAAGTGCTATTATTTTGTATACGAATAAACACGCACCAATAAATGATTTAAGTATGTACATATTCCAAATAACAAGTTAACAGTACAAATATAAGGCGGGTAGATTTATTTATGTATTATTTCCCCTTTTTTTTTTGTTTCCCTTCTTCTCATCTTCTCCCCTCCTGTTAGAAGAGATGGTCCCAAGGGACCATGAACTAGGTCCTACGGACCTTGGAACTTTACATTCCCCCCCACAAATTAACACACCAGACAATGACGGGGGCGCCATCCGTAATAAGAGAGGCCATAAATAGAGGAGATGTTCCCTCCACGATTTGAGTAATTTTAGTATAAAACAATTCCTGACCGCTCGATTGCCACCAGTAGGAAGTACGTGTATATAGTTTTAAACATATATATGGAATTCCAATTACATAGGGTGGGACCCTTCCCCAGTGGAAGGGACATACCCACTGTACGGGGATTGCAATCCTTTCCCCAAAAAACAGGGGGAGGTGCGTTTTTGTTTAAATGTTGTTTGTCTTGTTATTTATATGACCAAAAAAAAAAGAGGGGTAGCTATTTTATTCTCTAGTTTACTCACAGTAAAAGTAAAACATCAGGACTGTGATCCGGAAGGGAGATACATAATTTTAGTGGTCGAAATAAATAATATAATATATACAATTGCTAACGTGTATGCCCCTAATCAGACCCCTACTAGGCTTATCCGAACCGTATGTCAAAAAGTAAGCTGAATTGCCCAAGGTTCAATAATCCTATTAGGGGATTTTAACTGTGTAATGGAACCCCAGGAAGATACTGTAAAACAAAAAGGAAAGGGAATTAATAAAAATACTATCACTAATGCAAAACAGCTCAGGAAAATGATGAGGACATACGATTTCCTGGATGTCTGGAGGGTGTTTCACCCAGGAGATAGAGACTTTTCGTGTTTCTCAAAATCACATCTTTCTTATTCCCGGATAGACCTAATATTGGCTGACAGGAAAATAGTAAGTAGAGTCAATAAAATAAACATCAAGGAATTTACCTGTTCGGACCATAATGCACTCATAATGGATCTAAGGGAACAACAGAGACTGCCCCCGAAAGACTGGAAACTCCAACAACATATTTTGAAGAACCCGGAAAATAGAGATATTATCATTAAAATGACAGAAAATTATTTTCGGGAAAATGTAGGACAAGGGGTTAACCCAGCAGTTGTATGGTGTGCTTACAAGAGTGTTATAAGGGGGCACTTAATAAGTTTGGAAATAAAGGAAAAAAGAACGAGAGGACTGCCTTTATCTCAGCTCTACATGAATTTAGATCTAGCTTCAGCACAAAATAAAATAAACCCAAGCACACAGGGTACAAACCTAATATCAAATATCGAGAAAGACATCAATGAGAGGCTGATCTGTAGGGCTAATAGATCACTTAAAGCATTACAAAGAACATGGTCCTATCACGGGAATAAAGCACAGAAATCAATGACAAATAGATTAAAAAAAGACAAAACAAAGAGGGTAATAACCAAAATTAAACAAGGGAACAAGAATATATTGAGGCCGGATAAGATTGCAGAAGCATTCATGAGGTTTTATAGGGACCTGTATAATCAACCTAGTCAAGACTCCGAAGATAACATAAAAGAATACCTGGACAAGCTGGAAATACCCAAAATAAATACAGAACAGCTAAAACTATTAAATGAACCAATACGAATGGAAGAAGTTGAAAGGGCTATTGCAAAATTACAGTTAAGGAAGGCCCTGGGTCCGGATGGCTTTGACAACGGGTTCTTCAGGATCCTAGGAGACTACATAAAACTGGAGCTTTCGATGGCCTTTAACGAATTCAAGAAGGGTATCCCTCAAGAATTACTTAGAGCACATATTGTCCCTATCCCAAAGCCAAATAAAGATCCAGAAGACCTTAAGAATTATAGACCAATAGCGTTAATGAATGTAGACATCAAGCTTTACTCCTCTGTTTTGGCAGAAAGATTGAAGATATTACTTTCACATATAATACACAAAGACCAGACAGGATTTGTTCCAGGACGCTCCTCAATAAACAACATAAGGAGATTGGTGGATATCCTGCAGGTCGCGAAGATGGAGCGGACACGCATGCTGACCCTGTCATTGGATGCAGAGAAGGCCTTTGACAGGGTCAGCTGGGATTTTATGAGGCAGGCACTTCAGGCCTATGGCCTGGGTGGTGAGATCCTTTCTAGTATTATGGCCCTATATGCGGGCCCATCTGCGCAAATAAAAGGGATAGGGTTTAAATCAGGCTGGTTTGATATCAAAAATGGGGTAAGACAAGGTTGCCCACTGTCCCCCCTGCTCTATCTAATGTCCATTGAACCGCTGGCTAGGTCAATCAGAAAGAATACAGGAATTATGGGAATGGAAGCAATGGAAGAGAGCTTTAAAATCAGTTTATATGCGGATGTCATTCTAACTCTGGTCGACCCCCATAACTCCATGCCAGAATTGATTAAAGAAATACAAACATATTAGATGTATTCAGGATATAAATTAAACTTAGATAAATCAATTGCAATTGCAAGTAATATAACACAATACGATAAAATTAAACTGGCACAACAGTTTGGATTCTCCTGGGCAAAACATCATATAAATTATTTAGGAATAAAAATTGGGCCGGATCCAGAAGACTTGGTACAAATAAATTTCCTCCCGCTTTTACTAGAAACAAATAAAAAATTGAAAGATTGGAAATCAATGGGATTCTCATGGTGGGGAAGAATAAACATCCTCGAATCCTATGTTTTGCCAAAATGGACATACTTATTCAAAATGATTAATATGGAAATCCCGAAAACCTGGATAGATTTGGCACAATCAACCATGAATAGATTTATATGGCAGAACTCCCACCCAAGAATCAGTTTGACCATATTAGCATCAGGAGTAAAAGAAGGAGGCCTGGGGGTCCCAATACTAGAGGACTATGCAAGGGCATGTAAAATATCCCAAGCAATTGCTACACAGCAAAAGGGATCAGAACACGAGAGCTGGTATAAGTTAGAACAACATATACTAAAGTATCAAGACCTCGGATCTTTGTTCTGGAAGATAAAACGAGACTATTCAGATATAAGAGAAAAGGAAAGAAGGGAAGGAGAAATACCTAAGGGGACGATCATATATGATCTAATAAAAAATTGGAAAAATCTGAAGAAATCTCTGAAGATAAAAAACCAATTGTTATTGACGCTCCGACTAAAAACAATAAGTGCAAATGTACAAAACCTGAGCTTGAAAGGCTGGGAAGAACGAGGCCTTTTGAAAATAGAAGACCTATATAACACATTAGGAGTTAAGTCCTTTTCACAAATCTCTGAGGATTCGGGGCTACCAAATAAAGAGATATATACATACCTTAGAATAAAACACTTTATGGCGAAATATGTCAGAAAATCAAGGAATAACATCGAGGTAGAATTGGAACAGCTAATTTCCACGGGAAATATGAAAAATATGATTTCCAAAAGTATGGCTTTTATAAAACATAATCAACCGATTATAAAAAATAAGATGAGAGAAAAGTGGAGCAGGGATATAGGTTATTAATTAACACAGGAGGACTGGCTATCGGCCATGAGAACGACATACAGAGTGGTACATTGCCTGAACTTGAACGAAATACACTTTAAGATACTAAACCGATGGTATCTGGTACCCACACGGTTAGCAAAGGTAAATAAGAACAAATCTGATAAATGCTGGAGATGTGGAACCCAAATGGGCGATATTTTGCACATTTTCTGGGGATGTGAAAGTATTTTAAAAATGTGGAAATTCATAAACCAGAAAATTAAAGTAATAACAGGCATTGATCTGAATATGGACCCGGGAATCTTCCTGCTGCATGTGTTTACTCAGCAGATGACAAAAACACAGAAGCAGGTCATAATACATTTTTTGCTAGCAGTTCAATTGTTAATTGCCAGGAGCTGGACCACACACAAAATTCCAGACTGGACAGAAGTTAAAAATCAAGTTGTCTATCAAATGAAAATGGAGCGTGGAATAAAAAATCAGTTCTCCATAAGAAACAAAGACACGATAAAGTGGGGAGAATGGATAAAGAAAATAAGCGAACTGTGAGATATAAGGCCAAAAAGGCAGAGAGAACCATAAGAAACAGAATCGGCCCTTTGCGGGTTCCCCGGTGACTTAGTTGTATGTCATGTATGTCCATGTTGTATGTGTATATCGTATTTAATATGTAGTTATTCGTGGGGGCCCCTGTCGATCCCCGAAGGTTAAAGGGGTCGAAGGGGATTCCCATTAAACACACAGGGAGATTAAATAAATGATCTTATTGGTTTTATAGACATAAACGGAGAGGGAAGTAATAAGAAGCGCACAAGTATGAAGAGAAGAAATTGTCCCGTTAATAGGAAAGGACACAAAGATGAAACGCGAGAACACTAAGAGAGATGTCACCAATACGGTTCACCCTCTGTTTCACGGAGTCAATTATGAGACAGAGACGGAGTAGCCAGAAGCAGGAAAGCTGTTCAGCATTGTGTATCGGACTGTCTTTCAAGTCTGGTCTTGGCATTGTTGCCTGTTCCATGATTTCGATGCAATCATGTCTTTCATGTTGTGTGGAGTCGGGGAGTAGTGTGGCTGGGTTCCAGGTATTACAGACCTCAAACGTAAGATTTGTACTTCCGAGGAGAATTGCCTCGTACTGTCCAAGTCGTGCAGGAGTAAGAAATCTGGCAGCTCCTCCATCTATCAGCTGACAGACGGCATGATTTGTAAGGACCTTAAGTGGTTGTCCAAGGGTTAACTTGTTTGAGTCTTTGATGGTAAGAACTACTGCTGCCAATGCTCTAATGCACGCTGGCCATCCTCTTGCGACAGGGTAGAGTTGTTTAGAGAAGTAGGCCACTGGTCTTTGAGATCCTCCGAAAGGTTGAGTAAGGACTGCAGATGCGACCCCTTGTTTCTCATGAGTGTAGAGCTGAAAAGTTTTGTTGAAGTCAGGTAATGCAAGAGCTGGGGCTTTCATAAGAGTCTCTTTTAGCTGTGTAAAGTATTTTATTTCTCCTTGCTCCCAGATTAATTTTTCTGGTTGTACAAGGGTTAATTTTTCATAAAGTCTTTTGGTTAAAGTTCCAAAGTCCAAAATCCACAGGCGGCAAAATCCTATCATTCCCAGGAATGCTCGAAGTTCCCTTTTAGTTGTAGGGAGGGGTATCCCACAAATGGCTTTAGTTCTTTTTGGTGCCAATTGTCTGGTCCCTCTGGAAATTATATATCCAAGGAATTCCACTTTAGTTTGTGCGATGATAGCCTTTTCTCTTGCCACCTTGTATCCACATTGATGCAGATGATGAAGTAATGAGATACAGTCTTTTATATTCTGTTCTCGGGTAGGGCTTGCCAGCAACAAGTCATCCACATACTGTATTAACAACGAGTCAGGCGTATGTTCCCAATGAGCCAAGTCTTTTCCCAACTGAACCCCGAAAATAGAAGGGGATTCTGTGTATCCCTGAGGCAGGCGAGTCCAAGCTAATTGTTCTTTAAATCCATTATCCGGATTTTCCCATTCAAAAGCAAATAGCAACTGGCTTTCAGGGGCAATTGGAATACAAAAGAAAGCGTCTTTTAAATCCAAGGTTGTAAAATATCCATACTGACCACCTATGTTAGAAAGGGTGGTGTGAGGGTTAGGAACCACGGGGTATCTTGCTTGCACAATTTTGTTGATAGCTCTTAAATCCTGTACCAGTCTGTAGGTGGGCTTGTTGGCTTTAGGTTTCTTTACTGCCAAGATAGGAGTGTTATACAGAGAGTTACACGGAATCAATAGTCCTTCAGTGATAAAAGTCTCTATTACAGGCTGTAACCCTTTGCGTGCCTCCTGGCTTAAAGGATATTGTTTGATGCGGACTGGGGAAGCACCTTGCTTTAGGGTAATGACCACAGGAACAGCATTTCTTGCAAATCCAGGTTTCCCATCTGCCCAAACAGTTGGAGGGGTCTTTTCCAGTACCTCTGGAGGGATGCTGGTCAGTGTTATATCAGTGTTTTTATCCAGCAGGGCCATCTGATATTGCAGTAGCTGACAAGAAGGGAGGGTGATGGCAATGTGTTTGTCTGTAAAAGAAATCTCAGCACGTAGTTTAGCCAGGATATCTCTTCCCAAAAGGGCAACTGGACATTTTTCAGAAAGCAAAAATTCATGTGTCATTTTTGTACCTTCTATTTCAACACTTAGGGGCTGCAAGAAATGAGTCAGAGAAGGGGTGCCGTCTATGCCAATAATAGTAGTAGTCTTTTTGCTCAATTGGGTATTTTCAGGTTTAGTAGGTAACACAGAATAGGTAGCTCCCGTATCTACAAGAAAAGGTATATCTTTCCCTCTCAGTTTGCATTTAATCAGGGGTTCTTCTTGAGAGGAAATTAATACCGGCATTTCTGCAGAAGCCCCCGATCCCCCCTATTTGCTATTCTCCTCCCTTTCCTCCCTACTTTGACGTGGGGCATATCTCCTCCTACGCTCGGGGCAATCCTTCTTCCAGTGACCCTCCTTTTTACAGTGAAAACATGCATTTCTTCCTATCTCCTCATTATGCTCATACCCCTTGTTTCTTCCTTGATGTGCCTTGTTTCCCTTTCTTTCCCAAGAATATGGTGGGGCAAAAACGGCTGCCATCTGATGAACCTGTTTCTGCATTCTACGTTCAATCTTTCTATCTGTTTCTTTTTCCTTCTCTATCTCTCTATACATGAACACTTTCTGTGCTATCTCTACTGCTTCCCGCAAAGATTTCCCCATCATCCCTTCCGTTTTATTCAACTTCTTCTGAATATCTGGATAACTTTGACCAACAAACAGAGTCATCAACAACCTTTGATTCTCTCCAGCATTAGGATTCTCACAGCTTCTTCTATTCTATACAAATATGCAGCAGGATTCTCATCCTTTCCCTGCTTAACTTCATAAATCTTGGAGAAATTAACAGGACGTTTACTACATTCTTGCAAGGCTTTCAAAACAATCTTTCTGTAACCTTCTAAATACAATCGTCCATTCTGTTCATTAGGATCCCATCGTGGATCCCTACTGGGAAATATGACTTCCACATTCTCATAATCGTCTCTATCCACAATAGTCTTTCCCTTCTCCAAAACCTGTCTCATCTCCTCCGGGGTGAGGAGGCTATGCAACAGGGTCTGGACATCCCCCCAAGTGGGTTGAAAGGATTGAAAAATTGTATGAAAGAGAGCAGTAATTTTACTAGGATCTTCGCTATACGTGGGGTTGTTAGCTTTCCAATTCACCAAATCAATTGTAGAGAATGGGACATAAACGCATCTTGTAACAATTTTTCCCTCAGCATCAGTTACCATAGTATCTCTCAGGGGAGCAACCACATCCCCTCTATCGTGTTTATTTTTAATAGCAGCTCGGGTATCCATTCCCGCTCTAGATGTCTTTCGTACCAATCTTACTTCCTTCACGTATTTGTTCAACTCTTCTTCATTCATACGTTCAGCATCACGCGAGGCGCCTTCATTCTTCATACTCGCACTCTTACCACTCTCAGCCGGCAGTGGGTAGGGAGGGGGTGGTTTATCCGAGACTGCAGCCATATCTCCTGTTGAGGCCGAAATAGTAGCCTCCTCAGGTAGACGAGGATACAGTCTGGGAACTGACAAAGGGATTTCGCACGGCTCATGTTCATTCACATGTGTCAAATTCAAATTGCATTTTTCTGTGCTTACAAACAGAACCTTATTCTTGACACGGACACTCTTGTCAATCTGTTTGGCATTCATTTTGCATCTTTCAACCAAGGTTTTTCCCATATATGAAGCTTCCAACCACAAATCACTAATATTGAAGTCTGGCTCCCAATGTCCCTGCTCCATCAATACCTTACGTAAAGACAAAATGTCACCTGTCTCCAAACTGCCGACCGATGGCCAATCGGTCCCTAATCCTGGCCAAACCACCTCGCATAAATGTACAAACACTTCCTTGTCCCATTCCCTTGAGTAACCGGTAACCAAACTCCAGTTATCAAGTATACACTGCAACGGGGTACATTCTGATGCTTTGCTGTGACTGGCCCCCATTAGATACCTGGACTTTCCTGCAAGAATGCTGAAGTGCACCAACCTCTTGCGTCCCCTGAACTTGATCCGACACCTATAAACTTAATTATAAGTCTCCAAAGTTCCCTGAACTCGCTTTACACTTATGTACTTAATAAGTAACGAAAGTTCATATTACCTGGCAGTTTGAAGAGCAGGTTGCGTCAGTCAGATTACCGTCTGTTGCCTTTCCTACTTCCGCTGGTCCTTTAGGCTCCGTTACCCGAGGTGCAGAGTCACACAGGATCGGTGACAGCAGATATGAGGTTGGACACAACGGATCCACAAGCCGGCAATTCTCACCTCTGGTTCACCGGTCCAGTATGTATCATGCAATCAGGAAAAATAGGAGTGTCGCCAGAAGTCGCCAATTCTGTCACCAATACGGTTCACCCTCTGTTTCACGGAGTCAATTATGAGACAGAGACAGAGTAGCCAGAAGCAGGAAAGCTGTCTTTATTGCGCAATCAAGGAGAGTCGACCGTGAGGTGGGAAAGCCTCTTTCAGTCAAGTCTAATTTGCATATTACACACTTCAGTATTTATACATTTTAAATCAATTAGTTAAACATTAATCATAAAAGTAATATATGCTCAGGTGATGTTTTTAAGATATTAGGTCATCTGGTTAAATCATGCTTATTCCGCACGATCTGACCATAGGTTTTTATTACTATGTTATTCAATTCTTTTATTAGGGTCTCAAGTACAAAATACATGTGACTTTAATTATTGCTGATGAGTGTCTCATTATAAATGAATCTTTATATTAGTCATTATTGATTAGAGGGAGTTTTATGGTTTTATCACATTTAATCAAGTCAAGCTAGTCCTAAGTTTAGTACTGACTAGGTGTGTTCAGTACTGTCAGCAAAAATGAGAAATAATCATTTTTTATTCTTTTAAACATAATGTGATTCTTTAAGCAAGATATAAAGCATTTATAGGATTTCTGGTGTTTAGCTCACAGAGATATAATTAAGTCAATCTATGTGTCTCAAGCCTGAGTGTCAAAAAAAAAAAAAATCTTTTTATAAATATGCCAGTATTGTGCCATTTAATATGCCATTATTTTGCCATTTAATAAGCCAGTATTTTGCCCCCAAAATATGCCAGTATTTAGCCACTAAGTTTGCCAGTGTTTTGCCCCTCAGTATGCCATTTGTTTGCCATTTAATATGGCATTATTCTGCCCCTCAAAATGCCATTAGTTTGCCATTTAATATGCCAGTATTTAGGCACTTAACATGCCAGTATTTTGACCCTCAATTTGCCAGTATTTAGCTACTCAGTATGCCTTATTTTGCCATGTAATATGCCAGTATTTTGCCCCTCAATATTCCAGTATTTAGCCACTCAGTATGGCAGTATTTTGCCCCTAAATATGCCATCCATTTGCCATTTAATATGCCAGTATTTTGCCCCTCGATATGCCATTATTTTGCCATTTATTATGCTATTATTTTGCTCCTCAAAATGTAATTTGTTAGCCATTTAAAATGCCAGTATTTAGCCACTCAATATGCCATTCTTTTGCCATTTAATATGCCATTATTTAGCCACTCTGTTTGCCATTATATCGCCATTTAATATGCCAGTATTTAGCCACTCAACATATCAGTATTTTGACCCTCAATATGCCAGTATTTAGCTACTCTGTATGCCAGTATTTTTCCCCTTAATATGACAGTATCTAGCCACTCAGAATGCCAGTATGTTGCCCATAAATAGGACAGTATTTAACCACTCAGTATGCCAGTATTTTGTCACTCAATATGCCATTCATTTGCCATTCAATATGCCAGTATTTTGCCCCTCAATATGCCATTCTTTAGCAATTTAATATGCCAGTATTTTGCCCCTCAATATGCCATTATTTAGCCATTTAATATGCCAGTATTTAGCTACTCAACATGCCAGTATGTTGACCCTCAATATGCCAGTATTTAGCCACTCAGTATGCCAGTATTTTGCCCCTCAAGATATCATTATTTGCCATTTAATATGCCAGTATTTTGACCCTTAATATGCCATTCTTTTGCCATTTAATATGCCAGTATTTAGACACTCAACATATCAGTATTTTGCCCCTCAATGTGCCATTCTTTTGCCATTTAATATGCCAGTATTTTGCCCCTCAATATTCCAGTATTTAGCCACTCAGTATGCCAGTATTTTGCCCCTAAATATGCCAGTATTTTGCCCCTCAGTATGCAATTCTTTTGCTATTTAATATGTCAGTATTTTGCCCCTCAATATGCCATTCTTTTTCCATTTAATATACCAGTATTTTGCACCTCAATATGCCATTCTTTTGCCATTTCATGTGCCATGATTTTGCCCCTCATTAATCCATTATTTTGCCATTTAGTATGCCAGTATTTTGCCCCTCAATATGCCATTCTTTAGCCATTTAGTATGCTAGTATTTTGCCTCTCAATATGACATTCTTTTGACATTTAATATGCCATTATTTTGCCATTTAATATGCCAGTATTTTCCCCCCAAATATGCCATTATTTTGCCATTTAATATGCCAGTATTTTGCCATTTAATATGCCATTATTTTGCCATTTAATATGCCAGTATTTTGCCATTTAATATGCCATTATTTTGCCATTTCATAAGCCAGTATTTTGCCCCCAAAATATGCAAGTATTTAGCAACTCAGTTTGCCAGTGTTTTGCCCCTCAATATGCCATTTGTTTGCCATTTAATATGGCATTATTCTGCCCCTCAATATGCCATTAGTTTGCGATTAACATCCCAGTATTTAGGCACTTTACATGCCAGTATTTTGACCCTCAATTTGCCAGTATTTAGCTACTCAGTATGCCTTATTTTGCCATGTAATATGCCAGTATTTTGCCCCTCAATATTCCAGTATTTAGCCACTCAGTATGGCAGTATTTTGCCTCTAAATATGCCAGTATTTTGCCCTTAAATATGCCATCAATTTGACATTTAATATGCCAGTATTTTGCCCCTCGATATGCCATTATTTTGCCATTTAATATGCCAGTATTTTGCCCCTTAATATGCCATTCTTTTGCCATTTATTAAGCCAGTATTTAGCCACTCAACATATCAGTATTTGGCCCCTCAATATGCCATTCTTTTGCCTTTTAATATGCCAGTATTTTGCCCCTCAATATTCCAGTATTTAGCCACTCAGTATGCCAGTATTTTGCCCCTAAATGTGCCAGTATTTTGCCCCTCAGTATACCATTATTTTGCTATTTAATATGCCAGTATTTTGCCCCTCAATATACCATTATTTAGCCATTTAATATGCCAGTATTTAGCCACTCAACATGCTAGTATGTTGACCCTCAATATGCCAGTATTTAGCCACTCAGTATGCCAGTATTTTGCCCCTCAATATATCATTATTTCGCCATTTAATATGCCAGTATTTTGACTCTCAGTATGCCATTCTTTTGCCATTTAATATGCCAGTATTTTGCCCCTTAATATGCCATTCTTTTGACATTTAATAAGCCAGTATTTAGCCACTCAACATATCAGTATTTTGCCACTCAGTATGCCAGTATTTTGCCCCTAAATATGCCAGTATTTTGCCCCTCAGTATACCATTATTTTGCAATTTAATATGCCAGTATTTTGACCCTCAATATACCATTATTTAGCCATTTAATATGCCAGTATTTAGCCACTCAACATGCCAGTACTTAGCCACTCAACATGCTAGTATGTTTACCCTCATTATGCCAGTATTTAGTCACTCAGTATGCCAGTATTTTGCCACTCAATATATCATTATTTTGCCATTTAATATGCTAGTATTTTGCCCCTCAGTATGCTCTTCTTTTGCCATTTAATATGCCATTATTTTGCCCCTTAATATGCCATTCATTTGCCATTTAATAAGCCAGTATTTAGCCACTCAACATATCAGTATTTTGCCCCTCAATATTCCATTCTTTTGCCATTTCTTATGCCAGTATTTTGCCCCTCAATATTCCATTCTTTTGCCATTTCTTATGCCAGTATTTTGCCCCTCAATATTCCAGTATTTAGCCACTCAGTATGCTATTCTTTTTCCATTTAATATGCCAGTATTTTGCCCCTCAATATGCCATTCTTTTGCCATTTAATATGCCAGTATTTTGCCCCTCAATATGCCTGTATGTTGACTCTCAATATGCCAGTCTTTTGCCATTTAATGTGCCAGGATTTTGCCCCTCATTAATCCATTATTTTGCCATTTAGTATGCCAGTAGTTTGCCCCTCAATATGCCATTATTAGCCCATTTAGTATGGTAGTATTTTGCCTCTCAATATGCCATTCTTTTGCCATATAATATGCTAGTATTTTGCTCCTCAAAATGACATTCTTTAGCCATTTAATATTCCAGTATTTTGCACCTCAAAATGACATTCTTTAGCCATTTAAAATGCCAGTATTTAGCCACTCAATATGCCATTCTTTTGCCATTTAATATGCCAGTATTTAGCCACTCTGTTTGCCATTATATCGCCATTTAATATGCCAGTATTTAGCCACTCAACATATCAGTATTTTGACCCTCAATATGCCAGTATTTAGCTACTCTGTATGCCAGTATTTTTCCCCTTAATATGACAGTATCTAGCCACTCAGAATGCCAGTATGTTGCCCATAAATAGGACAGTATTTAACCACTCAGTATGCCAGTATTTTGTCACTCAATATGCCATTCATTTGCCATTCAATATGCCAGTATTTTGCCCCTCAATATGCCATTCTTTAGCAATTTAATATGCCAGTATTTTGCCCCTCAATATGCCATTATTTAGCCATTTAATATGCCAGTATTTAGCTACTCAACATGCCAGTATGTTGACCCTCAATATGCCAGTATTTAGCCACTCAGTATGCCAGTATTTTGCCCCTCAAGATATCATTATTTGCCATTTAATATGCCAGTATTTTGACCCTTAATATGACATTCTTTTGCCATTTAATATGCCAGTATTTAGACACTCAACATATCAGTATTTTGCCCCTCAATGTGCCATTCTTTTGCCATTTAATATGCCAGTATTTTGCCCCTCAATATTCCAGTATTTAGCCACTCAGTATGCCAGTATTTTGCCCCTAAATATGCCAGTATTTTGCCCCTCAGTATGCAATTCTTTTGCTATTTAATATGTCAGTATTTTGCCCCTCAATATGCCATTCTTTTTCCATTTAATATACCAGTATTTTGCACCTCAATATGCCATTCTTTTGCCATTTCATGTGCCATGATTTTGCCCCTCATTAATCCATTATTTTGCCATTTAGTATGCCAGTATTTTGCCCCTCAATATGCCATTCTTTAGCCATTTAGTATGCTAGTATTTTGCCTCTCAATATGACATTCTTTTGACATTTAATATGCCATTATTTTGCCATTTAATATGCCAGTATTTTCCCCCCAAATATGCCATTATTTTGCCATTTAATATGCCAGTATTTTGCCATTTAATATGCCATTATTTTGCCATTTAATATGCCAGTATTTTGCCATTTAATATGCCATTATTTTGCCATTTAATAAGCCAGTATTTTGCCCCCAAAATATGCAAGTATTTAGCAACTCAGTTTGCCAGTGTTTTGCCCCTCAATATGCCATTTGTTTGCCATTTAATATGGCATTATTCTGCCCCTCAATATGCCATTAGTTTGCGATTAACATCCCAGTATTTAGGCACTTTACATGCCAGTATTTTGACCCTCAATTTGCCAGTATTTAGCTACTCAGTATGCCTTATTTTGCCATGTAATATGCCAGTATTTTGCCCCTCAATATTCCAGTATTTAGCCACTCAGTATGGCAGTATTTTGCCTCTAAATATGCCAGTATTTTGCCCTTAAATATGCCATCAATATGACATTTAATATGCCAGTATTTTGCCCCTCGATATGCCATTATTTTGCCATTTAATATGCCAGTATTTTGCCCCTTAATATGCCATTCTTTTGCCATTTATTAAGCCAGTATTTAGCCACTCAACATATCAGTATTTGGCCCCTCAATATGCCATTCTTTTGCCATTTAATATGCCAGTATTTTGCCCCTCAATATTCCAGTATTTAGCCACTCAGTATGCCAGTATTTTGCCCCTAAATGTGCCATTATTTTGCCCCTCAGTATACCATTATTTTGCTATTTAATATGCCAGTATTTTGCCCCTCAATATACCATTATTTAGCCATTTAATATGCCAGTATTTAGCCACTCAACATGCTAGTATGTTGACCCTCAATATGCCAGTATTTAGCCACTCAGTATGCCAGTATTTTGCCCCTCAATATATCATTATTTCGCCATTTAATATGCCAGTATTTTGACTCTCAGTATGCCATTCTTTTGCCATTTAATATGCCAGTATTTTGCCCCTTAATATGCCATTCTTTTGACATTTAATAAGCCAGTATTTAGCCACTCAACATATCAGTATTTTGCCACTCAGTATGCCAGTATTTTGCCCCTAAATATGCCAGTATTTTGCCCCTCAGTATACCATTATTTTGCAATTTAATATGCCAGTATTTAGCCACTCAACATGCCAGTACTTAGCCACTCAACATGCTAGTATGTTTACCCTCATTATGCCAGTATTTAGCCACTCAGTATGCCAGTATTTTGCCACTCAATATATCATTATTTTGCCATTTAATATGCTAGTATTTTGCCCCTCAGTATGCTCTTCTTTTGCCATTTAATATGCCAGTATTTTGCCCCTTAATATGCCATTCATTTGCCATTTAATAAGCCAGTATTTAGCCACTCAACATATCAGTATTTTGCCCCTCAATATTCCATTCTTTTGCCATTTCTTATGCCAGTATTTTGCCCCTCAATATTCCATTCTTTTGCCATTTCTTATGCCAGTATTTTGCCCCTCAATATTCCAGTATTTAGCCACTCAGTATGCTATTCTTTTTCCATTTAATATGCCAGTATTTTGCCCCTCAATATGCCATTCTTTTGCCATTTAATATGCCAGTATTTTGCCCCTCAATATGCCTGTATGTTGACTCTCAATATGCCAGTCTTTTGCCATTTAATGTGCCAGGATTTTGCCCCTCATTAATCCATTATTTTGCCATTTAGTATGCCAGTAGTTTGCCCCTCAATATGCCATTATTAGCCCATTTAGTATGGTAGTATTTTGCCTCTCAATATGCCATTCTTTTGCCATATAATATGCTAGTATTTTGCTCCTCAAAATGACATTCTTTAGCCATTTAATATTCCAGTATTTTGCACCTCAAAATGACATTCTTTAGCCATTTAATATGCCAGTATTTTGCGCTCAATATGCCATTATTTAGCCATTTAATATGCAAGTATTTAGCCACTCAACATGCCAGTACTTAGACACTCAACATGCTAGTATGTTGACCCTCGTTATGCCAGTATTTAGCCACTCAGTATGCCAGTATTTTGCCCCTCAATATATCATTATTTTGACATTTAATATGCTAGTATTTTGCCCCTCAGTATGCCCTTCTTTTGCCATTTAATATGACAGTATTTTGCCCCTTAATATGCCATTCTTTTGCCATTTAATAAGCCAGTATCTAGCCACTCAACATATCAGTATTTTGCCCCTCAATGTGCCATTCTTTTGCCATTTCTTATGCCAGTATTTTGCCCCTCAATATTCCAGTATTTAGCCACTCAGTATGCTATTCTTTTTCCATTTCCATTTAATAAGCCAGTATTTAGCCACTCAACATATCAGTATTTTGCCCCTCAATGTGCCATTCTTTTGCCATTTCTTATGCCAGTATTTTGCCCCTCAATATTCCAGTATTTAGCCACTCAGTATGCTATTCTTTTTCCATTTAATATGCCAGTATTTTGCCCCTCAATATGCCATTCTTTTGCCATTTAATATGCCAGTATTTTGCCCCTCAATATGCCATTCTTTTGCCATTTAATGTGCCAGGATTTTGCCTCTCATTAATCCATTATTTTGCCATTTAGTATGCCAGTATTTTGCCCCTCAATATGCCATTATTTTGCCATTTAGTATGCTAGTATTTTGCCTCTCAATATGCCATTCTTTTGCCATATAATATGCTAGTATTTTGCTCCTCAAAATGACATTCTTTAGCCATTTAATATTCCAGTATTTTGCACCTCAAAATGACATTCTTTAGCCATTTAATATGCCAGTATTTTGCGCTCAATATGCCATTATTTAGCCATTTAATATGCCAGTATTTAGCCACTCAACATGCCAGTACTTAGACACTCAACATGCTAGTATGTTGACCCTCGTTATGCCAGTATTTAGCCACTCAGTATGCCAGTATTTTGCCCCTCAATATATCATTATTTTGACATTTAATATGCTAGTATTTTGCCCCTCAGTATGCCCTTCTTTTGCCATTTAATATGACAGTATTTTGCCCCTTAATATGCCATTCTTTTGCCATTTAATAAGCCAGTATCTAGCCACTCAACATATCAGTATTTTGCCCCTCAATGTGCCATTCTTTTGCCATTTCTTATGCCAGTATTTTGCCCCTCAATATTCCAGTATTTAGCCACTCAGTATGCTATTCTTTTTCCATTTAATATGCCAGTATTTTGCCCCTCAATATGCCATTCTTTTGCCATTTAATATGCCAGTATTTTGCCCCTCAATATGCCATTCTTTTGCCATTTAATGTGCCAGGATTTTGCCTCTCATTAATCCATTATTTTGCCATTTAGTATGCCAGTATTTTGCCCCTCAATATGCCATTATTTTGCCATTTAGAATGCTAGTATTTTGCCTCTCAATATGACATTATTTTGCCATTTAATATGCCAGTATTTAGCCACTCAGTTTTCCAGTATTTTGCCCCTTTATATTCCAGTATTTAGCCACTCAGTATGCCAGTATTTTGCCTCTAAATATGCCAGTATTTTGCCCCTCAGTATGCCATTATTTTGTTATTTAATATGCCAGTATTTAGCCACTCAGTATGCCAGTATTTTGCCCCTCAATATGCCAGTATTTAGCTACTCAGTATGCCAGTATTTTTCCCCTCAACATGACAGTATTTTGCCCCATAGTATGCCTTATTTTGGCATGTACTATGCCAATATTTTTCCCCTCAATATGCCATTCTTTTGTTGGTTTGTTTTTGGCTAGAAGGCAACATTTGTGAGATGCGCATCTCAAAATTCCAACTTGGAATTTTGACATGTAGTCAACCTGCGTCCGTGTCCTTTATGGGATATATCTTTGAAGCCAGCCAATGTAATTTACCCCCACCAAACCATATATTTTTTTATCGGTAGACCCCCATCACTACTTGTGGCAAGGGCTCAGCAGCCATCGATACATCGCTAGATGATGTATCAGAAAGCTGAATAGGGTCAAAATCGAACCCTGAGTCCGCGGCCTCAGAATCAGTGCGTAAGCAGTGATCTCGAGCAAAGAAGGGGTTAATAGCTCTTAGAAGAGCCTATCTAGTACTGTAATACATTACAGTACAAAGGAATTAATCCAGACAGAAAAACATACTGTTGCTGTGCAAGATTACTGCTTACACAGTGATGAATGGCAGGGAAGGGGTTAATACACAGTGAAAGAATTTCATAAAACCTGCCAATTTTATAAAATGTTATTTTATATCACTAATACTGATCTGTCTCTTTCCGTCACAAAAAAGTAAGTGAGGAGAGGGAGGCAGATCAATATTTGTGAATATTGATCCGATTAATTTTGATCTGACCAGGGCGAATGGTGAGCTTAATTGAGAAATCACCAAACCGCCTTTGCCACTAATTCGCTGTTACTGATCGCTATGCGCTCAGGCAACTTTAAAAAAAAAATCTCAAATATTTTTACTTTACATGTAATCCCCTAGCGGGTATGTGTAAAAAAAAAATAAAATATGCAGACAGATAAAAATTGCTTTGGCGTCAATATCATTGCGTAAGCAGTGATCGACGGCAAATAAGGGGTTAATAACTCTTAGAAGAGCCTTTTTAGTACTGTAATAAATTACAGTACAAAAAAAATTAACCCCTAAAAAATGCACAAACAGCAAAAATAAATGCGCTGATGTGCACAATCACTGCTTATGCAAGATCAGTGGCAGGGCAATTTTTTTATTGTTTTATTATTTGTGTGTTGTGAATTAATAGTTTTTTTAACTTTTACAACTTTGATCTGTCTCTCTCCCTCACTAAAAAAAATGTGAGGAGAGGGAGGCAGATCATAACTGGTCAGATCAATATAGAGTTAATATTGATCTGACCAGTCAGTGGGGATGTTCAGCAGAACATCCCCACTGCCTGTCAGTGTGCCTGGCAGTCACTGATTGCCTCTGTGAAGAGGCAATCGTGTGACAGCCAGAGAGCACAGGAAGCAGGTACTTCCTGCCTCCTGTGCTCTTGCCCTTAGAAGGGCAGCGCCATCTTGGTCACTCAGTGACCAAGATCGTGCATTTTTTTTTTGTGTTTCTGATTGCCTTTACTTGCGAGGCAATCAGAAACACTTTCTGAGCATAGGAAGCGAAAAATTCGCTTCCTATGCTCACTTTTTTAATGCACGTGTTTTAAAGGCTCTGTGCCTTTAAAACCGGCATTTCGATCGCTCTCCGGAGCGATCGAAATGCCGACGGGCATTTTTTTTAGCTTTGTACTCCGCTTTCAGTGCTCGTTTTGACACAGGACGGACTAGGTCCGTCCTGTGTCACCAACGCCTCGGCACACAGGACGGACCTAGTCCGTCCTGTGTCGCCAAGGGGTTAATATGCCATTCTTTTGCCCCTCAATATGCCATTCTTTTGCCATTTAATATACCAGTATTTAGCCACTTAATATTACAGTATTTAGCCACTCAGTATGCCAGTATTTTGCCCCTAAATATGCCAGTATTTTGCCCCTCAGTATGCCATTCTTTTTCCATTTAATATGCCAGTATTTTGCCCCTCAATATTCCATTCTTTTGCCATTTAATATGCCAGTATTTAGCCTCTCAAAATGCCAGTATTTTGTCCCTCAAAATACCATTCTTTTGCCATTTAATATGCCAGTATTTTGCCACTCAATATGCCAGCGTTATGCTCATTATTTTCAACCCCTGCCAGTATTTAGGCACTTAACATGCCAGTATTAACCCTCAATTTGCCACTATTTAGCTACTCAGTATGCCTTATTTTGCCATGTAAAATGCCAGTATTTTGACCCTCAATTTGCCAGTATTTAGCTGCTCATTATGCCTTATTTTGTCATGTAATATGCAAGTCTTTTGCCCCTCAATGAGCCATCATTTTGTCATTTAATATGCCAGTATTTTGCCCCTCAATATGCCATTATTTTGCCATTTAATATGCCAGTTTTTAGCCATTCATTATGCCAGTATTTTGCCCCTCATTATTCCAGTATTTAGCCACTCAGTATGCCAGTATTTTGCCTCTAAATATGCCAGTATTTTGCTATTTAATATGCCAGTATTTTGCCCCTCAGTATGGCATTCTTTTTCCATTTAATATGCCAGTATTTTGCCCCTCAATATGCCATTCTTTTGCCATTTAATATACCAGTATTTTGCACTTCAATATGCCATTTTTTTGCCATTTAATATGCCAGTGTTTTGCCCCTCAATATGCCATTCTTTTGCCATTTATTATGCCAGTATTTTGCCCCTTAATATGCCATTTTTTGACATTTAATATGCCAGTGTTTTGCCCCTCAATATGCCATTCTTTTGCCATTTATTATGCCAGTATTTTGCCACCTAATATGCCATTCGTTTGCCATTTATTATGCCATTATTTTGCACCTCAATATGCCATTCTTTTGCCATTTAATATGCCAGTTTTTTGCCCCTCAATATTCCAGTATTTATCCAATCAGTATGCCAGTATTTTTCCCCTAAATATGCCAGTATTTTGACCCTCAGTATGCCATTCTTTTTCCATTTAATATGTCAGTATTTTTCCCCAATATATAATTATTTTGCCATTTAATATGCCAGTATTTTGCCCCTTAGTATGCCATTTTTTTGCCATTTAATATGCCAGAATTTTTCCCCTTAATATGCCATTCTTTTGCATTTAATATGCCAGTATTTATCCACTCAGCATATCAGTATTTTGCCCCTCAGTATGCCATTCTTTTTCCATTTAATATGTCAGTATTTTGCCCCTCAATATATCATTATTTTGAAATTTAATATGCCAGTATTTTGCCCCTCAGTATGCCATTTTTTTGCCATTTAATATGCCAGAATTTTTCCCCTTAATATGCCATTCTTTTGCCATTTAATATGCCAGTATTTATCCACTCAACATATCAGTATTTTGCCCCTCAATGTGCCATTCTTTTGCCATTTAATATGCCAGTGTTTTGCCCCTCAATATGCCATTCTTTTGCCATTTATTATGCCAGTATTTTGCCACCTAATATGCCATTCGTTTGCCATTTATTATGCCATTATTTTGCACCTCAATATGCCAGTATTTTGCTATTTAATATGCCATTCTTTTGACATTTAATATGCAATTATTTTGACATTTAATATGAGAGTATTTAGCCCCTCAATATGGCAGTATTTAGCCACTCAGTATGCCAGTATTTTGCCCCTCAATATACCATTATTTGCCATTTAATATGCCAGTATTTTGCCCCTCAATATGCCATTCTTTTGCCATTTCATATGCCAGGATTTTGCCCCTCATTATGCCATTCTTTTGCCATTTATTATGCCATTATTTTGCACCTCAATATGCCAGGATTTTGCTATTTAATATGCCATTCTTTTGACATTTAATATGCAATTATTTTGACATTTAATATGAGAGTATTTAGCCCCTCAATATGGCAGTATTTAGCCACTCAGTATGCCAGTATTTTGCCCCTCAATATACCATTATTTTGCCATTTAATATGCCAGTATTTTGCCCCTCAATATGCCATTCTTTTGCCATTTCATATGCCAGGATTTTGCCCCTCATTATGCCATTCTTTTGCCATTTATTATGCCATTATTTTGCACCTCAATATGCCAGGATTTTGCTATTTAATATGCCATTCTTTTGACATTTAATATGCAATTATTTTATAGAATTAATTTTCGCTGCCCGGGGCGGAGAGTGATGACGTAGGACGCTCTGCGTAGCGTGTGGCGTACGGGGGGTGTGTCCGGCGGTGGAGTAGAGAGAGGAGAAAGAGATATGTCCTGCTGATATCGGGTCCCGCTACCAGATAACTGGCCATCGACTGCAACGCTACGGTAGAAAAAGAGCGAGGTGCTGGCTTACCGGACTTGCGGGTCTGTGTTAGGCTACACGTGGAAACGTCTAAGAAGGTTGCAGGGAGATTGGAGAAGGAAAGGAAAATAAGGTCGGTGAAGATTGTAGGATAGACATTTCTAGGAATGCACGGTGCCCGCTATTTCTTGCTTAAAGTGAATGAGCATAATAAGGTCTGTCTGGTTGTAAGGCTTCACGATTGACACTATATAGACACACTGTGGGGTTTACCGCCTTATCCTACGTGGTCTGACGGGAACAGGGATTGGCAGATCTTTTAATGAAAGTGAGACTGCGGGGATACTCCCAGGCCGAAAGTTCTATCGATCTGGGCTGGAAATACAAAACTAATTATTACGCTATTTCCACTGGACTCTTAATATTGATGTCTAAGATAGCCTCTTAAAAAGTATACCCATAAATAAACCTGTCTGTGTACTGTGAAGCTTCGATGGCACCTAGCTATACCACGTAATAGGCAATTGCCACTGGATGAAGACCGGTAATTGGCTCCGGACTCAAAGCTAATTAGGCAGACAACCTATTCAAATATTAGTAAGACTTCTCAAGAAACTGTGTACTACGCGAGCACCTGGGTAAAGGCGCAACTTTTTTTTGTTTGGGCGAGATTCTGTACTAAGACTGGTTGCTTGGTTCCTGCCACCCTTCGTTTTGGACACTATAATCCGCCCCATGTGGGGTTGATGCGGGAAGTGAACTAGTTTAAATACTTCTACGGGGAATATAGTTGTTGCTGAGTGACATTGAACCTATAGGGCTGCTATTTGAGATATTTTCCTTCTCTAGGCTGAGACCTTTGATTAACGAGAAAAACTTGGTTCACTGAGTGGCCAACATGCCGCCTAAGATCGACAAACACGACAAATCCGACAAACAGAAGAACTCCAACAAATCCGGCAAACCGTTGCCTATGGAGTCATACTATTCTCCGAAGAGTCAATTAAATATGTCAGCGGCTGTGGATAAAGGTTCCCCAGATCGGACTTCGGATCTTCCCTCTCCAGATGTTCCTACTTACGTTACTCAGCCGAATCTCATCGCGGCCCTAGATGTGCTGTACATAAAGATTAAGACCGACCTAGACAAAATGCTAAGCGACAATAGAGAAGAATTTGCTCAATTAAAAGCTTCAATAAAAACCCAGTCTGCAGAAATTGAGATTTTACAGTCAAAAATTCAAGAACTACAAACACAGAACGCAGTCGCCAACCTAACTATAAACAGGCTTGACCTGAAGGTTACTGATTTGGAAGATCGCTCGAGAAGAGCAAACCTGAAGATTAGAGGGATCCCGGAGGATATCAACGACTTGGAGACCTTTCTATTGGAATTATTGTCTATTTATATAGACCAGAAGAAAATAGGGGTAAATCCCCTGGACAGGGTGCATCGCCTTCCGAAACCAGCTACCGGGCCACATATTACGGCGCGAGACGTAATTGCATGTTTTAGCAGCTGCAAAACAAAAGATGATCTGGTCAAAGAATTTAGGAAGAACCCGTCCAAATCTGCAAAGTTTTCACAACTGGCTTTATATGCAGACCTCTCCTTTGCCACAAGACTCACTAGAAGAAAATTTGGTGACATAACCAGATGCTTAAGAGACCATAATATTCCGTATTCCTGGGGATTCCCGACTAAGCTGCGTATTTCCTTTAAGGATAAAATTCATATTTGTCTGGACGTCCAGCAGGCCAAGGACAAATTGACCTTGTGGGGTCTCTTGAATGCATAAATGCTGTTGGAGGGGTTTGGGGGGTGGAAGGGAGGGGGGGTTCCCCCTTGTTTTCTGTATGGAATTAGAAATTAGAACGAAGATATGCGATTACTTGGGGGGGGGGGAGGAGATGGAGGAAAATACAAACATACTGTTTGTGTTTCCTGAGTCACAGATAGCAAGATAATCATTTCACTGCATAGAATTATGTTTTTTGTATACAGCGCAATTCGAGAGTGTTGGATGTATAGTTGTCTGGGAGGAGAGATGGAGAGGGGGGAGGGAATTTGTCTTCTCTCTCCTTCTCTCCCCCTTCCTGGGGTTTAATTTTTTTTTTTTTTTTTTTAACACACTGGTTTGATTATTAATGTTTGTATTTCTTGAATCACAGATAGCAAGGTAAACACTTTATTGCACAGAATTATGCTTTTGGTATATATAGCGCAAATCTAGTGTGTAAGATATATAACTGTTAGGGGGGGGAGACGGAGAGAGGGGAGGGAATATTTCTTTCCATCTCCCTCTCTCCCCCTCTTTGGGGTTTTTTTTTTTTTTTTTTTTTTTTTTTTTTTACACTGGTTTGATTATTAATGTTTGTATTTCCTGAATCACAGATAGCAAGTTAAACACTTTAATGCACAGAATTATGTTTTTGGTATATATAGCGCAAATCTAGAGTGTAAGATATACAACTGTTGGGGGGGGGAGACGGAGAGGGGGGAGGAAATTTTTCCTTCCATCTCCTTCTCTCCCCCTCTTCGGGGGTTTTTTTTTTTTTTTTTTTTTTTTTTACACACTGGTTTGATGATTAATGTTTGAATTTCCTGAATCACAGATAGCAAGTCAAGCACTTTATTGCACAGAATTATGTTTTTTGCATATAGCGCAAATCTAGAGTGTGAGATATACAACTGCCTGGGGGGGGAGGTGGAGAGGGGGAGGGGATTTTTCTTTCCATCTTTTTCTCTCCCCCTCTTTGGGTTTTATAAAGAAAAAAAAAGAAAAAAATTTTTTTTTTTTTTTTTATATACACTGGTTTGATTATTAATGTTTGTATTCCCTGAATCACAGATAGCAAGTTAAACACATGATTGCACAGAATTATGTTTTTCGTATATATAGCGCAAATCTGGAGTGTAAGATATATAACGGTTAGGGGGGGGAGATGGAGGGGGGGAGGAAATTTTTCTTTCCATCTCCTTCTCTCCCCCTCTTTGGGGGGGGGGGGGGGTTTAACACACTGGTTTTGATGATTAATGTTTGTATTTCCTGAATCACAGATAGCAAGTCAAACACTTTATTGCACAGAATTATGTTTTTTGCATACAGCGCAAATCTAGAGTGTAAGATATACAACTGCCTGGGGGGGGAGGTGGAGAGGGGGGAGGGAATTTTTCTTTCCATCTTTTTCTCTCCCCCTCTCTAGGTTTTGTAGAGGGGGAGAGAGAGGGGAGAGAGGGGAGAGAGGGGAAGAAGAAAGGGAAGAAATTTTTTTTTTTTTTTTTTTGGGGGGGTTGTTTTTTCTGGTTTTTTTTTTTTTTTTTTTTTTTTTTTTTGGGGGGGTTAATCACGGTGATATGATTAATATTGTTTGCAATGTTTGGATCATAGAAAGTAAGATAAAACATCTGACTTCTCAGAAATTGATTTTTTTTTGCATATAGCGGGGATGTAGAGATTAAGTTACATAGCTGTTTAATGGGGGAGACCGAGAGGGTTTTTTTTTTTTTTCTCTTCTCTCTGCTCATCTGTTGTGTTGTGATCTTTTTATAATATAGACTGGCACTAAAGGATGTGTTAATTATGTAGACTATGGATCCATACTTAGAATAAAGACAGTGTTGGCCCCCCCAGGGACCCCGGCATATCTCAAATATTCCTTTGATAAGAACTGTAATATATATAGTGATATTGGTTAAATGAAAGGTTAAACGAAAGGTTAGTAATTTAATGGAAGTCTGGGGGACGGCACTAGAGCTGTGACTCGGGGCGGTGGGTCGGATGGGGGGGTGAGAGGGGGGGGGAGGGTACTTTACTCTCCCCTTTTCGTTTATTTATAAATGTATGTGTATTAGGGGAGGGGGAGGGGAGGGAGGGAGAAACATTTTTTTTTTCTCCTTTTCCTTCCTCTTTCTCCTCTCCACCCTCCTCCTCTTTTTCCCTCTCCCCTCCCCCTACCGCCTGGATCGCACTGTGGCAACCCGGTGGCCAACTGGGTTTCTGGCTGATGTGACCTGATAAGGCGGGCTTGATAAGAAGTGAACTTCCCCCGCCGGACACACACCCCCCTACGCTCCCTGGTGGTGTCAGGGAATTTTGATTCATACAAATTGGGGAAGATTTCTCTGATAGGTATGAAGATATGTGGTCTGTGTGTGGGTGAATGGGTGGCCGATGTGGATGGGTGGGCTGGGCACGGGGGTGGAGGGACATGTCAGGGGGAAAACGATGGCTATCTGCTCCGGGATGACAATTAAATTAATGTCAATAAACTCACAGGGTTTAAATTCCCCGCACAAGAGATCATATTTATATGACTCACTGGTAAGGGAGAATATTGATATCGCCTTTATTCAGGAAACCCACTGGAGGCAGGAAGAGAAATTACAGTGGAAATATTCTAAGTATCCACATGTTTATTTTGCTGCCATGGCGACAAAGAAAAAGAGGGGGGTAGCAATCATAATCTCGGCAAAAAACAAATTTGAGTTTATTCATCAGGAATTTGATTCTGATGCACGCAGACTACTCTTGATTTGTAAAATCAACGATATACTCTATACTTTGGTTAATCTGTATGCCCCCTCAGAAGGTACCATAAGGTTCGTAAATGTATCATCGGATCATATTGAAAGGGTGGCTAGGGGCTTCCTGATTGTTGGGGGAGATCTCAATGCGATAGCTGACTTTAACTTGGATAGGAGAGCAGAGGGACAGAGGAAACAGGAAACACGTATGAAGGCAAGAGCGGTGGCCTTCTCGTCTTGCCTGTTTAGACAAAATCTTTATGACGTATGGAGGGCGCACCATCCGTGTGAGAGGGACTATTCCTTTTTCTCGAGACCGCACTCAACTTACTCTAGGATTGACTATTTTTTGGTTAGGGGCCCGATGCTACGTCAATGTCTTAGATCTAGTATGGGAAATATTACCTGGTCAGACCATGCCCCAATATTTTTGGAAATTAAAGATAATCCGGAGTACAAAATTCGTAACAACTGGAGATTAAACGAACAGCTGATAGAGTCAGAAAAAAACGCCCGCGAATTGACCGAACATGTTAAAACCTTTGTAAATATCAACGACAATGGCGATACATCGGTGCAGAATCTTTGGTGTACCCTGAAGTGTGTATCAAGGGGATATTTGATCAAAAAGGGGGCATGGTTAAAAAAAAGAAGGGGTAGAGATTTGGCGGAGCTGTACGCAGAGCTGGCAGTCCTGGAGGCAGGGAATAAAGTGGACCCGACTGAGCGGGCGGGCAGAGAGATCCGGGTAATACAGGAGCAGATTAAGAATGGTCTCCGGATTGAGGCAGAGAGTGCAATGACCCGTTTAAAAAGTAACTGGTACTGCAGCAGTAATAGAGCGGGGAAAGAATTAACAAAAAAACTTAAGGCGCAGCAGGCACGCTCAAGAATAAAAAAGATAATACAAGATGGGAAGACCTGCATCGCGCCCGAACAAATTGCGGCAGCTTTTAAATCGTATTACGAGACACTGTACAATCTGCCAAAACCGGAGACATCCGCTGCAGACTTGATCACATTTCTTGGATCTCTCTGCCTGCCCCGTTTGTCGGAGGAACGGGCTGAGTCCATCAATACCCCCATAACGTTGGTTGAGGTCTCCAGCACGATTAGAGACATGAAGAAAGGTAAATCCCCGGGCCCGGATGGGTTCTCAGCATCCTTTTATCAGGTGTTGGATACGGTCATAGCTCCCATACTGGTTAGACTGTATAACTCCTTGATGACAGGTGAGGGATTTCCGCAGGAGATGCTGGAGGCTGCTATTTCCCCTATTCCGAAGCCGGGGAAGGATCCGGAGGTGGTAAGTAACTATAGACCCATCTCCTTGATTAATGTGGATGTGAAGATATTCTCTAAGATTCTGGCAAATCGCCTGAAGTCAGTCATACACGATCTGATCCACCCCGACCAAGCTGGATTTATGCCAGGGAGGGAGGGTGCAGAAAATACCAGGAGGGTTTTCGACATAATCGATATTATACATCAAAGGAAAATCCCCTCTGTCTTGGTCGCTCTCGATGCAGAGAAGGCCTTTGACAGAGTGGATTGGAGATTTTTGTCGGAATCCCTCCGGGTTTTTGGCTTCACGGGGGGGTTCTATGATGCAATATTGGCATTGTACGCAAATCCACGGGCCAGGATTAAGGGTCCTTCTCTGGCTTCGGAGTTTTTGGAAATTCGCAATGGTACGAGGCAGGGGTGCCCTCTAGCCCCGCTGCTCTATGCACTCACTATTGAACCCCTGGCCCAGTACTTGAGAAAATCACAGGAGGTGAAGGGGGTGCAGTTCGGACCGGACGAACATGTAATCTCATTATATGCAGATGATGTCCTTCTGACTCTGACGCACCCCAGATCCTCAGTACCAGCACTTTTGGAGGCTTTAGATCTGTATGGCTCCTACTCTAATTACAAAGTCAACCTCCTTAAGACACAGATAATTTCTTTCTATATGCCAGTTTCTGACCGCCAGATGCGGCAGACTTTTGGCGAAAAGGGCTGGACAGCTGAGAAAATCGATTATTTAGGGATAAAAATCTTTAGACAAATTGATAAAACGGTTCCAGGGAATTATGGATTGTTATTAACTGACTTGCAAAAACAGACCTCACAATGGGCCAAACTGGAGATATCATGGCTAGGCCGTATTAATACTCTGAAAGCCTATATTATACCGAAGCTTCTTTACCTAATGCGCACGATTCCCTATAAAGTTCCAGTAAAGATTCTTAGGGAGTACGATCTATTATTTGCAAAATTCGTGTGGTCAGCTAAGAATCCCCGTATCCCTAGTCAAACTCTGAAACGGGGAATGCAATATGATGGTCTGGGATATCCAGATCTTCGTAAATTATACGAGGCATGTCAACTTGCACATGTACTAGCGTGGAAAAATCAAAGGAACAATCCTTGCTGGTATACACTGGAGAAGGCGGCTTGTGACAATTTAGATCCTGCCCTATTGGTCTGGCTCCCTAGGGAGTTCTTTCAAAAGCTGGATCTCTCCCTTAAAATAGTTATCGATGTGATGACCTCATGGTATAAAGTTAAGAGATCACTAAAAATAATAGATAGGATATCAAAAGTAGCTCCCTTACAGGTGGTCACTGTATGTATAGAAAATATCAATTTACAGAGGTGGAGGGAGGCTGGGATCAATACAGTAGGTGATCTCTATATAAACAATAACCTGGCTCCCTTTGAAACATTAATGAAGAATTATAATCTCCCAAGTAGGGAGTTGTATAATTACTTGAGACTTAGATCTTTCCTGGGGGAAAACCCTCCCACGGATGGTACAGATTGGGATAGATTTATAACCACTGTAGGTAATAAGGGAGTTATATCAAGATCCCGACGGTTTCTCGACTCGGGGGTGACGGTCGGGAAATCGTCGGCGATCAGTCAATGGGAAATGGACTTGGGTAAATCATTCCCACTACGGGAGTGGTTCGTGACCTGGCAGGAACTTAGGGGTGCAAGCCACTGTATTAACATACAGGAACAGTTCTTTAAGTTACTCCATAGATGGTACTTGGTGCCCAAGAGACTGGCAAAATTTGATGTAAACGCCAATGACTTATGTTGGCGTTGCCAATTAGCAATTGGGTCCCAGTGCCACATATGGTGGGAATGCGAGGAACTGGCTCCGATCAGGCAGAAGGCATCCTACCTCATAGAAAGAGTGACACCTGGCCAAGGGCTCTTGACTCCACAAGCCTTCTTATTTCATTTAGATTTATTGGAAACTAATAAGAATCGAAAAATCCTTTGTATTAACATTTTAACAGCCTTTAAGATTTGCTTGGCGAGATATTGGAGGAGAGAGGATATTCCATCCTGGCCAGAAATTAAGTCACAGATAAGTCTGCAAGCTGCTGCAGAAAAATATTTCTTGACAAAGTCTAAAAATAGACAAAGTAAAGAGATTTACGAGGAAATATGGGCAAAATGGCCAGAGCTATCTGTCTGATCTCTTCCAGACGGATTCGGTACGCAGAATCTGCAAAAATAGCCCGTGTGAGTACAAATCGACTCTTCCTGGAGCAGATAGGACTACTCTATATAATCGACCATCGGTTCCCATAGATTATAGGAAACAGTATTTCGATACCCCTCCCCCCCTCCCCGATACCCCTACCCCCCTCTCCCAGTCCAGAAGTGGTGGGAGACCACAAGTGGCCACGAGATGAGTGTAGTAGCGAATGGTGTTTGTGTGGATTGTGTATGGATGAACAAATGACGTCAAACGGCATAAATGTATTATGAATTGCGGTCGCTATTATAAAATTAGGAACGATGTAAACATGTCGTGCCAGAATAGCGTGGTCGTATATCGATGTATTTATGTAAATTAATGTAAGGACCAGGCTTTGGGAATGATATTTTTCCTTGTTTTTATTGTCTGTTGTTTTGGCATATTAATGTATACTAATAAAGAATGAAATAAAAGAGGGGAAAGGAAAGAAGGAAAAAAAAAAAGGAAAAAGAGGGAGGAAAGGAGAGAAAAAAAAAAAAAAAAAAAAAAGAAGGGAAAGGGAGAAAAAAAAAGGGAAAAGAAGGAGAAAAAAAAAAGGGAAAAAAAGGTACATGGGGTTCCTGGTTGCTCTTTCCTCTCTCCCTACCTGGAATAAGGTGGCATAATGAAATAATTAGGCATTAAGAAATATTTGTGCATGTTTGTGTATGTATGTGTATATTGTCCTTTGTATTGTTTTATGAAGCTTTACTTGTATGATGGATATGGATATATATATATATTTAAAGTATGGCTTTTTGTATTTAAAATGAATGATCAATAAAAATTTATAATTTGAAAAAAAAAAAAAAAAAAAAAAAAATAATATGCAATTATTTTGACATTTAATATGAGAGTATTTAGCCCCTCAATATGGCAGTATTTAGCCAATCAGCATGCCAGTATTTTGCCCCTCAATATACCAATCTTTTGCCATTTAATAAGCCAGTATTTTGCCCCTCGAAATGCCATTCTTTTGCCATTTCATATGCCAGGATTTTGCCCCTCACTATGCCATTCTTTTGCCATTTAATATGCCATTATTTAGCCACTCAACATATCAGTATTTTGCCCCTCAATATGCCATTCTTTTGCCATTTAATATGCCAGGATTTTGCCCCTCAATATTCCAGTATTTATCCACTCAGTATGCCAGTATTTTTCCCCTAAATATACCAGTATTTTGCCCCTCAGTATGCCATTCTTTTGCTATTTAATACGCCAGTATTTTGCCCCTCAGTATGCCATTCTTTTTCCATTTAATATGCCAGTATTTTGCCCCTCAGTATGCCATTCTTTTGCTATTTATTATGTCAGTATTTTGCCCCTTAATATGCCATTCGTTTTCCAATTTTTATGCCATTATTTTGCACTTCAATATGCCAGTATTTTGCTATTTAATATCCCATTCTTTTGACATTTAATATGCAATTATTTTGCCATTTAATATGAGAGTATTTTGCCCCTCAATATGGCAGTATTTAGCCAATCAGCATGCCAGTATTTTGCCCCTCAATATACCAATCTTTTGCCATTTAATAAGCCAGTATTTTGACCCTCGAAATGCCATTCTTTTGCCATTTCATATGCCAGGATTTTGCCCCTCATTATGCCATTCTTTTCCCATTTAATATGCCATTATTTAGCCACTCAACATATCAGTATTTTGCCCCTCAATATGCCATTCTTTTGCCATTTAATATGCCAGGATTTTGCCCCTCAATATTCCAGTATTTATCCACTCAGTATGCCAGTATTTTTCCCCTAAATATGCCAGTATTTTGCCCCTCAGTATTCCATTCTTTTGCTATTTAATACGCCAGTATTTTGCCCCTCAGTATGCCATTCTTTTTCCATTTAATATGCCAGTATTTTGCCCCTCAGTATGCCATTCTTTTGCCATTTAATATGCCAGTATTTATCCACTCAACATATCAGTATTTTGCCGCACAATGTGCCATTCTTTTGCCATTTAATATGCCAGTATTTTGCCCCTCAATATTCCAGTATTTAGCCACTCAGAATGCCAGTATTTTGCCCCTAAATATGCCAGTATTTTGCCCCTCAGTATGCCATTCTTTTGCTATTTAATATGCCAGTATTTTGCCCTTCAGTATGCCATTCTTTTTCCATTTAATATGCCAGTATTTTGCCCTTAATATGCCATTCTTTTGCCATTTAACCCCTTAAGGACAGAGCCTTTGAAACATTTTTGTCCTTTCTGGACAATGGCTATTTTAACATTTCTGTGCTGTTTGTGTTTAGCAGTAATTTTCTTCTTCGTCATTTGCTGTACCCACACATATTATATATTGTTTTTATCGGGACAAAAAGGGCTTTCTATGGATGCCATATTTTTGATCATATCTAATATTAAAAAATAATAATAAAATATGGTAAAAAAAAAAATACACAAATTTCTTTGTTTTTATTTGAAACAACTTCTCCTCATCGACAATAGCGAACGAAAAAACATGCTAAATAGATTCTACTATTTCTCCTGAGTACAGGGATACCACCCATGCATAGGTTTGTTGGGTTGTTTGGGGGCTAAAATGCCACATTTGTGAGGTGCAGTTTTTTGTTTTCCAACTTGAAATTTTTACATGCAGACAGCCTGCACCCATGTCCCATTTGGGACATATTTGAAACCAGCCAGTGTATTTTACCCCATCAACCCATATATTTTTTAAAAGTAGACACCCTAGGCTATCTCAAATGGTGGTATTTTAACACTTTCCATGCACTAATTCTACCACCAGCCTTTGTCAAAGTTTGTGGTAGTAATTTTTTTGTGTTTTTTTTTCACAAACCTTGTACTTCAGACATAAATTTACAGATTTTGGTATGTGTCACTGCCAAATAACACCCCAATAAGTGTTCAGCAACATCTCTTGAGTACAGGGATACCCCCCATGCATAGGTTTGTTGGATTGTTTGGGGGGTAAAAGGCCAAATTTGTGAGGTGCAGTTTTTTGTTTTCCAACTTGAAATTTTTACATGCAGACAGCCTGCACCCGTGTCCCATTTGGGACATATTTGAAACCAGCCAGTGTATTTTACCCCATCAACCCATATATTTTTTAAAAGTAGACACCCTAGGCTATCTCAAATGGTGGTATTTTTACACTTTCCATGCACTAATTCTACCACCAGCCTTTGTCAAAGTTTGTGGTAGTAATTTTTTTGTGTTTTTTTTTCACAAACCTTGTACTTCAGACATGAATTTACAGATTTTGGTATGTGTCACTGCCAAATAACACCCCAATAAGTGTTCAGCAACATCTCTTGAGTACAGGGATACCACCCATGCATAGGTTTGTTGGGTTGTTTGGGGGGTAAAAGGCCAAATTTGGTAGGTGCCGTTTTTGGTTTTCCAAATTGAAATTTTGACATGCAGACCGCCTGCACCCATGTCCCATTTGGGACATATTTGAAAACAGCCAGTGTATTTTACCCCATCAACCCATATATTTTTTAAAAGTAGACACCCTACGCTATTTCAAATGGTGGTATTTTAACACTTTCCATGCACTAATTCTACCACCAGCCTTTGTCAAAGTTTGTGGTAGTAATTTTTGTGTGTTTTTTTTTCACAAATATTGTATTTTAGACATAAATTCACAGATTTTGGTATGTGTCACTGCCAAACAATAACCCAATATGTGTTCAACAACATCTCCTGAGTACAGGGATACCACCCATGCATAGGTTTGTTGGGTTGTTTGGGGGCTAAAAGGGCCACATTGTGAAGGTGCGCATTTTCAACTTGGAATATTGACGTGTAGCCAGCCTGAGCCCATCTTTCATTTGGGACTTTTTTTTAAAGTAGGACAGTGTATTTTACCCCAAAAAGTATATATTTTGTAAAAGTAGACACCCTAGGCTATTTTAAATGGTGTTATTTTTACACTTTCCATGCACCAATTCTACCACCAGCCTTTGTCAAAGTTTGTGGTAGTCATTTTATTGTGTATTTTTTCCCACATACATTGTACTTTAGACACAAATTCACATATTTCAGTATGTGTCACTGACAAACAATACCACAATATATGTTCAGCAACATCTCCCGAGCACAGGGATACCACCCATGCATAGCTTTGTCAGCTTTGTTAGGGGTTGAAAGGCTACATTTGAGAGGTGCGCTTTTTGATTTTCAAACTTGGAATTTGAACATGTAGAGCAAGGAAGGGGTTAATAGCTCTTATAAGAGCCTTTGTAGTACTGTACAAAAAAATTAACCCCTAAAAATGCACAGACAAGAAAAAATGTTCTGCTGTGCAGTGATCAGTGGCAGGGAAGGGGTTAATACACTACACTATACAAAGGGTATGGCTTTTATAAAAGCCCTTGGGACTCACAATTTTTTAACATTTTATTTAATTTATTACAATTAAAAAATTATGTTATACAGATCTGTCTCTTTCCCTCACTAAAACTCAAGTGAGGAGAGGGAGGCAGATCCATATGGGTCAGAACAATATTTACGAACCAGACGAATGGTGATGCTCATCTGAGAAATCACCAAACCACCTTTGCCACTGATCGGCTGTTACTGATCGCTATACACGCGTTCAGACAGCTTCAAAAGGAATACACGTAATCCCCTAGTGGGTATAACTAACCCCTAGCGAGTCTGACAAAAAAAATGCTGATAGCAAAAAAAAATCCTTCTGCGACTAGATTGCTCCATATGCGCTGCTTAGGCAGTGACCATATGCACTGCTTAGGCAGTGACCATATGTGCTGCTTAGGAAGTGATATACGGCAAGGAAGGGGTTAATAGCTCTTAAAAGAGCCTTTGATATACTGTAATAAATCAAAGTAAAAAAAAATAACCCCTAAAAAAATGCACAGACAGCAAAAAATGTGCTGCTGTGTAAGATCACTGCGTACACAGCGATCAATTGCAAGGAAGGGGTTAAATACTGGAAACGGCTTTTATAAAAGCCTTTGGGTCTCAATTCTATTAAATATATTATAATTAAAAACTTACATTATACAGCTCTGTCTCCTTCCCTCACTAAAACTAAAGTGAGAGGGAGGCAGATCTACACGGGTCAGATCAAATATTTACAAATATTGATCTAACCAGACGAATGGTGATGCTCATCTAAGCAAACGCCAACCCGCCTTTGTCACTTATCAGCTGTTACTGATCGCTATACATGCGGTCAGACAGCTAAAAAAAATTTTTTTACGTTAAAGGTAGTCCCCTAGCGGGTATAATTAACACGTGACGGGTGTAATAAAAAAGTTTAAAAAAAATTAAAAATGCTTCTGCAGCAAGATAGCTGCATTTGCGTCAGATCGCTGCTTAGGCAGTGATCTACAGCAAGAAAGGGGTTAATCTCTCTTAAAAGAGCTTTTTTTTATACTGTAATGAATTACAGTAAAAAAAAAATGAACCCCTAAAAAATGCACAGACAGCAAAAAATGTGCTGCTGTGTATGATCACTGCGTACACAGCGATCAATGGCAGGGAAGGGGTTAAATGGCTTTTATAAAAGCCCTTGGTGTTTAAAATTGTATTAAATATTTTTTTTATTATTTTATTTTATTTTTTACTTTATCTGATCTGTCTCTCTCCCTTACTAAAACTAGTAAGGTGAGGGAGGCAGATCAATACTTGTCAAAGGCAATATTTACTAATATTGCCTTTGACAGTATGATAAGTGCTCATCAGAGCACTTACCATACACGCCTGCACACAGATCACATAGATCTGTTGTGCCGGCATTGATTGGCTCCCCCTAGAGCATCGGAAGTGAAATACTTTCACTTCCGATGCTCTTGCCATTAGGAGGGAAGCGCTGCCTGTACAGGCAGCGTTCCCTTCTACTGAGCCGATGGGGTCGCTCAGGAGAGCGACCACCATCGGCTCTGGGGAGCATCAAGGTGTTACTAAGTGCCTCGCTAGCGATCGTTCGCTTTCTAAGCACATGTGTGCAGCCGGCGCAGCCATTTTTAAATGGCTGCTACGATCACTCCGTGGAGTGATCGTAGCGCGCCCCTGCACATTTGGGGGGTGTTGCACAATGCCTCTACCTTGAGGCATTGTAGCAACACCGTTAGAGTAAAGAAAGCGACCGCTGGTCGCTTTCTTTACTCAGTTTAGTGCACTCAGTTTAGTACTCAGTTTAGTCCTCGATTTGCCGTGACGTGCCTGGCACGTCATCTGTCGTTAAGGGGTTAATATACCAGTATTTTGCACCTCAATATGCCATTCTTTTGACATTTAATATGCCAGGATGTTGCCCCTCATTAATCCATTATTTTGCCATTTAGTATGCCAGTATTTTGCCCCTCAATATGCCATTCTTTTGCCATTTAGTATGCTAGTATTTTGCCCCTCAGTATGCCAGTATTTTTCCCCTAAATATGCCAGTATTTTGCCCCTCAGTATGCCATTCTTTTGCTATTTAATATGCCAGTATTTTGCCCCTCAGTATGCCATTCTTATGCCATTTATTATGCCAGTATTTTTCCCCTTAATATGCCATTCGTTTTCCATTTATTATGCCGTTATTTTGCACTTCAATATGCCAGTATTTTGCTATTTAATATCCCATTCTTTTGACATTTAATATGCAATTATTTTGCCATTTAATATGAGAGTATTTTGCCCCTCAATATGGCAGTATTTAGCCACTCAGCATGCCAGTATTTTGCCCCTCAATATACCATTCTTTTGCCATTTAATATGCCAGTATTTTGATCCTCAATATGCCATTCTTTTGCCATTTAATATGCCAGTATTTAGCCACTCAACATATCAGTATTTTGCCCCTCAATATGCAATTATTTTGCCATTTAATATGCCAGTATTTTGCCCCTCAATATTCCAGTATTTAGCCGCTCAGTATGCCAGTATTTTTACACTAAATATGCCAGTATTTTGCCCCTCAGTATGTCATTCTTTTGCTATTTAATATGCCATTATTTTGCCCCTCAGTATGCCATTCTTTTTCCATTTAATATGCCAGTATTTTGCCCCTCAATATATCATTATTTTGCCATTTAATATGCCAGTATTTTGTCCCTCAGTATGCCATTTTTTTGCCATTTAATATGACAAAATTTTGCCCCTTAATATGCCATTCTTTTGCCATTTAATATGCCAGTATTTATCCACTCAACATATCAGTATTTTGCCCCTCAATATGCCATTCTTTTGCCATTTAATATGCCAGTATTTTGCCCCTCAATATTCCAGTATTTAGCCACTCAGTATGCCAGTATTTTGCCCCTAAATATGCCAGTATTTTGCCTTTCAGTATGCCATTCTTTTGCTATTTAATATGTCAGTATTTTGCCCCTCAGTATGCCATTCTTTTTCCATTTAATATGCCACTATTTTGCCCCTCAATATGCCATTCTTTTGCCATTTAATATGCCAGTATTTAGCCACTCAACATATCAGTATTTTGCCCCTCAATATGCAATTATTTTGCCATTTAATATGCCAGTATTTTGCCCCTCAATATTCCAGTATTTAGCCGCTCAGTATGCCAGTATTTTTACACTAAATATGCCAGTATTTTGCCCCTCAGTATGTCATTCTTTTGCTATTTAATATGCCATTATTTTGCCCCTCAGTATGCCATTCTTTTTCCATTTAATATGCCAGTATTTTGCCCCTCAATATATCATTATTTTGCCATTTAATATGCCAGTATTTTGTCCCTCAGTATGCCATTTTTTTGCCATTTAATATGACAAAATTTTGCCCCTTAATATGCCATTCTTTTGCCATTTAATATGCCAGTATTTATCCACTCAACATATCAGTATTTTGCCCCTCAATATGCCATTCTTTTGCCATTTAATATGCCAGTATTTTGCCCCTCAATATTCCAGTATTTAGCCACTCAGTATGCCAGTATTTTGCCCCTAAATATGCCAGTATTTTGCCTTTCAGTATGCCATTCTTTTGCTATTTAATATGTCAGTATTTTGCCCCTCAGTATGCCATTCTTTTTCCATTTAATATGCCACTATTTTGCCCCTCAATATGCCATTCTTTTTCCATTTAATATACCACTATTTTGCACTTCAATATGCCATTCTTTTGCCATTTAATATGCCAGGATTTTGCCCCTCATTAATCCATTATTTTGCCATTTAGTATGCCAGTATTTTGCCCCCCAATATGCCATTCTTTTGCCATTTAGTATGCTAGTATTTTGCCTCTCAATATGACATTCTTTTGACATTTAATATGCCAGTATTTAGCCTCTCAGTTTGCCAGTATTTTGCCCTTTAATATTCCAGTATTTAGCCACTCAGGATGATAGTATTTTGCCTCTGAATATGCCAGTATTTTGCCCCTCAGTATGCCATTCTTTTGCCATTTAATATGCCAGTATTTAGCCTTTCAGTATGCCAGTATTTTTCCCCTCAAAATGCCAGTATTTATCTACTCAGTATGCCTTATTTTGGCATGTACTATGCCAATATTTTGCCCCTCAATATGCCATTCTTTTGCCATTTAATATGCCAGTATTTTCCCATCAATATGCCATTCTTTTGCTATTTAATATGCCATTCTTTTGCTATTTAATATGCCAGTATTTTGCCCCTCAATATGCTATTCTTTTGCCATTTTATATGCCAGTATTTAGCCACTCAATATTCCAGTATTTAGCCACTCAGTATGCCAGTATTTTGCCCCTAAATATGCCAGTATTTTACCCCTTTGTATGCCATTCTTTTGCTATTTAATATGCCAGTATTTTGCCCCTCAATATGCCATTATTTTGCAATTTAATATGCCAGTATTTTGCCCCTCAATATTCCAGTATTTAGCCACTCAGTATGCCAGTATTTTGCCACTAAATATGCCAGTATTTTGCCCTTTAGTATGCCATTATTTTGCCATTTAATATGCCAGTATTTTGCCCCTCAGTATGCCATTCTTTTTCCATTTAATATGCTAGTATTTTGCCCCTCAATATGCCATTCTTTTGCCATTTAATATGCCAGGATTTTGCCCCTCATTAATCCATTAATTTGCCATTTAGTATGCCAGTATTTTTTCCCCCTCAATATGCCATTCTTTTGCCATTTTAGTATGCTAGTATTTTGCCTCTCAATATGACATCCTTTTGACATTTAATATGCCAGTATTTAGCCACTCAGTTTTCCAGTATTTTGCCCTTTAATATTCCAGTATTTAGCCAATCAGGATGATAGTATTTTGCCTCTGAATATGCCAGTATTTTGCCCCTCAGTTTGCCATTCTTTTGCCATTTAATATGCCAGTATTTAGCCACTCAGTATGCCAGTATTTTGCCCCTCAATATGCCAGTATTTAGCTACTCAGTATGCCTTATTTTGGCATGTACTATGCCAATATTTTGCCCCTCAATATGCCATTATTTTGCCATTTAATATGCCAGTATTTTTCCCCTCAATATGCCATTTTTTTTCCTATTTAATATGCCATTCTTTTGCTATTTAATATGCCATTCTTTTGCCCCTCAATATGCCATTCTTTTGCCATTTAATATGCCAGTATTTAGCCACTCAATATTCCAGTATTTAGCCACTCAGTATGCCAGTATTTTGCCCCTAAATATGCCAGTATGTTGCCCCTTCGTATGCCATTCTTTTGCTATTTAATTTGCCAGTATTTTGCCCCTCAATATTCCAGTACTTAGCCACTCAGTATGCCAGTATTTTGCCCCTAAATATGGCAGTATTTTGCCCCTCAGTATGCAATTCTTTTGCCATTTAATATGCCAGTATTTTGCCCCTCAGTATGCCATTCTTTTTCATTTAATATGCCAGTATTTTGCCCCTCAATATGCCATTCTTTTGCCATTTAATATACCAGTATTTTGCACCTCAATATGCCATTCTTTTGCCATTTCATATGCCAGGATTTTGCCCCTTATTATGCCATTATTTTGCCATTTAATATGCCAGTATTTAGCCACTCAAAATGCCAGTATTTTGTCCCTCAAAATGCCATTCTTTTGCCATTTAATATGCCAGTATTTTGCCACTCAATATGCCAGCGTTATGCTCATTATTTGCAACCCCTACCCCCTTCCCCATTACTTACCTCCTGGCCGCTCTGTCTCCCGGTCGTCTCCTCTGTGCAGTCTTACCTCCTGCATGGAGGAGGTTAACTCCGGTCGCATTTTAAAAAAAAAAATATTAAAGCCATGCGGCTGGAGGGTAGAGCAGAATGCATCCCTCACAGTTGCGGCCTGGCTAAATAGAGGGAATATTTTTTTCTGGCGTGACCTGAGCTAAAGTTGAAATAGCAATATATCTCATGGGGGCTTTTGCACCATTAAACAATAGTCTGAAATTAGTGGAAAAATATAACAAAATTGAAACCAAAACAAAAAGAACAAATGCACATATATGCAAAAGAAACGCAATAATTGTTTTCATGGTGTGTTATTTTAAAGAAGTGTACATTGTGTATAACTGTTAGCTGTAGGATGGGTATAAACATTATGTAAGACATGGGTTGTGGTGCGTTGTTATCAGCTGTGTCCTGACCTCTGGAACCCTCCGATCGCCATGCACAACCACATCAGAAAAATATTTTCCTCATCAGCCACATCGCCATCCCCTGCTGTAAGAGAGCAATGCCGCAATGTGATGTTATGTAATATAAAATAGGAGATGTGTGGCAGATCGATGGGTACTCTTTTCGCCCTCTGCTACGCAAATTTATTTTTGGACAGATGGGAGGAGGAGGTTATCAGTGGATCCTCAAGAAGGGAAACTTGTGATATACAGCGTGCTTAATAAAAGAGATGCGCAAAGTCTGTGCAATGTATGTAAAATTATGTTTATTCTTGGCATGAGAAATCCATGCGAATTTATGTGCCTGTAATACAAATTATAATGTGATGTAAAAACCTGCAAGGTCGTAATGGACCCCCCCCCCCCCCCCATTTTAGGTCTATTTGTTAGCATATTAATGCAGTCCTTAATTTAAATAATTAAACAATTAGCTACTGCTTTAAATGTGTGTGATAAATAACAATGCCTCTTTGTGTACACCTCTCCGCATCAGGAGAATAGAAAGATGAAAATGTATCCATACTTACCGTAATTTTCTTTCCCTGGTCATAGGCCATGGCAGCACTACAATGGGTTAGCTCCTCCCTATCCCTAATTAGACAGGAAACAGAATTAATTCAGGGGTATAAGTACCCCCTCCCACCAATGGTCCCTTAGTCTTGTTAACAGCAATATCCCAGGGCGGGATCTAAGTGCTGCCATGGCCTATGACCAGGAAAAGAAAATTACGGTAAGTATGGATAAATTTTCATCTTTCCTGGCCATATCCATGGCAGCACTACAATGGGTAATACCCAAGCAATAACCCAGGGAGGGAAAAAGAAAAACCACAGACTCAAGAATCTTTTTAAATGCTGGTGTATTAGAAATCACACGTGCAATAGAAACAATTAAGAAGAGTTAACTGCGGATAAGACAGATTTGCCAAAAGAGTCTGAATGGCCGGCTTTAACGTCAATCTGGTAATGCCTTATAGACGTGTTTGGAGAAGACCAAGTGGCTGCTTTGCAAATCAGATCAGGAGACAATTTAGCAGCTGCTGCCCAAGATGAGGACAGGGATCTCGTGGAGTGAGCCCTGAGACCATCAGGAACTCTCGTCCCTGAAGCCTGGTAAGCTTGAATGATGGCGGCAACAATCCATCTACTGATGGCCATCTTAGAAGCTTGAAGCCCTCTTCTGGGGCCGTTGGGGATGACGAATAGACTTTGAGAGGTCCGCCAAGCTGAAGATCTCTTTAGATAGATAGACAGACCTCGAACAAGATCCAACGGAGAAGGCAGAGGTTCAGTATCCTCAGTAGAAGACGCGGAATGAAGAGCCGGGAGTACTATTTCCGCGTTGATGTGAAAAGCTGACACCACTTTAGGACGAAATTCGGGAACAGTCCGTAAAACAACTCTGTCCCTATGAAAAACTGTAAAGGGCTCTTTAGCAGACAAGGCATGGAGTTCAGATACTCGTCTACCTGAGGCTAAGGCCACCAATAGAACCGTCTTAATGGTGAGCAACTGAGGAGAGATGGTTTCAAGAGGCTCAAAAGGAGAAACGCTCAGGGCTTTTAATACCAAGGGAAGATCCCATGGTGGGGCGAAGGGCTTGATAGGAGGCTTGATTTTCAACACAGCAGCCATAAATCTGATCACGTCTGCGTTCAAGGCCCATCTGTGATCCGTAAGGGCCGAAAGTGCGGAGATATGTACTTTCAGGGTATTGTAGCTTAGACCCTTATCAAGACCGGATTGTAGAAATTCAAGGATCTCCTTGGTGGAGATAGACTGAATATTCCTGCGGTTGGAAGCAGCCCAGGAGGAAAAAGCGTCCCAGATTCTGTAGTATGTGGAAGATGTAGAGCGTTTCCTTGCTTGCAGTAGAGTGTCAATGACAGCGTGAGAAAATCCCTTTGCCGTTCAACCTTTCCCTTTCAATCTCCATGCCATCAGCTTGAGGGAGGCAGGGTCTGGGTGGAGGACAGGACCCTGATGTAGAAGGGAAGGAACATTCGGAAGCCGCCAGGGTTCTGCACTGCAAAGGCTCAACAATAGAGGAAACCAAGGCCTGCGAGGCCAACAGGGGGCTATGAGGATTATGGATACCTTCTCCTGCCTCAATCGTCTCAGAAGAGGAAAGATGAGGGGTGTAGAAGGAAATGTGTAGCCCAGGTGAAATACCCAATTGATTGAAAGAGCATCCCTTCCTGATGCTTGGGGATCGATGCTCTTTGAAAAGAAGCGCTTCACCTTCTTGTTCTTGTGTGTAGCCATAAGGTCGACTTGTGGCATGCCCCATACTCGAGTGATGTCGTCGAACACCTCGTGTGACAGACTCCATTCCCCCGGATCGAATTCCACTCTGCTCAGGTAATCCGCAATGGAATTCTGGATTCCCGGGAGATGAATTGCTGATAGGCCTGCAAGATGCTTCTGGGAGAAGGACATCAGGGGCTTCATAATGGACATCAAACTCCGACTCCGTGTTCCCCCTTGGTGGTTTATGTAGGCAACCACAGTGGAATTGTCTGATCTGATCTTGACCCACTTGAAGCGTATGAGGGGAAGGAGGATTTCCAGAGCTTTTAGAACTGCCAGAAGCTCCAATTGGTTGGAGGGAGTCTCTGTTACCGGAAAAGACCATTTCCCTTGGATAAACTGATCGCGTAGGTGAGCCCCCATCCCCACTGGCTTGCGTCCGTGGTAATGACTGTCCATGTGATGTTCCCTAATGGAAACCCTCTGAACAGGTATTTCGTCTGTAACCACCAAATCAGAGAATGATGGACCAGAGGGGGAATCTTGATAGGCTGAAACGGATTTCCCGTTCTGAATTGCAGGATGAAATTCTTCTGGAAAATCCTCATCCTCCATTGGGCCCATCTTGTCAGTCCGATGGTGGAGGACATTGATCCTAACAGGCTCATGCACCTTTCTGCTGAGGTCACATTGGATACCAACATGTCTTTGACTCTGTTCCTTAACTTCGTACCTCTTTCTGGAGACAGACTCACTGTGCCTGCTAAGGTGTTGAATATGGCCCCCAAATATTTAATCTCCTGAGCCGGCTGTAATTGGCTCTTGTTCTCGTTTATCATCCAACCATGACGGCGTAGAAAACGTAGACAAACCTGCCCATGGGTCTGAAGGGTATCTGTGTCTTCTGCCAAGATGAGGATGTCGTCTAGGTAGTGGTAAATGGCTATGCCCATTTTCCTGAGCTCTGCAATCAAAACAACCAAGACTTTGGAGAATGTTCTTGGAGCAGTGCTGAGACCGAACGGTAGGGCTCGGAATTGAAAATGCCCTTGTTCCACCGCAAACCGAAGGAATTGCTGATGTTCCGGAGCAATGGGGATGTGGAAATAAGCGTCTGCCAAGTCGATAGAAATCATCCATTGGTGTGGAAAAATGACTTTTATGATGGATTGAATAGACTCCATCTTGAACTTCCGGACGAGGAGATGACGATTTAGTCTGCTTAGGTCTAAGGTAGGTCTCCAACTACCTGAAGCTTTTCTGGTGAGAAACAGATGAGAGTAAAACCCCTGACCTTGCTGTCGCAGGGGAACTGGAATGATGACATTTCCTTCCTGGAGTGTCGAGATAAAATCCTTTAAGGCCGGTCTTTTTTCTGCTTCTCCTGGCCATTTGGTCGTTTGAAAGGAGCAAGCTGGAGGGGGTTTGAAGAATTCTAATCGATATCCTCTTTTTATGATATCCAACACCCATACGTCTGTGGTGGATAGTTCCCATACGTCTCGGAAGAGTAACAGACGTGCCCCCACACCTACGGACTGGGGAGGGGACCAGTCATAAAGATCTGGGGTTCTTGTGGAACGAGGCGCCTCTAGCTTTACCGCCTCTGGAAGATGACTGTCCACCTCTCCAAGGCTGGGATCTTCCATGCTCTCTTCCAGGCTTGTAGGATCTGGCATCACGAAAGGAAAAATAGTCCGGATATCGTTTGGATCGAAAGGAACCTCTAGGTTTGCGATCCTGCGGAAGAAAAGCTCTTTTGCCCTCGGCTGCTCTCTTAATACATTCATCCAAGTTTTTCCCAAACAACATGTCGCCGTGGAAAGGTAAGGCACATAAGCTAGATTTAGAAGAGGCATCTGCTGTCCAGGACCTCAACCATAAAGCCCTTCTGGCTGAGACAGAAAGGGCCATATTTCTGGCAAAGGCTTTAACCAGATCCACCGAAGCATCAGAAGTAAAGTCTACTGCAAGCTTGATATCTTTCAGACTTTACAGAAGACTGGATCTGCTCCTGCCTCTTTGGATGTCTGCCTCTAGACTTTCCATCCAGATCTTTAAAGCTCTGGAAACCGAAGTGAGAGCGACTGCTGGATGGAGGCCTGTGCCTGCAGCCACGTAGGCCTTGGCGAGGTTCAGATCCATTTTCTTATCCATAGGATCTCTAAACGAACCTGCGTCGTCAACCGGAAGGGTAGTGTGTTTGGCCAGTCTTACTACGGCCGCATCCACCTTGGGAGCTGAATCCCAACAGCAGGAGTCTTTCCTTTCAAAAGGATAAAGACGAGCAACTCTACCCTGAGATGTCAGTTTCTTACGAGTATTAGACCATTCGTCTCCAATCAGCTCCTTGATTGTTTCATGAGCTGGAAATGTGGCTCTCTTTTTCTTCAGATCAGCAAAATATCTACTGGAAGTAGAGGGTTGCTCCGAGGCTATTTCCTTGAGACTCAAGGATTTGCGCACTCTGGAAATCAAATGGTCAACCTGGGCAGGCTCCATGAATTCTGGGGCATAAGATTCTTCTTCTGAAGAGGACAGCCCGTCCCTGTAGAAGTCCATGGACTCGTCTGAGGATTCTTCCCGAGAGAACCCCAAGGGTTCAGCGAATCTGGGCCTCTTGTGGGACTTCCCAGCCTCTCTGATGCCCTGGGAGACCGCCTGCTTGATAAACTCCATCATATCCGGAGTAGGGGCAGTAGTAGGAGTGCCAGCGGCTGCAGACAGGCATTCTGCGCAGAGACGTTTGCCTTGTAGCGGTTTATTGCTGCAGGCTTCGCATCTTTTCTTCATAGGCGACTTGCCTTTGGAAGTTCTGGATGCTTTAATTCCCGTAGAGCTGTCATAATAGGGAAATACAATTAGACCAGGCACTCTTTTGTTTGGTATATGTTAATAATAATGATGGCTTACCTAGAACCTTTGGATTGTGACCTTTGTTTATGGACGGATGCCTCAGAGTCCGATGAAAAAGACTTGTCCATCTTCCCTGTTCATGATATAGGAAGGAATTGAAAAATTTATACCCAAAAAAGCATAAAATTCAAATTGTGAGAAAAAAGGGATGTTGAGAAAAATGCTGAAAAACTGGAACAAAAAGATGCTGTAAGAGCTCCCTGGAGTCCAAGCAACCTGCAACAGGTAAAGAAAATCAAATTTGGCGCCTTTTTAAAGGCGGCGAATGACGTCATCAATGACGTCACCGCGAACCCGGAAGAACGTCCCGCGCATGCGCGCAAATACTCCGCGCATGCCCGGAAGTGCGCATGACGCGCCTCCCGATCCGCGCATGCGCGGAAACGTCCCGAGACGCAGCTACCGGAACCCGGAATGACGCGCCCGCAGTCCGCGCAGGCGCAGAGCGCCAGGAGGACGCCGGCAAGATGGCGGCCGCCCCAATCATCAAAAGAAACAAAAAACGGTAAATTTAAAAACTGAAATATGGCACAACAAAGAGGTGGAAGGGGGGAACCTGACAGCCATCAGCAAAATAAATACCAAATTGCATTTTAACTTACTGTGCCTGCCAGGTAGAGGTAAGAAGAATCTTCTGAAGATGAGGTTCTTCTGCCACTTCCTGCTACCGCTTGGTTACTGCAGGGAATGTTCCTTACTGGCAATACTTTTGCTTGCTACCCCTAGGGTCACTGCAAGTGGCTCCCGGTCACTAAAGGAGCATCTCCAGGGGGAAATCCTTTGCTCAGGGCCGCGTACTGGAGACTTCCCAAGGAAGAGAGGCTGAACTCCCTTGAGGCCGAAGGTAAAAACCCTCAGGTAAGCCCAAAAAAAAAAAAAAAATGTTCACAGTCCAAAACGACTGGAGTCCTATAGGGATAGGACAGGAAAAAAAGACTAAAGGACCATTGGTGGGAGGGGGTACTTATACCCCTGAATTAATTCTGTTTCCTGTCTAATTAGGGATAGGGAGGAGCTAACCCATTGTAGTGCTGCCATGGATATGGCCAGGAAAAGGATTTTACTACTATTTTCTGAATCAGGTTTTTTTTACTTCTATTTCATAGTTGCCCCTTTTTTAATATAGATTTTTTTCTTTAGTTCTTGGTGTTCTTTGTGCGCTAGCGTGACACTTTTTGTCCATTGGCTGCCTGAGAAGGTGGTGTTGCAGTCAATCTCCCATTCCGTAATGAAATATGGTTTAGTAGGAAACTTCATGTTCATCAGCTGAGAGTTTATTGTCGATATCAACTTGTGTTGGGGCTCGTCTTCTAGCAAAGGGTTTCGAATGTGGTAAGTGAGGCTATGGGATTTTTGTTGTCAGGAAGAGTTTGTATGTAATTTCTCATCTATGCATAAAGGAGTTTGTTAAGTTGTGTAGTGGAGTTGGATCCTGTGAGGTCTTCTAGAACTTGAACTGTCCGTTCTGCAAAAAATATCCTATTCTACGATATGGGGTGTGACTAGGGAAGAAGTTGTGGAAAGCTAGTGAGGTGACACCATGTTGGAAATCAAGGGATTAGAGGTGAGTAAATAGTAAACAGTAAAAGAAGGTATAGGGAAAAAGGAAAGAAACAGGGGAGAAGAGAGGCAGGTAGGCCTATGTAGGTCCCCGGGTCTTCCGTCTCCCACTCAGGCAGTCTGCATAAAGTGTCCCGGTATCCATGTATCAGAGAAGAACAGGTACTCCATACCATTAACACAAAAGTTCCGATAGATAAATGTCCTCTGTCCGCTCCTTTCCAAAACATATATAAGAGACTTAAGCGGTCCTCTGCGATAGGCACCTCTTCATGGTTCCCGGGCCATGGGCTATGGCCTGGTCTGAGGTGGCTTCTCTGTTGCGGCCTCGGATGCCAAGTTGGGTTGGATAGAGTAGGTAACAGCGTGTCTCCATTTGCAAATTTCAGCCAGTCTTGTAGATCCGGCGCTGTTATGTGGAGCGACTCACAGAATGAGGGCAGATCTTCAGGGTTTTGCCAAATCCAGGTCCCAGAGTCTTTGCGTACCGTGATTGAAAGAGGATAACCCCAAGCAAAGGGCATTTTATCCTCTTTCAACATGTCCGTTAGGGGTTTAAGTAGTTTCCTCTGCTGGAGGGTCAACCATGCCACATTGGGCAATATCTGAATCTGTGCTTCTTGAAACATAATGTTTTGTTTCTGTCTTGCCATGTGCAAGACTTCATCTTTTAATGTTTAGGAGTGGACACAACGGATAATGTCCCTGGGATTGTGGGTATGTACCATTTTGGGCCTAAGGGCCCTCTGACACCTGCCCAGGACAATGGTGGAGGTTGGATCACTTCCCAGTATGTTATTAAAGATGGCCGTCACTATATCTTCCTTTTCCTTAGATTCTGGGACTCCTCTAATCCTTAAATTATTCCTTCTCCCACGATTGTCCAAATCAACCAGTTGTCAGGAGAGCTGTGAAGTAATCTGTTTCTGTTCCCTAAGTTGTCTGGCCATTCCACTCATTTGAAAAGTGGATTGATCCTGCTCTACAGCGGTGATCCTCTGGCCTTGTTGGTGAATGTCATCTTTTATCTCCGCCATTTTGTCTCTGATGGCTACCCTAATTTGATCCACTGCTGTAGTAAAGTCCTGTGTGTTTAGGACCGCGAGATCCAATTTGGTCAGCATATTTTTCAGCTGAGAGTGGAGGTCATCCGTTAACACACTTTCTCTCTCTGTTCCTTGTTGATCATCAGATTGTGAGAAACTTCCTGCCTACTGGATTGAGGGCGCCATGACAGGTGAGGCCGCCAGAGACGAATCTCGGGGCACCAGGAATGGGGTAAGTGGGTTCCCTGGGGCTGGCTTTTGTTTGGGGGTTAATGGGGTTTGCTTTTTCTGTTTCCTCATGTTGTACAGGATGATAAATTGTATGAAGTCGTGTAAAATTGCTGTCCTAGCACTCGGCGGGAGCTCCATTCGGACTCGGCTACTCACATCGCTTACCAGCCATGCCCCCCCCCATTGCCATCCTTGTGCATCTCTCTCTCCCCATGCCATTCATCTGTTTCCCCCTTTTGTCTTTCTCCTCTTCCCATGTTTCTTTCCCTCTTTTGTTTTTCTCCTATCCCCCATGTATCTTCCCCTCTTTTGTCTCTCCCCCCATGTTTGTCTTTTCCTATCCCCCATGTCAGTCTGTCTCTTTCTCCTCTCCCTTCCCATGTATATGTATCTCTCCTCTCCCCATCTATATATCTATATCTCCTCTCCCCACCAAGTCTGCTGTCTCTCTCCCCCCTTACCTTCCCTCTGCATGTCTAGTGTCTCTTTCCCTCCCTCCCTCCCTCCCTCCCCATGTCTAGTGTCTCTTTCCCTCCCTCCCCATGTCTAGTCTCTTTCCCTGCCCACTCCCCTTCCTCCCTCCCTACCTCCCTCCCTCCCTACCTCCCTCCCTCCCCATGTCTAGTGTATCTTTCCCTCCCCATGTCTAGTGTATTTTCCCTCTCCTCATGTCTAGTTCTTTTTCCCCCTCCCTCCCCCATGTCTAGTGTCTTTTCCCCCATCCTCCCTCCCATGTCTAGTGTCTTTTCCCCCTTCCTCCCCACTATGTCTAGTGTCTTTTCCCCTCTCCCTCCCCCCATGTCTACTGTCTTTTTCCCCCTCCTTCACCCCCATGTCTAGTGTCTTTTTCCCCCTTCCTCCTCCCCATGTCTAGTGTCTCTTTACCTTGGACTTTACGCAGGGAGCCTGCAGCATCAGCTCTGCCACCGCTGCTCATGCTCCCGCACATAGTGATGCCTGCACCCTGCTCCCTTTGTGGGGGTGGACATGTCCACTTACCTTAGCACAAATCCGCCTCCCCCTCCCTGGATTAGTCAGTGTTACATGCGCTTTTTTTTAATCATGGCTGCCTGATGCGGGGACACATGGATTTCTCCACAAAGCTGATGCCCTAGATGAATGCCTGGTTCGCCTATAGGTAGTGCCGGCCTTGGATATTGCGTTTCCATCAATGACATTTGATGCCACACTGTGTGTACGGATGAGATTACCAATAGAGCTGAGGAAGATTTTGAAACATGTCCTGTGTCTTTACAGAATAACAAGATATATTATCAGTTATTGCAGCAACTGTCTTGACAGCTCAAACTGGACACAATTCCTCTATCAAGACTTAATCACAGTGTCTGTACAGCTGCTCTGAATATATCCCAGGGAACTTTGTTCTAATGGTGTTAAACTTGGTATGAACTCAATCTAGTCTGAATATTTTTGTGGTTTAAAAAGAAAAAACAATTATTTTACCTCGACTTAAGGGAGGGGGAAGAAAGAAAGAAAAGGGGAGAAAATAAGAATAAAAAAAAAAGAGAGAAGAAAGAGAAGAGAAAAACGGGAGAAGGAGAAGGGAAAAGGGAGAAAGGGGAAAAAAGAAAGGGAAAAAAAGGAAAAGAGAAAAGAAGGAAAAATAACAAGTGGGATAAAGGTGTAAGATAAATTGTCCAAAAAACTTTTAAAGGCTAGCAAAAAGGCCCCTAAAAAACTCCCACCTACAGATAAGAATAAATCATCTTTTTTCTCCCCGAAAGCTGAGGCTAATAAGCCAGGAATACAAAGAAGATCTTTGTCTCCTACAGCACTAGATACAACCCCTTGTGTAGAAAAAGATATAATTCCGACCCCGACTCAAATGGTAACAAACTTAAGCCTTACATAAGCAATGAATGACCTCTATGATAAATTGAAAAAAGATTTCAAACAAAACATTTCAGAGAGATTGCAATTTTGTCTTCTAAACTATCTAACCAAGATGAAACAATTAAAAAATTATCAGTAGAGATGGTTAACCTACAAGCCCAAAATAATATCCTGAAAGGTTAAACACTGTAACAACAAAATTATAGAATTTGAGGATAGATCCAGAAGGAATGACCTCAGATTTAAATGAATAACGGAAGAAGTTAAAAATGCTGACCTTAATGAATATCTGTATGAATTTGTTTCAATATATGTCGACCCATTAACTCTTGGTAAAGCACCCTTTGAACGTATACGTAGACTGTTTCGGTCAGACAACACACCAGGTCCTAATCCACGTGAAGTAATCGTGAGATTTTTAAATTGCTCTCTAAAAGAAGAGCTCCTTCGTCAGATGCGTACAAACCCAGATAAAAATAAGGGGAAATTTGAGTCGGTGTCTGTATTGCCAGATTTGTCCTATGCCACGAGGCTGAAACGTAACTCATTCAGAGAAATAACACAACAACTAAGATCAAAAGAAATACACTACAGATGGGGTTTTCCCACTAAATTGTTGATCCCCTTTAGAAGGGAGACTATAGTGGTCGATAATGTGGAAGAAGCCCAAGCTAAACTTAGACCGGTGGGCTTATTGGACTGATAGACTCTATTATCGTAAAGATTACTCTCTACCCTTAGAGCCACTGGAATTAATCTCAGAGGTAATAGAATAACTGTATGAAAATGAATCTACAATGCTGCAAGAGTCATACACTACCTACACAAAGTAATTATACATATAACTATAGAGTAAATATGCATTAAGATATGAGAAATAAGACACTAAGGTAATAATTAAGGATTAAATTACAAAAACACTTATAACACAAAGGGAAAGGCACAAGGGAAAAGAAGGGGAGATTTTTTCTTTTTTAAATAGTGTAATGGGAAGAATACAGAAGGGAAGGAAGACACCTTTATAGAAACACATATTAGTATAAATAAGAATGTAAATATTCAGTTAATATTAAATAAAACTATTCACACACAAAAAAAAAATACACACCCTTTAAGTTCTACAGAAATTTATCACTTTATTACACTAAATCTAAACCAGAATCACTAGATTCAAATTACCGAAGCACACCATATTTAAACTAGAATTACTAGACTTAAGGCATTGATAGGTCAATATTTAACTCAGCGATTACGCTTTATCATCGCCTCTGAGAGTTAATTCCAGGGCACAATCTATTTGGCATCAAGGATATACCCCATCTAAACTGTATCTTGTGAAGCGAAAGAAAAGGTAAAGGGTAGAGAGGTAGAGAGGATGTGAGGAAGAGAGGAAGAGAGGGAGGAGAAAAGAAGGGGAAAAGGAAAAGGGATAGGGAAAGAAAAGAAGGTGGAAAAAAAGGGAAGGAAAAAGAGGACAGAAAATAAGAAAAGAGGAAGGAAGGGAACAGGGAAAAAAAAAAGGTGCATTTATCTCGATGAAAGCAAATCTTAAAACAAAAGAAAGCATTTATTGTGAGGCCACCAACGACTGTTGCCTGATAGTCAGGATTCACCTGGGTTGTCCCATTATAGGTGAGGTATGTTACTGAAAATGTTAATGTATTGTGATTTGTTTTGTGTTGTAAAGTGTGCAGGGATAGGCAGGTTTGGAGTTGATGGGCTGGATATTCTGGGAGGAAGAGGTGCGGTGGAATCCAGACCACTATATGTCTTTAAAATGTATTTCAATAAACGCCCGGGGACTAAATTCCCCAATGAAACGGGGTCTTTTGTATAAGATGTTAATGGGGGAAAAGATAGACATTTGCTATATTCAAGAAACCCACTGGAAACTCAGAAACACAGATAGACTCTGGAGATTTGCTAAATTCCCAGTGGTTTCCTTCGCTGGTCTGCCCGACAACAAGAAGAGGGGGGTCGCAATTGTGATTACTAATAGGATTAAATTTGAACTGATACTGGAAGAGAGAGACAAAATGGTAAGATATGTAATACTGATTTGCACACCCTGGTGAATATTTATGCCCCTAATATAGTTACTCAAACATTTTATGAAAAACTCTTCAAGAGAGTTGACCAACTTAAAAAGGGCACACTGATTATGGGAGGCGATATGAACATCACATTGGATGATAGACTGGATAGAAACATAATATGGGAAAAAAATCTATTTAAATTACATTAAGACTAAAGGCAAAATTTTGCAAGAAATCCTCCTTAAATATAACCTATATGACGTCTGGCGCGTCTACCACCCGAGAGATAGAGATTACTTTTTCTATTCGAACGCCCACCGTATGTACTCCCGATTTGATTTTTTTTTAACCGATTCATTTAATCTAAAAAATATAATAAGCTCTGATATAGGCCAGATCACCTGGTCGGATCATGCTCCTATTAGTATTTCTATTAAAAATAATTCCGAATATAATATAAAATATCAATGGAGGCTAAACAAATCACTCTTATTGAAAGAAGAAGATAAAAAACATCTCAGGGACCAGATCATTGATTTTAATGCTTTTAATAATAATGGACAGGTCTCTGAACAGATATTGTGGGCCACATTTAAATGTGTCATACGGGGCCATTTAATACAACTAGAGGCCAGAAAGAAAAAGAACAACGGTGCCTCTTTATCGGACTTATATATTGAACTTGCCCAGTTGGAACGCAGTAATAAATGTTGTCCTTCGGACATATACGGACAAGATTAAAAAAAGATTGGAAGAACAGGTCAATAATATGATACTGTCTTCAAAACAGAGATGGTATAATAGTAATGACAAAACAGGTAAAATGCTCACCAAGAAAATAAAAAACTGCAATATAAATCAAAAGATAAAAAAAAATCGTAGAGACAGATAAAATTCATCTATCTCCACTAGAAATTGGCAAAGCATTTGCCAACTATTATGAATCACTAATAATCTTAAAGAAGAAAACTATATATCCTCTCATTTGAACCTCTTTCTAAAAAAGATTAATCTGCCTCAAATATCTAAGGATAAACTGACGAACTTAAACAAAAAGATCACTACTGAAGAAATAAAAAAAGCGATTGACAACCTTGAAAATGGCAAAGCCCCAGGCCCTGACGGGTACACAGCTTTATTCTTTAAGACATTTTAATCAGAAATTACACCTATTCTTTATGCAACATACGATGCAATAGGCAAGACTGGGAAAATCCTCCCTGAACTGCTGAAAGCAACAATCTCACCAATACCAAAACCAGACAAAGACCCAAATTTTGTCAGCAATTATCGTCCAATTTCTTTGATAAATATTGATATTAAAATTCTTTCAAAAATATTGGCCGATTTGTTTAAAAGTCATTAAACCCAACTTAATCCATAAAGACCAGTCAGGATTTATAACTGCAAGGTCTGGAGGGGACAATGTAAGGAAACTATTGAACTTAATCTCACTGGTGAACAATACTGGAGTCCCGTGTGTCTTTGTCTCTGTAGATGCTGAAAAAGCATTCGACAGAGTGAATTGGAGATACATGTCTGAAGTATTGTCTGCTTTTGGCATAGAAGGGTTATTTAAAATACTGATTATGTCTATGTACACGGAACCAATGGCCAAAATTCAAGGCAACGGCCTTAATTCAAGATGGTTCCTAATTAAAAATGGTACTAGGCAGGGTTGCCCAATGGCACCCCTTCTCTACAACCTTTCCATAGAACCTCTAGCCTCATATATTAGGCAAACTCAAACAATCTATGGGATAGAATGTGGAAAGTATCATCAAAAAAATCCTCCTTTATGCAGAAGATATAATACTGACACTTTCACAACCGGAACACTCTATGCCAGAATTAATCCGATGTATTAAGGAATTCAGCCACTTCTCAAACTATAAGATTAATCTTTCTAAAACTCAGACGATCTGTAAAAACCTTTCTTTGAACCAAGAAACATTTCTTAAACATACATATCACCTTAATTGGTCAAATGAAATAATTAAATATCTAGGCATTGGCATTCAATTTAATATAAGAACAATAGTAGAACATAACTATTTAGGACTATATAAAGAGTTTGAGACTAAGATTAAGACTTGGAGGAAGGTCCAAATATCATGGGAAGAATTAACCTGATAGGGGCATACTTGCTCCCCAGACTGGAATATCTCTTTCGTACTATCCCTCTTAGAGTTTCTAGGAAATATCTGTCTAAGTTTCACAGATTATTTGTCATGTATGTATGGGAGGGGAAAAACCCCAGAATCCATTTTAATATAATGTCTACACCAAGGTCTCAGGGAGGACTCTCTTTCCCTAATATATGGGAGGGAAGAGACAGGGCTAAAATATGTACCCCAGAAATGACAAGACATATATTATGAAAAATAAGAATTATTTATTATACATTATACAACTAAAAGGACCTGTGTAAAGGTCTGATGCCACCAGAAAACAAATGTACATAGGTGGTCACATAAACATGGGAATAGAGAAAATACAATCTACATATATATAAATATACATAAAATAACCAAAGGGAAAGATAAATGAAAAATGAATAAAATGATATAATACAATCTTACCCACTGCTGGTATAGTGCTGTTCACCTGCCCAGGTCACAGAAACATAGGTATAATATATACACTATTTGCACATACACATAAAAAACTATACACCCCTCAGGACGCGTTTCGTTGAAAAACTTCTTCAGCTGGTGGGTGTGTGTGCATACCAGCAGTGGGGAAGGATTGTCCCATATATAGTAAAAAAAAACCTGCGAATAGTACGTCTGATCGCTGATTTATTGCAGCTGAGACTAAGCTGGGAGCTGTACTACCGATAAACAGGAAGTAGGAACTCTGGGAACTTCCGGAAGCGTCACAGACATCGTTGTCATGGAGATGGCGTCATGTTGCCATGGAGACGCGTCCCTCACCCGCATAGCCGGCATAGAGGGCGAAAGACCGCGAAAAAACCATAGGCAAGAGACAGCTGTTTATACAAGACACAACGGGAATATATTAATAATATGGTGACGCTATTGGTAGAAAAAAGGAGTAGAAAAAAAATGGAAAATTATATATATAAACAAGCTCATAAAATAAAAAAAAAATAAAAAAAAAAGGAGAAAAAGGGAAGGGAGAAGGGGGAGGAAAGAAAGGGGGAAGAAGAAAAAAAAGGGGGGAGGGAAAAAACAAAACAAACAGACAAAAATAAAAATAAAAAAAAAAGGAGAGGGGGAAAACAAAGAAAAAAAATTTAATTTAGTAGCAACATAGAATATACTGTTGATACTAAAAAGAAAACATATCATACATAAAAGAATCTTATGCAATAAATAAATCGACCATATGTGCAGAAAAAGAACATGTCATACATAGAAGGAATTGTGATAAATGAACCGTCCAGTATGCAGAAAACAGTAAAAAACACAATAACATATACAATCCATAATATGGTGCAATTGAGCAAAGATATGTTATACAATACATATACATAAAATGCCTATAATGTATTGCTATGTACTAACAGGTCAGATTCCATAATATAATGATATATATTATACACAATATAACTGTTACATATCATATACACGATTCAATAATGTTTTCTCACTTCCTTTCATGGGGTAATATAAAATCTCGGAATAAAAACTGGTACCAACAGGAAAGGGAAGCATGTGGTGACACGGATCCCTTTCTCCTTTTTTGGCTGGATAAAAAAAAATTTGACACCTTCAAAATTTCAAACCTGGTAATATATAATGTATTCTTATCTATCGCCCCAATTAAAGCCACATTTTTTTGTGAATCACAAATGACTCCTCGAGTTCCTATAAACATCTTGAAGTTATTTTTAGAGGACCTAAATTTAGAAAATTGGCACAGAGCGGGCCTGGAAAGGATTGGGGATTTGTTCCGTGATACAACTCTTCTATCCTTTTCAGACCTGCAACACAAATTTAACATACCAGTGAAAGAATTGTTCTCCTATATCCCAATAAAAGATTTCCTTAGAAATTTACAATTTAAGTCAGAATCGCCGTTAGATAAATAGTAAAAAAAATATCTTCTCAAATCTTTCATGCATTGCAAGAATTAGAACAAGAAGATAAGAAACTTGACACAATAACAAAATGGGAAAATGACTTGAGTAAATCCTATCCAACCAAAGCCTGGCATAGAGCAGCAGTTTTGTTAAAAAAATCAATCCACTGCATTGCCTTACAAGAGCTGTACATGAAGATTCTACATAGATGGTACTGGACACCGTCTAGATTAGCAAAATTCCAAATTGATACATCTCCACTCTGTTGGAGATGTAACAATGAAATCGGTAATATTAAACATATATGGTGGGACTGTCAAAGAATCAATGATGTACGTCTATCTCTATCTAAAAAAATTTAAGACTTGCAACTAGATCTGGGCATTCTAACCTTAGAAAAATTTCTGTTCCATCTTGAGTTTCCCGACATGAACAACTCTTGGCAGTACATGTCTTGATGGCGTCAAAAATGTGTATTTCAAGATATTGGAGGAAAATTGAGGTACCCTCAGAGAGTGAGATTCAAGCCCAAATCCAGTACCAATGTAATATGGAAAAACTTTTTTATCTTGAAAATTTGTCCCTCCCTTCCTATTTTAAAATTTGGAACCCTGTCATCTCACGAAATACAACTGTATAGCTTCCTCAAAATAAAAGAGAGGAAAAAGAATAGAAAAAAATAACTAAAATAAAATAAATTAATAAAGGAAAAAGTACAGATGGGAACTAGTCCACTGGGCACAGGGTGGCTGGGGTGACTCTGCGCCTCTCTCCACCCGCCCTCCTAGTGATTAATTCGGTTAGTAAGTTTTTACGATTCAGCCCTCAGTTACCCCTGCTCCCTGCACACTCTTGTTTATTTGTTGATAGGGAAATTCCTATATTCTCACATGGTTTTGGCAATACATTGGGTTTCATGAAAACATGCTCAGTAAATTGTATTAGTTGAATACACTAAATTTATGAATAAAAAAATGTTTTTATATCATCTAAGTAAATTAGATTTGCTTAAGTTGACTAAATGATAAAGAAAGAGAAAGAGAAGTAATAGTGTGCAAGTCAGATACCAGGAATAGTGTGCCAGTCAGAGCCCAGTAATATTGTGCCAGTCAGATACCAGGAATAGTGTGCCAGTCAGATACCAGGAATAGTGTGCCAGTCAGATGCCCAGTAATAATATGCCAGTCAGATACCAGGAATAGTGTACCAGTCAGATGCCCAGTAATAGTGTGCCAGTCAGATGCCTGTAATATTGTGCCAGTCAAATACCCAGTAATATTATGCCAGTCAGATGCCTGTAATATTATGGCAGTCAGATGCCCAGTAATATTATGCCAGTCAGATGCCCAGTAATATTATGCCTCTCAGATGCCCAGTAATATTGTGCCAGTCAGATGCCCAGTAATATTATGCCAGTCAGATGCCCAGTAATATTATGCCAGTCAGATGCCTGTAATATTATGCCAGTCAGATGCCCAGTAATATTATGCCTCTCAGATGCCCAGTAATATTATGCCAGTCAGATGCCCAGGAATATGATGCCAGTCAGATGCCCAGTAATATTATGCCAGTCAGATGCCCAGTAATATGCCAGTCAGATGCCCAGTAATATTATGCCTCTCAGATGCCCAATAATATGCCAGTCAGATGCCCAGTAATATTATGCCTCTCAGATGCCCAGTAATATTATGCCAGTCAGATGCCAAGTAATATTATGCCTCTCAGATGCCCAGTAATATTGTGCCAGTCAGATGCCCAGTAATATTATGCCAGTCAGATGCCCAGTAATATTATGCCAGTCAGATGCCTGTAATATTATGCCAGTCAGATGCCCAGTAATATTATGCCTCTCAGATGCCCAGTAATATTATGCCAGTCAGATGCCCAGGAATATGATGCCAGTCAGATGCCCAGTAATATTATGCCAGTCAGATGCCCAGTAATATGCCAGTCAGATGCCCAGTAATATTATGCCTCTCAGATGCCCAGTAATATGCCAGTCAGATGCCTGTAATATTATGCCAGTCAGATGCCCAGTAATATTATGCCAGTCAGATGCCTGTAATATTATGCCTCTCAGATGCCCAGTAATATTATGCCAGTCAGATGCCCAGGAATATGATGCCAGTCAGATGCCCAGTAATATTATGCCAGTCAGATGCCCAGTAATATTATGCCTCTCAGATGCCCAGTAATATTATGCCAGTCAGATGCCCAGATGCCCAGTAATATTATGCCTCTCAGATGCCCAGTAATATTATGCCTCTCAGATGTCCAGTAATATTATGCCAGTCATATGCCCAGATGCCCAGTAATATTATGCCTCTCAGATGCCCAGTAATATTATGCCTCTCAGATGCCCAGTAATATTATGCCAGTCAGATGCCCAGTAATATTGTGCCAGTCAGATGCAAAGTAATATTATGCCTCTCAGATGCCCAGTAATATTATGCCAGTCAGATGCCCAGATGCCCAGTAATATTATGCCTCTCAGATGCCCAGTAATATTATGCCTCTCAGATGCCCAGTAATATTATGCCAGTCATATGCCCAGATGCCCAGTAATATTATGCCTCTCAGATGCCCAGTAATATTATGCCTCTCAGATGCCCAGTAATATTATGCCAGTCAGATGCCCAGTAATATTGTGCCAGTCAGATGCAAAGTAATATTATGCCTCTCAGATGCCCAGTAATATTATGCCAGTCAGATGCCCAGATGCCCAGTAATATTATGCCTCTCAGATGCCCAGTAATATTATGCCAGTCAGATGCCCAGTAATATTATGCCTCTCAGATGCCCAGTAATATTATGCCAGTCAGATGCCCAGTAATATTGTGCCAGTCAGATGCCCAGTAATATTATGCCAGTCAGATGCCCAGTAATATTGTACCAGTCAGATGCCCAGTAATATTATGCCTCTCAGATGCCCAGTAATATTATGCCAGTCAGATGCCCAGTAATATTGTGCCAGTCAGATGCCCAGTAATATTATGCCAGTCAGATGCCCAGTAATATTGTGCCAGTCAGATGCCCAGTAATATTATGCCAGTCAGATGCCCAGTAATATTGTAGCAGTCAGATGCCCAGTAATATTGTACCAGTCAGATGCCCAGTACTATTATGCCTCTCAGATGCCCAGTAATATTATGCCTCTCAGATGCCCAGGAACCACCCTCCTCCCCATCACTTACCTGGTAGCTGCTGCTCCTCCGTGTCCCTGGACGGACACCTCCTCCGTGCAGAGAAAAGCCCGCGAAACGTCCGAAATCTCGCATCTCGCGAGAATTGGACTTTGAAAAAAAAAAAAAAAAACATTTTTTTTTTTTCCAATCACGGCGGCTCAAATCCAGATCCGCCACTGCAGGAGCAAAGGGAACGGCGTTCCTGCCATGAAAAAAGTGCCCTGCTGTTAGGATAGTTTACTTACCCAGGAGCCATCCATCAGGCATTTCATAATTGTCAAACTTGGTGCTAATGAATGACTCCCTCAAGATGACTACATCATGACATGAGCCAGGATGCTCTGAATTTACAATCATGATGCACCAATGATGCATCACATATGATCTGAATATTCAGGTAGTGGTAACACTCTGGTTTCAATATAATTCGTCCCTGTATGATGGGATCATCAGACCAACATTGGCGAACTCTATGGCCCCAGGAATTTCTGCCACTCTGCATTCTTGGTTATGAAGTGGATGTACTCCTTAACTCTAGGGACCAGGGCCTGTAGCACTAAATCAAGGCACCATAACTTGATTGCTGTATGATCCCAACCTCCTTCCCAGAACCTGCCTGGAAGGTATGTAAAAGTGGATGATGCATTACTGTTAACATTACTGGTTATCTTACCAACCCAAGATCATATTTTTTTTTAAAGTTTTTGTGAAGTTGGTGGTCAGAGAATCTTTCCAATGGCACTCTGATCCCATCCAGGCCCGCCATCAGGGGGTGATGGGCGATACTGGCATCCCGTCCAAGGTCACGCCAGAAAAAAAAATCTGTTTAGCCGGGCCGCGGCTGTGAGGGAAGGGTTCTGCGCTCCCCTCCAGCCGCCTGACTTAAATAAAGTTTTTTTTTTTTTAAATGCGAGTTTCCCTACTCCATAATTGTCAAACTTGGTGCTAATGAATGACTCCCTCAAGATGACTACATCATGACATGAGCCAGGATGCTCTGAATTTACAATCATGATGCACCAATGATGCATCACATATGATCTGAATATTCAGGTAGTGGTAACACTCTGGTTTCAATATAATTCGTCCCTGTATGGTGGGATCATCAGACCAACATTGGCGAACTCTATGGCCCCAGGAATTTCTGCCACTCTGCATTCTTGGTTATGAAGTGGATGTACTCCTTAACTCTAGGGACCAGGGCCTGTAGCACTAAATCAAGGCACCATAACTTGATTGCTGTATGATCCCAACCTCCTTCCCAGAACCTGCCTGGAAGGTATGTAAAAGTGGATGATGCATTACTGTTAACATTACTGGTTATCTTACCAACCCAAGATCATATTTTTTTTTAAAGTTTTTGTGAAGTTGGTGGTCAGAGAATCTTTCCAATGGCACTCTGATCCCATCCAGGCCCGCCATCAGGGGGTGATGGGCGATACTGGCATCCCGTCCCAGGTCACGCCAGAAAAAAAAATCTGTTTAGCCGGGCCGCGGCTGTGAGGGAAGGGTTCTGCGCTCCCCTCCAGCCGCATGACTTAAATAAAGTTTTTATTTTTTTAAATGCGAGTTTCCCTACTCCATGCTGGAGGGAAGACTGCAATGAGAAGACGACGGGGAGACATAGCGGCCAGGAGGTAAGTACTGGGGAAGGGGGCAGGGGGGTGCAAATAACGAGCATAACGCTGGCATATTGAGTGGCAAAATACTGGCATATTAAATGGCAAAATAATGGCATATTGAGGGGCAAAATACTGGCATATTAAATGGCAAAGGTCTGTGAATCAGGTGTACTATATGACTGCTGGATCTGACAGGTGGATTGGGATGTGTCTTGCCTCATTCATGGCACTCTGGCCCATGTTAAGGTATGCATAATAATGAGGGGATGGGACTGTCCAACGTCGCACTTACCTCGCAGCAGTTTCCGATCGGGCATTACGTTGCGGCCTTTTTATCGTGGGACATCTAACGCGAGAGTTCCATCGCGAGATTTCCGTTGCGAGTAATTTAAAACGCCAAAATTCGAAAGTGGACAATGCAACGCTACCTGGACATCGTGAAGCATTGTCAACGGCTGCTGCACAAAAGGTAAGATATATTTCTTTTAGACTTTTAATAGTTAACTAATAGCATTAAATGACTCCAGTTTACCCTCTCATCACCATGCTGCCTGCATTACATTAACCATAGCATGGTGATTCCATGAGAGGGTTAACTGGAGTTCACCCTCTCATCGCCATGCTGCCTGCATTCAATTAACCATAGCATGGTGATGCCATGAGAGGGATAACTCCAGTTAACCCTCTGCATCGCCATGCTGCCTGCATTACATTAACCATAGCATGGTGATGCCATGAGAGGGTTAACTGGAGTTAACCCTCTCATCGCCATGCTGACTGCATTAAATTAACCATAGCATTGCTCTCATCCCCATGCTACGGTTCATTGAATGCAGGCAGCATGGAAATGCAGAGGGTTAACTCCAGTTGACCCTCTCATCCCCATGCTACGGTTCATTGAATGCAGTCTGCTGAGTACATACACACACAGTCTGCTGAGTACATGCACACAGTCTGCAGAGTACATCCACACAGTCTGCTGAGTACATCCACACAGTCTGCTGAGTACATCCACACAGTCTGCTGAGTACATACACACAGTCTGCTGAGTACACACACACAGTCTGCTGAGTACACACACACAGTCTGCTGAGTACATACACACTCATTCTGCTGAGTACATACACATATATATATATATTTTTTTTTATTTATCCCCCCTCAGTTCTTCTTACCTTTGGTGAAGGAGGGGGGGACACAGTCGTGGTGGTATGTAGCTGTATGCCTCAGCTCTGCTGTCCAATGCTGTGTGGAGCGTCGCCATGGGAACGCGCGGCAACACTCCCCACAGCCTTCTCGCGGGAGGATCGATCTGCTTGTCAGATCCCTCCCCTTGCTGGCTGCCTCCATGTACTCCGAATCGGAAGCAGAGCCTGCCGTTTTGAGCAGGCAGGTGCCTACTCTGCATTAATGCCGACCCGTCTCCCACCTCCCGGCGACCTATGGCCGCGTGCCCACAGAAAGGGCCTGGCGTGCCACCTGTGGCGTGCCATAGGTTCGCCATCACTGCCCTAGATTAACTCAGTTTGCATATGGTAATGACTGTAATAGACAACCTTTGTACAGTATAAAACCATTTTAAAAAATTATAACAATTGTCCTACAAATGTATTCCCTTCTACATAGGCATATCAACAAATTCTACCATAATGGCTGTCGAAATTCTAAGCAGAAGAGGAAAGGAAAAATTTGCTTCGGATGGATACCTTTACGTATTCAAAAGACACAGTGCAGTAGATAGTTGTGTTAAATTTTGGCTTTGTGATCAGATGGGACGATGCAAAGCCCAAATTCACACGAAAAAATGGAGATGTCATTAAAAAGATAAATGAACATTCACACTTTCCTTCAGTGGCACATGTCGAAGTTTCAAAATTTGTGACAGGGATTAAGCGGCGAGCTGAAGAAACGATGGAGGGAACTGCAGACGTGATTAATTCATGTGTATCCAGTGTGAGCTCCACCGTGCATGCTATCATTCCACAACCTGCTGCTTTAAGAAAAATAATTAGACGCAGAAGAAATTAATTAACTACTCACCAACACCAGGCGTGGAAGAATCATTCTAGCTTGGGGATATTGGAGAAAGTTCCAGGAGGATTCTTCTATTTAGGAGACAAAGCTGGCTGGACGTTCTGCAAACGTCTGACATCGGGTACGTGGATGGTACATTTGCCATAGCCCCAAAACTGTTTGCTCAGGTATATGTGTTACTGGCAAAGAAGTATGGGGGCGTGCATCCAGTGCTTTACGCCCTTCTGCCGGAGAAACAGTATGCCACATACAAACGGTTGTTTGATTATATTTAAACTTTGATGCCAAATGTACACCCAGGGTCAATAAATTGTGATTATGAAATTGGCATGTTTAAGGCCATAAAGGAATGCTTCCCAGAAGTCGCTTTAAAAGGGTGCTTCTTCCACTTGGTAAAGAATATGCAAAAGCACTTGGCATTGATAGGTGCCATTCATGAAACAGATACTAATCTGGAGTATGCCCTTATGACCAAAATGGTTGTAGATAAATGTTGTACTTGTGTACATTTATAACTGTTAAATATTTTTACATTTTAATAATTTGTTTATAATTTACATTTTATATTGAAAAAATGATTTCTGATTGTTAATGTACATGTTTTACTTGTATGTCTAGTTTTTCAATTGATGTTTTTCCAAACTTGGTATATAAATGTGTTCCATAGATTAATGTAAAAAATAAAGCACATCATTTACATATTGGTAATAATTTATGGGGATGGGACGGTTCCCCTCTCGCTGGACCTTTGTTCGTGGGACAATTCATTGCAGGATCGCTCAAGGTATTATTAGGGGTTAATGTTACTATTGGTGTTCTGTTTGGGTTAGGGGTAACATTTAAAGGGGTTAATTTATTATTATTTACTTTTATCCCTCTCATCCTTCATGCTGCCTGCGTTGCTTGGCAGCATGGTCAATGAGAGGGTTAAGTCTGGTTAACCCACTCATTGACCATGCTGCCCGCGTTGTTTTATTAAATCATTAATCAGTGCTTGGCAGCATGGTCATTTAGTGGGTTAACCAGACTTAACCCTCTCATTGACCATGCGGGGAAGCAACGCTGGCAGCATGGTCAATGAGAGGGTTAACCAGACTTAACCCTCTCATTGACCATGCGGGCAAGCAACGCTGGCAGCATGGTCAATGAGAGGGTTAACCAGACTTAACCCTCTCATTGACCATGCTGCCAGCGTTGCTTGCCCGCATGGTCAATGAGAGGGTTAATTCTGGTTAACCCTCTCATTGACCATGCTGCCAGCGTTGTTTTATTAAATCATTTATCCAAATATGAATGAACATGTAAAAACATTAATAAACATGAATGAAACAGTAATAAACATTAATAAAAATGTATTGAAGACAAAACATTGATAAACATATTAATAAACATTTAAAAACATTAATAAACATTAATAAACATCTAAAAAATGTATAAACATTTAAAAAATTAATATAAACGTTAATAAACATGTAATAAATGAATAAACATTAAAAAAATTAATATAAACATTAAAAAATTAATATAAACATTAAAAAAATTAATATAAACATTAATAAACATTAAAAAATTAATATAAACATTAAAACACATAATAAATACATTATTACAACAACGACGATGAAACAGTCCGTCGCTGGAACTTCCGTGCTGAAAGATGCGGCGCTGGAAGACAGTCGATGAAGAGGTGGGTATGAACAGGAACGCGTAGAAGTGGCAGCGTAGAAGAGTCCTAGACCCTAATAATGAATTTATCTATTACCATATAATGATTTTACTGGGTATCTGCATCAATTTCCCTGTCCATGTACCTATTTCAATTGTATTTTCATTTATTTTCCTTGTTATTCCAGAGGTGATGGTCTGTGATTGTGCATAATGATGCCTATTGATACATCTTAGGGCATGGGACATGGGCGCCATATCAGAGAGCAACATGCTCGCTCTCTTGTGGGTAGAGCAACGAGAGTGAAAAGAATTTCACTTCCGTTGCTGTTGATAGACTGACCCTAGAGGTAGTCAGCAATATTGCAATGTAAAAAAAAAAAGACATAATTAGCTAAAAATCTAGGGGTAGGTTAGAATAATGGTTAGGGTTTCAAATAAATTAGGGTTAGCATAAGGTTTAGGATTAAAATTATATTAAAATTAGCATAAATAGGGGATACATTTAGGGTTAGGGATAAATTTAGGGTTTGGGTTGGGGTCAATAGGTCACTGTAGGTGGAACCCCCTCACAATTTTTATTTTTTGCCCTATAACTCCCAAAAAACTGCAGAAAAACATGGAAACAAACATATTTCTAAACTCGCGACAAAATTTTGAAAACTAGATAGACGGGGACTTTTTTTATTTAATATTTGTTTACTAGTTTTTGTTTGTAAACATATAGAATCTCCATAATACAGGATCACATCAAGGAAAAGGTATCATAATGAAATTAACAATTATTTGATGCATTAAGTATACCTAGATAAACAGTGAGAAGCTGTCCAGTGTGCGCTAAGCACCCAGCTTTTATAAAAAGTTGTAAATGGACATACAATCGTGGATATCACAATATAAAAACATGTATGAGCACCATAATTGGTGCTGCGCTCTAGAAAAATTAACCACCTTAATAGGTGCTCCATTTGTCCTCAGGCTCTGTACTCAGCCAAGGTACCAAATTAAGAAATACAAATGTATAACATAACCAGGTGTTGTAACTATCTATTATGTGGGCAATCTCACCCACAGCATAACAATAATTTTCAAATTTTCCAAAAAACTATAGTAGAGGGTTGTCACCTCAGACAGCAATATTGAAAACATTGCAAAACATTATGGTGTGTTAAAGAAGAAAAATCGAAAACTTTAAGATAGGACCTGCAGTAACAAGGAAGTATTGCCAAAAAGAGAGAGGGCTATAGGCCAGAAAACAGGCCAGAGAGTCCACTAACTCCCCAAGAGCGTTTGGACATGCCCATGGGGGGGGGGGGGGTGGAGTAGCCTCAGACTGGGGATCTACCTGCGAGAACAACCTATCAGCCGTCCGTTATTTAAGGCAAGGAGCTCCACAGTTAAACAAAATAAACAGAGTATGTAAAATTCAATAGAGTCCCACAAGACTTGTTAACCATGTGTTGAGGCACCAGGGATGAAAGGCATAGCAATGTGTGAAATTTCCATGGGCCTAGGGACCATCGCTGGGGAGGCAGCAGGTGAGGCTGGAGGTGTTCTGCGGGCCTTTGTACACCCAAACTATGAAGAAAGGCGGATATCTCAGATGGATCTTCAATGGTTAGCACTCGATTTTCAAAGTTTACCGTGAGGGAATGGTAGAGTCTCCATCTATATTTTATTTCTTTTGAAGTTAAAACCTTTGTGAGTGGGGTTATTGACCTCCACCACTGGAGTGTTGCAGACAGAATGTCATCAAATATTTGTAAGGCCACATTTTCAAAGTGAAAGTGTCGATGCTTAGATAATGCATCTTCTCCATTGCAGATCTCAATTTAATAATGTCCCATGGGGCCTTTTTTGATACAAAAGCAGTCCAACAGCAAATGTTCAACATGTGCCACCTTGGGTCACATGAGGAGTAGCATGTTGTGCAGGTAAGCCCGGAGGTCAGGGGGCCCAACTGGCTCCGAGATGCCGCATGTGTGTAGGTGTGTCTGGCGGGTCTTTCCATCCAACATAGTGACCTGGCTGTGTAAATCACCTACTTGTCGCATCAGCAGATCCGTCTTCTTCGAGGTTTCCGATTGCGCTGTTTGCAGGACTGTTGTCTCAGCTTCTGTGGCTGTTTGTTTTTGTTTTACTGAGTCCAGTCCCAGCTGACTGGGATAATAGACTGAAGTGTTGGGCAGCATGGAGGCTGCCCAGATCTCCTGGTGGTTAGTGGTGGCAGCGGAGGATGTCTGCACGATATGCGCAGACATCCTCCGCTGCTGCCCGGCACTTCAGCCGGGACTTTTATGATGAAGCCGGAAGGACCCGGCTTCATCATAGAAGTCCCGGTGGTCGTGCCGGGCGGCAGCAGGGGATGTCTGCGCTCATAGCACAGACATCCCCAGGCTGTTAGCGAGGGGGGTCCAGGTCCCCTGCAGCTCTGCTGGGGACCTGGATCCATGTCTTATAATCTGACCTCGATTTGAGGTCAGATTATAAGACGACCTCGAATGTAAGACGCATTGCTCTGAAAAAACCTTGTCTTATATTAGAGCAAATACGGTATTTTTATCAATGCTAATTGTATAATTTTGAATTATTTTATACAAGGACCTGACACAGTACAACACATTTGTTAAAGCACAGCAGAGGAAAGCAGCTCTGGACAAGAAATAATGTTCCTTATCTTGCTATCTGACTTTATCAGTGTGACTGTCAGTGGACCGTCCTGTGATATAATGGGTATTTCTGAGTTATTTCAAGCAAGATGGAAATCTAATGGCATAGGACATGCGTGATAAGTGACATCAGCCTCCTGGCATGTGTGATACACTATCCCCAGACATTACCTGACAGTAGTGAGATGTAAGTCCTGACATTAGGGAGATGTGTCAGAAACCTAAAGACTTAACATCTATAACTAGTGGGAAACCAATCATGCAATTCTTGGCAGCAGAGAGAGAAATACTAGACAACGGAATAAACTTAAAACAGAAGGGGAGGGTAATTATGTTTATTTGTGGGAGAAATACAATCTGGAATCTAGCTGTTCCATAATAATGGGAAAAGGCTAAATGTACAGCATTATAGATACATGGTGAGACTTACAGCAGAATACTGCAATGGGAATGCATGATTGATTTAGTGATACAGATTCCAGAATAGCAATAATCTCAGTGTTCTGGTAGAATTGAGATATTTATAGAATGAAGGGAATGGCAAACATACTGATATGCTCCCATATGACAATTTTGCAATTCATTTGCATATTTTATAATTGACTAACTGAATTTTATTTTCCATGCCCAAGTTGTGTCTAATTACAATGAAATGTACACTAAAAATGGTATTAAGGCTTTCAAGAAGTGCCATGATACTAAACACAATTCTCATCTGCCAGAAGAAATAAGCAGGAAACAAGCAGTATTTGAGGATGTGTTCATAATACAGGAGGTGAAGGATTTGCCATCTGTGAGAAAGCTTTCCAACTGAATTAGTGGCACTTAACATTTTCAGATTATTGGGAACACACGGATACTGAGAAGAGCTATGATGTAGAGTCTCTGAGTATCAGCCCCAGAATACTGATCTAAGTGTATGTCCTCTGTAGGTAGACTTTTGTTAGTGTGGAGAAAAAAAAAGCCATTTAATTAGCCCGAATTTTTTTCCTTTTAGTGAAGAAACATTTTTATTTAAATAGATTTTTAATGTATGTAAAACTCAAGGTACTATCTAAAGAAACATTCTGCAATTTTTATTTGAGAAATGTAAATCATTTTTATTGTGGATTACTTATGAAAAGCGACAAATACGAACATTTGCTTGTCATGCAGCAAAGACGTCTGCAGAAAATGAGCCTTGTAAAATAATAAAAGGGAATAACTTCACTGCGAGTTAGTTATCCATTTTGTGTATGTACAATGTGACTTTTATTTTATTGCATATACTTTTATTTTATATATACAAGAATTAATAAACATTTGTTATATGAAAAAAATGTTTTCTTTATAGATCAGTTCAAACTGGGCGTAAAAAACCCAAAAGCAGAATATGGACTATTTGGTACAGTCCTAACCTCAACATCTGAGGAAAGGGATTTAGGAGTAATAATTTCAGAGGACTTGAAGGTAGGTAGGCAATGCAATAGAGCAGCAGGAAATGCTAGCAGAATGCTTGGTTGCATAGGGAGAGGTATTAGCAGTAGGAAAATGGAAGTGCTCATGCCATTGTACAGAGCACTGGTGAGACCTCACTTGGAGTATTGTACGCAGTACTGGAGACCGTATCTCCAGAAGGATATTGATACTTTGGAGAGAGTTCAGAGAAGGGCTACTAAACTGGTTCATGGGTTGAAGGATAAAACTTACCAGGAAAGGTTAAAGCATCTTAACAGAGGCGGCTCTTTAATTAGGCGACTTAGGCAGCCGCCTAAGGCCTCGCGCTTGCGAGGCCTCGCGGCTGCCTAGCGCTACTACCTGAAATCGCTGGGTGACTGACAGGCTGACTGCTGATATCGCAATGCGACGGCACCGCCGGATGTCACATGACGCCTACTTCCTTCGTGAGCGTGCAGTGCGTGCAGAGATAAAATTTTCACACGGCTGGAACGGGCGAGAATTTGGGCTGATCCCTTAAGGTAAGTGAATGAGTCTTGCAACGGAAAATGTACCATTTAATCCAGTTTTGTGCTTTTAGTTGATATTTTAGTTCCCATAAATTATCCTCAACAAAGTTTCATAGCAGTTTGGCATCTTCCCCACCCGATTTCAGAATTGTGAGGGATATTAGTGGCATTTTGTTTTCTCACCCCTTTCACGCAGTAATAGTTTGCTCATTGGGGTTTTAAACGTTTTTGTTTTGTTTTTGCTTGTTTGGGGAGTCTGATTTGGTGAGTTCTTGCTATACCACATTTCATATCACAATATCTTTTATGTTTATGTATTTATTTCAGTACTACATTACATTTTCAGTAATACAAAATCTCATTTAAAAAAAAGTTAAATTGTGGAAACATGTAACACTCTACTTTACCCTTTGTATATATATTTTTATCAGTTTAATATAAATGTCTTATACCGTCTAGACCGATAATCTTCCACTAATTTCTCTTTTAGAGGTAAATAATGTAAGCTCTCTTTGCCATTCTTTGTTTTTCTCATTATTTCCATAAATATTACTGTCTTATTTGTCTGTATGCTGATCTAATATGTTTTAAATAACGTGTCAATGTACCATTTGATATTTACGTTTGTATGTATATATTTTATTTATGACTCAAATAAAAAACTTTGATTTAAAAAAAACACGTTTGGGTTTTTAATACATAATTAAATAAAAGTTAACCCCCAGATTGCTAGTCTGCTATAGGCTGTGTCAGAGGATTTAACCCCCAGATTGCTAGTCCGCTATAGGCAGTTTCAGAGGAGTTAACCCACCGATTGCTAGACAGATTTAGGCAGTTTCAGAGGACTTAACCCCCAGATTGCTAGTCCGCTATAGGCAGTTTCAGAGGAGTTAACCCCCAGATTGCTAGTCTGCTATAGGCTGTGTCAGAGGATTTAACCCCCAGATTGCTAGTCCGCTATAGGCAGTTTCAGAGGAGTTAACCCCCAGATTGCTAGTCCGCTATAGGCAGTTTCAGAGGATTTAACCCCCAGATTGCTAGACAGATTTAGGCAGTTTCAGAGGAGTTAACCCCCAGATTGCTAGTCTGCTATAGGCTGTGTCAGAGGATTTAACCCCCAGATTGCTAGTCCGCTATAGGCAGTTTCAGAGGAGTTAACCCCCAGATTGCTAGTCCGCTATAGGCAGTTTCAGAGGATTTAACCCCCAGATTGCTAGACAGATTTAGGCAGTTTCAGAGGTGTTAACCCCCAGATTGCTAGTCTGCTATAGGCTGTGTCAGAGTTGATAACCCCCAGATTGCTAGACAGATTTAGGCAGTTTCAGATGAATTAACACATACAGAGACACAGTCTGTCACTCACACATACACACCGATACACACACACACACACACACACACACCGGCTCTCATTCGCACTGATACATATACACTGCCAGACACCCTACTTGGTGCAGGCAGCTGTGGTTTTGAGCTCCGTGTGAAGGAGGGACTGCATTAATTCCTGTTTTTTAACTATTGCAGTCTATGGGATTCAATGACGTGAGATAGGTTAACTCAAGTCATTGAACAGCCCCATTTTGCTCTTTGTTGCTCTGAGTGAAGGGCAGCCAGCCAGCAAGGAGGTGAGAAGAAGGTCTGCAGCAATCAACAGCAGTGCACAGAGTAAGTAAATAAAATACCTTTTTTAACCCCTTTGGTATCCTGTTTGGTGTGATTTTAGGGTTTATATTGACATTTTGTTCTTATTTTTGTAACAGGATAGAAAACTAAAATGCATAAAAGTGGGAGAGAACGTGACAAGGGCCGGAAATTTGAACCAGGTCACAAAAAAAGAAAAAGGAATATAGCTTTTGAAGAATGCAAGCAAGAGTTACGTGGCTCTATGCAAACATTTTTGAAGACAGGAAAAATAACTCCATCTGAAGAGGTACCAGAACATGAACAAGCGGAATCTGTTTTGGCTGAAAAAGATGATTCACAACCAAGCACTTCAGATCAGTTTGAACATCGAAACATTAATAGTAATATCGAGGAAGGAGCTACAGAAAAACCTCACGCTTCCGGTTCTGACCATTCAGAGTCAAGTCATCAGCCTCTTCATTATGATCCTGGAGAATGGACTTTCCCAGTGGAAGATAAAGACAGAGTCTGTTATATCCAGAAAGGACCAATGAGGGAAGAAAATTTAACGTTCCCATTTGACAGTGCAAAAATACATTTTTCCACCTTTCATTACATACGGGTTCTAAGCAACAAAGAAACACAAAACAGGCGCTGGTTGGTTTATTCTAAAAACAAGGACTGTGTTTTCTGTTTTGCCTGTCGTTTATTCTCAACGTCAAGGAGAGCTTTAGTGTCTGAGGGCTGCAGTGACTGGAAGAACGTCAGCAACCGCCTCAGTCTTCATGAAAATAGTTCTGACCACTTGGAGAACATTCTTAAATGGATGGAAGCTGAGAAGAGATTCAGTTGTGGGAAAACTATTGATGCATCAATTCAAAATCAAATACTGATGGAAAAACAACGTAGGCATGAAATTCTGGAAAGACTCCTAGCCACCGTTCAGTTCTTGGCATCTCATAACTTATCTTTTAGAGGTCACAGAGATAATTTAGAAGATGAGAAAAGTGGCAATTTTATAGACCTGATAAAACATTGTGCGAGATATGATCCTGTACTTCGTGAACACTTACAGCGAATAGAAGAAAAACGTGTTCACAATCATTACTTGGGCAAAAACATCCAAAATGAACTAATTGCACTAATGGCCAAACATGTGAAGAAGACGGTTATTAAAAAGATTATCCAGGCAAAGTATTATGCCATCATTCTTGATTGCACGAGAGATGTCAGTCACATTGAACAGATGACCGTGATATTGCGCCATGTTGATGAAAAGTCAGGAGACATTGAAGAGCATTTTGTTGGTTTTATTCCAGTTGAAAAAACTACAGCTGAAGAGTTAACAAAAACTATCATGCTGGAAATTGAGGAATCAGGTTTGGACATCAGAAACTGCAGAGGGCAAGGATACGATAATGGTGCGAACATGCGGGGAGAAAGAAGTGGCGTGAAAACCAGGATATTAAATATAAATCCTTTAGCCTTTTTTACACCATGTGGATGTCACAGTTGGAATTTGGTACTTGGCGATGCAGCATCTTCTTGTTCAAAAGCAAAGTTATTTTTTGGTGTTTTGCAACGACTGTACACATTATTTTCTGGCTCTTCCAGCAGGTGGGCTGCTTTAAAGGAAAAGGTAAATATTACCCTCAAGCCATTGTCTGACACTCGATGGGAATGCAGAGTTGAGAGTGTAAAGGCTGTACGTTACCAACTAAAAGAACTTTCTGAGTGCCTGGAAGAAATGGCCGAGAAAAATACTGATCCTGCATTCTGTAGTGAATGTAATTCACTAAGAGAAGAAATTTTGTCATACGAGTTTGTACTATCATTAGTTGTGTGGTATGATATTTTAGTGAAAATCAATCTCATCAGCAAGGTATGGCAAAAGACCAATATGCAGTTGGATACTTCACTAAAACATTTGGAAGAATTCCTACGCTGGTTGGAAGATTTCAGACAAAATGGCTTTAATTCTGCCATTGTCACTGCCAATGAAATAGCTGAAGAATTGGACATTTCAAGAGAATTTCGACAGTGTAGGATACGGAGGACCAAAAGAATGTTTGACTATGAGGCCCCAGATGAAGCAGTCGTTAACCCTGCAGACCGGTTCAGAGCAGAATATTTCAACATTATTGTTGACAAGATTCATGCTAGTGCTGAGCCTCGGTTTGAAGGGTTAAAAAGTTACAATAACAATTTTGGTTTTTTTATATGACATCTCATCTTTATGCATGAAATCTGATGAAGACCTATTACAAAACTGCGAACAACTGGAAGAACTACTTACGTTACCCAATTCCTGTGATTCAGACATAAGGGGTCTAGAACTGTATGAAGAGCTACGAATGTGTACACGCATTGTACCTCCAAAGCTGGATATGTGCGGTTCTCTTAAATATCTAATTGATAACAATTTAACTGACGTTTATCCAAACATTTTTGTAGCATTAAGAGTCATCCTAACAATTCCAGTTACTGTTGCGTCAGCAGAGAGGAGCTTTTCAAAACTGAAATTAATAAAAACGTACCTCAGGTCAACTATGAGCCAAGAGAGATTATCTGCCCTGGCAATTTTGTCCATTGAACATGATCTGGCTTCAAAACTGAATTATTCATCTGTGATAGATGAATTTACAAATGCAAAATGTAGGAGAATGTTTTAAATTTGTCCTAAATCAAACATGTAGCACTGTACTGTAAAGTTTATAAATGTTAAAACCTCCAGAATGTTTGTGTTTGTGCCCAACTATTATTTAGCACATACATTGTGATATTGCATTTCTTAAAATGTACTTTGTTTTCCCTTTTGTTATTTATTGTTATTTAAGTTTTGTTATGGTTGATATTTTAAGTTATTAATTTTTTTTTATTGTTAAATACAAGAAACTGAGTTATTTATTTGAGATCACTTGAAAAATATTGCACTTTGTACCTGTTCTCATTTATGCACTATTGAGGAAGTATGCTTGTTATCTTTTTCTGTTTGCCTTTTAACATGTTCATACAAAAAAGTTGCTTTGTTCTCAAAATATTTTAAATGGAAATTGGCACATAAAACATGTTTAATATACAAATATGTTGTAAGCGTATTCATTTCTCCTGAAAACACTGCTGAGACATTTAATTTACATTTAGAAGACACTAATATGGATACTGAGGTAGTCACACACCTTTTTTTAATTGCGAGTGCCCGTGAGGGCCTCATGTTCGCGTTTCGCCTAAGGCCTCACGAAGTCTAGAGCCGCCTCTGCATCTTAACATGTATAGCTTGGAGGAAAGACGTAACAGGGGGGATATGATAGAAACATTTAAATACATAAAGGGAATCAACACAGTAAAGGAAGAGAGTATATTTAAAAGAAGAAAAACTACCACAACTAGAGGACATAGTCTTAAATTAGAGGGGCAACGATTTAAAAGTAATATCAGGAAGTATTACTTTACTGAGAGGGTAGTGGATGTATGGAATAGCCTGCCAGCAGAAGTGGTAAAGGTAAACACAGTCAAGGATTTTAAGCATGCATGGGATAGACACAAGGCTATCCTAGCTATAAGACCGGGAACGGGGGACTAATAAAAGAACTCAAAAAAAAAAAAATTGGGCAGACTAGATGGACCGAATGGTTCTTATCTGCCGACACATTCTATGTTTCTATGTTTAACAATATTCTTACCAGATTAATAGTGTACTCAATTTAGCTATGATTACCATTTACATATACAACCCATTTGACGCTCAAGGTGTTCAAATTATTCAATAATTAATATTTGTATTTGGTTTTTATTTTAACCTTTATAGTAACATGGTTATTTAGGCTGAAAATCTCAATCTTTTACATATATGTCTTGTATGGGATTAATTTCTGTGAAAGAATATTTATTTACCTAAACACATAAAATACTGGGCATGCTATTGCATAGCATGTAATATGAGCATCAAGCCATGTTTTTGACGGGCTTGTTAGTTAAATACCAGGTGGATGGTAAATCAAAAGTACTTGCTAATGTAAGTGAGTAATTCATAACATAGGAGAATCCAGTAATGATAAATATTGTTTAGCCAGTGGCAGCAAACTGATGTAAAAGCCATGATCATAAAGCTTGCATAGCATTAATCTTACTAGACATACTTCAATATAAGTTGCAGAAATATTAGTCAGCGGAGCATTATCAAACACACAGCAAAGTATCAGGAGTTTTATAAAAAGGTGCAATCGCCTGATTTTTTTTATACTCAGACAGAGCAAGAGCAACCAGCGCCAACACAACCTAAATCAACGCATTCGTCGTAGATAACGCAGACTTCCAAAATTTGTCAGGAGTCTACTTTATATGTACATTGGCACACATGCCGATTGCACCAGTATTTGGCGCAATCTGCGTGTGTGCTATGTTTATACATCCCCCACAGTATCTGCACATTCCAGGACAGGTCAACTGAACTATTTTTCCAACAACAATCCCCAATCTCCCACTTTTAGGTGGACATTTATATTGTTTATACTTTGAGTGATATATTTATTATTAGGTGTTTGTTCCTGATATACTTGTGCATTTTAGAAACACTGTTAATCTGAGAATTATGTGGGAAAAGCAGGCTTCCTCGCGTTTTTGGTATGTGTAGACTTCATTTGTGGTATATAGCTATTATATGAGAAAAATGAAGACTTGAGGAACAATAGGTGGCAGCGGTAAGAGTAAACGCACTCCGTTGGCTGCAAAGGATAATTTAATCCAGAATGAAATACAGTGAAGTATGCTATAGCGTGTTCACCCATTGGGTTAATCAGAAATCACATACGTGACATCACAAAGCATTAAGGAGATCTGGAATGTTTTGGTTAGATGACAGTACCAACTTCCAGTCCCCATGCAGATGTCATTTTTCATTTTATCAATCTTTATGTATTATATTCAATTATATTTTCATGTACGTTTATTATTGGGTCCTGTTTTTGTATTTTGTAAAAACCTCTGAGGAATCCGTGGCACAACGGCTAAACATGCCAGGTCGAATCATAAACCATATGGCGTTTTAATAACCTCAATATACAAGGGCAAGGAATAGAGTCTCCAGGGGCAGTGTAGCTTAGCCAGAGGAGGCCTTGACAGGAATAGGAATAGGGTTAATGCATGGGCTTATTTGATTGGTGGCGGGGTTTGGGCAGTATAAATAGGCTCAGCTATTTTAGTCTTCAGCCATTTTAAAGAAATAATTCACCTACCCTTGATCTTAGCTTTTTTTCTGACAGGTGCTGTTTTTTTCTGCTGTGGCTTGCTGGATCTTTGCTTGGCAACTGGTGATGGATGCAGATCTGGAGTGTCTCCTGGATGGGATCCGGATGGCAGCGCAGATGAAAGAGGCCTGAACTATCGGTTCTAGAAGTGGAGAGGGACGAGATGAAGAGACCCCGCTGAGGACGTGGCCGCCACAACGCTTAAGTCCCAGCGTGGAAGCTACAGGACTGAGAAGAAGGACCCTCAGCCCTGCAGCAGTGGGACACGTGCACGGAACGCAGAGGAACCCATGCTGCAGTGAGTGTGCCCGCCAGGACCAGCGGAAGTGGCAGGCCCCATGACCAGAGGCCATGTGACCTTGTGATGACAAGGACAGATGCGACGGCCGACACTGGGAGCAGTAGTGGCGCCGCTGGAGGACTGGTGGCCACATCCGGAGGCTGCATTCATCAGGTAATGGCCCCTGGGGTGCTTTCATACCCTGGGGTGGTGAGTCCTGGGTCCCCTGGATTAGTGATTAGTGGGGAGGAGGGGGGGAGGGAGGGTCAGTTACTGTCCTGGGAGGTTAGTAGTAGGCCCCAGGGTAGGGGGTCTGTTCATCAGGTTGGTAGGGTCAGGTCATCAGAAGTGGTTTCCCCACTTCTTTTTAGTTAGCAGCAGGGCTCCCGCTAGCTAGTCTCGGTTCTGGGGTAGCTAGTACCATCCTGATTCACCAGGCATTTTTTCCAGGGGGGGGGGGGGGGCGGTCTCCCAGCAGGTGTTCCTCTACTGGCAGCAGACCTAGGGTTTTTAGTAGATCTGGATCGTAGTTGCAGATATATTTCTATGAGTCCCTCCCAGGATTCACGGGGTGGAGGGCGTTATTGTTCTAAGCGCCAGACCAGTGTTAGCTCAGGGCTGGTGGAGGAATGACAGAGGGGGGGGGGGATAGTGGTAGCCCCGGGGCAGAAAGTAGTGGGACCCAGGAAAGGCAGTACGGGCCAGAGGTGCACGGCCCCAGTTCTCGCAGCCATGGGGAGTACAGGGGCTTAGATCACTGGAGGCGGGAACAGGATGGAAGGTTGTCTACAACTTCTGGCAGGAGTCAGGTTGTTGCCAGACCCTCTACTGGAATTTCTGCCCCAGGTGCACCTGGGCTTTCTTTTTACAGGTGTTCAGCAGGATGTCGAAAGGGGAACAGGACTTCAACCGATGGCAGTCCTAGACGACGGACGTCTAGTGTGGTGGGCTCCATGATGGCCCTCGTTTTGGTTTCCAATGGTGGAATGACTGGTACTATAGCCCAGAGGTTGTTGATGGCTGGGGGGGTCTCAGGGTGAGTCTGATCCTAACACAACACAGACACAAAAGATAGTGGCAGGTTTGCAGTCTCTTATTGATTCATTAGCGGACCAGGGTTCCAGTGCAGGTGTAGGTCAGGTATGGGCACCGGTGGCGGAGGATCGGGTAGCAATGGATAGTGGTAATTTAGGTGGCGCGGGATTGCCCGCTGGCTCGGCGGACGTAGGAGTTAAGGTTACTACTGTTTCAGAGCTTGTGAGGCTTGGGGATACATGTCTTTTGCTGGTCCTCTTGGGGTTCATTTGAAGCCTGAAGTTAACTAGAAAATAGGAAAAGGGGAATACATGGAGCTTTTTTCTCTAATTCCTTTGGAAGAGTCAATCGAATTGAAGGATGGGGATAAGAAGGACTCCAAAAAGGAGGAGGGTGAGAAAAAGAGCAGGTAGCTCCAAGACATTTGGTAATTGGTTAAGATCTTTCTGTATTTTAGCTAGCGTCATTGGGGAAAAGTCCCCTCAGCTGTGCTCCTCCCTCTTTTGCTATCTATAGGGTATCGGTGAGGCATACAGTACGTATGGGCGGTTGGCGTGGTACAAGTATGACTAGCAGTTCAGACAAAAATTAGCTGTGAAGCCAGGGATGCAGTGGGATCAGACTGATCTGCCCTTATGGTTAAAATTAATGATGGCGCAGAAGTCAGCGCCCTTTCATGGAGGGGTCGGCGGTGGAGCAGTGCCTGCGTCGTCGGCCTCTCGAAAACCTGGTTTTTGCTGATTTCAATCAGGGCAATTGCAAATGGGGGTCGGGATGTAAGTTTAAGCACGAATGCACCACATGCGGGGGTGCATAGCAATACGAGATGTTTTAAGAAGGGGAAGTTAGGTCAGACATGAAATACAATTCCCGCTGGGGGTAACACCGGTGCAGCTAAGCGCGATTTTGCCTTGGCCAAGCTGTTATATTAATGTACCTGATGCAGGTGGGTTGCGGGAGGGTTTTGAGCAGGTTTTTTTTATACCGCATATGGATAGGGAGGGGGGGAATTTTGACAGAAATTTGAAGTCCGTTGTTTCCTTCCCGGAGATAGCCAGAGTAAAACTGCAGAAGGAGGTTACGCTTGGGCGCATGGCGGGTCCGTTCAGCACCTCTCCCTTTGGGGACCTTACGGTATCACCGCTGGGTGTGCTGCCTAAGAAATATCCAGGGATCCAGAGATTTTTCAGGCAGAATTTAACATACAGGGATATTGAGGGAAGGAGAGGGGTAGACAGGGGAGGATGGGGGGACACCGATTGTATAGTTGCTCGGGCTTGATATCAAGCTTACATTTTCACAACACAACATTAACATAGAATGAACCTCTTTACATACGTTGCTCAGAAAAACGTGAGCCATTATGTACTCTTTACTAAAAAGGGGGGAGGGAGTAGGCTCTCCACACTGATCCTCGAGACTCAAAAGACCTTGGTTGCTTTACTGACTCAAGGTGGCCACCCCAGCCCTGCAAGCCTCAGACTCCATGAATAGGAGCCAGGGAAGCCAATGATTGTGGTGTCCAATCCCTCTATCTGTGCTTGTTTGTATTAGCTCCTCCAGTTTCCTTGACTCCTCGACCGATTCGATCCAGTCATTTATGGTTGGGGTGCGTGTACTTTTACAGAATCTGGGCACTGTCATTTTGGCTGCATTTAATAATTTGATTGTGATTGAATGTTTGTATCTAGTGGTCGAGTAGCCGTTGTGATGATGTAAGTAGGCTTGGGAAGTGAATGAAACTGGCAAGTCTGTGATGGATTCTACAGCATGGGCTATTGAAGACCAGAATCTTCTGATAGAGGGGCATTCCCACCAAATGTGCAGGAAGCTGCCTTTGCTGGAGTATAACCTCCAACATAAGTCCGGGACATTTGGAAATACTTTATGTAGGGTTGAAGGAACCTTATACCATCTAGTCAGTATTTTAAAGGCATTTTCCTGCACACTGACCATTTATGTGCAAGGAGGGCCACTTTTTTCCATTGCGGGTCAGAGAAACTGATCCCACAGTCTATTTCCCAGGACATAATAAAGTACGGTTTGTGTGGGATCTGCATGTTTGTTAGAAGGGAATTTAAGGTGGATACTAGTCTAGATGGAGCTGGCTTAGTCATGCAAAGAGCTTCAAAGGTGGAAATGGAAGTTTTTTCCACTTACTGTGTATGCAAGGATTGAAAAATATGTTTCAACTGCGCATATGTCCAGGTGGAGCCATAAGGCTTCATAAGTATGAAGATCCTCATATGATTTCAGGGATTTATAGTCCTTAAGAAAGTTCCCTAGTCTCGGGAAAGGAGTGTGTTCCGGTAGGAAAAGGATCAAAGGGCCTCCCCGTGAGCCCTGGTAGAAAATCCATGTTGTGTGATATTGAAATTAAAGGAGAAGGCTTGCTGAGAAGACCCGGTCTAGTGGACCATTGTCTCCACATTGACAGGGTGGGGGAGACTGTGGGGTGTCGGTTGTCGTAAGTGACCATCTGTTTAGGGGAGACCCAAGCCGCTACTGGGATAGGGACCGTCATCAAGCTGTGTTAGACCGAAACCCACAATTTGTGTGCTGGGCGGGTCCACTCTACTACTCTGGTGAGAATCGTAGCCCGATAATATGTTTCTGCATCCAGCAGATCAAGGCCCCCTCTGTCCTTAGTCCTTGTTAAGTGGTCGTATTTTAGTCGGGAGACTTAGAATTCCCAAAAAATCTGATAATTTAGGACTTGAGTTCTTTAAAGAATTTAAATTGTGTGGGGTCTGAGATAGGGAGAGTCTGAATCACATATAATAGTCTAGGTCAGGGGTGTCCAAGTTTATTCTGCAAAGGGCCACTTCGCTAGAAATGTATGCGTGCGTGGGCCGCATTCATTTTTCATTCATTCAGAGAATAATATATATAATTATATACATGTGTGTGTATGCAAATATATATATATATATTTTACACTAATGTGTAGTGGTCACATTAACTACAAACACACACATGCATACACAGTCACACTTACCGCCCCCTTCCCACACACACAGTCACAATTACCCCACACACACACACATACACATTTATACACACATACTCAAATACATACATACACTTACCCCACACCCACTTAACATGCACTCACATAGATACACATTTATACACATACTCGCATACATACACTTACCCCACTTACACACACATACACACACACACACACACACACACACACACACACACTCACATACATACATACAGTTACCCCACACACTCACATACATACACCTACCCCACACACACACTCACATACACTTACCTCACACACTAATACACATTTATACACACACACACTCACATACATACATACACTTAACCCACACACACATTGATACACACACTCACATACATACATATACTTACCCCCACACACATACACATTTATACAGACACTCACAAACATACATACACTAAACCCCCACACACATCCACATTTATACACACACTCACATACATACATTTACCCCACTCACACACATACACATACACTCACATACATACAGTTACCCCACACACACACATACATACACTTACCCCACACACTAATACACATTTATACACACTCACATACACTTAACCCACACACACATTGATACACACACTCACATACATACATACATACATACATACACTTACCCCACACACTAATACACATTTATACACACACACACACACACTCACATACATACATACACTTAACCCACACACACATTGATACACACACTCACATACATACATACACTTACCCCACACACGTGGCTGTGGACTCCCGGTGCACTTCTTCCCTCCCTCTGACCCTTGCGCATGACCTCATGCGCAGGGTAGAGGAGGGGATTTGTGCACTGCACACCGCACGGGAAGCTGTATCGGGGACGAAGTTCCCTACACAGAGTGTGTAGGGAACTTCGTTCCCCAACACAGCTTCTCGTGGGGTGTGCAGTTCGAGGTGCGGCTACCGGAGCAGAGCTCAGGCGGGCCGCACCTCGATGCCCGGCGGGCCACATTTGGCCCGCGGGCCGCACGTTGGACACCTCTGGTCTAGGTAGTACATTCATTTTTATGGACGCCACATGCCCAAACCAGGAAATATGTTTGGCGGTCCATTTATGGAGGTCCGCCTTGATATTGTGTAGGATTGTCTGGTGATTCAGTTTGAACAGTGTGTCTATCCCTGGGGTAAGGAAAATCCCCAGGTATTTAAGTTTGTCAGTCATCCATTTTAATGGGAAGGATTGTTGGAGAGTTTGTAGTTCTTGTTGGGGGATAGAGATATTTAGGGCTTCCAAGGGGCATGATAGAGAGAGTTAATCCAGTTATACATGGCCTCTCCTAGCCCTATGTGCCTTAGTTCTGCCCTTATAAAGACCCAGCTCACCCTATCGAAGGCTTTCTCTGCATCTAACATCAAGGGGGAGGTTGTCTGAGGTTGCATGATGAATGAGACCCGGTATTTTTACTGTGTTATCTCTCGCCTCCCTGTTTGGTATGAAACCTACCTGGTCCCTATGGATAATTTGGGGAAGTATGTGTTTAAGTCTATTGCTCAGCACTTTAGCTAAAAGCTTGATATCCACATTAAGGAGGGATATTGGTCTGTAGTTACCGCACAATCCCGGATCTCTCCCTTGTGGATAAGTGTGATGTGTGCTTCTTGGGATTGAGTCGGGAGGGTCTCACCTAGAGCTAAGGCTTTTACCCTAGTAAAAGGGTTAAGGAGGACCTCCTGATATGCCTTATAATATAGTGTTGTTAGGCCGTCCAGCCCTGGGCTCTTTCCTGCTGGGGACTACTTAAGGACGTCTGATACTTCGTCTGCTGTTATAGGCGTGTCGAGTGCCAATGCACGCTCTTCTGAGATTGAAAGGGGCAAGAGTTTATTTAGGTAAGTTGAGATAGCCTCACATGAGGAGGGGGAATTTGGTTCACTCTGTGGTTCCCTGATGTTGTATAGGTCTCTGTAGTATTCTCTAAAGTCTCTTGCTATTTCTGGGGTGGTGTATTGGACCACATTCTTAGAGTTCCAAATCTGGGGAATGAATGTGGAGGCATATTTTTGCCTAAGTGCTCTGGCTAAATGTCTCCCGGGTTTGTCCCTGTAAAGGTGGGCTGAGGATTTAGGTTTCTTCAGCATCTGCTTTGTCTTTTGATTACAGAGAGAGTGTAATTCTGCTCTCAATTTCATACATTTTAGATATGTATCGGGTGACAGTGTGGATTTGTGCTGTGTCTCGAGCTGGTGGATTTGTCCCAGTATGGATGTAATTGTATCAGTGAGCAGTTTCTTCAAGTGGGCTCCTATCTTGATGAAGTGACCGCATATAACGGGCTTCCCATACCATTTGGGGGGACATGTCCGGGGTGGTGTTATCATCAAAATGGTGCGTCAAAGTCTCTTTGAGGTCCTTAATGTGTTGCGGAGTTTGGAGTATGGACTAGTTAATTTTCCAGGGATATGACTTTGGATGTAGGGATGGGTGTGTGATAGAAATAGAGGCCGGGGCATGATCACTCCATGTTATGTTATGTATGTTAAAGTCATGTAGTAGGTCTAGGTATCTATGTGATATAAGGAACAAGTCTATTCTTGTATATTTCTTGCGGGGATGTGAGAAGAAGATGTAGTCTTTGGTTAAAGGGTGTTGTATCCTCCATGCGTCTATTAGCTGAGAGCTGTGCAGTGATTTTTTTACCTGTTTTAATTTATGATTGCTTAGCGAAGATGAACTGGTCGAGGAGTCAAGCCCTGGGTCCATGACCATGTTGAAGTCACCACCAAGAATCAGCATGCCTTCTGAGAAGGAATCTAGATCACTGAGGATGGAACGCAAGAAAAGATGTTGGTCAATGTTAGGAACATATACCGATGCTAAAGTCACCAAATCTTGACCCAATTTGCCTTTCAAAAAATGTGCCTGGCCATCGTTATCAGACCATGTATCTATGACAGACAGGGGAAAATGCTTTGATAGAAATATGGCTACACCCTTCGATTTTTTAAAAGGGGAATGTGAGAAGTATGCTCTGGTGTACATATAATGCTGAAATTTTGGTGCTTTAGTACGACAAAAATGGATTTCCAGTACAAATCCTACGTCAGCCTTACGGCATTAAGTTCTCCAAACAACCATGATTGCTTTGAAGCAGAGTTTAAACCCTTTGCATTGATGGTTACAAAATTGAAATAGGGTGTACGTCCCTTAGATTGAGTCAGCATTGTGGGAGGGGGTTATTGTAAGTCCAGGTGTAAGCTGTGTTGTTCTGTGTAGTATTCTGTGCCTACAAGAACATAACCTTCTGTGTCTGGGGGCAGGTGGGGGGAACAATATTTTTACAAGGGAGGTGGAGGAGGGTCGCATCGGGGAGTCCGGCGACAGTGTATACATTGGTGCCCTGATGTGGGTGGGCAAAGCTGCGATGTCTAAGGGGTGTTCCCTCACCTGGCTAAAAGCCAGGTGGGGTAGCCCCTGATATACAGGGACATTAAGCTCAGTGAGGGTAGCAAGGACCATCTCTCGGGAAGACTATCTCTGCTGACTCTTTCCCGCCGCAGCTATTAGAGATTACATTGTAGCATTTGGTTGTAATACCATATCTTGGTTGTAAAAAACATGAACTTCAATAAAATTCAACAGTGCAAATTGAGAACAGAACTCAGTAACAATAACATTAGTGCCAGAATCCAGTATAGGGCCCGCATCCGTGCCTTTCAGTGTCTAGTGGTCTCCAAGTGGGGAGAGTTTTCTTCCACAAGGCTGCAGTGTCCTGTCAGGAGCTCATGCTTTTTACTGATGCATCTGGTAGCATTGGGTTTGGGGCCTATTTCGCTGGGGCCTGGTGCACGGAGGGTTGGCCGGACAATTGGAGACTTAGCCCTCTGTTTAGGAACTTAGCATTTTTAGAACCTTTCCCGGGGTTGGTTGCGCTGGCGCTGTGGGGAAATAGGTTTCAGGATCGGAGGGTGATCTTCTATTCAGATAACATGGCAGTGGTGGATGCCATTAATGGTCTGTCGGCTTCTTCCTTACCGGTGGTTAGGCTCCTTAGGCGAGTGGTGCTTCTGTGCATGTCCTTCAATATTGCTTTTAGGGCAAACAAGTCCCTTGGTATTTGAACATGGTGGCTGATTCTCTTTCTCGGGTTTAGTTTACCCGGTTTCAGCTGTTGGCCCCGGTGTCGGAGGAGGTGGGGCTGCAGTGCCCAGAAGAAATTTCAAAGCTAGGAACAGATTATTTGCGCATTGGGTAAAGGCGTCGTTGGCCCCTTCGACTTGGAATGTGCATAGTAAAGTATTGGTGGAGTGGGAGAATTTGCTGGCTCTGGCGGGTGGTAGGGACTCGGCGGCAGACAGGCTCAATGCTCTTTTATGGCTGCTTTTTCAGTTTATGTTAAAGGGTGTTTCTCCTTCAGTCTTGGAGAACGCCATGGCCACTATGGCTTTTCTTCCAAGTTCCAAGGTTGGCAGGATTGCACAAAACCTTTTCTGGTCAAACAGGCCATAATGGGCTTTAAGAAGGAAATAAGTTGCCAGACAAGAGGAGGCCAGTGTCGGTAGCTATTCTATTTGCTGTCCTGTATGTCAATGGTATGTAGTAATGCCTATGAGGCAGTTTTGTTTCCACAGCTTTTGTCCGGGCTTTCTTTGGGGCGTTCAGGGTCGGTGAGTTGGTAAGTGTTAATAAGCGTACTGCTGGGGGGATGCAATTGCTGGACACCCGGGTTAGCTAGGATAGGGTGGTATTGAGGTTGCGGAAATCAAAAAACAATGTTTCTGGAAAAGGTAGGGACATTACTTTATTTGCGTTGCGAAGGCACAGGTGTTGCGCCGTGCATTGGGTCACGCTTTTTCTATCTCTGCGGTCTGAGGCTGGTGGGTCTTTGTTGGTGCATGAGGATGGAAGCTTGCTCTCCCGTTTTCAATTTCAAAAAAGGGTTTATGGGGTGTAGGGTGTGATCCGTCTCTTTTTGGTACGCATTCTTTTCGAATTGGGGCTGCATTCCGTGGAAATGACCCTCTTCTTTCTACTCCTCTTCCTCCTGTGCCACATCGTCTTCCATCATCGCCCTAAGCGTTTTTTCAAGGAAACATACAAGCGGGATAGTAAGGCTGAGAAGGGCATCATTGGCACTGGTCATGTTGGTGGAGTACTCAAAACACTGCAAAATGGAACACAGGTCTCGCATGGAGGCCCACTCATTGGTGGTGAAGTGGTGCTGTTCCGCAGAGTGACTGACCCGTGCGTGCTGCAGCTGATACTCCACTATCGCCTGCTGCTGCTCGCACAGTCTCTCCAGCATGTACAAGGTGGAGTTCCACCTTGTGGGCACGTCGCATATGAGGAAAGGCCTAAGAACGCCTAAAGTGCGCACAGACGGCCCGCACTTTCTGCAGCAGCTCTGATATATCTGGGTAGTTTTTCAGGAATTTCTGCACCACCAAATTCAGCACATGCGCCAGGCAAAAGGATGTGCGTAAAACCGGCTAGGCCCAGAGCTGCTACGAGATTTCGCCCATTATCGCACACCACCAGGCCGGGCTTGAGGCTCAGTGGCAACAACCACTCATTGGTCTGTTGTTCCATGCCCGTCCACAGCTCCTGCGCGCTGTGGGGGGTTTTCCCTCAAACATGAGTTTTAAAAGAGCCTGCTGTCGTTTCCCCCTGGCTGTGCTGAAGTTGGTGGTGAAGGTGTTATGCTGACCGGATGAGGAGGTGGTATAGGAGGTGGTAGAGGAGAAGGAAGAAGCTGAGTAGGAAGAGGAGGCAACAGGAGGCAAAGATAAATGCCCTGCAATCCCCGGTGGCGGAAGGACATGCGCCAAACTGCTATCTTCCTTAGGCCCAGCCGACACTACATTTGCCCAGTGAGCAGTTAGGGAGATATAGCGTCCCTGCCTGTCCACGTATCTGTGGTTATGTGGACCTTGCCACAGATGGCGTTGCGCAGTGCACACCTGATTTTGTCCGTCAATTGCTTGTGCAGGGAAGGGATGGCTCGCCCGGAAAAGTAGTGGCGGTTGGGAACCATGTACTGTGGGACAGCCACCGTCATCAGGTTTTTAAAACTGTCCGTCTCCAACAGACAGAATGACAGCATTTCAAAGCCCAGGAATTTGGAAGGGGCTCAAATACTTTTTTCCCTCACTGTAAGCACTTGTCAAAGATATGACATCCCCCTACTGGGCATTATTTATGACTGACAACCGTGAGTGGAGAATGTATTGCCAGACCCTTGTCATGCTGGCATTTCAACCATTGTGAATAACAGGCCATTATTGGTTAAAACAAATGCAAATGTCACTCTTTACCAAGGTCATTTGCTTAACTGTACATACTCTTTCTACCTGCTTCCTTTATTTGAAACTTGCATTTCACCTAATATATTTTTTATTTGCTGGCCCGGCCTGCACATGAAGTTTATAATGAAATTTTATGGCAGTGTCAGTCATTCAATTTTTTTTATTTGCACATTACTGAATAGAGATTACCTCCAAATCTCTGTCACAGATCTATGTGAACATCATTATTTCAGCTCCAGGGCCTCAACGCTAGCTTAACACACTGTATTTATGATTCCTTCCTTCTCTGATTTGCTGTAATGGGTATAATTGAAGTCAGTTGGCTCCAACTGGCTACATGAGATATGTCTTTGTTCCACAGTCTGGGTCAGTGGACAACACACAAGACTGCTGCTCAGTGGCATTTGAAATGTTTCTGAGCACGTGTTTAGCTAATGATGTCCCCAGGGGGCTGCATGACCAGAATTTCGAATTTTAAAATCAATAAAGGTCTTGTTTATGCCCATATATCGCTGTCCAAATTTACTGTATGTGATTAAGGCATGAACAACCTAACTGACTCAGCAAGCATGTCTGTCTCTATTTAACTCTATTTAATTCCTCTTTACCCTCAGTTTTCAATCCTGTGCCACTGTTGCATCTTTTTAAGTGCTATAGAATCCCAATACATGATATTTTGATATGTCATTGATTAGATATTCATGTTACTGAATCATTTAAGGTTTGTCGGTCAAAGGAGTGTGCACCAACTTTATTTTAGTGGCTGACACCCTGCTGTGGGCACACCTTGAAGGAGCATTGTTTTGAGATTTGCCCTGTGGACTATTTTTCACTCTCTCAATTCACAGGGAAGGATAGGAAAACAACAGTTCCGCATAATAGAAACATACAATGTGTCGGCAGATAAGAATCAGAGGCTGCTCCTGCTCCTGTTCCAGCATCCACGGCATTTCCTTCTGGTAGGGGCTTGTACAATGGTGAGTCTTCTATGTATACCCATTTTTCTATCACACATTCAGTACCTAACACTCAAATGCAACATTCTCAGACGAGGGGGATTCCAACTCAGGGGCTGGTAGGGCGTTGGATTTACCGGATTCTCAGAGGGAATCCCTCCTCCTCTCACAATTGGTGGGTGGGCTGCGGGACATGCTGCAGGCTGTTGACACAGGTTCACTTAATCACTCTGGTCTCCCACCCCATCACCCCAAGTATGGAGCAATTATTCAGCAGTGACTACTGCTACTGTGCAACCCCCTTACGTTCCCCTGATTAGCAGTGAGGTTGTGGCAGTGGAGGTTACGGGGGCACCAGTGGCACCAAAGTGGCTGATGTTCCCATCACTGGCACATCCCAAAAGACGCCAGATAAAAAGGACAAGGATCAGGTGCGTCTGTCTGGCGCTGCTAGGGGAGACGCTTATGTATGTTTACATTTTTTCCTGCTTCCCTAGAAAAATTCAACTTAGACGCAGTGTCTAAGCCTGAGGATCGTAAAAAAGAGGACGAGGAGAAGAGGCGGTACCGCCTCATCCCTCGGACTTTTTCAAATTGGCTACAAGCCTTTGTCATTCTGGCTGGGGTGAAAAGAACTCTGAACATTGCACCGGCTTGTTTTGTTACATGGATTCTTTTCTTTTTTTTTTATTGTACAAAACATATAGAAAAAGACAAACATATGATACATCCATCTAAGTTATACATTAACCCCTTAGTGACAAGACATTTTCACCTTGACTTTCCCTTGGTAACAATGGCTGTTTTGACATCTCTAGGGTGTTTGTGTTTAGCTGTAATTTTTTTCTTTCTCACATACAGTACCCACACAAATTTTATGTTGTTTTTATCGTCATAAGAAGGGCTTTCATTAGATACCATTATGTTCATCATATCTTATAATTTACTACAAAAAAAATCATAAAATATGATGAAAAATTTAAAAAAACACACTTTTTCTAACTTTGACCTAAAATATAATTTACACAAATAAAATCATTAAAAAAGACCCCGACTAAATAGTTTCTAAATGTTCTCCCGAGTTCAAAAATATGCATGTTTCCATATTTTTCGGTATTTTTTTGCGAGTTATGGGGCCAAAAAAAAAAATAGTGTTTTTTTGTTTTTTCCTATATTGATCTTTTGACCCCAACCCGAACCCAAAATTTAACCCTAACACTAAATTTAACCCCAACTCTAATCCTTATTATATCCCTTAATATTTTTTAACTTTAATTTAATTTTAACCCTATCCCTTATGCTAACAAATATTTAATTTTAACCCTATAGGCTAATATAGCTAAATAACCTGTTTTTAATTAATTAAATATTTATTTTAAATATTTCCCATTGCAATGCTACTAAACTACCACTAGGGGTAGTCAAGTAGCATATTCAGAGCGACGGAAGTGAAGTTACTTTCACTTCCGAAGCTCAGACCGGCAGCATGCTCCGTCAATATGGCTCCCCACGATCGCTCCGTGGGGCGATCGTGGGGGTCCCGAAATAGAAATTTTGGTGCTGGCTATTGCCTCGATGTCGAGGCAATAGACCAGCACTGTTAAAGCAGTTTTCGCGATCGTTGATCGCGAAAACCGCTTCATTCAATGCAGGACGTGCCAGGCACGTCCTTTGTCATTAAGGGAGTTTCTCCCAGGACGTGCCTGGCACGTCCTTTGTCGTCAAGGGGTTAAAATTTGTGTAGTATACAATTGATATATTGTATTTCCTCTTTGCCAAGGGAAGCTTATATAAGCGTGTTAAAAAAAAACCATACATTTAAATACATATTTCCATTTAGGTCATACAACTGAATTTATATAGTATAAAGTCTATGCTTTGTATTACCTCTTGATTTGAGTGATGAAAGTAAGAAAACAAAGGTGTCATTTCTTATGGGGGAAAGATACCATCAAACATCATCATTCATACTAATAAATCGCTACAAATCATTCTTCAATTTGATTGCTGTCCGAGGGGGAGGGGGGTTATCGCCATAGGGGTCCACACTCAATCCGCTAATGTATTAACCTAATTCAATGAACGTGTATGGCTTGTCCACGGATTCCAAATATTGTCTATCCTATCTATGTTTTTTGTAATATCCCTCTTCCATCTTTTCCTGATAATTTATTTGATAAATAATTTCAGCCCAATGGATCCTTCCTGTTCCTTTCCAGTTTCTGGCTATTATGATTTTACATGCAATGCAAAGTAGTTTTATTAAGTTTTTTTTTATTTTTTTTTTTTAGCATTTTGGTATTCCTATATGAAAGAGGAATATATTGGGTTTAAGTTCCATCTCAATTTGTAAGATAGTTTTAATAATTTTAAATAACATTGTTACAGTTTACTTAACTTCTTTGCATTGCCACCACATATGGTATAATGTGCCTTCTGCTTCTTTACACCGCTAACAAGTGCTAGGGATGTTCTTATTAAATTTATGAATAAGTTGTGGAGTTCTATACCATCTGTGGTAAATTTTGTAATATAATTTGTGCATGCCTAAACAATGTGATTGTTTCCTAATCTGCATGTATGCTTGATTCCATTCCTCCATTGTATGTGTGCTATTCATATCTTTTTCCCAGTTGACTATATTAGCCTGTTTAGAGTCCTGGATTAAATCCCTCTGGAAGATCCTAATTCTAAAAAGCAATTTTGTTCTGTAATGTTTTTTTAGGAATTCTTCCAGTGGGGGAAATCCCCTGACTCCTAAGGGAACTGAGAAATGAGGAATTCTTAGGTAACTATAATACTCAGTTTCTGGAATTCCATATTTTGCTACTATTAGGGGCCAAGTTAAAATAGTGTCTGTATCGGAAAGGTCTGTTAAACAATCTATATTGGCAAGTTCCCATTTTTTCAAATCCAAATTGTTTATGTATGTTTTCAGCATTACTAATGGAGTCGAGGGGAGCAGTGCCTTACCCATTTTAAGTTTTTTCTTTAGCTTACATAAGGTAATCATTATATCATTTATGATTTGGTTGGTGTCACGTGGGTAACTTACCAGTTCAAAATGTTGCCATATCAGGTCAAATGGGTAAGGAATACCTGCCGCCTCTCTCTCTAATTCAAACCAGGGCATCAGTCCTTTACCCTGATTATCCCAGGCCAGAAAATGCGAAAACATGCAGTTTTCATGTAACTCCTTGATGTTTGGTAACGATATACCTCCTCTATTCACATCTCTAGCAAGATTCTCAAAAGAGATCCTGGGTTTCTTTCTCTGCCAAATAAATATGGATATTATCTTCTGGAATTGAGAAAGAATTGCCCCTGGAACTCTTAAGGGAATAGCTCTAAATAAGTATATTCATTTGGGTAAAAAATATGAGTTTACTGCTTTTGTTCTCCCGAGCCAAGAAATTTAATTCTGGTCCTTTCCAGGAGAGAGAGGTAGTTTTATCTAACCATTTGACCTAGATTAAACCCAATTTTTATCCCCAAATATTCCAGGGACCTTTTTTTCCAATCCAGATCTATTAGGGATTTCATCTCTTCTCCTTGCTCCAAAGATTGAAATGCAGATATTCCCTGGGTCTTATTTAAATTTAATTTATCATCAGAAAAGAAGCTAAATTCTTTTATCTTGGTTAATGCCGCCGTAATAGATTCTTCCGGTTGTGTAAGTGTTAGTATGACATCATCCGCACAAAGTGTTATTTTGTGTTCTTAGCCAACAGTGTTTATCCCATATATATCCTCTGACATTCTGATCGATTGTGCTAAGGGTTCTATTGTGAGTGCATAAAGGAGGGGAGCTAATGTGCAGCCCTGCCTCGTCCCATTTTTTATCAAGAGGCTCTCTGAGTTCAGTTTTGGACCCACCACTCTGGCCGATGGGCTGGTATAGAGTGCCATGGTATTCCTTTTAAATCGCCCCGAAATGCCGAAGGCCTCCAACGTCTCGATTATAAATAGCCAATTCACCCGATCAAATGCTTTTTCAGCATCAAGTGCAATAAATGTAGTATGATAAGCCTTTTTATTAACCAAATTTATGAGATTAATAATTTTTCTTGTATTGTCTGTTGTTTGTCTTCCCACTATAAAGCCGGGTTGGTCTGAATGTATAAGGTCTGGAAGATATAATTTGAATCCAACTTTTTTTTTGTATATGACCAGAGTTTAATGATACAACCCCTTATATAGCACTTGAAGGTGTTCCACAATATCATTGATGAGGTTTCTCCGTTGTCATTTATGTCCATAAATTAATTTGCTTGTTTATTTAAATATTCATAGTTTTCTTCTTTATCTATTAATGTTTCATTTAGTCTCCATCTCCTTCTGTCTTAATAATTTTGATTATTTTTGAATTTTATGAACACTGGAACGTGGTCTGACCATGTTATTTGACCTATGTTGGAATGGATAATTAGATTTAGATTTTTATCCTCTGTTAATATGTAGTCCAGTCTAGAATATGATGTATGCGGTTGAGAGTAGAAGGTATAATCCCTATCTCCAGGGTGGAACACCCTCCAGATGTCATACAGGGAATTGCTGCCCAGAAAGTCTTGCATTTGCCACTGTTTTAATGTGCGGGTCGATAACTGTATTGGCTGGCATACTTTTATCCATAACAGGATTGAAAATTAAGTTGAAATCGCCCCCCCATCAAAAGGACACCTTTTTTAATTTGTTCAATTCTTTTATACAGTTTTTAAAAAAAACTAATAGGTTTCTATTGGGTCCATATACATTGACAAAGGTGTAACTTACGTCATTTATTTTACAGATTAGGATCTGAAAGAATCCGTTTGGGTCGGATTCGTGTAATATTAGTTCAAATTTTATTTTATCCGAGATTAAAATTGCAACCCCTCTTTTTTTTTTTTTACCTTACAGATTTGCCTGTTAAGTTGTCGGGTAGGCCGATTATTTCCAAAGTTTATTAGATTCGACGACCCAGTGAGTTTATTGGATATAAGCTATATCCGCTCTATATTGAGTCAAAATTTCCATAAAATGGGCTCTTTTTTGTGGAGTATTTAGGCCCTTCACGTTCATTGAAATTAGATTAAGAGAAGACCCCACGGTCCACGACATAGTGAGCCGCACCCCTCCACCCCGGACAGCAATAAGCTAATTGGGTCCCCATTCCATTCTCACTAAACATATACAAACATCCACTCAAATCATTTAATACATTCATTCTGATCTCAAGGTGACAATTCTTGTGATCCGCCCTGCTACCGCTGCGGGGTCCTTTTTTACTTCTTTAGCTCCTCCCTCCACTGGGGACGAGAGGTCGAGTGACCGACCGCTTAATATAGAAGAATGGACCTGGAGAGAAACCTAGGCCAGGGCATAGTGTCACACCAGTGCAACTCATATCTGGTGTAACAGTAGTGTACATTTAAAAAAAAAACTAGAAATTTGACTGTGAAATAATAGCAGTCAGTTTCCTTCACACGTGTGCGTTTCAGGGCCTGCCAGGGCACAGTGTCACACCAGTGCAACTCATATCTGGTGTAACAGTAGTGTACATTAAAAAAAAAACTAGAAATTTGACTGTGAAATAATAGCAGTCAGTTTCCTTCACACGAGTGCGTTTCAGGGCCTGCCAGGGCACAGTGTCACACCAGTGCAACTCATATCTGGTGTAACAGTAGTGTACATTTAAAAAAAAACTAGAAATTTGACTGTGAAATAATAGCAGTCAGTTTCCTTCACACGAGTGCGTTTCAGGGCCTGCCAGGGCACAGTGTCACACCAGTGCAACTCATATCTGGTGTAACAGTAGTGTACATTTAAAAAAAAACTATAAATTTGACTGTGAAATAATAGCAGTCAGTTTGATTCACACGTGTGCGTTTCAGGGCCTGCCAGGGCACAGTGTCACACCAGTGCAACTCATATCTGGTGTAACAGTAGTGTACATTTAAAAAAAACCTAGAAATTTGACTGTGAAATAATAGCAGTCAGTTTCCTTCACACGTGTGCGTTTCAGGGCCTGCCAGGGCACAGTGTCACACCATATCTGGTGTAACAGTAGTGTACATTTAAAAAAAAACTAGAAATTTGACTGTGAAATAATAGCAGTCAGTTTCCATCACACGTGTGCGTTTCAGGGCCTGCCAGGGCACAGTGTCACACCAGTGCAACTCATATCTGGTGTAACAGTAGTGTACATAAAAAAAAAAACTAGAAATTTGACTGTGAAATAATAGCAGTCAGCTTCCTTCACACGTGTGCATTTCAGCGCCTGCCAGGGCACAGTGTCACACCAATGCAACTCATATCTGGTGTAACAGTAGTGTACATTAAAAAAAAACTAGAAATTTGACTGTGAAATAATAGCAGTCAATTTCCTTCACACTAGTGCGTTTCAGGGCCTGCCAGGGCACAGTGTCACACCAGTGCAACTCATATCTGGTGTAACAGTAGTGTACATTTTAAAAAAAAACTAGAAACTTGACTGTGAAATAATAGCAGTCAGTTTCCTTCACACGTGTGCGTTTCAGGGCCTGCCAGGGCACAGTGTCACACCAGTGCAACTCATATCTGGTGTAACAGTAGTGTACATTTAAAAAAAAACGAGAAATTTGACTGTGAAATAATAGCAGTCAGTTTCCTTCACACGTGTGCGTTTCATGGCCTGCCAGGGCACAGTGTCACACCATATCTGGTGAAACAGTAGTGTACATTTAAAAAAAAAATTAGAAATTTGACTGTGAAATAATAGCAGTCAGTTTCCTTCACACGTGGGCGTTTCAGGGCCTGCCAGGGCACAGTGTCACTCCAGTGCAACTCATATCTGGTGTAACAGTAGTGTACATTTAAAAAAAAAACTAGAAATTTGACTGTGAAATAATAGCAGTCAGTTTCCTTCACACGTGTGCGTTTCAGGGCCTGCCAGGGCACAGTGTCACACCATATCTGGTGTAACAGTAGTGTACATTTAAAAAAAAACTAGAAATTTGACTGTGAAATAATAGCAGTCAGTTTCCTTCACACGTGGGCGTTTCAGGGCCTGCCAGGGCACAGTGTCACACCAGTGCAACTCATATCTGGTGTAACAGTAGTGTACATTTAAAAAAAAACTAGAAATTTGACTGTGAAATAATAGCAGTCAGTTTCCTTCACACGTGTGCATTTCTTTGCCTGCCAGGGCACAGTGTCACACCAGTGCAACTCATATCTGGTGTAACAGTAGTGTACATTAAAAAAAAAACTAGAAATTTGACTGTGAAATAATAGCAGTCAGTTTCCTTCACACGTGTGCGTTTCAGGGCCTGCCAGGGCACAGTGTCACACCAGTGCAACTCATATCTGGTGTAACAGTAGTGTACATTAAAAAAAACACTAGAAATTTGACTGTGAAATAATAGCAGTCAGTTTCCTTCACACGTCTGCGTTTCAGGCAGGGGCGTTGCTAGGTCTCCAAAAGATCCGGGGCTGGAGCCCGTTAGAGATTTGATAGAAGTGGAGTAAATAAAATCACATGGTTAGGCAGCATACAGACTGATATAATTGATGCCAATGAACAATAGTTATATATGGGTATATAACAGGGCTCAACAAATCCTGGGCACCAGGAAATTATACCTGGCGCCCAATTATTGTTGTCCCTGCCTAGTGCCCTCGCCGCTGGGATCATTTTATTTATCCAGCGGAGCGCGGGGGAGCAGTGTGTGCACCGGCTGCACAGTCTTCCTGCTCCATCCCCACATTCACCGTAGTACATTGTCCGAGCGCTGAGTGTGCTCAGCAGAGCTAGAAACAACAGCAGGGCACAGACCAGGCTAGAATGAGGTATAGCAGCCAGGAGGGGGGCGTGCTGAGAGAGGCACTTTTTATATCGTAAACAACAACAAAATTGCTGACTTGTGTGTAAGTGTATGTGACTGACAGTGTGTGTGTGTGTGTGTGTGACTGACTGCATGTGTGTGTGTGACTGTGTGTATATGCGACCCACTGTATGTGTGTGTGACTGTATGTCTGACTGTGACAGAATGTATATGTGTGTGTCTGTGACTGACTGTGTGTGTGTCTGTCTGTCTGTGACTGGCTGACTGTATGAGTGTGTTTGTGTCTGTCTGTTACTGACTATATGCGTGTGTGTGTGTGACTGACTGTATGTCTGCCTGTGACCGACTATATGTGTGTATCTGTTTGTATGTGTGTGTATGTGTCTACCTCCACAGCAATAAAAGTCACAGTAATGTGTAAGTGTGAATATAACACAGACTCCACAGCAATAAAACGTGCAGTGTGTGAGTGTATCACACACTCATGCTGCAGATAACTGTACCACAGTACACAATAAGACTCGCAGCACACAAAAAACTCACATTACTCAAAGTTACACTTATACACAGCAACAAATACACACACATGCAGCCACACATACACACACATTCACACTTGCACAGTCACACATGCACAGTCACACATACATACACACACCCTTACAAACAGAGACACACAATCCCACTTACACACACCAACTTACATCACACACACACACTTGTATGTGAGCAAATTCCCATGATTTAAAAATAACTGAGCATATAAAAATGACTCAACCCTGACCCCCCCCCCCACATAGATACCCTTACATAGACAACCTTACACTCACACACACATCCAGACAACCTTACACACAGACACCCTTATACACACAGATGGCCTTTCCCACACAGACATTCTGCCACGCAGACACGTGTGTAAACCTGCAACTCTCACACTCACATCACAAATATTTTTAATTTTTTAATAAAAAGGGGTAAAAAACTTGGGGAGAATAGGCTGAGGTATGAAGGTATGCTCCTTCTACCAACCTAATAAAAGAGAGAAGTGCAGGGAATTGAGATGGGAATTCAACTGAATGCGAGAATTTTTCCAGCTCTGCTACTTTAGCCTTAATTTTGAAATTCCCATCTCACTTCCCTGCAATTCTCTCTTTCATGAGTAAAGCCTATAATATAATGAGCAGCTCATACACTCATAATGTATGGGTTTAATAGTATAACGAGGTCCATGTGATGTTTAATGCCATGTGTATGGACTCATTGCCATCAACATAAAGACTATATATAAAGATGAATCACTATTATTCATATTGAATGTGATAATCAGGTGTGAAAATAAAAATGGTATGAGCACTGTTTCACACTTGATTATCACATTCAATATGATTAATAGTAATTAATCACATTTTCTCCTAGTAATCTCACTGCCACTGACACACACTCCTAACTCTGCCACTTACGCTTTCACTCTCGAACACTTACACTCTGCCACTCACACACACTCATAACTCTGCTGCTCACGCTTACACTCACACACACACACTCATATCTCTGCTGCTCACACTTATACACACCAAAACTCTGCCACTCACCCACACTTACACTCTGCCACACACATACACGCAAACTCATAACTCACACTCTTCCAAACACTCACACTCTGCACACTCACTCATACAATCACACTCTGCCACTTACACACACTTACATTCTGCCACTCACACACATACACACTCATAACTCTTCCACTCATGCTTACACTCACTCACACACACACTCATATCTCTGCTGCTCACACTTATACACTCCAAAACTCTGCCACTCACCCACACTTACACTCTGCCACACACATACACGCACACTCATAACTCACACTCTTCCAAACACTCACACTCTGCACACTCACTCATACAATCACACTCTGCCACTTACACACACTTACATTCTGCCACTCACACACATACACACTCATAACTCTTCCACTCATGCTTACACTCACTCACACGCACACTCATATCTCTGCTGCTCACACTTACACTCTGCCACACACATACACGCACACTCATAACTCACACTCTTCCAAACACTCACACTCTGCACACTCACTCATACAATCACACTCTGCCACTTACACACACTTACATTCTGCCACTCACACACATACACACTCATAACTCTTCCACTCATGCTTACACTCACTCACACGCACACTCATATCTCTGCTGCTCACACTTATACACTCCAAAACTCTGCCACTCACCCACACTTACACTCTGCCACACACATACATGCACACTCATAACTCACACTCTTCCATACAATCACACTCTGCACACTTACACACACTTACATTCTGCCACTCACACACATACACACTCATAACTCTTCCACTCATGCTTACACTCACACACACTCTCTTCCAATCACACTCTGCCACACTCACACACATACACTTACTTACACTCTGCCACTCATATACATACACATGCACACTCATAACTCTGCCACTCACATCCACTTACCCTCTGCAAATTACATACTGCCACTCACATACATACACATGCACACTCATAACTCTGCCACTCACACCCACTTATACTCTGCAAATTACATTCTGCCACTCACATACATACACATGCACACTAATAACTCTGCCACTCACACCCACTTATACTCTGCCACTCATATACATACACATGCACACTCATAACTCTGCCACTCACACCCACTTATACTCTGCAAATTACATTCTGCCACTCACATACATACACATGCACACTCATAACTCTGCCACTCACACCCACTTACACTCTGCCACTCATATACATACACATGTACACTCATAACTCTGCCACTCACACCCACTTATACTCTGCAAATTACATTCTGCCACTCACATACATACACATGCACACTAATAACTCTGCCACTCACAGTCTGCTACTTACATACACATGCAGACTCATAACTCTGCCACTCACACCCACTTACACTGCCACTTACCTCACATACATACACCTGCACACTAATAACTCTGCCCCTCACACTCTGCCAAACACTCACCTGCAAAACTTGAGGGGGCGGAGTTAAACACGAGGGGCGGAGCCTATCGTGAGGGGATGGAGTCTGCTGCTGTACAGCATGCAGGAGGCGGGGTCGACCGTGAGAGGGCGGAGCCGAGCGTGAGGGGGCGTGGTCAGGGTCTCCATTCGGGGCTATGGAAGGGAGATCCGGGGCTTCAGCCCCAGTAGCCCCCCCCTAGCGACGCCTCTGGTTTCAGGGCCTGCCAGGGCATAGTGTCACACCAGTGCAACTCATATCTGGTGTAACAGTAGTGTACATTTAAAAAAAAACTAGAAATTTGACTGTGAAATAATAGCAGTCAGTTTCCTTCACACGTGTGCGTTTTAGGGCCTGCCAGGGCACAGTGTCACACCAGTGCAACTCATATCTGGTGTAACAGTAGTGTTTTTTCAAAAAAAAAACTAGAAATTTGACTGTGAAATAATAGCAGTCAGTTTCCTTCACACGTGTGCGTTTCATGGGTCTGCCAGGGCATAGTGTCGCACCAGTGCAACTCATATCTGGTGTAACAGTAGTGTACATTTTAAAAAAAACTAGAAATTTGATTGTGAAATAATAGCAGTCAGTTTCCTTCACACGTGTGCGTTTCAGGGCCTGCCAGGGCACAGTGTCACACCAGTGCAACTCATAGCTGGTGTAACAGTAGTGTACATTTAAAAAAAACCTAGAAATTTGACTGTGAAATCATAGCAGTCAGTTTCCTTCACACGTGTGCGTTTCAGGGTCTGCCAGGGCACAGTGTCACACCAGTGCAACTCATATCTGGTGTAACAGTAGTGTACATTAAAAAAAAAACTAGAAATTTGACTGTGAAATAATAGCAGTCAGTTTCCTTCACACGTGTGCGTTTCAGGGCCTGCCAGGGCACAGTGTCACACCAGTGCAACTCATATCTGGTGTAACAGTAGTGTACATTAAAAAAAACACTAGAAATTTGACTGTGAAATAATAGCAGTCAGTTTCCTTCACACGTGTGCGTTTCAGGGCCTGCCAGGGCATAGTGTCACACCAGTGCAACTCATATCTGGTGTAACAGTAGTGTACATTTAAAAAAAAACTAGAAATTTGACTGTGAAATAATAGCAGTCAGTTTCCTTCACACGTGTGCGTTTCAGGGCCTGCCAGGGCACAGTGTCACACCAGTGCAACTCATATCTGGTGTAACAGTAGTGTACATTTAAAAAAAACCTAGAAATTTGACTGTGAAATAATAGCAGTCAGTTTCCTTCACACGTGTGCGTTTCAGGGCCTGCCAGGGCACAGTGTCACACCATATCTGGTGTAACAGTAGTGTACATTTAAAAAAAACCTAGAAATTTGACTGTGAAATAATAGCAGTCAGTTTCCATCACACGTGTGCGTTTCAGGGCCTGCCAGGGCACAGTGTCACACCATATCTGGTGTAACAGTAGTGTACATTTAAAAAAGAACTAGAAATTTGACTGTGAAATAATAGCAGTCAGTTTCCTTCACACGTGGGCGTTTCAGGGCCTGCCAGGGCACAGTGTCACACCAGTGCAACTCATATCTGGTGTAACAGTAGTGTACATTTAAAAAAAAACCTAGAAATTTGACTGTGAAATAATAGCAGTCAGTTTCCTTCACACGTGTGCGTTTCAGGGCCTGCCAGGGCACAGTGTCACACCATATCTGGTGTAACAGTAGTGTACATTTAAAAAAAAACTAGAAATTTGACTGTGAAATAATAGCAGTCAGTTTCCTTCACACGTGGGCGTTTCAGGGCCTGCCAGGGCACAGTGTCACACCAGTGCAACTCATATCTGGTGTAACAGTAGTGTACATTTAAAAAAAAAACTAGAAATTTGACTGTGAAATAATAGCAGTCAGTTTCCTTCACACGTGTGCATTTCTTTGCCTGCCAGGGCACAGTGTCACACCAGTGCAACTCATATCTGGTGTAACAGTAGTGTACATTAAAAAAAAAACTAGAAATTTGACTGTGAAATAATAGCAGTCAGTTTCCTTCACACGTGTGCGTTTCAGGGCCTGCCAGGGCACAGTGTCACACCAGTGCAACTCATATCTGGTGTAACAGTAGTGTACATTTAAAAAAAAACTAGAAATTTGACTGTGAAATAATAGCAGTCAGTTTCCTTCACACGTGTGCGTTTCAGGGCCTGCCAGGGCACAGTGTCACACCAGTGCAACTCATATCTGGTGTAACAGTAGTGTACATTTAAAAAAAACCTAGAAATTTGACTGTGAAATAATAGCAGTCAGTTTCCTTCACACGTGTGCGTTTCAGGGCCTGCCAGGGCACAGTGTCACACCATATCTGGTGTAACAGTAGTGTACATTTAAAAAAAACCTAGAAATTTGACTGTGAAATAATAGCAGTCAGTTTCCATCACACGTGTGCGTTTCAGGGCCTGCCAGGGCACAGTGTCACACCATATCTGGTGTAACAGTAGTGTACATTTAAAAAAGAACTAGAAATTTGACTGTGAAATAATAGCAGTCAGTTTCCTTCACACGTGGGCGTTTCAGGGCCTGCCAGGGCACAGTGTCACACCAGTGCAACTCATATCTGGTGTAACAGTAGTGTACATTTAAAAAAAAACCTAGAAATTTGACTGTGAAATAATAGCAGTCAGTTTCCTTCACACGTGTGCGTTTCAGGGCCTGCCAGGGCACAGTGTCACACCATATCTGGTGTAACAGTAGTGTACATTTAAAAAAAAACTAGAAATTTGACTGTGAAATAATAGCAGTCAGTTTCCTTCACACGTGGGCGTTTCAGGGCCTGCCAGGGCACAGTGTCACACCAGTGCAACTCATATCTGGTGTAACAGTAGTGTACATTTAAAAAAAAAACTAGAAATTTGACTGTGAAATAATAGCAGTCAGTTTCCTTCACACGTGTGCATTTCTTTGCCTGCCAGGGCACAGTGTCACACCAGTGCAACTCATATCTGGTGTAACAGTAGTGTACATTAAAAAAAAAACTAGAAATTTGACTGTGAAATAATAGCAGTCAGTTTCCTTCACACGTGTGCGTTTCAGGGCCTGCCAGGGCACAGTGTCACACCAGTGCAACTCATATCTGGTGTTACAGTAGTGTACATTTAAAAAAAAACTAGAAATGTGACTGTGAAATAATAGCAGTCAGTTTCCTTCACACGTGTGCGTTTCAGGGCCTGCCAGGGCACAGTGTCGCACCAGTGCAACTCATATCTGGTGTAACAGTAGTGTACATTTTAAAAAAAACTAGAAATTTGATTGTGAAATAATAGCAGTCAGTTTCCTTCACACGTGTGCGTTTCAGGGCCTGCCAGGGCACAGTGTCACACCAGTGCAACTCATAGCTGGTGTAACAGTAGTGTACATTTAAAAAAAACCTAGAAATTTGACTGTGAAATCATAGCAGTCAGTTTCCTTCACACGTGTGCGTTTCAGGGTCTGCCAGGGCACAGTGTCACACCAGTGCAACTCATATCTGGTGTAACAGTAGTGTACATTAAAAAAAAAACTAGAAATTTGACTGTGAAATAATAGCAGTCAGTTTCCTTCACACGTGTGCGTTTCAGGGCCTGCCAGGGCATAGTGTCACACCAGTGCAACTCATATCTGGTGTAACAGTAGTGTACATTAAAAAAAACACTAGAAATTTGACTGTGAAATAATAGCAGTCAGTTTCCTTCACACGTGTGCGTTTCAGGGCCTGCCAGGGCATAGTGTCACACCAGTGCAACTCATATCTGGTGTAACAGTAGTGTACATTTAAAAAAAAACTAGAAATTTGACTGTGAAATAATAGCAGTCAGTTTCCTTCACACGTGTGCGTTTCAGGGCCTGCCAGGGCACAGTGTCACACCAGTGCAACTCATATCTGGTGTAACAGTAGTGTACATTTAAAAAAAAACTAGAAATTTGACTGTGAAATAATAGCAGTCAGTTTCCTTCACACGTGTGCGTTTCAGGGCCTGCCAGGGCACAGTGTCACACCATATCTGGTGTAACAGTAGTGTACATTTAAAAAAAACCTAGAAATTTGACTGTGAAATAATAGCAGTCAGTTTCCATCACACGTGTGCGTTTCAGGGCCTGCCAGGGCACAGTGTCACACCATATCTGGTGTAACAGTAGTGTACATTTAAAAAAGAACTAGAAATTTGACTGTGAAATAATAGCAGTCAGTTTCCTTCACACGTGGGCGTTTCAGGGCCTGCCAGGGCACAGTGTCACACCAGTGCAACTCATATCTGGTGTAACAGTAGTGTACATTTAAAAAAAAACCTAGAAATTTGACTGTGAAATAATAGCAGTCAGTTTCCTTCACACGTGTGCGTTTCAGGGCCTGCCAGGGCACAGTGTCACACCATATCTGGTGTAACAGTAGTGTACATTTAAAAAAAAACTAGAAATTTGACTGTGAAATAATAGCAGTCAGTTTCCTTCACACGTGGGCGTTTCAGGGCCTGCCAGGGCACAGTGTCACACCAGTGCAACTCATATCTGGTGTAACAGTAGTGTACATTTAAAAAAAAAACTAGAAATTTGACTGTGAAATAATAGCAGTCAGTTTCCTTCACACGTGTGCATTTCTTTGCCTGCCAGGGCACAGTGTCTCACCAGTGCAACTCATATCTGGTGTAACAGTAGTGTACATTAAAAAAAAAACTAGAAATTTGACTGTGAAATAATAGCAGTCAGTTTCCTTCACACGTGTGCGTTTCAGGGCCTGCCAGGGCATAGTGTCACACCAGTGCAACTCATATCTGGTGTAACAGTAGTGTACATTTAAAAAAAAACTAGAAATTTGACTGTGAAATAATAGCAGTCAGTTTCCTTCACACGTGTGCGTTTCAGGGCCTACCAGGGCACAGTGTCACACCAGTGCAACTCATATCTGGTGTAACAGTAGTGTACATTTAAAAAAAACCTAGAAATTTGACTGTGAAATAATAGCAGTCAGTTTCCTTCACACGTGTGCGTTTCAGGGCCTGCCAGGGCACAGTGTCACACCATATCTGGTGTAACAGTAGTGTACATTTAAAAAAAACCTAGAAATTTGACTGTGAAATAATAGCAGTCAGTTTCCATCACACGTGTGCGTTTCAGGGCCTGCCAGGGCACAGTGTCACACCATATCTGGTGTAACAGTAGTGTACATTTAAAAAAGAACTAGAAATTTGACTGTGAAATAATAGCAGTCAGTTTCCTTCACACGTGGGCGTTTCAGGGCCTGCCAGGGCACAGTGTCACACCAGTGCAACTCATATCTGGTGTAACAGTAGTGTACATTTAAAAAAAAACCTAGAAATTTGACTGTGAAATAATAGCAGTCAGTTTCCTTCACACGTGTGCGTTTCAGGGCCTGCCAGGGCACAGTGTCACACCATATCTGGTGTAACAGTAGTGTACATTTAAAAAAAAACTAGAAATTTGACTGTGAAATAATAGCAGTCAGTTTCCTTCACACGTGGGCGTTTCAGGGCCTGCCAGGGCACAGTGTCACACCAGTGCAACTCATATCTGGTGTAACAGTAGTGTACATTTAAAAAAAAAACTAGAAATTTGACTGTGAAATAATAGCAGTCAGTTTCCTTCACACGTGTGCATTTCTTTGCCTGCCAGGGCACAGTGTCACACCAGTGCAACTCATATCTGGTGTAACAGTAGTGTACATTAAAAAAAAAACTAGAAATTTGACTGTGAAATAATAGCAGTCAGTTTCCTTCACACGTGTGCGTTTCAGGGCCTGCCAGGGCACAGTGTCACACCAGTGCAACTCATATCTGGTGTTACAGTAGTGTACATTAAAAAAAAAACTAGAAATTTGACTGTGAAATAATAGCAGTCAGTTTCCTTCACACGTGTGCGTTTCAGGGCCTGCCAGGGCACAGTGTCACACCAGTGCAACTCATATCTGGTGTTACAGTAGTGTACATTAAAAAAAAAACTAGAAATTTGACTGTGAAATAATAGCAGTCAGTTTAATTCACACTTGTGCGTTTCAGGCCTGCCAGGGCACAGTGTCACACCAGTGCAACTCATATCTGGTGTAACAGTAGTGTACATTTAAAAAAAAACTAGAAATGTGACTGTGAAATAATAGCAGTCAGTTTCCTTCACACGTGTGCGTTTCAGGGCCTGCCAGGGCACAGTGTCACACCAGTGCAACTCATATCTGGTGTAACAGTAGTGTACATTTAAAAAAAAACTAGAAATTTGACTGTGAAATAATAGCAGTCAGTTTCCTTCACACGTGTGCGTTTCAGGGCCTGCCAGGGCACAGTGTCACACCATATCTGGTGTAACAGTAGTGTACATTTAAAAAAAAACTAGAAATTTGACTGTGAAATAATAGCAGTCAGTTTCCTTCACACGTGGGCGTTTCAGGGCCTGCCAGGGCACAGTGTCACACCAGTGCAACTCATATCTGGTGTAACAGTAGTGTACATTTAAAAAAAAACCTAGAAATTTGACTGTGAAATAATAGCAGTCAGTTTCCTTCACACGTGTGCGTTTCAGGGCCTGCCAGGGCACAGTGTCACACCATATCTGGTTTAACAGTAGTGTACATTTAAAAAAAAAACTAGAAATTTGACTGTGAAATAATAGCAGTCAGTTTCCTTCACACGTGTGCATTTCTTTGCCTGCCAGGGCACAGTGTCACACCAGTGCAACTCATATCTGGTGTAACAGTTGTGTACATTAAAAAAAAAACTAGAAATTTGACTGTGAAATAATAGCAGTCAGTTTCCTTCACACGTGTGCGTTTCAGGGCCTGACAGGGCACAGTGTCACACCAGTGCAACTCATATCTGGTGTAACAGTAGTGTACATTAAAAAAAAAACTAGAAATTTGACTGTGAAATAATAGCAGTCAGTTTCCTTCACACTTGTGCGTTTCAGGCCTGCCAGGGCACAGTGTCACACCAGTGCAACTCATATCTGGTGTAACAGTAGTGTACATTTAAAAAAAAACTAGAAATGTGACTGTGAAATAATAGCAGTCAGTTTCCTTCACACGAGTGCGTTTCAGGGCCTGCCAGGGCACAGTGTCACACCAGTGCAACTCATATCTGGTGTAACAGTAGTGTACATTAAAAAAAAAACTAGAAATTTGACTGTGAAATAATAGCAGTCAGTTTCCTTCACACGTGTGCGTTTCAGGGCCTGCCAGGGCACAGTGTCACACCAGTGCAACTCATATCTGGTGTAACAGTAGTGTACATTAAAAAAAAAACTAGAAATTTGACTGTGAAATAATAGCAGTCAGTTTCCTTCACACTTGAGCGTTTCAGGGCCTGCCAGGGCACAGTGTCACACCAGTGCAACTCATATCTGGTGTAACAGTAGTGTACATTTAAAAAAAAACTAGAAATTTGACTGTGAAATAATAGCAGTCAGTTTCCTTCACACGAGTGCGTTTCAGGGCCAGCCAGGGCACAGTGTGACACCAGTGCAACTCATATCTGGTGTAACAGTAGTGTACATTTAAAAAAAAACTAGAAAAATTGACTGTGAAGTAATAGCAGTCAGTTTCCTTCACACGTGTGCGTTTCAGGGCCTGCCAGGGCAAAGTGTCATACCAGTGCAACTCATATCTGGTGTAACAGTAGTGTACATTTAAAAAAAAACTAGAAATTTGACTGTGAAATAATAGCAGTCAGTTTCCTTCACACGTGTGCGTTTCAGGGCCTGCCAGGGCACAGTGTCACACCAGTGCAACTCATATCTGGTGTAACAGTAGTGTACATTAAAAAAAAAACTAGAAATTTGACTGTGAAATAATAGCAGTCAGTTTCCTTCACACGTGTGCGTTTCAGGGCCTGCCAGGGCACAGTGTCACACCAGTGCAACTCATATCTGGTGTAACAGTAGTGTACATTAAAAAAAAAACTAGAAATTTGACTGTGAAATAATAGCAGTCAGTTTCCTTCACACGTGTGCATTTCAGGGCCTGCCAGGGCACAGTGTCACACCAGTGCAACTCATATCTGGTGTAACAGTAGTGTACATTAAAAAAAAAACTAGAAATTTGACTGTGAAATAATAGCAGTCAGTTTCCTTCACACGTGTGCGTTTCAGGGCCTGCCAGGGACAGTGTCACACCAGTGCAACTCATATCTGGTGTAACAATAGTGTACATTAAAAAAAACACTAGAAATTTGACTGTGAAATAATAGCAGTCAGTTTCCTTCACACGTGTGCGTTTCAGGGCCTGCCAGGGCACAGTGTCACACCAGTGCAACTCATATCTGGTGTAACAGTAGTGTACATTTAAAAAAAAAACTAGAAATTTGACTGTGAAATAATAGCAGTCAGTTTCCTTCACACGTGTGCTTTTCAGGGCCTGCCAGGGCACAGTGTCACACCAGTGCAACTCATATCTGGTGTAACAGTAGTGTACATTAAAAAAAAAACTAGAAATTTGACTGTGAAATAATAGCAGTCAGTTTCCTTCACACGTGTGCGTTTCAGGGCCTGCCAGGGCACAGTGTCACACCAGTGCAACTCATATCTGGTGTAACAGTAGTGTACATTGAAAAAAAAACTAGAAATTTGACTGTGAAATAATAGCAGTCAGTTTCCTTCACACTTGTGCGTTTCAGGGCCTGCCAGGGCACAGTGTCACACCAGTGCAACTCATATCTGGTGTTACAGTAGTGTACATTAAAAAAAAAACTAGAAATTTGACTGTGAAATAATAGCAGTCAGTTTCCTTCACACGAGTGCGTTTCAGGGCCTGCCAGGGCACAGTGTCACACCAGTGCAACTCATATCTGGTGTAACAGTAGTGTACATTTAAAAAAAAACTAGAAATTTGACTGTGAAATAATAGCAGTCAGTTTCCTTCACACGTGTGCGTTTCAGGGCCTGCCAGGGCACAGTGTCACACCTGTGCAACTCATATCTGGTGTAACAGTAGTGTACATTTATAAAAAAACTAGAAATGTGACTGTGAAATAATAGCAGTCAGTTTCCTTCACACTTGTGCGTTTCAGGCCTGCCAGGGCACAGTGTCACACCAGTGCAACTCATATCTGGTGTAACAGTAGTGTACATTTAAAAAAAAAACTAGAAATTTGACTGTGAAATAATAGCAGTCAGTTTCCTTCACACGTGTGCATTTCAGGGCCTGCCAGGGCACAGTGTCACACCAGTGCAACTCATATCTGGTGTAACAGTAGTGTACATTTAAAAAAAACCTAGAAATTTGACTGTGAAATAATAGCAGTCAGTTTCCTTCACACGTGTGCATTTCAGGGCCTGCCAGGGCACAGTGTCACACCAGTGCAACTCATATCTGGTGTAACAGTAGTGTACATTAAAAAAAAAACTAGAAATTTGACTGTGAAATAATAGCAGTCAGTTTCCTTCACACGTGTGCGTTTCAGGGCCTGCCAGGGCACAGTGTCACACCAGTGCAACTCATATCTGGTGTAACAGTAGTGTACATTAAAAAAAAAACTAGAAATTTGACTGTGAAATAATAGCAGTCAGTTTCCTTCACACTTGTGCGTTTCAGGGCCTGCCAGGGCACAGTGTTACACCAGTGCAACTCATATCTGGTGTAACAGTAGTGTACATTAAAAAAAAAACTAGAAATTTGACTGTGAAATAATAGCAGTCAGTTTCCTTCACACGTGTGCGTTTCAGGGCCTGCCAGGGCACAGTGTCACACCAGTGCAACTCATATCTGGTGTAACAGTAGTGTACATTTATAAAAAAAACACTAGAAATTTGACTGTGAAATAATAGCAGTCAGTTTCCTTCACACGTGTGCGTTTCAGGGCCTGCCAGGGCACAGTGTCACACCAGTGCAACTCATATCTGGTGTAACAGTAGTGTACATTTAAAAAAAACCTAGAAATTTGACTGTGAAATAATAGCAGTCAGTTTCCTTCACACGAGTGCGTTTCAGGGTCTGCCAGGGCACAGTGTCACACCAGTGCAACTCATATCTGGTGTAACAGTAGTGTACATTTAAAAAAAAACTAGAAATTTGACTGTGAAATAATAGCAGTCAGTTTCCTTCACACGAGTGCGTTTCAGGGCCTGCCAGGGCACAGTGTCACACCAGTGCAACTCATATCTGGTGTAACAGTAGTGTACATTTAAAAAAAAACTATAAATTTGACTGTGAAATAATAGTAGTCAGTTTGATTCACACGTGTGCGTTTCAGGGCCTGCCAGGGACAGTGTCACACCAGTGCAACTCATATCTGTTGTAACAGTAGTGTACATTAAAAAAAACACTAGAAATTTTACTGTGAAATAATAGCAGTCAGTTTCCTTCACACGTGTGCGTTTCAGATCCTGCCAGGGCACAGTGTCACACCAGTGCAACTCATATCTGGTGTAACAGTAGTGTACATTAAAAAAAACACTAGAAATTTGACTGTGAAATAATAGCAGTCAGTTTCCTTCACACGTGTGCGTTTCAGGGCCTGCCAGGGCAAGTGTCACACCAGTGCAACTCATATCTGGTGTAACAGTAGTGTACATTAAAAAAAACACTAGAAATTTGACTGTGAAATAATAGCAGTCAGTTTCCTTCACACGTGTGCGTTTCAGGGCCTGCCAGGGCACAGTGTCACACCAGTGCAACTCATATCTGGTGTAACATTAGTGTACATTAAAAATAAACTACAAATTTGACTGTGAAATAATAGCAGTCAGTTTCCTTCACACGTGTGCGTTTCAGGGCCTGCCAGGGCACAGTGTCACACCTGTGCAACTCATATCTGGTGTAACAGTAGTGTACATTAAAAAAAAACTAGAAATTTGACTGTGAAATAATAGCAGTCAGTTTCCTTCACACGAGTGCGTTTCAGGGCCTGCCAGGGCACAGTGTCACACCAGTGCAACTCATATCTGGTGTAACAGTAGTGTACATTTAAAAAAAAACTAGAAATTTGACTGTGAAATAATAGCAGTCAGTTTCCTTTACACGTGTGCGTTTCAGGGCCTTCCAGGGCACAGTGTCACACCAGTGCAACTCATATCTGGTGTAACAGTAGTGTACATTTAAAAAAAACCTAGAAATTTGACTGTGAAATAATAGCAGTCAGTTTCCTTCACACGTGTGCATTTCAGGGCCTGCCAGGGCACAGTGTCACACCAGTGCAACTCATATCTGGTGTAACAGTAGTGTACATTAAAAAAAAAACTAGAAATTTGACTGTGAAATAATAGCAGTCAGTTTCCTTCACACGTGTGCGTTTCAGGGCCTGCCAGGGCACAGTGTCACACCAGTGCAACTCATATCTGGTGTAACAGTAGTGTACATTAAAAAAAAAACTAGAAATTTGACTGTGAAATAATAGCAGTCAGTTTCCTTCACACTTGTGCGTTTCAGGGCCTGCCAGGGCACAGTGTTACACCAGTGCAACTCATATCTGGTGTAACAGTAGTGTACATTAAAAAAAAAACTAGAAATTTGACTGTGAAATAATAGCAGTCAGTTTCCTTCACACGTGTGCGTTTCAGGGCCTGCCAGGGCACAGTGTCACACCAGTGCAACTCATATCTGGTGTAACAGTAGTGTACATTTATAAAAAAAACACTAGAAATTTGACTGTGAAATAATAGCAGTCAGTTTCCTTCACACGTGTGCGTTTCAGGGCCTGCCAGGGCACAGTGTCACACCAGTGCAACTCATATCTGGTGTAACAGTAGTGTACATTTAAAAAAAACCTAGAAATTTGACTGTGAAATAATAGCAGTCAGTTTCCTTCACACGAGTGCGTTTCAGGGTCTGCCAGGGCACAGTGTCACACCAGTGCAACTCATATCTGGTGTAACAGTAGTGTACATTTAAAAAAAAACTAGAAATTTGACTGTGAAATAATAGCAGTCAGTTTCCTTCACACGAGTGCGTTTCAGGGCCTGCCAGGGCACAGTGTCACACCAGTGCAACTCATATCTGGTGTAACAGTAGTGTACATTTAAAAAAAAACTATAAATTTGACTGTGAAATAATAGCAGTCAGTTTGATTCACACGTGTGCGTTTCAGGGCCTGCCAGGGACAGTGTCACACCAGTGCAACTCATATCTGGTGTAACAGTAGTGTACATTAAAAAAAACACTAGAAATTTTACTGTGAAATAATAGCAGTCAGTTTCCTTCACACGTGTGCGTTTCAGGGCCTGCCAGGGCACAGTGTCACACCAGTGCAACTCATATCTGGTGTAACAGTAGTGTACATTAAAAAAAACACTAGAAATTTGACTGTGAAATAATAGCAGTCAGTTTCCTTCACACGTGTGCGTTTCAGGGCCTGCCAGGGCACAGTGTCACACCAGTGCAACTCATATCTGGTGTAACAGTAGTGTACATTAAAAAAAAACTAGAAATTTGACTGTGAAATAATAGCAGTCAGTTTCCTTCACACGTGTGCGTTTCAGGGCCTGCCAGGGCACAGTGTCACACCTGTGCAACTCATATCTGGTGTAACAGTAGTGTACATTAAAAAAAAACTAGAAATTTGACTGTGAAATAATAGCAGTCAGTTTCCTTCACACGAGTGCGTTTCAGGGCCTGCCAGGGCACAGTGTCACACCAGTGCAACTCATATCTGGTGTAACAGTAGTGTACATTTAAAAAAAAACTAGAAATTTGACTGTGAAATAATAGCAGTCAGTTTCCTTCACACGAGTGCGTTTCAGGGCCTGCCAGGGCACAGTGTCACACCAGTGCAACTCATATCTGGTGTAACAGTAGTGTACATTTAAAAAAAAAACTATAAATTTGACTGTGAAATAATAGCAGTCAGTTTGATTCACACGTGTGCGTTTCAGGGCCTGCCAGGGACAGTGTCACACCAGTGCAACTCATATCTGGTGTAACAGTAGTGTACATTAAAAAAAAAACTAGAAATTTTACTGTGAAATAATAGCAGTCAGTTTCCTTCACACGTGTGCGTTTCAGGGCCTGCCAGGGCACAGTGTCACACCAGTGCAACTCATATCTGGTGTAACAGTAGTGTACATTTAAAAAAAAAACTATAAATTTGACTGTGAAATAATAGCAGTCAGTTTGATTCACACGTGTGCGTTTCAGGGCCTGCCAGGGACAGTGTCACACCAGTGCAACTCATATCTGGTGTAACAGTAGTGTACATTTAAAAAAAAACTAGAAATTTGACTGTGAAATAATAGCAGTCAGTTTCCTTTACACGTGTGCGTTTCAGGGCCTTCCAGGGCATAGTGTCACACCAGTGCAACTCATATCTGGTGTAACAGTAGTGTACATTTAAAAAAAACCTAGAAATTTGACTGTGAAATAATAGCAGTCAGTTTCCTTCACACGTGTGCATTTCAGGGCCTGCCAGGGCACAGTGTCACACCAGTGCAACTCATATCTGGTGTAACAGTAGTGTACATTAAAAAAAAAACTAGAAATTTGACTGTGAAATAATAGCAGTCAGTTTCCTTCACACGTGTGCGTTTCAGGGCCTGCCAGGGCACAGTGTCACACCAGTGCAACTCATATCTGGTGTAACAGTAGTGTACATTAAAAAAAAAACTAGAAATTTGACTGTGAAATAATAGCAGTCAGTTTCCTTCACACTTGTGCGTTTCAGGGCCTGCCAGGGCACAGTGTTACACCAGTGCAACTCATATCTGGTGTAACAGTAGTGTACATTAAAAAAAAAACTAGAAATTTGACTGTGAAATAATAGCAGTCAGTTTCCTTCACACGTGTGCGTTTCAGGGCCTGCCAGGGCACAGTGTCACACCAGTGCAACTCATATCTGGTGTAACAGTAGTGTACATTTATAAAAAAAACACTAGAAATTTGACTGTGAAATAATAGCAGTCAGTTTCCTTCACACGTGTGCGTTTCAGGGCCTGCCAGGGCACAGTGTCACACCAGTGCAACTCATATCTGGTGTAACAGTAGTGTACATTTAAAAAAAACCTAGAAATTTGACTGTGAAATAATAGCAGTCAGTTTCCTTCACACGAGTGCGTTTCAGGGTCTGCCAGGGCACAGTGTCACACCAGTGCAACTCATATCTGGTGTAACAGTAGTGTACATTTAAAAAAAAACTAGAAATTTGACTGTGAAATAATAGCAGTCAGTTTCCTTCACACGAGTGCGTTTCAGGGCCTGCCAGGGCACAGTGTCACACCAGTGCAACTCATATCTGGTGTAACAGTAGTGTACATTTAAAAAAAAACTATAAATTTGACTGTGAAATAATAGCAGTCAGTTTGATTCACACGTGTGCGTTTCAGGGCCTGCCAGGGACAGTGTCACACCAGTGCAACTCATATCTGGTGTAACAGTAGTGTACATTAAAAAAAACACTAGAAATTTTACTGTGAAATAATAGCAGTCAGTTTCCTTCACACGTGTGCGTTTCAGGGCCTGCCAGGGCACAGTGTCACACCAGTGCAACTCATATCTGGTGTAACAGTAGTGTACATTAAAAAAAACACTAGAAATTTGACTGTGAAATAATAGCAGTCAGTTTCCTTCACACGTGTGCGTTTCAGGGCCTGCCAGGGCACAGTGTCACACCAGTGCAACTCATATCTGGTGTAACAGTAGTGTACATTAAAAAAAAACTAGAAATTTGACTGTGAAATAATAGCAGTCAGTTTCCTTCACACGTGTGCGTTTCAGGGCCTGCCAGGGCACAGTGTCACACCTGTGCAACTCATATCTGGTGTAACAGTAGTGTACATTAAAAAAAAACTAGAAATTTGACTGTGAAATAATAGCAGTCAGTTTCCTTCACACGAGTGCGTTTCAGGGCCTGCCAGGGCACAGTGTCACACCAGTGCAACTCATATCTGGTGTAACAGTAGTGTACATTTAAAAAAAAACTAGAAATTTGACTGTGAAATAATAGCAGTCAGTTTCCTTTACACGTGTGCGTTTCAGGGCCTTCCAGGGCACAGTGTCACACCAGTGCAACTCATATCTGGTGTAACAGTAGTGTACATTTAAAAAAAACCTAGAAATTTGACTGTGAAATAATAGCAGTCAGTTTCCTTCACACGTGTGCATTTCAGGGCCTGCCAGGGCACAGTGTCACACCAGTGCAACTCATATCTGGTGTAACAGTAGTGTACATTAAAAAAAAAACTAGAAATTTGACTGTGAAATAATAGCAGTCAGTTTCCTTCACACGTGTGCGTTTCAGGGCCTGCCAGGGCACAGTGTCACACCAGTGCAACTCATATCTGGTGTAACAGTAGTGTACATTAAAAAAAAAACTAGAAATTTGACTGTGAAATAATAGCAGTCAGTTTCCTTCACACTTGTGCGTTTCAGGGCCTGCCAGGGCACAGTGTTACACCAGTGCAACTCATATCTGGTGTAACAGTAGTGTACATTAAAAAAAAAACTAGAAATTTGACTGTGAAATAATAGCAGTCAGTTTCCTTCACACGTGTGCGTTTCAGGGCCTGCCAGGGCACAGTGTCACACCAGTGCAACTCATATCTGGTGTAACAGTAGTGTACATTTATAAAAAAAACACTAGAAATTTGACTGTGAAATAATAGCAGTCAGTTTCCTTCACACGTGTGCGTTTCAGGGCCTGCCAGGGCACAGTGTCACACCAGTGCAACTCATATCTGGTGTAACAGTAGTGTACATTTAAAAAAAACCTAGAAATTTGACTGTGAAATAATAGCAGTCAGTTTCCTTCACACGAGTGCGTTTCAGGGTCTGCCAGGGCACAGTGTCACACCAGTGCAACTCATATCTGGTGTAACAGTAGTGTACATTTAAAAAAAAACTAGAAATTTGACTGTGAAATAATAGCAGTCAGTTTCCTTCACACGAGTGCGTTTCAGGGCCTGCCAGGGCACAGTGTCACACCAGTGCAACTCATATCTGGTGTAACAGTAGTGTACATTTAAAAAAAAACTATAAATTTGACTGTGAAATAATAGCAGTCAGTTTGATTCACACGTGTGCGTTTCAGGGCCTGCCAGGGACAGTGTCACACCAGTGCAACTCATATCTGGTGTAACAGTAGTGTACATTAAAAAAAACACTAGAAATTTTACTGTGAAATAATAGCAGTCAGTTTCCTTCACACGTGTGCGTTTCAGGGCCTGCCAGGGCACAGTGTCACACCAGTGCAACTCATATCTGGTGTAACAGTAGTGTACATTAAAAAAAACACTAGAAATTTGACTGTGAAATAATAGCAGTCAGTTTCCTTCACACGTGTGCGTTTCAGGGCCTGCCAGGGCACAGTGTCACACCAGTGCAACTCATATCTGGTGTAACAGTAGTGTACATTAAAAAAAAACTAGAAATTTGACTGTGAAATAATAGCAGTCAGTTTCCTTCACACGTGTGCGTTTCAGGGCCTGCCAGGGCACAGTGTCACACCTGTGCAACTCATATCTGGTGTAACAGTAGTGTACATTAAAAAAAAACTAGAAATTTGACTGTGAAATAATAGCAGTCAGTTTCCTTCACACGAGTGCGTTTCAGGGCCTGCCAGGGCACAGTGTCACACCAGTGCAACTCATATCTGGTGTAACAGTAGTGTACATTTAAAAAAAAACTAGAAATTTGACTGTGAAATAATAGCAGTCAGTTTCCTTCACACGAGTGCGTTTCAGGGCCTGCCAGGGCACAGTGTCACACCAGTGCAACTCATATCTGGTGTAACAGTAGTGTACATTTAAAAAAAAAACTATAAATTTGACTGTGAAATAATAGCAGTCAGTTTGATTCACACGTGTGCGTTTCAGGGCCTGCCAGGGACAGTGTCACACCAGTGCAACTCATATCTGGTGTAACAGTAGTGTACATTAAAAAAAAAACTAGAAATTTTACTGTGAAATAATAGCAGTCAGTTTCCTTCACACGTGTGCGTTTCAGGGCCTGCCAGGGCACAGTGTCACACCAGTGCAACTCATATCTGGTGTAACAGTAGTGTACATTTAAAAAAAAAACTATAAATTTGACTGTGAAATAATAGCAGTCAGTTTGATTCACACGTGTGCGTTTCAGGGCCTGCCAGGGACAGTGTCACACCAGTGCAACTCATATCTGGTGTAACAGTAGTGTACATTTAAAAAAAAACTAGAAATTTGACTGTGAAATAATAGCAGTCAGTTTCCTTTACACGTGTGCGTTTCAGGGCCTTCCAGGGCACAGTGTCACACCAGTGCAACTCATATCTGGTGTAACAGTAGTGTACATTTAAAAAAAACCTAGAAATTTGACTGTGAAATAATAGCAGTCAGTTTCCTTCACACGTGTGCATTTCAGGGCCTGCCAGGGCACAGTGTCACACCAGTGCAACTCATATCTGGTGTAACAGTAGTGTACATTAAAAAAAAAACTAGAAATTTGACTGTGAAATAATAGCAGTCAGTTTCCTTCACACGTGTGCGTTTCAGGGCCTGCCAGGGCACAGTGTCACACCAGTGCAACTCATATCTGGTGTAACAGTAGTGTACATTAAAAAAAAAACTAGAAATTTGACTGTGAAATAATAGCAGTCAGTTTCCTTCACACTTGTGCGTTTCAGGGCCTGCCAGGGCACAGTGTTACACCAGTGCAACTCATATCTGGTGTAACAGTAGTGTACATTAAAAAAAAAACTAGAAATTTGACTGTGAAATAATAGCAGTCAGTTTCCTTCACACGTGTGCGTTTCAGGGCCTGCCAGGGCACAGTGTCACACCAGTGCAACTCATATCTGGTGTAACAGTAGTGTACATTTATAAAAAAAACACTAGAAATTTGACTGTGAAATAATAGCAGTCAGTTTCCTTCACACGTGTGCGTTTCAGGGCCTGCCAGGGCACAGTGTCACACCAGTGCAACTCATATCTGGTGTAACAGTAGTGTACATTTAAAAAAAACCTAGAAATTTGACTGTGAAATAATAGCAGTCAGTTTCCTTCACACGAGTGCGTTTCAGGGTCTGCCAGGGCACAGTGTCACACCAGTGCAACTCATATCTGGTGTAACAGTAGTGTACATTAAAAAAAAACTAGAAATTTGACTGTGAAATAATAGCAGTCAGTTTCCTTCACACGTGTGCGTTTCAGGGCCTGCCAGGGCACAGTGTCACACCTGTGCAACTCATATCTGGTGTAACAGTAGTGTACATTAAAAAAAAACTAGAAATTTGACTGTGAAATAATAGCAGTCAGTTTCCTTCACACGAGTGCGTTTCAGGGCCTGCCAGGGCACAGTGTCACACCAGTGCAACTCATATCTGGTGTAACAGTAGTGTACATTTAAAAAAAAACTAGAAATTTGACTGTGAAATAATAGCAGTCAGTTTCCTTCACACGAGTGCGTTTCAGGGCCTGCCAGGGCACAGTGTCACACCAGTGCAACTCATATCTGGTGTAACAGTAGTGTACATTTAAAAAAAAAACTATAAATTTGACTGTGAAATAATAGCAGTCAGTTTGATTCACACGTGTGCGTTTCAGGGCCTGCCAGGGACAGTGTCACACCAGTGCAACTCATATCTGGTGTAACAGTAGTGTACATTAAAAAAAAAACTAGAAATTTTACTGTGAAATAATAGCAGTCAGTTTCCTTCACACGTGTGCGTTTCAGGGCCTGCCAGGGCACAGTGTCACACCAGTGCAACTCATATCTGGTGTAACAGTAGTGTACATTTAAAAAAAAAACTATAAATTTGACTGTGAAATAATAGCAGTCAGTTTGATTCACACGTGTGCGTTTCAGGGCCTGCCAGGGACAGTGTCACACCAGTGCAACTCATATCTGGTGTAACAGTAGTGTACATTAAAAAAAAAACTAGAAATTTTACTGTGAAATAATAGCAGTCAGTTTCCTTCACACGTGTGCGTTTCAGGGCCTGCCAGGGCACAGTGTCACACCAGTGCAACTCATATCTGGTGTAACAGTAGTGTACATTTAAAAAAAAACTAGAAATTTGACTGTGAAATAATAGCAGTCAGTTTCCTTCACACGAGTGCGTTTCAGGGCCTGCCAGGGCACAGTGTCACACCAGTGCAACTCATATCTGGTGTAACAGTAGTGTACATTTAAAAAAAAAACTATAAATTTGACTGTGAAATAATAGCAGTCAGTTTGATTCACACGTGTGCGTTTCAGGGCCTGCCAGGGACAGTGTCACACCAGTGCAACTCATATCTGGTGTAACAGTAGTGTACATTAAAAAAAAAACTAGAAATTTTACTGTGAAATAATAGCAGTCAGTTTCCTTCACACGTGTGCGTTTCAGGGCCTGCCAGGGCACAGTGTCACACCAGTGCAACTCATATCTGGTGTAACAGTAGTGTACATTTAAAAAAAAAACTATAAATTTGACTGTGAAATAATAGCAGTCAGTTTGATTCACACGTGTGCGTTTCAGGGCCTGCCAGGGACAGTGTCACACCAGTGCAACTCATATCTGGTGTAACAGTAGTGTACATTTAAAAAAAAACTAGAAATTTGACTGTGAAATAATAGCAGTCAGTTTCCTTTACACGTGTGCGTTTCAGGGCCTTCCAGGGCACAGTGTCACACCAGTGCAACTCATATCTGGTGTAACAGTAGTGTACATTTAAAAAAAACCTAGAAATTTGACTGTGAAATAATAGCAGTCAGTTTCCTTCACACGTGTGCATTTCAGGGCCTGCCAGGGCACAGTGTCACACCAGTGCAACTCATATCTGGTGTAACAGTAGTGTACATTAAAAAAAAAACTAGAAATTTGACTGTGAAATAATAGCAGTCAGTTTCCTTCACACGTGTGCGTTTCAGGGCCTGCCAGGGCACAGTGTCACACCAGTGCAACTCATATCTGGTGTAACAGTAGTGTACATTAAAAAAAAAACTAGAAATTTGACTGTGAAATAATAGCAGTCAGTTTCCTTCACACTTGTGCGTTTCAGGGCCTGCCAGGGCACAGTGTTACACCAGTGCAACTCATATCTGGTGTAACAGTAGTGTACATTAAAAAAAAAACTAGAAATTTGACTGTGAAATAATAGCAGTCAGTTTCCTTCACACGTGTGCGTTTCAGGGCCTGCCAGGGCACAGTGTCACACCAGTGCAACTCATATCTGGTGTAACAGTAGTGTACATTTATAAAAAAAACACTAGAAATTTGACTGTGAAATAATAGCAGTCAGTTTCCTTCACACGTGTGCGTTTCAGGGCCTGCCAGGGCACAGTGTCACACCAGTGCAACTCATATCTGGTGTAACAGTAGTGTACATTTAAAAAAAACCTAGAAATTTGACTGTGAAATAATAGCAGTCAGTTTCCTTCACACGAGTGCGTTTCAGGGTCTGCCAGGGCACAGTGTCACACCAGTGCAACTCATATCTGGTGTAACAGTAGTGTACATTTAAAAAAAAACTAGAAATTTGACTGTGAAATAATAGCAGTCAGTTTCCTTCACACGAGTGCGTTTCAGGGCCTGCCAGGGCACAGTGTCACACCAGTGCAACTCATATCTGGTGTAACAGTAGTGTACATTTAAAAAAAAACTATAAATTTGACTGTGAAATAATAGCAGTCAGTTTGATTCACACGTGTGCGTTTCAGGGCCTGCCAGGGACAGTGTCACACCAGTGCAACTCATATCTGGTGTAACAGTAGTGTACATTAAAAAAAACACTAGAAATTTTACTGTGAAATAATAGCAGTCAGTTTCCTTCACACGTGTGCGTTTCAGGGCCTGCCAGGGCACAGTGTCACACCAGTGCAACTCATATCTGGTGTAACAGTAGTGTACATTAAAAAAAACACTAGAAATTTGACTGTGAAATAATAGCAGTCAGTTTCCTTCACACGTGTGCGTTTCAGGGCCTGCCAGGGCACAGTGTCACACCAGTGCAACTCATATCTGGTGTAACAGTAGTGTACATTAAAAAAAAACTAGAAATTTGACTGTGAAATAATAGCAGTCAGTTTCCTTCACACGTGTGCGTTTCAGGGCCTGCCAGGGCACAGTGTCACACCTGTGCAACTCATATCTGGTGTAACAGTAGTGTACATTAAAAAAAAACTAGAAATTTGACTGTGAAATAATAGCAGTCAGTTTCCTTCACACGAGTGCGTTTCAGGGCCTGCCAGGGCACAGTGTCACACCAGTGCAACTCATATCTGTTGTAACAGTAGTGTACATTTAAAAAAAAACTAGAAATTTGACTGTGAAATAATAGCAGTCAGTTTCCTTCACACGAGTGCGTTTCAGGGCCTGCCAGGGCACAGTGTCACACCAGTGCAACTCATATCTGGTGTAACAGTAGTGTACATTTAAAAAAAAAACTATAAATTTGACTGTGAAATAATAGCAGTCAGTTTGATTCACACGTGTGCGTTTCAGGGCCTGCCAGGGACAGTGTCACACCAGTGCAACTCATATCTGGTGTAACAGTAGTGTACATTAAAAAAAAAACTAGAAATTTTACTGTGAAATAATAGCAGTCAGTTTCCTTCACACGTGTGCGTTTCAGGGCCTGCCAGGGCACAGTGTCACACCAGTGCAACTCATATCTGGTGTAACAGTAGTGTACATTTAAAAAAAACCTAGAAATTTGACTGTGAAATAATAGCAGTCAGTTTCCTTCACACGAGTGCGTTTCAGGGTCTGCCAGGGCACAGTGTCACACCAGTGCAACTCATATCTGGTGTAACAGTAGTGTACATTTAAAAAAAAACTAGAAATTTGACTGTGAAATAATAGCAGTCAGTTTCCTTCACACGAGTGCGTTTCAGGGCCTGCCAGGGCACAGTGTCACACCAGTGCAACTCATATCTGGTGTAACAGTAGTGTACATTTAAAAAAAAACTATAAATTTGACTGTGAAATAATAGCAGTCAGTTTGATTCACACGTGTGCGTTTCAGGGCCTGCCAGGGACAGTGTCACACCAGTGCAACTCATATCTGGTGTAACAGTAGTGTACATTAAAAAAAACACTAGAAATTTTACTGTGAAATAATAGCAGTCAGTTTCCTTCACACGTGTGCGTTTCAGGGCCTGCCAGGGCACAGTGTCACACCAGTGCAACTCATATCTGGTGTAACAGTAGTGTACATTAAAAAAAACACTAGAAATTTGACTGTGAAATAATAGCAGTCAGTTTCCTTCACACGTGTGCGTTTCAGGGCCTGCCAGGGCACAGTGTCACACCAGTGCAACTCATATCTGGTGTAACAGTAGTGTACATTAAAAAAAAACTAGAAATTTGACTGTGAAATAATAGCAGTCAGTTTCCTTCACACGTGTGCGTTTCAGGGCCTGCCAGGGCACAGTGTCACACCTGTGCAACTCATATCTGGTGTAACAGTAGTGTACATTAAAAAAAAACTAGAAATTTGACTGTGAAATAATAGCAGTCAGTTTCCTTCACACGAGTGCGTTTCAGGGCCTGCCAGGGCACAGTGTCACACCAGTGCAACTCATATCTGGTGTAACAGTAGTGTACATTTAAAAAAAAACTAGAAATTTGACTGTGAAATAATAGCAGTCAGTTTCCTTCACACGAGTGCGTTTCAGGGCCTGCCAGGGCACAGTGTCACACCAGTGCAACTCATATCTGGTGTAACAGTAGTGTACATTTAAAAAAAAAACTATAAATTTGACTGTGAAATAATAGCAGTCAGTTTGATTCACACGTGTGCGTTTCAGGGCCTGCCAGGGACAGTGTCACACCAGTGCAACTCATATCTGGTGTAACAGTAGTGTACATTAAAAAAAAAACTAGAAATTTTACTGTGAAATAATAGCAGTCAGTTTCCTTCACACGTGTGCGTTTCAGGGCCTGCCAGGGCACAGTGTCACACCAGTGCAACTCATATCTGGTGTAACAGTAGTGTACATTTAAAAAAAAAACTATAAATTTGACTGTGAAATAATAGCAGTCAGTTTGATTCACACGTGTGCGTTTCAGGGCCTGCCAGGGACAGTGTCACACCAGTGCAACTCATATCTGGTGTAACAGTAGTGTACATTAAAAAAAAAACTAGAAATTTTACTGTGAAATAATAGCAGTCAGTTTCCTTCACACGTGTGCGTTTCAGGGCCTGCCAGGGCACAGTGTCACACCAGTGCAACTCATATCTGGTGTAACAGTAGTGTACATTTAAAAAAAAACTAGAAATTTGACTGTGAAATAATAGCAGTCAGTTTCCTTCACACGAGTGCGTTTCAGGGCCTGCCAGGGCACAGTGTCACACCAGTGCAACTCATATCTGGTGTAACAGTAGTGTACATTTAAAAAAAAAACTATAAATTTGACTGTGAAATAATAGCAGTCAGTTTGATTCACACGTGTGCGTTTCAGGGCCTGCCAGGGACAGTGTCACACCAGTGCAACTCATATCTGGTGTAACAGTAGTGTACATTAAAAAAAAAACTAGAAATTTTACTGTGAAATAATAGCAGTCAGTTTCCTTCACACGTGTGCGTTTCAGGGCCTGCCAGGGCACAGTGTCACACCAGTGCAACTCATATCTGGTGTAACAGTAGTGTACATTTAAAAAAAAAACTATAAATTTGACTGTGAAATAATAGCAGTCAGTTTGATTCACACGTGTGCGTTTCAGGGCCTGCCAGGGACAGTGTCACACCAGTGCAACTCATATCTGGTGTAACAGTAGTGTACATTTAAAAAAAAACTAGAAATTTGACTGTGAAATAATAGCAGTCAGTTTCCTTTACACGTGTGCGTTTCAGGGCCTTCCAGGGCACAGTGTCACACCAGTGCAACTCATATCTGGTGTAACAGTAGTGTACATTTAAAAAAAACCTAGAAATTTGACTGTGAAATAATAGCAGTCAGTTTCCTTCACACGTGTGCATTTCAGGGCCTGCCAGGGCACAGTGTCACACCAGTGCAACTCATATCTGGTGTAACAGTAGTGTACATTAAAAAAAAAACTAGAAATTTGACTGTGAAATAATAGCAGTCAGTTTCCTTCACACGTGTGCGTTTCAGGGCCTGCCAGGGCACAGTGTCACACCAGTGCAACTCATATCTGGTGTAACAGTAGTGTACATTAAAAAAAAAACTAGAAATTTGACTGTGAAATAATAGCAGTCAGTTTCCTTCACACTTGTGCGTTTCAGGGCCTGCCAGGGCACAGTGTTACACCAGTGCAACTCATATCTGGTGTAACAGTAGTGTACATTAAAAAAAAAACTAGAAATTTGACTGTGAAATAATAGCAGTCAGTTTCCTTCACACGTGTGCGTTTCAGGGCCTGCCAGGGCACAGTGTCACACCAGTGCAACTCATATCTGGTGTAACAGTAGTGTACATTTATAAAAAAAACACTAGAAATTTGACTGTGAAATAATAGCAGTCAGTTTCCTTCACACGTGTGCGTTTCAGGGCCTGCCAGGGCACAGTGTCACACCAGTGCAACTCATATCTGGTGTAACAGTAGTGTACATTTAAAAAAAACCTAGAAATTTGACTGTGAAATAATAGCAGTCAGTTTCCTTCACACGAGTGCGTTTCAGGGTCTGCCAGGGCACAGTGTCACACCAGTGCAACTCATATCTGGTGTAACAGTAGTGTACATTTAAAAAAAAACTAGAAATTTGACTGTGAAATAATAGCAGTCAGTTTCCTTCACACGAGTGCGTTTCAGGGCCTGCCAGGGCACAGTGTCACACCAGTGCAACTCATATCTGGTGTAACAGTAGTGTACATTTAAAAAAAAACTATAAATTTGACTGTGAAATAATAGCAGTCAGTTTGATTCACACGTGTGCGTTTCAGGGCCTGCCAGGGACAGTGTCACACCAGTGCAACTCATATCTGGTGTAACAGTAGTGTACATTAAAAAAAACACTAGAAATTTTACTGTGAAATAATAGCAGTCAGTTTCCTTCACACGTGTGCGTTTCAGGGCCTGCCAGGGCACAGTGTCACACCAGTGCAACTCATATCTGGTGTAACAGTAGTGTACATTAAAAAAAACACTAGAAATTTGACTGTGAAATAATAGCAGTCAGTTTCCTTCACACGTGTGCGTTTCAGGGCCTGCCAGGGCACAGTGTCACACCAGTGCAACTCATATCTGGTGTAACAGTAGTGTACATTAAAAAAAAACTAGAAATTTGACTGTGAAATAATAGCAGTCAGTTTCCTTCACACGTGTGCGTTTCAGGGCCTGCCAGGGCACAGTGTCACACCTGTGCAACTCATATCTGGTGTAACAGTAGTGTACATTAAAAAAAAACTAGAAATTTGACTGTGAAATAATAGCAGTCAGTTTCCTTCACACGAGTGCGTTTCAGGGCCTGCCAGGGCACAGTGTCACACCAGTGCAACTCATATCTGGTGTAACAGTAGTGTACATTTAAAAAAAAACTAGAAATTTGACTGTGAAATAATAGCAGTCAGTTTCCTTCACACGAGTGCGTTTCAGGGCCTGCCAGGGCACAGTGTCACACCAGTGCAACTCATATCTGGTGTAACAGTAGTGTACATTTAAAAAAAAAACTATAAATTTGACTGTGAAATAATAGCAGTCAGTTTGATTCACACGTGTGCGTTTCAGGGCCTGCCAGGGACAGTGTCACACCAGTGCAACTCATATCTGGTGTAACAGTAGTGTACATTAAAAAAAAAACTAGAAATTTTACTGTGAAATAATAGCAGTCAGTTTCCTTCACACGTGTGCGTTTCAGGGCCTGCCAGGGCACAGTGTCACACCAGTGCAACTCATATCTGGTGTAACAGTAGTGTACATTTAAAAAAAAAACTATAAATTTGACTGTGAAATAATAGCAGTCAGTTTGATTCACACGTGTGCGTTTCAGGGCCTGCCAGGGACAGTGTCACACCAGTGCAACTCATATCTGGTGTAACAGTAGTGTACATTAAAAAAAAAACTAGAAATTTTACTGTGAAATAATAGCAGTCAGTTTCCTTCACACGTGTGCGTTTCAGGGCCTGCCAGGGCACAGTGTCACACCAGTGCAACTCATATCTGGTGTAACAGTAGTGTACATTTAAAAAAAAACTAGAAATTTGACTGTGAAATAATAGCAGTCAGTTTCCTTCACACGAGTGCGTTTCAGGGCCTGCCAGGGCACAGTGTCACACCAGTGCAACTCATATCTGGTGTAACAGTAGTGTACATTTAAAAAAAAAACTATAAATTTGACTGTGAAATAATAGCAGTCAGTTTGATTCACACGTGTGCGTTTCAGGGCCTGCCAGGGACAGTGTCACACCAGTGCAACTCATATCTGGTGTAACAGTAGTGTACATTAAAAAAAAAACTAGAAATTTTACTGTGAAATAATAGCAGTCAGTTTCCTTCACACGTGTGCGTTTCAGGGCCTGCCAGGGCACAGTGTCACACCAGTGCAACTCATATCTGGTGTAACAGTAGTGTACATTTAAAAAAAAAACTATAAATTTGACTGTGAAATAATAGCAGTCAGTTTGATTCACACGTGTGCGTTTCAGGGCCTGCCAGGGACAGTGTCACACCAGTGCAACTCATATCTGGTGTAACAGTAGTGTACATTTAAAAAAAAACTAGAAATTTGACTGTGAAATAATAGCAGTCAGTTTCCTTTACACGTGTGCGTTTCAGGGCCTTCCAGGGCACAGTGTCACACCAGTGCAACTCATATCTGGTGTAACAGTAGTGTACATTTAAAAAAAACCTAGAAATTTGACTGTGAAATAATAGCAGTCAGTTTCCTTCACACGTGTGCATTTCAGGGCCTGCCAGGGCACAGTGTCACACCAGTGCAACTCATATCTGGTGTAACAGTAGTGTACATTAAAAAAAAAACTAGAAATTTGACTGTGAAATAATAGCAGTCAGTTTCCTTCACACGTGTGCGTTTCAGGGCCTGCCAGGGCACAGTGTCACACCAGTGCAACTCATATCTGGTGTAACAGTAGTGTACATTAAAAAAAAAACTAGAAATTTGACTGTGAAATAATAGCAGTCAGTTTCCTTCACACTTGTGCGTTTCAGGGCCTGCCAGGGCACAGTGTTACACCAGTGCAACTCATATCTGGTGTAACAGTAGTGTACATTAAAAAAAAAACTAGAAATTTGACTGTGAAATAATAGCAGTCAGTTTCCTTCACACGTGTGCGTTTCAGGGCCTGCCAGGGCACAGTGTCACACCAGTGCAACTCATATCTGGTGTAACAGTAGTGTACATTTATAAAAAAAACACTAGAAATTTGACTGTGAAATAATAGCAGTCAGTTTCCTTCACACGTGTGCGTTTCAGGGCCTGCCAGGGCACAGTGTCACACCAGTGCAACTCATATCTGGTGTAACAGTAGTGTACATTTAAAAAAAACCTAGAAATTTGACTGTGAAATAATAGCAGTCAGTTTCCTTCACACGAGTGCGTTTCAGGGTCTGCCAGGGCACAGTGTCACACCAGTGCAACTCATATCTGGTGTAACAGTAGTGTACATTTAAAAAAAAACTAGAAATTTGACTGTGAAATAATAGCAGTCAGTTTCCTTCACACAAGTGCGTTTCAGGGCCTGCCAGGGCACAGTGTCACACCAGTGCAACTCATATCTGGTGTAACAGTAGTGTACATTTAAAAAAAAACTATAAATTTGACTGTGAAATAATAGCAGTCAGTTTGATTCACACGTGTGCGTTTCAGGGCCTGCCAGGGACAGTGTCACACCAGTGCAACTCATATCTGGTGTAACAGTAGTGTACATTAAAAAAAACACTAGAAATTTTACTGTGAAATAATAGCAGTCAGTTTCCTTCACACGTGTGCGTTTCAGGGCCTGCCAGGGCACAGTGTCACACCAGTGCAACTCATATCTGGTGTAACAGTAGTGTACATTAAAAAAAACACTAGAAATTTGACTGTGAAATAATAGCAGTCAGTTTCCTTCACACGTGTGCGTTTCAGGGCCTGCCAGGGCACAGTGTCACACCAGTGCAACTCATATCTGGTGTAACAGTAGTGTACATTAAAAAAAAACTAGAAATTTGACTGTGAAATAATAGCAGTCAGTTTCCTTCACACGTGTGCGTTTCAGGGCCTGCCAGGGCACAGTGTCACACCTGTGCAACTCATATCTGGTGTAACAGTAGTGTACATTAAAAAAAAACTAGAAATTTGACTGTGAAATAATAGCAGTCAGTTTCCTTCACACGAGTGCGTTTCAGGGCCTGCCAGGGCACAGTGTCACACCAGTGCAACTCATATCTGGTGTAACAGTAGTGTACATTTAAAAAAAAACTAGAAATTTGACTGTGAAATAATAGCAGTCAGTTTCCTTCACACGAGTGCGTTTCAGGGCCTGCCAGGGCACAGTGTCACACCAGTGCAACTCATATCTGGTGTAACAGTAGTGTACATTTAAAAAAAAAACTATAAATTTGACTGTGAAATAATAGCAGTCAGTTTGATTCACACGTGTGCGTTTCAGGGCCTGCCAGGGACAGTGTCACACCAGTGCAACTCATATCTGGTGTAACAGTAGTGTACATTAAAAAAAAAACTAGAAATTTTACTGTGAAATAATAGCAGTCAGTTTCCTTCACACGTGTGCGTTTCAGGGCCTGCCAGGGCACAGTGTCACACCAGTGCAACTCATATCTGGTGTAACAGTAGTGTACATTTAAAAAAAAAACTATAAATTTGACTGTGAAATAATAGCAGTCAGTTTGATTCACACGTGTGCGTTTCAGGGCCTGCCAGGGACAGTGTCACACCAGTGCAACTCATATCTGGTGTAACAGTAGTGTACATTAAAAAAAAAACTAGAAATTTTACTGTGAAATAATAGCAGTCAGTTTCCTTCACACGTGTGCGTTTCAGGGCCTGCCAGGGCACAGTGTCACACCAGTGCAACTCATATCTGGTGTAACAGTAGTGTACATTTAAAAAAAAAACTATAAATTTGACTGTGAAATAATAGCAGTCAGTTTGATTCACACGTGTGCGTTTCAGGGCCTGCCAGGGACAGTGTCACACCAGTGCAACTCATATCTGGTGTAACAGTAGTGTACATTAAAAAAAAAACTAGAAATTTTACTGTGAAATAATAGCAGTCAGTTTCCATCACACGTGTGCGTTTCAGGGCCTGCCAGGGCACAGTGTCACACCAGTGCAACTCATATCTGGTGTAACAGTAGTGTACATTAAAAAAAACACTAGAAATTTGACTGTGAAATAATAGCAGTCAGTTTCCTTCACGCGTGTGCGTTTCAGGGCCTGCCAGGGCACAGTGTCACACCAGTGCAACTCATATCTGGTGTAACAGTAGTGTACATTAAAAAAAACACTAGAAATTTGACTGTGAAATAATAGCAGTCAGTTTCCTTCACACGTGTGCGTTTCAGGGCCTGCCAGGGCACAGTGTCACACCAGTGCAACTCATATCTGGTGTAACAGTAGTGTACATTAAAAAAAAAACTAGAAATTTGACTGTGAAATAATAGCAGTCAGTTTCCTTCACACTTGTGCGTTTCAGGGCCTGCCAGGGCACAGTGTCACACCAGTGCAACTCATATCTGGTGTAACAGTAGTGTACATTTAAAAAAAAACTAGAAATTTGACTGTGAAATAATAGCAGTCAGTTTCCTTCACACGAGTGCGTTTCAGGGCCAGCCAGGGCACAGTGTGACACCAGTGCAACTCATATCTGGTGTAACAGTAGTGTACATTTAAAAAAAAACTAGAAAAATTGACTGTGAAGTAATAGCAGTCAGTTTCCTTCACACGTGTGCGTTTCAGGGCCTGCCAGGGCAAAGTGTCATACCAGTGCAACTCATATCTGGTGTAACAGTAGTGTACATTAAAAAAAAAACTAGAAATTTGACTGTGAAATAATAGCAGTCAGTTTCCTTCACACGTGTGCGTTTCAGGGCCTGCCAGGGACAGTGTCACACCAGTGCAACTCATATCTGGTGTAACAATAGTGTACATTAAAAAAAACACTAGAAATTTGACTGTGAAATAATAGCAGTCAGTTTCCTTCACACGTGTGCGTTTCAGGGCCTGCCAGGGCACAGTGTCACACCAGTGCAACTCATATCTGGTGTAACAGTAGTGTACATTTAAAAAAAAAACTAGAAATTTGACTGTGAAATAATAGCAGTCAGTTTCCTTCACACGTGTGCGTTTCAGGGCCTGCCAGGGCACAGTGTCACACCAGTGCAACTCATATCTGGTGTAACAGTAGTGTACATTTAAAAAAAACCTAGAAATTTGACTGTGAAATAATAGCAGTCAGTTTCCTTCACACGAGTGCGTTTCAGGGTCTGCCAGGGCACAGTGTCACACCAGTGCAACTCATATCTGGTGTAACAGTAGTGTACATTTAAAAAAAAACTAGAAATTTGACTGTGAAATAATAGCAGTCAGTTTCCTTCACACGAGTGCGTTTCAGGGCCTGCCAGGGCACAGTGTCACACCAGTGCAACTCATATCTGGTGTAACAGTAGTGTACATTTAAAAAAAAACTATAAATTTGACTGTGAAATAATAGCAGTCAGTTTGATTCACACGTGTGCGTTTCAGGGCCTGCCAGGGACAGTGTCACACCAGTGCAACTCATATCTGTTGTAACAGTAGTGTACATTAAAAAAAACACTAGAAATTTTACTGTGAAATAATAGCAGTCAGTTTCCTTCACACGTGTGCGTTTCAGGGCCTGCCAGGGCACAGTGTCACACCAGTGCAACTCATATCTGGTGTAACAGTAGTGTACATTAAAAAAAACACTAGAAATTTGACTGTGAAATAATAGCAGTCAGTTTCCTTCACACGTGTGCGTTTCAGGGCCTGCCAGGGCAAGTGTCACACCAGTGCAACTCATATCTGGTGTAACAGTAGTGTACATTAAAAAAAACACTAGAAATTTGACTGTGAAATAATAGCAGTCAGTTTCCTTCACACGTGTGCGTTTCAGGGCCTGCCAGGGCACAGTGTCACACCAGTGCAACTCATATCTGGTGTAACAGTAGTGTACATTAAAAATAAACTACAAATTTGACTGTGAAATAATAGCAGTCAGTTTCCTTCACACGTGTGCGTTTCAGGGCCTGCCAGGGCACAGTGTCACACCTGTGCAACTCATATCTGGTGTAACAGTAGTGTACATTAAAAAAAAACTAGAAATTTGACTGTGAAATAATAGCAGTCAGTTTCCTTCACACGAGTGCGTTTCAGGGCCTGCCAGGGCACAGTGTCACACCAGTGCAACTCATATCTGGTGTAACAGTAGTGTACATTTAAAAAAAAACTAGAAATTTGACTGTGAAATAATAGCAGTCAGTTTCCTTTACACGTGTGCGTTTCAGGGCCTTCCAGGGCACAGTGTCACACCAGTGCAACTCATATCTGGTGTAACAGTAGTGTACATTTAAAAAAAACCTAGAAATTTGACTGTGAAATAATAGCAGTCAGTTTCCTTCACACGTGTGCATTTCAGGGCCTGCCAGGGCACAGTGTCACACCAGTGCAACTCATATCTGGTGTAACAGTAGTGTACATTAAAAAAAAAACTAGAAATTTGACTGTGAAATAATAGCAGTCAGTTTCCTTCACACGTGTGCGTTTCAGGGCCTGCCAGGGCACAGTGTCACACCAGTGCAACTCATATCTGGTGTAACAGTAGTGTACATTAAAAAAAAAACTAGAAATTTGACTGTGAAATAATAGCAGTCAGTTTCCTTCACACTTGTGCGTTTCAGGGCCTGCCAGGGCACAGTGTTACACCAGTGCAACTCATATCTGGTGTAACAGTAGTGTACATTAAAAAAAAAACTAGAAATTTGACTGTGAAATAATAGCAGTCAGTTTCCTTCACACGTGTGCGTTTCAGGGCCTGCCAGGGCACAGTGTCACACCAGTGCAACTCATATCTGGTGTAACAGTAGTGTACATTTATAAAAAAAACACTAGAAATTTGACTGTGAAATAATAGCAGTCAGTTTCCTTCACACGTGTGCGTTTCAGGGCCTGCCAGGGCACAGTGTCACACCAGTGCAACTCATATCTGGTGTAACAGTAGTGTACATTTAAAAAAAACCTAGAAATTTGACTGTGAAATAATAGCAGTCAGTTTCCTTCACACGAGTGCGTTTCAGGGTCTGCCAGGGCACAGTGTCACACCAGTGCAACTCATATCTGGTGTAACAGTAGTGTACATTTAAAAAAAAACTAGAAATTTGACTGTGAAATAATAGCAGTCAGTTTCCTTCACACGAGTGCGTTTCAGGGCCTGCCAGGGCACAGTGTCACACCAGTGCAACTCATATCTGGTGTAACAGTAGTGTACATTTAAAAAAAAACTATAAATTTGACTGTGAAATAATAGCAGTCAGTTTGATTCACACGTGTGCGTTTCAGGGCCTGCCAGGGACAGTGTCACACCAGTGCAACTCATATCTGGTGTAACAGTAGTGTACATTAAAAAAAACACTAGAAATTTTACTGTGAAATAATAGCAGTCAGTTTCCTTCACACGTGTGCGTTTCAGGGCCTGCCAGGGCACAGTGTCACACCAGTGCAACTCATATCTGGTGTAACAGTAGTGTACATTAAAAAAAACACTAGAAATTTGACTGTGAAATAATAGCAGTCAGTTTCCTTCACACGTGTGCGTTTCAGGGCCTGCCAGGGCACAGTGTCACACCAGTGCAACTCATATCTGGTGTAACAGTAGTGTACATTAAAAAAAAACTAGAAATTTGACTGTGAAATAATAGCAGTCAGTTTCCTTCACACGTGTGCGTTTCAGGGCCTGCCAGGGCACAGTGTCACACCTGTGCAACTCATATCTGGTGTAACAGTAGTGTACATTAAAAAAAAACTAGAAATTTGACTGTGAAATAATAGCAGTCAGTTTCCTTCACACGAGTGCGTTTCAGGGCCTGCCAGGGCACAGTGTCACACCAGTGCAACTCATATCTGGTGTAACAGTAGTGTACATTTAAAAAAAAACTAGAAATTTGACTGTGAAATAATAGCAGTCAGTTTCCTTCACACGAGTGCGTTTCAGGGCCTGCCAGGGCACAGTGTCACACCAGTGCAACTCATATCTGGTGTAACAGTAGTGTACATTTAAAAAAAAAACTATAAATTTGACTGTGAAATAATAGCAGTCAGTTTGATTCACACGTGTGCGTTTCAGGGCCTGCCAGGGACAGTTTCACACCAGTGCAACTCATATCTGGTGTAACAGTAGTGTACATTAAAAAAAAAACTAGAAATTTTACTGTGAAATAATAGCAGTCAGTTTCCTTCACACGTGTGCGTTTCAGGGCCTGCCAGGGCACAGTGTCACACCAGTGCAACTCATATCTGGTGTAACAGTAGCTTACATTTAAAAAAAAAACTATAAATTTGACTGTGAAATAATAGCAGTCAGTTTGATTCACACGTGTGCGTTTCAGGGCCTGCCAGGGACAGTGTCACACCAGTGCAACTCATATCTGGTGTAACAGTAGTGTACATTAAAAAAAAAACTAGAAATTTTACTGTGAAATAATAGCAGTCAGTTTCCTTCACACGTGTGCGTTTCAGGGCCTGCCAGGGCACAGTGTCACACCAGTGCAACTCATATCTGGTGTAACAGTAGTGTACATTAAAAAAAACACTAGAAATTTGACTGTGAAATAATAGCAGTCAGTTTCCTTCACGCGTGTGCGTTTCAGGGCCTGCCAGGGCACAGTGTCACACCAGTGCAACTCATATCTGGTGTAACAGTAGTGTACATTAAAAAAAACACTAGAAATTTGACTGTGAAATAATAGCAGTCAGTTTCCTTCACACGTGTGCGTTTCAGGGCCTGCCAGGGCACAGTGTCACACCAGTGCAACTCATATCTGGTGTAACAGTAGTGTACATTAAAAAAAAACTAGAAATTTGACTGTGAAATAATAGCAGTCAGTTTCCTTCACACGTGTGCGTTTCAGGGCCTGCCAGGGCACAGTGTCACACCTGTGCAACTCATATCTGGTGTAACAGTAGTGTACATTAAAAAAAAACTAGAAATTTGACTGTGAAATAATAGCAGTCAGTTTCCTTCACACGAGTGCGTTTCAGGGCCTGCCAGGGCACAGTGTCACACCAGTGCAACTCATATCTGGTGTAACAGTAGTGTACATTTAAAAAAAAACTAGAAATTTGACTGTGAAATAATAGCAGTCAGTTTCCTTCACACGAGTGCGTTTCAGGGCCTGCCAGGGCACAGTGTCACACCAGTGCAACTCATATCTGGTGTAACAGTAGTGTACATTTAAAAAAAAACTATAAATTTGACTGTGAAATAATAGCAGTCAGTTTGATTCACACGTGTGCGTTTCAGGGCCTGCCAGGGACAGTGTCACACCAGTGCAACTCATATCTGGTGTAACAGTAGTGTACATTAAAAAAAACACTAGAAATTTTACTGTGAAATAATAGCAGTCAGTTTCCTTCACACGTGTGCGTTTCAGGGCCTGCCAGGGCACAGTGTCACACCAGTGCAACTCATATCTGGTGTAACAGTAGTGTAGATTTAAAAAAAAAATACAATTTTGACTGTAATAGATTGAATAGCAGTTAGTTGTCTGCAAGCGTGTGTGTCAGGCATACAGCGTCTACTCCAACTACTGCCAACTTCTGCCAGTGTACAGTGCCACTCATATCTTTTGTCACAGTAGCTTGCACGCATGGTACACTAATCGGAAAATTTTTTACAGGCAGAAGCAGGCCACCCTGCAGGGGCCGTCGTGGTCGTGGTGCTGTGATTCCCTTTGGCCCTAGAATAATGCCCAGTGTTCAGAGGCCACGTACCCTGAACTCGAAAAGTTCTGAGGACATAGTTGACTGGCTAACACAGGACACCAAATCTTCTACAGTTTCCGCTCGGAACCTTGACGCACCATCCTCCTCCAGCTTAGCTTTGGGCACCTCTCAAGTTACCACTGCCCGCCTGCCGCCACCACCAACAGTGTTGATGATGACGATGCATCCGTGGATGTCACGTGGGTGCCCGCTAGAAGAGAAGAAGAACAGTTGGAAAGTTCAGATGGGGAGACAGAGAGGAGGAGGAGACGAGTTGGAAGCAGGGGGAGGCCGTCGCAAGGAGCTAGTGGCACAGTCAGACAGCATGCATCGGCACCCGGGGTCAGCCAGACAGCACGCCAATCAACGCATGCTGTTGCCACCAGAATGCCGTCATTGCAGAGCTCAGCAGTGTGGCATTTTTTTGGTGTGTCTGCTTCTGACAACAGCGATGCCATTTGCAACCTGTGCCAAAAGAAACTGAGTCGTGGAAAGTCCAACACCCACCTAGGTACAACTGCTTTGCGAAGGCACATGATCACACATCACAAACGCCTATGGGATCAACACATGAGTACAAGCAGCACACAAACTCAAAGCCGCCATCCTCCTCCTGGTCCAGCATCTTCAGCCACGTCAACCACTGCTGTCCTCCTTGCCCCCTCTCAACCATCCGCCACTCCGTCTCTCGCCTTGAGCAGTTCCTGCTCATCTGCCCACAGTCAGGTGTCTGTCAAGGACATGTTTGAGCGTAAGAAGCCAATGTCACAAAGTCACCCCCTTGCCCGGCATCTGACAGCTGGCTTGTCTGAACTCTTAGCCCGCCAGCTTTTACCATACAAGCTGGTGGAGTCTGAGGAGTTCAAAAAATTTGTAGCTATTGGGACACCGCAGTGGAAGGTACCCAGCAGAAATTTCTTTGCACAGCAGGCAATCACCAACCTTTACTCGATTGTGCAAAAGGAAGTAATGGCATGTCTTGCACACAGTGTTGGGGCAAGGGTCCATCTGACCACTGATACCTGGTCTGCAAAGCATGGTCAGGGCAGGTATATCACCTACACTGCGCATTGGGAAAACCTGCTGACGGCTGCCAAGTATGGAATGCGTGGCTCTGCAGAGGAGTTGGTGACACCGCTACGACTTGCAGGCAGGCCTGCTGCCACCTCCTCTACTCCTCCTACTCCATCCTCTTCCATAACCTCCTCGGCTGAGTCCTCTTCTGCTGCTGCGTCTTGCTCCACATCAACGGCAACTTCCCCCCCAGCTCCCCAGGTACTATTCCACATCCCGGATGCGGCAGTGTCATGCCGTCTTGGGGTTGACTTGCCTGAAAGCAGAGAGTCACACCGGACCAGCACTCCTGTCCGCCCTGAACGCACAGGCTGACTCCGCACCAACTGGAGATCGGCAAAGTGGTTTGTGACAATGGAAGAAATTTGTTGGCGGCATTGAATTTGGGCAAGTTGACACATGTGCAGTGCATGGCACATGTGTGTAATCTGATCGTACAACGCTTTGTGCATAAGTACCCAGGCTTACAGGACGTCCTGAAGCAGGCCAGGAAGGTGTGTGGCCATTTCAGGCTTTCCTACACGGCCATGGCGCACTTTTCAGATATCCAGCGGCGAAACAACATGCCAGTGAGGCACTTGATTTGCGACAGCCCGACACGTTGGAATTCAACACTCCTAATGTTCGACCGCCTGCTCCAACAAGAAAAAGCTGTTAACGACTATTTGTATGACCAGGGTGCTAGGACAGCCTCTGCGGAGCTGGGAATTTTTTTGCCACGTTACTGGACGCTCATGCGCAATGCCTGTAGGCTCATGCGTCCTTTTGAGGAGGTGACTCCAAAAGTGACACAACAAAAGGGTAAGGCAATAGAGTTGTCAGTCCAATCCAAAAAGTCAATGCCGGTAGCCAGGATACACAAAACAGGTATAGAAGTCCAGGTAGGGATACAGAAATAAGGATAGTCCAGGGAAAAAGCAAAGGTCGGTACACAGGAAGATCTTCAATAAATGTAGCAGGTAAATGGGAAAAAATGGTACTGAGAACAGACACCACAGCTCAACCAGCAAGCAATGATTGAGGTGAGTGTGGGGTTTTTATAGAGCTGTTTATTAAGGACCTCTCCCCTTTACACCTGGGGACCGCCCCTGCACCATGTTGTGAATAGGGAGAAGAGGTACAGCCTCTTCTTCCTATTCTCCTTGCCCCTTTTTCCAACAACCAATCTTCGTTTCTCGCGAGTAAGCTCCGCCCCCTAAACCTCTTGGAAGTAGTTGCATTCACTGTTAGCGGGTGAATAGCAACTCGAGGCAGTGGATTCAGCCTACCTCGCGGTTGCGCTAAAGCGCGATGGCGGCAAACAGGGACAGAGGATGACTTTGGCTGTGAGGGTCCCCTGGGCAAGGTAAGTGAAGGTCCTGGGACCTGACAAGAAGTCAGAGGAGGAATGTGGCTTTGAGGAGGAGGAGGAAGACCAACCACAACAGGCATCCCAGGGTGCTCGTTGTCACCTATATGGTACCCGTGGTGTTGTACGTGGCTGGGGGGAAGAACATACCTTCAGTGAGATCACTGAGGACAAGGAACGGGACATGAGTAGCTCGGCATCCAACCTTGTGCAAACGGGGTCTTTCATGCTGTCGTGCCTGTTGAGGGACCCTCGTATAAAAAGGCTGAAGGAGAACGACCTTTACTGGGTGTCCACACTACTAGACCCCCGGTATAAGCCAAAAGTGCCTGAAATGTTACCGAATTACTGCAAGTCGGAAAGGATGCAGCAGTTCCAAAATAAATTAAAAAGTATGCTTTACACAGCGTATAAGGGTGATGTCACAGCACAACGGGAATCTAACAGGGGAAGAGGTGAAAGTAATCCTCCTCCTCCCACGACCACGCCGGCAAGGACAGGACGCTTTACAGACGTGCTGTCGATGGAGGACATGCGGAGCTTTTTAAGTCCTACACATCGCCACAGCCCTTCGGGGGCCACCCTCAGAGAACGACTCGACTGACAGGTAGCAGACTACCTCGCCTTAACTGCAGATATCGACACTCTGAGGAGCGATGAACCCCTTGATTACTGGGTGTGCAGGCCTGTGGCCTGAGCTATCCCAATTTGCGATAGAACTTCTGGCCTGCCCCGCTTCAAGTGTCATGTCAGAAAGGACCTTCAGTGCAGCAGGAGGTATTGTCACTGAGAAGAGAAGTCGCCTAGGTCTAAAAAGTATAGATTACCTCACCTTTATTAAGATGAATGAGGGATGGATCCCGAAGGGACTGACAGTGGGCGATCCATTCAACTAAAAAAGGCCTGATGAGGGGGACGTAACAGGGATTAAACTGATAAGAATAGTACTACTTAAAACACCACTCCTATCTGGTGGCACATTAGATTACATGCGCAGTGCCCCAAATTTGAAGTAGGAGGACCGACCAAGCATCTTTTTCCATCTCCCGGTGCCTAAAATCGATGCCATATACACGTCCCCTGATAGGGGACGTAACAGGGAATAAACTGATAAGAATAGTACTACTTAACACACCACTCCTATCTGGTGGCACATTAGATTACACGCGCAGTGCCCCAAATTTGAAGTAGGAGGACCGACCAAGCATGTTTTTCCATCTCCCAGTTCCTAAAATCAATGTCATATACACGTCCCCTGATAGGGGATGTAACAGGGATTAAACTGATAGGAAAAGTACTACTTAAGACACCTTATAATAACGCAGAGAGAGGCAATGCAGAGAGAGGAGTCTGAAGAAGAGGAGTCAGAGGAGGAAGGTGGCTTTGAGGAGGTGGAAGACCAAACACAGCAGGCGTCCCAGGGGGCTTGTTGTCACCTTTCGGGGACCCTTGGTGTTGTACGTGGCTGGGTGGAGGAAGAGACCTTCAATGACATCAGTGAGGACAAGGAACGGGACATGGCTAGCTTGGTATCCAACCTTGTGCAAATGGGGAGTTTGCGGTTGTGCAAATGGACTGTTTGTGGTTGTTTGCGGTGCGTTAAACGGGGAGTTTGGTCTGTCACTGTGAAGCAGGCGTAACCCTTACACTGTCTGATCGATACAACATCATACCTGATGTTTTAAAGCACATTATTCCAAACAATTTAGGAATGTTAGGTGATTTATGCCCTTTATGGATTCAAACCAGACTCTGCATCAACTATGTAATTTTCCATGGGAGTTTTGCCATGGATCCCCCTCCGGCATGCCACAGTCCAGGTGTTAGTCCCCTTGAAACAACTTTTCCATCACTATTGTGGCCAGAAAGAGTCCCTGTGGGTTTTAAAATTCACCTGCCTATTGAAGTCTATGGCGGTTCGCCCGTTCGCGAACATTTGCAGAAATTCGCGTTCACCGTTCGCAAACGGAAAATTTTATGTTCGCGACATCTCTACATCTAATGTTATTGCTATTCTATAAACCGAAATAGAGTCCCCATTCATAAGAATTTCTTATGAATGGGGACTCTATTTCGATTTATAGAATAGCCCTAGCATTACATGTATTCCATAAACCGAAAGTCTATAAACCGAAAAACATTCGGTTTATAGACTTTCGTTTTATAGAATACATTTAATGCTATTGCTATTCTATAAACCGAACTAGAGTCCCCATTCATAAGAATTTCTTATGAATGGGGACTCTAGTTCGGTTTATAGAAAGCCAATAGTATTACATGGAAGAAGAGGAAAAGAGAGGAGCGCAAATATATATTAAACAATTGTGCAATAAAAAATAATAATATAAACATGTGAAAATAATTATTGTGATGAAAAATAAATAAAAAATTTCAAGATATACTTATGAGTCATAAGTATCTCTTGAATTTTTTTTTTATTCTTAATACACCGGTCTTTGGTACCTGCTTCCTGGGCCGCATACAAGAAGGTGTCAGGCAGGCAATCCGCAGGATACGGAGGGGGTCAGTTCGGTCTTGTTATGGTTTATCAGACAAATGTTTGCAGAAAACATTTCTGTGCCTGCCATTAATAAGAAGATGTCTGCTCTAGCGGCCCTGTTTAAGTTTGGGGGTTTTACTGACATGACGAAGGATTATTTGGTTAAGATGGCTGTAAGAGGGTATCAGAAGGGATACAAGCAGGCCGATAGTAGGCATCTGGTGACGTATCATTTACTGTTGCAAATTTTGAAGGTTTTTTCATCTGTTTAAATTGGGCAGACTAGATGGACTGAATGGTTCTTATCTGCTGACACATTCTATGTTTCTATGTTTGCATGTCAGGTTACGAAGTGAAACTTTTTAGACTGGCATTTTCCTGGGCCTTTTTCGGCGCATTCAGAATAGGTGAGCTGGTTTCCCCTTCTCAAAAACGGCATGGTGGGATTTTATTTGCTGATGTGCAGCCTTCTCCTGATAGAATAGGGGCACTCATTCGCAAGTCCAAGACTGACCAAGTTGGGCGTGGCTTAAAAGTAATTATGATGGCGTTGATGGGCTCTATTGCCTGTCCTGTAAGATGTTTTGATTATTCTCTCTCACCGGGCTCCTCCCCTTTACTAATTCATCTTAATGGTTACGCCCTGTCCGGGTTTCAATTTATTTCACCTTACCCCTGTGGGTCTGGATCTGTGGAACCTAGTGATCCAGACTAGTTTGGAAAAAGCGGTAGCTGTTGGGAGGAGCCTATATGCGTAAGTGATCACGTGTATGGGCTGTGGTGGGGGCCCCCGAGTTTTGGCGCAGTGCTGGGGGTTGGTCATCTGGGGTATAGCCAGCCCAGATGGGCAGTAGCTATGGAGCTAGCTGCACGGGCTCCCCATGGGCTAGTCCCTGGGTGAGTGAAGCACGGCTACTGTGCAAACAGGAACACCAGTAGCCAAAGAAGTCATGATTGTTACACATGCGCCAGATACTCAGGTTCCTGATCTTAGGTGGGCTAGGAGGAGTTTACATGCTACCGCTTAGGTGTACTAATTAATGTTTACAGTTTATATGTATTGTTTATGTGAATAAACTTATTTTGTTGGTATATATTGTTATACCCGGTTATTAATAAATTCAATTTATGGATATATTATTACCTAGTATGTTTATACAGTATAGATAGCTGTAATGTTACGTTGCAGCAATTTTCTGCAAATAAATACTGCAACCTTTTCAAGCCACGCTGTAGTCTGTCTATTTATTAGTGGGGGGGATATATATCGGACATACCTTGGTCATGTTCTGCAGAGCAAGGCCAATACACTGTTACACACATAACACAATCATTAAACATTTACAGTTTTCTGTACTTTGAAGCAAGGGCATGTATAAATTACAAATGTTGCTATGGCCCAACATACTCTATATAGCAGGGGCATTCAACATGCGGCCCGCAGGCCAAGTGCGGCCCCCCATGCATCAAGGTGCGGCCCGCGTGAGTTCAGCAGCTGTAGCCGCACCTCATATGGAGCCGCACGGGAAGGAGCATCAGGGAACAAAGTTCCCTACACATAGCTCCTCACCGTCAATTGCGCACAACCCCTAATCTACCCTGCTTGTGAGGTCAGCGCACGGGTCAGAGGGAGGAGAGAATCTCATGCATGTAAAAGTGGAGGAGGTGTCTGAATCACTCAGCCCTAAAAAAAAGGGGGAAAAAAGTGTGGTTGGGCAATTACTGTGTGTGTGCAAGTGTGACTGTACACAAGTGTGTGTGTGAAAGTGTGATTACAATTGAAGATTTTATTGCAAATATTGCAATAACATCTTGGCATACCATGAATTTATGACAAAACTAAATGATAGAAATGACATTAAAGAGAAACATTAAAATAATTTATGAAAATACTTATCCAGATATATAGGACATCTTATTACTGATAAGTACACAGATTTTGAAAGATATCTAAAACACTGGAACTATGGACTCAGAGATGTGTCATACTTATATAAAATGTTCAATATGTACGATAAGGAACTTTTGTGCAGGTATAGATGGCAGGAAGATATGTGTGTGACAGGTGAACCGATAGATGATGACAAATGGTCAGAAATATTAGAAGAGACAGTAAAATATTCTGTGTCAGTCAGAGGCGTAACTATAAACCACCGGGCCCCGGTGCAAAATTTGTTCTTGGGCCCCCCAACCCCACCATGCCACTCCACCCCAGAATGGCCACTTACATGCCTCCCAGCTGTTCCGCTTTGTCTTAAATTTAGGATAGCTTAATGCCTATCCCATGCATGCTTAAACTCCTTCACTGTGTTTACCTCTACCACTTCTGTTGGAAGGTTATTCCATGCATCCACTACCCTCTCAGTAAAATAATACTAAGTTTCTGAACTCCATTAACTCCTTAATGTATTAACCTCTACCATTTCTTAAGGAAGACTATGCCATTCATCCACCACCCTCTCAGTAAAGTAATATTACTTTTCTGACCACAAAAAAACATTAAAATATTTTCAGCCTTTTCAAAAGCTTGAGGTGGACCCCAAATTTATGTATATAACTAGCTGCATGTATACTTATACGAACTTTTTAATATTATATTCAACTATTTTCAAATGTAATAAAAATGTTATTGAAACATTGTTAATTTCTTATTTTTATTACATTCCTCAGCACCCACATTGCACCTAAAGGCCGTAACACTGTACTATACATTATCCACTGAACTTGGCTTGTACTCATATTGCACCCACATGATTTGGCATGCCAAAGTGTCAATTTGCCCACCAGAACATACCACAGTGTCACTTTGTCCCACTGAACTGCCCCTGCAGAACATGTCATGGTGTCAACAGAAAAGCATGTATGTATGCAGAGGGGATAGATGCCCGATTCCTGAGACATACCATAACCCCACAGTCACCCATAACCATACCAGCCCATGTTCCCCCCAATAAATGGACACGAGACTTGTGATGGTACAACAAGGCCACAGCACTTCTTTATTAAACACATATCAGGCTGTATAAACCACCACCATCCTTTAATACTTATATGTATAAAACAGAATACAGCCTGACAAATTGACTAAGCCCTTGCCAGTAAAACCATTTTAAACTTCCACCCATATATTTACATATGGCCACTTTTTTCCAACCAAATCCAGAATCCAGAAGCTCGCCTCCCCTCCTCGTCCCTTGAGATGCCATAACTCCACCTGGCCCATCTCTCCCACAATGCTTACCACTAGCCGACTCACTTAGCTCAGTGGGCACGTCCACTACAAACAACTTCCATGTTGCTTTTAAGGTTAGGGGAGGACCCGAGCACCATTCTCCTTGTAATAACTCCAACTCCATTTTCCAAAACATATCCCCTACTGGCAAGGACAGCCAACCCCCGCCTGCTGCGACAAAAGAAAGTTAATACATAGAAAACACATAAACATAGGGAGGGAGGGTGGGAAAATTGCTACCAGGTGCGTTTACAGATTAAAATGGCTGCTGGGGAGAGAGGCTCCAGGGCTTTTATCAACTCCCCCCTGAAGCCCCTCCCCCCAGCCCCCGTCAGTCATCTCTTGCCTCCCCCTCGCCCATACATGTCCTGTACAATTAATTTGCATAATTTCCCAGGGTTCTTGTATGTATGCAGAGGGGATAGATGCCCGATTCCTGAGACATACCATAACCCCACAGTCACCCATAACCATACCAGCCCATGTTCCCCCCAATAAATGGACACGAGACTTGTGATGGTACAACAAGGCCACAGCACTTCTTTATTAAACACATATCAGGCTGTATAAACCACCACCATCCTTTAATACTTATATGTATAAAACAGAATACAGCCTGACAAATTGACTAAGCCCTTGCCAGTAAAACCATTTTAAACTTCCACCCATATATTTACATATGGCCACTTTTTTCCAACCAAATCCAGAATCCAGAAGCTCGCCTCCCCTCCTCGTCCCTTGAGATGCCATAACTCCACCTGGCCCATCTCTCCCACAATGCTTACCACTAGCCGACTCACTTAGCTCAGTGGGCACGTCCACTACAAACAACTTCCATGTTGCTTTTAAGGTTAGGGGAGGACCCGAGCACCATTCTCCTTGTAATAACTCCAACTCCATTTTCCAAAACATATCCCCTACTGGCAAGGACAGCCAACCCCCGCCACAGACCCGCTCGTTTAACACCTTAAATCAGCGGGGACCACCCACCACCACCGCCATGGCCTGTTCCAAACCATCCTGCAACGCCAAGTTAAACAGATCAAGACCCACCTCAGTTAAGTGAACTCCATCACTCCTGAAATACCTTGCCGCATCGGACTCAAAAACCCTATGGCGTATAGTCACGCCCCCCACACTCAACACAAAATTGAGACACTCGTTTATTCAATTTCACCCGGCTCCGTTCCAGCGCCCTCTGAACGAGCGCACACCTCCAATAATTACGTGGCACCACCTGCGACACACCAGGAAAGAGCACCAGCAGCCTCGCCAGATCCCTTTTTATGGTATCCCCCAGGGTCCACACAGGGACCGAACCCAGATCATTGCCCCCCAGATGAATAAGTAAAATATCAGGGGGCCCCAACAGCCGAGACAGCTGAACCACCTCGGGTAACAAGCGTACCCACCGCATACCCCGGAACCCGAACCACCGAACGTCCGCCACGGCTCCCGGAAAGCCCAGGCACTCTCCCCCAGGTCGCACGGCAGCCCGACTCCGTGCCCAGAATATGTACGAGTGGCCTATAAGCCACACCCTCCTAGGCGCAACATCTGTGAATTTAAAGCAGAGGAAACTGAGATCAGACCAGCCGGACGGACATAAGATAAAAACCTGCGGGATTCCCACCGCCCAATCTGCCTGATAGCCCGCTCAGCATAACCCAGCCTTGCGGCCTCAGACGCAGCGCCAATCCTGAACGAGTGACCCCCGAACTCCCGGCTTGGAAGGCCCAGGGCCTCAACTGCCATTCGGAAGACCCTGATAAACTGGAATCTAGACAAAGGAGTCGCATCAGCGTGCACCAGCAATGAATTGGAACCGGCCGGTCGGACCAAACCGTACCGGTCAAAACAAGCCACCGGGCATACCATAGAACCGGGGACTTCCCGCAGGGAGACCCACTTCCCAACCCCAAGTACATCCGTTTTGGAGCGCCTGATCAAAAACCTCACCAGACCAGGTTCCCGCACCATATCAGCCGCCAGTATACCCCCTGGCTTCGTTTTTGCCTGGCTAACCAATTCCCCAATACGCAAAGCCCCAAAAAATGCCATGGAAAAAGCTAACCGAAACAGATCCACCTCAAAAGGCGAGTGGCAAACCACCGGCAGTATGTGGAACAGGCCCAGCAACAAAGCCCCGGACACCGGTTTTCGGTAATCCACGGAATGAACACCCCTCCTCCAACCCTTCAACGCCTGACGCACTAAAAACTCTTTAGTCACGTCCCGTAGCCCAGAAGCTCTGAACCAGAAACTGAGGCCTGACATCCGTGCCGTTACCGCCGCGGGCGACAAGCCAGCCGCGTCCCAATGCCACAACAACCACAGTAAACCTTCCAAGCGAGCCCCATCATCCCTGAAACCCCCACGAGCCGACTCCAGATCCAACCATTCCCCCCAAACTTTACCGTAACGCTTCCATGTGGATCCAGCGACAGACTGGCTAACCCACTGTGCTATTCGCCCAACCCAAGGTCCCACAGCGTCGACGGGCACGGGATACCCTCCGGGTCCGCCCATGGTGCTGCCGCCCGGAACGTTGCCCACTGTGAACGAGAAAGTGCTTCCGCAATTACGTTATGCACCCCAGGGATATGAACAGCACGAAAGGTCACATTAAAATCAAGGCAGTTAAGGACCAGAAGCCGCAACAGCCGAACTACCGGCGGGGAAGAAGCCGTCAGGTTATTCACCGCTAACACCACTCCCATGTTGTCACAGTGGAAGACCACCCTGCGATCACGTAACGTAGTTCCCCAAAGGACCACTGACACCAGAATAGGAAATAGCTCCAAAAAAGCTAAATTCTTTGTCAGGCCCCCCGAACCCCAGAATGGGGGCCAGGTCTCGGCAGACCACTGGGACCCCAAAATTGCCCCGTAGCCCACGGATCCTGAGGCATCCGTGTACAGATGGAGATCTGCGTTGGACACCTCCGGAGCCTGCCACAACGACCGTCCATTGTACCTGCTCAAAAAATCATCCCACACTGCCAGATCATCCCTTAGGGGCCGAGTGAGCCTGACATAATGGTGCGGCCGGCACACCCCCGCCGTAGCCCCTGCCAGACGTCTGCTAAACACCCTGCCCATTGGCATAATTTTACAGGCAAAGTTGAGCTTCCCCAATAAAGATTGCAACGCCCGGAGCTGAATTTTTCTCAAGCCGCAAGCCTTGGAAATGTCCGCCCTAAGGCCCAACGATTTATCCTGAGGAAGCCGGCATTCGCCGGCCAGGGAGTCAATCTCAATGCCCAGGAAGGAAATACAGGTAGTCGGGCCCTCCGTTTTGTCTGCCGCCAATGGGACCCCAAACGAAGCCAGAACCACCTGAGCCGTCCTCAACAAATGGCCACAGACTTGCAAACCCGAGGGACCCACCAGCAGGAAGTCATCCAGGTAATGCATCACTGAGCTGCACCCGGACTCCTCCCTGATTACCCAATCCAAAAATGTGCTAAAGCACTCAAAATAAAAACAGGAAATAGAACAACCCATGGGAAGGCACAAGTCGACGTAAAACTTCCCTTCAAAATGGCACCCGAGGAGGTGATGACAGTCTGGATGAACCGGAAGAAGCCGGAAGGCCGACTCCACATCGGTTTTTGCCATCAAAGCACCAGCCCCTGCCGCCCTCACCATCCTAACCGCCGAATCAAATGACGCATAAGACACCCGGCACAATTCTGCATCAATGTCATCGTTAACCGACTCCCCATAGGGGTAAGACAGATGCTGGATCAGCCGGAACTTTCCCGGTTCCTTTTTGGGAACCACCCCCAGGGGAGAAACCCGTAAAGCGGCCAACGGGGGCGAATCAAAAGGACCCGCCATACGGCCCAGAGCCACTTCCTTAGCCAACTTATCCCGCACCACCTCCGGGTGCTCAGCCACCGAACGCAAATTACGCAACCGCAAACAAACCTCCCGCTCTTGAAAGGGGATCCTGAAACCAAACTCAAACCCGTTTAACAAAATGTCCGCCGCCCTACGATTCCTATACCGGCTTAGCCATGGGCGCATTGCCCCGACGTCCACCGGCGTCATCCCCCTTTCCGCCCACGTCAGACTTGTCCCCACCTCTCTGACGCTTAAAGCACCGGGTGGCGGGGTGGTTACCCCCGCAACCGGAACACTCATGTTTGAAGCGACAACCGGCGCCAAACTTGCACTGACCCTCATTAAATTGCCAGCACCCTCCCGGTCGTCGTTGGGTCGTGGCCGAGGGAGAGGGCGAACCCAGTCCCCCCGACCCCCCCAAGAAAGGACGTCAAACCCCCCTGATGCGAGGCTGGCCGGGTCATAATGGCCAGCCACAGCCCCACGTCCATTTGATCCCAACCCAAAGTAGGCCGTAAAGCAATCCGTTGCCGGAATTGCTCATCATAGCGCCACCAGCTGAGACCCCCATAAATCCTACACGCATTCCAGATTTGATCCTGGTAACAAAACAAGGAGCAACATTTTTCGGGGGATTTCTCCCCAATGACGCTGGCCAAGATGGAGAAAGCCCGAATCCAATTCCCATAATTCTTTGGGATTTTGCGATAACGGTACTTCTCCTTTTCTTTCTCGGCATCCTTCAACTCCTTCTCAGGAGGAGGAACGTCCTCCATGGGAAGGAGCGAATAAATTTCCACATACTCGCCCTTCCAAATACGCTCCCTCACCTCCGGCTTAAGATGAAGGCCTAAGGGGCCCGACCAACATAAATACGCGGCCCCATGCGCCATCGGCGCAACTGGGTGTGTCAAATCAGCCGCCCCAACCAGCGACGCCGACGTACTCGGTGCCGCCGATGTACTAGGCATTGACAAGGGAACCGCAGGGAGCGCCGCAGCAGTGGCCTCCGGCAGCAACAAAGGGGGCGGTAATAAGGGGGACTGTGGGACCCCCGCCGTGCCCGGTAAACCAGAAACCACCCCCGGTGAACCCCCCGTGGAACCCCACACGGCGCCCATCGTACTATCGATGCCCTGCAGGGCCGCACTACCAGAAGGCCCAGCCACCCGGCTCACTTGCTCGATCGCCCCCCGCAAGCAATGCAACAAATCCACCCATGGCTGACTAGCAGGAGTAACGGTAGACCCCACCCCACCCACCCCCGAAAACCCCGCCAAAGGTTGCCCCGTGGACTCACCAGTGTCTCCCTGTACCGCACCCAGAGCCGGCGTGGAGGCCCGGGAGGCCGCAGAATCACCCGCAACCTGGGAAGCAGGATGGGGGACGTAGAGTGGCACAGCACTAGTAGCTGGAGCCTGTGAAGGAGAGACAGGTGAATACAACGCCAGATCAGGAGGGGAGAGAAGCCCAGCCAAGGGAACCTGGTAAGTAGTAACAGGGGTAGGAGTAGGGGACGGGGTAGGGGGCAGTAAGAGACCCAGGGCCGGATCCTCATCCCCAGAAGACCCACTGCAGCTGCCCACAGCCTCCCCGCTGCCCCCCGCCCGGGAGGGTAATCGAAGGGACCCCCGTTTTAGGCCATGAGGCCTACTCACCACCCTGGCCTGCCGATCCGTGCTCCTCCTCCTGCTAGGCCCCGCATCCGAACGCGGGGGGGAAGGTAGCAGGGCTGTACCGGACCTGGTCACAGCCCTGGATGTCCTCCGTCCGTCGCGCTCCAAACCCCGAGGGGAGGGGCGCGGCCTGCGATCCCCGCTCCCACCAGCCACCGGGGACGGTCGCGTGGCTGCACTAGCAGGCCCGCCGCCGGACGCAGCGGGCCGCGCGGCCGACGGCCGCTTCTTCGCCCAGCTCCACTCCTGCTCCGGTGAGGCTGGATGGAGCCGGCATCCGGGCTCAGTCGAGTGGGCGGGCGGGACACCCGCCGCGCCCCGCCACGAGGACCCGCGGGAGGCGATGCCACCGCGGGTGTAGCAGCCTGCAGCGCTGCAAACTGCTGCCTCAACCGTCTGCCACCATCTGTAAGGGCCTCAGCCCTCAGGGCAGCGAGCATTCCCTCAATCTCCATGCCTGGGCCGTGAATGAAACACCAGAGCTGCAAAAAATTGCTACCAGGTGCGTTTACAGATTAAAATGGCTGCTGGGGAGAGAGGCTCCAGGGCTTTTATCAACTCCCCCCTGAAGCCCCTCCCCCCAGCCCCCGTCAGTCATCTCTTGCCTCCCCCTCGCCCATACATGTCCTGTACAATTAATTTGCATAATTTCCCAGGGTTCTAAAAGGGGGTATACACAGCTCTTAATCAAATGCAAGCTGCACTTTAGCAGTGTGTCCCTAAACCACACATATACAAACTGGATATAAATAACAAAATAACAAAAAGTGCACTTTACATATGCTGTGGAATAATATAGTACCTTATAAATACGTGAGTGAAAAAAACTTTGAAAAAAAATAATATTAATGGTGCAGGAGGATTACAGCCTCCCTTAGGATTTTGCACTCACAGACTTATTATATAAAAGATGCTCATCATGGAAATTTCCAAGAAGAAATCAGGTGCTGCAGGTATCCTCAAGCTCCAAAGACAAAATAGCAGAACAGCAAATGAGTGGTAGAAAACAATATATTTAATAAAATAACAGTAACTGCTTACATGAAGAGTTTCCTTTAAACTGCAAGGTGGGCGCCACACTTCTGTCTGTGTAGAAAAACGAACTTTTTTTTTTTTTTCACTCACGTATTTATAAGGTACTATATTATTCCACAGCATATGTAAAGCGCACTTTTTGTTATTTTGTTATTTATATCCATGTCATGGTGTCACTTTCCCCAATAGTACATGTCATTTTGTCTCACAGAACATACCACATTATCACTTTGGCCACAGCCAATTTGCCCATTAATATGCCACAGCCAATTTCCAATTGTGCCACAATTAGCCTGCCCATTAATATGCAACAGCCAGACATTCAGATTGCCAATTAATATGCCACAGCCATTTTCCCCATTATTATGCCACTATTAGCCTGCCCATATATGCTACAGCCAGATTGCCAATATACCACAACCAATTTCCCCATTACTATGCTACTACTAACCTGCCCACAAATATGCCACAGCCAGATTGCTAATATGCCACAGCCAATTTCCCATTAATATGCCACTATTAGCCTGTCCATAAATATGCCACTACCAATTTCCCATTAATATGCCGCTATTAGCTGGCCATAAATATGTCACAGCCAATTTCCATTTATTATGCCACAGACAATATGCCCATTAATATTCCATAGACAATATGCCCATTAATATGCCACAGGCAATTTGTCCATTAACACACCACCACCCTCCTTCGCCCTTCCCCAGTACTTACCTGGTAGTCTCCTCCATGTTTTATTTTTCTATTAATATGCCAGTATTATTTTACCATTAATTTGTCAGTGTTATTTTGCCATTCATTTGCCAGTATTATTTTACCATGCATTTGCCAGTATTATTTTATCATTCATTTGCCAGTGTTATTTAGCCCATCATTTGCCAGTGTTATTTTGCCATTCATTTGCTAGTATTATTTTGCCATTCATGTGTCAGTGTTATTTTGCCATTCATTTGCTAGTATTATTTTGCCATTCATGTGTCAGTGTTATTTTGCCCATCATTTGCCAGTATTATTTTGCCATTCATTTGCCAGTGTTATTTTGCTCACCATTATTTTGACATTGATTTGCCAGTATTATTTTTGCCCATCCTATTTATGGATCAAAATTTGGATTAAAAAAAAAAAACTATTTGGAACTATATCAGGAGTTATCCTCTTTGGTAGTGAAATGGAGGAATATTTATACTTCTTGGTTGGGCAGACTTAATATACTAAGGTCGTATATTATACCTAAGTTAGAATACTTGTTGCAAACAATTCCACTGCACGTCCCAAAAGATACACTAAACGTATTTCACAAGCTTTTTATTTCTTGTGTATGGGGTGGTAAGAGATCGAGAATTAGGTTCAAAACCATGACAACTAAATTTGCTAATGGGGGGCCTCTCGTTTTCAGACATTTACCTCTTGCATGATACAGCAATGTATCGTTTATGAAAAATCCATCTGTAATAATGTCGACCCTTCGTGCTTATTTTGGGTAGACCAGCTTTGGGAGGTTAAACATTGAAAATAAAGTCATGGAACAAGCCTTTTACTCTATTGGTCCTATCAAAAATCAATTATATATTAAAAACTGTATTTCTAAAGAAACCTCTTTTGATACCTTTAAATTAATGACTCGGGATCTTAATCTGAGACGTTGGTCTGAACTGGGTATTCTAAAAGTCTCTGATATAATTAATGGATCAGAGCTCTGTTCCTTTTCCCATTTGCAAACAAAATTTGGTCTTCCTACCTCTGAAACCTTTGTATATATGACGTATTGATCTATTAAGGAAATGTATTATTATTGAAGAAGGCCCTCGAGAAAAATTATATCACAGCTCCTCTCCTAAATTAACTTCAAAAGTTAGAAAAATTATAAAGGGCAATATTGAGGGTGAAAAAACAGATAACGTTGTCAAGTGGGAAACAGACCTGGGGGAAAACTTCTCATTTCAGGAATTACTTAGATCATTTGAAATGGTTAGAAAAACTATCCATTGTATTAATATTCAAGAAAACTATGTAAACATAATGCACAGATGGTATATGGTTCCTACAAAGCTGTGTAAGTTTCAGATCTCAACTTCAAACCTCTGTTGGCATTGAGCTTTTGTCCCAGGCTCCTTACTACATGTATGGTGGAAATGTACGATTTTAGATAACCTTAAGGGAAATGTCTTCTTACAGAATTGAGGTTGGATCTTGGTAGTCATTATTTTGACGGCAAAATGTATTTTTAACCTAGACTTTCCAAAGCTCTCTAAGCCACTATTGATATTATTAATACATATATTAATGTCTACAAAGCTCTGTCTTTCAAGACACTGGAGGAAGACCATGATACACAGTTTAACTGATATTAAGACTCAAATCAATTATCAAGCCACCATGGAAAAAGTGGTATTTTACAACACAAATCTATCTAAATATACCACTATATGGGAAAGCTGGTATGCTCTCCCATCAGCTGTTTAGTAGGGGCACTGAAACTGCTTAGATGCATTATATATTATGCTTGCTCGGCCTCTCTCCACCATCTCCGGCCAGGGGACCCCCACCTACCTCTCACAAGCTCCCCCACCAGTATTCTTATTTTATGTGTATTTATGTGTTTACAAGCAGTTTCTTAAGAGGTTTATACTTGATCCATATATATATGGCCAACCACAAGTAATATATGCCTATCCTAATTCCTAATATGGTATTAATGATTGGGAGGTTGGCTTTAAGATTATTGAGCAGGATTTTCATGTTGACAACTAAACTATCCCTAATACTTTGATACATGTACAACCTACTATTTATAATTCTATATGCGAGTGTGATTAATAGTAATAGTGGCATATTAATTGGGAAAATGTCTGTGGTATATTAATTGGCAATCTGAATGTCTGGCTGTTGCATATTAATGGGCAGGCTAATCATGGCATAATGGGAAAATTGGCTGTGGCATATTAATGGATAGTCTACTAGTGGCTTATTATGGGCAAATTGGCTGTGGCCAAAGTGATACTGAGGCATGTTCTGTGGGGCAAAATAACATGTACTATTGGGGAAAGTGACACCGTGGCATGTTCTGTAGGGACAGTTCAGTGGGACAAAGTGACACTGTAGTATGTTCTGGCGGGCAAATTGACACTTTGTACAAGCCAAGTGTTGTGCTTACTGTATTGTGCTGTGTTAAGACCTTTAGGTGCATTGTGGGTGCAGAGGAACGTAATACAAATAAGAAATTAACTATTTTTCAATAACATTTGAAGCTTTTGAAAAGGCTGAAAATATTTTAACTTTTTTTGTGGTCATAAAAGTAATATTACTTTACTGAGAGGGTGGTGGATGAATGGAATGGTCTTCTTTAAGAAATAGTAGAGGTTAATACATTAAGGAGTTTGGTGTGAGTTAAAGAATCCAATTCTCTCGAGACGGAGGTGAAGCAATGACGTGAGTACGTCTCATGCTCGCAGCGTTCATGGAGCTGAAGGGTGCGAAGGCTAATGAAAGCAGCCGGGATTTTTTTTTGTTTGCCTCCCCGATTAAGACTCCTCTAGACAGAGACATGCAGATTAAGGTGACGCGGAAAGAGAGAAATATGTATCTGTGATCTCTCCAAATAACTGCATGGTGGCATCGGGAAGCAGGAGAGGCGGCTACTAAAATCTCAGGAATACACAGACAATAGCGTCTTTTTAAAGTAGTATGCAGTGCAGCTGAAACAAGGACTGGCTGACCTCATAACTCCCCAGCAAGATTGCAGATAAGTCTCCTCTTTATTTCTCCTTGAATATAAACCTTAAATGAACGGTGAACTGTGATGAAGTAAGTTATTCTGTGCTCGAATGGTAGCACTCGGTAGAGAAAGCCTAAAAATAAAAATTAAGAGATTTATTGACATTCACATTGTATGCATATTGGTTATGTATGGTATTATGTTTTTATAGATGTTGTAGATATTTGGACTTATATGTCTCATATCTTACAGTCAGACAGAAGGGGGACAAAAACAGATATATCGTCTGATATAAAGATGTGAGACAGACTTCCACCCTATGGAACTGTAACTCCTCCCTCTCTCATTAATAGACCTCCTAGTTGTTGAGGCCTTTTCCCCCTCCTCTCCCGGCCCTTGCACTTGCACGGAAAACTATAGAAATAATTAAGAGAGGTTTCATAGCAGAGTAAAGGAGAGGGAGTGAAAAATATAAAATTAAAATTCACTTTGTTGACGATTTAATATTAAAAGAAAATCTTTTTTGGTAATTGGACATAGGTGAAGCGACCTCCTAAATAACTCCATAGAATAATATATAGGATTGAGTTATATCCACACTTGGAAGTGAGGGAAGTGTGGAATGGTATCGGCAGTATGCAGCACTGTAGATACCTCAAAAGTTGGGATATCCCCATGAGTTTCTATGTTTTTAAATGTATGTTCGTCTTTATGTGTGTATTGTCTGGAGTGCCAGGGTTCTCCCTTAAATTACTCCACATTTTAATTGACCATGGTAAAGGGTCATGACACTTAAAGCTCAGGGATTGAACAATACCTGTAAGAGATTGATGGTTTTCGATTATATTAAAAAAGAGAGAGTAAAATTTATTCTACTTCAGGAAACTCACTGGCTAAAATAGGACCATAATCGGCTGGTTGGCACAAACATTTTTTCCTCTTTAGAGGAAAAAAAGAAACCACAGGATAAAAAAAGTAAAAGAATGTCAAACCAGATTAGAACAATATTGCATAGAGCGAGGACCTATGGATGATATATCATCCACAAGAGAAGGATTACACGTGTTTTTCAAAGGTCCACTACACCTATTCGAGAATAGATCTAGTCTTGGGTAACAATGAGGATGAAAATAAAGTTAAAAAGATATGAATAACTAGCAGGACATCTTACAAAGTTATTTGTTAGGTTTGCAATGGATATTTTGGAACACAACTGAAGGTGGCTAAATTGAGTATACCTCTTTAAGGATTTCCAGGCAATTGTAACAGTTTTCAGCAAGCAGGTTTTGCAAGAGATTAGCATGCAGGTTTTGCAGGTAGTTAGAAAGCAGGTGATGCAATAGGGGTTTGGTCAGAGTGAATACTTTATGCAACAAATGGATAAATGGAAAGGATTACCTTAACATGCACTGGATGATTCTGTTGGTTGAAATATAAATATATAAATTGCTTTAGAGGTTGAGAAAAGTCCACAAGTAATCCAGATCAAAAATGGGTTTGAGATTAAAGCAGAACTGTTTAAGGCAATTCCTGGTCCAAAGGAAAATAGAGGTCTGTAAGAATGGTGAAACAAATCTGGGTCCAAGGGCAATAGAAGTCAGCAGTAACAGGTATCAGGCAGAAATCGGTACACAGAAGATCTTTATAAGTAATAAACTGGAGCTAAGTAGGCACTTGTACTGTTCAGGACAAAATAACTCAGCAACTAACTTGCTGAGTTACTCCCCTATAAGGCGAGGGAAGATTGTGTCACAGAAAGAGGGCGGAGCCCATGTTGAGTGAAACCTGGAAGGAACTCTGAGGGAAAATGGATGGGTAAGTCCTGACAGAACCCCCTCCTCAAAGAGCACAAGTGCTATGGATGTGGTTTCTCAGGATGACATCTGTGGAAAGAAGAGACAAGTCTAGTAGCATGAATATCAGTTGACAATTCCCAAGTGTCATCTTCTGGTGTATAGCCCTTCCATCAAATGAAATATTTAATGTCATAGAATTTCTTGTGACTGTGAAGGGACGTTTCAAGGTTTTCTTTAATTTTTTGGAAAAGAGAAGTCATCTCTGAAATTTGGATATTGACAGCAGGGTTACAACTGAGTGGAGGATCAATGGGAATTGTGGTAGGATGGAATCCGTAGTTGGAGAAGAAGGGTGACATTTTACTGCTGGAATAAAATGAATTATTTTAAGCATATTCTGCTAGGGGTAACCAGGTTGACCAGTAATCTTGAAGGTAAGTACAATATCATCTCAGATATTGTTCTAAGCACTGGTTAACTCTTTCGGTTTGACCGTTTGTTTGTGGGTGATATGAAGAAGAGAATTTAGGAGATATGATGACGTTGGTGATAAAAATCATGGATAACTCCTTGGATGTGGGAATTTTTGGTAGAGGAATGATGTGAGACATTTTGGAGAATCTGTCAACAACAACTAATATAGTGGTTTGCTTTTTTGATGGAGGAAGTTCAACTATGAAATCCATTGAGATGAATTGCCAGGGTCTATCAGGAACTGGTAGATTCATGAGTAATCCGAAAGGATGAAGTCGGTTAGGTTTAGCTTTTTGACAAACAGGACATGATGAGACATAACTGGAGATAGTTTATTTTTGACCAGGCCACCAGAAGTGTCTTCTTGATAATTCAAATGTTTTTTTTTGTACCTGGATGACCTGCCAATGGAGAATCATGTGTTACGGTGTACCAGTGACACCCAGGAGGAGGAACCCTTGTTGCAAGATCACCTCTTGGGAAGTACTTTGTGGTGTTCACCCTGACAAATATGTACCCGAAGTTTGAGCCCAGGGTAATGTTTTGCCAGGGGCTTGTGCGGCACAAGTACAACCTAGAGGTAACCAGGAATGGGTTGCTGGAGTACTCTAAGCAGCACAGGAGACAAGACAGACTGGAACAGGTTGATGATATAAATAGGCAGAGAACAAGCGGAGTCGAGGAACAAGCCAGGGGGTCGAGGCAGGCAGAAGTCTATGAGCTATGACGGCGTGAGGAAGGAGGTGACACGCGATAAAATGCGCTCCAACGCCAGGTCCTGTGGCCAACCCCAGACCAAGCGCCCACGACTCAACATAATTTTAACAGGAGACAACCATTGGTATGTCACCAGCGCAATCAGCCAGGGCACTACAAAATACATTGCCCTCAGTGGAGCAGAGGCAACTGGGAGCGGCCACCACCACCGAGGGCCACCGCTCACCACTATCAACATGAGCCGCTGGAAGATCACAGCCTGGATTTGGAGCAATGGGCCGTACTACATGAGGTGAACCTAGCCCAAGCCGAGGGAGACAACCGGGTGCACCACAGACAATGGGTCACCATAGATGGAAAAGAGGCTGAGGCCTTATAAGACTCTAGGGCCACCCTTACTTTGGTTCCACCTCACACCGTATCTGCAAAGGCGCGCACCAAGAGGACGGTTGCAGTCAGAGTGGCAGGAGGCGCCATCCACAAGTTACCCACAGCTCAAGTACAGTTAAATTGGGGCACCGGAGCCAAGCAGATGGAAGTAGGCATTATGTCTGGCCTACCTGCAGAAGTATTGTTGGGGAACGACTTGGGGTGCCTAACTTCGCAGCTGCTGCACCAAGAACCCGCGGGCACCTGCCCCGTGACTACCAGGGCTCAAGCCAGCCGAGCTGTACCGACACACTCCGAGGAACCTCAGGTAGCGACCGAAATCCCAGTAGTATGCCCTATCCCTGTCCCCTTCTGGGGCACCCCCCAAGACTTTGGCCAAGCCCAGCAGTCAGATCCCACCTTAGCAGGTTACAGGAAGGCAGTAGGTATCCCTAAGGAAGGTAATGCCCACGAGAATTTCCACTGGGACAAGGGATTGTTATATAGGGTCACCGGGGGAGTGGGACAGCCCTAGTTAGAAAAAGACAGCTGGTCGTACCCCGCAAATACAGAGCAGAACTCTTAAAGCTCAGCCATGATATCACACTAGCCGGACATCTGGGTATCAAGAAAACCAAGGACCGCCTTACCCAGACGTTCTTCTGGACAGGGATATCAAAAGATTTGCAGACGTACTGCAGGACATGTGACACATGTCAAAGGATAGGGAAACGGGGGGATCACCCTAAAGCCAAGTTACTCTCCCTACTCATAATCGAAGAGCCATTCTATCGAGTGGCGGTAGACCTGATAGGGCCCCTCAGCAAACCCAGCTCCTCCGGTAAACGGTACATCCTCACAGTGGTGGATTACGCCACCAGATACCCTGAGGCTGTGGCGCTCTCCAACATTGAGGCGGAGACGGTAGCGGAGGCGCTAGTCAGGATCTTTTCCCGAGTAGGGTTTCCCAGGAAATACTTTCCGATCAGGGAACTCAGTTCACGGCAACTGTAACGCAACAGTTATGGCAGAGCTGTGGGGTGAAACCGTTATTCAGCTCCCCCTACCATCCCCAAACCAACGGCCTCTGTGAGCGATTCAACGGCACGCTTAAGCCGATGCTCACAGCGTTCACAGAGTTCTACGGTCAATGGGAGAAATTTCTACCTCATCTCCTGTTTGCCTACCGGGAAGTACCCCAGGCGTCCACCGGGTTCTCCCCCTTCGAACTCCTATACGGGAGAAAAGTCCGGGGACCCCTGGACCTCATACGGGAGCACTGGGAGGGCAACCCAGGAGAGGAAGGGATCCCAGTCTTGCCATACGTGCTGGAGTTCCGGACCGCTTGCAGGCCCTGACCGGATCTGTTCGGGAGAACCTGCTGGTGGCTCAGAAACAACAGAAACAATGGTATGACCGGGTAGCACGAGATAGGAACCTAGAAGTAGGGCAAAAGGTACTAGCCCTCCGACCTTCCAAAAAAGACAAGCTCCAGGCAGCTTGGCAGGGGCTATTTAAAGTGGTGGAACGGATTAGCGACACCACCTATATTGTAGCCAAATGTTCAGATGAAAGGATCAGAAGAGTCTTTCATGTAAACATGTTGAAACCATACTTCGAGCGCTCTGAGGACGTGGCCACTATCTGTGCCCCGTCCACTGATGACAGTGAAGGGCTCCCCTTACCCAATCTGCTGGCTGCTAACCAAGGTACCTAAGAGCGGGTCGGGCTGGGGGAGAAACTAGACCCCACACAGCAGGCAGACATCTGCTGCGGGAATACGGTGGGCTGTTTTCTGTCCTACCCGGGTACACATCCGCCGCAGTGCACAGGGTGGAAACGCAGGGGGAGACCCCATTACGGCAGCAGCCATACCGTATCCCGGCAGCAGTGCGGTCCAGCATGTGGAAAGAAATCCAGGAAATGTTAGAGTTAGGGGTTATTGAGGCTTCCCAAAGTCCTTGGGCGTCCCCGGTAGTTTTAGTACCAAAACGAGACGGTACGACTCGTTTCTGTATTGACTACCGGAAACTGAACGACCAGACTATCACTGACACGCCCCATGCCACGGATCGATGAATTGCTCGATCGCATGGCCAGCGAGCACTTTCTAACTACTCTAGACCTGTGCAAAGGATATTGGCAAATTCCGCTAGACCCGGCCGCTATCCCCAAGTCGGCGTTTGTCACCCCATTCGGGCTATACCAATTTCGGGTTATGCCGTTTGGGATGAGGAATGCCCCAGCAACGTTTCAAAGGATGGCAGACCGACTTCTGGAGGGAATGCACGACTTCGCATGTGACTACCTAGATGACATTGCCGTCTATAGCGGCACATGGAAGGCCCACCTGACGCACTTGGCTGCAGTCTTTGGGAAGTTACAAGAAGCCGGCCTCACCCTGAAACCCGAGAAGTGCCATGTGGGCATGGCAGAGGTTCAATACTTAGGGCATAGAGTGGGGTCTGGGAAACAAAGCCCCAAACCGGCCAAAGTAGAGGCCATAGCCAATTGGCCCCAGCCCCGCACCAAGACGCAGGTATTGGCTTTCCTAGGCACAGCAGGGTACTATAGAAAGTTCGTCCCTGAGTATAGCACCCTAGCAAAACCCCTCACTGACCTGACCAAAAATGCCCTACCCAAGCAGGTAGCATGGTCCCCGGAGTGTGCAACAGCGTTCCAGAGACTTAAAACGGCTTTGAGCGAATATCCAGTATTGGCGGCCCCAGACCCTAAAAAAACATTTCTCGTCCATACAGATGCCTACATGTTTGGGCTAGGTGCCATGCTGAGTCAAGTTAGGGATGATGGCATGGAGCACCCGGTGGCATATCTCAGCCGTAAGTTGTTACCTCGAGAGGTCAGCTATGCCACCGTGGAAAAAGAATGCCTGGCTCTAGTATGGGCCTTAAAGAAACTCCAACCGTACCTTTATGGCCGTGCTTTTACCCTACTCACTGACCACAATCCCCTAATTTGGCTCAACCGAGTTTCTGGAGACAATCCACGGTTGCTGCGCTGGAGTTTAGCGTTGCAGCCCTATAATTTTACACTGCAGTACCGCCCGGCAAGCAGAACGGCAATGCGGATGGGCTTTCCCGCCAAACCGACTTGGATATATAACTATGCCACCAGGACATCCCCTAGCCAACCCGGCAGGGTCTAGGCGGGTATGCCGACCCATGGATCTAAGGGGGAGTATTGTGAAGAAAATAGACTTTATTTGGTCTTTTCTTCTGTGTTCAGGCTTTTTGCCTACAGTATTGCTTGCAGGAGGATTCCTCATAAAAGCCAGTGTGTTTTGAATAAAAAACGTTATTCCTCTTGCAGGAGGATTCCTCATAAAAGCCAGTTGTTTTTTGAATAAAAACCGTTATTCCTGTTTCACCCTTCATGAAGTCTGGGCTCATGTTTGGGGGATATTCGATTTGCTGGGGAGAAACTTCTTGGAAACTGCGTTCATCTACAATATTCCTCTACTCCTGGCTGCAGCTATAATCACTCATGCTTGGCTAGTGGGAAAGGAATATAAGACAACAGTACTATAGTCACTGCAAGTCTTAACAATACTCTTTTAGGATTTTTAGTTCCTTGTCAGATAGTGGATAAATATGACGAAAAGGAATTGATGAACCAGGGAGAAGATCAATAGGACAATCATAAGTCCTATGAGCTGATAATGTTTGAGCCTCTTTCTCGCTTAATACGTCATTGAAATCAGAATAATGTGGGGGAATAGTATATTCTTCAGTGATTTGTAGTAGAGGAGAATGAATAAAACATGTAACCTGACAATAATTGGAATTAAACTTGATCTGTATGGGAGACCATTGGATATAAGGTTTATGTAATTGTAGCCAACTCATCCCGAGAATAACAGGAAATAGAGGAGATTTTACTATGTCAAAAGTAATGTGTTGAGAATGATCATGATTGATGGTCATTTTTAGGGGAATAGTTTCATTCTTTATAGGACCAGAGTAAATAAGTGAATCATCAACAACTCTTATTGACACAAATGTGCTTTTTTGAACACAAGGAATTTTATTTTTCTTTACAAGACTGGAATCGATGAAGACACCAGCAGCCACAGAGTCAACAATTTCTTCAGTAACAATCCTTTCTTGGTCCCACTGTAAGAGGATAGAGACAACACAATGAGATGATGGAGAAATGTGGGATACATTCAGAATGGAGGAAATTGTTGTTTGTTTACAGCTTTTGTTGCGTTTTAGGATTGGACAGTTGTCTAGTAAATGTTCAGCGGATGTACAGTACATACATAAATTTATCCTTCTTGTTTTTTCTTCTGGAGTTAAGGATACTTCTCACCATTTGTTCAGGATTAGAATATTTTTCAACTTTAGAAGGAATAGAGGCGAAAGGGACCAATTCGTCTTAGGTCTCTATCAGCAAGTCTCTGGTATACGGCAATGTATCACTCTGATTTGGATTCACGTGGTGGGAGTTGGAAACACATCAGCGAACGCGTTCGTAGAGTAACCCAAGTCTGACACAGAGGTCGTTCGTTAAGTAACTCTGAAGTTTATTGTAAAGACAAGAACTTATATAGAAGTAACAAGGGTTGGCTAGCGTAACATAATTGGGTGCAAATAAAAGGGGAGTGGACATAGAATACATACATGTTACAAATATTTATATAATTAACTAACAGTAATATATCTATGGTTCTACTAAGAAATACAAAACTCCTGAGATGCAAACACAGGATATGACCCCTAGGTCATTTCTCCTATACATCTTTTTCTCTAACCTAGGCTGAACACATATAAGGTCTGGTATCATTAGATTTATTACATAGAAAGGAGACTGACCGTCTATGTGTGTAGATTATGTGATAGACACAGACAAAGAATGTGCTCCCTCCAATAGGGGAGGGGGGTTTAACCCTTCCCTGAAGTTAACTCTTCCAATGCTGAATTAACTCATGTTATGTGTTAACACAATAAATATAAATTTACCCTAACAAGAGGGTCTTTTCCAGGTGGGAAAATGTGTAGCTTTTTCAGCCTTCCTTTCTCGAATTCTCCTGTCAATAGTAATGGAAAGTTGAATAAGAGCGTCTAGAGTTAATGGAAATTCTGTACAGGAGAGTTTATCTATTACAGAGTCAGAAAGCCCTAGACGAAATTGACTTCTTAGGGTGATGTCATTCCATTGCATGTCTACAGCCCATCGTTTGAATTCTGCTATGTAGTCCTCTACAGGTCTTTCTCCTTGGTAAAGGGCTCTGATAGCAGAATCAGCAGTAGATTGTTTGTTAGGGTCTTCACATAGGAGTGACATTTCTTTTAAAAATTCTTCTAGAGAATTGAGAATCTGATCATCATTTTCTAAGAAGGAGTGTGCCCAAGCCATGGGATCGCCTCTAAGAAAGTAAATGACTGTACATACTTTGATTCGTTCAGTTGGGTATGATATAGGTCTCAAGGTAAATAGGAGGTGGCATGAATTAATGAATTCTCTCTAAATTTTGAACGGTCTCCTGAAAAATTTTCAGGATTGCAAACTGCTGGTTCAGCATAATCAATAGGTCTGACTCCAGTGGCAGGTTTAGAAAAATCCTGGCTTTGAATTTCAGTAACACAGGTGAGTAAGCTTTCATTTGTAATTCTTAAATCATGCATGCCTTGAGACAACATTTCCACCCTCTGGGTGAGTGAGGATATCTGTGAAGCCATTTCTGCTGGTTCCATATGGAGGCTGAATTATTATGTTAGGTTTGTAATGGATATTTTGGAACACAACTGCAGGTGGCTAAATTGAGTATACCTCTTTAAGGATTTCCAGGCAATTGTAACAGTTTTCAGCAAGCAGGTTTTGCAAGAGATTAGCATGCAGGTGTTGCAGGTAATTAGCAAGCAGGTGATGCAATAGTGGTTTGGTCAGAGTGAATACTTAATGCAACAAATGGATAAATGGAAAGGATTACCTTAACATGCACAGGATGATTCTGTTGGTTGAAATATTAATATATAAAGATAATTGCTTTAGAGGTTGAGAAAAGTCCAAAAGTAATCCAGATAAAAAATTGGTTGGAGATTAAAGCAGAACTGTTTAAGGCAATTCCTGAGGTCTGTAAGAATGGTGAAACAAATCCGGGTCCAAGGGCAATAGAAGTCACCAGTAACAGGTATCAGGCAGAAGTCGGTACACAGAAGATCTTTATAAGTAATAAACTGGAGCTAAGTAGGCACTTGTACTGTTCAGGACAAAATAACTCAGCAACTAACTTGCTGAGTTACTCCCCTATAAGCCGAGGGAAGATTGTGTCACAGAAAGAGGGCGGAGCCTGTGATGAGGGAAACCTGGAAGGAACTCTGAGGGAAAATGGATGGGTAAGTCCTGACATTATTCAACGGTATTGTCGAAGAAATAAATATTCCCGAGGAACTGTTATTTGCAAATATCATCCCAATAAGGAAGCCGGAGAAACCCCCAGAGCAAGTTAAAAATCATCGCCCTATATCATTATTAAACTCCGACATTAAGATATATGCAAGTATTTTGGCAACTATAATACAGACCATTTTGACGGACTTAATTCATGGGGACCAAGTGGGATTTAAAAAGGATAGATCCTCCGGGGATAGCACGAGGAAAATAGTAGAAATCCTGGACTATGTCCAAAAAACAGGAGTCCCATGCCTGGCCCTGTTGTTGGACGCGGAGAAGACCTTCAACAGGGTCTGGTGGGATTTCGTTCAAACAGCTCTGGGGGCCTTTGGCTCCACGGGACGAGTATTAAATGCTATTATGATACCATATGCTGGGCCAAAGACTAGAACTACGGGCAGGGGTATGGTATCAGAATGGTTCAAGATAGGCAATGGAACAAGGCAGGGATGCCCTCTGTCCCCCCTGTTACATAGTAACATAGTAATATAGTAATTTAGGTTGAAAAAAGACACAAGTCCATCAAGTTCAGCCCTTCTACCTATCATTTCAGCGTTTTGATCCAAAAGAAGGCAAAAAAAACCTAAGGAAGCTTTTTCGAATGTTGCCTCCTAGGGGGAAAAAAATTCTTTCTTGACTCCAAAAGGGCAATCAGATTTCTCCTTGGATCAAAAAGCTCTATTATTAATGCTCATTCTATTATTAATACCCCTGTATGTTCTGCTTTTCTAAAAAAACATCCAGACCATTTTTAAATGCATCTATTGTGGTTGATAGCACTACCTCTCTTGGCAGTGAGTTCCATAATTTTATTGTCCTTACCGTAATGAATCCCTTCCTTTGCTGCCTATGAAATTTTTGCTCTTCCAGTCTCAGGGGGTGACCTCTTGTTCTTTGTACATTTCTATTAATGAACAGGTCCCTGGAGAGCTCCTTATATTGGCTCTGCACATATTTATATAATGTTATCATATCCCCTCTAAGACGCCTTTTTTCTAAAGTAAATAAATGCAATTTTTTACGTCTCTCTTCATAACTAAGATCCTCCAATCCCCTTATTAATTTTGTAGCTCTCCTTTGCACTTTTTCTAGTTCCTTAATATCCTTTTTAAGGACTGGTGCCCAGAATTGTACTGCATATTCAAGGTGAGGTCTTACCATTGATTTGTAAAGAGGCAAGATGATGTCCTCCTCCCGTGAATCTATACCTCGTTTTATACATGCCAATATCTTATTGGCCCTTGCAGCTGCTGACTGGCATTGGTCACTGTTGCCAAGTTTGTTATCTACAATGATTCCTAAATCCTTTTCGTTAGTAGTTTTTCCCAGGGAAATACCATTTAACCCCTTAGTGACATGACTTTTTTGGCTTGTCCGACGCTTGGTGACATGGGCTGTTTTAACATTTCTGAGGTGTTTGTGTTTTGATGTAATTTCTTTCTTTCTCATTTAGTGTACCCACACAAACTATATATTGTTTTTATCGGCATAAGATGGGCTTTCTTTTGATGCCAATATTTTTAAGGTAGCATATAATTTTATATAAAAAAAATATTAAAATATGGTGAAAATTTTAAAAAAAAAAGATTTTTTGTGACTTTTATTTGAAAAATCGCATACTTATCTACAACAGACAACAAAAAAACACTGCTAAATAGTTTCTCAAATTTGTCCTGAGTTCAGAAATAGCCCATGTTTTTATGTTTTTGTGCTTTTTTATTCAAGTTACAGGGGTAGAACTATAAGTAGTGCAATGCAATTTAAAAATAATTTTTAAAAAAATTTGCGATAGTGACACTTTAACACTGATATCTGTACTAAATCGATGAATGACCCCCCAAATGTACATATTTTTCAAAACTAGACCACTCAGGGCATTTAAATTGGGGTATTTTGACACTTTTCACGTAGCCATTTTACCACAAACCTTTGCCAAACATTGCCAAACTTTGCAGCAAAAAAAAATAAAAATATATTTTTCACACAGATTATGTTTCAGGTAAACATTTCCTGAAAATTTGATGGGGTACTGACAAATAACACCTCATTATGTGTTCAGCAACATCTCCTGAGTACAGGGATACCACCCATGTATAGGTAGGTTATGTTATTTGGGGGCTAAAAGGCCACATATGGGAGGTGCACATTTTGAATTTCACACTTGGAATTTTGACATGCTTTCAACCTGGGCCCATGTCCCATTTGGGACATATTTGAAGCCGGCCAGTGTATTGTACCCCACAAATCCATATATTTTTGAAAACTAGACACCCTAGGGTATTTCAAATGGTGGTATTTTATCACTTTCCATGCACTAATTCTACCACCAGCCTTTGTTGAACCTTTGAGAAGTAATTTTTTTTCACACACATTGTACTTCAGGCATGCATTCACAGATCCTGTTAGGTGTCACTGTCAAAAAACACCTCATTATGTGTTCAGCAACATCTCCTGAGTACAGGGATACCACCCATGCATAGGTAGGTTATGTTATTTTGGGGCTAAAAGGCCACAATTGGGAGGTGCGCATTCTGAATTTCACACTTGGAATTTTGACGTTCAGACAACCTGCGCCCATGTCCCATTTGGGACATATTTGAAGCCGGCCAGTGTATTTTACCCCACAAAACCATATATTTTTGAAAACTAGACACCTTAGGGTATTTCAAATGGTAGTTTTTTAACACTTTCCATGCACTAATTCTACCACCAGCCTATGGGTAACCATTTTGTGTGTGTTTTTTTGCACATTCACTGCACTTTAGGAGTACATTCACAGATACTGTTAGGTGTTACAGTCAAACAACACCTCAATATGTGTTCAGCAACATCTCCTGAGTACAGGGATACCACCCATGCATAGGTTTGTTAGGTTATTTGGGGGCTATAAGGCCACAATTGGGAGGTGCGCATTCTGAATTTCACACTTGGAATTTTGACGTTCAGACAACCTGCGCCCATGTCCCATTTGGGACATATTTGAAGCCGGCCAGTGTATTTTACCCCACAAAACCATATATTTTTGAAAACTAGACACCTTAGGGTATTTCAAATGGTAGTTTTTTAACACTTTCCATGCACTAATTCTACCACCAGCCTATGGGTAATCATTTTGTGTGCGTTTTTTTGCACATTCACTGCACTTTAGGAGTACATTCACAGATACTGTTAGGTGTTACAGTCAAACAACACCTCAATATGTGTTCAGCAACATCTCCTGAGTACAAGGATACCACCCATGCATAGGTTTGTTAGGTTATTTGGGGGCTATAAGGCCACAATTGGGAGGTGCGCATTCTTAATTTCACACTTGGAATTTTGACGTTCAGACAACCTGCGCCCATGTCCCATTTGGGACATATTTGAAGCCGGCCAGTGTATTTTACCCCACAAAACCATATATTTTTGAAAACTAGACACCTTAGGGTATTTCAAATGGTAGTTTTTTAACACTTTCCATGCACTAATTCTACCACCAGCCTATGGGTAATCATTTTGTGTGCGTTTTTTTGCACATTCACTGCACTTTAGGAGTACATTCACAGATACTGTTAGGTGTTACAGTCAAACAACACCTCAATATGTGTTCAGCAACATCTCCTGAGTACAAGGATACCACCCATGCATAGGTTTGTTAGGTTATTTGGGGGCTATAAGGCCACAATTGCGAGGTGCGCATTCTGAATTTCACACTTGGAATTTTGACGTTCAGACAACCTGCGCCCATGTCCCATTTGGGACATATTTGAAGCCGGCCAGTGTATTTTACCCCACAAAACCATATATTTTTGAAAACTAGACACCTTAGGGTATTTCAAATGGTAGTTTTTTAACACTTTCCATGCACTAATTCTACCACCAGCCTATGGGTAATCATTTTGTGTGCGTTTTTTTGCACATTCACTGCACTTTAGGAGTACATTCACAGATACTGTTAGGTGTTACAGTCAAACAACACCTCAATATGTGTTCAGCAACATCTCCTGAGTACAAGGATACCACCCATGCATAGGTTTGTTAGGTTATTTGGAGGCTATAAGGCCACAATTGGGAGGTGCGCATTCTTAATTTCACACTTGGAATTTTGACGTTCAGACAACCTGCGCCCATGTCCCATTTGGGACATATTTGAAGCCGGCCAGTGTATTTTACCCCACAAAACCATATATTTTTGAAAACTAGACACCTTAGGGTATTTCAAATGGTAGTTTTTTAACACTTTCCATGCACTAATTCTACCACCAGCCTATGGGTAATCATTTTCTGTGCGTTTTTTTGCACATTCACTGCACTTTAGGAGTACATTCACAGATACTGTTAGGTGTTACAGTCAAACAACACCTCAATATGTGTTCAGCAACATCTCCTGAGTACAAGGATACCACCCATGCATAGGTTTGTTAGGTTATTTGGGGGCTATAAGGCCACAATTGGGAGGTGCGCATTCTTAATTTCACACTTGGAATTTTGACGTTCAGACAACCTGCGCCCATGTCCCATTTGGGACATATTTGAAGCCGGCCAGTGTATTTTACCCCACAAAACCATATATTTTTGAAAACTAGACACCTTAGGGTATTTCAAATGGTAGTTTTTTAACACTTTCCATGCACTAATTCTACCACCAGCCTATGGGTAATCATTTTGTGTGCGTTTTTTTGCACATTCACTGCACTTTAGGAGTACATTCACAGATACTGTTAGGTGTTACAGTCAAACAACACCTCAATATGTGTTCAGCAACATCTCCTGAGTACAGGGATACCACCCATGCATAGGTTTGTTAGGTTATTTGGGGGCTATAAGGCCACAATTGGGAGGTGCGCATTCTGAATTTCACACTTGGAATTTTGACGTTCAGACAACCTGCGCCCATGTCCCATTTGGGACATATTTGAAGCCGGCCAGTGTATTTTACCCCACAAAACCATATATTTTTGAAAACTAGACACCTTAGGGTATTTCAAATGGTAGTTTTTTAACACTTTCCATGCACTAATTCTACCACCAGCCTATGGGTAATCATTTTGTGTGCGTTTTTTTGCACATTCACTGCACTTTAGGAGTACATTCACAGATACTGTTAGGTGTTACAGTCAAACAACACCTCAATATGTGTTCAGCAACATCTCCTGAGTACAAGGATACCACCCATGCATAGGTTTGTTAGGTTATTTGGAGGCTATAAGGCCACAATTGGGAGGTGCGCATTCTTAATTTCACACTTGGAATTTTGACGTTCAGACAACCTGCGCCCATGTCCCATTTGGGACATATTTGAAGCCGGCCAGTGTATTTTACCCCACAAAACCATATATTTTTGAAAACTAGACACCTTAGGGTATTTCAAATGGTAGTTTTTTAACACTTTCCATGCACTAATTCTACCACCAGCCTATGGGTAATCATTTTGTGTGCGTTTTTTTGCACATTCACTGCACTTTAGGAGTACATTCACAGATACTGTTAGGTGTTACAGTCAAACAACACCTCAATATGTGTTCAGCAACATCTCCTGAGTACAAGGATACCACCCATGCATAGGTTTGTTAGGTTATTTGGGGGCTATAAGGCCACAATTGGGAGGTGCGCATTCTTAATTTCACACTTGGAATTTTGACGTTCAGACAACCTGCGCCCATGTCCCATTTGGGACATATTTGAAGCCGGCCAGTGTATTTTACCCCACAAAACCATATATTTTTGAAAACTAGACACCTTAGGGTATTTCAAATGGTAGTTTTTTAACACTTTCCATGCACTAATTCTACCACCAGCCTATGGGTAATCATTTTGTGTGCGTTTTTTTGCACATTCACTGCACTTTAGGAGTACATTCACAGATACTGTTAGGTGTTACAGTCAAACAACACCTCAATATGTGTTCAGCAACATCTCCTGAGTACAGGGATACCACCCATGCATAGGTTTGTTAGGTTATTTGGGGGCTATAAGGCCACAATTGGGAGGTGCGCATTCTGAATTTCACACTTGGAATTTTGACGTTCAGACAACCTGCGCCCATGTCCCATTTGGGACATATTTGAAGCCGGCCAGTGTATTTTACCCCACAAAACCATATATTTTTGAAAACTAGACACCTTAGGGTATTTCAAATGGTAGTTTTTTAACACTTTCCATGCACTAATTCTACCACCAGCCTATGGGTAATCATTTTGTGTGCGTTTTTTTGCACATTCACTGCACTTTAGGAGTACATTCACAGATACTGTTAGGTGTTACAGTCAAACAACACCTCAATATGTGTTCAGCAACATCTCCTGAGTACAAGGATACCACCCATGCATAGGTTTGTTAGGTTATTTGGGGGCTATAAGGCCACAATTGGGAGGTGCGCATTCTGAATTTCACACTTGGAATTTTGACGTTCAGACAACCTGCGCCCATGTCCCATTTGGGACATATTTGAAGCCGGCCAGTGTATTTTACCCCACAAAACCATATATTTTTGAAAACTAGACACCTTAGGGTATTTCAAATGGTAGTTTTTTAACACTTTCCATGCACTAATTCTACCACCAGCCTATGGGTAATCATTTTGTGTGCGTTTTTTTGCACATTCACTGCACTTTAGGAGTACATTCACAGATACTGTTAGGTGTTACAGTCAAACAACACCTCAATATGTGTTCAGCAACATCTCCTGAGTACAGAGATACCACCCATGCATAGGTTTGTTAGGTTATTTGGGGGCTATAAGGCCACAATTGGGAGGTGCGCATTCTGAATTTCACACTTGGAATTTTGACGTTCAGACAACCTGCGCCCATGTCCCATTTGGGACATATTTGAAGCCGGCCAGTGTATTTTACCCCACAAAACCATATATTTTTGAAAACTAGACACCTTAGGGTATTTCAAATGGTAGTTTTTTAACACTTTCCATGCACTAATTCTACCACCAGCCTATGGGTAATCATTTTGTGTGCGTTTTTTTGCACATTCACTGCACTTTAGGAGTACATTCACAGATACTGTTAGGTGTTACAGTCAAACAACACCTCAATATGTGTTCAGCAACATCTCCTGAGTACAAGGATACCACCCATGCATAGGTTTGTTAGGTTATTTGGGGGCTATAAGGCCACAATTGGGAGGTGCGCATTCTGAATTTCACACTTGGAATTTTGACGTTCAGACAACCTGCGCCCATGTCCCATTTGGGACATATTTGAAGCCGGCCAGTGTATTTTACCCCACAAAACCATATATTTTTGAAAACTAGACACCTTAGGGTATTTCAAATGGTAGTTTTTTAACACTTTCCATGCACTAATTCTACCACCAGCCTATGGGTAATCATTTTGTGTGCGTTTTTTTGCACATTCACTGCACTTTAGGAGTACATTCACAGATACTGTTAGGTGTTACAGTCAAACAACACCTCAATATGTGTTCAGCAACATCTCCTGAGTACAAGGATACCACCCATGCATAGGTTTGTTAGGTTATTTGGGGGCTATAAGGCCACAATTGGGAGGTGCGCATTCTGAATTTCACACTTGGAATTTTGACGTTCAGACAACCTGCGCCCATGTCCCATTTGGGACATATTTGAAGCCGGCCAGTGTATTTTACCCCACAAAACCATATATTTTTGAAAACTAGACACCTTAGGGTATTTCAAATGGTAGTTTTTTAACACTTTCCATGCACTAATTCTACCACCAGCCTATGGGTAATCATTTTGTGTGCGTTTTTTTGCACATTCACTGCACTTTAGGAGTACATTCACAGATACTGTTAGGTGTTACAGTCAAACAACACCTCAATATGTGTTCAGCAACATCTCCTGAGTACAGAGATACCACCCATGCATAGGTTTGTTAGGTTATTTGGGGGCTATAAGGCCACAATTGGGAGGTGCGCATTCTGAATTTCACACTTGGAATTTTGACGTTCAGACAACCTGCGCCCATGTCCCATTTGGGACATATTTGAAGCCGGCCAGTGTATTTTACCCCACAAAACCATATATTTTTGAAAACTAGACACCTTAGGGTATTTCAAATGGTAGTTTTTTAACACTTTCCATGCACTAATTCTACCACCAGCCTATGGGTAATCATTTTGTGTGCGTTTTTTTGCACATTCACTGCACTTTAGGAGTACATTCACAGATACTGTTAGGTGTTACAGTCAAACAACACCTCAATATGTGTTCAGCAACATCTCCTGAGTACAGAGATACCACCCATGCATAGGTTTGTTAGGTTATTTGGGGGCTATAAGGCCACAATTGGGAGGTGCGCATTCTGAATTTCACACTTGGAATTTTGACGTTCAGACAACCTGCGCCCATGTCCCATTTGGGACATATTTGAAGCTGGCCAGTGTATTTTACCCCACAAAACCATATATTTTTGAAAACTAGACACCTTAGGGTATTTCAAATGGTAGTTTTTTAACACTTTCCATGCACTAATTCTACCACCAGCCTATGGGTAATCATTTTGTGTGCGTTTTTTTGCACATTCACTGCACTTTAGGAGTACATTCACAGATACTGTTAGGTGCTACAGTCAAACAACACCTCAAGATGTGTTCAGCAACATCTCCTGAGTACAAGGATACCACCCATGCATAGGTTTGTTAGGTTATTTGGGGGCTAAAAGGCCACAATTGGGAGGTGCGCATTCTGAATTTCACACTTGGAATTTTGACGTGCAGACAACCTGCGCCCATGTCCCATTTGGGACATATTTGAAGCCGGCCAGTGTATTTTACCCCACAAAACCATTTATTTTTGAAAACTAGACACCCCAGGGTATTTCAAATGGTAGTTTGTTAACACTTTCCATGCACTAATTCTACCACCAGTCTTGGGGTAGTAATTGTTTGTGTATTTTTACATACATTGTACTTCAAACATGAATTTACAGATTCTTGTATGTGTCAGTGTCAAATAACACCCCAATATGTGTTCAGCTACATCTCCACCCATGCATAGGTTTCTTGGATTGTTGGGATGCAATGTCAAATTTGTGATTTTGTCATATGAAGACATTTTTCTAACTTGTCATATTCTTCTACCCATCTTCTTTTGGGGACTTTTTAGCAGACACTGTGCTAATTATTGCCATGTAAGTGTATATATTTTATAAGTTGACACCACAAGGTATTGTATATGGGGTGTATTGATGCCTCTGATGAAACCATTTAGTCAAACAAATTGAGAGAACATGTGTGGTGGTAATTTTTCAATCTTGGATTTTCCACCCACATTACTTTTTGATGGTGATTTAGGAGAGCCTGTTATAAATTACTGCAAGAAAACACTCCAGGTTGTTTTCTACAAGGCCCCCTGAGTATACCTATGCCCCCCATGCATAGGTTTGCCAGGATTTTTGGGAAGGTTGAGGCACAATTCATGGACTTGGTCATTTTGATTGAATTAGAATTTCTTTTCTAATAGGTCTATCTTTAGTTTGGGGCCCTTTGCATACCCCAGTTTAGTTTTTTACGCCATGAAAGTGTATGTATTTGAAAAGTTGACACCCCAAGGTATTGCATATGGGGGGAATTGATGCCTCTGATGGAAGCGTTTAGCCCAAAAAGGTTTGAGAACATGTGTGGTGGTATTTTTTAATCTTGTTTTTTTTCACACATGTTGCTTTTTGACTGCAACTTAGGAGAGCATGTTATACGTTACTGCAAGAAAACACTCCAGGTTGTTTTCTGCAAGGTCCCCTGAGTATGCCTATGCCCCCCATGCATAGGTTTGCCAGGATTTTCGGGAAGGTTGAGGCACAATTGAAGGACTTGGTCCTTTAGATTGAATATGAGTTGTTTGAATAGGCCTATCTTCATCTTGTGGACTTTTGCATACCCCATTTAGTTTTTTTTTGCCATGAAAGTGTATATATTTCATAAGTTGACACCCCAAGGTATTGTTTATGGGGTGTATTGATGCCTCTGATGAAACCATTAGTCAAAAAGATTGAGAGAACATGTGTGGTGGCAATTTTTCAATCTTGGATTTTCCACCCACATTCCTTTTTGATGGTGATTTAGGAGAGCCTGTTATAAATTACTGCAAGAAAACACTCCAGGTTGTTTTCTACAAGGCCCCCTGAGTATACCTATGCCCCCCATGCATAGGTTTGCCAGGATTTTTGGGAAGGTTGAGGCACAATTCATGGACTTGGTCATTTTGATTGAATTAGAATTTCTTTTCTAATAGGTCTATCTTTAGTTTGGGGCCCTTTGCATACCCCAGTTTAGTTTTTTACGCCATGAAAGTGTATGTATTTGAAAAGTTGACACTCCAAGGTATTGCATATGGGGGGAATTGATGCCTCTGATGGAAGCATTTAGCCCAAAAAGGTTTGAGAACATGTGTGGTGGTATTTTTTAATCTTGTTTTTTTTTCACACATGTTGCTTTTTGACTGCAACTTAGGAGAGCATGTTATACGTTACTGCAAGAAAACACTCCAGGTTGTTTTCTGCAAGGTCCCCTGAGTATGCCTATGCCCCCCATGCATAGGTTTGCCAGGATTTTCGGGAAGGTTGAGGCACAATTGAAGGACTTGGTACTTTAGATTGAATATGAGTTGTTTGAATAGGCCTATCTTCATCTTGTGGACTTTTGCATACCCCATTTAGGTTTTTTTTGCCATGAAAGTGTATATATTTCATAAGTTGACACCCCAAGGTATTGTTTATGGGGTGTATTGATGCCTCTGATGAAACCATTAGTCAAAAAGATTGAGAGAACATGTGTGGTGGCAATTTTTCAATCTTGGATTTTCCACCCACATTCCTTTTTGATGGTGATTTAGGAGAGCCTGTTATAAATTACTGCAAGAAAACACTCCAGGTTGTTTTCTGCAAGGCCCCCTGAGTATACCTATGCCCCCCATGCATAGGTTTGCCAGGATTTTTGGGAAGGTTGAGGCACAATTCATGGACTTGGTCATTTTGATTGAATTAGAATTTCTGTTCTAATAGGTCTATCTTTAGTTTGGGGCCCTTTGCATACCCCAGTTTAGTTTTTTTACGCCATGAAAGTGTATGTATTTGAAACGTTGGGAAGTACAGCACAAATTATAGGACAGGCTGTCTTGGAACAGAAAAATGTAAAAGTCTGGAGCAGTACAAGTAAAAACATTTAAAACCCACTGAAGCAGAAACCACAAATAAAAAAAATTAAAAGTTGGCCACTGTGTGGTACAGCTTATAGCATGTACCTATACAGAGTGCAGGTTGTCCAGGGCAATCAGGGCAGTAGAAGGAGGTCTCCTTTCGTTGCCCCCTGGTGTAGCACACTCTACACTTTCTCTGCGGGTTCTGCTTTTTTGGAGTAGGGGGGATTTTAAAAATGAAATGGGTAGCCCCAACCCTACTTTCCCCCATCACCGCCCGGGGACCAGGTGCATCGTGGTACAATATCCCTGAAATGACCTGGAGCTGAAATTGCAAAAAGGTCACTCTCATTTCGGGGTTTGCTTTTTTGCAAAGCAAAAAAGCATTGTGGGTTGCAATTTGCAAAAGATAAATAGCAACCTTTTTGTACCAGGCCTTGGTCTTACGCATGATGAGGTAGGGCTGCAGCAGCTGATCTGCCAAATCAACCCCCCCCCATATGTTTGTTGTAGGCCTTGATGCACGCTGGTTTTCTGGTGACCTCAGCTCTGCCACGTACAGAGACCTCCACAGTCCTCTCGTCATGGATGGTGCTGAGCAGACACACATCCTTCTTGTCTCTGTACTTAACAGCCAAGAGCTCCTCTTGGTGCAGAGCTGAGGTCTCCCCCCTTTTTAACCGGGTCTGTGCCAAATTTTTGGGGAAACCTATGCGGTTCTGGCGTACAGTACCGCATGCTACTGTATCAAAGCAGTACAGTAGCTTGAACAAAGGTACACTTGTGTAGAAGTTATCTACATACAAGTGGTACCCTTTGTTCATATGGGGGAGTATCAGGTCCCAAACAATTTTGGCACTGGTTCCCAGATGTTCTGGGCAACCTGGAGGGTCAAGGTGGCAATCCTTTCCCTCGTATACCTTGAAGGCCTGAGTGTACCCATTCTCGCTATCGCAAAGTTTATACACCTTGATGCCATACCTGGAGCGCTTGGAAGGTATATACTGTTTGAATCCCAACCTTCCCTTATATTTCATCAGGGATTCATCAACAGATATATTCTTCCCAGGTGTATAAACTTCTGCAAACCTGGCAGCGAGGTGGGTAATCAGGGGGCGGATTTTAAACAGCCTGTCAAATTGGGGGTGCTCTCTAGGGAGGCACAGGCTGTTATCAGAAAAATGCATATAACGCAGGAGCGTTTCATAACGCAGCCTATGCATTGTCTGGGGGAAAATAGGGGTACTACAAATAGGACTCGTGCTCCAGTAGGAGCGGAGTGAGGGCTTCTTGATGATGCCCATCAATAAGGTGAGTGCCCAGAATTTCAGAAATTCTGGGCAATCAGTCGGGGTCCAGTGCTGCCTTCCCAAAAAGGACTGAGGGTTAGCAGCACGGTGCTGCTGAGCAAAAAGATTTGTTTGGGAGACAATGTCCCCCAAAAGATCATCCCCCATAAAAATCTGAACAAACTGCAGGGGAGTAAATCCTGCGACATCAATATTGATGCCCGGAACTGCAGTGAAAGGAGGGATAGCTGGCCTATAGCGATTAGGCGCTACCCACTCCTCAGCAGCACTGCCAGCCGGAGTCTCGTGACTCCTTGTGGCAGGGGGCCCAGCAGCCACTGATACATCACTAGAAGATGTATCAGTAAACTGATCAGGGTCAAAATCTGACCCTGACTCAGTGGCCTCAGAATCTGAGGCGAGGATGGCATAAGCCTCCTCAGCGCTATACACGCGCTCAGACATAACCCAAAAAAATAATTAATTTACGTGACCCCCTAGCGGGTATAATTGCCCCTAGCGGGTTTCAAAAAAAAAATATGCAGATAGCAAAAATGTGCTTCTGCAGCCGGATCAGTGCAATCACAAAGATCAACGGCAAAAAAGGGGTTAATAGAGCTGTAATAAATTACAGGTAAAAAAAAATTAACCCCTAAAAAATGCACAGACAGCAAAAACGTGCAGCTGTGCAAGATCACTATTTACAAGTGATCAAAGATAGGGAAGGGGTTAAAACACAGGGAATGGCTTTGATAAAAGCCTTTGGGTCTCACAATATAAAATTTTATTAAAACTTACTAACTGACTATCTCTCACAATACTGATCTGTCTCTCTCTCTCACCAAAACGCAAGTGAGGAGAGGGAGGCAGATCCATCCTGGTCAGAGTCAATATTGATAAATATTGCTCTTACCAGACAAATGGTAAGAGCTCATCAGAGCTCTCACCCCACCTCCTACCCCTGTAATTGGATGTTACTGATTGCCTCACTGATGAGGCAATCAAGTAACACCTCCAGGGGGTGGAAGCAGCTACTAGCTGCTTCCTGAAGCAACTGCCCTTAGAAGGGCATCGCCATCTTAGCCACATGGAGTGTGGCTGAAGATCGCGGTATGTATTGCCATTTTTTGTAATTTTTTTAAGTGTTGCTGACATCCTCCACCTCTGAGGCATGTCAGCAACACTTAGAGAGCAATAGGAAGCAATGTAAATCGCTTCCTATGCTCTTTGAATCTGCCGGGCGCGCCACGTGTTTTAAAGGCAATGTGCCTTTAAAACCGGCTTTTTAAATCGCTCCGGTGAGCGATCGAAAAACGCCCGGCATTTTTTTTTTGTATTACACGATGCCTCCACACGGAGACATCGTTGCAATACAGTTGAAGCACTGAAAGCGAAAAAAAATCGCTTTCAGTGCCTCTTTTAACACAGGACGGACTAGGTCCGTCCTGTGTCACTAACGCTTCACCACACAGGACGGACCTAGTCCGTCCTGTGTCGCGAAGGGGTTAACATATTTGTTGCTTTGTTATTATTTTTCCCATAATGCATAACTTTACATTTTTCTATATTGAACCTCATTTGCCACTTTCTTGCCCAGTTCCCTACCCTGTCCAAATCTTCCTGTAAAGAAAAAACATCAAGATTAGTCTTTATTACCTTACCTAATTTTGTATCATCAGCAAACACTGAGACATGGCACTCAGCACAACGTGGGAGATCATTAATAAACAGATTAAAAATAAGAGGTACTCCGCTCACTACCCTGGTCCAATTTGAAGCTTTACCATTTACAACAACCCTCTGTGTTCTATCTTTTAGCCAATTTTCAATCCAAATACATACATTTGCCCCCAATCCTATTTCTCTCAATTTGTAGAGTAACCTTTTGTGTGGAACTGTATCAAATGCTTTAGCAAAATCCAAATAGATCACATCAACTGCCACACCTAGATCTATATTTTTACTGACCTCTTCATAGAATGTTATTAAGTTTGTTTGACAAGACCTGTCTTTCACAAAACCCTGTTGACTTTTACTAATTATATTCTGATTCAAGATGTATTCTTGAGTGTACACCTTTAGCAATCCTTCAAATAATTTCCCCACTACAGATGTCAAGCTTACTGGCCTATAATTACCAGGCAGAGATTTTGATCCCTTTTTAAATATTGGAATGACATCCACCTTTCGCCAGTCTGTTGGCACTATACCTGAACTGAACGAATCCCTAAAGATCATAAATATTGGTCTGGCCAGAATTATGCTTAACTCTCTAAGGACCCTTGGGTGTATACCATCTGGCCCTGGGGCCTTGTCTATCTTAACAGAGTTTAATTTCATAAACACTTTTTCCTGTGTCAGCCAATCCCATGTTTGTGGTGACTGTTCCGTAACTTCAGGTAGCAGGGGCTCATCCATCTGTTCTTCCTTAGTATAAACAGAAGAAAAAAAAGTATTTAAAATGTCTGCTTTTTCTCTGTCCTCACTTACCAAATTTCCCATTTGGGATAAAAAGGGCCCAACATTTTCCCTCTTTAGCTTTTTTCCTTTTAAATACTTATAAAAAAATTTGGGGTTAATTTTACTCTCCTTAGCAATCCTTTTCTCGTTTTCCAATTTAGCCATTTTAATTGCCTTTTTGCAGGCTTTGTTGGCATCTTTGTATTTTATAAATGATAATGTTGATCCCTTGCTTTTATAATGTTTGAATGCCATTTTCTTGTTTTGCATTTCCTGTTTCACGGTACAGGTAAGCCACATTGGTTTTGATTTGTGTCTTTTGTATTTGTTTCCCAAAGGTATATATTGGGATGTGTACTTTTGTAATGTGTGCTTAAAGGCATTCCACTTGTCTTCTGTGTTTAGTCCAGAAAACAATCGTTCCCAGTCTAAATGTTCAATCGATGCCCTTAGTCCATCAAAGTTGGCCCTTCTAAAATTAAGTGTTTTGGTGGCGTAGTTACCAATTTGCTTTTTGCATTAATCTCAAATGAAACCATGTTATGGTCACTATTGCCCAAGTGTTCTCTTACTTTGATGTTTGAGATAAGCTGCTCATTGTTTGTTATTACTAAATCCAGACAGTTATATCTGTTATATCTGTTATTTATCGAACCATTGGCTAATGAAATTAGAGACAATAAAAAGATCATGGGAATAACTATCAATCACGTAGAATTCAAACTATTGCTATATGTGGACGATATTTTAGTTATATCAGGTGACACTAGGGAAGCATTGAAGGAACTCATGAAAGTTATAGAGACTTTGATTAAAGATAGGCTTTTTGGATATCTCCCTTTAACAATAATAGAGAACAATATGGTGGATCTTAATCTGAAGGCGTGTACAAAGATATACACATATATTACAAGATAATGAGCTGAAACCATTTGAGGAAATCATACAGGAATTTAACTTGTCCTCAAGGGAGATATTCTCATATTTGATAATAAAAAGTTTCTTAACAAAAAAAATAGATGCGAAGCAGACAGAGGGTTTGAAAATGTTTATTAAGATAATAAATAATGTAAATAATAAAAACCTGGTCTCTCAGTGTGCTAAACTATTTGAACTATATAAAATAATACCTCCCATCCCAGCTTTAACATCTTGGGAAAAAGATCTACATATAAACATTACAAGGGAAGAGTGGATTAGTTCTAATAATGCAGTAGCAGCTGCAACACACTGTTCAAATCTAGTCGAAAGCCACTATAAAGTTATAAATAGGTGGCACTATGTGCCCACTAACCAAGCGTCTATGTATCCCTCTACTTCCCCCACATGCTGGAGATGCGGAGCTAATAGAGCAGACTACGTACATATTTGGTGGTCATGCCCAAACCTAGCTGAAATATGGCGGAAAGTAGCAAAATTTTGTAAGGAGGAAATAGGGGTGACAATAAAATTGACCTGTCCTGCCTATGTGTTACATGTGTTCGGATGGCCGAACATGTCTAAGGATAAAAAAGACCTAATTATACACATAATAGCAGCAACCAAACTAGCAATAGCTGAATACTTGAAATTAGCAACTACTCCGACATGGTCAATGTTTAAAAAAATCAGGAATCTATACAATGTAAGATGAAGGCGTCAATATTAATACAAGACAATTATATAAACTCAAGAATAAACCAGTGGGAGAGTTGGTCATCTATGATTAAGAATAATTGATACGTAGGATAGGCCCTGACACTGAAAGTAATTGATAGATGGGGGACTTCTTGTTGTTGTCATCATTTTTTTTTTGTCGTGTAGTTGGTGTGGGGTATGTGGCTTTCTCTTAACAATGCAAGGGAGTCGAGAGGGGGGAGGGAGGGAGATTCACTAGAGCAAAAAATAGCAGAGCTAGAGGACCGATCCAGACAATGCAATCTGAGGTTTAGAGCCAAACCTGAAACTGTAATTTATAATAAACTGGAAGAATATCTTATAGAAAATCTGTAGAAATTGGGACTAAAATATGACCCTCAAAATCACTTTTGGGAGTGTTGCCATAGAACATCAAGACCGATGATTATCTCTAAGGATTTACCCAGCGACGTCCTTATTCACTGCACCACACTTAGGGTCAAACAGACAGTTGTGAATGCAAGGAGAGCAGTAACCTCGCCGGACCCATTTCAGGACATTAAGATTTTAATTGATTTATCCTACCACACAAGAGATGCCAGTTTGCACAATCTGCAGCGATACATAAAATTTATGTAAAATATAGATGGGCACAGCCCATTAAAATTGTCCTTATGTATGATTCCCACACCTCTGTATTCGACACGCCTGACAAATTGGATGAGTGGCTAAAGAAAAAACATATTCAATTGACAGGAATAGTCATGTCTTAATGTTGGGGATCAGAGGCGATACGACATAGAGGAGTAGAGGGGCAGATTGACGATGCACCTTAGTAAACTAAGAAATAAGGGAAAGACCTTAAGGGGAAAAGATTCAACACATATATGTATGAGAAATAGTAACTGCGCTATGTAGGATAGGACAAGCACAACTGTAAAGGAATTAGAGGAAAGATGTTTTGTTTTCTCTTCTCTTTTTCTTTTTTTCTCCCCACTTAAGTAGATATTATGTGGTACCTTAGTAAATTAAGTAATAAGAATGGGAAAAGGGTTAATATACAAAAGAGAAAAAACGCAAAAGTTGATAATGGTGGGGATTGGAATGGGTTGAAGACACACTTTTACAAAATAAGTAAAGATTCTAAGATAAAAAGGATAGTGATTGAAACAAAAGATGCTGTTTTGTCTTTATTTTGATTTCTCTTCTTGTGTGCAGTAGGCTGAGAGGAAGAGAAAAGTGGTGGGGGAATGTGGGGGGAGAATCACAAGCATTTGTGTCACAGCTCCAAGTACCATCTGAAGGAAAGAATTCAAACAAATTCTGCTATAAAGAGGGGAAGCGTGTAGACAGAATGGTGCATACACACCAGTGGGTGTGCGGCACCTATGTGTTTTATGTTGTTTTATATGTGGACTCTGTTGAAGTAGTTGGTCTTAGCCAGGAGAGTGTTGAAGGCTGCTGATGGGGGGAAAGAAAATATAAATTATTAGATTAGGAACAATAAATGCCTAGGGTCTTAATTCACCGCAGAAAAGTTCAATACTATTGCACTGTCTTAGGAAGGAACATTGGAGAACCTTTGATGCAGTCTAGATTAAATCACAAAGATACCATCTTTGCTTAATATCCTCACTGGAAAAAAAAAGAGGTGTAGCTATACATATGTTTTCCAAAACAGGAGACGTTAAATTAAAATACATTAACACTTGGAAGGAAGATTCCTCATTGTAGTGGGGGAGATAAACAACAAATGAATGACATTAGTAAATATCTATGCACCAAATGGTTCTCCGGCACTTATTGCAAGAGTACAGAAAGTTAAACAAGGCCCCCTACCATGGATGGGGGATTTTAACTTTACCCTTGATCCTGTTAAGGATGAGCTGACACTTTCAGGGAAAATAAAGGGCAGAAGAGTGTTCTTTCAGGCACAGGGTTTTCAATCTCTTATGGATAAGCACTCACTTTATGATGTCTGGAGGGTACTCCACCCCAATGAGAAGGACTATACATGTTTCTCCAAGACACATTGTGCCTACTCATGTATAGATTTAGTGATAGGGGATGTCTCCTTTTTGTCACAAGTTAAAAAAATAAAGATCCATGAAATTACGTGGTCAGATCATAACATGGTCACCACGGACATAAAGGAGACATTCATAAAGCTGCGATCTGATTGGAGATTGAATGATCATTCAAACAGAGGTATATTGAGTACATTAAGAATACAACAGCTCAGTATTTTCTTGAAAATAACATTGATGAGATCTTCCAGTGTATTTTGTGGTGCGCGTACAAAGCAGTAATTCGGGGGCATTTTATTAACCTGGGGGCTAGAGCGAAAAAGGTAACTGTAGCAAAAAAAAAAATAGTGTTTTTCACTAGATTTTTTTAATATAAGAGACCAATAAAGTTTTTTGTTTTCAAAATCAGTTATGCATAATGCTGATTTCTAACTAATACAGGTTGGCAGGACAGTGGGATAGCCTACCAAAATCAGTACTTTGCCGCAAGAAGCGGAACAGTCGGGAGGCATGTAAGTGGCATTTCTGTAGTAGAGTTGCATGGTGGGGTCAGGGGGCCCCAGGGAAATTTTTCTATAGTAACATAGTAACATAGTAACATAGTAATTTAGATTGAAAAAAGACACAAGTCCATCAAGTTCAACCCTTCTACCTATCATTACAGCTTTTGATCCAAAAGAAGGCAAAAACCCTTAAGGAAGCTATTTCGAATTTTGCCTCCTGGGGGAAAAAAATCCTTCTGGACTCCAAGAGGCAATCAGATTTCTCCTTGGACCAATAAGCTCTTTTATTAATGCTCATGCTATTATTAATAGCCCTGCATGTTCTGCTTTCCTAAAAAAACATCCAAACCATTTTTAAATGCATCTATTGTGGTTGATAGCACTACCTCTCTTGGCAGGGAGTTCCATAACTTTATTGTCCTAATCGTAAAGAATCCCTTCCTTTGCTGTCTATGAAATCTTTGCTCTTCCAGTCTGAGGGGGTGACCTCTTGTTCTTTGTATCTTTCTGTTAATGAACAGATCACTGGAGAGCTATTTATATTGGCCTTGCACACATTTATATAATGTTATCATATCCCCTCTGAGATGCCTTTTTTCTAACGTATATAAATGCATAACTAAGATCCTCCAATCCCCTTATTAATTTTGTAGCTCTCCTTTGCACTTTTTCTAGTTCCCTAATATCCTTTTTAAGGACTGGTGCCCAGAATTGTACTGCATATTCAAGGTGAGGTCTTACCATTGATTTGTAAAGAGGCAAGATGATATCCGCCTCCCGTGAATCTATACCTCATTTTATACATGCCAATATATTATTGGCCCTTGCAGCTGCTGACTGGCATTGGGCACTGTTGACAAGTTTGTAATCTACAAATATTCCTAAATCCTTTTCATTAGTAGTTTTTCACAGGGAAAAACTTTTTAAAGTATATGTTGCTTTGTTATTATTTTTCCCATAATGCATAACTTTACATTTGTCTATATTGAACCTCATTTGTCACTTTACTGCCCAGTCCCCCACTCTGTCCAAATCTTCCTGCAAAGAAAAAACATCAAGATTAGTCTTTATTGCCTTACCTAATTTAGTGTCGTCCGCAAACAGGGAGACATGGCTCTCAGCACAATGTGGCAGATCATTAATAAGCAAATTAAAAAGAAGAGGGGCCAAAACAGACCCCTGAGGTACTCCGTTCAATTCCCTTGTCCAATTTGAGGATTTTCCATTTACAACAACCCTTTGTGTTTTATCTTTTAGCCAATTTTCAATCCAAATACATACATTTGTCCCCAAACCTATTTCTCTCAATTTGTATAGTAACCTTTTGTGTGGAAATGTATCAAATGCTTTCGCAAAATCCAAATAGATCACATCAACTGCCACACCTAGATCTATATTTTTACTGTCTTCTTCATAGAATGTTATTAAGTTTGTTTGACAAGACCTGTCTTTCACAAAACCATGTTGACTTTTACTAATTATAGTCTGGTTCCAGATGTATTCTTGAGTGTATACCTTTAGCAATCCTTCAAATAGTTTCCCCACTACAGATGTCAATCTCACTGGCCTATAATTACCTGGCAGAGATTTTGATCCCTTTTTAAATTTTGGAATGACATCCGCCTTTCGCCAGTCTGTTGGCACTGTACCTGAACTGAAAGAATCCCTAAAGATCATAAATAGTGGTCTGGATAGAATTATGCTTAACTCTCTAAGTACCCTTGGGTGTATACCATCTGGCCCTGGGGCCTTGTCTATCTTAACAGAGTTTAATTGCTTAAGCACTTTTTCCTGTGTCAGGCAATCCCATGTTTGCGGCGAATGTTCCATAACTTCCTGTAGCAGGGGCTCGTCCATCTGCTCTTCCTTAGTATAAACAGAAGAAAAAAAGTATTTAAAATGTCTGCTTTCTCTCTGTCCTCACTTACCAAATTTCCGATTTGGGATAACAAGGGCCCAACATTTTCCCTCTTTAGCTTTTTTCCATTTATATATTTATAAAACTTTTTGGGGTTAGTTTTACTCTCCTTGGCAACCCTTTTCTCATTTTCCAATTTAGCCATTTTAATTGCCTTTTTGCAGGCTTTGTTGGCCTCTTTGTACTCTATAAATGATAATGCTGATCCCGTGTTTTTATAATGTTTGAATGCCATTTTCTTGTTTTGTATCTCCTGTTTCACGTTACCGGTAAGCCACATTGGTTTTGATTTGTGTCTTTTGCATTTGTTTCCCAAAGGTATATATTGGGATGTGTACTTTTGTAATGTGTGTTTAAATGAATTCCACTTGTCTTCTGTGTTTAGTCCAGAGAACAATTGTTCCCAGTCTAAAGGTTCAATCGATGCCCTTAGTCCATCAAAGTTAGCCCTTCTAAAATTAAGTGTTTTGGTGGCGTAGTTACCAATTTGCTCTTTTGCATTAATCTCAAATGAGACCATATTATGGTCACTATTTCCCAAGTGTTCTCTTATTTGGATGTTTGAGATAAGCTCCTCATTGTTTGTTATTACTAAATCCAGACAGGCATCCATTCTAGTTGGGATGTCTACTAATTGTGCCATAAATTTGTTATCAAGCAGGTTCAGAAACTTGCTGCCCCTAGCTGAACTAGTTGTGCCACACTTCCAATCTATATCTGGGTAATTAAAATCTCCAATGATTAGAATTTTATTCATATTTGCAGCCTTTTCAATTTGTAATAAAAGCTGATCTTCTCCATCAATGCTAATATTTGGTGGCTTGTAGCATACACCTACAAGTAATGTGCGATTCTTTTTAGTGTCTATACTAATCTCCACCCACAGTGTCTCCACATCAGTTCCAGTTACATCATGCACACCTTCTTTAATACTGAGCTTTAATTTAGGATTTACATACAGACAAATCCCTCCCCCTTTTCCATTTACTCTGTCCTTTCTAAAAAGTGAGTAGCCTTGTAAATTAACTGACCAGTCGTGGGTCTCATCCCACCACGTTTCTGTGATTCCGATTAAATCATACTGTTCAGCACTTACCAGTATCTCCAGCTCACCCATTTTGTTTGTCAAGCTTCTTGCATTTGCTAAAAGACATTTAAGATTACTACCCATTTTCTGTTTAGTTGACAAACACATAATGTGTGCAGGTTTAATTATATGGACCTCCCTTTGGTCTATGTTAACCCCACCAGTGCTTTCCTCCTCCTCTCCCATGGCTAGACCCACCTTCCAATCTACCCTAGCTACCATTGCTTCATTTTGATCTTGACCTTCCCCCCCAGAGCTTAGTTTAAAAGCTCATATAACCCTCTAGCCATCCTCGCCCCTAATACTGCAGCCCCCTCATCATTGAGGTGCTGCCCATCCTGTCCATAGAGTCTGTAGCTGACTGCAAAGTCTGCCCAGTGCTCCAAGAACCCAAATCCCTCTTGCTTGCACCACCTTCGCAACCACGCATTAATTTCCCTAAGCTCCCGCTGTCTCCCTGATGTAGCGCGTGGTACTGGTAATATTTCCGAGAATATTACCTTGGAGGTCCTTTCCTTTAGCTTCTTTCCTAGTTCCCTAAAATCATTTTTAAGGACCCCCCACTTACCATTAACTTTGTCATTAGTACCAATGTGTCCTATGACAGCTGGATCATGCCCAGCCCCTCCCAATAATCTGCCTACCTGTTCCGCAACATTCCGAACCCGAGCACCCGGGAGACAAGATACAGTTCGGCAATCGGGGTCCTGGCGACAGATTGCCCTATCTACCTTCCTAATAATAGAATCCCCTACCACCACAACCTGTCTAGCCTTCCTAGTGTCCTGGCTCCCAACTGTGCTGGGGAAAAAACATTGATATCAGCGCTTAAGTGTCAAACCAAGCAGCATTTAACGCAGTGTGTCCCTAAATAACACAGCTAAAACAACAATACATAAAGTGCGCTAATTGGTGTGCTGAAGTAATAAAAAAATATATAAGACACCTTTTAGGTGAATGTAAAGTGGTCAGAGTGAAGTTAAAAAGGGGAGTTTAGCAGCACTCCCCCGGTAATATGCACTCACATGTGCTGGGGAGGCTACTCACCTGGCTGCTAGGAGAGTCCTCCTGCCCCAGAAATGCCTCCTCTGAGCTAATCCCCCCAGCATCCTCACACAAGCTGGCAAACATGTTGGGGTGATTTAGCTCAGAACAAGCCTCCTAGCTCTCCGACCCCTACTGCCCCTTACACAGCTAACCCAGCTCTCTGCCCTAGACGCCTCCTCTCCTCCATCATCACCCTCCTCTACACTGGCCCCAGCCAATGCCAGCTCCGTGAGCAGTAAACTCCGCTCCATGTTGCTTATGTCTCTAAGTGTTGCCAGTTGCCTCTTTAGATCTAGTATGATATTCTCCACAGCAGCAACCTGCTCACATCTGCAGCAGCGGTATGGACCCTGGGGAACTTGCTCCAAGACAGCATACATTCTGCAAGACATGCACTTAGTGGCATTATCCAACATGCTCTCTAGTGTAAACCACAAAATTAAAAATAGAATAAAAAAAGATTTACACTTTACCCTCCTTCCTGCCTTTAAACTCCTTCTTTGCTTCTAACTCCCACACTTAAGAAGCTTTTTCACTTTAGAAGCTGCTCACTATTCTCCTGCTCCTTTCAGTTAAATGGCCTTCAAAATGTCGATTTCTTGTGTGCCCACCATTATTTTCCAGCACTGTCTTAACCCTCATGTGCATGGAGTTCACCAGAGCTTCACAGGTTGCCACTGGAGTTCTCTTCTACTCCTCCATGATGGCTCGATGGAGATGGGGGATGTTAGCTCCCCCACCTTCCGTTTGAGGATTCCCCACAGATGCTCATTAGGGTTTAGGTCTGGAGATATGCTTGACCAGTCCATCACCTTTACCTTCTTTAGCAAAGCAGTGGTCGTCTTGGAGGTGTATTTGGGGTTGTTATCATGTTGGAATACTGCCCTGCTGCCCAGTTTCCAAAAGGAGGGGATCATGTTCTGCTTCAGTATCTCAAAGTACATGTGCCGGCAGCACTTATGCAGGCCCAGACCATGACACTCCCACCACCATGCTTGACTGTAGACAAGACACACTTGCCTTTGTACTGCTCACCTGGTTGCTGCCACACATGGTTAACATTATCTGAACCAAAAAAGTTTATTTTGGTCTCATCGGACCACAGGACATGGTTCCAGTAATCCATATAATTAGTCTGTTTGCTGGCTTTCTTGTGCATCATCTTCCTTCTGCGATGACAGCCATGCAGACCAATTTGATGCAGTGTGCGGCGTATGGTCTGAGCACTGACAAGCTGACCCCCACCCTTTAACCTCTGCAGCAATGCTGGCAGCTCTCATATGTCTATTTCCCAAAGACAATCTCTGGATATGATGCTGAGCACGTGCACGCAACTTCTTTGGTCGACCATGGTGAGACCTGTTCTGTGTGGAACCTGTTCTGTGTGGAACCTGTCCTGTGAAACCACTGTATGGTCTTGCCCACCGTGCTGCAGCTCAGTTTCAGGGTCTTGGCAGTCTTCTTATAGCCTAGGCCATGTTTATGTAGAGCAACATTTCTTTTTTTCAGATGGTCAGAGAGCTCTTTGCCATGAGGTGCCATGTTGAACTTACAGTGACCAGGATGAGAACGTGTGAGAGCGATAACACCAAATTTAACACCCCTGAGACCTTGTAACACTAACGAGTCACATGACACCGGGGAGGAAAATGGCTAAATGGGCCCAATTTGGATATTTCCGCTTAGTGGTGTACTCACTTTTGTTGCCAAAGGTTTAGACATTAATGGGTGTGTGTTGAGTTATTTTGAGGGGACAGCAAATTTACACTGTTATTCAGTTGTACTCTTACTACTTTACACTGTAGCAGAGTGCCATTTCTTCAGTGTTGTCACATGAAAAGATATAATAAAATATTTTTTAAAATGTGAGGGGTGTACTTACTTTTGTGAGATACTGTATCTAGTGCCAACATTATTAAACAAGACGTATGCTGAGGCTAATGAAAATTGCTTTAGAGGCTGTGTAGAAAGAGGAGACAACATCCAAATATGGTGGTAATGCCCCAAAATAAAAAGAATACGGACCAAATTAAATAACATCATTAATGTGATCATACCCATCCCAGTGACATTAATACCTTGGAATGCGCTACTCAATCTAAAAATTAATAACTTAACAAAATATGAAAATATATTAATTAGATCGTTATGCATGGGTGTAAGAATATATCCAGCTTGTAGATGGAATAAATTAGATCTATCCTGCTATGATGTGATTACAAGAATAAATAAAATCTGTGTAAATGAGTATTGTGAATGACAAATATAAGACATTTCTGAAAATATGGTGGACACCATGGCTGGCATATTATTGGGCAAATTGGTTTATTAATGGCAAAATGACACTGGCTATAATGGCAAAAGTAATACTGGCATATTAATGGACAAATAATACTGGCATACTAATGGGCAAATTGGCTGTGGCATATTAATGGAACAATAATTCTGGCAAATTAATGGCAAAATAGCTGTGGCATATTAATGGAAAAATAACACTGGCATATTAATAGGCAAGCTGTGGTATATTTCATGGACAAACGGTGGTATATTTTAATAGGCAAACTGACTGTTGCATATGTTAATGACAAAGTGACTGTGGCATGTTAATTGGTACCTGACAGTGGCTTATTTTAACTGGCAAAGTGATGCTGTGGCATGTTCTATGCAGCAAAATAACACATACTATGGGGGAAAGTGACACTGTGGCTTATTCTGCAGGGGCAGTTCTATGGGACAAAGTGACACCGTGGTATGTTCTGTAGAGCATTGACATTGTGGCATGCCAAATTGTGTGGGTGCAATATGAGTGCAAGCCAAGTGCTGTGGGTGCAATATAGGTGTATGGCAAGTGCTGTGGGTACTGTGATAAGTCCTTTAGGGGCAATGTGGGTGCAGAAAAACGGAATAAAAACAAGAAATGGAATTTTGCAATAACAATTTTATTTTATTATATATAAAAATAGTTGAATGTGACATGAAAATCCTTCCCCCAGGGAGGTCTTAGGATGCCCGATATAGTCAAAATTCACGATACCGTTATGCTCACCCACTTAGCTAAATGGTCACATACGGACATAATAAAACATACATGGATGGTAATGGAACAACAGGGTCCATCATTATGGATAATCTGTTTGTGAAAAAACGAAAAAGGTCAATAACCCTATAGTAAATTACCTGTGCTTTATGTGGAAGAAAATAAGAAAAATATATATTCCGACATATGTAATAAATAGAGTATTATCATTAAACGCACTGGAGATCTATATCCCGGACCTAAACTTTAAATCCTGGAAGGAGGCAGGAATAAACTCAATTAGTCAGATCGCGATGGATGAAAAAATCCTACAATTTGCTGATGTAATCAACAAATTTGACATAAGGCCAGGAGAAATATATTCATATCTAAGAGTAAAGCACTTTTTTGAAAGATAAATAACTCTGCAGCAACACAGAGTAAACACGGACATGGATGATTTTTTTTAAAGCAGCCTGGAAAAAAAAATGGGGTAAAAGAGCCTTCCAAGCATTAGACATTTCTGAAAAATTTGACAACCTACTAATAATAAAAAAAATGGTGTAATGAGCTTAACGTATCCTGCAGAGAAAGCGACTGGATTAGAGCCATAAACATAACAAGAACGTCCACTCAAACATGATAGAGGTTTTTTACAAACTAATATTTAGACGGCATCTATCTCCGGTAAAAACTAAAAAAGATTTACCCCAACTATAACGATAATTGCTGGAGATGTCTAAACAAGAAAGGCACTCTGTCCCACCAATGGTGGGATTGCCAATTTGTAAAGACATTTTGGAGTAAAGTCTCATCATTAGCCTCAGATATCTTAGGAATGGAAGTCCCATGTCTCTTGACTCTAATATTATTTCATATGGGGTTAGAAAGATGGGACGTGGAAAAGAGATTCCTACTTGTCCAAATCCTTCTTGCAGCCAAATTAGTTATCACGAGATCATGGAAATCAGTAGGGCATCTAGAGATATCACTAAAATTTTAGAACAACTTGACTATCAATCCAAAATGGAAAAAGGCTACTATCTGAATAACTCTGATAAAATTGAAAAATACAACAGAATATTGTCACCATGGATGGATGGAAAAAAAATAGAAAGGGAGTAAACCACAGGTCCAGGAAGGGGGGTATGAAGGTGTTATGAATGATGTATGTATGCTGTATGATACACAATATGACTGGAAGATCATGGATAAGACGCGAGTCTTGTGATATACGATAATGCGTAAGATATGTGTTTACTGTCTATAAGAAGGGGATGGGACACTTCATCTCGGCTGCTTCCGCGCAGCCGCTTCACCGCCGACTCTACAGCACAAGACAGATCGCCGCTGGAGATTTCATCGCGGGACATTTCATCGCTAAAGGTAAGTATTTTACCGATTTTAGTTGGTTTAGAATTAGGGTTTAGGGGGTTAGAATTAGGTTTAGTGTTAGGGGTTAATTTTACTATTAGGTCGGGGGTTAGTATTAGGGTTAGTATTAGGGTTTAGGGGGTTAATTTTAGTATTAGGGGTCGGGGTTAGTATTAGGGTTTAGGGGGTTAATTTTAGTATTAGGGGTTAGTATTAGGGTTAGTATTGGGGTTTAGGGGGTTAACTTTAGTATTAGGGGTTAGTATTAGGGTTAGTATTAGGGTTAGTATTGGGGTTTAGGGGGTTAATTTTAGTATTAGGGGTCGGGGTTAGTATTAGGGTTTAGGGGGTTAATTTTAGTATTAGGGGTTAGTATTAGGGTTAGTATTAGGGTTAGTATTGGGGTTTAGGGGGTTAACTTTAGTATTAGGGTTAGTATTGGGGTTTAGGGGGTTAACTTTAGTATTAGGGGTCAGGGGTTAGTATTAGGGTTAGTATTAGGGGTCGGGGGTTAGTATTAGGGGTCGGGTTAGTATTAGGGTTTAGGGGGTTAATTTTAGTATTGGGGTTAATTTTAGTGTTAGTATTGGGGTTTAGTGTTTAGTGTTACTATTGGGGGGGAATCATTTATTAGGGGGGGTTATTTTCGTTTTACTTTTAAATTTGTAAGAGCTGACAGTTCAGCGCTGAACTGTCAGCTCTTACATAGCTGCAGCCGCGGTGAAACGGCCGCGTTATACTTCATTGCTGACAGTTCAGCGTTCTAACTGCCGCGCTGAACTGTCAGCGATGAAAATGCGGCGAAGAAGTGTCCTAGACCCCTATAAGAAATGTGTTGGAGAAATATCTCATTCAAAAAATTTTCCTCCATAACTGCAAGGAAAAAAAATAAAACATTTTTGGGGGCATGTTTAATTAAATGCGTAAAACAGGAATATCTTTTAATGTTTGTATATTTTTACAACGGCAAATGGCAACAATAAAGGAAAAATAATTTAAAAAAAAGAAAATTGTTGAATATAATATTAAAAAGTTTTCATTTATATACAGTTTTTTAGAATGCGACTTTAGAAAAATTGGGTCGAGGGAGGCCCACTAATAAAGACTTTGCCCAGGGCCCACTAGGGTCTTAAAGTCGCCCTGATGTCAAGGACTATTGTAACATTGTTTTAAACTGATTTCTGTAAGGCCTGATTTAAGACTGAACTGACTCCATCTTCAGGCTGATGAACACGAACACCAATAATTTGGTTGGAAGACTGGGGAAATTATTATAGTTTATGTATAAAGGGGCAAGGTGTAATGCCATGAATTAAATTCATGAAGTATTCTTTTCTCAAAATCTGTCACCAACTGTAGTAATGCACAAGATCATACCGGGAACAAAATATAAACATGCTATACATTAAATTACTGTGCTCCTTATTATGATTTCTTCTTTCCTTAGGGTTTTATCTTTTCTCATGTGTTCTTTTTGCATACCTCCCAACATTTTAAATGGCCAACGAGGGACACTTTTATTTTTGTGGGAATGGCTGAAGGTGTGCTGATGGGTGGACCATAAATGAAACATTTTCACTGACTTTTTGGTCAATTGCTAAGTATTTATGTAATAAATGTCATTAAGATTAGGAATAAAGTAATTTATTTAAACAAAATAATATAAAACACATTTACTGCTGTTTAAACACACTTTATTCTGTATTGCTATATTGCTCTGCAGCTCTGTGATTCACTCATACAGACCAAATATTCTGATCATCCAGAAAAGAGGAGCAATAGAGGAGGAAAGAGGGGCAGGAGCATTTGGGTGCAAAATAGGGACTGTCCCTCTTAAAAGGGACACTTGGCAGGTATGCTATCGGTGAACTAATCCCCAGATAATTTGTGTTAAGCTGAAATATATATATATATATATATATACACACACACACACACACACATATTATATCCATATAGTTAATATAGTTAATAGTTAAAAAGCTGCAGGGTGTGTTTTGCAGAACTAATGTTCAATACGTATAGAATGTGGCCCTTTACCATTAACTTATAAATTATATGTTTATTCGTTCAGATCAAAATATTGTTGTGTATTGGGGTGTTATGCAGTCCACCATCCAGTAGATGGCAGCATAGTGAAGTTATGCACTTGTTATGTTGTGTTAGTCTCTCTTGTGTTATAGTCATTATGTGTGTAGTTGAAGTAAAGAGAAGTCTTATATTACTACTTGTCTGAGAGCCATTTGTGAGTACAGTGGATATAAAAAGTCTACACACCCCTGTTAAAATGTCAGGTTTCTGTGCTGTAAAAAAAATGAGACAAAGATAAATCATTTCAGAACTTTTTCCACCTTTAATGTGACCTATAAACCGTACAACTCAATTGAAAAACAAACTGAAATCTTTTAAAAAATATAAAAATAAAATAATGTGTGCACACCCTTAAACTAATACTTTGTTAAAGCACCTTTTGATTTTATTACAGCACTCAGCAGAGGCGTTGCTAGGGGGGGCGACTGGGGCTGAAGCCCCAGATCTCCCCTCCTTAGCCCCGAATGGAGACTCTGACCACGCCCCCGCTCGCTCAGCTCCGCCCCTCACGTTCGAACCCGCCTCCTTCATGCTTCAATCTGTATGCTGAACAGCACCAGACTCCGCCCCCTCATGATCAGCTCCGCCCCTCGTGCTTAACTCCGCCCCCTCACGATTTGCATGTGAGTGTTTGGCAGAGTGTGAGTGGCAGAGTTATGAGTGTGCATGTGTATGTATGTAAGTAGCAGAGTGTGAGAGGCAGAGTTATGAGTGTGCATGTGTATGTATATGAGTGGTAGAGTGTAAGTGGGTGTGAGTGGCAGAGTGTAAGTAAGTATGTGTGTGAGTGTGGCAGAATGTGTTTGGAAGAGAGTGTGTGTGAGTGCGGGTAAGCATAAGTGGAAGAGTTATGAGTGTGTATGTGTGTGAGTGGCAAAATGCACGTGTGTGTAAGTGGCAGAGTGTGTGTGGCAGAGTGTGAGTGTTTGGAAGAGTGTAAGTGACAGAGTATTGGAGAGTATAAGTGTGAGCAGCAGAGATATGAGTGTGCGTGTGAGTGTAAGCGTGAGTGGCAGAGTTATGAGTGTGCGTGTGTATGTGTGTGAGTGGCAGAGTGTGTGAGTGTAAGCGTGAGCAGCAGAGTTAGGAGTGTGTGTGAGTGGCAGAGTGTAAGTGTGCAAGAGTGAAAGCATGAGTGGCAGAGTTATGAGTGTGTGTGAGTGGCAGTGAGATTACTAGGAGAAAATGTGATTAATTAATATTATTCATATTGAATGTGATAATCAAGTGTGAAACAGTGCTCATACCATTTTTATTTTCACACCTGATTATCACATTCAGTATGAATAATAGTGATTCATCTTTATATATAGTCTTTATATTGATGGCAATAAAAGTCCATATGAGCTGCTCATTATATCATGGGCTTTACTCATGAAAGAGAGAATTGCAGGGAAGTGAGATGAGAATTTCAAACTGAAGGCTAAAGTAGCAGAGTTGGAGAAATTCTCCCATTCAGTTGAATTCCCCTCTCAATTCCCTGCACTTCTCTCTTTTATGAAGTTGGTAGAAGGAGCATACCTTCATACCTCAGCCTATTCTTCCCAGGTTTTTGACCCCTTTTTAAAAAAAACAAAAAAAAAAAACAATTGTGATGTACGTGTGAGAGTTGCAGGTTTACACACATGTCTGCGTGGCAGAATGTCTGTGTGGGAAAGGCCATCTGTGTGTATAATGTGTGTCTGTGTGTAAGGTTGTCTGGCTGTGTGTGTGAGTGTGTGAGTGTAAGGTTGTCTATGTAAGGGTATCTATGTGGGGGGGGGGGGGGTGTCAGGGTGGTTGTCTGTGTGTGTGATATCCCCTATATTATGGCATATTATGAGACTGGTAAATGTATGCAACGTACACAAATTTTTGTATGCTCAGTTATTTTGAAATCATGGGAATTTGCTCACAAACAAGTGTGTGTGTGTGATGCAAGTTGGTGTGTGGGATTGTGTGTCTCTGTGTGTAAGGGTGTGTGTATGTATGTGTGACTGTGCAAGTGTGAATGTGTGTGTATGTGTGGCTGCATGTGTGTGTATTTGTGGCTGTGTATTTTTGTGTATAAGTGTAACTTTAAGTAATGTGAGTTTTTTGTGTGCTGCGAGTCTTATTGTGTATTGTGGTACAGTAATGTGCAGCATGAGTGTGTGATACACACACACTGCACATTACTATGAGATGTATTGCTGTGGATTCTGTGTTATAGTCACACATTGCACATTACTGTGACTTTTATTGCTGTGGAGGTAGACACATACACATACAGACAGATACACACATACAGTCGGTCACAGGCAGACATACAGTCAGTCACACACACAGTCAGTCACAGACAGACACACATACAGTCAGTCAGTCACAGACACACACACATACATTTGGTCACAGTCAGACATACAGTCAGTCACACACACATACAGTGGGTCACCTAAACACACAGTCACACACACACATGCAGTCAGTCATACACACACACACACACTCTGTCAGTCACATACACTTACACACAAGTCAACAATTTTGTTGTTGTTTACGATAAAAAAGTGCATCTATCAATATGCCCCCCTCCTGGCTGCTATACCTCATTCTAGCCTGGTCTGTGCCCTGCTGTTGTTTTTAGCCCTGCTGAGCATACTCAGCGCTCGGACACTATAGTACGGTGCATGTGGGGATGGAGCAGGAAGACTGTGCAGCTGGTGCACACACTGCTCCCTCGCGCTCTGCTGGATAAATAAAATGATCCCAGCGGCGAGGGCACCATGCAGGGACAACAATAACTGGGCGCTAGGTATAATTTCCTGGTGCCCAGGATTTGTTGAGCCCTGATATATACCCATATATACCTATTGTTCATTGGCATCAATTATATCAGTCTGTATGCCCCCTAAGCATATGATCTTATTTACTCCACTTCTATCAAATCTGTCATGGGCTCCAGCCCCGGTTCTTTTGGAGACCTAGCAACGCCCCTGGCACTCAGTCTTTTTGGGTATGAGTCTATCAGCATGGCACATTTTGACTTGGCAAGATTTGCCCACTCTTCTTTGCAAAAACACTCCAAATCTGTCAGATTGCGAGGGCATCTCCTGTGCACAGCCCTCTTCAGATCACCCCACAGATTTTCAATCGGATTCAGGTCTGGGCTCTGGCTGGGCCATTCCAAAACTTTAATCTTCTTCTGGTGAAGCCATTCCTTTGTTGATTTGGATGTATGCTTTGGGTCGTTGTCATGCTGAAAGATGAAGTTCCTCTTCATGTTCAGCTTTCTAGCAGAAGCCTGAAGGTTTTGTGCCAATATTGACTGGTATTTGGAACTGTTCATAATTCCCTCTATCTTAACTAAGGCCCCAGTTCCAGCTAAAGAAAAACCGCCCCAAAGCATGATGCTGCCACCACCATGCTTCACTGTGGGTATGGTGTTCTTTTGGTGATGTGCAGTGTTGTTTTTGCGCTAAACATATCTTTTGGAATTATGGCCAAAAGGTTCAACCTTGGTTTCTTCAGACCAAAACACCTTTTCCCACATGTTTTTGGAAGACGTCCGATGGGTTTTTGCAAAATGTAGCCTGGCTTGGATGTTTTTGTTCGTAAGAAAAGGCTTTTATCTTGCCACTCTACCCCATAGACCAGACATATGAAGAATACGGGAGATTGTTGTCACATGTACCACACAGACAGTACTTGCCAGATATTCCTGCAGCTCCTTTAATGTTGCTGTAGGCCTCTTGGTAGCCTCCCAGACCAGTTTTCTTCTCGTCTTTTCATCAATTTTGGAGGGAGCTCCAGTTCTTGGTAATGTCACTGTGTTCCATGGTATATCTAATGCCTTGGAAATTCTTTTGTACCCTTCTCCTGACTGATACCTTTTAACAATGGGATCCCTCTGATGCTTTGGAAGCTCTCTGTGGACCATGGCTTTTGCTGTGGGATGCAACTAAGAAAATTTCAGGAAAGACCAACTAGAGCAGCTGAACTTTATTTGGGGTTAATCAGAGGCACTTTAAATAATGGCAGGTGTATGCTGACTCCTATTTAACATGATTTGGAATGTGATTGCTTAATTCTGAACACAGCTACATCCCCAGTTATAAGAGGGTGTGCACACTTATGCAACCACATTTTTTTTATTTTTATATTTTTTCTTCCCTCTATCTAAAAGATTTCAGTTTGTTTTTCAATTGAGTTGTACAGTTTATAGGTTACATTAAAGGTGGAAAAAGTTCTTAAATGATTTATCTTTGTCTCATTTTTTTACAGCACAGAAACCTGACATTTTAACAGGGGTGTGTAGACTTTTTATATCCACTGTATATAACATGCAAATACACTAAAGATATCTTTTTGTACATTATAATATCTTAGAAACCAAGCATAGTGATCCTTCAGTACTCCTGATTTTTTAATTACATTTCCCTTGATGTTTTGCCAGCATAAGGGCTGTAAGAGCATTATGGGAGATGTAGTCCACAACATCTGCAGTGCTGAATATTGCCTTCCCCTGTTACATCTTACACAATTATCGATAATTATCTCAAAATCGTTTTTACACAAGGACACTCCGTGTTTAAGTTGCAGAGTTAGACATTTTTGTTTAAGTGCTTTATTTCTGGAAACAAATGTTCCAGTAATTTCCTGTACAAGGATATAAATATTTATGTAATCCTCTTATACTGTCCATGATACTACTGTAAACAAACTATGCCACATTATAAATGAAATTGCATTTTAAGCAATGATGGAATTGTAAAGTTTTGTGAATGGACAGGCAATGTGGCAGATCTGGCAAGAGAATTTATTTGAACAATTTTTGTTACCTATAATTTTTTTTAGATTTTTTTACATATATGTCATAGCTCCATTTTTTGGGGAAAAAAACTCACAGGGGGAAGAAGCCGTTCAGGAGATTAAAGCTTGATTACACCAAGGAGGCTAAAAAGCTGAAGCTACCACTTACACAATTGATCAGCCACTGTCTTCGCGGAGCAGTGCTTTTTTAGAGCTAACAAATTTTCATCAATCATAAATTTAAGTGAAAAGGTGCCGGCCTCAATTTTAGATTAAAAGACTCAGTTCATCTCTTGCTCACCTCTGAAGAACCCGCTGTATTAGTGGCTAAATGCATAAGGTTTTCAGTACCATTTTCTACTTTCGATGCAGACGCAGACATTGGAAAACATTATATCAGGGTTATGACTTTGCATATATTGAGCTTTAATGATTTTTACTACTATTTTTGTAGAATATGAATTTTTTTTTAATATGTATTAGTATTTTGATTAAAATGTTCTTTTTACAATTTTAATATTTATAGAGTTCCTGCCAATTTCATTTTATCTCCTTTTCTATAGTGCTCCCACCAATATTTTTACTTTTTCATAGCTCCATCTGCCTTTTCTTATAACATCTGTAAGCGTAATGGGGTAAAATAAAAGTTAAATGTTTCATGTAGCTAATGGACACTGAAATCATAACAATAATAGAGACAAAACCAGATGTAAAATTTTAAAAGAATTGTAAAGTAATAAGGAGTTGTGGGCCAGTAAATGTGCAATAGCCAAATTATTATATTCTTGTCAATATCAAGTAAAGAAAGTAGTGGTAGATCTGAGGATCTACTCAATAAATTGCAGAATTGCAGGGAAGTAATATGGGAATTTAAAATTTTAATTCTCCATTGCAGCTGAACTGGAGAATTTTTCCAACTCAGGTACTTTTGTGTTATGTTTGAAATTCCCATCTAAATTCCCTGAAATTCTCTCTTTATTGAGAGCCTATAGTGCGGAGTCTATTGATAAATTGGAAAATGTAACTAATTGTTCATTAATAATGATAGGAAGCCATTATAGTTAAAATGATACAATTTATTGGCTAATTGAGAGAATAATTGTAGGCTTTCAAGACCAAATTTCTAGGTTCCTTCCTCAGGCAGTAATGAGGCTACACTAAAATTCCTAATTACAAAACATTGTTAACAGTTTAAAAAAAGGCAAGAAAGCACAGCAGTAAATCAGCCAATTCCATCCATTCAGAGCACCCCTGATCACTCAACTCAGGTTAGGGGTGCTATAAGACAATTAGACACATGCCAGACCTATGACTATGTCAAATGTTTGTATTTTGAAATAAGTCCACTGCAGCAATCCAGAGCTTTTAAAACAATTATTGTTAGTAAGATTATACTGGGAAATAAATTTACTGTCTCTATTAAGGCCATTGATTAAGGCCTTAAATTGGCATATTTGACCTCATATATTTTTCTCTGCCTCATCAGTACTTGAATCCTGACTTGAATACATCCTGAATACTGTGTCCAGGCTGACAGATATGTTCTTACTGTAGGCATTCAAATAAATGCAGCAATGGTTTATACATAAATAAAACACATTTACATTTATTTTATTCATTTTTTAAAGTTTTTGCATTTTATAATATAACCTTAGACATTGCTAAGCAGAGAAATACATTTATTGTATACAGAAAGGATGGACTTTTGTACAAGGAACACGGCTCATCAAATCTTGATTCTGAATGCTGGGAATTTAACCCCTGAGGCTATTTGGTGTGGGATAGTAATGATGCTTATCAGTATAGCTCAAGGAAAGAAGAGATTACCATAACCGGAGACATTTACAGTCTCCCCTCTATGATATGGTGAATTACCATCATCTCAGAAATCAGATAGTAATTTATCATAGAGCAGTAAGTGAATGCTGAAATCACTTAATTTACAATTTTTGCATTTTCACTAAAAGAAGAGCCTTTTTAATTAATCCAAACAAGAAAGTGGAGTGGTGATTGTGACTTAATGCAGTGATATTGCTACAAATGTATCCACAACACTGGGTGATACCTAATTTTAGTTAAAATGCATTCAAATAGCATATAGTATATGAAAGGATATATATTGGCTTTTGTTGTCTGCAGAGATATTCTGTCATTCTCTTATAAGATTCTGTAGACGAATGAAGCCCATGGAGTTGCTTAAACGCAATGGGCCTTGACAGGGCTAGGAGGTGGGCCAGGAAGAGGTTAAGTATAGGTGAGGTCATGTAGGGAGAGGGGCTATTTAAATAGGCCCACCATTTTATAAGCTCAGATTTTAATTAACAGCCAAGGTGACAGTTGTGAGTGCTACTTACTGCTGTGGCTTTGGTTGTTCTTTTTTCTTTTGCATGATGGAACGGCGATGGTTCAGATGTTGAAGGGGATTCGTGAAGAAGCCATGCAGGGAGAAGCGGGATGGATCTGCAGCCGGTTTTGTCAGCAACGGGACCTGCAGGCCTAGTGGAGAAGCGGCCTAGGAGGAGGACCAGGCCACCTCAGCGTTTAAGCCCAGAGGATAGCACAAGAGGTCGGAGGAGGAGTCCATCACCGTGTAGAGCGATGAAGCCACGTGGGAGCAGAAGGAAGATGTTGAAAGAATATCCGGCCGTCACTGTGCGAGTGGAGGAATCTGACGGTGGCCTGTGCAGCGATCAGAGAGGAGTCGGGAGCCACGTGGTCTGGGCCTACAGGATGCAGTGAGCAGTGCCAGACTGGGGGTGGGGGGGGGGGGTCTGAGAGCACTAGAAGCACCCAACAGTTCACCCGATCGCAGGGGAGGGTTCCAGAGGGCTGTGTACAAGTGTGGCGGGGGTGGGGGGAGACCAGGAGCACAGGTGTCAGGGTTCAACACTGACCTTCTGACTCATGCATTTAAAAGTAATTATTTATGTGCTTATATACCTCCTGCCTCCTCTAGAGGCCTCTCTACCTTACTTTGCTTGTATTCTTTCCCCTCTGGTGTCAGGTGGGCTCGTTACCTTTTTCTCACATCCAGGTTAAATAGCTGCAGTTCCTGGCAAACAGTGCTTTTGCATTGAAGCTGGATGCCTGATTTCTGGGAGCTGCTGCTTCTGTTCCTGATACTCTCCTTAAAGCCCATTAGTATTGTGACCCTGTCCAGGAACTGGGAATCTGAACCTGAGTGGCTCAACCATCTCAGTAGATGATACATCAAGATCTCTTCAGCTAAGTTATTCCCTTGAAGCTACCCTTCTCATTTCTCACCCCCTCTCGGGTGTTCCTGCTTAGCTACCAACCTCTGACCTCACCCCCTCTTGGGTGTTCCTGCTTAGCTACCAACCTTGAACCTCACCCCCTCTCGGGTGTTCCTGCTTAGCTACCAACCTCTGACCTCACCCCCTCTCGGGTGTTCCTGCTTAGCTACCCTTACCTCTGGCCTGAACCATTACCTCTGGCCTGAACCCTTACCTCTGGCCTGAACCATAACCTCTGGCCTGCACCCTTGTTTAACTCTCTCCACCCCTACCTTTGCTTTGTCTACAGTCCCTGCTATAGCTCTTTGTTCTTACTGCAGTTCCCCTTTTCCTATTCTGCAGTTCTTTGCTAAATTCCCTTTTGTCTCTCCTTCAGTCTTTATTCCTATACCTAGCTCTGTTTCTTTATCTGTTCTCTCTTTGCACTATATTTAACATGCAACCAGACACCTCCACTATCCCTGCGCTTAAACTCCTACCTGACCTGGTAAAGGCCCTGACAACAGGGGTGATTTACTTACTGCAGCAGCTTCGGTGGTGGGGGAGGTGCGGGAGGTAGAGGCCTCGCAACACCATATGGTTCGCACCACAGCTCAAATGCATGCAGCTCCACAGGGGCTAGAATATAAGGCTCGCAGTCAGGAACAAGCAGGCACTTCTTCTGGCAAACAGGGTGCCCTCTTGTTCTTCAGTTAGCCCTGATGGCAGACAGGGGGGCCGCATGGGCCACTCCTTGCAATTATCTTTACATGCAAGTAGGGCTCCCCTTCTTTCTACCCCATCATCAGATTTTGGGGCCCCAGGGGGTGTCACTGGGATCCCAGCCATCGCTCCCCTAGTCCGTGCCCTAGATGGGTCGGGCAGGCAGCCCTAATTTGAAGAGCAGCAGGATGTCGGTGGATGAGTGGGATGCCCCCAGGTTACGGCATCACGTTCCCCATGGAGATACTCAGGAGAGATTGCTGGAGGGCGGTCACCTTAGGAGCAGGTCCATGGCTAGCGCCCGCACCACCCGCACAAATGATGAGAGTGGGGGGTCCAGGAGGGCAAGCCCACGGCGGGAGTGGGTACATCACTCTGATTGCGGGCATGGCTGCAGTAGCCAGGTCACTCAGCTGTATGCATCCGACCAGGGCCGGGTTACCGGAGAGGGTAGGGAGGGCGTGACACTTTGTCACAATGGTTCCCCCAGGCTCTGGGTTTCTCCTTCCAGGTTTATGAATCCCCCTTCTAGCGGGAGGAGTCGCCATTCGTCTGTGGACATAAGTGGCACTAGTGCTGGATCCGGACACATGAAGACAGGAGTTCCAGTTGCAGCCGCCAGGTCGGAAATTGTGGCGGGCTCGGACGGTGAGTCTTTTATTGCACCACACAGTAGGGATTTCTTACATGACCTTACTACGTTGGTAGATTCCTGGGGGGGTGAAAGGAGTGGGTGGACAGGGGGGGATAACCAAGTTCAGGGTTTCGGGTTCGTCTACGGAAGTTGGGGGCAAGAGGCAGGGGGTAGTGCTAAAGGGGTTGGGGCTTCGGCGGACTCCGTGATGTCAGACGTGGATTTGGACGGGGATGTTTGTGTCCCTGTGGGGGTTCCAGACCCCGTCTCCAACAGACTAGGGGTCCCTTACCTGCATCCACTCCCGTTGCTGCCCGACGAAGGGGAAGGCCGTCGCGTGGTAGGCCGCATCCCCGGACTCCAGTAACTCGCGTCCCGCGAGTTGCTGGTGCTACTGTTATTTCGGATGGCAGAGGGGCGTGGCCTATCGCGCGATGGTGCCGATCCATTGGTGGAGACAGCGGGGGTGTGGCCACAGGCTGCCACTCACCCCAGTGAGTGTCAGGCTTTCCTATGTGAGTGGGTGGACTTCCCTGATTGGAGGAGGTGGGGAAGTACACTTGACAGCCCATAAATACCAACACTGACTTCAATCAGTGCTTGTGTATTGAGCTGCTAAGTGGTGTAAACCCTTGGTTCCTTCCCAGAGTTCTTTTCCCTTGTCTTACCTCCTGTTCTCATTGATTCCCCGGATTTTGACCTTGGCTTTCCTCCTGGACATTCTGATTTCTCCTGCCCTTTGATCCTGGCTTGAATTGTTTATTCTCTGGTTACCCCAACCAAGATCCTGCTCTCTGCTGCTCCCCTGTGGCCACTCACGACCCTCCTGCCATAGGCTCCCAGCCCCAAACCTGACAGTCCCTGAGGCGGCTATGAGGAATGCTTACGTATCTTTTTCGGGTCCCCTGGAGGTTCACCTTAAGTCAGAGGTTAAAGAGAAGATTTGGAACGGTGAGTTCGTTGACATTTTTTCTCTCCTTCCCCTTGAGGAATACATCGAGCTCAAGGAGGAGGATAAGAAAGATAGCAAGAAAGCCGAGGAAGAAAGGATATAACGGTATCGTAAGATTACGAAGACGTTTGGTAATTGGTTGAGGACTTTTTGCATTCTCGTGAGTGTAATTGGGGAGAAGCATCCCAAGAAGTGTTGCCAGTTGTTCTGCTATCTCGATGGCATCTGGGAGGCCTACCACACATATGGTGGCCTCGCATGGTGGAAATAATACAAACAATTTCGTCAGTGGTTGATAGCTACTCCAGGTATGCGGTGGGACCAAATGGACCTGCCGCTCTGGATCAAATTGATGATGGCGCAGAAGGCCTCGCCTTTTCAGGCTTCGGCCGGTGCTCCCTCCGGTGTATCGGCCACCAATAAAAAAGGGTTCTGCTGGCCCTTTAATAATGGCCAATGTAAGTGGTGAGCATCGTGTCGTTTCAAGCACGAATGCTCAGGCTGTGGAGGTGCACACAGCTACAGCAAGATGCTGCCCTGGCTAAGCCTCTACGCTTACAGGGCAGATGCAGACCTGTTGAGAGAGGGGTTTACTCATGGATTTTATATCCCTTTTTCGTCGCGGGTAGTGGAACTCGGTTTTATGAATTTAAAATCTGTGGCAGATTTCCCAGAGGTGGTCCGTGAAAAATTTCTAAAGGAGGTACAGTTGGGGAGGGTTACTGGCCCTTTCCAGTCTCCCCCTTTGGATAATTTGTGGATTTGTGGATTTTTGTGGATTTTGATAATCTGGGGTTGGTACCAAAAAAGGAGGTTGGGAAATACAGACTCATACACCATTTGTCTTACCCGTCCGGGGATTCAGTTAATGACGATATTGACAGGGATCTGTGTTCAGTCTCCTATGCATCATTCGACCAGGTGGTCGAGTTTGTCAAGAAGGCTGGGCCTGGGGCTCTCATGGCGAAGGCTGATATTGAATCAGCTTTTCGTTTGTTCCCTTTTTCGGGCGGGTTGACACCATCTACTCGGTTGTTTTTTCGACGGTCAGTTCTTCGTAGACCTATGCTTGCCAATGGGATGCTCGATTTCTTGCGCTTATTTTGAGAAATTCAGCTCTTTTCTGAAATGGGTGGCCAGGAAGGAGTCGGGGAGCCAGGCGTTCGTTCATTATCTAGACGATTTTGTATGTGTGGGGGCAGCTGCGTCGGATGATTGCCATTTTTTTCTGCGGACTCTGGAATGGGTAGCTCGGAGGTTCTAGGTACCCCTCGAGCCGAATAAGATGGTTGGTCCGGTGTCATGCTCGACATCTTTGGGTTTGGAAATAGACTCGGTGAAGGGTGAATGCAGGCTTCCACAAGATAAGTTGGACGGTCTGCAACAGGCGGTGCAGGCTGTTAGGTGGGTGAAGAAAGTCACGCTAAAACAACTGCAGTCCTTGTTGGGGAGCCTTAATTTCGCTTGCTGGGTGATTCCTATGGGGAGGATTTTCAATAGGGGACTCGCTAGGGCTACGTCAGGTGTGCCGAAGAGCCATCATTTCATTAAGGTTTCTCAAGGGATGAGAGCGGACCTAGAGTTGTGGGCTGTCTTTTTCCAGCACTTTAATGGTACGGTTTTCTTCCGGGCTGCGGTGGAATTGGGTGAAGAGTTGGAATTTTTCACGGATGCAGCAGGTAGTTCAGGGTTTGGTGCGTATTTTAAAGGTAGTTGGTGCGTGGCAGCTTGGCCGACAGCATGGTTTACTGACCCAGTTATTCGTAATCTAGCCTTCCTTGAGTTCTTTTCGATCATGGTAGCTTTGATGTTATGGGGTGGGCGTTTACAAAATAGGAAGGTGGTCTTTTTTATGGACTATATGGCAGTGGTACAGGCAGTAAACAACTTGTCGGCCACGTCGGTTCCCGTGGTTCGGCTGTTGCGTCGACTGGTTCTACTGTGCATGTCACGTAACATTGTCTTCCGGGCGCGCCATGTTCCTGGTTTTCTCAATGGGATTGCTGATTCCTTGTCTCGTTTTCAGTGGGTTCTGTTTAAGACGATTTCGCCGGCGGCGGACGGGGACGGTCTGGCTTGCCCGGAGGAGATGTGGCAGCTCGGGACCTCTTGCTTGGGCGCGGTGTGAAGGCATCTTTGGCCCCCAGCATGTGGAAGGCATACTCTAAGGTCTGGGTTGCATGGGAGGACATGATCGGGATGGTTGGTGACATGGGGGCAGCGCCCACCAGGTTGGAGGTGTTACTGTGGTTTGTGGCTAGTCTGTTTGCAGCTAAAGTGTCTCCAGCAGTGGTAGATAGGAATATGGCGGCATTGGCTTTTTGGTTTAAGGTGAGAAGTTGGGAAGACTTGACAAAGACGTTTCTGATCAAAGAGGCATTGAAAGGTTTTCTGAGAGGGAAGAGGGTTCCAGACGCCAGGAGGCCATTGTCCCTGGGCATGTTACAGAAATTATTGTCAGTATTGCCTAGGATCTGCTATTCCAAGTATGAGGTGACGTTATTCTCGGTGACATTTTTGTTAACATTCTTCGGGGCGTTCTGGGTGGGAGAAGTGGTTTGCAAAAGTAAGAACGAGGTGGGCTCCAGCTGGCGGATATTTTAGTCCGCAAAGGGTCCCTTAGTATTCGATTGACTACATCTAAAACTGATCCCATGGAGTTGCTTAAACTCAATGGGCCTTGACAGGGCTAGGAGGTGGGCCAGGAAAGGGTTAAGTGTAGGTGAGGTCATGTAGGGGGAGGGGCTATTTAAATAGGCCCGCCATTTTAGGAGCTCCGATTTTAATTAACAGCTAAGGTGACATTTGGCCGCCCGCCCTCCCTAATTTTACTTACGTCAGTTTTTTAATTTTGTCACAGCAGGGGTTGGGAGCTAATGGGGGGGTGTAGGATCATGTTAGGGTCTAGGAAGGATGTGATCAGGAACCTAGGTTGGTGGTCATGTTATGGTTGGTGGGTTAGAGCTGACCGTGGCTCTTAACCCGGGGGTTATAGGGGCATCACTTAATGTTATGTGAATATGTTAATTTTATATGTTAAATTTTATATGTGGGTCATTGCCTTAAGTTATTTGTATAAACGGGGGAAGGATTGTGTTAAGGGTGGGCAATGACCATGTGTTCAATTTATTATTATTAAATAAGCTATGGCCCTTTATTTCCACTTATAACTGTGTCTGTGTTTATTTGGGGGATAACGTAGGGCTTTTATTGGGCCCAAAATCCGACAATGCCTTTGTCAAGTGACCCAGTTTGTAAAATGAAACTTTATCTTCTAATTCTTTCTTCAATTATCTGTCTTTGACTACTGAATATCCATTTGGTTGAGGACCATTTTTTTCACTTTTCCTTTCTCAGTACAAAGAGAAAACAGACAGACTTAAACAATTAACATACAATACTTACAATAATTTGCAATAACTTACAGTGTCATTAAAAATATGCAACTATAAGCATGTATAATTTCAGTTATGAATTATCAAAAAGGAATTATCACTGTACTCATAACATTTTTCTTAAATGACATATTCCCACACTGCTAATAGATGACACCAGTATACATTAACATAAAAACAGTTTTGGATTGGAGGGAACAGACAGACAGGGCACGAGTGAGGGGAGACCCAATTTTAGGCCTGGAAAATCTATTCTACGAGAGGGATTACAATTTTTTTTTATCCATCCATCATAGATCATATATTTTTCGTCAGACAGTTCATTTGACCAACTTAATTCTTTCTCCATAAACAGTTGATGGCTTAATTGTTTAAAAAGGTTGGATTTGAGAAAGGGTATACTAACTTTCCAGTTTCGGGCAATTATAATTTTTACCAATACTAAACAATGGATAGCCAGGGGTTGGAGCTCTTTTCTTAACCTGTTGATTTTTAAATGGAGAAGAGTGATTTCACAGATCTGAGGCATTCTCTCACAAGATACAGAAAAAAATATATCATAGGCCCAGCTCCACAGCGTCTTAGTCATTAAGCATCCCCACCAGATATGATAAAAGAATCACTTATCCCCCCACATCTCCAACAATTAGAAGACCAGTTGGGGGACAGCATGGCAATTCTGTTGGAAACAGATACCATCTATTGTCAAGTTTTTTTTATTGGTTTTCCACAATGTTAGTACAGTAAATGGTTTTGTGAACTTGGGTAAGGGACGTCAACCAGTTATCAATAGAGATGTTTACATTCAATTCCCTTTTCCCAAGACTCAATTGGCCTGATAGTACACTTAGAAACAGCAGAGATTGCACCCAGTCACACTTGTTTAGTAAAATATTTCATAAAATAAACTCACATAACAAAAACAATAGACATTTATGAAATCAACAATACAAAATTCAAAATAATAAACTCTTTTCATTTTTTTGTTAGGAGTGTCCCTTTTATTCTTGGAATTGTTTCAGACTAGTTTTAGTCGACTAAATCTCCAATAGATATTAGTCGACTAAATCTGTAGAAGTGAGTGAGGGAACAGACCTGAGAAGCTAAGTTAGCATGCTAGGAATTTGGGATGGCGTTTGCAGCGTGTTGTTCCTGGCAGCAGACAGACACAGGGAGCCTTCGTCTCAGCCAATCCAGCTGCTGATAGAGTCAGGGGACTGGGCTTTGGCAAGGATCCAAGGAAACCAGAACCAGAAGTCCAAATAGGTAATACAATAGTTCCGCCCTAACATTTTAGTCACATTTTTGTTTTTTGCAGTGGATTTTTATCATAGTTATAGCCCTATTACCTTAGTTTTTTTTTATTTAATGTTTAGTTTTAGTCACTGAAAACATACAGAAAAAACGTTATAGCGTCCTCATTGCCCTAAGGACTTCCGCATCTCCCTAGTTATTGATGGAAGTGCAGTGACCTGGTACTTCCAGAATCCTTACTTAGGCTCCAACATGGCCACGAGGTGCTTATGAAGTCCTCTGCAATCTCCAACATGGCTGCCATTCACCTATGCAAGTTATTTTGCCCATATTCTTCCTATATTGTGCCTTTGCCAATTATTTATCTCCAACTAGAGGCATGTCTATTCATCTTGGGGTATATTAGGATGTTGGTTGCTGTTCTACCTTGGCTCCTGCTAATGTTTCTCCTGAAGTCGTGGTGTCCTGGTTCTGGTTTAGGTGCTTCACAAGTTTGTCAGTTTGTATCCTGGCTCAACCTTCAGGTACTTAGCTGTTGTGGTGAAAACCATTGATAAGAAAAAACATGTCCAGATGTAGCTAGTATATGGGTATAAAAACGAAATCAGCTTATGCTCTATTCACTCATGAGCAACAGAGTCCCAGTCGCAAGAATCAGAGGTAATAACAAAATCTGCAATGCACGCCGGAGCTACTTGAATGAAGGTAATGTGCAACCCATAAAATGAAAAGTAAGCTGGATCCAAAAGGAAAAACTATGGAACGCCTGACACGTTTCAAGCTCTATGAGCTCTTAATTGTAGGTCTCATAAAGTGTAAAACGCATTAGGCGTTCCAGAATTGTTCCTTTTTTTTCCTAACAGCCAATTGGCTTCCATCTTCAAGCAGATCTACATAATACATTTATTGGTGGCACTTTGGGATCCAGCTTGGTTACTTTTTGTGTTATAGATTGCACTTTCCCATCAAGAAGGTCTGGTGTGCATTGTAGATATTTTCATTACGAGTGAAAACTATTGTCCTGGTTTCTGGGAATTCTGCTCTTTGGCTTCTATTCATTTATTTACCATAATCACATCAAGGGTTTCACTCTCTAGTCCATCCATTACAATTTTGGTTTGGGGGTATTTCAGGGAACTTGGCCTGAGAAAGAATAGGATTACCCGGTTCCTATACTCCACAAAATGTCCCGAATTGGCACGCAATTCAAAGATCATTTCCAAGAATAGAATTTGGAGAATTGGACATTTTAGAGCCAAAAAGTGCATTAAAAAAAGGATTTTTTTTAAAAGTGTGTAATTGACACAGGAGATTGTTCAATATATTACATAATAACATATTTGAAAAAATAAGTAATGATTGTTTTTTTTTTTAAATATTCTACTTTGGCATGAATGGCACAATTACCTCATCTATCAACCTGTCATTTTTACAAATGCATCCCATACACCAATTAATAACCCCCATACAGTAACATATATTGAATTACACACCGACATAACAGCTCTTGTGAAATCAGTGATGTCAACTTTGGGGTGGCATCAGATCACAGGTTATTGTTCATTGTCAATAGCTGCTAGGGTTATAACCACCTTCTCGTCATTATATAACGTGTATCACAGTTCCATTTCAAGTTCCCAGTGTGGATGCCAACAATTAATGAATTGGCAATGCACCATTATCCACTGTGAAAATGAAAGGATACATTTACATATTTGAATGAGTTAGACAGTGGCGTGGCTAGAAACCACTGGGACACGGTTGGAAAATTGCCACATCACCACATGATACCACAACTGTTGATGTCCCAGTGTTGTCCCCACATAATTTGTGGGCAGTGGCGTCCCGCGGGGGTTGCGGACCGCAGTGCGGTGCCGGCATCCCCCCACACTGCATCGCGCTGCTTAACCCACCTACCCACGCTACACATGCACGACATGTCCCATAACCCACATCACCACATTACATGACCCCATCACATACCTCCCTCACCCCATTACTTGCCACATCACCCCCATTACATGCCTCCATCACCCCCATTACATGCCTCCATCACCCCCATTACATGCCTCCATCACCCCATTACATGCCTCCATCACCCCATTATATGCCTATTTTACCCCATTACATGCCCCATCACCCCCATTACATGCCTCCATCACCCCATTATATGCCTCCATTACCCCCATAACATGCCCCATCACTCCTATAATATGCCTCAATTACCCCATTATATGCCTCCATTACCCCCATTAAATGCACCCTCACCCCAGGACTTACCCTGATCCCTGGTGTGCTAGTGGCAGGCAGCACGGTGTCCTACCTGCTGCCTGTTTGGCTCTCAGCGGTGAGTGTAGATAGGTCTGACATCAGAGCGCCGGGTCACGTGACCTGTCATCACTCTGCCCCCTAAGAAAAAAACACACGGGCAGCCCGATCCCAACGATCGGCCTGCTTGTGCGTTTTTTTCACTGCAGTGTTGGGGGCGCTCTGCCGCCCCTAGAAATCTGCTGCCCAAGGCATACGCCTAGGATGCCTTGCGGTAAATACTGCACTGCTCACACTCCTCAAAGCAACTTTTCGAACACCTATGTAAAATGTGAGGAAGCATCGCGCAATACTAAAAAAAATGCCAAGGGCATTTTGATCGCTCTGGAGAACAAATGAAATGTGTGTTTTAAAGGTGCAGCGTCTTTAAAACTGTCGACTGTTGAAAAGAGCATAGGAAGCAAATTTAATCGCTTCCTATGGCTCTGCAAGTGTTTCTGACCTGCCTCGCAAGTTGTGGCAGTCAACAACACAAAAAAAAGCACGATCTTGGTCACCGTGTGACCAAGATGGTGCTGCCCTTCTAAGTGCAAGAGCACAGGAAGCAGGAAGTAGCTGCTTCCTGTGCTCCAAAATCTGTCACACGATTTGGAGGTGGGCAGACTGCCAGGCAGACTGTCAGGCAGTGGAGATGCCCCCAAGCAAACCAACAAACCTATGCATGGGTGGTATCCCTCTGCTCAGGAGATGTTGCTGAACACATATTAGGATGTTGGCTGGCAGTAACAAATACCAGAATCTGAACATTCATGCCTGAACTACAATATGTGTGAAAAAAATGACTTCCCAACACTTTGACAAAGGCTGGTGGTAGAATTAATACATGGAAAGTGTTAAAATACCACCATCTGAAATACCCTAGGATCAGTGGTGGGACTCAAACCAGTGTTTCCCCTTCCCCAGTACTTACCTCCTTGCTGCAGTCTCCCGGTGATCTGCTCTGCAGGTCCGCGGCTGTGAGGGAAGCGTTGTTCACTCCCCACCAGCCTCGAGGCTTCAATAAAGTTTGTTAAAAAAAAGCCACACTGCTGGGGGGGGAGCACACAACGCTTCCCTCACAGCCGCGGACCTACAGAGCACCTGGAGACTTCAGCAAGAAGGCAAGTACTGGGGAAGGGGGAGGTGGGTGGCAAACGAGTATAAAGCTGGCATATTGAGGGGCGAAATCCTTGCATAATAAATGGCAAAAGAATGGAATATTGGGGGCAAAATCCTGGCATATTTAAGGGCAAAATCCTGGCAGATTGAGGGACAAAATCCTGGAATATTGAATGGCAAAATCCTGGCATATTGAGGAGCAAAATCCTGGCATATTAAATGGCAAAATAATGGCATATTGAGGGGCAAAATCCTGGCATATTGAATGGCAAAAGAATGGCATATTAAATGGCGAAATCCTGGCATATTAAATGGCAAAAGAAAGGCATATTGAGGGGCAAAAGAAGGGCATATTTAGGGGCAAAATCCTAGCATATTGTGGGGAAAAATATTGGCATATTAAATGGCAAAATCCTGGCATATTGATGGGCAAAATCCTGGCATATTGAGGGCAGAATCCTGGCATATTAAATGGCAATAGAATGGCATATTGTGGGGCAAAATCCTGGCATATTAAATGGCAAAAGAATGGCATATTGAGGGGCACAATCCTGGCATTTTGAGGGGAAAAATCCTGGCATATTGAATGGCAAAATAATGGCATATTGAGGGGCAAAATCCTGGCATACTGAGGGGCAAAAGAATGGCATATTGAGGGGCAAAAGAATGGCATATTGAGGGGCAGAATCCTGGCATAATACATGGCAAAAGAATGGCATATTGAGGGGCAAAATCCTGGCATACTAAATGGCAAAATAATGGCATATTGAGGGCCAAAATCCTGGCATATTGAGGGGCAAAAGAATGGCATATTAAATGGCGAAATCCTGGCATATTAAATGGCAAAAGAATGGCATATTGAGGGGCAAAAGAATGGCATATTGAGGGGCAAAATCCTAGCATATTAAATGGCAAAAGAATGGCATATTGAATGGCTAAATACTGGCATACTGAGTGGCAAAATACTGACTTATTGAGTGGCAAAATATTACTGACATATTGAGTGGCAAAATATTACTGGCATATTGACCAACTGCTCCCAACAACCCTCCATATTACACTAGACCAGGATAACATGCTCTTGAGGGTAGGTGGGGTGAGTGGGAGATATTGTTGGGGGGAAGGGGGGGTAGGGGACCCAGAAAATGTGTTCAGTAAGGGGCCCTGAAATTCCTGGTGGCAGCCCTGCCCATTCATTTCTGGGGGCCAAGGTATCTGCCCCCTGTGCCCCTGCTGCCAGTCACGATCAGGCAGGAGCTGGGTACGCATCCGCGGCCGGAAATGATGGCGGCTGTATTTCCTGCACGCAGCGTCCGTGCAGGAAGCACTGCGGAGAAAACTAGTGATGAGCAGCATAAAGGTAAATACTGGGGGGGGGGGGGGGGGAGATTGGATGTGGCATATTGATTCCACGATCAGGTGCCTATTAATGATCTAATGATCAGGGGCATATTAATGATCTAATGATATGGGGCATATTAATGATCAGGGGCATATTAATGATATAATTCTCAGGGGAAAATTAAGGCGCTAATTATCAGGGGCATATTAAGGAGCTAATTATCAGAGGCATATTAATGGATAAACGATCCAGAGGGGGGCAGAATTTTTTTCAGTATAGGGCCCTGAAATTTACTGATGGCTCTGCGTAGACCAGTGGCGGACCAAGGGGGGGGGGGGGGGGGTCAGCCCCAGGTGCCACTTGTTATAGGGGTCCTACTGGCTGGGTGCCCAGGGTCTAAAACAGTTCATTACCCCAGCCAATGGCACCCCTCTAATTCAGCCCGCTGGACATGGCTGGGGTGCCCAGGGTCTAATAAACTCTTTTAGACCCTGGGGATTAGTGCCAATGGCACACCTCTAATGCAGCCGCTGGACATGGAGGTCTGGCCCGCCTTCAGCTATAACAGCTCCCCCGAAAGCCCCCCCCCCCCACTCCACACCTCTAACAGTGTCTGGAAACTAATCCCTCCCTCTTTGACCCTGTGTGTGACATCATGCGCTAAGGTCAACGTGAGCCTGTGTGTTTGTAAATGTGAGCCTGTGTGTTTGTAAGTGGGAGTCTCTCTCTCTCTGTAAGTGTCTGTATGTGAGTGTGTGTAAGTGTGACTGTGTGACTAAGTGGGAGTGTATGTGTGTGTCTGAGTGGGAGTCTGTGTGTGTGTGTGTCTGAGTGGATGTGTGTGTCTAAGTGGGAGTGTGTATGTGTCTAAGTGGGAGTGTGTGTGTGTGTCTAAGTGGGAGTGTGTGTGTATCTAAATGGGAGTGTGGGAGTGTGTGTGTATCTAAGTGGGAGTGTGTGTGAGTGTGTGTCTGAGTGAGAGTGCGTGTCTGAGTGGAAGTGTGTGTCTAAGTGGGAGTGTGTGTGTGTGTGTGTCTAAGTGGGAGTGTGTGTGTGTCTGAGTGGAAGTGTGTGTATGGAAATGTCTGTGTGCATGTGTTTAAGTTTGAGCCCGTGGATGTGTGTAAGTGTGACTGGGTATGTATGTGTGTCTCTTTAGTGAACTGGAATATAAGACCAGAGTATCCAAACTGAAAGCATAGTTTGCTTATAGAATTCTTCCAGCTTGTCTACTTTGGCCTTAACTTTGAAATTCACTTTAAATAACCCACATGATATTAATTGTTGAAAATGTTTCGCTGTTTATCAAAAAGCAAGTAGTTTTTATTTTATTTTGTTTGACATAAGTCGGAACTGGTTACTACATTTTTTGAATCCCACCACTGCCTAGGATGTCTAGTTTTCCAAAATATATGGTATGGAGGGGTAAAATACATTGACCGGCTTCAAAAGTGGCCCAAATGGAACATAGGCGCATGCTGACTACATGTCAAAATTCCAAGTTGGAAATGCACACCTCCCAAATGTGGTCTTTTAGCCCCCAGATAACCCATCAAACCTATGCATGGGTGGTATCCCTGTACTCAGGATATGTTGCTGAGCACATACTGATGTGTTGTTTGGAAGTGACACATAACAGGATTGGTAAATCCATGCCTGATGTACAATGTATGTGAAACAAAACACAATAAATACTACAGTAAACTTTGACCAAGGCTGGTGGTAGAATTAGTGCATGGAAAAAGCCACTATTTTAAATACCCTAGGGTGTCTATTTTTAAAAAATATGTTGTTTTGTGGGGCACAATACACTGGCCGGCTTCCAAAATGTCCCAAATAGTGCATGGGCCCAGGTGGAGTGCATGTCAAAATTCCAAGTCTGAAATCCAAAAGGTGGCATTTAGCCCCCAAATAACCTAACAAACCTATGCATGGGTGGTATCCATGTACTCAGGAGATGTTGCTGAACACATATTGAGGTGTTGTTTGACAGTGACACATAACAGAATCTGTGAATTCATGCCTGAAATACAATTATGTGGAAAAAAAACACAAAAACAATTACTACCCAAAACTTTGGTAGAATTAGTGCATGGAAAGTGTTAAAATATTACCATTTGAAATACCCTAGAGCAGTAAAGGTGAACATTTTTGGGCCTGAGTGCCCAATTTTTGAGCGAAACCGATTTGCAGACCTCAAATTGCCAACACCGCATACACATACACTTATACTCATACTCACACACTTATACTCACACACACTTATACTCACACACACACACACACTTATACTCATACATACACGCACACTTATACAAACACACACACATTTATACTCAAACACACACATACACTTATACTCATACTCACATACACTCATACTTACTCACACACTTATATTCACACTCATACACCTATACTCACACTCACACACTTATATTCATACTTACACACTAATATTCACACACACTTATACACACACACACTTATACACACACACACACTTATACACACACACATTTATACTCAAACACACATACAAATATACTTACACACTTATATTCACACTCATATACTTATACTCACGCTCACACTCTTATATTCATACTCACACACTTATACTCATACACACACACTTATACTCAAACACACATACAAATATACTTATTCACACACTTATATTCACACTCATATACTTATCCTCACACTCACACTATTATATTCATACTCACACACTTATACTCAGACACAGACACACATACTCAAACACACATACAAATATACTTACTCACACACTTATATTCACACTCATATACGTATACTCACACTCACACTCTTATATTCATACTCACACACTTATATTTATACTCACACAATTATACTCATACTCACACTCACACTCTTATACTCATAGTCACCCTCACACATATATACTCATACACATACTCACTAACACACTTATACTCAGTCACACACTTATACTCATACTCACACACATACTCACACACACACATGCTCACACTCACACATACTCATACACACACACATATACTCATACTCACACATTTATACTTATACTCACACACTTATACTCATACTCACACACTCACACACACATTCATACACACACACAGCCAGGTTCACCCATCACCGCTTGTCTGCTCGTACAGTGCAGTCATCAGTGGGTAAAAGATAGGAGCTGCTGGTCGCCTGCTCCTTCTCCCGATAATCAGGTGCATACGCGCTATGTGGCGAAGCTCTCAAGTCAGAAAGCAATTAACTGTTTGCTTTCTGACTTGAACCCTTCTCTATTGGGAGAAGAAGCAGATGACTGACGGCGCCTGTCTTTTAACCACTGATCCACAAGTGGTGAGAGCTGAACCAGGCCGCGTGCCACAACTCAACATGCCATAGGTGCGCCACCGCTGTTCTAGGGTGTCTAGTTTAAAAAAAATATAATGTTTTGTGGGGTTAAAATACGCTTGCCAGCTTCCAAAATCTCCCAAACCTTTGCATGGATGGTATCCCTGTACTCAGGAGATGTTACTGAACACATATTGAGGTGTTGTCTGGCAGTAGCCCATCACATTTTAAGGAAATGTTTACCTGAATTGCAATCTGTGTGTAAAATCACCATTTTTTTATTGCTGCAAACTTAGGCAAAGGTTTGTGGTAAAATGGCTAGATGAAAAGTGTCAAAATACCCCAAGTTAAATGCCCTGAGTTGTCTAGTTTTGAAAAATATGTACAAGTGGTGGGTCATTCATGGATTTAGTAAGTAAAAGGATTTTTAAATAGCATTGCACTACAGTTCGTGCCCTGTAACTTTTTAGCAGTGTTTTTTTTTGCCTTTTGTAGATGATTATGAGATTTAAAAGTGAGAACATTTTTTTTACATTTTTAACCATACCTTATTATTTTATTAAAAAAAAAATTATATGTTATAAGCAAAATAATGGTATCAAAAGAAAGCTCTTCTTATGCCGATAAAAACAATATCTAGTTTGTGTAGGTACACTAATTGAGAGAAATAAATTACACAAACACCGCAGAAATGTTAAAACAGCCCATGTCACCAAGCGTTTGACAATGTCAAAAAGTCATGTCACTAAGGGGTTAAGGCCAAAGTAGCTGAGTTGGAAACTTTCATCATAAAATTTGAAATTCCCATCTCAGTTCCCTGCAATTCTCTCTTTATTGAGTAGAATTTGATGCAGATCTCATCTTTCTGCATTAATGCACAACTAAAATGTATTTTTTTTGTATTTATACTATTGCAGTTGGTGTTCACGAATAATGATCAGATCTGTGCCACAATTTGGTGCCCTTTTAATAACAATCTTTATTTAGGGCAACTCTGGGAGTCTCTCCTCTGACACACTCTGTACCTGTGCACGAAGTGAGGGAATGCCTTGGAGCTGGTGTCACACATGATATTTATAACAGTGTGGAGGAAAGTGTCTCTTTGCATTAGATTCATTTTTCACAACACAATTTGCCAGGGGACTCTAAAGATGGTGCCTACATGTCACTGCAATGAAAGTAACAAAGGTGACACACCTGACGGTTCAGTCCAGGATAGCAGAGTGAGGCACCAGCAAAATGTTTATTAATGTATGCTTACATAGAGTTCTCTTTGTGTGAAGATATTAGGGTCTACTTCAATGCCGCTGAATGGGAGAATTTTTCCAACTCAGCTACTTTGGTCTTAAGTTTGAAATTTCCTGCAATTCTCTCTTTATTGAGTAGAGCATATTAGTTCTACATTTGGAGCATTCACAATGGAAACCAGAGCCACCATCATAAATTCTGGGACCCCTTACAGAACACATTTTTCCCCCCATCCCTATATCTCCTTCTTGCTCCCTACCCTGCCAAAGTCATTTTAGCCAGGTCTTTGTATATCATGCCCTTGAGCTTAAATACATAAAACTATATACATCATGCCAATTCTTCCTGTAACAGGGGGGATATGATAGAGTAACCGGGGGGATATGATAGAAACATTTAAATACATAAAGGGAATCAACATAGTAAAAGAAGAGAGTATATTTAAAAGAAGAAAAACTACCACAACTAGAGGACATAGTCTTAAATTAGAGGGGCAACGATTTAAAAGGAATATCAGGAAGTATTACTTTACTGAGAGGGTAGTGGATGTATGGAATAGCCTTCCAGCAGAAGTGGTAGAGGTAAACACAGTCAAGGATTTTAAGCATGCGTGGGATAGACACAAGGCTATCCTAGCTATAAGACCGGGAACGGGGGACTAATAAAAGTACTCAAAAAAAAAAAAATTGGGCAGACTAGATGGACCGAATGGTTCTTATCTGCCGACACATTCTATGTTTCTATGTTTCTATGTAAATGCACACATCTTTGTATATTATGTCAGTGAGGTTTAAATGCATCGCAGGACATCACTCAATTTGCACACCCAGGACATGACCCATCACCCACATTGCACACCTAAGACATGCCCCAGCACCAACATTGCAGACTCAGGACTTACCCCAGCACCCCAGAACATACCTCAAGACCCACATTACACATCCAGGACTTACCACAGCACACCAGCACATGCCCCATCACCCACATTGCATATCCAGGACTTACCCCAGCACCCCAAGACATACCCACATTGTACATTCAGGACTTGCCCCTGCATACAGGACATGCCCTTCGAACACATTGCACAAATAAAACTTACCCCTGCATATTTTATGATTTTATCAGTAAATTATGTGATATGATAAAAATAATGGTATTGAAGGAAAACCCTTTTCAGGCATTAAAAACAGTACATTATGGGGAGGAACCATGACAGTGCACACTGCGTCGTAGCAAGCTCCTTCTATGAGGGGGATGAGCTTCGTGAGAAGGACTACCTGCCCTAACAGATGCAGCTAAATGATGATGGCGAGTGCTGATACTTTCCCGGCTTCCTGAGGCTGAGCTGAATGAAAAACGGAGAGTTAAGGGCTAATTCAGGGGAGACGCAAATCAGGTCAGACAAACTATATTATCTTAAGAAGCAGCTGATGGCACACAGACTGGTGTAGCCTTAATGTGGGAAGACAAAAAAACACAGCAGGCATACATGCAGACCCTTTAGTAAGTAACATTGGGAAGGGGAAGGTCATCTGGCCCAGACTGTGGAAACCCTGCTTATGTCATATAAAGACTTCCTCCCGATATGGTGAACTGAGAGAGAGAAATCTCCCCCGCATCAAAATAAAAAATTTGATAAAAGAAAATAGGGAACTATATAGAACTGTAAACAGCTGGGTGTAAAACGTACAGGGCTTCTATTAGCAGAATTTATACCCAGATGAATAAAGAAAGTGCCGTGAGCACAGACCCCTCAATAAGTAAATGCTGGGATGGGGAAGGTCGCTGGGCCTCTGACTATGGGAACCCAGCTTATGTTATATAAAGCCCTTATACCTATATTGTGACCAGAGAGGAATCTCCCCTGTGTCAAAATAAACTCGATATAAGAAAGAAAAAAAAGGGGAAACTTTAGAACTATAAATGGCTGGGTATAAATAGTATAGGAATTTTATTACCAGAATCCAAACCCAGAAGAACATTGCAATAGAAAAGAAATAGAGGTTCTTTTGTATGCCTAATGCAAGAAGACAAAGAAAGCACTGCGGTCATCTGTACAGACTCCTTAATAAAACACTGAGAAGGGGAAGGTCGCTGGGTTTCAGATTGGGAGAACCCCGCTTACGTGATAAAAAGCCTTTTTCCCTATACTGTGATCTGATAGGGATAAACCTCCCCCGTATCAAAATAAACCTGAAATAAGAAAAAAAAGGGAAATCTATTGAACAGTAAACGGCTGGGTGTAAATTGTACAGGATTTTTATTAGCAGGTTTGAAACTCAGAGAAAAATTGCAATAGAAAAGAAAGAGAGGTTCGTGAAATTCCACACCTGACTGAAGTACAGCTCTTGGGACAATAACATATTAACCTACAGAATGCTGCAGAGGGGACACATAATACAGTCTATAAGTCACAATTCTGATCACAGGCTTGCATTGAATGGGAGGGTAATGTAACTATTACATCACAAGGGGACAGAGTTACAATCCTATTTGATCAGGTTAATCTCCTATCTTTGTGTTGGAAGGCAGGTAAGTTGTACACAGCCACTTAGTCCTGCACACTGGAGACTGGAAGAGATATTACTATTTTTGGAGCATAATTACCCTTCTTATACATGTATCTTTACCGGGAGGGGGTGGGGGGTGCAGCTATATTGATTGAGAAATATGTCAAAGTTAAGATTAAATATTAAGAAATAGACCCAGATGCTAGGTATGTGATTTTAATATGCAAACTCAATGGGGTCTTGTACACACTTATAAACACTTATACCACTAATGTCTTTCCAGTGCATTTCCTCAGAAAAGTTTTAAGAAAGGTGGGAAGCACTAAGCAAGGGAAAGTACTATATGGGGGAGACTTTACCTGTGTTGCAAATGCGACCCAGGGCAAATATCATTAAAGGTAAAAGGGGTAAAAGGGGTAGATCATAAAATTAAACATGATAGCTAGAGACTCAGAAAACCATAGATAATGCAGCCCTGCTAGATATATGGAGAAGCCATCACCCTTCAGAATATGGGTACACGTGTTTCTCGGCCTCACACGGAACGTATTCCAGAATCGATATGTTTTTAGGAAATATAGCACTAATAAAGGAAGTTCAAAAAATAGAAATGAAAGATACAACATGGTCTGTCCACAGCTACATAACTATGGACATTAAGAAGACGAAAAATGTATTAATTAGGCAAGCTTGGTGATTAGATGAATTCCTAATGAACAAAAAAACAATTTGGAACACATCATAAATAATACCGACCAATTCTTCCTAAAAATTACAACTGAGAGGTTAAGGATATCAATGTATAGTGCGCATATAAAGCCAAAATAAGGGCTGATTTGATCAAACTAGCAGCAAAACGATAAAATAAACAAGGCGCTAACCTAGCAGACCTATATATATCATATTACCAAGAAAACAATAGAAATAAATTAACACCATCCAGTGAAACAACCAGCAAGATCAAGGACATAAGAGCTAAAATGCATGAGTTATTATTACTGGACACCAATAAAAACTTACAATATATGAGGACAAAGTATTACTATAAGAGTAATAAGGCCGACAGAGTAAAAGGGAAAAAAATTGAAAAAACGTTTAGAGAGAATCGAAGATGGGAATGAGCTATATATAACCCCTGAATAAATAGGCCTGGCTTTTAATATGTATTATAGTTCCCTACATAACATATCTTCCCACTCCTCAAAAGAAGAGATGGATGCATTCTTAAATTCTATTCAGTTACCTACAGCAGCAAATGAATAACACTATGAAGAAGAACATTTAATGGTTTTATCGCTGAAGATAGAATCACATTAGAACTATTAAAGGCAAACATTATACCAACAGCGAAATCCAATACAAACCCACAATTAATAACAAACTATAGACCCATTTCATAATTAAATGTCGATATAAAACTATATGCAACTATACTGGCAGCCAGATTAGGGAAAATAATTCCAGAATTGATACATAGGCACTAGACCGGCTTCATACCCAGAATACCAGCTACAAATAATATTAGGAAAATCATAAATATACTAAGTGTGGTACAATCCAAGAACACTCCCATCCTGCTCCTGGCACTAGACGCAGAAAATGCATTTGACAGAGTAGGATAGGAGTATATGGAAAGAACTTTAGAGAGGTTTGGCTTTAAGGGATGGCTCCTGAAGGCGATAATGCTACTGTTTACAGTACCAACCGATAGAACAATCGGACCAGGCATACGTGCAAGTGCTATTGAATCAATAGCAGTCAAGATTAGATCATGCATAAGGGTTAATGGTTTTAGAACCATCTAGAACTAAAGCTTAACATGTATGCAAATGATATCCTGATAACCTTAGGGGACCCTAGTTACTCACTAAAGATATTGATGTGGATAATAGACAACTTTGGAGCCATCTCTAATTATAAACTTAACATCAATAAAATGGTAGCATTGCCAATAGTGGTCAATAAGGCAGAAGTGGAGAAGTTAAAATATAATTACATATTTTTATGGGTAGATCAAGAACTAGAATACTTAGGTATTAAAATTACACCTAACCCAATAAACATAATAGAGGCCAATTTTCTGCCCCTGCTGAAAGAATTAAATAATAAACTGAAAAGATAGAAATTTCTGGAAATATCATCATGAGGCAGGATAAACCTGATTAGATCATATGTTCTTCCAAGCTGGCTGTACTTATTCAGAATGGTCCCACTGATGGTTCCCACACAATGGTTGGACATGGTCCACCATCTTCATTTTCCAGCTTCGTATGGCAGGGGAAAAGATAGAGAATTTCTGCAGCTCTGTTAGCACAGAAAACAGATAAAGGGAACTTACGGTAACTATATCACAGTCTATACTCCCAGAGAGATGAAAGTCTAAACGAAGACTGGTGCTATCTGGAGAAATACCAGCTTAAAAGAATAGAACCTGATGTGGCTTTGTGGATAAGGGGAAATAAGCATAAAGATGAGGATGGGATAATAACAAAGCATCTAAGAACATACTGGGAGACCTTTAAGAAAAAGATAGGACTGAGAAACAAAATAATAGGTTGTACCAAGACTAAAACATTAATAGTGGAAATACAGGATCTAGACCTAACAAAATGGGTAAATAAACGGTTAGACAGAGTTAAAGATATAGTAGAAGGGAACAAAGTAAGGAGCATTAAACAACTACATGAGCTGTATGGGCTGACCAAAAAGGATAATTTTGTGTATATCAAAGTAAGAAGCTTCCTTAATAAAAAAAATTACGGATTTCGCACTAAATCGATAACAGAAGCTATAAACTCTTTGGTAACCCAAACAGAAAAACATATCCATCTTAGAGATATGTTCCAAATATTAAATAAAGTAAAAAATACAATACAAATACCTGCCATAGCAAGTTGGATTAAAGACATAGGTATAGAAGTGACAAAAAAAGAATGGTATGAAGCCTTTACGAAAGTGAAATTAGCCATACATTGCCTAAACTTGGGGAAGACATTTCTGCCAGATTGGCCAAAATATACCCAAATACCCCTAATTGTTGGAGATGTGGGAGGACGCAGGGCACATGTGTTCATGTATGGTGGAGCTTTGGGACATTTAACCGATTATGGAGATCAGTGTTGGATAAACTGAAACAATGGACTAGAATAAAATTAGAGTTCTCCCCTAGAGTGACTTTACTCCTACATGGATTACCTAAGATGTCCTAGGAAATCTCCCTTAATATAATGCACACTATAGTAGCAACAATGATAGTAATAGCAAGACAGTGGAAAACTGGTAATGCTATTCCGCTACAAAGTGTAATCTCCCAGGTGGTGTATCAAATAAAAATGGAAAGAGGAGTGTTAACATTGTTTTGCGATAGAGGAAATGGATACATTTGGAGGAATTGATAGTAAAAAGGATAGTAAAAATTAAAACAATGGCTTAAGATACGTCCACCACACTCAGAGAAAAAAAACATCTAGGAAAGGCTGGGTGGGGGGGCGGGGGAGACACATTGCACCATGTTTTAATATTAATGTTGTATGTATATGTATCCTTCGCTGAAGTGTTATAGAAGGAATGATAAGTTTGTCTTGTTTTGATATGTAACATAGGTGAATTATAAAAAAGAAAAAAAAGAAATAAAAAAGAAAACCAAACCCCCCCCAGTACATTAGATATGTGGGTAGAGTAAATGAGAAAGAGGAAAATTACAGCGAAACACAAACAGAAGTGTAAAAACAGCCTCTGTCCTAAATTTTACAATATTCCAAAAACAATCGTGTCCTCAAAGGATTAGATGAATAGCCCTCAAACAGATTTGCACATCATCACATGCTCCTTAATGACATCTATTGGTGGACAAATGTATTGTATGTTTCCCTGGAAAAACCTTTGGTGTTATGTTGTTATATTGTGTATATCAATAGATGCTATGTATCAGGATTGACTTTTTTATAGTAGGATTTTTTTAGTAATGATAGTAGTTATTAGTTATGTACTTCATGAATAACATGAGGAAATTTTACTGGACTGGTTGAGAGGAGGAGGTACAGTAAGATAAAGAAGCATGTCAGATTGCTTACCGAGCCCTTAGAGAGCATCCGTCAAGAAACTGTGAAGATAAGATTTGTAAGGGCCTTGTATGTATGCAGAGGGGATAGAGTGCCCGATTCCTGATACCATACCAACACACACACCCCACAAACCAATATCACATACAGACCCCAATAATTGACACAAAACTGTTGACGGTGAAAAAAGGCCACAGCAATTTTATTTATAAAACAACATAAGGCTGTATCATCGGATACTTTCCTTGAATATATATATATTATATAACCACTAGCCCGCTCTTTTAGCTCAGTGGGCACGTCCAAGAAACCAACTTCAAAGTTGAATGGTTAGGGGAGGACCGAGCGCCCCATTCTCACTCTATTATCCCCAACTTCCGTTTTCCAAACCAAACCCCCGACTGCAAAGGAATGAGACCCACGCCACAGACCCGCTCGTTTTATGCCTTAAATCAGCGGGGACTACCCACCTCCAAAGCCATGGCCTGTTCCAGCCCTTCTTGCAATGCAAGATTAAAGAGATCGGGGCCCACCTCGGTCAAGTGAACCCCATCGCTTCTGAAATACATAGCAGCATCAAACTCAAATACTCGGTGGCGGACAGTAACCCCGCCCTCCCCCAACATGAACTTGGACACCCGTTTGTTAAGTTTTACCCGGCAGCACTCGAGCGCCCTCTGATTGTGTGCGCAGCGCCAATAATTCCGGGGCACAACCATACCAACGTGACATTGGGGAAAAGGACAAACAACCTAGCCAAATCCCGCTTCATAGTGTCACAGAGGTTCCACACCGGGACCAAACCCAGGTCATTGCCCTCCAGGTGGATCACCAGGACATCCAGGAGCCTGGGACAGCTGGACCAGTTCAGGTAACAAGCGAACCCACCGCATACCCTGGATGAAAACCAACGAACGTCCACCAAGGCGCGGGAAAACCCCAGATACTCACCCCCAGGTCGCATGAGCCACACCCTCGAGCCGCAGCATTTGTGAATGCAAAGCAGAGGAAACCGAAATCAGACCAGATGGCCGGACATACGACAAAAACCTACACGACTCCCACCTCCCAATTTGTCTAATCGCCCGTTCCGCATACCCCAGCGTAGCTGCCTCAGAAGCTGCGCCAATGCAGAAAGAGTGACCTCCAAATTCCCTGCTTTGAAGGCCAAGCACCTCCACGGCCATGTGAAATACCCTGATGAACTGGAACCGAGACAAAGAAGTGGAACAAGCAAGGAAAGAGGGCCGATGGGCCTCACCAAACAGAACTGGTCAAAGCAAGAGACTGGGCAAACCGTAGACCCTGACACCTCCCACAAAGACACCCACATCCCAATCCCATACACATCAGTCTTAGAGCACTGAATCAGAAAACGCAACAAACCCAGCTCCCGGGCCACATCGGCCACCAACAAACCGCCCAGCGCCCATTTTGCAGGACTGACCAACTCCCCAATCTGTAAAGCCCCAAAAAATTCCATAGAAAGAGCCAGCTGAAACAATGTCACCTCAAACGGGGACCGACAAATCGACGGAAGCACGTGAAACAAACCCAACAGCAACGCCCTGGACCCAGGCTTGTGGGAATCAACAGACCGGTAGCCCCGCCTCCAACCCTTCAATGCCTGCTGAACTAAAAACTCCTTAGTGACATCCCGAAGCCCGGCGGCCCAGAACAAGAAACTAAGGCCAGAGAGTCTCGCCGTAACTGCACCTGGAGAAACGCCAGTGGCGTCCCAGTGCCAGAGCAACCACAACAAACCCTGCAAGCGAGCCCCATCATCCAAAAAAACACCACGAGATGACTCCAGATCCAACCATTCGCCCCAGACCTTACCGTAGCGCTTCCAAGGGGATCCAGAGACATACTGGCAAATCCACTGAGCTACTCACACAAAGCTGATGGACACGGGATATCCTCCAGATCCGCATGAGGTGCCACCACCCGGAATACAGCCCACTGTGAATGAGAAAGCGCATCAGCGGTTACATTGTGCACTCCGGGAATATGAACAGCCTGAAACATAATATTATTGTCAAGACAGCAAGAACCAAAAGCCGACAACCGGCAGGGAAGATGCAGTCAAATTGTTCACCGCCATAACAATCCCCATGTTGTCACAGTGGAAAAGAGGATCCCCACAGTTCCACTGATACCAGAATGGGGAACAACTCGAGGAACTCCAGGTTCTTTGTTAAGCCCGCCAAGACCCACCCGGGGGGCCAGGTCCACTGTGACCCCAAAATATCCCCGTAGCCCACTGACCCTGAAGCATCCGTATAGAGATGCAGGTACACATTGGACACTTCTGGAGCCTGCCACAAAGATCGAACGTTATAACGGCCCACAAAATCATCCCACAAGGCTAGGTCATAACTCAAGGGTAGCATTAGACGGACGTAATGGTGTGGAAGGCAGACGCCAGCCGTCGCAGCGGCCAACCGCCTGCTAAACACCCGCCCCAATGGAATTATCTTACAGGCGAAGTTGAGCTTTCCCAGAAGAGATTGCAACCTCCTCAGTTGGATTTTGCGCAAGCCTTCGGGCCCCGGAAACGTCTGCCCAAAGGCTGAGAAGTTTGTCCTGGGGAAGGCGTCATTCACCCGCAATCGAATCAATTTCAAACCCTTGGTTTTGTCCGCCGCCAAGGGAACCCCAAAGGAAACCACCACTGACGGCACCGTCCGTAGTAAGCACACATGCGAACCTGGGGGGCCAACCAATAGGAAGTCATCCAGGTAATGCATTACTGAGCTGCAACCGGACTCCTCCCGTATAACCCACTCCAAGAACATGCTAAAACACTTGAAATAAAAAAAAGAAATGGAACAACCCATGGGAAGGCACAGGTCAATGTAGAACTTTCCTTAAAAATGGCAACCTAGGAGATGGTGGCAGTCGGGATGAACCAGAAGGATCCGGAACACCGATTCCACATCAGTCTTTGCCATCAACGCCCCCAACCCAGCGGCCCTCACCATCCCAACCGCCTAATCAAAATACACGTACGACACCCGGCATAATTCAGCACCAATGTCATCATTCATGGACTCACCATGGGGGTACGACAGGTGCTGAATCAGCCGAAACTTACACGGGTCCTTTTTGGGGACCACCCCCAAGAGCAACAACCGAAGAGAAGACAAAGGAGGAGATTGAAAAGGACCAGCCATCCGGCCTAGGGCAACCTCCTTACCCAGCTTATCCCGAACTACGTCCGGATGCTCGTACACTGAACGCAAATTTTTAAGGAACATGGAAACCTCCCGATCCAGAAATGGGATCCAAAACCCATCTTCAAACCTGAGGAGCAAAAGATCTGCCGCCCTTCGATTCCTATACTTGCTTAGCCGGGGGCGCATTGCGTTTAAAGCACCGGGAGGTAGGATGGCTACCCCCTGCATCCCGAGCATTCGTGCTTGAAACGACAGCCGGCACCTAATTTGCACTGGCCGTCATTAAACGGCAAGCATCCTCCAGGGCGCCATGGCATGGCCGAAGGAGCGGGTGAACCCATCCCCCCGGCCCCACCAAGAAAGGACATTATACCCCCTTTATATGTTATAATGGCCAGCCATCACCCCACATCCATTTGATCCCACCGCAGGGCAGGACGCACTGCAATCCGTTGCCGGAATTGCTTGTCGTACCACCACCAACTGAGCCCCCCGTACACCCTGCACGCATTCCAAATTTGATCTTGAGGGCACAACTTTTATCCGGCGCATTCTCAACAATAACGCTGGCAAGGATGGAGAAGACCCGAATCCAGTTCCCAAAAGTTTTGGGAATTTTCCAGTATCGGTACTTCTCTTTCTCTTTTTTCGATTCCTTCAACTCCTTCTCTGGGGGAGGGACGTCCTCCAGAGAAAGGAGAGAATAAATATCCATGTATTCCCCTTTCCAAATATGCTCCCTAATTTCCGACTTCAAATGAAGGCCGAGGGGACCTGACCAACACATGTAAGAAGCGCCATGCGCAACCGGCACCACTGGGCAAGCTAACTCGGCAATGGGACCACCAGGGCCACCGGCAAGAGAGGGGCCTGTGCTACGCACACCGGACCTGAAATGCCCAAGACCATACCAGGAGACCTACCCAGGGATCCCCACACCCCGTCCAATAACCCATCAAGACCCTGTAACGCAGAAGCGCCGGTAGACCCCACCACGAGGCCAACCTGCTCTATCGCCCCACGCAAGCAATTCAAAAAATCAACCCACGGCTGACTAACAAGGATAGGTGCAACCCGGACCCACCCCCGCCCGTCAAGCCCCCCCGCGAACTGCCCCACCAACTCACCAGCGACTCCTGGGACCGCACCCGGAGCCAGCACTGTAGGAGGAGGAACCGCCTGATCACCTGCAACCTGCAGCACAGGAGAGGAGACGTGTACTGGCACGGAGTTAACAACAGGGGTCTGCAAAGGAGAAAAATGTGAAAACAAAGCCACACCAGGAGGAGAGAGAAGCCCAGCCACAGGGACCCTGTGAGTAGTGAGTGAGTTGTTCCGGGGGTGGAGCGGGGGGTAGGCTATAGGGGAGCCAGGGCCATATCCTCAGTCCCACCATAGCTGTCCCCAGACCCCCCCCCCCACCGGACCTTAACGGTAAGCTGACAGCTCCCCATTTTTGGCCCTGAGGCCTACTCACCACCCTGGATCACCCACCGGAGCCCCCATTTGGAAGGCCTCGCCTCAGGAACTGCAGATGTATTAAGCAGGGCTGCACCAGACCTGGTGACAGCCCTGGCGGCTGAAGGCACGCTGGAAGCAGATCCCCGAGGGGCGCATCCTGCTATCGCCGCTCCCCCAGCCCACCGGAGGTGACTGCGTGGGCCTGGAAGGAGGCCTGCTGCTGGAAACAAAGGGCCACGAGGGCATTGCACGTGGCCCATTACCACTCCTGGCTCCACTTGGGAAAGAAAGGGGGCCGCATCGGGGCTCAGCATTGCAGGTGGGCGGGAAGGCCGCCTGACACCACCATGAGTCCCCGCTGGAGGCGTGTCCTCCACGGAGTTAGCAGACAGCCTGGAACCTGCTGCTGCAGCTGCCTGCCACCATCAGAGAGGGCCTCAGTCCACAGGGCAGAGAGGATTCAACATCCATGCCTGGGCCGTCAAGGAAACAATCAGGTAGCAAGAAATTGCTACTGAGTGTGAAACAGATCTGAAAAATGGATGGGAGAGGGATCCCAGGACTTTTATCTACTCCCCCTAGACCTTTTCCTCTAGCAGCCAGCAGTCATCTCTTACACTCCCCCACGCTCATACATGCCCTGTACAATTTATTTGCATATTTCCAAGGGTGCTGTTATGCAACCAAGTTTAGCAATTTCTGAATTCTATCCAAAGTTGAATTATCATCCTGAAACCGAGAGTCATTTTGTGTTTAAGAAGTTGAAACAGCTGAATATTTATTTCTCATTGCACCAAGAAGCCATGCTGTTGTCAGTTGTAATATGACAATTCCACCCTGGCTTTTGATTATTTGTTGCTAGGGATCTCTGTTATGTGTATGGATTCTCAGCTTTACAGCTGTCCTCATTCACTGCCCAATTATCTGCAGCATTGCCTTTATATACCTGTTTACTGCTGTAATCAGCCCTTTGCATTTGCTTTCATTTTTGTTTAACTTCCTGTGTAGATACTACTGTTTGACCCTGACTTTGTGTGACTACTAGTGTTGAGCGAACCCGAACAATACGGTTTTTGGACCCCGGATCCGAACGCGGACATTTCACTGTATGTTTGGGTTGGGGTTCGGCGATTTAATGGCGCGTTTTAAAAGGCTGCAGGGCAGCCAATCAACAAGCGTTTGACTCGTTTGCCCTTAGAAGCCATCACAGTCATGCCTACTAATGGCATGGCTGTGATTGGCCAGTGCAGCATGTGACCCAGCCTCTATATATAAGCTGGAGTCACATACACGCACATCACATGAGCTCTTCTTAGTGTAGGGAGAGGATGCAGCAGCTGTGAGGGACAGATTAAAAAAAATTCTGGTGTTGAATCTGCTACAGTGATTATTCAAACTATAGCGATTATTCAAATTACAGTGATTATTTTAATGGGTGCTATACTATATATTTGTACCCTGCCCTGAGCCCAGTGCCACAGAAAGTGTAGTGCACTTGCAACTGCATGTGTGCCAGGCACATGACTTTGATCCTGTTCTGTTAGCCCAGTGGGCAACATCTAGGCATTTTTAAATACTGCAATTTGATGGTGTTAAATATTAAATTTGCGTCCTGCAATTCATATCTGAGAGACAAGTAGAACTGTCAAATACTGTGCTTACAGCGCACTTTGAAAAATTCTAATAGTTTTGGGTGGTAAATAGTACATTTGCGTCTTGCGGTGCACTTCATATCTGAGAGTCAAATAGAGCCATCAAATACTGTGCGTACAGCACACTTTGAAAAATTCTAATTGTTTTGGGTGGTAAATAGTACATTTGCGTCTTGCGGTGCACTTCATATCTGAGATTCAAATAGAACAGTGAAATACTGTGGTTACAGTGCACTTTGAAAAATTCTAATTGTTTTGGGTGCTAAATAGTACATTTGCGTCTTGCGGTGCACTTCATATCTGAGAGTCAAATAGAACAGTGAAATACTGTGGTTACAGTGCACTTTGAAAAATTCTATTTGTTTTGGGTGCTAAATAGTACATATGCGTCTTGCGGTGCACTTCATATCTGAGAGTCAAATAGGAACAGTGAAATACTGTGGTTACAGTGCACTTTGAAAAATTCTAATTGTTTTAGGTGCTAAATAGTACATTTACGTCTTGCGGTGCATTTCCTGCAGTCCAATAAACAAAAAACAGAGCAAAAATTCAAATAAAAATTGTTGACTATTGGCGGTTACATTGTCGCCTGACATAAACCATCTGTTACTTTGGTGGGTGACCGCAAACAATGAGGAGAGCGTCAAATAAGGACGTGGCCATGGTTGTGGTGCTGCTCGTGTTGGTGGAGCTCCTGTTGCAAGTAGAGGATGTGGTCGATCTATGCCAGCTACACGCACAAGTGAAACACCTTCCTCAGGTGCTAGTACGCGACAAAACCTTCAGCGTTATTTGGTTGGCCCGAATGCCGCTCTTAGAATGGTGAGGCCAGAACAAGTACAGGCGATAGTAGATTGGGTGGCTGACAGTGCCTCGAGTTCCTTCATATTGTCCCCTGCTGAAAGCTCAGAGTTGACACCTGCAGCCCATGGTCATCTGTCTTTCACCTCACCCCCTTGCAAATCAGCCAAGCTGTCTGAGCCACAAGTCATGCAGCAGTCTCTTTAGCTTTTTGATGACTCTGCTGGCGGGGTCATCAAACATAGCCTTGACCCAGAAGTGGAAGAGGTTGTGCACGGATGCTGATGATGACGAAACACAGGTTGCCAACTGCTGTGGCTTTCGGCAGTGTGCAGACCGGCAAGGAGGACAGGGTTGAGGAGTGGGTGGAAGATGATGTGGAGGATGATGAGGTCCTAGACCCCACATGGAATCAAGGCCATGCAAGTGACGTGTCCAGTTTGGAGGAAGAGGCGGTGGTCGCAAAGAGGCACCAACACAGCATAAGAGGGAGCAGGGTGCAAAACCGTAGCGCTGTCCCCTAGACAGTACGCCTGCTACTGCCCACCGCACCCAGGGGCAGAGCACACCAAAGCCAGCTCCAAGAAGTTCCCTGGCATGGCAGTTCATTAGACAATGTGCTGATGACAAGACACAAGTGGTTTGCAAATTCCTTGCCTTTGAAATGCTGTCATTCCGTCTGTTGGAGACGGACAGTTTTAAAAACCTGATGGTGGTGGCTGTCCCAAGGTACGTGGTTCCCAGCCGCCACCACTTTTCCCGGCGAGCCATCACTTCCCTGAACAAGCAATTGGCGGACAAAATCAGGTGTGCACTGCGCAACTGGCAAGCTCCACATAACCACAGATACGTGGACCAGTAAGCACGGGCAGGGACACTATATCCCTCTAACTGCACACTGGGCAAATGTTTTGTCGGCTGGGCCTGAGGCAGATAGCAGTTTGGCGCATGTCCTTCCGCCACTGAGGATTGCAGGGTATTTCTCTTTGCCTCCTGTTGCCTCCTCCTCCTACTCAGCTTCTTCCTTCTCCTCTACCACCTCCTCATCCAGTCAGCGTAACACCTTCACCCCCAACTTCATCACAGCCAGGGGGAAATGACAGCAGGCTCTTTTAAAACTAATATTTGGGGGGAAAAAACCCACAGCGCGCAGGAGCTGTGGACGGGCATGGAACAACAGATCACTGAGTGGTTCTTGCCACTGAGCCTCAAGCCCGGCCTGGTGGTGTGCGATAATGGGCGAAATCTCGTAGCAGCTCTGGGCCTAGCCGGTTTGACGCACATCCCTTGCCTGGCGCATGTGCTGAATTTGGTGGTGCAGAAATTCCTGAAAAACTACCCAGATATATCAGAGCTGCTGCAGAAAGTGTGGGCCATCTGTGCGCACTTTAGGCATTCTCACCCTGCTGCTGCTCGCCTGTCTGCGCTCAGCGTAACTTAGGTCTTCCCACTCACCACCTCATACACGACGCGCCCACAGGGTGGAACTCCACCTTGCACATACTGGAGAGATTGTGCGAACAGCAGCAGGCGATAGTGGAGTATCAGCTGCAGCACGTACGGGTCAGTCGCTCTGCGGAACAGCACCACTTCACCACCAATGAGTGGGCCTCCATGCGAGACCTGTGTGCCATTTTGCACTGTTTCGAGTACTCCACCAACATGGCCAGTGCCAATGACGCCGTTCTCAGCCTTACTATACCGCTTGTATGTCTCCTTGAAAAAACGCTTAGGGCAATGATGGAAGAGGATGTGGCACAGGAGGAAGAGGAGGAGGAAGAAGAGGGGTCATTTCCACTGTTATCAGGCCAGTCATTCACAAGTGGCTTGGAGGGTGGGTTCCTGCACCAGCATAGGCCAGGTACACAACTGTCAAGCAAGGGCACAGTTTTGGAGGAGGATGAGGAACAGTGTTCACAGCAGGGTGGAACCCAACGCAGCTCGTGGGCATCACTGGAGCATGGCTGGGGGGATACGAAGGACACAGATGATACACCTCCCACAGAGAACAGCTTGTCCTTGCCTCTGGGAAGCTTGGCATACATGAGCGACTACATGCTGCAGGGGGATGGGACACTTCATCGCGGCTGCTTCCGCGCAGCCGCTTCACCGCCGACTCTGCACCGCAAGACAGCTCGTCGCTGGGGATTTCATCGCGGGACATTTCATCGCTAAAGGTAAGTATTTTAGCTATTTCAGTTTATTTTAGTAAGGGTGGTTAGAATTAGGGTTTAGGGGGTTAGAATTAGGGTTTAGGGGGTTAATTTTAGTATTAGGGTTTGGGGTTAATTTTAGTATTAGGGTTTAGGGGGTTAATTTTAGTATTAGGGTTCAGGGGTTAGTATTAGGGTTTAGGGGGTTAGTATAAGGGGTCGGGGGCTAGTATTAGGGTTTAAGGGGTTAGTATTAGGGTTCGGGGGTTAGTATTAGGTTTTGGGGGTTAATTTTAGTATTGGGGTTAATTTTAGCATTGGGGTTTGGGAATCATTTATTAGGGGGGGTATTGAAATTTTACTTTGACATTTGTAAGAGCTGACAGTTCAGCACTGAACTGTCAGCTCTTACATAGCGGCGCGGAAGTGTCCTAGACCCTGCTGCAGTGCCTGCGGAATGACTGCCGAGTTGCCCACATTCTAACTTGTGCTGATTACTGGGTGGCCACCCTGCTGGATCCCCGTTACAAGGAAAACGTGCCGTCCTTAATTCCTTCACTGGAGCGTGATCGTAAGATGCGTGACTACAAGCGCACGCTGGTAGATGCACTGCTGAGGGCATTCCAAAATGACACCGGGGGCTCAATGGAAGCACAAGGCGAAGGCAGAGGAAGAGGTCGCCAACGCAGCTGGGGCACCGCCCGCACCTCAGAAGGCAGGGTTAGCATGGCCGAAATGTGGAAAAGCTTTGTCAGCACGCCACAACAAGCAGCACCACCATCTGATATGCAACGTCTTAGCAGGAGGCAGCATTTCAGCAACATGGTGGAACAGTACGTGTGCACAGGCCTACACGTACTGACTGATGGGTCTGCCCCATTCAACTTCTGGGTCTCCAAATTGGGCACATGGCCTGAGCTTGCCCTTTATGCCTTGGAGGTGCTGGCCTGCCCTGCAGCCAGTGTATTGTCTGAACGTGTGTTTAGCACGACAGGGGGCGTTATCAAAGACAAGCGCAGCCGCCTGTCCACAGCCAACGTGGACAAGCTCACGTTTATTAAGATGAACCAGGCATGGATCCTACCAGACTTCTCTGTACCTTGTGCAGAATAGACATTTATACCGGCCTCACCCAGTCATTGTTATACTCAAGTGCACTTATTATTTGTTTTCTGTTGTTATATGTCCCAATATTTTGGGGGCTACCCCAGTTTAAAAAACCAAAAACAAATAAAAAACAGTGTTGGCTACCTCCTCCTCCTCCTCCTCCAGCACCGCTTCCACCTACACCGCCACGGTTACCGCCTCCTCAACCCATGGGTCACTTAGCATAAACTGAAAGAGAATACCCTGCACTCCAACCCTCTCTCAAATGGATAATTCTGCTGATCCTCCTAACAGCCATGCTTTAGATTTAGATTTGTTCTTCCAAAGCTAATATCAAAGATTCCATCTAGTGCTATTTGATGGCTCAGCTGTATTTGTAATTTGTATGTATTTTATGTTATTTTAAGTTATTTCCCTATCCACATTTGCTTGCAGGGCACTTGTCCTACTCTTACCCACATTTTACTTCATTTTGCAACCCTCTAGCCCTTTCCAGGACTTTTTTAGAGTCATTTTAGTGGCCAAAAGTTTGTGTCCCCGTTGACTTCAAAGGGGTTCGGGTTCGGGGTCAAGTTCGAGCACGGACCCGGACATTTTTTCGAAGTTCAGCCGAACCTGCCGAACCCGAACATCCAGGTGTCCGCTCAACTCTAGTGACTACCCTCTCACGTATTTGAGTCAAACATTGGCTGACTACCTGCTCTCCAGTTTGATACCAGTTCAGCCTGACCCTCCTGCCATCCTGTTCTGGATCTGTGCTTGAGTAAATTCCTTAGAACCTAGGACTTCTAGTCAGCGCTGACCTTTGGTGTTCAGCATAGTTGCCAACATCGGCCATGTTTCTAGGGACACATACAGTTGCAAGAAAAAGTATGTGAACCCTTTTGAATGATATGGATTTCTGCACAAATTGGTCATAAAATGTGATCTGATCTTCATCTAAGTCACAACAATAGACAATCACAGTCTGCTTAAACTAATAACACACAAAGTATGAAATGTTACCATGTTTTTATTGAACACACCATGTAAACATTCACAGTGCAGGTGGAAAAATTATGTGAAACCCTAGACTTATGAAATCAGCCGAATGGAGCCCAATCGATGAGATGAGATTGGAGGTGTTGGTTACAGCTGCCCTGCCCTATAAAAAACACACACCAGTTCTGGGTTTGCTTTTCACAAGATGTGAATGATGCCTCGCACAAAAGAGCTCTCAGAAGTCCTACGATTAAGAATTGTTGACTTGCATAAAGCTGGAAAGGGTTATAAAAGTATCTCCAAAAGCCTTGCTGCTCATCAGTCCACGGTAAGACAAATTGTCTATGAATGGAGAAAGTTCAGCACTGCTGCTACTCTTCCTAGGAGTGGCCATCCTGTAAAGATGACTGCAAGAGCACAGCGCAAACTGCTCAATGAGGTGAAGAAGAATCCTAGAGTGTCAGCTAAAGACTTACAAAAGTCACTTGCATATGCTAACATCCCTGTTAGCGAATCTACGATACATAAAACACTAAACAAGAATGGATTTCATGGGATGATACCACAGAGGAAGCCACTGCTGTCCAAACAAAACATTGCTGCACGTTTACAGTTTGCACAAGAGCACCTGGATTACTGGCAAAATATTCTGTGGACAGATGAAACCAAAGTTGAGTTGTTTGGAAGAAACACACAACACAATGTGTGGAGAAAAAGAGGCGCAGCACACCAACATCAAAACCTCATCCCAACTGTGAAGTATGGTGGTGGGGGCATAATGGTTTGGGGCTGCTTTGCTGCGTCAGGGCCTGGACGGATTGCTATCATCGAAGGAAAAATGAATTCCCAAGTTTATCAAGACATTTTGCAGGAGAACTTAAGGCCATCTGTCCACCAGCTGAAGCTCAACAGAAGATGGGTGTTGCAACAGGACAACGACCCAAAACATAGAAGTAAATCAACAACAGAATGGCTTAAACAGAAGAAAATACGCCTTCTGAAATGGCCCAGTCAGAGTCCTGACCTCAACCCGATTGAGATGCTGTGGCATGACCTCAAGAAAGCGATTCACACCAGACATCCCAAGAATATTGCTGAACTGAAACGGTTCTGTAAAGAGGAATGGTCAAGAATTACTCCTGACCATTGTGCACGTCTGATTTGCAACTACAGGAAACGTTGAAGTTATTGCTGCCAAAGGAGGTTCAACCAGTTATTAAATCCAAGGGTTCACATACTTTTTCCACCTGCACTGTGAATGTTTACATGGTGTGTTCATTAAAAACATGGTAACATTTTATTCTTTGTGTGTTATTAGTTTAAGCAGACCGTGATTGTCTATTGTTGTGACTTAGATGAAGATCAGATCACATTTTATTACCAATTTGTGCAGAAATCCATATCATTCCAAAGGGTTCACATTCTTTTTCTTGCAACTGTATGTGTTCCATATGCTGCAGACAGAGCATGCAAAGTGCAGCCCAGCAGTATGTAGGATGCATATACACACAGACAGAATCCAATTAATTAATTATGGTAGGTCCTTTGAGATCTCCACCCTGATTAATTAATTGGATTGTGTTTGTGCGTATATCCATCCTACATGCTGCCGGGCTGTACTTTGCATGGTCTTTCTCCAGCATGTGGAACAAATATGTGTCCCTGAAAAAATGGCCAATGTTGGCAACTATGGTTCAGACACTTTATAATGGGCTATACCCACAGTGCTTCCTCTTTTCCCCATTCCTGTTACAGGTGGTGGTAAGTTATAGTTATCAAAAAATTAAATATGTTTTTGAAAAAATGCATTACTTGTATTTTTTTCTTCCTGATTCCTTCACTTAACTTCACCTGCCCTCCTTTCATTATTGCTTCCACACACCTTGCTGTTGCACCCACAGCACTTGATATCATCCATATAAACTTGCCACCACATCATCTTGCAGTATCCCACAGATCTTTCCAGAGTGCCAAGGACTTGCCCAGTACTCATTCCACTCACAGGACTTGACCCAGCACCCTAATTGCACTCACTAGACCCCACATAACACCAAGGATTTACCCCAGCACTCTGATTACACCCAGGACTTACCCCAACATCCAGATTGCACCCATGATTTAACCCAGCATGTAACTTGCAACCAGAGACTTGCCTCAGCACCAGAGGTACTGACCAGGGCCGGACTGGGAACAAAAACCAGCCCTGCAATTTTTTTTTATACCAGCCCCATATCATAACGTTATTATGATAACATTATAACATGCATTTTAAAAAGCATATCTTTATTTACAGATAAGACTGATATAAACCCTTGCCTAGTGTAATATATACCTATAGTACAGACACAAGGTTATATCAAACACAATGTCCTAATTTCTAACCTATTCACAAGGCAATACATATACCCCAGTATGTACAAAAAGTGATATGAATTGTCCTGTGCATAAGTATAAATCAGGGAAGTGTGTGAGATATAGCAAATACATACTTGTGTACATGCTAGGTGCATATTTTGACGTACCTTAGCACCAAAATTGCACTCATAGGACTTGCCCCAGCACCCAGAACTTACCCCAGCACTCAGATTGCCCTAACAGTCTCTTTAACTTTTTTCTGTAGTGTCTCTTTCTCTTTTATGTAGTCTCTCTCTCTTTTCTGTAGTCTCTCTCATTTCCATAGTCTCTCTCCCTCTTATCATTTCTGCAGTCTCTCTTCCCCCTCTCATTTCTGTAGTGTCTCTCTCCCCTGTAGTGACTCTCTCTCTCCCCCTTTATTGTCAATCTCTCTATCCCCCTCTAGTCTCTCTCTCTCTCACGCTCTCTCTCTCTTTCTCTCTCTTGTGTTGCTCTATCCCGTGCCCACGTGTGTCACTCTATTTCCTGCCCTTGCCTGTCTCTTCCTCTCTGGTGTCTCTCCCCCATAGTCTGTGCAACCCCACGCCGGAATGCTGCTCCGCAACTTGCCACTGATAATGTGTCCATTAATTTGCACAGATAAACTGCTCATTAATATTCCACAGATAATTTGTCCATTAACATGCCACTGATAATTTGCTCAATAATATACCACTGCTATTTTATCCATTAATTTGCACAATAATTTGCTCATTAATATACCCAGTGGTGCCCACTCAGGGTGGGGGGGGGGGGTGTCCCGAGGTGGGTGCCGGCAACCCCCCCACAGCACTTTTTTTCTTACAGCCGCATCTGGCAGATTGAGTGGCAAAATACTGGCATATTGAGTGGCAAAATACTGGCATATTGAATGGCAAAATACTGGCACATTGAGTGGCAAAATACTGGCATACTGAGTGGCTAAATACTGGCATACTGAGTGGCTAAATACTGGCATACTGAGTAGCAAAAAATTGGCATAGTGAGTGGCTAAATACTGGCATATTGAATGGCAAAATAATACTGGTATATTGAATGGCTAAATACTGGCATAATGAGTGGCAAAATATTGGCATATTGAGTGGCTAAATACTGGCATATTAAATGGCAAAATAATACTAGTATATTGAATGGCTAAATACTGGCATATTGAGTGGCAAAATAATATTGGAATATATTAAATGGCAAAATGCCAGCACATTTGAATGGCAAAATACTGGCATTTATTAAATGGCAAAATAATACTGGCATTTTATTGGGCAAATTGGCTGTGGCTTATTATTGAAAAAAAGAATACTGGCATATTATTGGGCAAATTGGCTGTTGCTTATTTATGACAAAATAATACTGGCATATTATTGGGCAAATTGGCTGTGGCATATTAAATGGAAAAATAGTGCTAGCATTTAATTGGGCATATTAAATGGCAGAATAATACTGAAATATTATTAGGCAAAATGTCTGGCTTTTTAATGGCAAAATAATACTGGCATATTATTGGGCAATTTGTGGTTTATGAATGACAAAATAATTCTGGCATATTATTGGGCAAAACTGGTTTATTTTAATTGGAAAAGTGAAGCTGTGGCATGGTCTTTGGGGCAAAATAACATGTACCATAAGGAAAGTGACACTAGCTAGTTCTGTGGGGCAAAGTGACACTGTGGTATGTTCTGTGGGGCATTGACACTGTGAAATGACAAATCATGTAGGTGCAATATGAGTTCAAGACAAGTGCTGTGAGTGCAATACAGGTGCATGGCAAGATCTGTGGGTACTGTTTGGTGCTGTGTTAAGTCCTTTAGGAGCAATGTGGGTGCAGAGGAAGGGAATAAAAACAAGGAATGCAATTTTTCAATAACATTTTTATTACATATGAAAATAGTTCAATATAATATTGAAAAAATTCAAATGAGTATAAATGCAACTAGTTATAGAGAGAGAGAGAGATAGAGAGATGTCTGTGTGTATAGAAATGTATTGTTTTAGAATTGTACAATTGTCACCTCGTAGGGCTCCTGCGTGTCGCATAATTAATGGCAGTCCCATGTGTGGCATATTTATTGGGCCCCATTTGTGGCATAATTAAGGGGCTCTTTTCTGTGGCATAATAATGGGGCCCTTGTGTGTGGCATAATTAAGGGCATCTGTGTGTGAAGCATAATTAATTGGGCTCTAAAGCGAGACATAAATAATTGGGCTCTGGTATGGCATAATTTATGGGGCTCTGTGGGGCATAATTTATGGGGCTCTTGTGCAGGGGAGGGCTGGCAGCCTTAGGCCTGGGGGGCAAATCCAGTCAAGTGGCCCATTGCACCATCGAATCGCCTCCCCATCCACGGCCATCTTTTCCTTGTTTTATAATGAATATTTCCAGGATTTTCCCCCACAATATGCCAGGATTTGCCATTTAATATGCTAGAATTTTCCCTTACAAAATGCCAGGATTATGCCCCTCAGTATGCCAGGATTATGCCCCTCAATATGCCAGGATTATGCCCCTCAATATGCCAGGATTTTCTCCTCAATATGCCAAGATGATGCCCCCTCAATATGCCAGGATTTTCCCCTAAATATGCCAAGATGATGCCCCCTCAATATGCCAGGATTTTCCCCTAAATATGCCAGGATTGTGCCCCTCAATATGCCAGGATTATGCCCCTCAATATGCCAGGATTATGCCCCTCAATATGCCAGGATTTAGACACCCAATATGCCAGGATTTTCCCCTCAATATGCCAAGATGATGCCCCCTCAATATGCCAGGATTTTCCCCTCAATATGCCAGGATTATGCCCCTCAACATGCCAGGATTTAGACACCCAATATCCCAAAATTTGGGCACCCCCCCTACCCACGTTGCACACCTATGACATGATCCATAACCCACGTTGCACACCAGGACATGCCCCATCACCACATTTACATGCCTCCATCACCCCATTACATACACATTTCCAATATTATTTGCCATTAATATTCCCCAGCCAATTTGTCCCATAATATGCCAGTGTTATTCTGCAATTTAATATGACTCAGTAAATTTGCCCAATAATATTCCAAGGTTATCTGCAATTTAATATGCCCCTGCTAATTTGCCCAATATTCCAGTGTTAATTGCCATTTAATATTCCCCAGCCATTTTGCCCAATAATATGCCAGTGTTATTTGCCATGTAATATGCCCCAGCCAATTTGCCCAATAATATGCCAATCTTATTTGCCATGTAATATGCCCCAGCCAATTTGCCCAATAATATGACAGTCTTATTTGCCATGTAATATTCCCCAGCCAATTTGCCCAATAATATGCCAGTGTTATTTGCCATGTAATATGCCCCAGCCAATTTGCCCAATAATATGCCAGTCTTATTTGCCATGTAATATGCCCCAGCCAATTTGCCCAATAATATGCCAGTGTTTTTTGCCCCCCCCATCTCTTACCTTTTTCCCTGGTGGCTAGTGGCAGGACTTCCCTGGTGGCTAGTGGCAGGAGGACTTCCCTGGTGGCTAGTGGCAGGCAGCATGGTCCCTCCATGCTGCCTGTTCGGCCTCCCGGCAGAGCGCCGATCACGTGACTGTCGGCACTTCCGTGTCGGCACACTGCACGGGGAGCCGAACAGGCAGCATGGAGGTTTCTCTGTGCTGCCTGTTTGGCTCCCCGTGCAGCTTTGCAGGCAGAGCGGAGGTGAGAGGGGATCTTCCGATCCCTTCTCACCTCCGTCTCTGCCTGCAAGCGCGTTTTTTTTTTTTTTTTTTTTAATAACACTGGCCCAGCGGCCGTGTTTTAAAAACCTTAGGGCGGCCTGGGGGGCAATTGCCACCCTGCCCCCCGGCCCAGCCCGCCCCTGCTCTTGTGTGTGTCATAGTTATGAGGCTACTGTGTGTGGCATAGTTAATGGGCTCCTGTGTGTGACAAAATTTGTGGGCTCCTATATGGGGCATATTTAATGGGCCATCTGACTGGCATTACTAAGGAATCTGTTTGGCATGGTATTGGAGGAAATCCAGGGGGGATAAATTGCTCATTAATATCCCACTGATAATTTTCTCATTAATATGCCACTGATAATTTGCTCATTAATTTGCCACTGATAATTTATCCATTAATTTGCCATTGATAATTTGTCTATTAAGCCACTGATAATTTGTCTATTAATATGCCACAGCCAATTTGCCCAATAAAAAAAAGATGATAGCATAATATTTTACCAGAAGCAACAGAGTACATTTTAATTTCATAAAGATTAGAGAACAAAAAAACAAAAAACAACTGCTTGTTAGCATTTTAACCCCTTTGTGACAATGTCCTGACACGTCCTGCAGTGGAACGAGCGGTTTTCGAGATCACGAAAACCACTCTGACAGTGTTGCTCTATTGCCTCGATGCCAAGGCAATAGGCAGCACCAAAATGTCAGCTCTAGGGCAGAGCGATCGTGGGCGCCATATTGCAGGAGCAGCATGCTTGAAGGTATATCCATTAACCATGGTATGCTATTGGCTACATTGGATATCACTCGATTATATACATCCATTCCCCATACGGAGGGCTTTATTTTATAAGAGATGCAATGGGTAGAGACACTTTGTATATTGATCTCTCTGACTTCATGGTCAAAAGTATTGAAAATTCTATTGGCAAAAAATTACCTTCCCCCCTCATGTCCCACCACAGACCACTACGCGTGCGCAGCCTCATTCTTCTGCTACAGTACCAGGGGACTGCGTTACAGGGACATTGGGAAGTGGACACCTTGAACCCGACTTCTTAAGTAAACCCCCAGATTCCAAAAGTTTGTTGAATGTGCATAGATTACATTTATATCTCCAGAAATGTTCTATTCTATAGAGTCAGATGCTCAGAATTAGGAGAAGTGTATGTGACGAAAATAGAATGTTCAAATAATTAAGGAGGATGTGTCCAAAAGATTTAAGGAAAAGCATTTTAGTGCAGTAGCTGACTCTACATATAAAGCTATGGACACATAAAGGCAGAAATTACTAGATGATACCCTGATAGCACACGATTTTCAAATCAAATCAGAGATATGTTGCTCTAGAATTGGAGCATTTTACAGTCTGAAGTGAAGTAACATAGTAACATAATAATTTAGGTTGAAAAAAGACACACGTCCATCAAGTTCAACCCATCTACCTATCATTCCAGCGTTTTGATCCAAAAGAAGGCAAAAACCCCTAAAGAAGCTATTTCGAATTTTGCCTCCTAGGGGGAAAAATTCCTTCTTGACTCCAAAAGGGCAATCAGATTTCTCCTTGGATCAATAAGCTCTATTATTTATGCTTATTCTATTATTAATAGCCCTGTATGTTCTGCTTTTCTAAAAATAACATCCAGACCATTTTTAAATGCATCTATTGTGGTTGACAGCACTACCTCTCTTCTCAGTGAGTTCCATAACTTTATTGTCCTTACCGTAAAGAATCCCTTCCTTTGCTGTCTATGAAATCTATGCTCTTCCAGTCTCAGGGGGTGACCTCTTGTTCTTTGTACATTTCTGTTAATGAACAGGTCCCTGGAGAGCTCTTTATATTGGCCCTGCACATATTTATACAATGTTATCATATCCCCTCTAAGACGCCTTTTTTCTAAAGTAAATAAATGCAATTTTTTAAGTCTCTCTTCATAACTAAGATCCTCCAATCCCCTTATTAATTGTGTAGCTCGCCTTTGTATTTTTTCTAGTTCCTTAATATCCTTTTTAAGGACTGGTGCCCAGAATTGTACTGCATATTCAAGGTGAGGCCTTACCATTGATTTGTAAAGAGGCAAGTTGATGTCCTCCTCCCGTGAATCTATACCTCGTTTTATACATGCCAATATCTTTTTTTTTTTTTTTTTGTATATCTTTATTAGTTTTCTTTTTCTCCATAACATGTAAAACACGAAAGACATTGACAGACATACAAAAAACATCATATCTACAACAAATTATTATGTCCCAGTGCAACGAGGGGTGGCCGCTCTGATCCCTTCTTAAAGTGCTTATTATATTTAGATTCACTTCTATAAAGAGTCTTATAAGTATCTTCCGGACTCTTTCGGCAAAATATCCCTCCCCGCCCCTCCTTGCACAGGTCAATAAAATGTACTGTAATCTTACAGACCGATCGAGAGACCTTTGCCCCACCCGGGGGGGAGCATTTCAAGGTTTCATGGACATATCCTTTTTGAGGAGTTCTTCCCATCTTTCCCCTTTTTATTTTCAATTTTTATTTTGATATTGGTTTGGGCCTGTTGTATTAAGATGGTATTAGATAGCCATATCTCTCTTCTATTTATCTACATCTGTTCTAACTGCTCTAATATATATGTATAGAGTTTGCATAGTCTTCTAGATGCTGATGGTTGTAGATTACTCAAACTCTTTTCCATCCTTGCCTGATACGTTACTTGATTTATCAGTTGGATTTTTTTAAAGGGTTTGCTTGATCTCCACGCTCTAGCTATTAGAACCTTTGTGGCCACCCAACAATGAATGGCTATCTGCTGATTATCTTTAGATGATTCTTTTAGCTTTAAATGTAAGAGAGCAGATTCTGGCTTCCAGGTCGTATTACTATTGGTAAGTTTCTTAATCAATTCGAAAGCCCAATCCCATAGGACAGCAACAGCCTTGCAACTCCACCAGACATGAAGGAAAGTGCCGTTTTCCACCCCACATCTCCAGCACTTAGATGATAAATGTGGGTACATTTTTGTCAGGGCAGATGGGACTCTGTACCACCTATACATTATTTTAAATTGATTTTCTGCTAGATTGAGACATCTTGTTGTTTTATTTGTCTGGGCAAAGGAGCCTGCCCACTCCTCATCTGTAATTTTGATTGCTAGCTCCCTCTCCCATATCGACTTCACTTTTATAGGGTGTGTATTTCTCATCATTACTAGATAATTTGTCTTTGCTGTGATTTTAGGTATTTGTTTGTATGAGAATATTTTAGTTAGCTCTTGTTTTAGTGTATCCAAGTTATGACACACATTGTTCTTCATACAATTTTTGATTCTCAGATACGAAAATATCTCTCTGGAGGGAAGGGAATATTTCTCTCTCAGTGTTTCAAACAGTGTTACATGCCAATATCTTATTGGCCCTTGCAGCTGCTGACTGGCATTGGGCACTGTTGCCAAGTTCGTTATCTACAATGATTCCTAAATCCTTTTCGTTAGTAGTTTTTCCCAGGGAAATACCATTTAACGTATATGTTGCTTTGTTATTATTTTTCTCATAATGCATAACTTTGCATTTGTCTATATTGAACCTCATTTGCCACTTTCTTGCCCAGTCCCCCACTCTGTCCAAATCTTCCTGTAAAGAAAAAACATCAAGATTAGTCTTTATTACCTTACCTAATTTTGTGTCATCAGCAAACACTGAGAAATGGCTCTCAGCACAACGTGGGAGATCATTAATAAACATATTAAAAAGAAGAGGTCCCAAAACAGACCCCTGAGGTACTCCGCTCAATACACTGGTCCAATTTGAGGCTTCTCCATTTACAACAACCCTCTGTGTTCTATCTTTTAGCCAATTTTCAATCAAAATACATACATTTGCACCCAATCCTATTTCTCTCAATTTGTAGAGTAACCTTTTGTGTGGAACTGTATCAAATGCTTTAGCAAAATCCAAATAGATCACATCAACTGCCCCACCTAGATCTATATTTTTACTGACTTCTTCATAGAATGTTATTAAGTTTGTTTGACAAGACCTGTCTTTCACAAAACCATGTTGACTTTTACTAATTATAGTCTGATTCAAGATGTATTCTTGAGTGTACACCTTTAGCAATCCTTCAAATAATTTCCCCACTACAGATGTCAAGCTCACTGGCCTATAATTACTCGGCAGAGATTTTGATCCCTTTTTAAATATTGGAATGACATCCGCCTTTCGCCAGTCTGTTGGCACTATACCTGAACTGAAAGAATTCCTAATGATCATAAATATTGGTCTGGCCAGATTTATGCTTAACTCTCTAAGGACCCTTGGGTGTATACCATCTGGCCCTGGGGCCTTGTCTATCTTAACAGAGTTTAATTGCTTAAGCACTTTTTCCTGTGTCAGCCAATCCCATGTTTGCGGTGACTGTTCCGTAACGTCCGGTAGCAGGGGCTCATCCATCTGTTCTTCCTTAGTATAAACAGAAGGAAAAAAAGTATTTAAAATGTCTGCTTTCTCTCTGTCCTCACTTACCAAATTTCCGATTTGGGATAACAAGGGCCCAACATTTTCCCTCTTTAGCTTTTTTCCATTTATATACTTATAAAAAATGTTGGGGTTAATTTTACTCTCCTTAGCAATCCTTTTCTCATTTTCCAATTTAGCCATTTTAATTGCCTTTTTGCAGGCTTTTTGTTGGCATCTTTGTATTTTATAAATGATAATGTTGATCCCTTGCTTTTATAATGTTTGATTACCATTTTCTTGTTTTGCATTTCCTGTTTCACTTTACCAGTAAGCCACATTGGTTTTGATTTGTGTCTTTTGTATTTGTTTCCCAAAGGTATATATTGGGATGTGTACTTTGTAATGTGTGCTTAAAGGCATTCCACTTGTCTTCTGTGTTTAGACCAAAAAACATTTGTTCCCAGTCTAAATGTTCAATTGATGCCCTTAATCCATCAAAGTTGGCCCTTCTAAAATTAAGTGTTTTGGTGGCGTAGTTACCTGTGAAGAAAATAGACTTTATTAGGTCTTTTCTTCTGTGTTCGGGCTTTTTGCCTACAGTATTGCTTGCAGGAGGATTCCTCATAAAAGCCAGTGTGTTTTGAATAAAAACCGTTATTCCTGTTTCACCCTTCATGAAGTCTGGGCTCATTTTTGGGGGATATTCGATTTGCTGGGGAGAAACGTCTTGGAAACTGCGTTCATCTACAGTATTCCTCTACTCCTGGCTGCAGGTATAATCACTCATGCTTGGCTAGTGGGAAAGGAATATAAGACAGCAGTACCATAGTCACTGCAAGTCTTAACAAACATTTTAGGAGTTTATATGATGTCATGACTGAGCACCACCTCATCTCATATTAAATTATTCTCTAGAACAACTGGTGGCAAGCGACGGGATCGAATGGGACGCATAAAGACAACTGGTGAATGGCCCAGCAGTACTAGAAACTAAAAAGGACTACGCTAAAGGATCTGCTGGAAGCCCGAGGTCAGGTGACAAGCAACAAAAAGAAAGCTACCCTCATAGCAGAACTAACGGAGGGCGACCAAACCAGCAGCATGGCGAATGTCAGCCAGGAGGAAGCAGAATTTCAACAGAAGGTGATGTGGAGGCTAAACCTATATGGGCCAAATCCCACACCTGAGATGGTGACGCAAGTCCTGGCACAAGTGAACGCAGAACGCAGAGCACAACAGGCAAGCTTAAACCAAGGAGACACTGCTTCCTTAGCTGGATCTTTAAATGGAGTGCAGCAGAGAAAGATTAATTATGCTGCTTTTAAAAGTTTTTCGGATGGAGAGATGGAAATTGACGCATATTTACAGGATTTCGAGCGTCAATGCACTTTGGAGGGTCTGGAATCAGAGCAATGGGCCACGATTTTAAGCAGCAAACTCACAGGCCGAGCAGCTGAGGTGTACCGAGCAGTTCCTGACACCGCCATACACAACTACCCCAGGGTAAAGGACATTCTGCTAGCCAGGTATGCCGTGACCCCAGACACTTACAGGAAAAGGTTTCGGGAATTACGGAAAGGGGGCCGAGACTCCTACACCGAATGGGCCTTTAGGATGTATCGGGCAGCCCAAAACTGGATTCAAGGCTGCCAGTTCACAACGCTAGAGGAGGTGCTGCAACTATAACCATTGGTATGTCACCAGTGCAATCAGCCAGGGCACTACAAAATACATTGCCCTCAGCGGAGCAGAGGCAACTGGGAGCGGCCACCACCACCGAGGGCCGCCGCTCACCACTATCAACATGAGCCGCTGGAAGATCACAGCCTGGATTTGGAGCAATGGGCCGTACTACATGAGGTGAACCTAGCCCAAGCCGAGGGGGACAACCGGGTACACCACAGACAATGGGTCACCATAGATGGAAAAGAGGCTGAGGCCTTACGAGACTCTGGGGCCACCCTTACTTTGGTGCAGCCTCACACCGTATCTGCAAAGGCGCGCACCAAGAGGACGGTTGCAGTCAGAGTGGCAGGAGGCGCCATCCACAAGTTACCCACAGCTCGAGTACAGTTAAATTGGGGCACCGGAGCCAAGCAGATGGAAGTAGGCATTATGTCTGGCCTACCTGCAGAAGTATTGTTGGGGAACGACTTGGGGTGCCTAACTTCGCAGCTGCTCCACCCAGATCCCACGGGCACCTGCCCCGTGACTACCAGGGCCCAAGCCCGCCGAGCTGTACCGACACACTCCAAGGAACCTCAGGTAGGGACCGAAATCCCAGTATTATGCCCTATCCCCGTCCCGTTCTGGGGCACCCCCCAAAGACTTACAGTAAGGCAGTAGGTATGCCTAAGGAAGGTAATGCCCACGAGAATTTCCACTGGGACAAGGGATTGTTATATAGGGTCACCGGGGGAGTGGGACAAGGGGCATCCCAAGTTAGAAAAAGACAGCTGGTCATACCCCGCAAATACAGAGCAGAACTCTTAAAGCTCAGCCATGATATCCCACTAGCCGGACATCTGGGTATCAAGAAAACCAAGGACGGCCTTACCCAGACGTTCTTCTGGCCAGGGATATCAAAAGATTTGCAGACGTACTGCAGGACATGTGACACATGTCAAAGGATAGAGAAACGGGGGATCACAATAAAGCCAAGTTACGGTCCCTACCCATAATCGAAGAGCCATTCTATCGAGTGGCGGTAAACCTGATAGGGTCCCTCAGCAAACCCAGCTCCTCCAGTAAACGGTACATCCTCACAGTGGTGGATTACGCCACCAGATATCCTGAGGCTGTGGTGCTCTCCAACATTGAGGCGGAGACGGTAGCGAAGGCGCTAGTCAGGATCTTTTCCCGAGTAGGGTTTCCCCGGGAAATACTTTCCGATCAATGAACTCAGTTCACGGCAACTGTAACGCAACAGTTATGGCGGAGCTGTGGGGTGAAACCGTTATTCAGCTCCCCCTACCATCCCCAAACCAACGGCCTCTGTGAGCGATTCAACGGCACGCTTAAACAGATGCTCACAGCGTTCACAGAGTCCTACGGTCAATGGGAGAAATTTCTACCTCATCTCCTGTTTGCCTACCGGGAAGTACCCCAGGCGTCCACCAGGTTCTCCCCCTTCGAACTCCTATACGGGAGAAAAGTCCGGGGACCCCTGGACCTCATACGGGAGCACTGGGAGGGCAACACAGGAGAGGAAGGGATCCCCGTCTTGTCATACGTGCTGGAGTTCCGGGACGCTTGCAGGCCCTGACCGGATCTGTTCGGGAGAACCTGCAGGTGGCTCAGAAACGACAGAAACAATGGTATGACCGGGGAGCACGAGATAGGAAACTAAAAGTAGGGCAAAAGGTCTAGGCGGGTATGCCGACCCATGGATCTAAGGGGGAGTATTGTGAAGAAAATAGACTTTCTTCGGTCTTTTCTTCTGTGTTCGGGCTTTTTGCCTACAGTATTGCTTGCAGGAGGATTCCTCATAAAAGCCAGTGTGTTTTGAATAAAAACCGTTATTCCTCTTGCAGGAGGATTCCTCATAAAAGCCAGTTGTTTTTTGAATAAAAACCGTTATTCCTGTTTCACCCTTCATGAAGTCTGGGCTCATGTTTGGGGGATATTCGATTTGCTGGGGAGAAACGTCTTGGAAACTGCATTCATCTACAGTATTCCTCTACTCCTGGCTGCAGCTATAATCACTCATGCTTGGCTAGTGGGAAAAGGAATATAAGACAGCAGTACCATAGTCACTGCAGATCTTAACAAACATTTTAGGAGTTTATATGATGTCATGACTGAGCACCACTTCATCTCATATTAAATTATTCTCTATAACATTACCAATTTGTTTTTTGCATTAATCTCAAACGAAACCATGTTATGGTCACTAGTCCCCAAGTGTTCTCTTACTTTGATGTTTGAGATAAACTGCTCATTGTTTGTTATTACTAAATCCAGACAGGCATCCATTCTAGTTGGGGTGTCTACTAATTGTGCCATAAATTTGTTATTAAGCAGGTTCAGAAACTTGCTGCCCTTAGCAGAACTAGTTGTGCCAAAATTCCAATCTATATCAGGGTAATTAAAATCTCCCATGATTATAACTTCATTCAGATTTGCAGCCTTTTCAGTTTGTAATAAAAGCTGATCTTCTCCATCAATGCTAATATTTGGTGGTTTGTAGCATACACCTACAAGTAATGTGTGATTCTTTTTAGTGTCTAAGCTAATCTCCACCCACAGTGTCTTCACATCAGTTCCAGTTATGTCATGCACACCTTCTTTAATACTGGGCTTTAATTTAGGATTTACATATAGACAAATCCCTCTCCCTTTTCTATTTACTCTGTCCTTTCTAAAAAGTGAGTAGCCTTGTAAATTAACTGACCAATCGTGGGTCTCATCCCACCACGTTTCTGTGATTCCGATTAAATCATACTGTTCAGCACTTACCAGTATCTCCAGCTCACCCATTTTGTTTGTCAAGCTTCTTGCATTTGCTAAAAGACATTTAAGATTACTACCCATTTTCTGTTTAGTTGACAAACACGTAATGCCCGCAGGTTTAATTGTATGTACCTCCCTATGATCTATGTTAACCCCACCAGTGCTTTCCTCCTCCTTTCCCATAGCTAAACCCACCTTCCAAACTACTCTAGCTGCCATTGCTTCATTTTGATCTTGACCCTCCCCCCAGAGCTTAATTTAAAAGCTCATCTAACCCTCTAGCCATCCTCTCCCCTAATACTGCAGCCCCTCATCATTGAGGTGCAGCCCATCCCGTCCATAGAGTCTGTTGCCGACTGCAAAGTCTGCCCAGTGCTCCAAGAACCCAAATTCCTCTTGCTTGCACCACCTTCGCAACCACGTATTAATCTCCCTAAGCTCCCGCTGTCTCCCTGATGTAGCGCGTGGTACTGGTAATATTTCCGAGAATATTACCTTGGAGGTCCTTTCCTTCAGCTTATTTCCTAGTTCCCTAAAATTATTTTTAAGGACCCCCCACCTACCATTAACTTTGTCATTAGTACCAATGTGTACTATGACCGCTGGATCATGCCCAGCCCCTCCCAATTATCTGCCTACCCGGTCCGCAACATGCCAAACCCAAGCACCCGGGAGACAACATACAGTTCGGCATTCAGGGTCCAGGTGACAGATTACCCTATCTACCTTCCTAATAATAGAATCCCCTACCACCACAACCTGTCTAGCCTTCCTAGTGTCCTGGCTCCCAACTGTGCTGGGGAGGCTACTCATCTGGCTGCTAGGAGAGTCCCCCTGCCCCAGAAATGCCTCTTCTGAGTTAATCCCCCCAACATCCTCACACAAGCTGGGAAACATGTTGGGGTGAACCAGTTCAGAACAAGCCTCCCTAGCTCTCCGACCCCTACTGCCCCTTACACAACTAACCCAGCTCTCTGCCCTAGAAACCTCTTCTCCTCCATCATCACCCTCCTCTACACTGGCCCCAGCCAATGCCTGCTCCGTGAGCAGTAAACCATATTGCTTATGTCCCCAAGTGTTGCCAGTTGCCTCTTTAGATCTAATATGATATTATCCAAAGCAGCAACCTGCTCACATCTGAAGCAGCGGTAAGGACCGCGGGGAACTTGATCCAAAACAGCATACATGCTGCAAGACATGCACTTAGTGGCATTGTCCAAGATGCTCTCTAATGTAAAACACCTAATATAAATAGAATACCAAAGGATTTATACTTTACCCTCCTTCTTGCCTTTTAACTCCTTCTTTGCTTCTAACTCCTACACTTAAGCAGCTTGTTCACTTTAGTAGATGTTCACCTGGATTCACCTGGCTCAGTATTCACCTGCTTCCTCCAGATAAATGGCCTTCAAGTAAACAGACTCCCAGAGAAGGTTAATTAACTGATTGCAAACAGCCTTACAAACCTTTTCCCTCCAAAACAGTTTTTTCTTTTTTCAACCAATCTTTAACCAAAATACACACAAAATAAACAGTGCTCCCCTTGCAGTAAAATATAAAAATACCCTTTCCTTCTTTGCTTCTAACTCCTACACTTAAGCAGCTTGTTCACTTTAGTAGATGTTCACCTGCATTCGCCTGGCTCAGTATTCGCCTGCTTCCTCCAGATAAATGGCCTTCAAGTAAACAGACTCCCAGAGAAGATTAATTAACTGATTGCAAACAGCCTTGCAAACCTTGTCCTCCAAAACAGTTTTTTTTTCAACCAATCTTTAACCAAAATAAACACAAAATAAACAGTGCTCCCCTTGCAGTAAAAAATAAAAATACCCTTTCCTTCTTTGATTCTAACTCCTACACATAAGCAGCTTGTTCACTTTAGTAGATGTTCACCTGGATTCGCCTGGCTCAGTATTCGCCTGCTTCCTCCAGATAAATATGCAAAAACAATGGTTTGGACAGCACCCCAGAACCGGCATATGTTGCACAGAGCACCACTAAGAAGACCACAATTTTTACAATAAAGGCAATAAATGCTGTGTGCACCCATACAACATATATTCTTAATAATTTAAACATTTTTAATAATTTTAAACTATTTTTAAAAGCACCTAGCTTAGATGAAAAAATATTGGAGATTTAGTCACAATATATGGCCATATTTTGCTTAGCCCACCACTACGCCAAAGTACTCCAAACTTGGTGAGTCCTATCTCTAGCTACTTACTTGGAATGAATCTCTCTGACATCTGTCTTGAACTAGAATTTATACAAATCTCACTGGACACCATACACAGAGCACCTGTGAGTGGGTGGAGTGCACGCCCAAAAGCTGGTCAGGCTTCATAAATATGCAAAAACATATTTATATAAAAACATAACATATAAAAGGTGCTCTGTGTATGGTGTCCAGTGAGATTTGTATAAATTCTAGTTCAAGACAGATTGTCAGAGAGATTCATTCCAAGTAAGTAGCTAGAGATAAGACTCACCAAGTTTGGAGTACTTTGGCGTAGTGGTGGGCTAAGCAAAATATGGCCATATATTGTGACTAAATCTCCACAATTTTTTATCTAAGCTAGGTGCTTTTAAAAATAGTTAAAAATTATTAAAAATGTTTAAAATTATTAAGATTATATGTTGTATGGGTGCACACAGCATTTATTGTCCTCCAGATAAATGGCCTTCAAGTAAACAGACTCCCAGAGAAGATTAATTAACTGATTGCAAACAGCCTTGGGACATCTTTTTAATAACAAACCAATTGTGACACTCAAACATGCACCCAATATACGGGTTATGTTGTTAGTAGGGTTGCCACCTTTTCTTCAGAAAAATACCGGCCTTGTTACTGTCTCCATAGACTTAACATTGGCCTTATGGCAATTTTTTACCGGCCTGCCGGTAAAATACCGGCCAGGTGGCAACCCTAGTTGTTAGACACAAGACCAAACCAAAATCTAAACAAAAATTCTTGGCTTAACCGTTGTTCCGAACATATGCATGTCTTAGCTATAATCACTGTAATGGAATCATCAAATGGCGAAAACAGGAAAACCCATCAAAATTCATGATTTCTAAATAATGTGGTCTGTCTTGGAGCATCCCCACCAGCAGGTGAGTAGAGTACCCTTGCTGTTAGCTCTTTATTTAATAATAAAATTAAAGTGTGAATATTTGTGAAGTCAAATAGCAATAAACAACATAAGTTATAAACTTAACAAATAAGTGAAAACGATTAAAAACACTGCAACTGCAACATGAGGATCATCAGACATAATAGGTAGCGCAGCTGTTCTAGTATAAATTACTCAATATGTCATGATACTACTTTAGAATTTTTTTTTTTAAAGATGTAAATACAAAAAGTGTAGAAAAATGTAAGAAGACATACCAAATACATCTGTAATAACATCCAGAATACATGTTCCATTTTACTGTATACCGGAGCAGCTCCGCCTGGTCACTCCTTCTCAACTGGAATATTTCAATCCTAGGGTACAAAGAAAAATGGAAAGGATGAAGGGTGATAATTGTATATTCAATTTACATACATATGGTTTAAAAAATAAGTCTAATTTGATGCCGATTATCAGAGAAGCAACTATTGAAAACAATTTGTGGAGAAAGATGTACAAGGGGTTCTGCAGCAGAAATATTTCTCTAGAAATATTTGCAATGTTACTTGGTCAGAAAGAAAAAGAAAATCAATAAAATAATTAATGAATAATGAAAAAATTATATGCAAGCCGGCAGACAAAGGGGATCCCCAGTCTCGATAGGGTGTTCAGGGTGGGACTGAAATTAAATCTTACTTAATGGACACAACGGACTTGTTACATAAATTGGTTGACATCACGGGGAATGAAGATACAATCTTGGCCCCCTTCGATGTGGTTAGCCTGTACACATCAATTCCCCATACAAGTGGAATGAAAGCTATGCGTAAAATGGCAGAAAAATTGGTGCATAGGGTTGGATTTTCTGCTCATACAATTAGTATTAACAAATAATTATTTTAGATTTGATGAGAAGTATTTTCTCCAGATTAAAGGGACTAACATTGGCTCCAATGTGGCCCCCATATATGCAGGCATATTTGAGGAACGATTCGTATATACAAACGACCTGTTCATTACATATGGAAAGAATAGGTACATCGATGATGTGCTTGTCATATGTGACGGCTCATTGGAGTCCTTGGAAAGTTTCCTAGTTGAACTAAATAAATGTATGTGTGACATACAATTTAAAATGGAACACAGTATACAATCGATTAATTTGCTGGACACCAAAATATACAAGAAGGGGAATGGATTAGTGATGGATCTGTATGTTAAACCTACAGACAAGAACAACCTCCTTAGGTTTGACTCAGCCTATCCTATGGGTTTACTTAAATCTTTACCTACTAGCCAGTTACTGGCTAAATTAAAAGATTGGAGGAAATGGGGAGAAAATTTTGTTCCAGGGATATCCCAAATCCCATATTGTCGGATTATTAATAACCATAAAAATATGAATATGAGTTATTAATTATGAATCATAAAAAATATGAAAATTAATGATTCATATATATGGGTCCGACTAAAAATACCCATATCAAGAATTCGTTATGTATGTGAGAGTTTGGATGACGTTTTTACAAAAGTAAATATAATGCAACAATTGTTAATAAAATAATAATGAATTTATTGAATATAGAATAAAGATCAAACGGTAAGCAAAATAGCGTAACAACAAAATACAATATCAAATACAATATCAATAGATGTTAATCATAATTCACATATATGACTTATAACATAAGTAAGTAGGACAAAACATTAATTATGCAGCTCTGTACCTATATCACATGCATGTAGAATACTTTATTATGCAGTACATTTCTAACCGTATGATGGCCATGCATTTTATTTAGATACAACTTACAATGTTTATGATTAGTATTTAAAATGGTTAATGATAGTACACCATAATTACCTACAAATTACCAACATATACTCTGCTTAGGTAAGGTAATATTACTAAATCAATCACTACTCAAGGTGGCTATTTCTTAATCTGCTCGGTAAATGATAATGTATGTATTCTAGCTCAGACTTTAAGAATGAGAATCTTAGATACTCTCTGGAGATTAGATATGACATATTTGGGTAAATAGCTAGACTATAAGAACGTATGGTTCTTTTGTTAATATCTATAGGATATTCCTCTGGCTTCCTTCTGCAGAAAGGATGACAGATAAACACCAGGCTAAAACATATAGATCCCAGAAAGTGTGGGATTTAAGTTTAATTTACCCAAATATATATATTAATGACATCCATAAAAAATGAGATTATGCTAGAAACAAATTACCACATTTATACATTACCGGCAGAGGTTGGTTTGCAGTTGAGACTCCTTCCATTGAAGAATTGAGTGATGGGAGTTACTCCTGGGACTTAGCTCAATACTATGGGTATGGAGATTTCTATTGTTATAGTGAACATGTGCTATTAAAAGCCTCATATTCCTGAGTTCTCCCCAAAAGGAGAGAGACTCAGCCCGTTTCTAAAACATTCCCATCTCTCACCCCACTAGTCGCAGCTCTCACCCCACTAGTGGCAGCTCTCACCCTACTAGTGGCAGCTCTCCCAGGTATTTTACAGGTGTCTCCGGTCTCCTCTACACCCCCAGTATCAACTTATCAACCAAACCTTATCTCAGTTTCACACCCTGTTTCTGTGACTTCTAGCCAATTGAATGGATGGGTGTGTTAATGTAAATGAGAAGATGTCATGATTTATAGCTATACCTGGATTGAGTATAATGTAATACAATATATATGTTGCAATATATAGAAGTGTTAATACAATTTCAAATTATAGTAAATATTTATCATTGCACATTACATAAAAATGTATAATAAAATGTATACCACACTAATAAAACAATAAAACAATATTCTAATTAATATGTAGGATTAATTATACTTTACATATTTATTAGTGAAGGTGTGATATCATTATATATTTTAATGGGTGATTTGAATCAACTAGGTTTATTTATAATAACCCTTATTAGATTCTACAAGTCAAAAATCCCAATAATCTCAGTGTGTCTGTGTTTGTAAGTTTCTGCCAGTTTGGGTGGGCTAGCAAGTTGCAGAGAAGCCCCCCTTCCCCTCTAATATGTATATAGACACAGCTGTGTCTTTAGAAATACAATGAGAGTCATAAACGACTAACAATGCCCACCTTATCTGTTCCAGTGATACTAGATAACAGAGTTAGGAATGTGGAGGACTTTCTTTTAGCTTCAGGGACACAGAATAAGATTTGAACACACAGAAGGATTTCCAAAAACTGACACAAAATGGAGGCTGCTGGCATCCATCTTGTTATCTTTTTCTTCTGCTTTATTCATATGTACCAGTCCCAAGATTACTTTTCAATACCTCTGACAATTCCCCCCTAATTGGAACCAATAATTCTTAAGAAAATGATTGTGTTTCAAATTAAGAAGTAGGTATTTGGGACTGGTTAAAATAATGAACTCTGTATCTTTAGCTTTAATCTGCAAAGCAAACTATTTCTTCGTGACTTCAGTCACCAAACAACTGGAAATATAAAAATTGAATGGCCTTGTAGCAACGTGGATTCTTCAGCCTTTAGCTGGTCGACAGCACACTTGGGACACAGGTTTCCTTGCTTGTCCGGCATTTGGCTACAGGAACTTGAGAACGATGTCTTGCGGCGGCAGGTCTCTTCTGGCGACTTGATATCTGTTATGTTGAACCTTTTCTTGATGGGATGTCTTTGGATCAGACTGCTGGGTACATCTAGAGATGAATCCCCCTTTTCCTTCTGGATAGACCTTGGATTTCTTTGGAGCTTTTGGATGATGAGCTTTGCATCACGATTCGCTTTGTCCAGAAAGTCCTGTCCCCGAAGTAGGATGATCCCGACTTACGTCATCTTGTATTTGGTCATCATGCGATCCCCATGAATTTGGGCTTTGATAGATGGATCTAAAATTAAGGAATCAACAAAACAGTATAAGTACATTTGTGCCAGAATTGAGAATACATATATACCTGACTTAGGCCCGATGAGATCTGTCATATACTAGCCAATTACTAGATATGGAAAATGCTAGCTTATTCTAGCAAGAAAAATATATAAAAACATGGGAGAACTATCTCTACTAGGTTCACTATATCCTGAATGTATTCCACTTAGAGCATATATTACACATAGGAGTGATCATCTAGGCAGAGTATCTCTGATATTTGTTATAATATGGGTACAAGAAAACATAATGTTAGTAACAGATGAGAGACAAACAAGTGGATTAATAAACCCCTGTTTATACGATACCAATCTGATCTTCATCTGATCTTGTGTTGATGTTTCTTTACTGTACCCGCAGTGGTGTTTAAACTTTCTTTCTGGGCATCCCCCCTTGTAAGATGGGGTCCTTCCAGCATAGGAACAAACGATTAGCTGTTAGATTACCTATTAAGATAAACAAAAAGAACACTGCCCCGCAAAGTTGTGGAAAAACAAAAACGACTCCAGGTCAATGTTATTAGAATAACCTGTAAATAAAAATGTGTTAAATTATATTAAACATTAAAGTCTGTTTAATTAAATGATCTTGCTTTAGGTAGGTAGTTAAAGTGTGTTAGCTTCTTCTATCATCATGCTATCTTTATGGAGATGAGTTCACTATATGTGAGTAAATTTTCACTCTTTGACCTTTCTGCAGCTTCGTGACCCTTTGTAAAGAAACTGACAGGCATTAACCACCGGCCCCCCTTCTCAGGGGCTTCTTGATTGCAGCATCTTGCTGACAATTTGTGACTAACCCTTTCAAGGCTGAATCCTAAAGATTCAATCATTAGGTAAACGCACACGTTAGGAAGTGAACTATCTTAGTCCTGGATAGTCTGAAAAATAGATGAGAAGTTAGATACACAAATTCACCATCTAGTAAGAAGCGATGGTTTAAACATCTAACAACATTTTAGCAATAGGCTTATGGTCTTAACACTGTAAAATAAAACTTTGGTTACAATAGACATTACAGGATGCAGTTTAACAACTTGATTACCTAGTGTTTAATTTAACCTCTATTGCTGAGTTTTATTGGGTCATGCTGGGTGTTTCATGGTTATTTATTAATCCAGCCCCGCTTTGAGCTAGTTTACTTACCTGCTCTTGTAAGAGTACCATTAGATCATCATCCAGGTTATTCACCTGAGTATATATTTAATTTCCAGGTTTACGCCTATGCCTCCAAGTATTGGAGGTAGATGGCTGAGCTTGATGGGAGCTATAAGAGTCAGTATCTCTGTCCCCCCTAGGCATATCAGACCTGTGGCCCCTCCCGTGATTACCCTTATGGGGATTTGGGTGGCTGAGTCTGTGGGGAATTATCAGGATCAGTGTCTCTGTACCCTCTAGGCAGACCAGACTTATGGCCCCTTCCATAATTATCCTTAATGGATGTGGGTAGCTGAGTCTGCGGGGGAATTATCAGGATCAGTGTCTCTGTACCCTAGGCAGATCAGACTTATGGCCCCTCTCTATCCTTATAGTAGGTATAGGGCTTAGCTTTATGGGAGTTATTAGATTCAGTGGCCTGAGTCAGCCAAAGCATGATAGGCCTTTGGCTGCTATATCTGAGGATGCCCTTAAGATTAGGATACTGGTACTTAACAAGGGTGAGTTTAACTCTTTCCTGTCTTGCCAGCTTAGGAGACTTGGCTTATTGTGCATAGCTCACTTTCTGGTGTTTAAATCCCAGATAGGGTCTACATTTGGCTCTACACCATCTGCTTCTTAGGCCGAATCCTATGTAGGCCAAATTCTAATGTGACCTCCTGGATTACCTGATTCAATACTATGAGCCCATAGAATGAAGTTAGACAGGGTACTCTGGATTACAATTAATTTACAATTTGTAAAAACGCATCAAATCTTTAATACATCTCAGCAGTGCCTCCATAATATGTCGGATTATTAATAACCATAAAAATATGAATATGAGTTATTAATTATGAATCATAAAAAATATGAAAATTAATGATTCATATATATGGGTCCGACTAAAAATACCCATATCAAGAATTCGTTATGTATGTGAGAGTTTGGATGACGTTTTTACAAAAGTAAATATAATGCAACAATTGTTAATAAAATAATAATGAATTTATTGAATATAGAATAAAGATCAAACGGTAAGCAAAATAGCGTAACAACAAAATACAATATCAATAGATGTTAATCATAATTCACATATATGACTTATAACATAAGTAAGTAGGACAAAACATTAATTATGCAGCTCTGTACCTATATCACATGCATGTAGAATACTTTATTATGCAGTACATTTCTAACCGTATGATGGCCATGCATTTTATTTAGATACAACTTACAATGTTTATGATTAGTATTTAAAATGGTTAATGATAGTACACCATAATTACCTACAAATTACCAACATATACTCTGCTTAGGTAAGGTAATATTACTAAATCAATCACTACTCAAGGTGGCTATTTCTTAATCTGCTCGGTAAATGATAATGTATGTATTCTAGCTCAGACTTTAAGAATGAGAATCTTAGATACTCTCTGGAGATTAGATATGACATATTTGGGTAAATAGCTAGACTATAAGAACGTATGGTTCTTTTGTTAATATCTATAGGATATTCCTCTGGCTTCCTTCTGCAGAAAGGATGACAGATAAACACCAGGCTAAAACATATAGATCCCAGAAAGTGTGGGATTTAAGTTTAATTTACCCAAATTTATATATTAATGACATCCATAAAAAATGAGATTATGCTAGAAACAAATTACCACATTTATACATTACCGGCAGAGGTTGGTTTGCAGTTGAGACTCCTTCCATTGAAGAATTGAGTGATGGGAGTTACTCCTGGGACTTAGCTCAATACTATGGGTATGGAGATTTCTATTGTTATAGTGAACATGTGCTATTAAAAGCCTCATATTCCTGAGTTCTCCCCAAAAGGAGAAAGACTCAGCCCGTTTCTAAAACATTCCCATCTCTCACCCCACTAGTCGCAGCTCTCACCCCACTAGTGGCAGCTCTCACCCTACTAGTGGCAGCTCTCCCAGGTATTTTACAGGTGTCTCCGGTCTCCTCTACACCCCCAGTATCAACTTATCAACCAAACCTTATCTCAGTTTCACACCCTGTTTCTGTGACTTCTAGCCAATTGAATGGATGGGTGTGTTAATGTAAATGAGATGATGTCATGATTTATAGCTATACCTGGATTGAGTATAATGTAATACAATATATATGTTGCAATATATAGAAGTGTTAATACAATTTCAAATTATAGTAAATATTTATCATATTCTTATCATTGCACATTACATAAAAATGTATAATAAAATGTATACCACACTAATAAAACAATAAAAACAATATTCTCATTAATATGTAGGATTAATTATACTTTACATATTTATTAGTGAAGGTGTGATATCATTATATATTTTAATGGGTGATTTGAATCAACTAGGTTTATTTATAATAACCCTTATTAGATTCTACAAGTCAAAAATCCCAATAATCTCAGTGTGTCTGTGTTTGTAAGTTTCTGCCAGTTTGGGTGGGCTAGCAAGTTGCAGAGAAGCCCCCCTTCCCCTCTAATATGTATATAGACACAGCTGTGTCTTTAGAAATACAATGAGAGTCATAAACGACTAACAATGCCCACCTTATCTGTTCCAGTGATACTAGATAACAGAGTTAGGAATGTGGAGGACTTTCTTTTAGCTTCAGGGACACAGAATAAGATTTGAACACACAGAAGGATTTCCAAAAACTGACACAAAATGGAGGCTGCTGGCATCCATCTTGTTATCTTTTTCTTCTGCTTTATTCATATGTACCAGTCCCAAGATTACTTTTCAATACCTCTGACAATATAAATAAATATTTACAGAGAGTGGCAGAGGTGGGTCAAGCTACTACTTTACAAAGAAGTTCCAAAAAACAGAACCAGGATAGATTGATATTTGTGTCTGACTGGGGGACCCATGTAAAACCTATTGAAGAGATTTTAAAGAGGCAAATCCCGATGTCAGTGAATTCCAGTTACCTATGATGGCTTTTCACCGTGGCAAAAATTTGAGGAAACATAGAAACATAGAAACATAGAATGTGTCAGCAGATAAGAACCATTCGGTCCATCTAGTCTGCCCAATTTTTTTTTAGTCCCCTGTTCCCGGTCTTATAGCTAGGATAGCCTTGTGTCTATCCCACGCATGCTTAAAATCCTTGACTGTATTTACATCTACCACTTCTGCTGGAAGGCTATTCCATACACCCACTACCCTCTCAGTAAACTAATACTTCCTGATATTACCGTATTTGCTCGATTATAAGACGACCCTGATTATAAGACGACCCCCCAAACTTTGGATGTTCCTTTAGGAAAAAAAACTAAAAGCCTGAATATAAGACTACCCTATAGGAAAAAAGTTAAACTTGTATATATTCACATGTAAATTGCTTTTTTAATAAAATATTATATAAAAAAAAATGAATTTCTTGTGTTTATTTCTTTTTATGTGCCAATGCTGCCTCTCTCTTTCCCTTGCCCCCAGCTTTGTCTCACTCCCCACTCCCCCCTCACCTGTCTCTTCCCCCCCACATGTTTCTCTCTGCCCCTCTTCCTCTGTCTCTCCCCCCCTTCCTGCTCTGTCCCCCCTGTCTCTCTGCCAACCTCCCTCACTCCCTCCCCCTGTCTCTCTGCTCCCCTCCCTCACTCCTTCCCCCTGTCTCTCTGCCCCCCTCCCTCCCTCCCCCTGTCTCTCTGTCCCCCCCCCCTTACCTGTACCTCAATCCCTGGTGGCTAGTGGGGGCAGCCGGGGGATGTCTGCACGATACTTGCAGACATCCTCCATGCAGCCCAACACGGCAGTCTATTATGACGGACAGCTGTCCGTCATAATAGTCTGCCGTGTCGGGCAGCATGGAGGATGTCGGCACGTATCATGCAGACAACCCCCAGCTGCCCGATTTACCCTGGTGGCTAGTGGGGCAGCAGAGGAAGTCTGCGCGATGAGCGCAGACCACCCCTGCTGCCGCCCGGCACGCTCGCCGGGACTTTTGTGACGAAAGCGGAAGTACCCGGCTTCTTCACAGAAGCCCCGGCGGTCGTGCCGGGCGGAAGCAGGGGAGTCTGTGCTCGTTGCGCAGACATCCCCTGCTGCTAGAGAGGGGGATCCAGGTCCCCTGCAGCTCTGCTGGGGACCTGGATCCATGTCTTATAATCTGACCTCAATTTGAGGTCAGATTATAAGAGACCTCGATTATAAGACGAGGGGGATTTTTCAGAGCATTTGCTCTGAAAAAAACCTTGTCTTATAATCGAGCAAATACGATACTTTTAAATCGTTGCCCCTCTAATTTAAGACTATGTCCTCTAGTTGTGGTAGTTTTTTTTTTTTATTTTATATACTCTCTTCCTTTACTGTGTTGATTCCCTTTATGTATTTAAATGTTTCTATCATATCCCCCCTGTTACGTCTTTCCTCCAAGCTATACATGTTAAGATGCTTTAACCTTTCCTGGTAAGTTTTATCCTTCAACCCATGAACCAGTTTCTCTGAACTCTCTGAACTTCTCTGAACTCTCTCCAAAGTATCAATATCCTTCTGGAGATACGGTCTCCAGTACTGCGTACAATACTCCAAGTGAGGTCTCACCAGTGCTCTGTACAATGGCATGAGCACTTCCCTCTTCCTACTGCTAATACCTCTCCCTCTGCAACCAAGCATTCTGCTAGCATTTCCTGCTACTCTATTGCATTGCCTACCTACCTTTAAGTCCTCTGAAATTATTACTCCTAAATCCCTTTCCTCAGATGTTGAGGTTAGGACTGTACCAAATAGTCTATATTCTGCTTTTGTGTTTTGAAGCCCAAGGTGCATAATCTTGTCCTTGTCCACATTAAATGTCAGTTGCCACTGCTCTGACCATTTTTCTAGTTTAGCTAAATCATTTGCCATTTGGCTTATCCCTCCATGAATATCAACCCTGCTGCAAATCTTTGTATCATCAGCAAAAAGACATACTTTGCCAACAAGACCTTCTGCAATATAGCTAATAAAAATAATAAAGAGAATGGGTCCAAGAACAGATCCCTGAGGTACCCCACTAGTAACAAGACCTTGCATTGAATATACCCCATTGACTACAACCCTCTGTTGCCTGTCACTCAGCCATTGTCTAATCCATTCAACAATATTGAAATCCAAACTCAAAGATTTCAGTTTATTGATAAGCCTTCTATGTGCGACAGTGTCAAAAGCCTTACTGAAATCTAGGTAAGCAATGTCTACTGCACCACCCTGATCTATTATTTTAGTTACCCAATCAAAAAAATCAATAAGATTAGTTTGGCATGATCTCCCTGAAGTAAACCCATGCTGTCTCTGATCTTGAAATCCAAGCGACTTTAGATGTTCAACAATCCTATTCTTTAACAAGGTTTCCATTATTTTCCCCACTACTGAAGTAAGACTTACTGGTCTATAGTTGCCCGCCTCCTCCCTACTACCTTTCTTGTGAATGGGCACAACATTAGCTAATTTCCAATCTTCTGGAACTACTCCCGTTAACAATGATTGGTTAAATAAATCTGTTAACGGTTTTGCTAGTACAACACTAAGTTCTTTTAATAACTTTGGATGTATCCCATCAGGTCCCATCGACTTATTTGTCTTTACTTTAGACAGCTGAAGTAAAACCTCTTCTTCTGTAAACTTACATGCATCAAAAGACTCATTAGTCTTTTTCCCTAAACGAGGTGCCTTACCCTCATTTTCATTTGTAAAAACTGAACAAAAATATTCATTAAGGCAGTCTGCTAAGCCTTTATCCTCTTCTACATAGCATTTAATCTAACTAATCCTTGTTTTACTTTCCTTTTCTCATTTATGTATCTAAAAAATGTTTTATCCCCCTTTTTCGGGGCTATAGTCTCTTCTGTGTGTGCTTTGGAAGCTCTTATAGCTTGTTTTGCCTCTTTCTGCCTACCCTTTTAGATCTTTCTATCTTCCTCAATCTGAGTATTTTTATAAATACTAAATGCTAGCTTTTTATTTTTTACTATTTTGGCCACCTCTGCAGAGTATCACAGTGGTTTCTTAAATTTTTTGCTCTTACTGACAAGCCTAATGCAATTTTCTGTTGCCTTCAGTAGTGCAACTTTTAGATAATCCCATTTCTCCTGGACTCCATTTAAATTGCTCCAGTCTGATAATGACTCCTTTACACATAATCTAATTTTAGAAAAAGTTTTCTAAAACTTTTGTTTTTGTGTGGTGTTACTGCGTCACTGTTCTTATATTAAACCACACTGTCTGGTGATCACTAGATCCTAAACTTTCACCTACAGTAATATCTGATAACAAATCTCCATTTGTGAACACTAAATCTAGTATGGCCTGCTTTCGAGTTGGCTCCTCCACTACTTGCTTTAGAGATAATCCCAGTAGGGAGTTTAGGATATGCATACTCCTGGTGCAAGTAGCCATTTTGTATTTCCAGTTCACACCAGGAAGATTAAAGTCACCCATGATGATTACTTCCCCCTTCATTGTCATTTTAGCTATTTCCTCAACTAGTAGATTATCTAACTCCTCTATTTGTCCAGCGGGCCTATAAATCACACCTACCCGAGTTACCATATGATTACCAAATTCTAATGTAACCCAAACTGACTCTATGTTCGCCTCACTAACTTGTATTACGGAATAACTTGATTAGGGCAGAACATGTACCAAAGTGTGCTGTGAGTGAATCCTTTTTGGGTATGAGAAAGAAGCGCAATTTCCCATGCTTGTGTTGTGTTGCATGGCATTTTTTTGTAAAGGGCACTCGCTTCAAACATCCACTTCATGACCAATGGTATGAGATTAAATAATATTTTATGTGTACAATTATGTTATTTACATTCATACATACCCCTGTAACTTGGTTTACGTGGGCAAGACAACACAAAAGATGAAGGTGATATTTTCCAAACATAAATCAACTATACGCACAGGTAAAATTGAACTCCTCCATTATTTTAAAGAAAAAAAATCATCATTTAAATGATATCAAATTCCAAATAATTGACTAAGTTCCCAAATTATGGAGGGGGTGACGGGGAGAAACTCCCAAAAAAACGTGAAACCTGGTAGATCCATGAACTAAACAGTATGACACCACAGGGGTTGAATAGAGTATTCAATCTAGTACCTTTCCTCTGAATTACATAACTGTGTAAAGAATCATTCATATAAATACTTGTGATGTAAGGAGAATGGATGTATATGACTAATATGAATATTTAATGATCTTATTTCTTCTTTTCCTTTTTTCTTTGTACCCTAGGATTGAAACGTTCCAGTTGAGAAGAATTGATCAGGTGCAGCTGCTCTGTTATACAGAAAAATGAAACATGTATACTGGATGTTATTACAGATGTATTTGGCTAACAGCAAGGGTACTCTGCTCACCTGCTGGTGGGGATGCTCCAAAACACACCACATTATTTAGAAATCATGAATTTTGATGGGTTTTCCTGTTTCCCCTTTGATGATTCCATTACAGTGATTACAGCTAAGACATGCATATGTTTCGAACAACGGTTAAGGCAAGAATTTTTGTTTAGATTTTGGTTTGGTCTTGTGTCTAACAACATAACCCGTATATTGGGTGCATGTTTGTGTGTCACAATTGGTTTGTCTTCTTACATTTTTCTACATTATTTTAAATTTTTTGTATTTACATCTTTAAAAAGTATTTTTTCTAAAGTAGTATTAAGACATATTGAGTAATTTATACTGGATCAGCTGTGCTACCTATTATGTCTGATGATCCTCATGTTGCAATTGCAAGTGTTTTAATTTTTTTCACTTATTTGTTTGGTTTAGAACTTATATTGTTTATTGCTATTTGACTTCACAAATATTCAAACTTTAATTTTATTATTGCTGTGTTTGACACTTGTTGTCAGGAATAGAGTTGAGCGGACACCTAGATGTTCGGGTTCGGCAGGTTCGGCCGAACTTCGAAAAAATGTCCGGGCCCGTGCTCGAACTTGACCCCGAACCCCATTGAAGTCAATGGGGACACGAACTTTTGGCCACTAAAATGCCTCTAAAAAAGTAATGGAAAGGGCTATAGGGCTGCAAAAGGAAGTAAAATGTGGATAAGAGTAGGACAAGTGCCCTGCAAGCAAATGTGGATAGGGAAATAACTTAAAATAACATAAAATACATACAAATTACAAATACAGCTGAGCAATAAAATTGCACTAGATGGAATCTTTGATTTTAGCTTTGGAAGAACATAAATCTAATCTAAAGCATGGCTGCCAGGAGGATCAACAGAATTATCCATTTGAGAGAGGGTTGGAGTGCAGGGTATTCTCTTTCAGTTTATACTAAGTGACCCATAGGTTGAGGAGGCGGTGACCGTGGCGGTGTAGGTGGAAGCGGCGCTGGAGAAGGAGGAGGAGGAGGAGGTAGCCAACACTGTTTTTTATTTGGTTTTGTTTTTTTTTAATTGGGGTAGCCCCCAAAATATTGGGACATATAACAACAGAATACAAAGAATAAGTGCACTTGAGTATAAAAATGACTGGGTGAGGCTGGTACAAATGTCTATTCTGCACAAGGTACAGACAAGTCTGGTGGGATCCTTGCCTGGTTCATCCTAATAAACATGAGCTTGTCCACGTTGGCTGTGGACAGGCGGCTGCGCTTGTCTGTGATAACTCCCCCTGCCGTGCTAAACACACGTTCAGACAATACACTGACTGCAGGGCAGGCCAGCACCTCCAAGGCATAAAGGGCAAGTGCCCAATTTGTAGACCCAGAAGTTAAATGGGGCAGACCCATCAGTCAGTACGTGTAGGCCTGTGCACACGTACTGTTCCACCATGTTGATGAAATGCTGCCTCCTGCTAAGACGTTGCATATCAGATGGTGGTGCTGCTTGTTGTGGCGTACTGACAAAGCTTTTCCACATTTCGGCCATGCTAACCCTGCCTTCTGAGGTGCTGGCGGTGCCCCAGCTGTGTTGGTGACCTCTTCCTCTGCATTCGCCTTGTGCTTCCATTGAGCCCCCGGTGTCATTTTGGAATGCCCTCAGCAGTGCGTCTACCAGCGTGCACTTGTAGTCGCGCATCTTACGATCACGCTCCAGTGATGGAATTAAGGACGGCACGTTGTCCTTGTAACAGGGATCCAGCAGGGTAGCCATCCAGTAATCCGCACAAGTTAGAATGTGGGCAACTCGGCAGTCGTTGCGCAGGCACTGCAGCATGTAGTTGCTCATGTGTGCCAAGCTGCCCAGAGGCAAGGACAAGCTGTTCTCTGTGGGAGGTGTATCATCTGTGTCCTCCGTATTCCCCCAGCCACACTCCAGTGATGCCCACGAGCTGCGTTGGGTGCCACCATGCTGTGAGCATGGTTCCTCCTCCTCCTCATCATCATCATCCTCATCCTCCTCCAAAACTGTGCCCTGGCTTGACAGTTGTGTACCTGGCCTATGCTGGTGCAGGAACCCACCCTGCAAGCCACTTGTGAATGACTGGCCTAATAACAGTGGAAATTACCCCTCTTCTTCCTCCTCCTCTTTCTCCTGTGTCACATCCTCTTCCATCATCGCCTTAAGCATTTTTTCAAGGAGACATACAAGCGGGAGAGTAAGGCTGAGAACGCGGTCCTTGGCACTGGCCATGTTGGTGGCGTACTCGAAACGGCAAAATGGCACACAGGTTTCGAATGGAGGCCCACTCATTGGTGGTGAAGTGGTGCTGTTCCGCAAAGCGACTGACCCGTGCATGCTGCAGCTGATACTCCACTATCGCCTGCTGCTGCTCGCACAATCTCTCCATCATGTGCAAGGTGTTCCACCTTGTGGGCACGTCGCATATGAGGCGGTGAGCGGAAAGGCCTAAGTTACGCGGCAACGCAGACAGGCGAGCAGCAGCAGGGTGAGAACGCCTAAAGTGCACATAGACGGCCCGCACTTTCTGCAGCAGCTCTGATATATCTGGGTAGTTTTTCAGGAATTTCTGCACCACCAAATTCAGCACATGCGCCAGGCAAAGGATGTGCGTCAAACCAGCTAGGCCCAGAGCTGCTACGGGATTTTGCCCATTATCGCACACCACCAGGCCGGGCTTGAGGCTCAGTAACAACAACCACTCATTGATCTGTTGTTCCATGCCCGTCCAGAGCTCCTGCTTGCTGTGGGTTTTTTCCCCCAAACATATGAGTTTTAAAAGAGGCTGCTGTCGTTTCCCCCTGGCTGTGCTGAAGTTGGTGGTGAAGGTGTTATGCTGATCGGATGAGGAGGTGGTAGAGGAGAAGGAAGAAGCTAGGTAGGAGGCAACAGGAGGCAAAGAGAAATGCCCAGCAATCCTCTGTCGCGGAAGGACATGCGCCAAACTGCTATCTGCCTCAGGCCCTGCCGACACTACATTTTCCCAGTGCGCAGTTAGGGAGATATAGCGTCCCACGTGCTTACTGGTCCACGTATCTGTGGTTATGTGGACCTTGCCACAGATGGCGTTGCGCAGTGCACACCTGATTTTGTCCGCCAATTGCTTGTGCAGGGAAGGGATGGCTCACAGGGAAAACTAGTGGCGGCTGGGAACCACGTACTGTGGGACAGCCACCGCCATCAGGTTTTTAAAACTCTCTGTCTCCAACAGACGGAATGACAGCATTTCAAAGGCCAGGAATTTGGAAATGCTGGCATTCAGGGTGGGTAGGGTCATACTTCCTCTTTCTCTCCAGTGTTTGGGAGATGGACAGCTGAACGTTTCCATGGGACAGTCTGGAGATGCTTGGGGACGGTGGCGGACATTGTGGCATTGCTGCCACTTCCTCTATTTGCTCGGTGGCAGGTGCCACTGTGACTCCAGAGCTGGAGGAAGTGGCCAAGATAGCAGCAGAAGAGGAAGCAGGAGGAGCCTGAGACCTTTCTTGGGTTTTGAGATGCTTACTCCACTGCAGCTCGTGCTTTGCATGTAGATGCCTGGTGATGCAGGTTGTGCTCAGGTTTAGCATGTTTATGCCTCGCTTCAGGTTCTGATTGCAGAGCTTGCAAACCACTCGTGTCTTGTCATCAGCACATTGTCTAAAGAACTGCCATGCCAGGGAACTCATTGGAGCTGGCTTTGGTGTGCTCAGCCCCTGGGTGCAGTGGGCAGTAGAAGGCGTACTGTCTAGGGGACGGCCGCTACGGTTTTGCACCCTGCTCCCTCTTATGCTGTGTTGGTGCCTCTTTGCGACCACCGCCTCCAAACTGGACACGTCACTCGCATGACCTTGATTCCATGTGGGGTCTAGGACCTCATCATCCTCCACATCATCTTCCACCCACTCCTCAACCCTGTCCTCCTTGCCGGTCTGCACACTGCTGAAAGCCACAGCAGTTGGCACCTGTGTTTCGTCATCATCAGAGACGTGCTGCGGTGGTCCTCGCATGTCCACATCCTGACACATAAGTGGTTTTGCATCAGTGCACTCAATCTCTTCCACTTCTGGGGCAAGGCTAGGTTTGATGACCCCGCCAGCAGAGTCATCAAAAAGCAAAAGAGACTGCTGCATGACTTGTGGCTCAGACTGCTTGGCTGATTTGCAAGGGGGTGAGGTGAAAGACAGATGGCCATGGGCTGCAGGTGTCAACTCTGAGCTTTCAGCAGGGGACCGGGTGGAAGACAATATGAAGGAACTGGAGGCCACCCAATCTACTATAACCTGTACTTGTTCTGGCCTCACCATTCTAAGAGCAGCATTCAGGCCTACCAAATAACGCTGAAGGTTCTGTCGTGTACTAGCACCTGAGGAAGGTGTTTCTCTTGTGCGTGTAGCTGGCAGAGATCGACCACATCCCCTACTTGCAACAGGAGCGCCACCAACACCAGCAGAACCACGGCCAGGGCAATGTCCCTTATTTAACTCTCTCCTAATTCTTTGCGGTCACCCACCAAAGTAACAGATGGTTTATGTCTGGCGACAATGTAACCGCCAATAGTCAACAATTTTTATTTGTATTTTTTAGTTTTTTTGCTTATTGGACTGCAAGAAATGCACCGCAAGACGTAAATGTACTATTTAGCACCCAAAACAATTAGAATTTTTCAAAGAGCGCTGTAAGCACAGTATTGGACTGTTCTATTTGACTCTCAGATATGAAGTGCATCGCAAGACGCAAATGTACTATTTAGCACCCGAAACAATTAGAATTTTTCAAAGAGCGCTGTAAGCACAGTATTGGACTGTTCTATTTGACTCTCAGATATGAAGTGCATCGCAAGACGCAAATGTACTATTTAGCACCCGAAACAATTAGAATTTTTCAAAGAGCGCTGTAAGCACAGTATTGGACTGTTCTGTTTGACTCTCAGATATGAAGTGCATCGCAAGACGCAAATGTACTATTTAGCACCCGAAACAATTAGAATTTTTCAAAGTGCACTGTAACCACAGTATTTCACTGTTCTATTTGACTCTTAGATATGAAGTCGCAAATGTACTATTTACCACCCAAAACTATTAGAATTTTTCAAAGTGTGCTGTAAGCACAGTATTTGACGGTTCTATTTGACTCTCAGATATGAAGTGCAGGACGCAAATGTAATATTTAACACCAACAAATTGCAGTATTTAAAAATGCCTAGATGTTGCCCACTGAGCTAACAGAACAAGATTAAAGTCATGTGCCTGGCACACATGTAGTTGCAAATGCACTGCACTCTCTGTGGCACTGGGCTCAGGGCAGAGTACAAAAATGTAGTATAGCACCCACTAAAATAATCGCTGTAGTTTGAATAAAAGCTGTAGTTTGCAGATTCAACACCAGAATTCTTTACTAATTTGTCCCTCACAGCTGCATCATCCTCTCCCTACACTAAGAATAGCTCATGTGATGTGCGGTGACTCCAGCGTATATTTAGAGGCTGGGTCAGATGCTGCACTGGCCAATCACAGCCATGCCATTAGTAGGCATGGCTGTGATGGCTTCTAAGGGCAAACGAGTCAAACGCTTGTTGATTGGCTGCCCTGCAGCCTTTCAAAAAGCGCCATTAAATCGCCGAACCCTGAACTCCAACACGGACATACAGTGAAATGTCCGTGTTCGGGTCCGGGGTCCAAAAACCGTAATGTTCGGTCCGAACCCGAACAGTGCGGTTCGGGTTCGCTCAACACTAATTACAAAGTTAACATGAACAAAACTAGCTAAAGAATTGTTTTAAAAATATCAATTATTTTTTAGCACTATAAATAATGTACATGTTATATGATAAGCAAAGAGATGAACAATGGGTTTGTCTAAGTGAAGTATAAAAGAACATATGAAGAAATGTATACAGTTTATATTTATGGTCCCAGGTCATCTTTGTCAGCGATGAGCTGCATCTCTGGGTGGATCAGTCTAGATAGATTGATTCCAAGCTGTTCTAAATGGAGATCACATTTTAGCTGCTTCATTCACCTTCATCCCTCAATGACTGGTCCTTCACCTCAATCCATGTATGAGCCCTGGCTAGCTTTCTATCAGGATTAGAAAAGTTACAGCCCCTCCTAGATTCACACATTCTAGCCTTTCAGATGGTTACTGTGGAAAACACAAATAAAATATTTGTTTGAAATTAACCCTTTCAGTCCTGGTAACTGCCAAAAGGGAATGGTGGACAAAAAAATGATATATGGTGGTAACATAGTAACATAGTAATTTAGGTTGAAAAAAGACACAAGTCTATCATAACAGCTTTTGATCCAAAAGAAGGCAAAAAACCCTAAGGAAGCTATTTCGAATTTTGCCTCCTGGGGGAAAAAATACCTTCTTGACTCCAAGAGGCAATCAGATTTTTCCTTGGATCAATAAGCTCTTTTATTAATGCATATTCTATTATTAATAGCCCTGTATGTTCTGCTTTCCTAAAAAAACATCCAAACCATGTTTAAATGCATCTATTGTGGTTGATAGCACTACCTCTCTTGGCAGGGAGTTCCATAACTTTATTGTCCTAATCGTAAAGAATCCCTTTCTTTGCTGTCTATGAAATCTTTGCTCTTCCAGTCTGAGGGGGTGACCTCTTGTTCTTTGTATCTTTCTGTTAATGAACAGATCACCGGAAAACTATTTATATTGGCCTTGCACACATCTATATAATGTTATCATATCCCCTCTGAGACGCCTTTTTTCTAACGTATATAAATGCAATTGTTTAAGTCTCTCTTCATAACTAAGATCCTCCAATCCCCTTATTAATTTTGTAGCTCTCCTTTGCACTTTTTCTAGTTCCTTTATATCCTTTTTAAGGACTGGTGCCCAGAACTGTACTGCATATTCAAGGTGAGGTCTTACCATTGATTTGTAAAGAGGCAAGATGATATCCTCCTCCCGTGAATCTATACCTCGTTTTATACATGCCAATATCTTATTGGCCCTTGCAGCTGATGACTGGCATTGGGCACTGTTGCCAAGTTTGTTATCTATAAAGCAGAAATTATGCAATGAACTACTTGCAGGAACTTTACATTCCATTTACAATGACCATAGCAGGGTACCATATTAGGAGGTACCCTGCTGAGTTTAACCCCTTAGTGACATTACTTTTTTGGTTTGTCTGATGCTTGGAGACATGGGGTGTTTTAACATTTCTGTTGTGTTTGCGATTTGCTGTAATTTATTTATCTCGCAATTAGTGTATCCACACAAACTATATATTGTTTTTATCAGTATAAGGAGGGCTTTCTTTTGATACCATTATTTTGATAATAGCATATAATTTTATATAAAAAATAATAAAATATGACAAAAAAATGAAAAAACATGGTGGTATTTTAACACTTTACATGCACTAATTCTACCACCAGCCTATGTCAAAATTCTTGTTAGTAATTGTTTTATGTTTTGTTTTCACATACTTCAGGCATGAATTTACAGATACTGTTATGTGTGACTGCCATACAACACCTCAATATGTGTTCAGCAACATCTCCTGAGTACAGGGGTACCATAGTTGGGTTGTTTGGGTGCTAGAAGGCCACATTTGGGAGGTGCGCATTTTAAACTTGGAATTTTTAAAAGTAGTCAGCCTGCACCCATGTTGGGTCACTTTTGAAGCCGGTCAATATAATTTACCAAATCAAACCATATATTTTGGAAAACTAGACATCCTAGGACAGGGGTGTCCAAGTTTATTCTGCAAAGGGGGTCTTCGCTAGAAATGTATGTGTGCATGGGCCGCATTCATTTTCCATTCATTCAGAGAATACTATATATAATTATACACAAATATACATTTGTATGTGTGTGTTTATATATATATATATATATATATATATATATATATATATACACACACATATATATATATCGAGTCCAAAAATAAAAATAGAGGATGCACTCACAGGTCTTTGGATGTCACCGTTTAATATCAAAGATGTGGAAGAACGACGTTTCAGGCTCACAAGCCTTTTGTCAAGTGTCACATCAAGTGTAAAACAAACATATAAATACACTTAAAATCAAACACTTACCAGCCGCAGCTGAGGAAACCCGCTCCATACACCAACAGTGACGAATAAACAGCTACTTCCGGGTGAAGGACAGAGAAAAAAACGGCTTGCGTGTCACTGTGCGTGTCACGGGAAACAGCCAATCACCTAGCAACTGTGTGGACGCTTATGGTAATAGCAACGTGTGATACAGAGGCGGGACAAAACTGCTAATAATTCCTGACGCGGAAAAGATCCCCACACTGAGTTCCAAAGTCCCTTAGCAAACCAGAGTGATACATAGACCTTCTAACCCATGTTCTATTAGAGAAACTCACCGTGTTCAATACTAGAAATAGGGACATTAATAAAGAATGTACATAGAATAGAGTGTGAGACCCAGTGCTGACCATCGCCAGGATCATGCCCTAACCTAAGTGAACCCAATAGTTTCTATGTCAGCGAAAGACTAGTAGCAAATAGTGTGACAGATGTACCTGATATGAGGCACCCTGTATGTACCACTATCTCCATAAGTGAAAGGGTGAAAAATCAGACAACTAAACATAACAACTACAGAGACTGACAAAAATGCAAAATCAGGAAAAGTAAAAATAAAATTAAAGATAAATATAGCGGTTGAACAAATATATATACAATTCCAAAAAAATAAAAATAAACATAGAAATATGCAAATAAGGATGGCTAATGGAAAACTGAAGGAATCAAATAAACAAAAAAACAATAAGGAGCACAAACAGAGTACTCACACCTACAGACATCAAATCAAGACAAAGACAAAAATAAGGAAAAAACAAAAAGGGGAAGGGGGAACAATAGGGGGAAACAAGGACAACGAGGACTCCATGGAAGACAAATTCGAGACAAAAACATATATACAAAAAATAACTAAATTCAGAACCAATAAAGATCAGAGTCCCCGGTGATCTACGTGTATATAGGGCTGAAGAACAAGTCTGCATCATCGTTCTGTCCGAGGTAGACATATCCCAGATGGTAAATCGCTTATGTTCTGGATGTCAAAAAAGAATTAAACCGCAATTGTTCATTCAGACCTCGGGGTGATACTGTGTCCAGTGTAAATATCCATTTGCATTCCCGTTGGAGGAGCAGTTTTGCTCTGTCACCACCTCTCGACAAGGGAGGTATATGATCAATCGCAATGAATCTAAGTTGCGCTAATGAGTGTCGCTTCTCAAAAAAGTGTTTGGCTACAGGTTTGTCTGTGGCCTTATCACGATATGCTGTGCGTATGGAAGATCTATGTCCCCTAATCCGATCACGTACCGTCATACTAGTCTTACCTACATAGGATAAGCCACAAGGGCATGTTATCAGATATACCACGAATTCAGTTGTACAGGTTATGCGGTGGTTGATTCTGTATTGCCGTCCTGTGTGGGGATGTGAGAACTGAGTCCCTGATACCATATGTGAACAGGTCACACATCCAAGGCAACGATAACAGCCTGTTCGTTGATATTGACTGTTGTCAGTGTAGCAATGTCTTGGGTCAGATCTAACTAGTCTATCTCGCAAGTTCGTACCCCTTTTGTAGCATAACATCGGTGGTTGATCTACTATTCGAGGTAGGTTTTTGTCTTCTGCTATAATATTCCAATTCTGTGTGATAGCATCTTTCACAGCTGGTGAGGCTACATTAAATCGAGTAGGAAACACCATGCGGGTCTTTTTGATCTGTTGTTGTTGCTTCTGTTCATGTTTGAGAGCTTTAGATATAGCACGTTGTACAACTTCGTACTGGTAGCCCCTCTCATAGAATCTTCGGGCCATTTGGTCCAATTGTTGTTTCATGTTTGCAGGATCTGAATTATTACGGATCACTCTAAGAAATTGTGAGAAAGGAAGTGCTTTTTTTAAAGACACAGGATGGAAACTGTTAGCATGCAGTATGGTATTGCGGTCAGTGGATTTCCTAAAGAGGGTATACCCCAATTTCTCTTGGTTTCTATACACCAATACGTCTAAGAAGTGTATCTGATCAGCTGCAAATTCCAAAGTGAATCTGATGGTGGATGGAACTTGATTCAGGGCCGTGAGCATCGCTTGTAGTTCTTCTTCTGTTGATGTCCACAGCAAAAATATGTCATCGACAAACCTTTTGTACAGTAGGATATGTTCTGCGTATTTCGATATATTGAATTGCATTTCGTACATGTACATGTTAGCGTACGTAGGTGCCATCGCTGCTCCCATAGAGGTGCCTGAAGTCTGAATGTAATAGTTTGTCTCAAATTTAAAAAAATTGTTAGTCAGACAAAATTTAAGCATTTGACACACAAAATCGATAGGGGGGCCTGTATAGGTAGAGGACTGAGCAAGGAGTGTCCTCACTGCCTCCACTCCCTGCTCATGGGGTATTACAGTGTATAAGCTGGAAACATCCATGGTGACTAACAGTATTTCTGTGGTTGGAAGTGTAATGTTCTGAAGTTTCAACAGAAAGTCTGGTGTATCTTTTATACATGTAGACAATTGTAGAGCTGTATTCTTGAGATGATAGTCAATCCACTGAGTAATTGGTTCCAGCAGACTGCCTTTAGCCGACACAATCGGTCTCCCTGGTGGTGTCTTCGGGTTCTTGTGGATCTTAGGTAAGGTGTACATGACCGGACATATAGGGAACTGCTGTTGCAAGTATTGGTACGTATGTTCGTCAATGTACGAACGATTTTGAGCGTCTGTCAAAAGACCCATGATGTCTTGTTGGAGTTTTTTAGTGGGATCACTGGGTGCCAACTTGTAAGTATCCGTGTCTTGTAATTGACGTAAAATCTCAGTACGATAATCCGAATAATTTTGTATCACGATTGCACCACCCTTGTCTGCTGGGCGTATCACTATTTGGGGATCTTTCGCTAAGCATTGAAGTGCATCAGTTTCTTCTTTAGTTACATTGTGCTTCTTAGCTGGAGAACTGGTGCAGATGTTCCGAATTCATCTCCCAGTGATCTGTGTAAATGTTTTAAGAGCCATATTTTTAGTATATGGATCGAATTGACTTTTCAATTTGAATGGAGTGACTGAGGCGTTTTGTGTCGGAGTATGATGAAAAAACTCTTTTAATCTTAACGATCTGTTGAACTTATACAGGTCTACTTCTTGTTAAAAATGATTGGGGAGATTAGTAGGGACGAAAGAAAGACCTTTAGAGAGAAGGCTTTTCTCTGCTATAGACAAAGGCCTGTCCGAAAGGTTGAAGATCGGTTCTAATGTTTGGAAATCGGAGGTTTGCCTCTTACTGGGGTGTAGTTTGCCCTTCTGGCTTCGTCTGGTGTGCGGTCTCTTCCGCGATCTCTTTGTGCTCTGGTCAGTACCCCCAAAGTCGGCCATTCCGTAAGCTTCATTTGATCTAAAAAAGGTACGGCCTGTTTGTCACGTTGATTCAGTGCTTCCCCATCTGAAGCTGAGTCACCTGAGGATAGATCAATTGTCGTGACTGTTGGCTTTTTGATTCTCACCCGTTCTCTTCTCATGCCTCGGCTTTGATGTTCATTATGACCACTTAACCATTGATAGACATTATGCTAATGATAGTCGTTATTCACATTTTTTGTCTTTTAAATCTGATGATTTCGTTCTTGTACTGAAGTACCTCCTCCTGTAATTTATGCATCATATCTGTGGCTGGTGTCGAGGTTAATGTAGTGGCTTTCGCCGTTTGTATATCTACCAATTTGTTGAGTACCTCGGTAAGTTCTTTCGTCACTTCCTCAATGACCAAAATCAGTAGGTCCATAGAGCATTTGTTAAGGACCCCGATCCACTTTCTGCAGAACTCAGGGTTACTTCGGCCAATGGTTGGAATATTTTTCACTCTAAAGCCCCTTGGAATTCTTTTCGCTTTGAAGTAGTCTGAAAGGAACAGACCGTGAAGGTCTAAATCTTTTCCCTTTTCTTCAGTTTTAACATAGCTAAATATACATCTTTAAGGGTCTCTGTGTTCGGTAGGTCAAGTTGCGTCTCAGTCCATAAGGCACTGGCTGCTTCAGAGTCTGAGACTTGGAAGGTCTCTGCCTGTTCCAGGAGGGCTCCTGCTCTTCCTAGGAAATCCTCCATTATGGTGCAGTGTTTCAACGTGCTAGCTGGGGTGTCTAACAACTTCAAAATCTAATTTTCTGAGTGAGCCAATATTGCTCTAACAGTATAGTCCGCGGTGCTAAGTACAGACACTGATGAGGTGTCTACATACAATATACAGTCCAAAGTACTAGCACTCTGCGCAACAATCGCCATTCATTATCAAATGCCTGGGTGCAACTCAACATCAACAATATATACATATATATATACACTGAACAAAATTATAAACGCAACACATTTGTGTTCAGCAACATCCCCGAGTACAGCGATACCATCCATAGGTTTGTTGTGTTTGTTTAGGGGTAAAAGGCTACATTTGTGAGGTATGCATCTCAGTGTTCCAACTTGGAATTTTGACATGTAGTCAACCTGCATACATGTCATATTTGGGATATGTCTTTGAAGCCAGCCAATGTAATTTACCGCAACCAAACCATATATTTTTTTAAAGTAGACACCCATGACTCCTTGTGGCAAGGGCTCAGCAGCCACTGATACATCACTAGATGATGTATCAGAAAGCTAACCAGGGTCAAAATCAAACCCTGAGTCAGCGGCCTCAGAATCAGTGCCTAAGCAGTGATCTGCGGCAAGGGTTATTAACTCTTAAAAGAGCCTATGTAGTACTGTAATACATTACCATACAAATAAATTAATCCTAAAAAAATGCAGACAGCAAAAAAATGGTTGCTTTACACGATTACTGTTTATACAGTGATCAATGGCAGGGAAGGGGTTACTACACAGGAAATTCATAAAACCTGACAATTTTAAAATAAGTTATTTTAACACGAATACTGATCTGTCACTTTCCCTCACAAAAATGTAAGGGAGGAGAGGGAGGCAGATCCAAATTGGTCAGATCAATATTCAGAAATATTGATCTGACCAGGCGAATGGTGATGCTCATCTGAGCAAACACCAAAATGGCTTTGCAACTAATACGCTGTTACTGATCACTATACATGCTCTCAGACAGCTTAAAATAAAAATCAACATTTCTTACTTTACACGTAATCCCCTAGCGGGTGTAAAAAAAAAAAAATTCTAAAATATGCAGACAGATAAAAATTGCTTTGGCATCAATATCATAGCATAAGCAGTGATCTATGGCAAGGAAGGGCTTAATAGCTCTTAGAAGAGCCTTTTTAGTACTATAATAAATGACAGTACAAAAAAATAAATGCGCTGATGTGAAAGATCACGGCTTATGCATGATCAATGTCAGGGAAGGGGTTAAACGCAAGGAATGGCTTTTGTAAAAGCCCCTGGGTCTAACATTTTTTTTTTTTTTATTAAAGTTTTATTGAGTCAAGCATCATCAAAAATAACAATTGTTACATAAATCTGAAACATAACGCAGGTTATTGCCTTTACATAAAATCATATCATATGTTCATATAATGACTCAGTTTTTGGTTTAATAGAAAATTTTTACCGGAACTATAACTACTGTACTATAAAGTAGGAAATAAAAACAGACATGACTATGCCTATGTACATACTAAGAACCAGGAAGGGCCTGAACACTATACATAAGAAAATTAGGCATATTTTCAGGCTAATAAATGGAACTAATAACCTTTTAATGTTATCAATATGAAAGTAAAAACACTCTGATACCATCACATAGGGACATAAACATAGTGATCTAGTTACGAAACTTATATTTAGCCTGCAACTCCGAACAGAACATCCAGGTCCTGAGAAAAAAGAAAAGGATATAAAAAGGGGGGGCTGAAAAGGGCATAGAAAGATTGGGACGGGACAAACAGGGGATGACGGGACGTCGTGACGACGTGTGAGGCGTGGCTCTGAGCCAGGCGGGGTTTCCTATGGAGTAGATTTGACCTCGTCGCCTCCCACGCTCCTGCAGCCTCGCGGAAATGGAACGCATGTTCTCTACACTCCCGCTGCCGGTCTGGATGCTTGCTGGCGGTGCTCCTTCGTTTTGCTAGACGGCTGGTCGATGGGCACATTTTAGATTAACTTGGCAGCGAAGGTCTCCTCGTTCGAAGGCTGGGATGAGTATTTGACCCTTTCCCTCCAAGCTTCTTATATATTTGCTCTCTGTTTCTACCTAATACTGTTTGCTTTAGCAATCTCACATATCTATTGATGATTTTGCTGTATGCTGGTATTTGAGCTGTGTTCCCCTGTCTCTGTATAGCCCCAGGTGCATAACCTAACCTAATAAGGGGGTAAATTTTAGTGACACGGGTAACACTTAAATCCCTCTGTATACTCTATAAGAAGTTAGAGTTACTTCAATTTTCAATACCTATCTAACAAACGTGGGCCTGCCCAAAACCTGTTGTTAGTAGTTACTTTTTCTCTATATCCCTCTCTACGATGCCTCCTAAGAGAGACAAAGACAAAGAGAGACCGAAGAAACCAGCGGGGATTGGTGCATTTTATTCTCCTAAAACTCCTATAGTGTCTCAGGAAACCTCCACAAAAACGCATACAAATTCCTCTGCAGAAAGCAGTCTTTTGGATTCCTCAGCAATGACCACTATCACTCAAGACATACTAAACTCTGCCCTTGATAGTCTTTATGAAAAAATTAAATCTGACTCGGATAAAAATAGAGCAGATATCAAATCTGATATAACTGACTTGCATGTAACCCTTTCCCACCAGTCAGCTCAGATAGATCTTATGCAAGAATGATTTAAACAGATGCAGCTACAAAACGCCTCACTGAGTAAAGATATTCTGGCCTTAAAGCAGAAAGTTACAGATATTGAGGACCGCTCTAGGAGAAGGAAATTTAGGGGTATCCCAGAATCTGTAAGAAACATCGATTTAGATGACTATTTAATAGACTTTTTAAAGGTTTATCTTGATCCTGGGATCATCGGCCCTCTTCCATTTGAACGAGTCCATAGACTCCCTCGGCCATTAAACTTATCCCAGGAGATCCCAAGGGATACCATTGCATGTTTTCATAATGCTAAACTTAAAGATCTGCTTATGAAACAGGCAAGAATAAACCCAACGCAAGACGGCAGATTCTCCTCCATCTCTCTATATGCCGACATTTCCCAAGCTACCAGGATTCAAAGGAGCGAATTTAAATCTCTTACTGCCATTCTTAGAGACATGGCAATTGAATACAGATGGGGATTCCCTACCAAACTGATTATTTCCTTTCAAGGGAAAAGGTTTATCTGCGAAAACTACTCCCAAGCTAGAGAATTAATGCAAGAATGGTCTTTGCTCTAATATTGCATATATCTCCTTATCCCTATCAGAGGGTTACGGGTGGGACTATTTCCAGCATGATCCCTTCCGGCTTGTTGCGTTTTGAATAAAGAATAATTTTTTTTTTTTTTTTTTTGAATCGAAACAGAATATTATATACACTAATTGTCTTGTCAGATTAGTTACTTTAATCAAATTTGATATGTTTTTTGTATTACATAATACGAATGTGTTTCTATCTTTGATGACTATGGAAGGAAAAGAGTAGAAGCATAATTTTTTCTTTTTTTTTTTTTTGCTTACACTTGACTAACAAAATTACCTCCACGCTTAATAATTTAAGGCACGTTTAATATTTCACTCACTTTCTATTTCCTTTTACTACACTTATTTTATTAGTGACTGTAAATAGATTTTTACTTTTAACTACACCACCTACACTACAGCTGAATAATAGAAATCTTCACTATATATTTGTGTCGTAATAAACTGGTCGTATACTTAGTCACGAAGACCATATTAACCCTACATGTGATAATGATAATATCTGTAACATAAGTATGTTTAATAATGTAATGCACGTTTAATAATCTAATTATTTTTCTTTTCCCCCATCCCCCCCTTTCCCCCTTTTTTTTTTTTTTTTTTACACTTGACTAACAAAATAACATCCACGCTTAATAATTTAAGGCACGTTTAATATTTCACTCACTTTCTATTTCCTACTACTACACTTATTTTATTAGTGACTGTAAATAGATTTTTACTTTGAACTACACCACCTACACTACAGCTGAATAATAGAAATCTTCACTATATATTTGTGTCGTAATAAACTGGTCGTATACTTAGTCACGAAGACCATATTAACTCTACATGTGATAATGATAATATCTGTAACATAAGTATGTTTAATAATGTAATGCACGTTTAATAATTTAATTATTTTCCTTTTCCCCCCATCCCCCCTTTCCCCTTTTTTTTTGTGTTTAAAATGGTGGGGCTTCAGAGGCGCAGGGACGGTGGAGGCGGGAAATATAATTTTCCAAACCTAAAACAGAGCTTGTGAACCCTCGCCTGGTTCGGACACTAGGTAGTATCCCAGTGTATTTATGGGATTTAGTTCGGAGAGATATCGGCCGGGAGGCACGTTCCTCTCCGGCCCTCAGGTCTCCGGAAAGTATGGAGGTATGTATGTGGAGTGTGTGTTTGCAGGAATGTTTTTCTCTTTCTTTTTCTTTATGCTTTCTCGCTGTGGTTCCCTCTTCCTGTTTAGGCGGGGGGGCGCCGGTGTGCCCGCCCTCCTCCCCCTCCGGGTCGGCTCCCTAGGACTCCTTTGCAACCTTATATTTTTAGATGCCATTTAAGTGTGTCTCCATTAACTCCCGGGGCTTGAACTCGTCTCCGAAACGTTCCTATTTATATAAACTCCTGATTCAGAATAAGATAGATATCTGTTTCACTCAGGAAACGCATTGGAGATCTGAGGATTTCAGGCTCTGGCGGTTCCGTAGATATCCCTATATTTTTTCTTCATCAGTACCTGATAGAAGGAAGAGAGGTGTCGCCATTGTTATATCTGCAGCATTAAAATTTGAGCTTATTCACCATGAATCAGATTCTAAAGGCAGACGATGCATAGTAATTTGTAAAATTAATGATATACTATTTACCCTAGTTAACCTATATGCCCCCTCAGATGGAACTATTGGCTTCTTAAATGAAACCATGGACAGGGTGGATTATATAGAGCAGGGCACAACTATTATAGGTGGTGACCTTAACACAATCGCGGATGCTGCACTTGATAAGAGCTTACCTAGTGGGGCTGGGCCGGTCCCGAGAGGGAGGAGAGATGCTGAATCTTTTTCTAACTTTCTTTATAGGAATAAATTATATGACTCATGGAGAGTCTCTCACCCGGGTGACAGGGACTATACCTTTTTTTCAAGTGCTCACTTATCTTACTCCAGGATTGATTACTTTTTGTTAAGGGATAGATCTCTGGAAGGCTGTCTGGGGACCAAGATAGGCAACATCTCTTGGTCTGACCATGCTCCCTTGTTTTTGGACTTTAAGGATAACATCGAATATAAGGTTAGACCAAGGTGGCGCCTTAATGATTCCATTTTGGCCTCTGAGTCATCCAAGATAAATTTGAGGACCGAAGCTTTAGAATTTCTTCGGAATAATGACAAGAACGATGTAAATGAGCAGACCCTATGGTGCTCTTTAAAATGCTATTTACGGGGAATTCTTATTAAAATGGGAGCTTCACTAAACAAATTAGCTGGTAAGACCCTTTCGGATCTTTATATCGAACTTTCTAAATTAGAAACTTTGAATAAGTTCACACCTAATCAAATAACATCTGTTGCTATTAAGGACACTCAAAAATTGATTAATGTCAAACTTGAGGACCAGTTTAAAAGAACGGTAACCCGTTTGAAGGTGTCCTGGTATATTAATAATGGCAGACCGGGGAGAGCTCTCACCAACAGGATGAAACATAGAAATCAACACTCTCGCATAAAAAAGATACTGTTTGAGGGTAGAACCTGTCTGTCCCCTAGGGATATAAGTAATGTCTTCAAGCAATATTACAACTCATTATATAATCTTCCAACGCCAACAAAATCGGTGTCTCAGGTCAGGGAGTTCCTTCGTAGTCTGAACCTCCCCCAGATCTCGCAGGAGAAACTTCTTCAACTTAACAAACCAATTTTAGACTCAGAACTCGCTTTAGCAATTAATACAATAAAGAAAGGGAAAGCACCGGGCCCTGATGGCTTATCATCAATATTTTACCACACGCTCCGGTCAGAAATTTCCCCTATATTACTTAGAGTCTTCTCTGAAACTTCCTGTAAAGGGTCCTTCCCCTCAGAAATGTTGGAGGCCTCAATTTCCCCAATCCCGAAAGCTGGGAAGGACCCTTCACTTATTTCCAATTACAGGCCTATTTCACTTATTAATCTGGATGTTAAATTATTTTCCAAGATCTTGGCAGACAGGCTCGGACGGATTATCCCTGACCTGATACACCTGGATCAAACCGGATTTATCCCGGGCCGCTCGGCAGAGGATAGTACTAGAAGATTGCTCAACCTGGTCCATCGAGCGCGAACTTCACGGTCCTCGACTGTTTTCCTTGCCCTCGATGCCGAGAAAGCTTTTGATAGGGTTGATTGGCTCTTTCTCTCGGAGACCTTGGATGCCTTTGGCCTCTCGGGGACTTTTCGTACCAGCGCTATGTCTCTTTACTCGGCACCGGGGGCAAGGATTACTGGTCCCTCTCTGTATTCGGACCCTTTCTTTATCAGGAATGGCACAAGGCAGGGTTGCCCATTGGCGCCTCTGTTATATGCCCTAAGCATTGAACCTTTTGCTGCATTGGTGAGATCCTCCCCTCAGATATCTGGTATTCAAGTGGGGAAGCAGGAATTTAAAATTTCACTTTATGTCGACGATGTGCTACTATCTTTGACGTCACCGGAGAATACTATCCCGCACATTCTCCAACTAATTAGCCAATATGGCTCTTTTTCCAATTATAAAGTGAATTTAAATAAAACTCAGGCACTTTCTTTTTTTCTATCACCCTCTCAGATAGTGAGGATCTCACGCATAAGTACAATAAATTGGGCTAATAAAACTCTCACTTACCTTGGGATCAAGATTACTGTAGATCCCAGACAGACCCTCTCCCTTAACTATGAGAATATAATTCGGGACCTGAGAGACCTGTTCTTAAGTTGGAAGGGATTGCACACCTCTTGGCTCGCTCGCCTCAATATTCTTAAGGCATATGCTCTTCCGAAAGTTATCTTTTTGATGAGGTCTATTCCTTTGCGGGCTCCAATCCCATATCTTAAACAATTGAGTGTGCTCTTCTCCGCTTATGTATGGGATGCTAAGAATCCACGTATCGCTGGTAAGACACTGAAGCGAAATCTTAGGGCTGGAGGGTTGCGCTTTCCAGACTTATTTGCTTTACAGGATATCTGTATATTCTCCCACTTTCTGGCCTGGAAACAGAAACCTTCCACTCAGGCGGCTTGGCATTATCTAGAGACAACAGAGTGTGCAGGTTGCAATCCCTTTTTCTTCTTTTGGTCCACTCCCTTGATATTTAACAAACTCAAAATCAATAATCCAATAATAACAGACGTGATGAGGGGGGCATTTAGATTTAAGAGGCTGTTCTCCTCGTGCCTCGGACTAACCGGCCTCGCCCCACTGGGTGCAGCGACATCCTTCATTCCAGACTTTCAGCACTCTTTGTGGTTTTCTCTATTTGGGTGATCTGTTTCACCAGGGTGTTATATTTTCTTTTTCTGAATTGAAGACTCTTTATAAACTACCAGATTCTGAAAGCTTTAATTACTTGCGTATTAGGCGGTTTCTTGAAAGTCACCCATTAGTAGAATCCTCCCTCCTAGATAGACTGGTGCACTCCGTGGGTATTACCAAAATAATCTCTAAGCTACAGGTTCTCCTTGATAACTTGTCCACCCAGGACAAGATTGATCATTTTAGACACTGGGAAGGAGATCTTGGCAAGATTTTTCCGGTGGAGATTTGGTCTACTGCATGCAGGAGTACTAGAGCAGCACTACATGGGATTTCCCTACAAGAACAATTTTATAAAACTCTTTATCGATGGTATATGGTGCCCTCACGCCTTAATAAAATTCCCCCCCATACTTCAAATCAATGTTGGAGATGTGAAAGGAGCGAGGGCACTCATTATCATATATGGTGGTCCTGTGACTGTTTGACCCCTATTAAAGGAAGACTGTCCACTCTTACAGATCTTATATTTCAAAAAACCGTCTCTGTTTCCCCGCAGTCTTTCCTATTCCATCTTGAATTGGGTTCAATACGCTCACCAAAGGCAATTCTTGCGATTAACATATATACAGCAGCCAAATTATCTTTAGCACGGGTCTGGAGAAGACACGAGATCCCAAGTTGGATCGAGATCCAAAATCAGACAGATCACCAGTTGATGTTGGAGAGAGGATTCTATAGAACTGGTGGGACAGAGCATATAATGGGAGAAGTAGAGGAACTCTGGACTTCAGTTAAAAACCAGCTCCGGGAGCTGATATGATACAATAGAATTATATGGGTCGGGGAGCCTCGGACGGGTGGGGGAGGGCGATGCGCCTCTGCGCGGCCGGAGGGGAGTGACTACAGCGAAAAGCTTGTTTAGGTGTGTGATTGAGGATGGATTGTTTGACTGTAGATTGGGACGGCTGAGGACTGTTTTTAGAGTCACGACATGTGTTAAGAATGGTCTGGTTAAGCTGACTCCGGTTCCCCGCCTCCCCCCCCCTTTTTTTTTTTCTCTCTCTCTCTCTTCCCCTTTTTCCACCTTACCACTGATAGGATAAGATAATTAAATACATTGATTATAACTACGACTCTTAGTTCAGTGTGAATCTGGCGCAGATGGGGACTCAGATTCTGTGGGGGGAGGGAGAGGTGACGGGACTGGGGGGGAGGGGCGAGGGTGAAGGGAGGATAGAACATTCTGGAAACATTGGCCTAATTGTTATTTGGAATTATATGTATGTGTTTGTTTATATGTGGTTCGTATTTATAAATGGAAATAAAAGATTAAATATTAGAGACACAAGGATGTGCATAAGAATAAAACTGGGGAGGGCTAACCCCCTCACAACATTTTTTAACATTTATAAAAAAAAAAAAAAAGAAAGATTGGGACAAAGGAAATGATCAAGAAGGAATTAAAGTGGGGGTTAAAGTGTGTCCCCAAGAGTGAGGGCACCCGCAGCTTAAGGGGGCTGCTGGACTGAGGTGGGCATCTGGACCGTACTTTTGACGGCCAGTAAAATGCCTCTGGCCCTAGTCATAGAGCAGCAAGAGGCTGTGCCCTGGGGTATAGGATACCCCCTATAAGGGAATGGGGGGTTTGGGGTTTCTTAGGGGACGGTCATATAATTATTATCCAGTCGTACAGGTGGACCGTTAATCCAATAAGGAATTCTATGAAAACCTAAATCGGGTAGATTTAGGAAACCAGGACGTGGTGCATATATAGTGTAATCAAAGTCAACAATATGTAGAAGGAATAAAATGGTTGTATAGCCAGCGTCTGGTATCCAGCTTTACTGTATATCACATCTTAAGATTCAAGGCTCCACGGGCATCGGAGCAGGCTCCTGGGTAGGCAATGATGGAATGTCCAGGTCTTGCAGAAATTGAGGAACATCCAGTGGGTCTTCGATAGTAAGTTCTTTGTCTCCCTTGTAGACTGTGAGGTAGTGCGGCATTCCCCATCTGCAGTGACCGTATGTGTGATGTCAATGGAACCATAGAGTGGCGCCAAGCCAGGGTAGAGGGCAGTAGGTCATTGAACACCCGATCAGTGGCACTATCGTGGGTGATCTGACCCAGCTTGCGGCTTGCCGACAGTAGTGTCAGTTTATCTGAGAGCGAGGATAGCTTGTCTCGCCTTTCTGACCCTGAAAACTTCCATCACCTTGGCAGTGTCGGCAGGTAGCTTCATAGCTAGCAGTAGATTCTGTATATGGGGCCGGAGGACAGTGGGCCCTACTGTCTCCGGAATTCTCATCTTGGCTTCAAGCATTGCCACCTGCTTGCTGAGCCTTCCTACTTGTATAGTCAGAGTGGAGGTTATCTTCTCCGTCTCTATGTGTTTTCGCTCCGCTGCCGAAGAGGCTACTTCCAGAGAGGTAAGTTTGGTTTGAATCGACCCTATTTCAGTTCGTAAGGTCTGAATATCGGCCTGCCACACCGCCCAAAATTCCTGGAACAGATGTTTAATGTCATTTTTAGTAGCATATTGCTTGCCCAATGCTTCAGCAGGTCTTTTAACGGGGCTGATCGATTGATAACTCCCCTCCGAATCCTCAGATGAGGAGTCTGTACCTCGCGATGAAGGGTTTAAGGATGCCGCTGCCACATTCAATTGGGGCTTAGTCGGCCTCGTCATAAGGTCAGCTATATCAGACTTGCGGTTTGTGGAAGTCCTATCTGCCTTCTTATTTTGCTTGCCCGTGGTCCCCACTCCTCGATTATGCTGAGTTTTGACCAATTTGGCAGGATTAGCCATTTATGATGGGATTTTTCATAGGCTGAATGCTCCTCATTCAGCCTATGAAAAATCCCATCATAAATGGCTAATCTCTGCTAAAACACGTCTGTCCACCATTACAGTTCCCTGCGTCTAAATTTTTTTATTGTTTTATTGTAGTTTTATTATTTTATGTTATTGTAACTTACTTTTATTATATTGATCTGTCTCAAGTTGTCTCATCTGAGCATTCCCACTGCCTGGCAGTCACAGATTTCCTCTGTGGTGAGGCAATCATGTGACAGCTTGCCTGTGCGCTTGCTCTTAGAAGGGCATAGCCATCTTAGTCACACAGTGACCAAGATCGTGTGTATTTTTTTAGTGTTACTGACTGCCTCGACTTCAGAACATCAGAAACACTTACAGTGCCATAGGAAGCGATTAAATTTGCTTCCTAGGCTCTTTTTTACTGCCCATCTGTTTAAAGGCACTACGCCTTTAAAACTGTCATTTCAATCAGTCTCCAGAGCAATCAAAATGCCAATGGGCAATTTTTTTAGTATTGCATGATGCTTTCAAACGGAAGCATCGTAGCAATACCATTGGAGCACTGAATGCAGAAAAAAAATCGCTTTCAGTGCTCGTTTTAGGGTTAACCTCTTAATAAATATATAAATATATGTATATATAAACACACACACACACATAGATCTGGTATTGTTTCTATGTATATGATTATATACCAGTACATATGGTTGATTTATGTGTATAAATAATACGATTTTAATATGAAATATGCATTTTATTGTATCAGACTATTGCATTGCTATGGCAACTAGCGAGCTGGTATATAATGTTTTTTTCTTCCAGTTTTGGTTTACTGAATAATGTTCTGCAATAAAAATTTACATTGCTGATTGTGGCGGAACCAACCTCGCCACTATGTTCTGGAGAAGCCTGGTTGCTCTCCTGCTGCTTCTGGACTATGGCCCCATGGTAAAAGCTTGTATTTTCCCCTGCAGAAAGGCTCATTTGTGCCTTTCTGCCTGGGTGTTCGGTAGATTGAATCTACCGAGCCAACTCACGAATGAACGGACCACCTGGGTAATGAATGTGCCATAACACTATACGTTAATATTGTTAGTTATATTCTGTTGGTATATTGGTTATGTGTATTGTTTAATTCTGTGAGTAGACCACTCTGAAGGTTTATAATGTGACAGTGACTCCAATAGTTTACTCCAACATCCATTGTTCTGTATTAACTGGATTAACTGGTAAACTGAATATGTTGTGTACATTACTGTGTGTATTGTAATTAGGTTTCACCCCCATTACATGCCCCATCACCCCCATTACATGCCTCCATCACCCCCATTGCATGCCCCATCACCCCCATTGCATGCCCCATCACCCCATTACATGCCCCATCACGACCATTACATGCTGCATCACCTTCATTACATGCCCCATCACCACCATCATATGCCTTTATCGCCCATTTACATTCCCCATCCCCCATTACATGCCACCATTACCCCCATTACATGCCTTAACCCAGGACTTATCATGATCCCTGGTGGCTAGTGTCAGGCAACATGGTGTCCTACCATGCTGCCTGTTTGGCTCCCTGTGGTGAGTGTAGATAAGACAAATGACCCGGCGCGCATCTGAAGTCAGAGCGCTGGGTTAAGTGACCTATCATCACTCCGTCTCCTAAGAAAAAAAAACACACGGGTAGCCTGATCGTCGCAATCAGGCTGCCCATGGGTTTTTTCTTGGGGGTTCTTTTCATTGTTGGGGGCACTGCCGTCCCCCCAAATTTGCCACCCTAGGCATCCGCAGAAAATACCGCACTGGCATACAATACTACAAGTAAAGTCTCACCAGTGCTTTTGTACAAAGGCATGAGCACTTCCCTCTGTCTACTGCTAATACCTCTCCCTATGCAGCCAAGCATTCTTCTAGCATTTCCTATTGCTCTATTACATTGTTTACCTACCTCCTAAAACCCTTTCCTCAGATGTTGAGGTTAGAACTCAAATATTCTATATTCTCCTTTTAGGGTTTTACACCCATCTGACTTATTCCTCCAGGAACATCAACCATCAATCAAAAAAAAAATCAATAAGATTAGTTTGTCATGATCTCCCTTAAGTAAACCAAGTTGTTTCTGATCTTGAAATCCATGCGATTTTAGATGTTCAACAATCCTATTTTTTTGACATGCTTTCCATTATTTTCCTTACTGAAGTAAGATTTGTCTATAGTTGTCTATATTTGCCTGACTTCTCCCAAATATTTTTCTTGTGAATGGGCACAACATTTGCTGATTTCCAATCTTCTGGCAATACTCCGGTTAACAATGATTGGTTAAATAAATCTGTTAACGGTTTTGCTAGTACACCACTAAATTCTTTTAATAACTTTGGGTGTATCCCATAAGAGCCCATCCACTTATTTGTCTTCATGCAATGTGGAATCAAAAGTTTCAGGTCCCTCCAAACACGCCTGGAGTATAAGGATACAGGCTTTAGGAGGATAAAGACACAGGCTGCTATAACATGAAGAACATCAGCAATTGTTTAACCTTTGAATGTGCAAAGAAAATTCATTGATATAAAAAAAATAGGGAAAGAAGGATGGGGTAAAGTAGGTCTCACCACAATAATGTATGAATGAAGAGATCTCTTCTAAGAAGAAAAAAAAAAGGATGACATCCGGTGTTTTTATCTTGGAAAAAGAAAAATGTATATAAGAAGGGCTTTAATGGGCATATAAAAATAAAAGATGTTGTTCTAAGCGCTCACCCACGAGGTGAAAAGAAAGAAATGGTAAAACAAACATTATTATGAAAATAGGCTGTGCAATTCAGCAAAACATAATATGTGACCATTGACCTATAACATGACTCAAATATTGTACATTAAGTTTAAATGCTCAAACATTTAGGGTACACATTTTAATCATGGCCAGCCAATATTTGTGTCATACAATTTTGCATATAGAAAGGTGCTCTTGCATAAAATTTTCACTTCCTGATAAGTTTCATTGTAGTTTGAATTATCATGACTGTAACATAGTAACATAGTAATTTAGGTTGAAAAAAGACACAAGTCCATCAAGTTCAACCCTTCTACCTATCATTACAGCTTTTGATCCAAAAGAAGGCAAAAAACCCCTAAGGAAGCTATTTCGAATTTTGCCTCCTGGGGGAAAAAATTCCTTCTTGACTCCAAGAGGCAATCAGATTTCTCCTTGGATCAATAAGCTCTTTTATTAATGCTTATTCTATTATTAATAGCCCTGTATGTTCTGCTTTCCTAAAAAAACATCCAAACCATTTTTAAATGCATCTATTGTGGTTGCTAGCACTACCTCTCTTGGCAGTGAGTTCCATAACTTTATTGTCCTAACCGTAAAGAATCCCTTCCTTTGCTGTCTATGAAATCTTTGCTCTTCCAGTCTGAGGGGGTGACCTCTTGTTCTTTGTACCTTTCTGTTAATGAACAGGTCACTGGAGAGCTCTTTATATTGGCCCTGCAAATATTTATATAATGTTATCATATCCCCTCTGAGACGCCTTTTTTCTAACGAATATAAATTCAATTTTTTAAGTCTCTCTTCATAACTAAGATCCTCCAAACCCCTTATTAATTTTGTAGCTCTCCTTTGCACTTTTTCTAGTTCCTTAATATCCTTTTTAAGGACTGGTGCCCAGAACTGTACTGCATATTCAAGGTGAGGTCTTACCATTGATTTGTAAAGAGGCAAGATGATATCCTCCTCCCGTGAATCTATACCTCGTTTTATACATGCCAATATCTTATTGGCCCTTGCAGCTGCCGACTGGCATTGGGCACTGTTGCCAAGTTTGTTGTCTATAATTATTCCTAAATCCTTTTCATTAGTAGTTTTTCCCAGGGAAAAACCATTTAACGTATATGTTGCTTTGTTATTATTTTTCCCATAATGCATAACTTTACATTTGTCTATATTGAACCTCATTTGCCACTTTACTGCCCAGTCCCCCACTCTGTCCAAATCTTCCTGTAAAGAAAAAACATCAAGATTAGTCTTTATTGCCTTACCTAATTTAGTGTCGTCCGCAAACACGGAGACATGGCTCTCAGCACAATGTGGCAGATCATTAATAAACAAATTAAAAAGAAGAGGGCCCAAAACAGACCCCTGAGGTACTCCGCTTAATACCCTTGTCCAATTTGAGAATTTTCCATTTACAACAACCCTTTGTGTTCTATCTTTTAGCCAATTTTCAATCCACATACACACATTTGCCCCCAAACCTATTTCTCTCAATTTGTAGAGTAACCTTTTGTGTGGAACTGTATCAAATGGTTTCGCAAAATCCAAATAGATCACATCAACTGCCACACCTAGATCTATATTTTTACTGACTTCTTCATAGAATGTTATTAAGTTTGTTTGACAAGACCTGTCTTTCACAAAACCATGTTGACTTTTACTAATTATATTCTGGTTCAAGATGTATTCTTGAGTGTATACCTTTAGCAATCCTTCAAATAGTTTCCCCACTACAGATGTCAAGCTCACTGGCCTATAATTACCTGGCAGAAATTTTGATCCCTTTTTAAATATTGGAATGACATCCGCCTTTCGCCAGTCTGTTGGCACTGTACCTGAACTGAATGAATCCCTAAAGACTGTAGGCTTTTTTTATGTGTGTGTGTGGGGGGGCAGCATTTAGTTTTTCACCCCAGGCAGCACAATGTCTTGGGCCAGCACTGGATACTAATCACTTTATTGCTTATTGTTAAAACTTGCAACAATAAACGCCAACAGTGAACTAAACACAGTGACACTATCATATGTTGGTATAATAATTTATTTATATATTTATCCGAATGAAAGGTCGATTTTATCTTTACTTGCATGTATACTATAAGTGACTTTACCTTTCTGTTTATATGAACACCCTGTTAAAGAGCAGCTTTGTATATTTTGGATCTACCAAACCATGAATCAGTTCAGCATATCTCATTGGTATTGGAATTAGGAAATGTGATAATTACCTGTGAGAAGAACCTGCGTATCTAAATAATTGAATCACCATTTTGAGTTCACCATAATGTAATTATTCAAAGAATTTGGACGTTTTAAATACTGTTGCCATATATCCAACAAGGTGGACATGTTTTGCTCAGTAATGCCCTATGGAGACTATAGGACTGATTTTAAAAACCGTGAGCACTTAATATGGTCGCCTTACTCCATTGCGACAGCGTATATGCAGTTTGGGATTTACCCAGTGAGGCCCAGCAGTGAACAAGTGGATGTTCTAATTTACAGTGTATATGCAATGTGTGGATTATACTATGCCGTGAGAATCCTGTATTATCTCCTCTTTCTGTTTAGTAGTGCTCTCACCAAGTTAGTTAAACTGTGTACCTTATTTTTTAAAGAGCAACGTGGAACTTGTTCTCTGCTCACTGCTACATTTTCCCTCCTTGTATGCTTTCTTTTCTACAATTCGTAGGGATTTAACTGCTTGATAAGTAATTTATTAGTGCCAACTCAGTGGCTATACCCCCAGTAGTAAGACCTCGGTGAAGAAATGATGAAGAGAATACAGACACAAATAGGAAGTTGCACAATCTGTCATTCTCATCTGATGTTCAAAGATAAATGACACCCCCCCCCCCCAAAAAAAAATGTTATTTGATTCAGATCATTCTTAGTGTGTATGTCATTATTACTGAACAATTTGCATTACACTCACGTACACAGGTGACATGAGCAGTGTCAACTTTAATATTTATTGGACCCTTGGCAAGCATTTGCTTGGGCCCTCTTGACCCTGGCCCCTTACACTCGCTGGCATGCAATCATGCTCTCCACCCCAACCCCACAAAAAAAACACACACTCACAATAGCTGTCTACAATATGTAAGTGCTCTTTAATATCCAGGTATAATTTTGAAGTATTGGCAAAGAGTACATTTGTTGCAGTGTATAAAATGTCTAAAATACGTGTATTGTTGCAGTGTATAAAATGTATACATGGAACAAAAGTGTATATTGCTGCAAAATGTATACCTTCATATTATACTTACATATGGTAAGCAACAATAAACATGTAGCTATCTTACAGTAATGATATGTCAAACTGAAATTACAGAGGGCAAATATTATACAGTGGGCAGAGGTGTCTTCTGCTGTAGCCCACTTCATCAAAAATGTATGTGTACATTGGCCACATATCGGGTGTATTTATGTAAGTATGTATGTATGTATGTATGTATGTGTGTATATTTATTTATTTGTATACGGTATACACACATTCACCATAACATGCAGTTTGTGTGTATCACAAGCTTCACAGCAATAAAACTCACAGTACTGTGGAGTGTATGTGTGTCACACACTACTAGTGTCTCAAACACACACTCACTGTCTCTCACTCTCACACACACTCACACACACACACAGTGTCTCTCTCACACACACAAAGTGCCTCTCACACACAAAAACTCTCTCTCACACATACACACACACACACACACACACACACACTGTCTCTCTTTCACACACACAGTGTAATTTTAATTTTTGTTATAAAAGAAAAAAAAAGCAATACAATCCTGTTACAAAACTGTTATTTACCCTGGATTCTGTTGACTATGTTATGATACTCTGGCTTCGGTACGTGAATATTGCATCTTTTTTCCCGAATGGATTATAAATACCCTGGTTCTTCAAACGAACAACCGAACACCCCGCTCCTGGTGTGTGCCGAAATATCTATGAGACTGTTGAAGTTATATACTTTTAATGTGTTTTCTGTGTGGAAAATAAACGTGGGTTTTGGGCGCTTGGAGATAATCATATTACTGTAACCGTTGGGTTCATTATCTCCAAGCTGGGCGGTATCAAATTCAAACGATACACTGTACTCTCATTGGTTGATGCCTTATGTTCTCCCTGTATCCCATCAGGTCCATAGGGGCCTGTCCCTGGACCTGAGATTTCGTATAAATACCGATCCCTGTGTGCCATTAAAAGAGTTCTTGTTTGACTTTCAAATCGCAGCCTCGACTCGTTTTGTGGGGAAAGAGTATCCTAGCTGTAAAATAGCTTGTGTGATTGGTCTACACTTACAGGATCCGACTGGATATCGAGACAAAGCGGCTTCTCTCTCTCTCTAAACTGGGATCCAGACTTTCTAGCGGTCCAGCTTCCAGCTAGCCTGGGAGTAACCGTAACATTTGGTGGCAGCAGTGGGATTGTCCTGGAATTCCTAGGAGAGATACTGCACGGATGGAGAGTGCTTACAACAAATTGAAACGTACGACCCTAAAGGATTTACTCGAAACCAGAGGCAGGAACTACAGCAACCGTCCGAGAAGGGAGCTGATCGCAGAATTAACCGAACTGGATCAGAGCTTCACGATGGCAGAAACCCCAACCACGAGAAGTGACAAAAAGACCAGGATTGTTCGGGAGAGGCTCTCGCTATACCGGCCGAACCCACCTATGGAACTGGTGCAGCAGCTGATGGCAGAAGCGGACGAGGATATACAGAAAGCTAGAGCCCACAAACTCAGCCTAGTGACCACACACCGCAATGCCGAAGCACCGCAGGTAATCGTTCCTGTCGACAACACCGGGAGGCCAAAGATACCCTATGCGGCTTTTAGACCCTTCCTAGAGAGCGAGACGGGAATCGATGAATATTTGGCGGACTTGGAAAGGCAATGTGCCCTACACCAGATTCCCAACAGAGAGTGGCCCACGATATTGTCTGGGAAACTATCCGGGCGAGCCCTGGAAGCATTTCGGACTCTGGGCACTGAGGAAGTAACCAAGTATGAGCTGGTCAAAGAGACACTGTTGCGGCGGTACGCTGTAACTCCTGACACGTATCGCCGACAATTTCATAGCACGAAAAAGATGCCAAACGACACACATATGGAATGGGCGCACCGAATGCGGAGAGCGGCAAATCACTGGATGAGCGGAAGTAAAGCTGTGACCGGTGAGGAAATTTTACAGTTATTTCTATTAGAACATTTTTATAAAGGCATGGAGCAGCCGGAGAAGGAATGACTGCGAAACAGACGACCCACTACCTTGGAAGAAGCAGCCAAATTGGCCGATGAACATTACGACTCCCGTTTACACGAACCCACGAACTACCGAACTCTGGCACGGGTCGAACACAAGGATATTTACCGTACGTCGTCACGTACCGAATTCCGAGCTCCAGTGCCCGCGGGACCCGTATGTTACTCAGGACCAACGAATAACCACTCTGAACGTCCCAGACCGACCTGCTACCGATGCAAGCAACCAGGACACCTCATGGCAAGCTGCCCTCTTAATGCACAACAGACCACCCGGAATTATAATTACCCCTCTGGGTCATCTCGTCCTGCCTGGGTGCTCTGTGTTAACCGCGTTTAAGCGTTTGTCTTTTCGCCTGTCCTCTATCCCTCTGCCTGATGCCTTTTATACATTTTGGATTACAATAAAAGAAGATTCTTTTTTACATGCAACCTCATTTGGACTTACTTTATTTGCCTACCGGATGATTACTGCTGACACACCTTTTGTTTGTTTTCTGTTAACCGAGAGGCCCCTATGGAGGAATATTTGGGACCACTCCACGAAGCAGATCCTGTATATGCTGCTTCGGATAACCGCCAGCACCATCGGCAGAAGATATGGCTCGAGGGGCGATCTACCAAGGGTTTAAGAGACACGGGGTTACCATTACACTGGTCGAGAGCCATTTGGTGCCGGAGCACAAGCGATCAGGACAGACTGTGGCCGTTAGAGTTGCGGGGGGGGGGGGTATGTGTACAAAATTCCGACCGCTAAAGTACATCTTGACTGGGGAGCAGGAAAAGGGGCCGTGAACGTGGGCATAATGGATAATTTACCTGCCGAAGTACTACTGGGCAACGATTTGGGCCCCATGACTTCTGCCTATGCTCCAGTATACAACAATGAGGCGAATCCAGTGACTACTCGAGCCCAAGCCCGAACGGGGCGAGAACTCTCACCAGTGCGGGAGACACCGGTAAGACCTACCCCGACCTTGACTGGCCCCTTAGGTCCCATACCCTGGGACACCCCCGATGCTTTCGAGACAGAGTCTAAGACTGACCTGACCTTACAAAAGTACCGGGAACGAGCAGAGAACGGAGTGGGCGGGTCAGATGACGAAACCTTTTTATGGGTTAAAACGGCAGCGAACGCGCTGGTTCAGGTGTTCTCCCGGGTAGGATTTCCGAAAGAAATCCTGTCCGACCGAGGCACCGAATTTACTGCCGAATTGACTCAGCAGCTCTGGCAGGTTTGCAAGATCAAGTCCCTCTTGAGTTCTCCATACCACCCCCAGACGAACGGGCTCTGTGAGAGGTTCAATGGGACCCTCAAACAAATGCTCAAAACGTTTACTCAAGAGTACAGAGACTGGGAACGCTTTCTGCCGCACCTCCTATTTGCTTATCGGGAGGTGCCCCAGGAAACAACGGGGTTCTCTCCCTTCAAATTGCTCTACGGAAGAAAGGTGTGGGGACCCCTAAACCTGATCTGAGAGCACTGGGAGGGAGAGATGGAGACTGACGGTGTCCCTATTGTGCCGTACGTGCTGGAACTCAGGGACCGAATGGAGCAATTAGCCAAATCAGTGCAGGCTAACCTCCAGTCGGAGAAGACAGAAGGTATGGTACGATAGGGGGGCGCGGAAAAGAATCTTCACCATAGGGCAAAAGGTGTTAGTGCTTAAGCCAGTGAGGACAGGCAAATTGCAAGCGTCCTGGCAGGGCCCCTACCAGATAGTGGAGAAAAGGGAGACACCACTTACGTAATAGCTAGCTGCCATGACAGCAATCTTAGAAAGACGTTTCATGTAAACATGCTTAAGGAATATCTTGAGCGACCAGAGAACGTGACAGCCGTATGCTGTCCGCCTCAGGAGGACCCCGACAGTCTACCCATCCCAGACCTGTTAGAAAAGAGTTCCCACGCAGACATAGTAGCCCAGGTCAAGATAGGGGACCGACTTAGCCCCACTGAAAGGGAGCAGCTTAGTCAACTCCTGCAGTCCAAAAGCCCCACTTTTTCCCAGAAGCCAGGGTACACTAACCACCCACCAGGTAGATACCCCGGGACAAGCTCCCTTATGCCAGACTCCTTACCGAATCCCCGAGGCAGTTAGGACAGGGATGAAGAAGGAGATTGATGAGATGCTCCAACTAAGGGTAATTGAGCCCGCCGATAGTCCCTGGGCTTCCCCAGTAGTCCTGGTGCCCAAGAAAGATGGGACAACCCGGTTTTGCGTAGACTATCGGAGGCTCAATGAAAAGACAGTGACGGACGCTTACTCTATGCCCAGGGTAGATGAGCTCCTTGATCGTCTAGCCAGGGGAACTTACCTGACCACCATCGACCTCTGCAAGGGTTACTGGCAGATTCCCCTGGCCCATGAGGCTATACTCAAGTCGGCATTCGTCACCCCGTACGGCTTATACCATTTTAAGGTGATGCCGTTCGGGATGAAGAATGCCCCAGCTACATTCCAGCGCTTGGTTGATAGGCTCCTTGATGGCTTCCAGAGTTTTCCTTGCGCATATCTGGACGACATAGCTATCCACAGTGAGTCCTGGGAGGACCATTTGGCTCACATAGGAATGGTTCTGGATCAGATCCGGGCTGCTGGCCTGACTCTGAAGCCAGAAAAATGCCACTTTGGGATGGCCGAGGTACAGTACCTGGGTCACCGGTTGGGGTGTGGGAAACAGCGACCAGAGCCGGCTAAGGTAGAAGCCGTCGCCAATTGGCCCATCCCCACCACTAAGACTCAGGTCCTAGCATTCCTGGGCACTGCAGGGTACTACAGACGGTTCGTACCGGACTACAGCACACTTGCCAAACCCTTGACTGACCTGACCAAGAAAAACTTACCACGACAGGTCCTGTGGTCTCCCCACTGTGAAATGGCGTTTCAGGCTCTCAAAAATGCTCTTGTTAACGCTCCTGTCTTGGCGGCCCCAGCCCTTAACAAACGTTTTATTGTCCATACAGACGCTTCCATGTTCGGGCTGGGAGCTGTCCTCAGCCAAGTAGGCGAAGATGGAGGGGAGCACCCAGTTGCCTACATCAGCCGTAAGCTCCTACCACGCAAAGTCAGCTATGCAGCGGTAGAAAAAGAGTGTTTGGCTTTGGTGTGGGCACTAAAGAAATTGACTCCTTATTTGTATGGACAAGAGTTCACTCTGGTTACAGACAACAACCTGTGGCTAAACCGAGTCTCTGGGGATAATGGCAGACTTTTACAGTGGAGTTTATCGTTCCAACCCTTTAACTTCACCATTACCTACAGACCTGGGAAACAGAATGGCAACGCCGACGGGTTGTCCAGACAAACAGACCTCAGCCCGGCATAACCAGCAGTCTGGACAGGCTTAGTCTGCCCCAAAGAGGGGTCAGACAGCGTCTGCCAGAGTGTTCCACAAAAAGGGAGCACTGTTACAAAACTGTTATTTACCCTGGATTCTATTGACTATGTTATGATACTGTGGCTTCGGTACGTGAATATTGCATCTTTTTTCCCGAATGGATTATAAATATCCTGGTTCTTCAAACGAACAACCGAACACCCCGCTCCTGGCATGTGCCGAAATATCTATGAGACTGTTGAAGTTATATACTTTTAATGTGTTTTCTGTGTGGAAAATAAACGTGGGATTTGAGCGCTTGGAGATAATCATATTACTGTAACCGTTGGGTTCATTATCTCCAAGCTGGGCGGTATCAAATTCAAACGATACACTGTACTCTCATTGGTTGATGCCTTATGTTCTCCCTGTATCCCATCAGGTCCAGAGGAGGCTGTCCCTGGACCTGAGATTTCGTATAAATAACGATCCCTGTGTGCCATTAAAAGAGTTCTTGTTTGACTTTCAAATCGCAGCCTCGACTCATTTTGTGGGGAAAGAGTATCCTAGCTGTAATATAGCTAGTGGGATTGGTCTACACTTACAGGATCCGTCTGGATATCGAGACAAAGCAGCTTCTCTCTCTCTCTAAACTGGGATCCAGACTTTCTAGCGGTCCAGCTTCCAGCTAGCCTGGGAGTAACCGTAACAAGTCCCACTCCCTGCTTTACCTTGCATGGCAGGATGGAGGATGGTCCAGTGTAGCCAGCCCAGTGTGACATGTGCACTCACCTCCTGCAGCAGTGAACCTAGTTTAGAGCGCCTGGATGTCACAATATATTTGGCGCTTTGACAAGTTCCGGCAAATAGCATCTGTCGGTAGTTAAATAGAGTTGCGGTTTGGGCCCTCCGGGAGAAACTGGGTCTGGGGCAGCTGCCCCATTTTCCCAATGTTAAAGACAGCCCTGGACATGAGCAGGTGATATTATTGAAAATACCTGTTGACTTTTGTGTTCCTAGATGCTGCAGTATACTGCTAACAATCTCACCAGCCCAGGTATCTTCCAGTCAGAGGCTCCAGATCCATGTGCTTGTATAAAAATCAAGGATTTCCATATAGAACAGTTTAAAATTCTTGAGAATATGGTGGTCAGAGTACATTTTCAAGATGTCCCTGACAAGCATGTGTCTTCCCTTCTGGCCTCCCTTTGCCTTCGGAGGATATGAAGGTAGATGGCATACATGTTTTTTCTCATCGGTGGTATGTGTCTTCCTCAATCTCTGGTCCTCTATCAGAGGCCTGGGAGCTTGACGGCTCTGCACAGTTTCTTAGCTTTACTAAGGGAAATGGCGAATACTGAGCCAGGCGAATTCAGGTGAGCAGCTTCTAAAGTGATCAAACTTCTTAAGTGTTGGAGTTAGAAGCAAATATGGAAAGGGGTATTTTTTTTTTAATTTTCACTGCAAGGGGAGTACTGTTTATTTTGTGTGTATTTTGGATAAAGATTTGTTGAAAAAAACTGTTTTGGAGAGAAAAAGTGTGGAAGGCTGTTTGCAATTAGTTAATTAACCTTCTCTGTGAGTCTGTTTACTTTGAAGGCCATTAAACTGAAAGGAGCAGGTGAATACTGAGGCAGGCGAATTCAGGTGAGCTGCTTCTAAAGTGATCAAGCTTTTTAAGTGTTGGAGTTAGAAGCAAATAAGGAAAGGGGTATTTTTATTTTCACTGCAAGGGGTGCACTGTTTATTCTGAGTGTATTTTGTATAAAGATTTGTTGAAAAAAAGTTTTGGAGGGAAAAGGTTTGGAAGGCTGTTTGCAATTAGTCAATTAACCTTCTCTGTGAGTCTGTTTACTTTGAAGGCCATTTAACTGAAAGGAGCAGGTGAATACTGAGCCAGGCGAATTCAGGTGTGCAGCTTCTAAAGTGATCAAGCTTCTTAAGTATTGGAGAAGTAAATAAGGGATTAAAAGGTAAGAAGGAGGGTAAAGTATAAATCCTTGTTTATTCTATTCTCTACAGATGTGTGCAGGTTGCTGCTTTGGAGAATATAATACTAGATCTAAAGAGGTAACTGGCAACACCGAGGGACATAAACAACATGGAGTGGAGTTTGCTGCTCACGGAGCAGGCATTGGCTGGGTCCAGTGTAGAGGAGGATGATGATGATGGAGAAGATGAGGTTTCTAGGGCAGAGAGCTGGGTTAGCTGTGTAAGGGGAAGTAGGGTTTGGAGAGCTAGGGAGGCTTGTTCTGGGCTAGTTCACCCCAATATGTTTGCCAGCTTGTGTGAGGATGCTGGGAAGATTAGCTCTAGCAGCCAGGTGAGTAGTCTCCCCAGCACAGTTGGGAGCCAGAACGCTAGGAAGAATAGACAGGTAGTGGGGGTAGGGGATTATATTATTAGGAAGGTAGATAGGATAATCTTTCGCCAGGACCCTGAATGCCGAACTGTATGTTGTCTCCAGGGTGCTCGGGTTCGGCATGTTGCAGACTGGGTAGGCAGATTGTTGGGATCCAGCGGTCTTAGTACACATTGGTACTAATGACAAAGTTAATGATTGAAAATGATTTTAGGGAACTAGGAAATAAGCTTAAGGAAAGGACCTCCAAGGTAATATTCTCAGAAATATTATCAGTACCATGCGCTACATCAGGAAGACTGCGGGATCTTATGAAAATTAATGCATGACTGCGAAGGTGGTGCAAGCAAGTGGGATTTGGGTTCTTAGAGCACTGGGCAGACTTTGCAGTTGGCTTCAGACTCTATGGACGGGATGGGCTGCACCTCAATGATGAGGGGGCTGCAGTATTAGGGGATGGCTAGAGGGTTAAATGAACTTTTAAACTAGGCTCTGGGGGAGAGGGTCAAGATCAAAATGAAGCAATGGTAGCTAGAGTAGATTGGAAAGTGGGTCTAGCTATGGGAAAGGAGGTGTAAAGCAGTTGTGGGGTTAACATAAATCATAGAGAGGTTCATACAATTAAACCTGCGGGCATTAAGTGTTTGTAAACTAAACAGAAAATGGGTAGTAATCTTAAATGTCTTTTAGCAAATGCAAGAAGCTTGACAAGCAATATGGGTGAGCTGGAGATACTGCTAAGTGCGGAACAGTATGATGTAATCAGAATCACAGAAACATGGTGGAATGAGACCCATGACTGGTCAGTTAATTTACAAGGCTACTCACTTTTTAGAAATGACAGAGTAAATAGAAAAGGGGGAGGAATTTGTCTATATGTAAATCCAAAATTAAAGCCCAGTATTAAAGAAGGAGTGCATGATGTAACTGGAACTGATGTGGAGACACAGTTTGTGGAGATTTGCATAGACACTAAAAAGAATTGCACATTACTTGTAGGTGTATGCTACAAGCCACCAAATATTAGCACTGATGGAGAAGAGCAGCTTTTATTACAAATTGAAAAGGCTGCGAATCTGAATGAAGTTTTGATCATGGGAGATTTTAATTACCCAGGTATAGATTGGAATTGTGGCACAACTAGTTCCACTGAGGGCAGAAAGACATTTATGGCACAATAAGTAGACACCCCAACTAGAATGGATGCCTGTATGGATTTGGTAATAACAAACAATGAGGAGCTTATCTCAAACATCCAAGTAAGAGAAAATTTGGGGAATAGTGACCATAACATGGTTTCTTTTGAGATGAATGCAAAAAAGCAAATTGGTAAAGCAAAAACACTTAATTTTAGAAGGGCCAACTTTGATGGACTAAGGGCATCGATTGAACATTTAGACTGGGAGCGATTGTTTTCTGGACTAAACACAGAAGAAAAGTGGAATTTCTTTAAGCACACATTACAAAAGTACACATCCCAATATATACCTTCGGGAAACAAATACAAAAGACACAAATCAAAAACAATGTGGCTTACCGGTAACTTGAAACAGGAAATACAAAACAAGAAAATGGCATTCAAACATTAGAAAAGCAAGGGATCATCATTATCATTTATAGAGTACAAAAATGCCAGCAAAGCCTGCAAAAAGACAATTAAAATGGCTGAATTGAAAAATGGGAAAAGGATTGCTAAGGAGAGTAAAACTAAACCAAATGTTATAAGTTATCCAAAATGGGAAATTTGGTAAGTGAGGTCAGAAAAAAAGCAGACATTTTAAATACTTTTTTTTTCTTCTGTTTATACTAAGGAAGAACCTATGGTTGAGCCCCTGCTACCGTAAGTTACCGAACAGTCACCGCAAACATGGGATTGGCTGACACAGGAAAAAGTGCTTAAGCAATTAAACTCTGTTAAGATAGACAAGGCCCCAGGGCCAGATGGTATACAAACAAGGGTCCTTAGAGAGTTAAGCATAATTCTGGCCAGAACACTATTTATGATCTTTAGGGATTCTTTCAGTTCAGGTATATTGCCAACAGATTGGCAAAAGGCGGATGTCATTCCAATATTTAAAAGGAATAAAAATCTCTGCCTCATACTGTGAATGCCCTTCTGGTGACTGATATCAATATTTAAAAAATTTGATAATGTGAGATGTGATAATGTGTCAAATACTGAAAAAATGGTACAAAAAACAACAGTGCATATATACACAAAGAAAAAAAATGATATAAATACTTAACAGGGGGACACTTCTCATGTGCTGCTTATACCTGAAAAAAACAAAAAGACAATGCCTAGTGCAATATGTATGTGACAGTGATAATGGACATAGCACAATGTGCAAAAAGGCTCTTGATGGAACGCTCACAAACGTAGCTCCAATAACCAAGAAGCGTGGAATAGGAACAGTATGATATACTTGCCACCACTTTAGTGATTCTGGCGATGAAATTTTATAAGCCTGGCTGTAGTGGAAAATCAGTTTATTTATACAATCAGCATAACAAAGAGTTTGAAAAATAAAAACATATAGTCGTGAGACACCGAGTCCATTTGCGTGTCAGCAACCTAGCGCTTTGGTGCTGCACGGGACTTCCTGGTGTACAGTGGCTCACAGACCTCAAAAGATACCCAATGCGTTTCGTTCATGAAAGAACATCAGGGGATTAATCAAGCTGAAAATAGATGGTAGTTATATACTCCTCCTTCAGTTACTATTGGCTGTTTATCTGTCACAACCTGGGATAACAGACCAGGGAGGAGCCTCGATGCAGGGCAAAGTGTGGGGTCTGTCTGCACCCCACGATGCATAACTGGGACTGGACTGGTAGCAGAGACTGGGACTTAGATAGGACAGGTAACAGACTGGAACTAAGGCAGGACAAGTAGCTGAGACTTGAACAAAGACAGGACTGGTAGCTGTGACCAGGCTGAGACAGGACTGGTAGCTCTCAGAGCAGGACATGGGCCTGTGATAACTGTCACGTTCAGGTATGAGGCTGGAACTGCTGTGAAGACTCAATAAGGTCTTTTGTAATGGACACCGGCAACAGAACAGAATATTCTGCCTGAAGGAATTCTACCCTATGGATTAAGCCGCAGGTTTCGTTCCCCCAGATTTTTTTCCCTCTGAACTATTATCAGGATACCGAAACTAAGCCCAACAAACAGGTAGCTGGAAACAGAATACTGGATCAAGGCGAAGGTACAGTGGCTCCGGCAGAAGAATAGACAGGCAAAAGATTGGGGCTGGCAGCAAACAAACGTAGTCAGGACGGGCAAACAGGTCAGGACAGATGGCAAAACAGACAAGGTAAGGGCTAGCAGGATTCAGCAAAAGATAATCAGAAATAGAATACACAGGGCACTATCAGGCAGCAACCAAAACAATGCAAATGCACTGATTGCCATAAGCTGCAGGTTTGAATAGGGAAGGGCTGAGGATAACGATGCAGCTGGCAACAGGAGTAAAATGGGCCCACTGCAATAGCGGCCCCTAGAGGCTGAAGTGAAAACAGCCACAAACCCAGAATAACTGTGACATTATCCGAAATTTTCGTTATTCAATTAACATGAAGCTGATTACATGAATGAATGTCTATTCGGTTTACACAATTTGTATGTACAAGATAAGTCCCCGTAAACCGAAATACACAGTTTATATATACAAAGTCAGTCTGAAGAACTAATTTGTATCAAGACAATTTCGTTTTTGGTGCTTCTTTTCGGTTTTCACATAGCTGAAAAATAGATGGTAGTTGTATACTCCTCCTTCAGTTCCTATTGGCTGTTTATCCGAAATTTTTGTCATTCATGAAGCTGATTTTTTGAATGGTCTATTCGGTTTACGCAATTCGTATATACAAGATAAGTCCCCGTAAACCGAAATCCCGAAAAAACACAGTTAGTATATACAGAGTCAATCTGAAAAAACGAATTCATATAAAGACAATTTCATTCTAGGTGCTTCTTTTAGGTTTTCACATAGGTTCGTATAAATGAAACGAATCCCTTAAAGCTGCAATTTGTATAACAGATTCGGCTTAAAAAAAACACACATCCCATGTGTGGGGTATAAACATGCAGAATTTTTTTTATAAATACATCATACATATACCTAAATATAAATAAATATAGCAATAAATATACAGAACATTTAAAAGATTATATAAAAAAAATGCATTAAAAAAAAAAAAATGTTTGGAAATGCTTAAAGAACAGGGGACCCAAAATACATGGGTCCATATTCATAAAAATCTATGACCAGGGAAAACAAGGTGTGTGTCACGTGGAAAAAAAAATAAATAAAAAAAAAAAATATATATATATATATATATATATATATATATATATATATATAAAATCCAAAACAGAAAAAGAATGCACTCACAGGGCTTCTAAAGACAGTCATTCAGGTTTTAATGCTGACGATCATCCTGCATTAAAACCTGAATGACTGTCTTTAGAAGCCCTGTGAGTGCATTCTTTTTCTGTTTTGGATTTTGTAGATTGATGTGGATTGCACCCAGGCAAGTTTTGGCATTTTTTATGACTTAAATTGGGCAGAGTGCTGGTACTTTGGATCGATATATATATATATATGTATATATATATTTATTAATAAACCCAAAAACTCAAAGAAAAGCTTTTAGTTCAAAAGCTAAAAATCTAAATTGATACCTCTAGGGTTGAGTATTTGGAGGCTGTATCTCCAGTATGCCTCTCTTTGTAAGAGCCGCTTGGCTCTATCTCCCCTTTTCCAAGTTGTGGGTATTGCCTCTATTCCCATAAATTTGATATCTTCTAATTATCCATTGGAGCAGTTATGGCAATGGTTAGGCAGACTGTACTTAAATTTATCACATTCTTTTCCCATCAACCCCATGTGCTCCAGGATCCTAACCTTTAAGGGTCTTTGGGTTTGGCCGATATGTTGTAAACCACATCCACATTCTACTAAGTATATTACATGTGTGGTGTTACAGTTTATGAAACTTTTGATTTTGTAAGTTTTGCCCGTACTGGTGGATTTAAATTTGGTTATTTTCCTGATTTGATGTGCACAGGTCTTACAATTCCCTCATTTGAAAAAGCCATTAACTTTGTTATCTCTAAGCCAACTGGAACCATCCTGCCTTAGAACTGGTTTAATTACACTACGGGACAATTCTGTTTTCAGATTAGGGGCTCTTTTAAAGATGATGGCGGGTCTATTGGGAATGATAGGTGCAAGGAACTCGTCTACTCGGACCACGTTCCAATGTCTATTTAGAATCTTTTTAATCTGAGGAGCTGCTACATTGTACTCAGAGACAAAGGACATGATGTAGTCCCTAGTAATTGACTTATTTTGAATCATGGGTTTCAGGATTTCTTCTCTGTTCGTGTTCTCGATTTCTTTTGCAGCCTCCTCTACATGTTCTATTTTATAGTTTTTCTGGCTAAATCTATCTTTCACCACTTTAGTTTGTACTTTGAAGGTTCCTATCTTGCTGCAGTTTCTTCGTATTCTTCTGAACTGGCCTTTTGGTATATTTCTAATCCAGTTCGGGTGGTGGCAGCTTTTTTTTTTATCTATATAGTTGTTACAGTCCACCTATTTGAAAAAAGTTTTAGATTTGAGGGTGTTATCTTCTACATACAGACTGAGATCCAAAAAGGCTATGTGTGAAGGTGAATTTTAGATTCCAATCAGAGAAACATAAAAACATAGAATGTGTCGGCAGATAACCATTCGGTCCATCTCGTCTGCCCAATTTTTTTTGAGTACTTTTATTAGTCCCCCGTTCCCGGTCTTATAGCTAGGATAGCCTTGTGTCTATCCCACGCATGCTTAAAATCCTTGACTGTCTTTACCTCTACCACTTCTGCTGGAAGGCTATTCCATACATCCACTACCCTCTCAGTAAAGTAATACTTCCTGATATTACTTTTAAATCGTTGCCCCTCTAATTTAAGACTATGTCCTCTACTTGTGGTAGTTTTTCTTCTTTTAAATATACTCTCTTCCTTTACTGTGTGGATTCCCTTTATGTATTTAAATGTTTCTATCATATCCCCCCTGTTATGTCTTTCCTCCAAGCTATACATGTTAAGATGCTTTAACCTTTCCTGGTAAGTTTTATCCTTCAACCCATGAACCAGTTTAGTAGCCCTTCTCTGAACTCTCTCCAAAGTATCAATATCCTTCTGGAGATACGGTCTCCAGTACTGCGTACAATACTCCAAGTGAGGTCTCACCAGTGCTCTGTACAATGGCATGAGCACTCTCCTCTTCCTACTGCTAATACCTCTCCCTATGCAACCAAGCATTCTGCTAGCATTTCCTGCTGCTCTATTGCATTGCCTACCTACCTTCAAGTCCTCTGAAATTATTACTCCTAAATCCCTTTCCTCAGATGTTGAGGTAAGGACTGTACCAAATAGTCTATATTCTGCTTTTGGGTTTTTATGCCCAAGGTGCATAATGCACTTGTCCACATTAAATGTCAGTTGCCACGTCTCTGACCATTTTTCTAGTTTAGCTAAATCATTTCCATTTGGCTTATCCCTCCATGAATATCAACCCTGCTGCAAATCTTTGTATCATCAGCAAAAATACATACTTTGCCAACAAGACCCTCTGCAATATCGCTAATAAAAATATTAAAGAAAATGGGTCAAAGTACAGATCCCTGAGGTACCCCACTAGTAACAAGACCTTGCATCGAATATACCCCATTGGCTACAACCCTCTGTTGCCTGTCACTCAGCCATTGTCTAATCCATTCAACAATATTGAAATCCAAACTCAAAGATTTCAGTTTATTGATAAGCCTTCTATGTGCGACAGTGTCAAAAGCCTTACTGAAATCTAGGTAAGCAATGTCTACTGCACCACCCTGATCTATTATTTTAGTCACCCAATCAAAAAAATCAATAAGATTAGTTTGGCATGATCTCCCTGAAGTAAACCCATGCTGTCTCTGATCTTGAAATCCAAGCGACTTTAGATGTTCAACAATCCTATTCTTTAACAAGGTTTCCATTATTTTTCCCACTACTGAAGTAAGACTTACTGGTCTATAGTTGCCCGCCTCCCCTCTACTACCTTTCTTGTGAATGGGCACAACATTAGCTAATTTCCAATCTTCTGGAACTACTCCCGTTAACAATGATTGGTTAAATAAATCTGTTAACGGTTTTGCTAGTACACCACTAAGTTCTTTTAATAACTTTGGATGTATCCCATCAGGTCCCATCGACTTATTTGTCTTTACTTTAGACAGCTGAAGTAAAACCTCTTCCTCTGTAAACTTACATGCATCAAAAGACTCATTAGTCTTTTTCCCTAAATGAGGTCCCTTACCCTCATTTTCATTTGTAAAAAACTGAACAAAAATATTCATTAAGGCAGTCTGCTAAGCCTTTATCCTCTTCTACATAGCATCCTTCTTTTGTTTTTATTCTAACTAATCCTTGTTTTACTTTCCTTTTCTCATTTATGTATCTAAAAAATGTTTTATCCCCCTTTTTCACTGACTGGGCTATAGTCTCTTCTGTGTGTGCTTTGGAAGCTCTTATAGCTTGCTTTGCCTCTTTCTGCCTACTCTTTTAGATCTTTCTATCTTCCTCACTCTGAGTATTTTTATAATTACTAAATGCTAGCTTTTTATTTTTAACTATTTTAGCCACCTCCGCAGAGTACCACAGTGGTTTCTTCAATTTTTTGCTCTTACTGACAAGCCTTATGCAATTTTCTGTTGCCTTCAGTAGTGCAACTTTTAGATAATCCCATTTCTCCTGGACTCCATTCAAATTGCTCCAGTCTGATAATGACTCCTTTACATCTAATCTAATTTTAGAAAACTCTGTTTTTCTAAAATCTAAAACTTTGGTCTGCGTCACTGTTCTTATATTAAACCACACTGTCTGGTGATCACTAGATCCTAAAAACTTTCACCTACAGTAATATCTGATAACAAATCTCCATTTGTGAACACTAAATCTAGTATGGCCTGCTTTCGAGTTGGCTCCTCCACTACTTGTTTTAGAGATAATCCCAGTAGGGAGTTTAGGATATGCGTACTCCTGGCGCAAGTAGCTATTTTGCATTTCCAGTTCACATCAGGAAGATTAAAGTCACCCATGATGATCACTTCTCCCTTCATTGTCATTTTAGCTATTTCCTCAACTAGTAGATTATCTAACTCCTCTATTTGTCCAGGGGGCCTATAAATCACACCTACCCGAGTTACCATATGATTACCAAATTCTAATGTAACCCAAACTGACTCTATGTTCGCCTCACTAACTTGTATTACGTTACATTTTAAGCTATCCCTCACATACAGGGCCACCCCTCCCCCTTTTTTACCATCTCTGTCTTTTCTATATAAAGAGTACCCTGGTATTGATATGTCCCAGTCATGTTTTTCATTATACCATGTCTCAGTAACAGCCACTAAATCTACATTCTCATTTGCCAATATTGCCACAAGTTCATGGATCTTATTCCCTAAACTGCGAGCATTTTTAGACATGACCCTAAATTTATCATTTTTCAGCACACTGACTAGAGGTACCTTCTGTCCCAGTTTTGGGGGGCAATTGGATTGATGTTTTATCGCCATTTTGCGCCCTATTTTAGTTTAAAAACCTCCTAGCAAAACCTCTGAACTGCTCACTGAGAACATTCGTTCTCTTTTGAGAAAGATGCAAACCATCTTTTTTGTTCAGTTCCTTTCTATCCCATAGTGAACTTCCAAGAGTAACAAAGCCAAATCCTTGCTCCCGACACCATTCCCCAAGCTACAAGTTAAAGTCCCTAATACGCATCCGTCTATCGTTCTGAATGTTATGCACAGGCATAACTTCAGAAAAGGACAGTGTGGACACAACCTGCCGTATATCATTGGCAAGAACACAAAAAGCCTCCTTCACCTCTGAAACCTCATTGCAAGCCAAATCATTTGTCCCTAGATGAACCAGTACATCCAATTCTCCTTCCTGATTTGCTTGCTTAACAATATTAGAAATACGCCTCCTGTCTTTGCGAGCAGTAGCTCCAGGAAGACATCTCACTAAGCCAATACTGTCCAACTCCGCACCTCTTATGATAGAATCGCCCAACAACAACTGCTTTCTACCAGGCCTCACCTTCTCCTTGCACACCTTAGCCACATAGGAGAGTGGTTCCTCAAACTCTGTGTCTGAGCCTGCCTCCACAACACCACTGCACTCTGAAAGTGCTGAAAATGAATTCTGGACAGCCACAAACTGCGGGACATGCCTTTTATCCACAACTCTAAGCCTACCAGATCCAACAGTAACCCACCTGCCATTCCTAGGAAGCCTCTGTGGCAATGGCCTCTGTGGCAGTGACTTCGCAACAGTCTCAGCCCGAGTTTGTTTTACATATAAATTACAAATCTTGGACTTTAAAAATGCAATCTCCTGCTGCAATCTTGATAACTGTCTACAGATTAGACAGCCTCAAAACCTCCAAAAAATGGAACGTGAAACAAATGCAGAACAATTATCACAGTAAACCAAATATGCCATTTTAAGAATTTAAATCAAAAAGATCTTTTAGTTTTGCTCACCTCTTGTATACCTCAGACTACAAAAGGCAAGTCAGTCTCCAGAATATCTCTAAAATATACTCTTTGAAAAGCAGCTCTTAGAAGAGCAGCCAAGCTATTAAATTAGCCAAGCTAATTTCCACTATACCTTATATACACACACAACACACAACTACAAGCACCAAGGAAGGTTTTAACACCTGAGTGGGCTTATGCCAATTAGAACCAAACAATGACAAACACCTAAGTATTCAATTCAAATTCCTTAGCAATTTTAAGCAGGAAATCAGTACAAACCACCACACAATAACTTGACTAAATGAATCTAACTTGTATAAGTAGAAAAGAAGATCTCAGCAAGTTAAAAAAGCAAGTCTGTCTACAGAATATCTCTAAAATATACTCTTTGAAAAGCAGCTCTTAGAAGAGCAGCCAAGCTAAAAATTAGCCAAGCTAATTTCCACTTTGCCTTATATACACACACAACACACACATACAAGAACCAAGGAAGGTTTTAACACCTGAGTGGGCCTATGCTAATTAGAACCAAACAATGATAAACACCTAAGTATTCAATTCAAATTCCTTAGCAATTTGAAGCAGGAAATCAGTACAAACCACCACACAATAACTTGACTAAATGAATCTTACTTGTATTAGTAGAAAAGAAGATCTCAGCAAGTCAAAAAAGCTTGTCATTGAGATAAGATTCAAAAATCTCTAGGTCGGCCTCCGATCCTTTCCAAATGAAAATTATGTCATCGATATAACGTCTCCAGGTGACCAGGTTTGCACTGTGGGGATTAGAATTTTTCACATGAAGGGTCTCCCACAGACCCATGTACAAGTTGGCGTAACTTGGTGCAAACCTGGTCCCCATGGCTGTTCCACATTTTTGCAGGTAATAGTCTCCCTCAAAGTAAAAATAATTATATTTTAGAATGAACCCTATAGATTCAATCAAAAATGTGGACTGAAGTGGATCTATACTAGTGTCTTTTTCTAGGTTTTTATTTATCTGCGTCTATACCCAGGGTGTGGCTTATTGAAGTGTATAAAGCCAAAATATCTGCAGTGACCAGGAAATATTTTGAGTCCCATGTAATCTCATTTAGAGAATTAATAATATCCGTACTATCTTTTGTGTATGAGGGGATCTTAATCACATATTTCTGTAAGAAGGTATCTACGAAGTATGATAAATTGCAGGTCATAGAATCTATACCTGAAATGATCGGACGGCCTGGTGGGTTCTCAATATCTTTGTGAATTTTTGGTAAAAAGTAAAAGTATGGAACAACTGGATGTATGGATGATAGAAAGTTGAATTCTTGTTGGTTGATGATTTCTTGTTCCTTTCCTTTATCTAAATGACTGTTCAGAACTGCTTGGAATTTGAGAGTGGGGTCTCCTTGTAACTTTGAATAAGTTGAGCTGTCCCCTAGGAGTCTATATGCTTCTCTCAGGTAGTTCTCCCTGTTCATAATAACTACCTCTCCTCCCTTATCTGCTGGTCTGATGACATAAGACCGATTATCTTCCTTCAAAGCTATTTTCTTTAGATGTTAGATTTTGGTGGTATTTGATATTTTTAAAATCTAAGGCCTCTAGGTCTTTAAGAATTAGTTTTTTATAAACATCTAGATTTGAGCCTCTTTCTATTATTGGTATAAAGGATGATTTGGTTGAGTTTGGTAGTTTCGTGGGAGCAAAAGAAAAAAAACTTGTGATCAAAAAAATGGCTAGACCCAGAATTGATAGAAAAATATATTGCGCATAAATTTATCCCTAGAGGTCTGAGGATAGATAAACTTCCTATTTGGTAGAGATGATGAGGATTTTATGCAACTCTAGTATGAACAACTAGAAAAATGCTCAATGAGCTTAATGAGCCCGATAGTGGCTAAACACAAAAAAGACATGCTTTTGTCTTAATTAACCAAAACCCTTAATTTTAGAAGGGCTAACTTTGATGGACTAAGGGCATCGATTGAACATTTAGACTGGGAACGATTGTTTTCTGGACTAAACACAGAAGACAAGTGGAATGCCTTTAAGCACACATTACAAAAGTACACATCCCAATATATACCTTTGGGAAACAAATGCAAAAGACACAAATCGAAACCAATGTGGCTTACAGGTAACGTGAAACAGGAAGTACAAAACAAGAAAATGGCATTCAAACATTATAAAAACACGGGATCAGCATTATCATTTATAGAGTACAAAGAGGCCAACAAAGCCTGCAAAAAGGCAATTAAAATGGCTAAATTGGAAAATGAGAAAAGGGTTGCCAAGGAGAGTAAAACTAACCCCAAAATGTTTTATAAATATATAAATGGAAAAAAGCTAAAGAGGGAAAATGTTGGGCCCTTGTTATCCCAAATGGGAAATTTGGTAAGTGAGGACAGAGAGAAAGCAGACATTTTAAATACTTTTTTTTCTTCTGTTTATACTAAGGAAGAGCAGATGGACGAGCCCCTGCTACAGGAAGTTATGGGACATTCGCCGCAAACATGGGATTGGCTGACACAGGAAAAAGTGCTTAAGCAATTACACTCTGTTAAGATAGACAGGGCCCCAGGACCAGATGGTATACACCCAAGGGTACTTAGAGAGTTAAGCATAATTCTGGCCAGGCCACTATTCATGATCTTTAGGGATTCATTCAGTTCAGGTACAGTGCCAACAGACTGGCGAAAGGCGGATGTCATTCCAATATTTAAAAAGGGATCAAAATCTCTGCCAGGTAATTATAGGCCAGTGAGCTTGACATCTGTAGTGGGGAAACTATTTGAAGGATTGCTAAAGGTATACACTCAAGAATTCATCTTGAACCAGAATATAATTAGTAAAAGTCAACATGGTTTTGTGAAAGACAGGTCTTGTCAAACAAACTTAATAACATTCTATGAAGAAGTCAGTAAAAATATAGATCTAGGTGTGGCAGTTGATGTGATCTATTTGGATTTTGCGAAAGCATTTGATACAGTTCCACACAAAAGGTTACTCTACAAATTGAGAGAAATAGGTTTGGGGGCAAATGTGTGTATGTGGATTGAAAATTGGCTAAAAGATAGAACACAAAGGGTTGTTGTAAATGGAAAATTCTCAAATTGGACAAGGGTATTAAGCGGAGTACCTCAGGGGTCTGTTTTGGGCCCTCTTCTTTTTAATTTGTTTATTAATGATCTGCCACATTGTGCTGAGAGCCATGTCTCCGTGTTTGCGGACAACACTAAATTAGGTAAGGCAATAAAGACTAATCTTGATGTTTTTTCTTTACAGGAAGATTTGGACAGAGTGGGGGACTGGGCAGTAAAGTGGCAAATGAGGTTCAATATAGACAAATGTAAAGTTATGCATTATGGGAAAATAATAACAAAGCAACATATACGTTAAATGGTTTTTCCCTGGGAAAAACTACTAATGAAAAGGATTTAGGAATAATTATAGACAACAAACTTGGCAACAGTGCCCAATGCCAGTCAGCAGCTGCAAGGGCCAATAAGATATTGGCATGTATAAAACGAGGTATAGATTCACGGGAGGAGGATATCATCTTGCCTCTTTACAAATCAATGGTAAGACCTCACCTTGAATATGCAGTACAGTTCTGGGCACCAGTCCTTAAAAAGGATATTAAGGAACTAGAAAAAGTGCAAAGGAGAGCTACAAAATTAATAAGGGGTTTGGAGGATCTTAGTTATGAAGAGAGACTTAAAAAATTGAATTTATATACGTTAGAAAAAAGGCGTCTCAGAGGGGATATGATAACATTATATAAATATTTGCAGGGCCAATACAAAGAGCTCTCCAGTGACCTGTTCATTAACAGAAAGGTACAAAGAACAAGAGGTCACCCCCTCAGACTGGAAGAGCAAAGATTTCATAGACAGCAAAGGAAGGGATTCTTTACGGTTAGGACAATAAAGTTATGGAACTCACTGCCAAGAGAGGTAGTGCTAGCAACCACAATAGATGCATTTAAAAATGGTTTGGATGTTTTTTTAGGGAAGCAGAACATACAGGGCTATTAATAATAGAATAAGCATTAATAAAAGAGCTTATTGATCCAAGGAGAAATCTGATTGCCTCTTGGAGTCAAGAAGGAATTTTTTCCCCCAGGAGGCAAAATTCGAAAATAGCTTCCTTAGGGGTTTTTTGCCTTCTTTTGGATCAAAAGCTGTAATGATAGGTAGAAGGGTTGAACTTGATGGACTGGTGTCTTTTTTCAACCTAAATTACTATGTTACTATGTTTTATTAAAAGAAAAAATGGATTCTGTAAAGGACAGTCTATTGCCTTTTCAGGATACCAGTGAGTTTTTAAGATTAGACTCAGATCTTCAGGGTACACTTGATGACCTGGAGGTAAAAAGTATGATGAATAAAAAATGAAAATTCATCAGAGACAGTGAGGATTATAAAAGAGGGATACAGAGAGAGGGGAAAAGGAAAGGTATGGATCTTTCCTACCAGGATTACCCACAAAGGGAAGATCCCCATTATAGAGAGAACAGATCCTATAAAACAAGACCACCTTTCAGAGGCCACATTTATAATTCGAAATTTGATTCAAAGTACAGAGAAGAACCCAGATATATTAACAGGGATTGGCCAAAAAAGAGACGGGAACAGTCTCCGCATAGAAGGTATCATAATGGTCCGGATGATAGATTCGAGGACCGCCAAAGACATACAAGAAGGCAGGAAAACCAAATGGAGGATAGATTGAGTCACCATTAAAAATTCAGAGACTCTGCAGATAAACAAGATCGTTTTTTAGAAATGGGTCGGTCAGGGGTGGAACACATGAGACCAAAACTAAGGTGTAACAAATCCCCTTGTTAAGCTATATATTTGCTGCATAAGAACAGAGACTATTCGTGTGGTTACCTTCATACGAACAATCTACATCCATTGAGGGGAGGCACAAGAAGTTCCATTCGTGCATTTCACAGCTAATACAACAAGAAAATAGACCGACCACAGGGACTGAAATCGTGGAACTATTTTGGGCATACAAACATACGAACAGTCGGTCATAACCACATTTTTACTCACTTCTGAACCCCTGGTCCAATTCGTGCCATTTTTGGATATGTTGTTCCCATGAATGGATTGATTATGGAAATGTAACTTTTGTTGAAATCCCATGCATAGTTTTGAAGTTATAATAAATGTGAAAAAGTATATTTTTTAGCTTGGAGATAATTGAGATGATACAAAGTTTAACTCAATTATCTCCCAGGCAGAGGGGAGGAATGTACTGTAATTACTGGGTGTGTTTCTATTGTAACATTGTGCCTGATTGGCTGCTGTACTTGCATTGATGGTGCCCCACAAGGTCCAGTGGTGGTGACAATACTGTAAAATCCGGCATAAAAGCAGAAATAAACGCTCAATGGAGTCAGTTTTAACTTCACCCTTAAAACGTAGCCTTGTCTCGTTCTTGAAAGGGAACCTGCCCAGCATAAATCACTAGCTCTTTTTAGAGCTCTGCCTTACTCTCTACTTGGATCCAGCAGATGGGATAAAGCAACCCCACTACTGCGCAGCATTTTGCCAGGAAGAAGGATGTCCCCAACGCCTGATACCCCCTCTCCCATTGGGGTAGCCGTTTGTAACGGACCGTCTACCGGACGAAGTAGACCCTCTGTCTGTTGTGGGAAAACACCTCCTTCGCCCCCAATTAAAGCTCAGCATTCAACCAGCAAGTCTTTCCTGGACCCTTGTTTTTTGTACCCAAATAGACAGGACATCTAGCAGTTAGGTACAGCAAGAAGAACAACTCTCTTTATTTGTGCAACAGCACAGACTTATATACACATAAACATGACATCACAGCATTAGTAATCCAGATAGAAATGACCATGAGTAAACCTAATTACAATACACACAGTAAGACACATAATCAACACAATATAATCAGTTTAACAGAAGGACATACAATGGGGAAATCCTGCCTCACACCTTTCAGGATACAAAGGTATCAGATACATACAGAGTGCACTCAATTAAAGTAACTTGCTAAATGACATCACTGTACAACTAGACACTGAATGACTTACATGAAGACAATGGCTAAGGTGACATAATTACAGGGGTTTACAGGATAGGATACAATCTTAACCTGGGGGAAACACATTGAATGGGACAAAGGCTTAAATCCTAAAGTACACATCTTGGCTCACATCCTGAATGAGCCTGTATTTGAAGTCCAGTTGAAAACAGGGGTCCACTGGCGCCCTCAAAGTGTGTACCCTCAAACTAATATATTTACAGGCAGGGTCCATAGTCTACAGGGAGTCTTCTGGCTGCCAGGCCCCTCCAAGAACCCCCGTCACAGTGGATCTTCAAATCCATTTCATGACATCGTTACATAAGGGATTTCTCCCCAAACAGAGAATTAAGTAATGTAAGCCCCTTTTCAAACCAAAACGGAAACCATATGGGAAAAATAAAAAGGTGAGCTTACGGACCAGGAGAGAATGTAGAGGAAAAAGGGTACCGAAAAACAAACAGAACTTAGAAGTAGGTATTTTTAATATAAGTGGAATGAAGATCAAGAAAAGGTCCTGAATAAAGGTTTATCTTTTGCTCCCACGAAACTACCAAACAAATTCAACCTCTTTGTAGACGCACAAAAATTCATTAGAAAATTATCAATAAAAAATGATTTACCTAAAAGAGAGATGGAGATCAATCACAGAACTTAGAATATAGCAATAGTTCTAATTGCATAAAAGAACACACATTGCCAAGGTTCCAACACACATCCTTGAAAGCCAAATCATCCTTTGTACCAATAATAGAAAGAGGCTCGAATCTAGATCTTTATAAAAAACTAATTCTTAAAGACCTAGAGGCCTTAGATTTTAAAAATATCAAATACCACCAAAATCTAACATCTAAAGACAAAATAGCTTTGAAGGAACTCAAAGATAATCGGTCTTATGTCATCAGACCAGCAGATAAGGGAGGAGAGGTAGTTATTATGAACAGGGAGAACTACCTGAGAGAAGCATATAGACTCCTAGGCGACAGCTCAACTTATTCAAAGTTACAAGGAGACCCCACTCTCAAATTCCAAGCAGTTCTGAACAGTTATTTAGATAAAGGAAAGGAACAAGAAATCATCAACCAACAAGAATTCGACTTTCTATCATCCACACATCCAGTTGTTCCATACTTTTACTTTTTACCAAAAATTCACAAAGATATTGAGAACCCACCATGCTGTCCGATCATTTCAGGTATAGATTCTATGACCTGTAATTTATCACACTACGTAGATACCTTCTTACAAAAATATGTGATTAAGATCCCCTCATACATAAAAGATAGTATGGATATTTGTCAGGAACTGACCATGCCTGGACTTGAACTCTGACTTCGATGTTCCTAGCCCTCTTCTTTACCAGATCGCCAGCATGTCTTTTACATCTTAACCTATGTTTTGGCAACAATGAATATACAAAGCCTTGTTATTATCATAAACTCTCCTCACCTGTGTCAAGTCATGTGCTCACTCTCAGCCTATAAAAGCCTCTTCCTGTGAATCTACTTTCCCAGATTATTGTGGTTCCTGCCTGCAGTATATCAAGCTTTCTATTGATCGTTACTTACCTGTTACCGATTTTGACTGTCTCACTACTCTGTTTACTCCTACCCACTGACCTTGGCTTGCATGACTACGCTTATACTCTTTGTCAGAGGCGTTGCTAGGTTTCCAAAATATCTGGGGCTATAGCCCATAAGACTTTTTTTATTTTATTAAATGGAACCATACGGGCACTTACTGAGTGAGTGTGTGTGCATGTTAGTGTGAGTGTGTGCATGTCAGTGTGAGCATGTCAGTGTGTGCATGTCAGTGTGTGCATGTCCGTGTGAGCATGTCCGTGTGAGCATGTCCGTGTGAGCATGTCCGTGTGAGCATGTCCGTGTGTGCATGTCAGCGTGTGCATGTCAGCGTGTGCATGTCAGCGTGTGCATGTCAGTGTGAGTGTGTGTATGTCAGTGCGAGTGTGAGCGAGAGTGTGAGCATGTCAGTGCGAGCGAGAGTGTGTGTTTGTGTCAGTGTCTGAGTGCCGAGATATGACGTGAAGATGAAAGATGGAAGATGAATAAAGATCTGGCTGCAGCAGAAATGCCCCCCTCCTCTACTGAGGTAAAGCAGAAGGGAAGGGGGACACATTAAAATATTTATTGTCTCTTAAAAAAAAAAAAAAATGCTGACTGGCATGTAACTGGCTATGTATGTGTTGTGTGTGTGTATGTATGTAACTGGCTGTGTGTGCTCGTGTGTATATATGTAACTGGCTGTGTATGTGTTGTGTGTATGTAACTGGCTGTGTATGTGTTGTGTGTATGTAACTGGCTGTGAATGTGTTGTGTTTGTGTGTGTGTATGTATGTAACTAGCTGTGTATGTGTTGTGTGTGTGTATGTATGTAACTGGTTGTGTATGTGTTGTGTGTGTGTATGTAACTGGCTGTGAATGTGTTGTGTATGTGTGTATATATGTAACTGGTTGTGTATGTGTTGTGTGTGTGTGTATGTATGTAACTGGCTGTGTATGTGTTGTGTGTGTATGTATGTAAATGGCTGTGTATCTGTTGTGTGTGTATGTATGTAACTGGCTGTGTATGTGTTGTGTGTGTGTATGTATGTAACTGGCTGTGTATGTGTTGTATGTGAACATGTATGTAACTGGCTGTGTATGTGTTGTGTGTTTATATATGGAACTTGCTGTGTATGTGACGTGTGGGACACAGTAAGGAATTCATTTTTTCTTTAAAAAAAAAAACTTGTGTGACTGGTGTGTGTAACTGGCTGTGTATGTGACTGACTGGATGTCTGTGAGGTGTGTGTATGTGACTTTCTGTGTATGTATGCGATTCTGTATGTGAGGTGTGTGTATGTGAATGTCTCTGTGTATGTATGCTTTTGTGATGTGCCATTGTCTGGCTCCTACATTTTTTTGCTGGCTCCTAAAACTAAATTCAATTTGTCAAGCCCTCTTTGTCAAAAATTAGGAGCCAGACAATGGCACATCACGAAAGCATACATACACAGAGACATTCACATGCACACACCTCACATACATACACAGAAAGTCACATACGCACAACTAGCATAATGATTTATTTTATATATATATATATATATATATATATATATATATATATATATATATATATTTGTGTATTTAAGCTATATATTGTTGGTTTGAGGTTCCTTATTACAGGAATACTAAACAGCATAGGAATGATTTATGTTATATATATATATATATATATATATATATATATATATGTAACATAAATCATTCCTATGCTGTTTAGCAGTCCTGTAATAAGGAACCTCATATAGCTAAAATACACAAAGGAGGATGTAAATAAGTGAACCCAACCCTCCCTTCTCTCAAACTGCACCAAACCCAGAGCTTACCTGAGTGGAAATAGACCTGCTCTGTATCTTCCACAAGGTGACAGTCAGTAATGATATCTTCAGAGCTGCTTCACTGTCCCACGTGCAGCTTCCTTCACATCCCTGCAGTCACACACAGTGATGATGCTGTGTAATAGCCCTGCACTGATTGGCTGAAACATCACTCAGCATCCTATCAGTGCAGGGCTTTCACACACAGTGATGATGCTGTGTAAAAGCACTGCACTGATTGGCTGAAATATCACTCAGCATCCTATCAGTGTAGGGCTTTCACACACTGTCTGTGTGATGTCAGGGGGCAGAGCTATCACGGAGCTGCAGAGACTCGGGGCTTTGCTCAGTACATTCGGGGCTTCAGCCCCCTTAGCCAACCCCTAGCGACGCCTCTGCTCTTTGTTCCAGCCTCACAGCTCTGCTAAAAGACCAGATTGTCTTTAAAGCTCAGGGGCTCAACCACCAGGGTAATGAGTGGCTTCTTCTGGCAGAAGACCTTGCTGATCTGGCTGCTGGACTCCAAACCTGCTAACATCAGTATCATTACAATATTATTAATTCTCTAAATGAGATTACATGGGACTCAAAATATTTCCTGGTCACTGCAGATGTTTCGGCTTTATACACTTCAATAAGCCACACCCTGGGTATAGACGCAGTTAATAAAAAATCTAGAAAAATACACTAGTATAGATCCACTACAGTCCACAATTTTGATCAAATCTATAGGGTTCATTCTAAAATATAATTATTTTTATTTTGAGGGAGACTATTACCTGCTAAAATGTGGAACAGCCATGGGGAACACGTTTGCACCAAGTTATGCCAACTTGTACATGGGTCTGTGGGAGACCCTTCATGTGAAAAATTCTAATCCCCACAGTGCAAACCTGGTCACCTGGAGACGTTATAATGACGACATAATTTTCATCTGGAAAGGATCGGAGGCCGACCTAGAGATTTTTGAATCTTATCTCAATGACAATGATTGGAATCTAAAATTCACCTTCACACATAGCCTTTTTGGATCTCAGTCTGTATGTAGAAGATAACACCCTCAAATCTAAAACTTTTTTCAAAAAGGTGGACAGTAACAACTACATAAAAAAGCTGTCACCACCCGAACTGGCTTAGAAATATACCAAAAGGCCAGTTCAGAAGAATACAAAGAAACTGCAGCGAGATAGGAACTTTCAAAGAACAAACTAAAGTGGTAAAAGATAGATTTAGCCAGAAAAAACTATAATATAGAACATGTAGAGGAGGCTGCAAAAGAAATCGAGAACACGAACAGAGAAGAAATCCTGAAACCCATGATTCAAAATAAGTCAATTACTAGAGACTTCAGCATGTGTATACTTTTGCATAGTGTATTGTGTACGGAAAGTAAGACCCATCAAATCGACCCCTAGGGTAATTGTTACAAGATGTTTTAAGAAGTTTAATCTCCAGTCTTTTCTCAATGACTTGAGTAATTGTCTGTGGAGCAGGCTAAGCTTGATACCCGATCTGGACTCTGCAATTGAATATTTTCAATCTGAGTTCATGCAGGTCAGTGATAAACATGCCCCCCTGCGTAGAGTGAGAGTAAGGGGTGCCCATCTTCCCTGGGTCACTGCTGACCTCTTGGACTTATTCCATTTCAGGGATGCTTTATGGTCAAAATTTAAGCAAACTGGCTCAGACCAAGATCACAACACTTATCGGCAAGTCCGCAATAGATGCAAGACTCAAACCAAACTTGCCAAGACAACTTATTTCTCTGAACGGCTGAATAGAAATCTAGCGAACCCTACCAAATTTTGGAGCGTCATAAAAAACATGTATGACCCTCCGCGCCGCTCAGAACCTACCACAATTAAGACACATAATGAAGTTCTAAAATCTCCAGTGGCAATAGCAAATGAATTCAACAACTACTTTGTAGGATGCGCCACGGCTCTTATAGCAACACACCACAATGAAGATCATGCCACTTTTTCTATGGCAGACAAGTCCCTATCGATATCACCCCTGGCCAAACACATTGCTGAATTTGAATTTACTTCTATATCAGATAGTGAAATAGCAGCGCATCTCCTCAATCAAAAAATGAAATTACAGTGTGGGCCGGACCTACTTCCATCAATGCTACTGAGGCTGAGTGCGCCTGTTACTGCGCGACCCATTTCCTGCTTAATCAATGCGTCCCTGTCCTCTGGTTATGTCCCCAAAGCCTGGAAAAAAGCCAGAGTTATCCCCATCCACAAAAATGGAGATGTAAACTTGGTGTCAAACTACAGGCCTATTTCACTGCTACCCATACTTTCTAAAATCCTGGAAAAATGTGCCCATGATCAACTGTGCGAGTATTATCAACGCTCCAACTATCTAACCTCGCTTCAATCTGGGTTTAGGTCAAATCACTCCACGATAACTGCCCTCTTAAAGGTGACCAATGACATTCAGACTGGCATGGAGAGGGGTGAACTCACAGGTGCAGTTTTCCTTGACTTTGCAAAGGCCTTTGACACGGTTGATCATGAGCTGCTGCTAAACAAACTAAGTTGTTCCGGTGTAAATGAGAGGTCGCTCTGCTGGTTTCGTTCATACTTGTCTGATAGATCTCAATATGTGTCCATTGCTGATACTACCTCCCTCCCGTTGCCAATTAAGTGTGGAGTGCCTCAAGGATCTGTTCTTGGGCCTCTGCTATTCTCGCTATTTATAAATGATCTACCCTCGGTGTGTGACCTGGCTCGTGTGCATATGTATGCTGATGATACGGTCATTTATACTTGCGGTACTCAACTATCGCAAGTGGAGTCCGTGCTACAGGATCAGTTTTCTAAAGTTGAAAATTGGATAGCTAACAACAAATTATTCCTCAATGCTGAAAAAACTGTGTCCATGTTGTTTGGGACAAATGCCAAACTACTTAAATTAAACAATCCTCAAGTAACCATCAAGACCAAAACCAGTTATAACCTGACCCAGGTAAATTCATATAAGTATCTTGGCATGTGGCTAGATCCAAACTTATCTTTTGGTCTCCATATTGATAAGCTTGTGTCAAAGCTATATCCTAGGATCGGCTTTCTGTATAGAAACAAATCTAACCTAGATTCCACGGTAAGGAAACGTATTGTGCAGCAAATGTTGATGCCGATCTTAGATTATGGAGATGTTGTGTATGATTCTGCCCCCCAGACACATCTCGGTAAACTCGACACTCTGTACAATACATTGTGTCGTTTTGCGCTACAGTGTGATTATAACACGCATCACTGTAAAATGTTAAAAGAGTTAAATTGGCTGACGCTTGCCTCCAGGCGTGCTCTCCACCTAGCTTGCTTAGTGCATAACCACTTCTCTGGAACGCTCCCCCCCTACCTGAGCGGCATGCTCGCTCTTACTCCATGCACATCCCACAATCTCAGATCCTGCACCAACCCTTCACTAGCGATTCCCCACTTCAAAAAGGAAGCAGGTAGAGGTGCGTTCTCTTTCAGAGCGCCTCATATGTGGAATAGCCTTCCTGTTTCTGCCAAATCATCATCTACTCTAAGATCCCTGAAAATAAGTATCTCCCAAATCCTCAAAACAGATTGTACCTGTTATTAGTTTACAAACTCCTTTGTATACTGTACATGTTGTTCCTTTTTGTATCAATAATGATTTACCCTGTATGTTCCCCTTCCAACTTGTTTAATATATGTATGTATGTATGTATGTATTTTTGAATCTACTGTTAAATGTGTAACTCTGTGTAACTCCATTCTGGACTGGGTCCCCAGGACATACTTGAAAACGAGAGAAATCTCAATGTATTTTTCCTGGTAAAACACTTTCTAAATAAAAAATGTCCTTTGTCTCTGAGTACAATGAAGCAGCTCCTCAGATTAAAAAGATTCTAAATAGACATTGGAATGTGGTCCGAGGAGACAAGGTCCTTTCACCTATCATTCCCAATAGACCTGCCATTATCTTTAATATAGCCCCTTATCTGAAAACAGAATTGGCCCCTAGTGTAATTAAACCAGTTGCAAGGCAGGATGGTTCCAGTTGGCTTAGAGATAACAAAGTTAATGACTTTTTCAAATGCGGGAATTGTAAGGCCTGTGCACATCAAATCAGGAAAAGAACCAAATTTAAATCCACAAGTACGGGAAAAGAGTTTCATAAACTGTAACACCACACATGTAATATACTTAGTAGAATGTGGATGTGGTTTACAATATATCGGCCAAACCAAAAGACCCTTAAAGGTTAGGAACCTGGAGCACATGGCATTGATGGAAAAAGAATGTGATAAATTTAAGTACAGTCTGCCTAACCATTGCCATAACTGCTCCAAAGGAAAATTAGAAGATATCAAATTTATGGGAATAGAGGCAATACCCACAACTTGGAAAAGGGGAGATAGAGCCAAGCGGCTCTTACAAAGAGAGGCATACTAGATATACAGCCTCCAAACACTCAACCCTAGAGGTATCAATTTAGATTTTGAACTAAAAGCTTTTCTCTGAGTTTTTGGGTTTATTAATATATATATATATTTGTCCACGTGACACACACCTTGTTTTCCCTGGTCATAGATTTTTCTGAATATGGACCCATGTATAGGGGGGTCCCCTGTTTTTTAAGCATTTCCAAACATATTTTTTGTGTATTTTGAATGCATTTTTTTATATAATCTTTTAAATGTTCTGTATATTTATTGCTATATTTATTGATATTTAGGTATATGTATGATGTATTTATAATTTTTTTTCTGCATGCTTATACCCCACACATGGGATGTGAGTGGTTTTATAAACCGAACCTGTTATACAAATTGCAGCTTTAAGGGATTTGTTTCGTTCATACGAACCTATGTGAAAACCGAAAAGAAGCACCTAATACGAAATTGTCTTTATATGAAATCGTTTTTTCAGACTGACTCTGTATATACGAACTGTGTATTTCTGGATTCCGGTTTAGGGGACTTATCTTGTATATACGAATTGCGTAAACCGAATAGACATTGATTCAAAAAATCAGCTTCATGAATGACGAAAATTTCGGATAAACAGCCAATAGGAACTGAAGGAGGAGTATACAACTACCATCTATTTTTCAGCTTTGTGAAAACCGAAAAGAAGCACCAAGAACTAAATTGTCTTTATACTAATTAGTTTTTCAGACTGACTTTGTATAAATAAACTGTGTATTTCGATTTTGCGGGTACTTATCTTGTGCATCCGAATTGCATAAACCGAATAGACATTCATTCATGTAATCAGCTTCATGTTAATTGAATGACGGAAATTTTCAGATAAACAGCCAATAGGAACTGAAGGAGGAGTATATAACTACCATCTATTTTTCAGCTATGTGAAAACCGAAAAGAAGCACCAAGAACTAAATTGTCTTTATACGAATTAGTTTTTCAGACTGACTTTGTATATATAAACTGTGTATTTCGATTTTGCGGGGACTTATCTTGTGCATACGAATTGCATAAACCAAATAGACATTCATTCATGTAATCAGCTTCATGTTAATTGAATGACGACAGCCAATAGGAACTGAAGGAGGAGTATATAACTACCATCTATTTTCAGCTCGATTATACCCTGATGAAGTTCTTTCATGAACAAAACCTGTTGGGTGTCTTTTGAGGTCTGTGAGCCGCCGTACACCAGGAAGTCCTGTGCACCACCAAAGCGCTAGGTTGCTGACACGCAAACGGACTCAGTACCTCACGACTATATGTTTTTATTTTTCAAACTCACTACACATTCGAACTCACTACACTACACTGCTCAAGATTCGTGCATCTATGGATTTTAATTCTTTTTTTATGCCGATTGGATAAATAAATTGATTTTCCACTACAGCCGGGCTTATACAATTTCATTGCCAGAATTACTAAAGTGGTGGCAAGTATATCATACTGTTCCTATTCCACGCTCCTTGGTTATAGGAGCTACGTTTGTGAGTGTTCCATCAAGATCCTTTTTGCACATTGTGCTATGTCCATTATCACTGTCACATACATATTGCACTAGGCAATATTTCAGGTATAAGCAGCACATGAGAAGTGTCCCCCTGCTAAGTATTTGTATCATTTTTTATATTTGTGTATATATGCACTGTTGTTTTTTGTACCTTTTTTCAGTATTTATGTCACATTATCACATTTTTTCAATATTGATATCAGTCACCAGAAGGGCATTCAAAGTACTGTTTTTTTCCAGTGATGTTTTAGTGTCTATCCACAGAGCACTGCAAATACCCTCCTGTTTTTTATGTTTCTATATTGCACAGCTGTAGGACACATTTAGTGATCACCTGTTTTTCCATTGTTATACACATTTTTCACTGGTTGCTGTGCATATTTGCTCGTCCAGATTTTTTCCCTCACATATTGAGCAGTGTACCTCAGGGGTCAGTGTTAGGCCCTCTTCTTTTTAATTTGTTTATTAATGATCTCCCAAGTTGTGCTGAGAGCCATGTCTCATTGTTTGTTGAGGACACTATATTAGGTAAGGTAATACAGACTAATATTGATGTTTGTTCAGGAAGATTTGGACAGAGTGGGGGACTGGGCAATGAAGTGGCAAATGAGGTTCAATATAAACAAAGGTAAAGTTATGCATTCAGGGAAAAATAATAACAAAGCAACATACGTTAAATGGAATTTCCCTGGGAAAAACTACTAATGAAAAAGATTTAGGAATAATTGTAGATAACAGACTTCGCAACAGTGTTAAATGCCAGTCAGCAACTCCAAGGGCCAATAAGATATTGGCATGTATAAAATGAGGTATAGATTTATAGGAGGAGGATATCATCTTGCCTCTTTACAAGTCAATCCTTAAAAAAGGATATCATAAAACTAAAAAAAAAAATGCAAAGGAGAGCTACAAAATTAATAAGGGGATTGGAGGATCTTAGTTATGAAGAAAAACTAATGTAATTGCATTTATATACCTTAGAAAATAAGCTTCTCAGAGGGGATCGGACAACATTATATAAATATATGCTGGGCCAATATAAAGAGCTTTCCAGTGACCTGTTCATTAACATAAATGTACAAAGAACAAGAGGTCACCCCTTGAGACTGGAAGAGCAAAGATTTCATAGACAGCAAAGGAAGGAATTCTTTACGATAAGGACAATAAAGTTATGGAACTCACTGCCAAGAGAGGTAGTGCTATAAACTATAATATATATATATATAATAGAGGCATTTAAACATTGTCTGGATGTTTTTTTGTTTTTTTTTTAGAAAAGCAGGAGCATATAGGGCTATTAATAATAGAGCTTATTGATCCAAGGAGAAATCTGATTGCCCTTTGGAGTCAAGAAGGAATTTGAAATAGCTTCCATTGGGGGTTTTGCTTTGTTTTGAATAAAAAGCTGGACTGATAGGTAGAAGGGTTGAACTTGATTTTTTTTTTCCAACCTAAATTACTATGTTTGTCTTAAGTTGGCTTCCAGTGTGGTTTTTGATAGCCCCATCAAGTTCTTGAGGAAGGTCCCTGGTATCCTTTTGACTTTGTACAGCACCAGGCATTCACATATCCATGTGTGTGACATTGAGTCATAGGCTTTCCTGTAGTCAATCCAGGCTATGCTCAGGTTGATCTGTCTAGACCTTGAGGCTTTGCAACTACTCTGTCTATGAGCAACTGGTGTTTTGAGCCTCTGGTGTTATTCCCTATGCCCTTCTGAGATGTGCTCATGAACTGGCCCATATGGTCTTATATCCTTGGCTGCTATGATGTCTGATAGGACTTTAGAGGCAGGTAATCGGCCTGTAGTTGGATGGTTCTGTGCACTTGTGGGCTCCTGCTACTAAGAGGTGGTTCATCTGATCTGCCACCTGTTCTGTTAGTTTCTTTAACCAGTAGATGTGGATCATGTCCGGGCCAGGTGCTGTCCAGCTCTTCATGTTCTTGACCCACTAATGGATATCTGTTACTGGTGCGATGGTTACTGGTTATTTTTCTGGGAGATTTCTGTGGTCTATCCTGTAACCATTTTGCACTGGTATTATGTGCCTTTTCTTTCTCCCATATATTCTTCCAGTAGTGTTCAGTTTCTGCTGCTGGTGGCTCTGCTGTTACTGTGTGTTGCACTGCAGTTGGGAGTACACCTTTGATGGGTCTTGTGGCAGTGTGAGTGAACAACACTATATTAGCCGCAGAATTAATGTTCCTGACTAGAAGGAGTTCAGTTCAGGTTGCTCTTAGAACATTCATTTGTATGCTGCATAAACCCTATGCAGAGGGCAATCAGCCTCTGACCTGTTAAGAGCTGGGGATGAGACACAGAAGCTGTGAGCCTGAGAGGCAAAGAGACTGTCAAACCGTAAAGCACACAAAGGTATCTTGCAAGTCTTTATTTTTGCCCAGTAGAATAGAGAGGAAACGTTTATGTTAGTCAGAACAGAGTGTGTAGGATTTTATTTGCATTTGTTTCCATGTTTGTAAAGCCTGAAATACAGTCTGCATGCTGAATAAAGTCTTTAAGTCTTTGTTTAGCAGTCTCTAGGGCTTCATATGGGGTCTCACCTTTGTATTTTTCCAGTAGCTGGGTCTTATTTTTAATCTCCATACCCTTCTGTATTTACACTAGATGGCTAACTTCTCTCCAAGTTGCCTTTATCTTAGCCTCCAACCTCATTTTTCAGGGGAATATTTACTGCTAGGCTTCTTGAGTGTGTAGCCAAGCATTTCCAAGATTACAGCAGCTGCAGCGTATACCAGCTCATTGGTTTAAATTATGGTGGTAGTGGGGATTGTCATGGGGGCTCTATTGGCATCTTCTACCATACTATCTGATGAGAATTCTCTACTGAGCCTTTGCAATTGGTCTTGGCAGGTGATGCTACGTAGTTTATCCATGATTTTATTCCACATCAGCTGCTGTGTCCTATAATGGCGGGGGTGGCAGTGAGTGTCCAGCATGTGGTGTCTGCTGCACATCCAGCTGTTCTATTCTGTCTTTTTCTTGCATCGGGGGGTGGGGGATGAGTAACTGGTCCATCTGAATTTGTGAGAGCAGCTTCCTATTCACAATATTGAAGCACTGGGTGACTAGCTGTTTCAAGAGAGTGAGGATCTATGCATTCTGTCCATCCATAGTGCCTTCATACATTTCATATGTCCCCTCTCATTTGGTATGCTGTTGTAGTAGGTAGCATTCCATCAATTCCATATTTTCTTGTCTAGTCCATGTATGGTTTGATCCAATGGTTACCCATTGAACTTCTGATTGTCCTGGTTACACCTTCCCTCTAACTGGGGGTAACAATTGGTGTTGTGGTGAGTCTTTCTTTTATATACTGATCCTGATTGGACTCTAGATCTGGGTTTAGATCTGATTGGTTAATAACATTATTTGGTGCACTTTTTTTACTTCCTTTAGCGGGTAAACGTGCTAATACTTTGCTCATGGATCCATTAACATTTAGCGACTGTTAGTTCCGCACTCACCATTGCTGTTGAATTGCACAAAAGAAATAGCGTGTGGTAGATTAAATGTCCCAGGTCCACTAAATAGCAGGGGCAATTGCATCTAGACCATAATTGGAACCATATATTTGACCTTTGTTTATCTGCAGAGAGTCTGTTAAACATACATTTATCTTGTGACTAGAGTTGAACGAACACCTGGATGTTCGCGTTCGGCGGGTCCGGACGATCTTGAAAAAAAAGTCCGGGTTCGGACGAACCCGAACATACTAGTGTTAGGGGGGACCTAATGTCCCCCAGTCCCCACTCATTGCTGCCGGGTGGGGACCCTAAAATAATAATGAGGGGGGTCCTAGTGTCCCCCCGGTCCCCACCCATGTACGGTGGGTGGGGACCCTATAACAATAATGAGATGGGACCTAGTGTCCCCCCTGTCCCCACCCATGAGCGGTGGGTGGGGACCCTATAACAATAATGAGGGGGGGAAGTTATAGTGTCCCCCCCCCGGTTCCCACCCATGAGCGGTGGGTGTGGACCCTATAACAATAATGAGGGGGGGACCTAGTGTCCCCACCCATGAGCGGCGGGTGGGAACCCTATAACAATAATGAGGGAGGGAACCTAGTGTCCCCCCCGGTCCCCACCCATGAGCGGCGGGTGGGGACCCTATAACAATAATGAGGGGGGACCTAGTGTCCCCCCGGTCCCCACCCATGTACGGTGGGTGGGGACCCTATAACAATAATGAGGTGGGACCTAGTGTCCCCCCCGGTCCCCACCCATGAGCAGTGGGTGGGGACCCTATAACAATAATGAGGGGGGGACCTAGTGTCCCCCCCGGTCCCAACCCATGAGCGGCAGGTGGGGACCCTATAACAATAATGAGGGGGGACCTAGTGTCCCCCCCGGTCCCCACCCATGAGCGGTGGGTGGGGACCACAAATAAAGTGACTAGGGGTGCCCATCCCCTAGTCACTCCCCCCCCATAAAAAAATGCTTACCTACCCACCCTCACCATAATACCATATTTGCTCGATTATAAGACAAGGTTTTTTTCAGAATTTTTTTTCTGAAAACTACCCCTCGTCTTATAATCGAGGTCTTCTTATAATCTGACCTCAAATTGAGGTCAGATTATAAGACATGGATCCAGGTCCCCAGCAGAGCTGCAGGGGACCTGGATCCCCCTCTCTAACAGCAGGGGAAGTCTGCGTGATGAGCGCAGACTCCCCTGCTTCCGCCCGGCACGACCGCCGGGGCTTCTGTAAAAGAAGCCGGGAACTTACGCTTTCGTCACAGAAGTCCCGGCGAGCGTGCCGGGCGGCAGCAGGGGAGGTCTGCGCTCATCGCGCAGACCTCCTATGCTGCCCCACTAGCCACCAGGGTAAATCGGGCAGCTGGGGGATGTCTGCACGATACGTGCAGACATCCTCCATGCTGCCCGACACGGCAGACTATTATGACGGACCAGCTGTCCGTCATAATAGATTGCCGTGTAGGGCAGCATGGAGGATGTCTGCACGTATCTTGCAGACATCCCCCGGCTGCCCCCACTAGCTACCAGGGATCGACTTCCAGGTGAGGGGGAGGCAGGGGGAAGAGAGACAGGGGGAGGGGGGGCAGAGACAGAGACAGGGGGAGGGAGGGGGGCAGAGACAGGGGGAGGGAGGGGGGCAGAGACAGGGGGAGGGAGGGGGTGAAGAAACAGAGCAACAAGGGAAGGGAGGGGGAAGAGAGCTACAAGGGGGGGAAGAGACAGAGGGAGAGGGGGGCAGGGAGAAACAAGGGGGGGAAGAGACAGAGGAGAGGGGGGAATCAAAGGGAGGGGGAGAGAGACAAAGCTGGGGGCAAGGGAAAGAGAGGCAGAATTGGCACATAAAAGGAAATAAAAACAAATGCATTTTTTTTATATAATTTTTTATTAAAAAAGCAATTTACATGTGAATATATACAAGTTTAACTTTTTTCCTATAGGGTAGTCTTATATTCAGGCTTTTAGTTTTTTTCCTAAAGGAATATCCAAAGTTTGGGTGGTCGTCTTATAATCAGGGTCGTCTTATAATCGAGCAAATACGGTAATAGTGAGGGGGTGGGCAATAAACTAACCTGTAAAAAATAACAATTTTATACTTACCATTTGATGTCTTCTTTTTTCTTTCTTCAGCCCCAAAAAAGGCCAAATAAAAAACCATAATCCGCTCCAAAAAAAAAGAGCGCAAAAAAAATAATCCACGAGTGAAAAACAATCCATCTTCTTTTTTCTTTCTTCAGTCCCAAAAAAGACCAAATAAAAAACCATAATACGCGCCGCAGCAATAGCTGTCCAGTCACTAGTAATTTTAAATTTGTTAAGGCATATCGCCTTATCTTCATATCGAATCACCGAACCCACGAACTCCAACCCGGACATACAGTGGAATGTCCGTGTTCAGGTCCAGGGTCCTAAAATCCTAATGTTCAGTACGAACATTAGCGTTCGGTCCGGTACTTTGCGGTTCAGGTTCGCTCAACTCTACTTGTGACCTTTGATATCCTCTTTGTGAACAAAAAATACATGTATTTTTAACAGAGCATCTGATGATGCTAAAGAGAAAACCACATTGTCTTCACAATTATGATAGAAAATAACATTTTTATGGAGCAAACACATATAGAAACACAAGATTAGGCATGGATGGAGAGAAGCTGAAAGCTTTTTTATTTTTTTGTTAATCCTCTCATTGGCAGAAAGATCTGTTTACTGCAAGAAGAAAATCTCCATTAAGCATCTACTAGAAGTAGAGACCTTTTTATTGGACAACCCCATGATAGACTAGGCAGGAAAAAATCCTGTTTGCTAAATCCAAACAGGGAAAAACAGTAGGTTAACCCAATCCATGTCGAAGATGAAATCAGCCTGCATAATTATTATTTTTTTTTTGTTCTATTAACCTTTAAAATATTCCAAACTGATCTAGAGACTAGGTTAAATTGCATGTGTTAGTTCAGTTCTGAAGAAAGTGAATATCTTCTTTATTTCTTTCTCGCCTATGCTTTTAAAGTAGAAAAAGTTCTAAGGCAATAAATAATGAAAAACAAACCACAGGAAAGCAGGTGTCTAGTTGAGTGACGAATTCTGATTAGCAGAATCTATGTCAGTTTACATGTTCTGGAAATCACCACTTTGAAATGTACTGTATGTTTTTAAAACAACTTGAAACAAATAAGTGGCCAAATAGTCAGTGCCTATTGTCACAAAATCTGCACCTCTATTTAAGGTGTCAAAGGAATTATCTCAAAAATCATAACATCATATATCAAATATGAACTAAGTGTTTTGGGAAAAGGAATTGTAATTACAAATTGATGTTCACCAACCTGGGTAAACAGGGTTTAACAGAGTTAATAGGATGGTGATAACTGCTCCACAAATACAGGCTCATAATTAACACAGAGGGGTCTATTCACTAAAACGGTGAGTTGCTGGTGAGATAGGATGAGTTGAGGTAAGTTAAACATTTTTATCTCACCAATTTAACTATACATTGAGCAGGAACAAACCTGGTTATTTTCCCTCACTAAGCAAACTAACCAGGATTGCCATTGCACAATGTATATCTGAATTGGTGAGATTAAATGTTCGTCCCACCTCAACTCACCTGCATCTCATCTTTAAGTGAATAGCCCCCAGAGTTGAATAAGTACTTCTGTGACCTCAACATATGTGATCAACAAATATGTAATTTTTAAACTTCATAAAACTGAATTTCATGGCAGTGTTGCTATTCAGAAACCATTTGTTTGCAAAGTCAATGCACAAAGATGTATAACTGATCTAGGGAGAACACAACTTCCTGGTAATGATCTGATTGATGAGTTATATTTCTACATCTGAACGGTTGAACATTTGAAGACAATGTGATCTGAGGGTTATTCCTACATCTGATTGGTTGTAGATTTAGAGAAAATCAAAGGATGTATTCAACCTACCTGCTGAATATTAAATATGCTTGCGCTACTGTAATAAGACTCCTATGGATGTATAAGGGCCATGGATACTTTAGAGGTGGATTCTACAAACACTGTTCCTTTTTCTGTTTCTGAATTCCAGGTTAATAATACATCATACACATGCCTAAACAAACTTAGAAGTGGTTTCATGAACACCAGAATGAAACCAATGGTATAATCTGCTAAATATTAAACATGGCTGGACACTGTAATGGGACTCATTATTTTGTATAAGGGTTATGTATGAGTCACTATAAACACTGTTCTCTCATGATGCTCCTAAATTCCAGGTTAATGATGCCCCATACATATTGCTAAACAAATGTAGGCATGGTTTTCACGAACAGCTTGATGAAAACAAATGACATGTCCACTCCAATCATCAGACCTAAACTAAAAGAACTGTAGACTTTTCTTGTTGAAGAATGGTGCATTATCCCACTGCACACAGTTCAAGACCTATATGACAACAATCCAAGAAAAGTTAAATTGACAAGTTCACATTCAGGTAGGCAGATGGAGAACTGTGGTAATGTTAGCGTTTGGGGTGGGCAGATGTACACATATGTGTTTCTGTCTTCATCTTGGAAAATTGAGTAGCTTTGCATTAAGTATTACCAAAAAATCCCTGTGACCGGTCCAAGAGCTTAACACAAAATAGCATACAAGCTTTGCTTATAGCCCAGTCATTAAAGAAATCTCTACCCAATGGTCGAGTAAAGATCGTAACTAGCAATCACATGTTTTGGCTTACTATTTTTATTAAATTCCTTACAATTAAAACACAGTCTGGGAAAATTGCATGAGCAAACACATCCCAGACAGTCACTTTGCTAGGATGGCACGACTCTGGGCATCAGGTTTATACCATTTTGATTCTCAGTTTTACATTAAAAAAGATTTTACTGTGGGTAATACAGTATTTGCTCAAATATAAGATAACTCTGATTATAAGATGACCCCCCAAAATTTGGATATTCCTTTAGGAAAAAAATTAAAAGCCTGAATATAACACTACTCTATAGGAAAAATGTTTAACTTGTATATATTCACATGTAATTTTTTTTTTTATATTTAATAACAATTATGATATAAAAAAATGCATTTGTTGTTTTTATTTCCTTTTATGTGCCAATGTTGCCTATCTCTCCCCCTCCCCCCAGCTTTGTCTCTCTCTCTCTCTCCCCCCTTCCCCTCAGAGTTGTCTCTCTCCCCCCTTAGTGTTGTCTCTGTCTCTCCCCCCAGTGTTCTCTCCCCCCCACATTGTCTCTCTCTCCCCCCCAACTTTTCCCTCTCTCTCTCTCCCTCCCTCCCTCCTTTTCTCTCTCTCACCCCCCTGAACCTTTCCTCTCTCTCCCCCATCCCTCCACCTCACCTTGTCTTTCTCCCCCCTCCCCCTCACCTTTTCTCTCTCCCCCCCTCACCTTGTCTCTCTCTCCCTGGTGGCTAGTGGGGGCAGCCGGGGGATATCTGCACGATAGTGCAGACATCCTCCATGCTGCCTGACACTTCAGTCTATTATGATGGACCGGCTGTCCATCATAATAGACGGAAGTGTCGGGCAGCATGGAGGATATCTGCACGTATCATGCAGACATCCCCCGGCTGTCACCACTAACCACCAGGGAGAGAGAGAGAGAGACAAGGTGAGGGAGGGGGGGGGAGAGAGAAAATTAGACAAAATATCCCTGGTGGCTAGTGGGGGCAGGTCCCGGCTTCATCATAGAAGTCCCGACGGACGTGCCGGGCAGCAGCAGAGGATGACCTCGAATATAAGACATGAAAAAACCTTGTCTTATATTCGAGCAAATACGGTATAATGGATGCCAGTCTTTTGGTAACATCTGATCCAGATTGTGAGCAGTCAAGTATTTTTCAAATTTGAAATAACCATTTTACACACTGTATCAACTAACTTTCCAATCAGCAACAAGAGTTTGCCATTTGGATTTCATTTAAGATTGTTATTTATGGAGTTAACCACACACCAACTCAAGTACATTGAGTTAGAACTTGAGTGAGAGAAAATAATTTATTATACTTTGTGAGAAGTTCAGGCTTCACCTGAAGTGAGTTCCTTGCAGGGTTTTCCAAAGTTTGTAAACCTAGGGCAGCTCACAGTAGTCACCTAGTTTCTTTTTGCACCGGTAATAGCTATGTTGTAGAGGTGTATACATTCAACACCTGAATTGTATAGTATCGTTTGGACCCACTATAGGTTTAGTGATTGAATACACTTATTTCCATATATCTCTACCCTGTCAAGGTCTACAACAGAGTTGTGACAGCCTCTGTTGAAACCAGATATATCTCCTGAAGAAGGAACAGACCAAAATCTTTTTGCAAAGTCCATCATGCTTATATGCAAAATGATTACAGTCAACAAAATAAAAAAATGAAGTCACAGGAAGTGTTAAAAGAGGTGTGTCATTGACCAAAATGAGAAACCACCACCTGATGATATAAACCCTTAAGGACAAGAGTGTTTTCAGGATTTTTTGTAATGTGTTGTGTTAGCACAATGAGAAAGGCAAATAAGAAATGAAAAAATTGGATTATTAGTTAGACCTCTCTTGAGAAGGATACTTGAGTAGTGGGAGGAGTTAAAAGACAACTATAATTACATTTTACCCATTGAATACAGATACAAGAATTATCGAAATATAGTGTTGTCAAAATTTCAAATGCATTATGGGAAATGTAAATACAATTAATATCTACCATCTTGTTTTCTGTCAACTACATTTCCCATGATGCTCAGCCAGCATTTATAATAAATCAAATGTACAGTGCTAAATCACATGTGAAAAAAGATTTTGTTTAAAAAAATCAATAAAAAAATAACTCTACTAACCCAAACAATGAATAGATATTTTAATGTTGAGAGTTTCCTCTCTTATTAAAACATATAAATCTGGTGTTCAAGATGACTAAAATAAATATAAAAAATAGAGAGATAGAATTAAAATAACAGAAAAAGGGGGCGTGGCTTAAGCCGTCGATGGAGTGAGACGCAGGGTGTGTGAGCTCCCACTCTGACGGAGATAAAAGCGGCTAAAACGACTGGTTTACTGAAGAGCTCTAAACATATCCGAAAATGGCATCGACGAAACACGGCAAAACTAAAGAGAAGACAAAGGATAAACCAGCTAATTTCTTTACTCCGGAAAATAAACAGAAGATGAGACCTCAAGATGGAGGAGATTCCCGCGTTTCTTCACCTGGTGGCGGGAAAACTTCTGATGAGGATCAAGATGGTCTTTCTGAATACGAGATGGAAGGTCCATCCACAGGCAGCCAAATAAACGGTATGCTTGAGACCTTATATTCCAAAATACAATGAGATATTAAAGGTGCCGTTTTTTAACCTCCAATGTGAAATGAAGGAGATTGGTGAACATGTGGAGACCAAAATGGCTGAATATTGTGAGACAATTAATGCACTTGTAGATAAAACAAATGGAAATGAGGATGAGTTGCTGATGCTTAAAGGAAAGCTAGCAGATATTGAAGACCGTTCAAGAAGAAATAATGTACGTATCAGAGGCATTACAGAAGATGTGCTTGCTCAAGATCTGAAACAGTACATTATTAACCTTACAACAGCCATGGTGCTAAATATATCTGAAACTGACCTGATGATAGACAGAGTGCATAGGCTACCCAAACCAAAGAACCTATACTATCATCAGGTTTCATTTCTTCAACACTGAGGAGAGCTTAATGGCAGCATTTAGGAAGGTAGAATTGATTCCACAAGAATACAAACATCTATCGGCTTTTGCAGACCTATCTGCTTTTACTTTGCTAAAACGCAGAGAATTTCGTGAGATCACAGCGACACTGAGAAAAGATGCAGTGGATTACAAATGGGGATTCCCGGTTAAATTGATCGTCAGCAGAAATGGAGTGATTTCTGTTTTTACGTCTCCTGCAGAAGCAAATTTAAAATTGGCTGATTGGGGTCTCATGCCTGGAATGAAAACACCATCACCTGCGCATAAAGTAAGGAGATTGCTGCAAGAATGGTCTACGGTCAAAAATTTAATGGTTATGTGTTTTTGTTAAAGACGGTATCCATGTTCAGAGACGGTAACTATATTCAAAGACGGTCTTCATATTTCTTTTTTATTTCTCTTTTTCAGTTTTCTTTAAAGAAGGTGTACAAATCTCCTGGTCAGAGTTGGATGCTTAAGGTCTTGAACTTAGCCTTTTACTAAGTTGCCTACGTTCCTTTAAGTGTTGCATTGCCACACTTTACATATAGAACTTGGTTGGTTCTAAGTTAGTCTTTTCGTGACAAATACGCTCATGGTTTATAATGAGCTTTACGTTTTTATTTTTTTTGTATTTTTTTTTTGGGGGGGGGGGGGGTGTTTATATATCCATCATAGACTTTTATGTACGCCTATATAATTATAGTGTGTGGGGAAAGATTAATGTAAAGTTTTGTGTAGCGTATTTACTGTTGAATGCTTATATTCAAACATACGATACCTGTTATGACTACTACGGGACGACATATTGTTTTTTATTTCTAAATGTCATGATTTTTTGTGATTATGTCGCTTTAACATTCCTGATAAGATGTGATTATAGCAATTGTATCCATATGTATATATTATGACTTCTCTTCTATCTATAAATGCCAAAGGTCTAAACAGCCCTCATAAGAAAAGAATGTTATTCTCAGAAGCCCATAAATCTAAGGCAAAAATTATCTGTGTCCAAGAAACACATTTTCACAAAGACAAATCCCCATATTTGAAATCTGCCTTTTTCCCTCATATCTTCCATTCCATGTATACAAAAAAAAAAAAGAGTGGAGTAGCTATTCTTATAAGCAGGGAGTGTGCCTTTCAGCTTGTTGATAGTTATAATGATACAGCGGGTAGGATCTTGATTTTAAATTGTTTAATTAATAATCATAAATATACTATTGCTAACGTATATCTTCCAAATAGTAAGCAAATAAGATTTTTAAATAGAGCCTTACACAAAATACAAGATTTTAAACATGGACCACTGTTGATAGCTGGGGATTTTAATCTTACAATGTACCCAGAGATGGACATTTCCTCATGGCATAATAGATCGTCTAAAGCTAATATACAATATTTGAGTAAACAATTTCGTAACCTGATTTCTTCTTTTGGGTTATATGATGGATGGAGAATTAAACATCCTAATGAGAAGGACTTCTCCTTTCATTCAGAAAGATTTAATAGCTATATGAGAATTGATTACATATTTTTAGATAGAATTTTTCTACAAGCTCTGGAGAGCATTTCTATTGGTCAGATATAATGGTCTGATCACGCACCTGTTAAATGCATATTTCAGTATGGTGTCCCAGACAGGGGAGAGGGTTCTTGGAAATTGAAATCCTCCTTATTAAAGAATGCTCAATCTAAGCAACATATACAATCTCACCTCCAGGAATTCTTTAGATTTAATATGAATGGAGACACTCAAATACAGATGACATGGGCTGCACATAAGGCTTATATGAGAGGAATATGTATTCAAAAAACGTCTCAAATGAAGAGAGAATATAATAAAAAACTTCTTTAACTTCAAGATGAAATAACCAGATTGACTGATTTAAATAAAAAGAAACCGTCAAAAAAATTAGCAAAACAAATTAAAGCAGTTAAAAATAGTTTACATGCTCTTACCCTCCAAGAAACTATGAATAAGTTCAAGGTACTGAAACAAAAATTTTATATCCAGGGAAATAAAGCATCTAGATTATTGGCTAATAAACTGAGGAAAATTCAATGTCAGTCTAGGATTCCCTTCTTATTTGATGACAAACTTCAAAAGATTTGTCACCCTAAAGATATTGTTAATTGCTTTGCTAATTATTACGAAACTTTGTATAATTTGAATGAGGCTCAGGATATACAACACCCATCGATGAATATGATAAACGATTACTTGGATCATATTAACCTTCCTAAACTGTCTGAGGAAAAACAAGATTATTTGGCTAAAGTTATTTCCCAAGAGGAGGTGGAACAGGCCATAGATATGTTGAAAGTATCCAAATCTCCGGGGCCAGATGGCTTTATTAATGAATCTTATAAAACATTTATGGAAGTTTTGACTCCTCATCTGACAGAGATGTTCAACTCTATACAGTTTACTAAATCTATCCTTCCCGAGTTTTTAAAGGCTCAGATCATTACCATTCCCAAATCTGGGAAGCCACCTAATGTATGTGAACACTTTAGACCCATTTCTTTGTTAAATTCGGATATAAAGTTATATGCTAAAATTCTAGCTATAAGATTAAACACTTGTTTGGGTGATCTAATTCAACCAGATCAAGTAGGATTTATTCCTGGGAGACAAGCTTCGGACAGTTCTAGACGATTTGTTTATATAATCCAAGTAATTAATATGAACAAAATTCCTACAATCTTGCTCTCACTAGATGCTGAAAAAGCTTTTGATAGAATAAATTGAGTATATATGTCAAAAGTGTTGGAAAAGTTTCACTTTCCTACAATATTTATCGATTCAGTGTTATCATTGTATTCTCAGCCATCTGCTTGAGTCGAACTCTGGGTTTATGTCCACTCCATTTAAGATCTCCAATGGTACTCGACAAGGCTGAAGTTACTGGTCTTAAAATTGGAAACGAAATGCATACCATAGGTTTATATGCAGATGATGTTTTGTTATGCTTAACTAATGCTCAGACATCTTTACCGGCAGTTTTTCAATTGTTGGGGACGTTTTCTGAGGTATCATATCACCGTGAAAGGGTTAAATTGATGTTGAGAAGGGGGAGGAGGATGACGTAGCGACGTGATCGACGCGCTACGAGAGGCGTGGGTCTGAATCCGCAGGGCACAGACACGAGAAACGCTGTCCCTGGAAAAAATAAGAGAAATGCGTTAAAACGGACCAGCCTTCCTTCCCCTCACCCACCAACCTCTCTGGGGAAAAAAGAAAGGAAAAAGCTCCACTACAGATCGGCTGAATATCGAGCAAAACCGAGCAAAAACCGACTTCACCAAAACCTCCCGGGCAAGCTCTCTCCCTCCTGGCGTCTCCCCTGCAAATTGGAAATCTCAACTCCAAACCCCACAGAAGCGGACGTTGAAACAGAAACCCCACGCTTGGGACAAAAAAAACCAAAAGGAATTACTCACCTGAGCTGTTGAGAGGCACAAGGACAGCTGTACCGAGTGCACAGGCAGGAAGTCTGGAGTCACGTCCAGCCCCGCTGTATAACTTGAAAGTAATCAGCAAAGGAAGACGGGTAAGAGATCTTGCTTCAGTTCTTTCCTTTGCTTAATGATGATTTATGCTGGAATGTAAATATCTAAGTCAGCTATGCAACAGTAAAAGCAGCAGAGAGATGTTACACCTCTCACATAGAAACCTTAGGTGATACATTAAAGGGGAAGGAGGCGAGATAAAGCAAATATCCAAAACTCTACTCATAAATACCTGGGAATAGGGATATAGGTGGGAGAGAGAGGAACCAGAGAAAGAAAGGAGAAACGAGAAAGAAATAAGAAAAGGAAAGGAAAAAGTGATAAATAATTGAAGGATTACAGAAGTGAAGAGGAGTAAAGGGGAGAGAAGAAGAGAGGAAAGGAAATGGCATCCAAAAAAGGGTTGGAAACCAAGTCCCTGGCAAAAAGAGAAAAAAGAGAGGCAAGACACGATAAGGGTGCCTCGGACCTTTTTTTCTCACCCCAAAACAAAAATAAAAGAGACAGTTTGGATAAAAATGCCTCGGTATTGGATGACCCTCCAGAAAGCCCCCCCGCACAGAATAGACCTGGGACCGCCCCTATAACCCAAGAGTTACTAAATTCTAGCTTACAAAAAATATTGGAAGAAATAAAGAAAGAAATAATAAATAACACCAAGGAAATAAGAGATGACATAACTACTCTAGCAAACAAGATCACAGGGATCGAAGAAAAAACTGATAAGCAAGAAACAAAAATACATCTATTGGAAAACTCCAACCAACAATTAGCACAAAGAATGTATCAAATTGAACAGAAGATAAATGAAGCGGAAGATCGCTCAAGAAGATATAACCTGCGCTTCAGAAATTTCCCAGAAACAGCTAATACCGAAGACGTTAGGAATATATTAATGGAATATCTCAAATTTCTGGGCTTAAAAATGAATGGACATGATGAACTCCTAGACAGATGTCACAGAATGTACAGGCCAAAGAATGTCCCATTGGATCTTCCAAGAGACATTATTGCTTGTTTCCACTACTATCAGACAAAGGACCTCGTCATGAAAGCATACAGAGAGAAACCAGTCAAGGAAGGACAGTACAAGAACATTATAGTACTCGCTGATACCTCGTATGCTACCAGGCAAAAGAAAAAATCCTTCAGTGAGGCTATTATATTGCTGAAACAAAAAGAGATCAAATTCAGATGGGGTTACCCCATCAAAATGATAATACATTATGACAACATGGTTAATATATTTGATACCCCTGAGAGTGCAATAGAATGGGCACAAAAAATATAGGATGGCAACTTCAGTTGAGCACATAGGAGAGGAGGGAGTGATGGGGACAGACTGTTAAGAGGGAGTAGAAAAGGTATATAAGACACACAATTAGAGGAAAGGAACATGGGGGGAGGGGGATGTAGGTAGGGTATGACGTTTTTTTTGTGTTTTTTTTTTGCACATAGATAATATACAATGTACACACAAGCACACATTTCCAATATGCATCCCAATAGAGGGTGGGGTTGGGGGGAGGGGACGGGGGGTATAGAGGCTAGCAGAGAAGGGACGGTTAAATAGCACCAACCTCTATGGGCAAATTAGATGCCCAAGAGGGCGACGAACGATTTAATGCACAATTCACAATCGCACTTTATGATTATTCAAGAGGGGGGGAGGGAAGGGGAAGGGAAAGGAATTAGGGAGGGGAAAGGGAAGTACTTTTTTTTTTTTCTCCTCCTATGTTATAGAGTTACAATTAATATGATAAATATATCACAAATATAAAGTCACTACGAGTATATATACACATAAACACTTTCTCTCTTTCCCCATTTTTTTTTTCTTTCTCCCCGTCTGCCCCGTTCTCCTTTGTTCTGTGTTTGCTACTCCACTCAGCCCTTCATCTTCATAGGAACTATAGGATATTCCATTTATATACCACTCCATCCCCTACAGGGAGTAGCAGGAGATTAGAGTGGTACAATACGCTTCTTGATCTTCGGGATCCATTTAATAATATGCGGGATAAGCGGGGGGGGGGCGAGGGAGGGAGATTTAGAGAGATAGGGTAGAATCACTGATGCAAACTTAATAGTAGAAGGGGGGGGGGTGTGACCATCAGTAGAGAAACGGACATGGATATAATCTGGAAAAACAACGGGTCCGAGGGAGCGGAGGGCGGGGAGGGGTGGGGAGAGAAGGGGTGGGTAATTAGGTGGAACTTACGGGGAAAGAAATCAATATTTTTCTTAGTTTATTTCATGATTATAAGTGCCCTGCGGAAGGCCTTGCTTTGTGTGGGTGTCTCAGATTCATCTTAGACAAGATCCCACATAGATGGATCTTCCATGGAGGTTCTTGTTTTTCATAACCTTCGTGGAAATCCAAGGGGTTATCCCCTGTGTATACTTGATGATGTTGTTGTGTATTTTGTTATGTGTAGGGTCGCCCACAGATAAATGTGGGAAGGGACCCAGTGTTTGTGGTGGTATATGGCCGGGTGGGGTGGGAGGGGTGTCGCGCCCTTGGGAAGAGACATGGTCGGATTTCCGGAGGTAAGAATAATGTCGGTCAACGCTCAGGGTCTAAATACAATAAAAAAGAGACAGCTTCTATATAATGAGTTAATAAAGGAACAGGTACAAATCTGTTTCCTCCAAGAAACACATTGGCAAAAAGATTCGAAACAAACTTGGGGAGGGAAGAAATTCCCAACAATAATACATGCCTCCATGAAAACGGAAAAAAAGAGAGGGGTAGCTATGGTCTTCGCAGAGAATTTACAAGTGGAGGTCTCCTGTCAGGTCGCGGATCCGGAAGGTAGATATATGATCATTGTATGTAAAGTAGATGGTAGACAATTCACCTTGGTGAATGTTTATCTCCCAAATAAAGCTCCAACAAACACTTTCGCAAAGATTATGGAAATAGTAGATAGAATAACTAGAGGTACTCTTTTAATAACAGGAGATTTTAATACTGTAATGGACCCGCGCCTTGACAAGAGGCTCTCTACAGAGGCCAATATAGATCCTGCTATAATTAGACAATCAAAAAAACTGAATGCTATATGCAATAAATATGCATTGTATGACATTTGGAGATTACTAAATCCCAACACAAAAGATTATTCACATTTCTCTAAACCACACAAATCATACGCTAGAATAGATCTTTGTTTGGGGAATGCAGAAACAATAAGAAGCACCAAAAAAATCACCTTGACAGACAATACGTGGTCAGACCATAGCTGGTACATTTGGGAGGTAGGCGAGAGACCAATTAGAAATAAAACAACATGGAAACTGAAAGGGTTTTTATTGAATAATGATAAAAATTTACAATATATTCGAGAGGAGACAAAACACTTCTTCAACGAAAATGTCTCACAAGAGATCACAAATACGATAGTATGGGCCGCTTATAAATCAGTGGTAAGAGGCTATTTGATCAAAATGGAAAAAACGCAAAGAAAAAATAAAGAAATAGATCTAAAAGAGCTTTACATCCAGTTTTATAAAGCCTCCTCAGAAAACAAAATATACCCTACCGAGTCTAAAATGAGAGACATCAAAATCCTTCAAACTAAGATAAACACTAGGATAGAAGAAAATACTAACATCAAACTGCAGAAACTTCGTGTAAATTACTACTATAAGGGGAACAAAGCTGATAAAATACTATCAAACAAATTAAAAAAACAAAATACAAGAAATAGAGTAACCAAAATAAATCAAGGTGGAAAAATAGCTACAGACCCCGAGGAAATTGCTCAAGCCTTTGTAACCTTCTATTCAAAATTATACAATCTGGAACAGGGAGGCACAAAACCCCAGATACACGAATATTTAGAATCCATAAATATTCCAAAAATATCAGAAGAAGATAAAAACAAATTAAACAACTTAATTACACTAGCCGAAGTACAAAAAGCAATAGATAAATTACCAAACTATAAAACACCAGGCCCAGACGGTTTTGGGAACTCCTTCTACAAAAAACTAAGAGATTACATAGCCCCCCAATTGGTAGTAACCTTTAATGAGATGGCCATTTCCCCCTCCATTCCTAAGGAGCTCCTAAGCGCCAATATCATCCCAATATTAAAGCCTCAGAAAGATCCTACAGACCTAGGTAACTACAGACCTATATCCTTAATAAATGTTGATGTAAAGCTATATGCAGCCATCCTGGCGGAGCTGTTGAATAGGGCGATACCAACAATAATACACAGAGATCAGGTGGGTTTCGTCCCTGGTAGACTGATATGTAATAACACCCGCCGTCTGATCGACATACTCGAACGGTCTGAAAGGACTGGGGATCCCCTGCTGACCCTGTCACTGGACGCCGAGAAGGCGTTCGACAGGGTCAGCTGGGGATTCCTTAGTAGAGTTCTCGTGGCATTTGGAATACAGGGATGGATCCACGGGGCGATAATGATACTATACTCTTCCGCTAGAGCTAGAGTGGTGGGAATGGATCTATGTTCGGATTGGTTTCCCTTGACCAATGGCACGAGACACTGATGCCCCCTGTCTCCACTGTTATACTTTTTGACATTGGAGCCTCTCGCAATCAGAATCAGGGATAACCTGGAGATACATGGGCACCCAAGTCTGGGGGGAGACTCTAAACTGGTAATGTATGCGGACGACGTCCTGGTTTTTCTATCCAAACCCACCGAGTCTCTCCCAAACCTAATGCAGGAAATTAATAAATATAGTAAGGTAACAAATTATAAATTAAATACTACCAAAACAATAGCCCAACCAAAAAACATCCAAGAAACAATAGTTGAGTCGTTGAAAAAAAAATTTGATTTCCAATGGACAAAAAAACACTTTAACTATTTGGGAATAGAAATAGCAGAGGAAGTTACGAATATAATGGAGTTAAATTTTATGAAACTGCTAAAAAAAACAAATAAGAAATTACATGAGTGGAACAAATCAGAGATATCTTGGTGGGGCCGCATAAATACCATAAACGCATATGTAATAACATGGTGGACTTACCTTTTTAGAATGGTTCCTCTGAGAATCCCCCAGCCATGGTTAGAAATGGTGCAAGCAAGTTTCCAGAATTATATTTGGAGAGGGAAGAGACCAAGAATTAGTTCAAAAGTTCTGGCAAAATCCACAAAAAAAAGGAGGTCTGACATACCCATCCATCCAACAATATTACCAAGCAAACATTATGGCCCATGTAGCTAAGCTACAGATAGAGGATATGCTAAAAGAAACATGGTATCATCTAGAGGCAGAGAACGTAAACAAACCCAGATTGGAATATTTTATATGGATAAATAGCAATAAAATTAGTATGAACAGAATTAAGAACAGATCAATGATCTTAGAACAAACTATATCAGAATGGGACAAAATGAAAAGACAATTAGGGCTAAAAAAAAAGATCTTACCCTCTCTAAAGATAAAATCTCTGGCTTATAATATGCAAGAAATTAATATGAATGGATGGGAAGCAGCTGAAGATCAATCTATTGCTACTATCTTAAATAACGGCCAATTAAAATCCTTTGATGAGATAGTATTACATCTGAATCTCTCAAAGAGACAAATATTTACATATATTAGAATTAAAAATTTTTTGAGTGAATCCTTGCATGAGGACTCGGGAAGTCTGAGGGAGATACAGAAAATTTTTACATATGGAAAAATAAACAAAATAGTTTCCAAGTGCAGAGACTATATAAAAACAAAACAAGAAATAGCTGTTATACCAGCCATAACAGCTTGGGAAAAAGATTTAAAAACCATAATTACAATCCCACAATGGGAGAGCGCTTGTAAATACCTCAATCAGACTTTCCATTGTCTAAATGTAAAAGAAAATCAATTTAAAGTTGCAAATAGATGGTACTTGGTACCAAAAGTCCTTAATAAAATATACCCACAACAATCACAAAGCTGTTGGAGATGTGGATCTCAACAAGCCTCCTTCATGCATATCTGGTGGAACTGTCCTAGGGTAACACAAATGTGGAAATGGTCAGAAGAACTAATTGAGGTATTGGGAAAAAACCCAATAGTACTGAATCCACGCACTGCATTACTACATCTAGATTTAGAGAAAATCAAAAAAGAGAAAAGGTGTTTAATCTTAAACTGCTTAGTAGCATCAAAGATAATAATAGCGAGAAAATGGAAAGATCAAAACCCATTTGAAAAAAAACAGTACATAAACCAAGTTAAATATCAAATAAAAATGGAAAAAGATCTACCCTGGCTAGAAAAACTAACTAACATCAAGAAAATATATAACCAATGTTTAGACATACTTGGATAAAGTTTGTACCCTGATGACGTAGGGCCGACATGTCCCTTCGCTAAAATTCCCGCGGGCGCGACTCCCCCCCCCCCTCCTTTACCCCCACCGTTCGTTTTTTTTTTTTCCTTTCTAATGTACTGTTCTCTGTAAGTGATGTTAATGTGAAGTATGTTTTTGTGGCTCTACTTTTATATGTTTATGCAAATTTGCTATAAGAAAACCAATAAAAGAAAGAAAGAAGAAGAGAGAAGAAAAAAGGGAAATGCTAGATATAGAGCTTTCCTTTAGTCCTCTCCTGGCTATGCTTCATGTGACTGTAAACCAAGTAGGGAAAGATAAGTTGGCACTGACAATACATTAGTAATGTAACTTTGAAAGGATTTGGGATCTATGGTAGTAACACATGAGTGAGTCTCCACCACACCGGCAGGCAAAATGTATTGTATTGTTACGTTATGTAATGTTCTACCCTAATATGTCAATGTTGCAAAGATAAGTTTTATGCGTATTGTCAAATGAAATAGGTGCAATTTGGTGGGAGGAGGAATAGATAGGGGAAGCTGTTTTCCACTCCCCCTCTGTTAAGGTCTGTCCCATAGGACAGAAATATGTGTTATGGCCAACTTAGTTTTTTTGCACTGTACCGAATGAGAACACTCGCAAAATGAATTTGTATTGCAACAACTACATTGATGGGGTACACAGGAGGCTTCTTTGGGAATTTTTACTGATGTATTCTGCTACGGCACTTTACCTGTCTGCAATTTGTATTGTCTTTTTCTATAATGTATGTGTTTTATATATTTTGATATATGTATAATAAACTTTTGAAAAAGGAAAGGGGAAAGAAGGGAGACAGAAAGAAAAAAGAAAAAAAAAAAGAGAAAAAAATAAAAAAATAAAAAAAATAAATTGATGTTGAGAAGCCCCCCTTGCTTGACCAAGTTCAGATAAAGGTCCCTGAGGAAGTCAGATAAGACATAATGGTTTATTTAAGAATGTCTTAGACTACAAAAAGAGGAACTAATGTTGTAGCAAGTTTCAACTGTCTTTTCTGCTGACTGACTATATTGAGTTTTATTTTAGCTTTTCTGCCTAGTGATAATATATGTACCCATTGTCCACCCCCCCCCCTTGTGACATGTATACGCCGCCTCTCATGTACTTGATGCTATGTTTGTGCAAAACCTATAACCAATCAATGCACAGGACAACGCCTAGATTTGTGTATAAATACCAATGTGTAATAAACTACACTCAGAGCTGAGGATAAAGAAACACGTGCCTTGTGTATTTGTTTTCCGCCTTCACAGCTCTCCAGATATCTGCTAACCTGCCACACATCAACGACCTTAGAAGTAATTGATAAAGGAACAGAGACCGGCCTTTCCTTTAATTTGGTGTCAGAAGTGGGATTCGGACATACAGGGTGAGTACAAGTTATGCATGGTTGTATTTTATACTTCTGTGCCGTGCTCCCTTGTCTCTCCGAATCCCATACCTAAACATTTAGTGGGTTAAGTAAGCCTTGGGATGTTGTTAAACACTTGTCACTGGGACGAGATAATATTGTGTTTCTTGTACACAATTTAAAATAATCTATTTATCTATGGTACTTGTCACTGGGACGAGAAAATATTGTGTTTCTGGTACACAAATAATAGATATAGATATTAAGATTTCACTGGGAAATCGCTAAAGTGCGTGACACTGGGTCGCGGCACAGTTTAACAAAACCTATTTAGAGATATATATGTATATATGAAGATAAATATATACAAGCGATTTGTAATTAGGAAGTGTTACTTTCTAAACTGTCGTTGGTGTGTCAAAGGTTATTTGTACATAAGTTAAAGTATAAAATAAGAATTGTTTATTAAGTTGTGTGAACTGCATAAAATTATCTGTTCATAATGGGACAAAAGTTAAGTAATTTAGCAATTACAAGTTTTATATCAGGTAAAAGGAATGATGTCCCTTTGTATGGAATCCCCATTATTACACTCAAATGTATGTGACTGTAGTATGTAGTTCAGGTATGATCATGTCATAATAATTAAACCCAAAGGAAGAGAAAATTAACAAGGGTAAATCTAAATACCCTAAGAGTCCTGTCCCACAGAAAGCTAAGACAGAGCACTTCCTGTTTGCTCAGAGCCCACACAGTAGAGCACACAATGCACATTGTCAGATAAGGAATTAACTGCTTTGTCTGTGGCCATAAGGTATGTTTGGTTTGTCTCCCTGCAGTACACAGTGTTTTATGGGTATAGTAGAAATTTTATGTATAAAGTATAAGAATATAATAATATTGCATTGTTAAACAGAATTACAGGGAGTGCAGAATTATTAGGCAAATGAGTATTTTGACCACATCATCCTCTTTATGCATGTTGTCTTACTCCAAGCTGTATAGGCTCGAAAGCCTACTACCAATTAAGCATATTAGGTGATGTGCATCTCTGTAATGAGAAGGGGTGTGGTCTAATGACATCAACACCCTATATCAGGTGTGCATAATTATTAGGCAACTTCCTTTCCTTTGGCAAAATGGGTCAAAAGAAGGACTTGACAGGCTCAGAAAAGTCAAAAATAGTGAGATATCTTGCAGAGGGATGCAGCACTCTTAAAATTGCAAAGCTTCTGAAGCGTGATCATCGAACAATCAAGCGTTTCATTCAAAATAGTCAACAGGGTCGCAAGAAGCGTGTGGAAAAACCAAGGCGCAAAATAACTGCCCATGAACTGAGAAAAGTCAAGCGTGCAGCTGCCACGATGCCACTTGCCACCAGTTTGGCCATATTTCAGAGCTGCAACATCACTGGAGTGCCCAAAAGCACAAGGTGTGCAATACTCAGAGACATGGCCAAGGTAAGAAAGGCTGAAAGACGACCACCACTTAACAAGACACACAAGCTGAAACGTCAAGACTGGGCCAAGAAATATCTCAAGACTGATTTTTCTAAGGTTTTATGGACTGATGAAATGAGAGTGATTCTTGATGGGCCAGATGGATGGGCCCATGGCTGGATTGGTAAAGGGCAGAGAGCTCCAGTCCGACTCAGACGCCAGCAAGGTGGAGGTGGAGTACTGGTTTGGGCTGGTATCAGGTATCATCAAAGATGAGCTTGTGGGGGCTTTTCGGGTTGAGGATGGAGTCAAGCTCAACTCCCAGTCCTACTGCCAGTTCCTGGAAGATACCTTCTTCAAGCAGTGGTACAGGAAGAAGTCTGCATCCTTCAAGAAAAACATGATTTTCATGCAGGACAATGCTCCATCACACGCGTCCAAGTACTCCACAGCGTGGCTGGCAAGAAAGGGTATAAAAGAAGAAAATCTAATGACATGGCCTCCTTGTTCACCTGATCTGAACCCCATTGAGAACCTGTGGTCCATCATCAAATTTGATATTTACAAGGAGGGAAAACAGTACACTTCTCTGAACAGTGTCTGGGAGGCTGTGGTTGCTGCTGCACGCAATGTTGATGGTGAACAGATCAAAACACTGACAGAATCCATGGATGGCAGGCTTTTGAGTGTCCTTTCAAAGAAAGGTGGCTATATTGGTCACTGATTTGTTTTTGTTTTTTGTTTTTGAATGTCAGAAATGTATATTTGTGAAGGTTGAGATGTTATATTGGTTTCACTGGTAAAAAATAAATAATTGAAATGGGTATATATTTGTTTTTTGTTAAGTTGCCTAATAATTATGCACAGTAATAGTCACCTGCACACACAGATATCCCCCTAAAATAGCTAAAACTAAAAACAAACTAAAAACTACTTCCAAAAATATTCAGCTTTGATATTAATGAGTTTTTTGGGTTCATTGAGAACATGGTTGTTGTTGAATAATAAAATTAATCCTCAAAAATACAACTTGCCTAATAATTCTGCACTCCCTGTATAAGTGTTAAGTATTTCTAGTGTGGCTGGGACACATGTATAAGTAAGAAGACAATAGTTCTGAACTGAAGTTATGTAACATAGGATACAGATCCTTCTGTAAAACATATTGCAGATTAGAGTCTCATGTCTATAACTCCCAAGTACACTGTATCTTGGTGTTTTGGATATGTTAGCTGTGCAAGTTGATAAGACCATAGAAGCTGTGGCATAATTATGTTTAATGTTGTCATTAGGAGAATAGTCATTATTGTTTAAATATTTGCATCAGTAATTTTTGCAACTGCTATTTTTTAAGATATAATTGTATTTTTATAAGTGATGTCTGCGCAAATGGGCAATTGTCTTACAGTAAAAGTCTCTAATATTTTACCACAAGAGTAGAGACATGTCCTAGTTTTGTGTCAACAGCCCCAAAGCAGCAGTCGTGTTTTATAGAGATGTAACAAAGGTAGTGTTTTATTTTTAGTGGAGTACAGAGGACATATCTTATGGATTACTCAAATCGAGCGCTCAATAAAAAAAATAGGCATGTTATGCCGCTAATATAATTTTGAGTGATTCATGAGTGAAGGTCTTCTGGGTTATATTCATCAGTGTGATAAGAAGTTTTATAATAAATTAGTTTTAGCAGGAAATTAACAATAGTCATTGTAGTTGTGTTATTTTGGGTAAGCAGAGTTATTTTATTTTGGCAAAGTCAATAATTTTACTAGTGGTATGCATTGTTTTGGATTTAATTTGCTTCTGTATTTGTGTAACTTTATCTTTAAGTAAGTAAAATATAAATAGTTGTGTGTTTATAAAGATTTTGTTTTTTCCAATCTACATGTGCAGAGGTATTGTGCAGAATTATGAGGGGGAAAATAAATATTTTCTATTACTGTATCAGTGTTATTTGCTGTGATTTTCTCCAGCTGTATATTTTTTGGGATATTTTAAAATACTGGCTCATGTTCCAGCTTTATGTACTGGCAAAGCACTCTAAAACGTGTTAGATAAATAGATAAGGAAAGTTGTATTGATTGTTTTTAAGGTATTTGTAGGTACTGATATACTTCAGATTTAAGTAGGATTTTGGAGTTGATACTAGAGAAAGACTTGAGTAATGTTTATTCGTAAAATGTTGAAAAGTGGGGGATTTTTGTGCTAAGCCGTTGAAGGCTTTGTGGGCCATGGAAATAGCAATTGATGGAGATAAAAGGTTTTTGTATGTTGTAGAAGGTGAGAGGTCATGTTGCAAATATGTACAAAGAGAAGATGTTATGGACTGAGAATATAACAGTTAGGATTTAAAAGTGAATATTAATTTGAAAAGTAAGACATCAGTAATAATGTGTATGGTATATAGCAAGAAGAGGTAAAACTTTTGGTTTATACTGAAAAGTATTGATTAGTGTTTTTAAATAAACTCCCTGCCCATCTAATATAATTTTTGGTAACTTGCATTTACTGTAATTGTTTTATCTTTGTGGTGTGACCAGAATTATTTTTACAGTGCTACAGCACTACTTACATTGTTGGTGATATATGAATATAATTTTCAAATTATAGGGAATGTCAGATTGCCAGCTGGAGAGCAATGCATATTTAATTTAAATAGAGAGCTAGCATTATATACAGTAAATATACATACACACACACACACATACGTAATGCTAAAAATATTCATTTGTTGTATTCTAGTGTTTGTTATAATTAAGGCAAAGTACCCCATGTGATACATTGGGAGAGATTATTGAGCTGTTGTTTAAAATTTTAGATACAAGTTAAATTTTAATTTATGAGAATGTACATATGTCAGTGATTAGTGGAAAGAATTAGCAAGTGTCATGTTCTTAAACATGCTGTGGTGTTGGAGGTGAAAGAGTTAATTATATAAATTCAGATAGATTTTGTTGTATATGAAAGAGAGAAAAAGTCCCCCCAGAAACCCCTCCTTCATTTCCCCTTCTATCTGTTTGTCTAATTGCAGATAAGAGTTGTAGCAGTGGCTGCAAAAGTATTTTTTTTTGTGAAGGGAGGGGGGATGGGCCAAAGTTGTGTTCTGTGCTGTGGTCATGTTGATAGTATATTGATAATGGTCAAGAGATATATTTTGTTGTCAATAATTTTGATGAAGTATATGTAGCAATTGTGAATTTTTATAAAATATTTATTTTGACAGGTCACGCCTGTTATTTTTATTGAATTATTTCCAGCCTATGTAGATGTTGTTTTCAGAGTTTACTGATAAGGACCAGCAAATCTAGATTACTGATGCAGTTCCAGTAAGAGGTCTTAATCACTAATGAAGTGCTTGTGATTAATAAAAGTGAGTGATTATTAATATCAGTTGTATATTACACTCATGCTCAGTCAGGAGATTTATAAAAAGAATAATAATAATTTTAAGAACAAAAGAGTGGTCTAGTTATTTTGAGACATGAGTTAAGAGTCATAATATTTTTAATGATATTTTAATATAAAGCAAATAAGCCAAAATTTTTAATGAAATATTGCATGTTACTAATTGGAATATTTTGAGTTTTATTTCCATATAGATTAAAGCTGTACAGCCAACAAAAGACAAGTTCACAGTGCACCAACGAATCTATTGCTGATAAAAGATTATTTCTAAAGAAAGGAAAAGTTTATTTTAAAAGAAGAAATACTTACAATACAAGTAAAGAAAGGATCCTAACAAAGTCTACTGGAATATTGTTGTGAAAGTTGTTCAAATCAACTCCTGGATCCACGTTATTTACGTAGAGCACATTCCTGTTCTGACAAACAGGCCAACAAAGGAGCAGCAACTTCATGTTTTGAAGGGCAAAATAACTCCCTGACCACCAGCCAACATAAGCAGAGTCATCACCCTAGGGTAACTCGCAAACAAATCACCCAGGAGTCTGCAAAAGATACAACAGTCTACAAAAGATCATCATTGTTGGGAAGTATATTTTCATATGTACAAATGTATACAATTGTTATTGAAGGCTTGTAATTTTTGTAGTAGAGATTTGTTTAATTGTGATATTACAGGTATGTTTAGAGTATAGTGAATTTTTGCAGACTGACTCTACCAAACACAATGAGTCGACCCATAAGAAATTGTATTTTGATAATATGCTTGAAGAATTTTGTGTAGACAGTATATAAAATCTCAGGAAATGTATCTGATATTTTAAATAGGTTAGTTTGTTTTTGTAAGAGAGACTAATCAAGAAGGATTATGGATTTAAGGAATAGGTTAAAAAGTGTCCATAAGTAATCCGTGAGATCCCCTGGGACTGGGAAATTGGCTAGGATCACTTGGAGCGAAACTTGTAAGAGCTGCTTTTCAAAGAGTATATTTAAGAGATATTCTGGAGACAGACTTGATTTTTTAACTTGCTGAGATCTTCTTCTTTTCTACTGATACAAGTAAGATTCATTTAGTCAAGTTATTGTGTGGTGGTTTGTACTGATTTCCTGCTTCAAATTGCTAAGGAATTTGAATTGAATACTTAGGTGTTTGTCATTGTTTGGTTCTAATTAGCATAGGCCCACTCAGGTGTTAAAACCTTCCTTGGTGCTTGTAGGTGTGTGTTGTGGGTGTATATAAGGCATAGTGGAAATTAGCTTTTCAAAAGAGTATATTTAAGAGATATTCTGGAGATACTCTGGAGGTAGTCTGAGGTATACAAGAGGTGAGAAAAACTAAAAGATCTTTTTGATTTAAATTCTTAAAATGGCAGATTTGGTTTACTGTGATAATTGTTCTGCATTTGTTTCACATTCCATTTTTTGGAGGTTTGGAGGCTGTCTAATCTGTAGACAATTCTCAAGATTGCAGCAGGAGATTGCATTTTTAAAGTCCGAGATTTGTAATTTATCTGTAAAACAAACTGTGGCTGAGACTGTTGCGAAGTCACTGCCACAGAGGCCATTGCCGCAGAGGCTTCCTAGGAATGGCAGGTGGATTACTGTTGGATCTGGTAGGCTTAGAGTTGTGGATAAAAGGCATGTCCCGCAGTCTGTGGCTGTCCATAATTCATTTTCAGCACTTTCAGAGTGCAGTGGTGTTGTGGAGGCAGGCTCAGACGCAGAGTTTGAGGAACCACTCTCCTATGTGGCTAAGGTGTGCAAGGGGAAGGTGAGGCCTGGTAGAAAGCAGTTGTTGTTGGGCGATTCTATCATAAGAGGTGCGGAGTTGGACAGTATTGGCTTAGTGAGATGTCTTCCTGGAGCTACTGCTCGCAGAGACCGGAGGCGTATTTCTAATATTGTTAAGCAAGCAAATCAGGAAGGGGAATTGGATGTACTGGTTTATCTAGGGACAAATGATTTGGCTTGCAATCAGGTTTCAGAGGTGAAGGAAGCTTTTCGTGTTCTTGCCAATGATATACGGCAGGTTGTGTCCACACTGTCCTTTTCTGAAGTTATGCCTGTGCATAACATTCAGAATGATAGACGGATGCGTATTAGGGACTTCAACTTGTGGCTTGGAGAATGGTGTCGGGAGCAAGGATTTGGCTTTGTTTCTCATGGAAGTTCACTATGGGATAGAAAGGAACTGTACAAAAAAGATGGTTTGCATCTTTCTCAAAAGGGAACGAATGTTCTCAGTGAGCAGTTCAGAGGTTTTGCTAGGAGGTTTTTAAACTAAAAGAGGGGGCAAAATGGCGATAAAACATCAATCCAATTGCCCCCCAAAAAAGGTACAGAAGTTACCTGTAGTCAGTGTGCTGAAAAATGATAAGCTTAGGGTCATGTCTACAAATGCTCGCAGTTTAGGGAATAAGATCCATGAACTTGTGGCAATATTGGCAACTGAGAATGTAGATTTAGTGGCTGTTACTGAGACATGGTATAATGAAAAACATGACTGGGACATTTCAATACCAGGGTACTCTTTATATAGAAAAGACAGAGATGGTAAAAAAGGGGGAGGGGTGGCCCTGTATGTGAGGGATAGCTTAAAATGTAACGTAATACAAGTTAGTGAGGCGAACATAGAGTCAGTTTGGGTTACATTAGAATTTGGTAATCATATGGTAACTCGGGTAGGTGTGATTTATAGGCCCCCTAGACAAATAGAGGAGTTAGATAATCTACTAGAGAGGAAATAGCTAAAATGACAATGAAGGGAGAAGTGATCATCATGGGTGACTTTAATCTTCCTGATGTGAACTGGAAATACAAAACAGCTACTTGCGCCAGGAGTACGCATATCCTAAACTCCCTACTGGGATTATCTCTAAAACAAGTAGTGGAGGAGCCAACTCGAAAGCAGGCCATACTAGACTTAGTGTTCACAAATGGAGATTTGTTATCAGATATTACTGTAGGTGAAAGTTTAGGATCTAGTGATCACCAGACAGTGTGGTTTAATATAAGAACAGTGACGCAGTCACACCACACAAAAACAAAAGTTTTAGATTTTAGAAAAACAGACTTTTCTAAAATTAGATTAGGTGTGAAGGAGACATTATCAGACTGGAGCAATTTAAAGGGAGTCCAGGAGAAATGGGATTATCTAAAAGTTGCACTACTGAAGGCAACAGAAAATTGCATAAGGCTTGTCAGTAAGAGCAAAAAATTGAAGAAACCACTGTGGTACTCTGCAGAGGTGGCTAAAACAGTTAAAAACTAAAAGCTAGCATTTAGTAATTATAAAAATACTCAGAGTGAGGAAGATAGAAAGATCTATAAGAGTAGGCAGAAAGAGGCAAAGCAAGCTATAAGAGCTTCCAAAGCACACACAGAAGAGACTATAGCCCAGTCAGTGAAAAATGGGGATAAAACATTTTTTAGATACATAAATGAAAAAAGGAAAGTAAAACAAGGATTAGTTAGATTAAAAACAAAAGAAGGATGCTATGTAGAAGAGGATAAAGGCTTAGCAGACTGCCTTAATGAATATTTTTGTTCAGTTTTTACAAATGAAAATGAGGGTAAGGGACCTCATTTAGGGAAAAAGACTAATGAGTCTTTTGATGCATGTAAGTTTACAGAGGAAGAGGTTTTACTTCAGCTGTCTAAAGTAAAGACAAATAAGTCGATGGGACCTGATGGGATACATCCAAAGTTATTAAAAGAACTTAGTGGTGTACTAGCAAAACCGTTAACAGATTTATTTAACCAATCATTGTTAACGGGAGTAGTTCCAGAAGATTGGAAATTAGCTAATGTTGTGCCCATTCACAAGAAAGGTAGTAGGGAGGAGGCGGGCAACTATAGACCAGTAAGTCTTACTTCAGTAGTGGGGAAAATAATGGAAACCTTGTTAAAGAATAGGATTGTTGAACATCTAAAGTCGTTTGGATTTCAAGATCAGAGACAGCATGGGTTTACTTCAGGGAGATCATGCCAAACTAATCTTATTGATTTTTTTGATTGGGTAACTAAAATAATAGATCAGGGTGGTGCAGTAGACATTGCTTACCTAGATTTCAGTAAGGCTTTTGACACTGTCGCACATAGAAGGCTTATCAATAAACTTAAATCTTTGAGTTTGGATTTCAATATTGTTGAATGGATTAGACAATGGCTGAGTGACAGGCAACAGAGGGTTGTTGTCAATGGGGTATATTCGATGCAAGGTCTTGTTACTAGTGGGGTACCCCAGGGATCTGTTCTTGGACCCATTCTCTTTAATATTTTTATTAGCGATATTGCAGAAGGTCTTGTTGGCAAAGTATGTCTTTTTGCTGATGATACAAAGATTTGCAGCAGGGTTGATATTCATGGAGGGATAAGCCAAATGGCAAATGATTTAGATAAACTAGAAAAATGGTCAGAGCAGTGGCAACTGGCATTTAATGTGGACAAGTGCAAGATTATGCACCTTGGGCGTAAAAACCCAAAAGCAGAATATAGACTATTTGGTACAGTCCTAACCTCAACATCTGAGGAAAGGGATTTACGAGTAATAATTTCAGAGGACTTGAAGGTAGGTAGGCAATGCAATAGAGCAGCAGGAAATGCTAGCAGAATGCTTGGTTGCATAGGGAGAGGTATTAGCAGTAGGAAGAGGGAAGTGCTCATGCCATTGTAAAGAGAACTGGTGAGACCTCACTTGGAGTATTGTACGCAGTACTGGAGACCGTATCTCCAGAAGGATATTGATACTTTGGAGAGAGTTCAGAGAAGGGCTACTAAACTGGTTCATGGGTTGAAGGATAAAACTTACCAGGAAAGGTTAAAGCATCTTAACATGTATAGCTTGGAGGAAAGACGTAACAGGGGGGATATGATAGAAACATTTAAATACATAAAGGGAATTAACACAGTAAAGGAAGAGAGTATATTTAAAAGAAGAAAAACTACCACAACTAGAGGACATAGTCTTAAATTAGAGGGGCAACGATTTAAAAGTAATATCAGGAAGTATTACTTTACTGAGAGGGTAGTGGATGTATGGAATAGCCTTCCAGCAGAAGTGGTAGAGGTAAACACAGTCAAGGATTTTAAGCATGCGTGGGATAGACACAAGGCTATCCTAGCTATAAGACCGGGAACGGGGGACTAATAAAAGTACTCAAAAAAAATAAATGGGCAGACTAGATGGACCGAATGGTTGTGCCGACACATTCTATGTTTCTATGTTTCTATGTTAAGTGGTTTAGCATGTGTGAGATCAGTGTTGCTAATTGTTTATGTTGTTTGTTTCAAGGGTCTCATCCTCAAGTGCATACTGACATCATGCCCCTACGAGAAGACTGGAAGACACTGCTCAGATATTCCCCATTATGGAAGCTTACAGTGCAACTAAGCTGGATGACCTACCAATGTGTGAAATCGAGGAAGTGTGCCTTATCACCTTGGATACAATGATTATGTTGACCAGGCAACTCCTGATAGTTATCCTTTAAAACAGACAAAGTCAATTTCTAAGAATAAAAGGGGAGAACAGTATGAATATTATATGGACTGTAGGAGCCTCTGGAGTCACGTCGTGGATGGGAGACCATATTGTTTTGTCTGCTGCCATTTTATCTGACTGCCGCTTTGTGTTCTGAATGCATGCCATGTTGTGAGTTCTGAATGCATGATGTCAGTTTTGCTTCAAGTTATTTTAAAGTATTCTGCAAATGACTCAGTCCTTGGGAATTGCAAACTCCGGAATAATATGTTTGATTTTTATATAGATCTATTGGTTGTAGAGAAGGGTTTTATTAGGCAGGGTAAGAGGAGCAATCAACAATAGATGTTTAATTTAGTTTTGTGTCCATCATGTGTTTTTGTTGGTCATGCCATTATGTAACATTATGTAACATATTTAGATAGTTATGTTAGGCCTTCCATATTTAAGAGAGAGATACTGTGATTTTTTTTTTTAGATTGTAAATCCAATATCTCTGCAGAGCGAAACCAAGGTCTGCTCAGTCGTCAGAGGTCTAAACCTAATCTCAAAGGCTATTAAAGTTAAAGTTAAAGTTAGATGTCAGTATTGTCCAGAGACAGTCCGGTAAAACAGGAAAGCCATAGTCGGTTAGTAAAGCTTAAATATGGATATGAAGATTTTTGATTCAATATGTTGTTTTAATTGATCAGACCACTCCAATTTTATCCAATGGTATTTAAATAATATAAGAGATGTGGACACAAATATCAAGTGAGCCACAGGTTTTGATCAGATATTCGAAATTTGCTCGTGGTTAGGAGATAATTAAGTGTTTTGTTTTAATAATAGCAATAATAGGTGCTTTTTATATAATTGTGAGGTGTGATAAATGCATTATTGCTAAAGCTGTTAAACCAGCTCCAAAACTCCAATACCACACGTAATATTACCGTATTTGCCCGATTATAAGACGACCCTGATTATAAGACGACCCCCCAAACTTTGGATCTTCCTTTAGGAAAAAAACTAAAAGCCTGAATATAAGACTACCCTATAGGAAAAAAGTTAAACTTGTATATATTCACATGTAAATTGCTTTTTTAATAAAAAATTATGATATCAAAAAATGTATTTCTAGTTTTTATTTCTTTTTATGTGCCAATGCTGCCTTTCTCTTTCCCTTGCCCCCATTTTTCTCTCTCTCCCCCCTCCCCTTGTCTGTCTCTTAACCCCCTCACTCCCCTTGTCTCTGTCTCTTAACCCCTTCCCTCCCCTTGTCTGTCTCTTAACCCCTTCCCTCCCCTTGTCTCTGTCTCTTAACCCCCTCCCTCCCCTTGACTCTGTCTCTGCCCCCTCCCTCCCCCTGTCTCTCTGTCCCCCCTGTCTCTCTGTCCCCCTCCCTTCCCCTGTCTCTCTGTCCCCCCTGTCTCTCTGCCCCCCTCCCTCCCTTCCCCTTACCTTGATCCCTGGTGGCTAGTGGGGGCAGCCGGGGGATGTCTGCACGATACGTGCAGATATCCTCCATGCTGCCCGATTTACCCTGGTGGCTAGTGGGGCAGCAGAGGAAGTCTGCGCGATGAGCGCAGACCTCCCCTGCTGCCGCCAGGCACGCTCGCCGGGACTTCTGTGACAAAAGCGGAAGTTCCCGGCTTCTTCACAGAAGCCCCGGCAGTCGTGCCGGGCGGAAGCAGGGGAGTCTGCGCTCATTGCGCAGACATCCCCTGCTGCTAGAGAGGGGGATCCAGGTCCCCTGCAGCTCTGCTGGGGACCTGGATCCATGTCTTATAATCTGACCTCAATTTGAGGTCAGATTATAAGAGACCTCGATTATAAGACGAGGGGGATTTTTCAGAGCATTTGCTCTGAAAAAAACCTTGTCTTATAATCGAGCAAATACGGTACATTACCAATGCTAGAGCTTCTCAACAGCAATATTAAGATTGTTCAGCAAGTGAACAAAAGAGTGGAACTGAAAGGGTTAAATTGATGTTGAGAAGCCCCCCTTGCTTGACCAAGTTCAGATAAAGGTCACAGTCCCTGAGGACGTCAGATAAGACAATGGTTTATTTAAGAATGTCTTAGACTACAAAAAGAGGAACTAATGTTGTAGCAAGTTTCAACTGTCTTTTCTGCTGACTGACTATATTGAGTTTTATTTTAGCTTTTCTGCCTAGTGATAATATATGTACCCATTGTTTACCCCCCCTTGTGACATGTATACGCCGCCTCTCATGTACTTGATGCTATGTTTGTGCAAAACCTATAACCAATCAATGCACAGGACATTGCCTAGATTTGTGTATAAATACCAATGTGTAATAAACTACACTCAGAGCTGAGGATAAAGAAACACGTGTCTTGTGTATTTGTTTTCCGCCTTCACAGCTCTCCAGATATCTGCTAACCTGCCACACATCAACGACCTTAGAAGTAATTGATAAAGGAACAGAGACCGGCCTTTCCTTTCACACCGTAATAATGATTCTAAAACTCAAGCTTTACCATTACATCTAGAGTCAGATATGCTTCATTCTTTGAAACTTGAATATAAATTTATATGGAAAACTGATTATTTAGGGCTAAAATTGTCTACTTCTTTCGATAAACTGGCGGAGATTAATCTACGCCATATTTGGAGTGGGATACAGAAGGAATTAGAAGATTGGATTGAATATGACATTTCATGGGTGGGATGTATTGGTTCAATTAAAATGAGCGTATTGCCCAAATTGCTGTATTTGTTTCGTACACTTCCGGTCCATATTCCTAACAAAGATCTTGATAAATACCAGTCTAAAATAAATACGTTCATTTGGAAAAATAAAAAACATAGAGTTCCTTTTAATACACTTAAAAATACTAGACAGGATGGGGGTTTGGCGGTCCCCTGTTTAAAAAGATATTACTATGCAGCTAGGGTGGCTCAGGATATGCATGCTATGCGATATACCTCTGATTTACGATGGGTTAATCTTGAGAAAGAGATATTGGCTCCGTTAACTTTTCAAAATATATTTTGGGAACACCAGGGACAGTTAACAAATGAGAAGTTGCCTATTAAATCACTGAAAATGTCTTATAATATTTGGGGGAAACATATTTGGCCTAGATTGTTTAACTATAATATCTTTAAATACTTACCCTTATCTGCATTGGCAGCCTTCTCTGTGGACCTAAAACTAGATACATGGTTGAAATGTGGGATCTTGTGGTGTAGCCAAATTTTACATACAGATGGGATATATCCTTTTCCAGAACTGAGAGTTCAATTTAACTTACCTTTAGGAGAACTTTTTGTATATTTGCGAATTAAACATATCTGGGAGACATTTCTTAAGAAAACAGAGATTTGCCCATATATGCTTAGATTCTTAAATATGTGTGGCAACCGTATTTGTCTGAAAAAGGAGTTAGTTATAAACTTTTGAACCATAAGTCAGATATTACCAGTTTATCATTTGTTAAATTATGGGAACTGGATTTGAAAGTTCACTTCTCGGAGGAGACGTGGATCATGGCCTGTAATAGTTACATTGGGGTTTCTAAAAATACTTTGCAATGGGAAACTAATCATAAAGTGCTTTATAGATGGTAAATGGTCCCGGCCCGTCTGGCCAAAATCTATGAAGGGGTTTCTGATAAATGTTGGAGGAATTGTGGATGTAAAGGTAGTATGAGTCACATTTGGTGGAACTTCCCTCGCTTAGCCAAGTTCTGGAGAAGGGTATCTAGATTAATTTTTAGAGTTGCTGGAATTAAACTTAAACTGAAACCAGAAGTTTTTCTGTTAGACATGTTCCATTCGACTTTAGACTGGTATATACAACACTTAATATTACATATTACAAATACAGCAAAGAGAGTAATTGCTCAACATTGGAAAAAAGAAGCTGGTCCTGTTTTTCAATTGGTGATTCATCAATTACAGGCTTTAGAAGTCATGGAAAGTGCTGCAAATAAAAGTTTTGGATCTATACGTAAACACGTAAAAGTTTGGAACCTTTGGCATCTTTACTGTAAAGATAATACAATATTGAATTAATAGTTCTCTCATCTCCTCTCATCTCCTCTCATCTCCTCTCATCTCCTCTCATCTCCTCTCATCTCTCTCATCTCCTCTCATCTCTCTCATCTCCTCTCATCTCTCTCATCTCTCAAATTTCTCACATTGTAATTTAATATATATTGATGGATAAAAGTAAGGATTACAGTTACAAGTAGTTGGGGGGGAGGGGGGATTGTTTTTGGTTAATGTTTCTCATATTGTGTTTTAACTTTGTACCAAAATATATTATATATGGACCAATTTTCTTTATACATGGTTTTCTTTTTATGTAGCTATGTCTATATATTTTGGGTCCTTTGATTTTTGTTTGCAATCCTTTTTACACTTATTTCTTTTGTGTATTTACATTATGTATATATAACTCCTTACTTTAAATATTATATTTTGTTTATATTTTGGTATAAAAAAAAATCTTACTCCAAAAAAATTTTTGAAAAAAAAACAGAAAAAGAAAACATTAATTAAAAATATATTTTTAATAATTTATTGATGAAAAAACACCTAGAATATATATACAAGAAAAGAAAAAAACAATAAAACATGGATAATAAAAATAGATTATTCTTTACAAAAAATAACAAATTAAATTTAATTTATAAAAACAGCTAATCAATCATCCCACTTTATCCATGCTTGTTTAATTTAAAATGAAATAATATTTTTTTTTTAAATAATATTTTTTTTTATTATTCATGTTTCATGTTGTTTATTATATTTATTTGGCCCCCTCCCCCATATGATTATTAGATTTGCCACTGTTTATATTTAAATCAACCTTATTGATTGATCCTTTTTTATGGTGATTGAAAGTAAATGCAGACTTTTTTGTATTGGATAGGTTAATTAGATCAGAATACCTAAATCTAAATAATAAATAAACTACAGACTTTTCTGAATTCCAAATCCATAAAAGCAGCACATTAGTGTGGTGATATGATGAGGTAGGAGAAAAATAATCTGTTTAATGTTAAGTATTCCAGATGGATAAAGATCTAATGGAACACAAAAACATAATACTTAGAATAATTAAACAAATGTCACTAATATCTACATATATCTAATATGTACATAGCTCCAGTTATTTCTACAATAATTATTTGCTTGTACCCTTTGCAACTTGCAAAATGTGTGTTAAAAACAGTGTTAAATTCAATTTTTAACAAAGGTCTACTCAGCAATAGAGGGAAATGCAGAGAATTGAGGTGGGAATTTCAAACTTTAGGCCAAAGTAGCCAACTTAGAAAAATTCTCCCACTCAGTTTTGCCAACTTAGCTACTTTGGCCTTAATTTTGAAATTCTCATAAATTCCTTGCAATTCTCTCTTTATTGGGTAGGCCTTTAATCAGTGGTAGAATACTCATTTAGTAACAGTTTATTTAGATGTTACTTTGGCTTCTCAGTCAGGTTTTTTTTTAGACATGAATTGCAGCACATTATTATTGTGTTCATGTTCACATCTTCTAATTTTTTTTAGTAGACCTGATGTTTTTTTCTGGAAAATATTTCAGTCATGCTTTTTTTATTCTTTTAAACCAAGTGTGTTCTGGTCTGTCTTTCTTGCCATATTAAGTAATTTTAACTGAAGTATCCAACTTTAGCTTTCTTAATAATATATATCATGATACCTGGTGATTTGAGTGGTAATCATCTACTGGAAAGGTAGATATGAGATAAATAAACCAATCTCTTTAATACAGTCAATTATTCTCTTCACTTGGTAGAATTTTAACACTAATAGATTTCTAGATTAGCAATGCTCCTTGGAAAAGAATATTAGCAAAGATGAAATCAGACAAGTTAAATAACAAGCCATTTTCTTTTAAGAAGCTGCATCAATGAGCAATAGTGGAATGCAGGGCCGCCATCAGAAATTTCAGGGCCCCATACTGAAAAAAATTCTGTGCCGCCCCTGATGGTTTATCAATTAATATGTGACTAAAAGCCGGGGTCCGCATCCGCTGGATGTCACATATTAATTGATAAACTATCAAGAAGGGGAGGGGCAATTTTTTTTTTTTTTTCCCTGGGAAGTGCCCATCAGTTAAAGCGGCCCTGCCTACACACATACACATGCATAAATACACACAGTCACACTTACAGGGAGTGCAGAATTATTAGGCAAGTTGTATTTTTGAGGATTAATTTTATTATTGAACAACAACAACCATGTTTTCAATGAACCCAAAAAACTCATTAATATCAAAGCTGAATATTTTTGGAAGTAGTTTTTAGTTTGTTTTTAGTTTTAGCTATTTTAGGGGGATATCTGTGTGTGCAGGTGACTATTACTGTGCATAATTATTAGGCAACTTAACAAAAAACAAATATATACCCATTTCAATTATTTATTTTTACCAGTGAAACCAATATAACATCTCAACATTCACAAATATACATTTCTGACATTCAAAAACAAAACAAAAACAAATCAGTGACCAATATAGCCACCTTTCTTTGCAAGGACACTCAAAAGCCTGCCATCCATGGATTCTGTCAGTGTTTTGATCTGTTCACCATCAACATTTCGTGCAGCAGCAACCACAGCCTCCCAGACACTGTTCAGAGAAGTGTACTGTTTTCCCTCCTTGTAAATATCACATTTGATGATGGACCACAGGTTCTCAATGGGGTTCAGATCAGGTGAACAAGGAGGCCATGTCATTAGATTTTCTTCTTTTATACCCTTTCTTGCCAGCCACGCTGTGGAGTACTTGGACGCGTGTGATGGAGCATTGTCCTGCATGAAAATCATGTTTTTCTTGAAGGATGCAGACTTCTTCCTGTACCACTGCTTGAAGAAGGTGTCTTCCAGGAACTGGCAGTAGGACTGGGAGTTGAGCTTGACTCCATCCTCAACCCGAAAAGGCCCCACAAGCTCATCTTTGATGATACCAGCCCAAACCAGTACTCCACCACCACCTTGCTGGCGTCTGAGTCGGACTGGAGCTCTCTGCCCTTTACCAATCCAGCCACGGGCCCATCCATCTGGCCCATCAAGACTCACTCTCATTTCATCAGTCCATAAAACCTTCGAAAAATCAGTCTTGAGATATTTCTTGGCCCAGTCTTGACGTTTCAGCTTGTGTGTCTTGTTCAGTGGTGGTCGTCTTTCAGCCTTACTTACCTTGGCCATGTCTCTGAGTATTGCACACCTTGTGCTTTTGGGCACTCCAGTGATGTTGCAGCTCTGAAATATAGCCAAACTGGTGGCAAGTGGCATCGTGGCAGCTGCACGCTTGACTTTTCTCATTCATGGGCAGTTATTTTGCGCCTTGGTTTTTCCACACGCTTCTTGCGACCCTGTTGACTATTTTGAATGAAACGCTTGATTGTTCGATGATCACGCTTCAGAAGCTTTGCAATTTTAAGAGTGCTGCATCCCTCTGCAAGATATCTCACTATTTTTGACTTTTCTGAGCCTGTCAAGTCCTTCTTTTGACCCATTTCGCCAAAGGAAAGGAAGTTGCCTAATAATTATGCACACCTGATATAGGGTGTTGATGTCATTAGACCACACCCCTTCTCATTACAGAGATGCACATCACCTAATATACTTAATTGGTAGTAGGCTTTCGAGCCTATACAGCTTGGAATAAGACAACATGCATAAAGAGGATGATGTGGTCAAAATACTCATTTGCCTAATAATTCTGCACTCCCTGTACACACACACACACACACACACATATGCAGACGCACACACACACACTTAGTCATCATTACACACACATACATAAACTTCCAGAGACACCCTTATACACACTGTCACACACACTTACACAGACACACACTTAGTCATAATTATACACACAAACACACACATACAATCTTATACATACACAGAAATACAAACATAAGTATACACACACACACACACTCACTCACACTGACATACACACACACACACACACTTACATACACACACACACTGCCATACACACACTCACTCACACTGATATCCACACACACATTAACTCACATTGACACCCACACACACTCACTCACACTGACATCCACACACACTCACTCACACTGACATACACACATACTCACTCACACTGACAGTTTTGAACTTATCTGCTGCAGGCATCTCTGTGCTTTGGGCTCCTTGTGCGAATGACGTCTCAGCTAGTGTTGAGCGAACCCGAACCGCACTATACCGAACATTACGGTATTCGGACCCCGAACCCAAACACGGACAATCCACTGTATGTTCGTGTTGGAGTTTGGGGTTCAGCTATAAACCGAAAGTCTATAAACCTAATGTCTTTCGGTTTATAGACTTTCGGTTTATGGAATACATGTAATGCTATTGGCTTTCTATAAACCGAAATAGAGTCCCCATTCATATGAATAGGTCAATTGACCTATTCGTATGAATGGGGACTCTATTTCGGTTTATAGAATAGCAATAGCATTACATGTATTACATCTGAGAGTCAAATAGAACCGTCAAATACTGTGCTTACAGCGCACTTTGAAAAATTATAATAGTTTTGTGTGGTAAATAGTACATTTGCGTCTTGCGGTGCACTTCATATCTGAGAGTCAAATAGAGCAGTCCAATACTGTGCTTACAGCACACTTTGAAAAATTCTGGCTACGTCCTCCTCCTCCAGTGCCGCTTCCATCTACATCGCCACGGTCACCGCCTCCTCAACCTATGGGTCACTTAGTATAAACTGAAAGAGAATACCCTGCACTCCAATCTTCTCTCAAATGGATAATTCTGTTGATCCTCCTGGCAGCCATGTTTTAGATTTATGTTCTTTCAAAGCTAAAATCAAAGATTTCATCTAGTGCTATTTTATGGCTCAGCTGTATTTTTAATTTGTATGTATTTTATGCTATTTTAAGTTATATTTTTCCGAAGTTTGGCCGAACCCGAACAACCAGGTGTCCGCTCAACTCTAGTCTCAGCCAATCACTGGAGGCTTCTGAACTCTCAGCCAATCAGGAGAGTTGAGAGGTCTCACCTGATTGGCTGTGACCTCTTGCTATCAAGCTCCCGTGTAAAAAAATTAAAGAAAAAGGCCACTGCACTGAGCAGAAAAATGCCGCCTGGGGCAGCTGCCCCATTAAAGGGCCGGCCCTGGCAGAACCCACAGGGCAGCTGCCTTGGGACACAGGAATGAGTAGGCCCTGGGCAAATGCACCGTTTGACCTTTTTTAAAAATGTTTTTTTTTTTTAAATGTATTTTTATTTTTTAAAGGACCGGATCCCGCTGGGCCCATGACGGGTGTATCGCCAGTCACCCTCTGATGGCAGCCCTGCTGGAATGCATGGGTACCTTGCAATATACAGCTAACATAAATTGTAACATGCTATTTCCAAGGTATCTATTATATATACATGAAAAAAGCATGATATAGCAAGTATAGAAGTTTTGGTACATATTAACCTGTTAAGTAAAGTCACATGTACATGAAAAATTATCCAATACAAACAGCAGTGTAGAATATATTATATACTATATAATTATAAACTTTAAAATGTCTATTTAGAACACAAAATGGTTTACAGACATAATGACACTCTGCTGTCAACAATTCCAGTAGAAAAGAATCAAGCAATTATGATTTCAAATGATTTAACTATAAATAGAATGCAAAAAAACATCAGGACAAACGTGTTGGATGCTAAGTCACAGAGACATCAGCAAATGATACGATTTTAAGGATTAAATTATTATACATGAAGCCATATATCAATATGATTCCTGTGCATTATGTAGAGCAAATTCTATAACATGTGATAAGACAACAGTCACAATAAAAGATGTGATTTTATGTAAACTCAGTTACTTATCAAGATAATTGTAACTGAACGTCTACCGGACGAAGTAGACCCTCTGTCCGTTGTGGGAAATCACCTCCTTAGCCCCCAATTAAAGCTCAGCAAGTCTTTTCTGGACCCTTGCTCTTTCTACCCAAATAGACAGGACATCTAGCAGTTAGGTACAGCAAGATTGAACAACTCTTTTATTTGTGTAACAACACAGACTTATAAAAAGACATACACATGACATCACTGACATTAGTATACAATGGGGGGAAGGAACTAAACATAGTTCTCCAACTAACTGGGGCTAGGAAAACATTAGACATTCAGACTGCAAACCAAATAGGAATTAACATAGAGTGAGTAGACCTAATTACAATACACAGAGTAATGTACACAACATAATCAGTTTACCAGTTAATACAGTTAATACAGAACAATGGATGTTGGAGTAAACTATTGGAGTCACTGTCACATTCTAAACCTTCAGAGGGGTCTACTCACATAATTAAACATTACACATAACCAATATACCAACAGAATATAACTAACTAACAATATTACCGTATAGTGTTATGGCACATCCATTACCCAGGTGGTCCGTTCATTCGTGAGTTGGTTCAGTAGATTCAATCTACCGAACACCCAGGCAGAAAGGCATGAACAAGCCTTTCTGCAGGGGAAAATACAAGCTTTTACCATGGGGCCATAGTCCAGAGGCAGCAGGCGAGCAACCATGCTTCTCCAGAACATAGTGGCGAGGTTGGTTCCGCCACATCTCTCCCCTTTTCCAAACAGACTAACAGGGTATCTGACCTTCTGCCGGTCAGTTCCCTGGTTAGTCCAGCAGCCCACCCACAAAACAGAAACAGAAGTACAGCCCACCCACAATAAATGGTTACTACACCTGAGTAAGGGAGAAACTTGTCCATGTCCAGGTGCCTCACCACGGCTGTGTGGGGGACTGGTAGGCTGCCTTAGTGGGTTGCTGAGTGGCCAGAGACCAGCAGTACTCTGCCCTGGTGCCAGTACTACCACAGAAGTAGCCTGGTTGGAGCCTGGTTGCTGGAGGGGGAGACCGACTGTCTCCCCTTTGGATACACAGCTCTGCTGCTGGAGGGGGAGACAGATTGTCTCCCCTTTGGCTAAACAGCCCTGTTGCTGGGGGACAGGACCGACTGTCCCTACCTCCTGTGCTGTAAGTGCAGAGACCACGGTCCCATCTGCATGGTTGTGGGGCATACTGTCTCCCCCTGGTACGTTAAGCTGCTGCTGAGGAGAGGGGGTAACAAGCTCCTCTCCCATACATACTCCCAGCCGCTGGGTAGGGAGACCGACTGTCTCCGCTCCCAGTACAGTGTCTTGCTGCTGGGGAAAGGAGATTGGGCTCTCTATTCCCTGCCGGACACTCTGCCACTGGGGAAAGGAGACTGGGCTCTCTATTCCCTGCTGTATCTGCCGCTGGGGAGGGAGGACAAGGCTCTCCTCTCCCAATAGAAAACTCTGCTGCTGGGGGACAGGACCGACTGTCTCTGCCCCCTGTAACTCAGCCTGCCACTGGGGAAAGGAGACTGGGCTCTCTATTCCCTGCCGGACACTCTGCCACTGGGGAAAGGAGACTGGGCTCTCTATTCCCTGCTGTATCTGCCGCTGGGGAGGGAGGACAAGGCTCTCATCTCCCAGTAGAAAACTCTGCTGCTGGGGGACAGGAACGGCTGTCTCTGCCCCCTGTAACTCAGCCTGCCGGTGGGGAAAGGAGACTGGGCTCTCTGTTCCCTGCAAATCACACTGCCGCTTGGGGATGGAGACTGGGCTCCCAATTCCCTGCAGTTCACACTGCCGCTGGGGAATGGAGACTGGGCTCCCAATTCCCTGCAGATCACACTGCCGCTGGGGAATGGAGACGATGCTCTCCTCTCCCTGTGGGGCCAGTGAAGAGACCTCGGTCCCATCTCCATTAGCCGGCTGGAGGTCCTCCCAGTACATCTCGACGATATCCTCCCAGCTGAAGGGCTCTGTACCTGGGTCTGCCAAGATGTTCTCCTGCTGGGTAACCTCAATGGAGCGGAACAAGAGTTTTTAATCCTGCTCCAGTTCCCATTCCAGGGATACTAGGTGCGTCAAGTCTGGTCTCACTTCGTGGGGGTCATCCCAGACTTGCGTACCCTCCCTCCAGTCAAAAATATCTTGGAACCGGGTCTCGTCAGGGCTCCCAAAGTCAGGTTCTGTGAAAGCCTCCCAAAGCAAGCCAGGGCCATTAAACTCTTCTCCCTCCGAGTTATCATGCTCCACTGTCCAGGGTGTATAGCGAACTGTATACCACCAGAGTGCCTGGTAGGCATACTCTAGCCATAGCTCCTGCCATACCCGGTACTCGAGCTCCTTTACCCATTGCTTCAGGGCCTGCTCTCCCAGGTAGGGCATCTGCAGTGCCAGTCGCATCTGCTGTCGCTGCTCCTCGCTGGGGAGTCCCTCGCCCCGATGATACTGTACGTTATCCAGTGCCTGGTACCAGATGCCTTTCCTTATTGCATCCCGGCCATCCAGGTCTTCCTCCTCATATGGAACTGCTGTTTGGGTCCAGCCTGGTTCCATCATGCTGCTGTCAGGGTCGCTGTACTGAGACATGCGTTGCCCTCAAATTATAAATCCAATAAATGGTGTTGCCTTGTAGCTGTCCTTCTGGGCTGTGAGAACCATCCCACCGCTGCCACCAATGTAACGGATCGTCTATCGGATGAAGTAGACCCTCTGTCCATTGTGGGAAATCACCTCCTTAGCCCCCACTTATAGCTCAGCATTAACCCAGCAAGTCTTTCCTGGACCCTTGCTCTTTGTACCCAAATAGACAGGACATCTAGCAGTTAGGTACAGCAAGATTGAACAACTCTTTTATTTGTGTAAAAACACAGACTTATAAAAAGACATACACATGACATCACAGACATTAGTATACAATGGGGGGAAGGAACTAAACATAGTTCTCCAACTAACTGGGGCTAGGAAAACAGACATTCAGACTGCAAACCAAATAGGAATTAACATAGAGTGAGTAGACCTAATTACAATACACACAGTAATGTACACAACATAATCAGTTTACCAGTTAATCCAGTTAATACAGAACAATGGATGTTGGAGTAAACTATTGGAGTCACTGTCACATTATAAACCTTCAGAGGGGTCTACTCATAGAATTAAACATTACACATAACCAATATACCAACAGAATATAACTAACTAACAATATTAACGTATAGTGTTATGGCACATCCATTACCTAGGTGGTCCGTTCATTCGTGAGTTGGTTCGGTAAATTCAATCTACTGAACACCCAGGCAGAAAGGCATGAACAAGCCTTTCTGCAGAGGAAAATACAAGCTTTTACCATGGGGCAATAGTCCAGAGGCAGCAGGCGAGCAACCAGGCTTCTCCAGAACATAGTGGCGAGGTTGGTTACAATAGGGGATAGTGTACATGTCATGATATTTCAGGATCATGGATGGATTATTTATATATAGTCTGAGGTGTAAGTATAAACCAAGAATTGCCCTGCCCCCCCCCCCTCACCGACCCCACCATGCAACTCCACCCCAGAACATGCCTCCTAACTGTTCTGCTTTGTGTCTGGCCTTGTCTTATTTCTAGGATAGCTTTATGAATATCCCATGCATGCTTACACTCATTTACTCTATTAATCTCTACTGCTTTTGCTGGAAAACTATTCCATGCATCCAGTAAAGTACCCTCTCAGTAAAGTAATACTTTCATTAGTCCCTGACCTTATTTTATATCTAGGATAGCCATATGCTTAAACGCTTTCACTGTGTTTACCTCTACCACTTCAGCTGGAAGGTGGTTATTCCATGCATCCACTACCCTCTCGGTAAAATAATACTACGTCTCTGACCTACACTGTATTAACCTCTACTATTTCTGCTGGAAGGCTATTCCATGCATCCACTACCCTCTCATAAAGTAATACTTCCGTTAATCCCTGGCCTTATCTTAAATCTAGAATAGCCTTATGCTTATACTCCTTCACTGTATTAACCTCTACTATTTCTGCTGGGAGGCTATTCCATGCATCCACTACCCTCTCATTAAAGTAATATTTTAATTAGTCCCTGACCTTATCTTATATCAAGGATAGCGCTTATGCTTAGCCCATGCATGCTTAAACTCCTTAATGTATTAACCTCTGCCATTTCTTAAGGAAGACTATTCCATTCATCCCCCACCCACTCAGTAAAGTTAAATTACTTTTCTGACCACAAAAAAACATTAAAATATTTCCAGTCTTTTCAAAAGCTTGAGGTGGATCCCAAATATATGGATATAACTAGCTGCATGTATACTTATATGAACTTTTTAATATTATATTCAACTATTTTCATATGTAATAAAAATGTTATTGAAAAATTGTTATTTTCAAATTTTATTATGTTTCTCTGCACCCACATTACACCTAAGATCTTAACACAGCACTATACAGTACCCACAGTACTTGGCTTGTACTCATATTGCACCCACATGATTTGGCATGCCAGTGTAAATTTGCCTGCCAGAACATTCCACAGTGTCACTTTGTCCCAATGAACTGCCCCTGCAGAACATGCCACTGTGTCACTTTCCCCCATAGTACATGTTATTTTGCCCCACAGAACATGCCACAGTATCACTTTGGCCACAGCCAATTTGCCCATTAATATTCCACAGCCAATTTGCCCATTATGACACAGCCAGACGTTCAGATTACCAATTAATATGCCACTATTAGCCTGCCCATTAATATGCCACAGCCATGTTCCCCATTAATATGCCACTATTAACCTGCCTATAAATATGCCACAGCCAATTTTCCCATTAATATGCCACTATTGCTTATTAATATGCCGCAGACAATTTGTCCATTAAAACACCACCACCCTCCTCCCCCTTCCCTAGTACTCACCTGGCAGTCTCCTCCATGTTTTATTTTGCATTAATATGCCAGTATTATTTTTCCATTAATTTGCCAGTATTATTTTACCATTCATTTTCAATTTTGCCCTTCATTTGCCAGTATTATTTTACCCTTCATTTGTCAGTTTGATTTTGCCCTTCATTAGCCAGTATTATTTTCCCCTTCATTTTCCAGTTTTATTTTGCCCATCATTTGCCAATATTATTTTACCATCCATTTGCCAGTTTGATTTTGCCATTAATATGCCAGTATTATCTTACCATTATTTTGCCTGTTTGATTTTGCCTGTTTGATTTTGCCCTTCATTTTCCAGTATTATTTTGCCCATCATTTGCCAGTATTATTTTACTATTAATATGCCAGTTTGATTTTGCCATTAATATGCCAGTGTTATGTTACCATTCATTTGCCAGTGTTATTTTACCATTCATTTGCCAGTCATATTTTGCCCATCATTTGCCAGTCATATTTTGCCCTTCATTCGCCAGTCATATTTTCCCCACGCTGCATGCAGGAACTATAGCCACCAGATATCACATCGACATTTGCAGCGGATGTGACTAAAAGCCGGGTCCGGACTGATGTAGGCTGCCCGATAGTGGCTGTCTCCATGTGAGACAGTCACACGGGCAGCGGGGGCCCACGAGGCAGCTGCTTTGGGCCTCAAGAATGAATGGGCCCTGGGCAGCTGCCCCTTTTGGCCACGCATTTTTTTACTTTTTTTTTTGCAGGGGCCTGGTCGCAGCTGTGACCCCTGCACCAATGATAGCTCCACCACTGCATACAGTATATGGTTATTTCCATGTAAAGGCATCTGATGCTATCAAGCTGGGCTATTATGCAACCAGTTAGTATGCAGCCATTAAATATCAGCTTCCTCTTTGGACTATGTATAAGTGGTATATACACCAGTGTTTAGCTCACTGGTATCTTGTGTTGGTGATAGCTGTTTTTTGTCTTGCAGAGTCTTCTGTCTGATCTGGACCTTTGTTTTCTTTGGATTTATTTACTATAACCCTAAAATGAGGGCTCAATGCACCAGGGAAAAGGATTCTAGTGCCTTTCCTTCTGTCAGTTTCCAAGCCTCCGTATATTCATTTGGCCATCAGGAACAAGGAAGTCATCATGAAAAGGTGGGATGACAGTGAAGCATAAAATGGCTAAACAGGCTCAGGTGCATCGGTGGGGGCACAGTCTGTTATAGCTTTGAAAATTGAGGTCTTGTAAGTGTGCCATTTAACAGCGCATGTCATGCATGTTGCATATTCGATATCATTCAGAAGCATTTTTGTCTCTCCTGAGCAATCTACTCTTTGATAGCAGGTAAAAAGCACATCAAAATGTATCAGTACACAGCATGTTACACCAGAATGCATGTTAATGGCAAGTCAACTAAAGGTTCTGTTTTGTATGGGCCTTCAAGTCCAGTGTGTCTGGATAAACAATGGAAGACAAAATATTAATCACTGATTCACAGTTTTGCTCCTCATCATGGTTACAATCTTGCCAATATTTACAGAACAGGTGGCCAGTAGAACATACACACAGGTCAGTCAGGTATCTCATGTTGATGAACTACTACCATAGAGATTCCATGGTGGACTGGAAGCATGGGCACCTCTACGTCAATGGAGAGCATTAAGTTGTCCAAGGTTTAGATGGGAAGTCCAACTCCTGAACCAATTTCATAAAGGGAGAGATGATGAGACAGGAGATCCTTGTTATGCTTCTTCAAAGAAATTAGACCTGGGGCCCTATAACTCAACTTACATAGTTACATTTTAGTTTAGATTGAAAAAAATGTCGTAAATCAAATTTTAAAAAATTCCTAATCCTGGTTTACCACTGTTGATCCCAAAAATTATTTTTCACCAATTTCAAATTCTGCTTTTAATGAGAAAAAATTGCTTCTTGACTTCAAAATGCAATCAAATTTCTCCTTGGATCAACAAACACTAAATAAATATTACTATATATACTAATATACATAACCCTCTATGTTCTGACTCATTAAAAAATGTATTTAGGCCCTTTTTGAAGGCCTCTATTGTATTTTCTAGCACCATCTCTTGAAGCAGTGAATTCCATACTTTGATTGTCCATAAAGAATTCCTTCCACTGTCGTAAACTCAATCTCCTTTCCTTAAGTCTTAGCGGGTGACATCTTGGCCTTTGTACTGTTCTGTTAATGAACAGACTTTTAGAAAGACATTTGTATTGTCCTTGTACATATTTATATAATGTTATCATATCCCCTCTATTAAGTCTTTTCTCTAGCCTGTACACATGTAACTTTTCCAGCCTTTCTTCATAACTAAATCTTTCCATTCCCCTTATTTGTTTTGTAGCCCTCCTCTGCACTTTCTCTAGTTCCATAATGTATTTTTTTAGACAGGTTGCCTAGAATTGAACTGTATATTCAAGGTGGGGTCTTACCATGGACCTGTAAAGAGGTGGAATAATATTTTCAAGTCGTGAGTCAATACTCCTTGTAATACATGCCATCTAGTTCAGACTGTATTACCTTACTTCATTTTGTGCCAATTAATCTTTACTCTTAGAGGGGTATACAGTTGGAGACACAGGTAAATCTTAAGAAGCTAATTTCTCTAGATGCGGGTGATCTCTTCTCACCCATACATAGGTAAAGCCAAGCAGGCAAGATCAGTTCAGCTAACCAAAGATTACACATAAAAACTGTTTAACTTTTCTAGGAAATACTAAAGAACAAATTCATCAGGTTGACCTTGATGGACTTTTTTCAACCTAAATCACTATGTTACTATTGGACGGATGTTGCTCTTTATTGCACATGCACAACTTTACTGCTTCTAAGACAATTTCTGTTGCAGTTTAATTACAGCCTCCTGTTAGCCTTTAACTTTCCAAATAACAACTTTCCTGAACCAGGGCTGTCTTTAACGCGTGGCAAACTGGGCAGCTGCCCTGGGCCCACTTACTCCTGGGGGACCCAAGGCAGCTGCCCGGTGGTCCCGCTGCCCCTCCGTAACTGCACCTGCACTATACGATCAGCACTGATCACATAGTCCAGGTGCGCCCAGCGTTCTCTCCTCTCCCTGGCTCCCTCAGCGGGGAGACGCAGGCAGCATGGGATCCGTGTGTTTGTTAAACACACTGAGAGCTCAATCCATGCTGCTCACGCTCCCCGCGAGTAGTAATGACGCAGAGCATCGTATTTCCGATCATCTGCATCATTACTACGCGCGAGGAGCGTGAGCAGCATGGATTGAGCTCTGTGTGTTTAACACACACACACGGAGCCCATGCTGCCTGCGTCTCCCCGCGCTCCACTCACGTAGGAGAGAACACTGGGGTGGGGAAGGAGAGAACACTGGGGTGGGTAAGGAGAGAACACTGGGGTGGGTAAGGAGAGAACACTGGGGTGGGTAAGGAGAGAACACTGGGGTGGGTAAGGAGAGAACACTGGGGTGGGTAAGGAGAGAACACTGGGGTGGGTAAGGAGAGAACACTGGGGTGGGTAAGGAGAGAACACTGGGGTGGGTAAGGAGAGAACACTGGGGTGGGTAAGGAGAGAACACTGGGGAGGGGGATAGAAAGAACACTGGGAATAGAGAGAACACTGGGGAGGGGGGAATAGAGAGAACACTAGGGAGGGGGGAATAGAGAGAACACTAGGGAGGGGAGAATAGAGAGAACACTGGGGAGGGGGGAATAGAGAGAACACTGGGGAGGGGGGAATAGAGAGAACACTGGGAAGGGGGGAATAGAGAGAACACTGGGGAGGGGCGATAGAGAGAACACTGGGGAGGGGCGATAGAGAGAACACTGGGGAGGGGCGATAGAGAGAACACTGGGGAGGGGGGATAGAAAGAACACATGGGGGACAGAGGAAAGAACACTGGGGGGGAGAACATTGGGGGACAGAGGAGAGAACACAGGGGAGAGAAGGGGGGACGGGGAGAGAACACAGGGGGGGCAGGTGAGAACACTGAAGGGAGAGAAGAGAATACAGACGGTGGAGAGGGGAGACATACATGGGGAAGAGAAAAGAGTGAACTGGGAAGGCAGACAGACATGGGAAGCAATGGGAGAGAGACAGACATGGGAAAAAAGAGGATACAAAGACAGACATGGGAAGGAGAACGAGAGAGACAGGCGGACATGGGAAGGGAGAGGAGAGAGACAAGCAGACATGGGAAGGAAGAGACAGATGGAATGTGCCCTCCCCCCCAGATCAGACTCTGGATCCGCCCTTGGGTGCACGGGGTGCACCGCGCCCAAGAATCCAGTTAGTTCACTCCCTAACAGCGCCTCACCTCGAGGTGCGGACCCGAGAGGTAATCCTCCCTGCAAGTAAAGGTAAATGTGCAGGGAGGGGGACAAGCAGCCTATTTTTTATTGACTGTTAGTGTCACAAAAGCAAATGTTTATTTTCTTTCGGTAAAAAAAAATGTAAGCGTGTGAGTGTGTGTGTCTAAGTGTGGGCGTGTATGTAAGTGTGACTGTGTGTGTAAGGGTGTCTGTGTATGTATATGTGTAAGGGTGATTGTGTGTTTAAGAGTGTGTGTATTTCTGTGTAAGTGTGACTGTGTGCAAGGGTGTGTATAACAGTGTGTGGATGTGTGTGTATGTAAGTGTGACTGTGTTTATAAGTGTAAGTGTGACTTTTAGTGTCACACAAGGATATATATTTTTCCAGTAAAAATAAATAAAATGTAAGTGTGTGACTGTGTGTAAGGCTGTCTAAGAGTGTGTGTGTGTGTAAGTGTATCTGTAAGTGTGACTGTGTGTAAGGGTGTCTGTGTATGTCTAAGAGTGTTTGTGTATTTTTGTGTAAGTGTGACTGTGTGTAAGGGTGTGTTTAACTGTGTGTATGTAAGGGTGACTGTGTGTGTAAGGGTGTCTGTGTAAGTGTGTCACGTGAGGGGGGAAATCTTCGCCCCCTCACAGAGCATGTTAGAGCACCAGATGTCCGTGACATACCGGTGCTCAGAACACATGGAGCCACGCACAGAAGAAACAGCCCCTTCCCTGCAAATGTAAGGTAAGTGAGCAGGGAGGGGGACAAACGAGTGTGTGTGTTTAAGTTTGACTGTGTGTGTGTAAGTGTGTTCATCTGACTGTGTAAATCTGTGTGTGTAAGTGTGTCTACCTGATTGTGTAAGTATGTGTGTGTGTGTATATCTGACTGTGTAAGGTTGTCTGTGTGTGTAAGTGTGTCTATATGACTGTGTAAGTTTGTCTGTGTAAGTCTGTGTGTGTAAGTGTGTCTATCTGACGGTGTAAGGTTGTCTGTGTGTTAGTTTGTCTGTGTGTCTGACTGTGTATGTAAGTGTGTCTGACTGTGTAAGGTTTTCTGTGTAAGTCATATATATACACACACACATTTAATCTAAATATTATATAAACCACCTATACATACATTATGTGTAAGGGTGTCTGTGTATGTCTAAGAGTGTTTGTGTATTTTTGTGTAAGTGTGACTGTGTGTAAGGGTGTGTTTAACTGTGTGTATGTAAGGGTGACTGTGTGTGTAAGGGTGTCTGTGTAAGTGTGTCACGTGAGGGGGGAAATCTTCGCCCCCTCACAGAGCATGTTAGAGCACCAGATGTCCGTGACATACCGGTGCTCAGAACACATGGAGCCATGCACAGAAGAAACAGCCCCTTCCCTGCAAATGTAAGGTAAGTGAGCAGGGAGGGGGACAAACGAGTGTGTGTGTTTAAGTTTGACTGTGTGTGTGTAAGTGTGTTCATCTGACTGTGTAAATCTGTGTGTGTAAGTGTGTCTACCTGATTGTGTAAGTATGTGTGTGTGTGTATATCTGACTGTGTAAGGTTGTCTGTGTGTGTAAGTGTGTCTATATGACTGTGTAAGTTTGTCTGTGTAAGTCTGTGTGTGTAAGTGTGTCTATCTGACGGTGTAAGGTTGTCTGTGTGTTAGTTTGTCTGTGTGTCTGACTGTGTATGTAAGTGTGTCTGACTGTGTAAGGTTTTCTGTGTAAGTCATATATATACACACACACATTTAATCTAAATATTATATAAACCACCTATACATACATTATATATATATATACAGTAGTGGCCATGGAAAATGCGCCAGGGTATTAAGGCGGTGTCCGGTCGCCCCCCCCCCCCGGGTCAAGTGTCGGGGTCATGAACCACTGGACCACCTCCAGTAACAGTGCACCTTACCGGACTAGGTAAGCGGTAAAAAGCACCCGTCGTCGTGGAACCCTGTCTGGGCGTCGCCGGCCGGTCCGGTCCCCCGAGGGTCATGGAGCTTTTTAAAACCACTTTTTTTTTTTTAGGTGTCAGTTCGTGTACCAACTGTCCGTGCACCCCTTGGGCATGTTTTGGGCTGTGTGTTCGCTTGCTGTCTCGCTCAACGGCTCCATCTTGTGCGTGCGCATCCCGCGGGGAACCGGGTCCGGTGTGCGGGACGAAGCACAAGTCGTCGTGGAACCCTGTGTGGGCGTCATGCCTAAGGCAGTGTCCGGTCGACCCCCCCCCCCCCCTCACCCCGGCGGGTCAGATGTCGGTGACCACCTCCAGTGACAGTTCACCTAACCTGACTAGAGTGAATCGGTGACAGCAACTCCGGATTCAGTCAAAGAAACGCCGACACCTGCTCCTCTGCTCCAGCCCCGTCCAAACCGCTCCGGCTCCTCTGCTCCGGCTCCGTTCCAACAGCTCCAGCCCCGTTCACACAGCTCCTCTGCTCCACCCCCGTTCAAACAGTTCCTCTGCTCCACCCTGCAGCCGCATTTATAGTGGTTGGTTCCCGCTCAGCCAGCTCCGCCCCCATGCTCGCTTTTCTGATTGGTCACTTCTAGGCCACCTCTGTCCCGATTGGTGGCTGTGTTGCCAAGCCATATACAGTAGTGGCCATGGAAAATGCGCCAGGGTCATTAAGGCGGTGTCCGGTCGCCCCCCCCCCCCCCCGGGTCAAGTGTCGGGGTCATGAACCACTTGACCACCTCCAGTAACAGTGCACCTT